>CM029558.1:8618101-10056435 GCA_017141385.1 Sogatella furcifera
TTTATTGTCATTTTCTTCGAAACATGTAATGCACTGAGAAATTATTGAAAAAAGGGTAGTGTGATTATCATTTAATATAAAAAAAACAGTGATAAAGTAGCCCTGAGATGAAAGAAACACTGAATTAATCTAATAGCTAATACTAAATCATCTAAATGTGTTTTGTATTATGAATTATGAGGAAATAAATAAATTTGAATTTGAATTTGATTCTCTCTATGAATAAACAAAATTTATTCTATTCATTGAAATAACATATTTTTCCATATTATATTTATTTTTCCAAGAGATTGGAATTCAATAGGATTGAAACATAGTATTCAAAAGATCTCTTCTTTAAAATTTTGATCAGTGAATATTATAAATGAAGTTTATATTCACAATTAAAGCTTAGATAATACAAAATTTTTTACTTCAGAAGGTGGAAAACTAAGAAAACATCTATTTAGAATTTGGAAAGCTGTTATAAAGATCATAACACTATAAATAGAATACGAGTAGTATTATCCAAAATATAAAATGTTTTTTATGATTTTTGTAATGTTTATAAAGTTTGTTATGCAAATATAAAAAATATTTCTAAAAAATTACAAATAAATTGACACTTCTCGAGTAATCACTTATCAGACCCTTTTATCAATCTTCTTACACTTTTTTTGCTTTCTAATTTGGTAGCTACATTTCAATCCCCTATTTTCTGACTGCAGTGGCCCAATCTCTCAACCAATAAAATGCCAGCAAAAACAAGTAATGAATTGGTACACTAGTGCCTGGGGCTACTTCAATACTAATATTCAAACCACGACTGTGCAAGGTCTTTCTTTAGTACTATGTATATTATAGTTTCATCCAACTTATTATTTTTTCTTTCACCATACTATCAGGCTTAACTACGTCTCCCATATTGTTTGTAATATATCTATTTAATCCTCTTGTTCTATAACTAGATTTCCTTTAAGCTTCCCCACTTCTTCATATCAATTTTTATTTGAATGTCTAGTTCTATATCTATACCCATTGACCTGTCTCACTTTTGTATATCTATTTTCATCCCTTCTATAATCACTGTATATTAATGATACTATATCTATTTTCATTCAACTTTCCCACAGCACTATTACTATAGTTACTATCAGCTCTTGATAATTTGCCACAAACTGAAGCTGAGAACTGCGATCGCTATCTCTACCCACGCTGGGAATCTGGTATCATTTTTCCCATTGCGAGGCCAATGTCATTCTCTATTACAATGATAATAACTAAATAATATTGTGTAGTTGCTTCATTGGTTGTTAATATTCGATAATAACTCTTGTAAGGAGTCTATCGCCCTTACAAGAGTCTATCGAACTTGTCATGGTAGAAATATTTCGAAAAGTTTTGTAGGAATTATCCTCTTTATGGGTTTAGATCCCTCCTTTGGGAGATTGGCTGTCGTTAGTAATAATAATAATATTCGTGTAACCTGGCTGGCTCAGGTCTGGTGTCAGAGTTTTCAGGTCGCTCCTGATCAATTTCAGGGCATCTGACATGACTTAACGACTGTTTTGTCGTTAGTAGAGACAATCAGTCGTTTCCCGTCTCTGGAGGAATATTAATTGTTGCATTACACTCCAACTGATTAACTGCATATTATTCATATGTGTTTTGCGCCGCCAATTGGTTGCGGAGACTGGCTTATGGTTGAGAGGATCAACGTGCTAACCACACGTTACCTCTATCCTGGTTGATGATTACTTGCTTGCTGTATGGTCCGGCCCGGGGGGTGGGTGATGGATGGCGGGATGGTGATTATGGCTTCGGCTCGGCCAATGTTGGTTCGGGGACTGTGAGTTCTGATTGAGAATTTATGGCTTTTGGGCCGGTATTGGCCGGGCTGAGGCCTTTTCTCGTCGTGCCGGGGTGTCTTCTTGGTTTGGACGGGCTGTGTAGTAGAGTGAGTAGAAACTGGCAACCAGCTGGTAGGCCTAGTTCCTTCATGGGCTGTTGAGCCGACATACATACATACATACTACATTTAAAATAATAATCAAAGTACCCTTTTTCAATAATTTTTTAGTGCATTACATGATTCGACTATTTATAGTCAGTCATTTCCATTTGAAAATTATTGAAAAAGGTTACTGTGATTATTGTTTAAAAAAAACCGTTACACAATACAGTATTTTTCATATTATGAAATGTAAGCGGATGGATTACACAATACAATATTTTTCATATTATGAAATATAAGCGGATGGATGAAAATGTATACTGAAGTAATATTTCATTGCTTGTGTGCCTAAAATTTGAAACACATGCTTTAATTTGTTCTATTACATACTAATATTCGATCAAATATGAGAATATTTTCCGTTATTATCATGTATATCCAGTATTAATGTTACTTACTACTATTTTTTTTACTACAATGCACTTTCATTCTACTTTTAAATAGAATTATATGATGCTCTTCACTTCTATTATGATATGACATTTTAGTATGATATGATGCTCTTCTAATTTTTACTAATAATATTTTTTTCGTATGTTTCAGGTGAGTCTTCATAGAGTTTTCATGACAGTCATCTTGTATTTACGATAAGTATTGGCATTCTATTCAACTTACAAAAGCAACAAGTTTATGTTACTAGTTGAACTCAAGAAAAAAGTAATAAAGTTTCTAAAACGTCGTCTTCTAATCTTATGTACATTCTTCTGAAACTCAAGGAATACTGATAAAATACACAGAACATCTTCTTCTTTGTTACTATCTCATATTCTTTTTAAACTTTAAAATATCTGGAACATCGTCCCTTCTTTATAACCTTATTCCAGATAAAAAGTGAGTCAAACCTTTTAGGGTTATCTCCTATGCAAGGCATAGGCTTACTCTGTCAAGTGCATCGTATTTTGTTGTAGGGTGACGCTTAGAACCCCCCCCCCTCATTTTCCTATGCCCCTCTTCCACCTTTTTTATCTCGCTAGTAATATCGCAAAAGTCTCCCTTGAATACTTTATCACGTGATCTAATTTTCATGTCTCCGTTGCACTCTCCCAGCATGCACCGGAAAGTTCTTCAGGTTATAGAGTTATAATAGACTAGTGACTGGAATATTCTTAGAGGGACTTTAGAGTATTCTTACAGTGACTAGAATATTCTTACAGTAGCTCAATTCTTACAGTGACTATACAATATTCTTACAGTAGCTCAATTCTTATAGTGACTATACAATATTCTTACAGTGACTGAAAATATTCTATACCAACTGTGGAATTTTATTATTATGATTTGCAACTGTGGAATATTCTGACCATTACTAGAGAATATTATTACAGTAGCTATATAAAATACTCTTAAAGTGACTGTAGAATATTCTTACAGTAGCTCTATTCTTACAGTGACTATACAATATTCTTACAGTGACTGAAAATATTCTATAGTAACTGTGGAATATTCTTACCGTTACTAAAGAATATTGTTACAGTAGCTATATAAAATACTCTTACAGTGACTGTAGATTATTCTTACAGTAGCTCTATTCTTACAGTGACTATACACTATTCTTACAGTGACTGAAAATATTCTATAGTAACTGTCGAATATTCTTACCGTTACCAAAGAATATTGTTACAGTAGCTCTATAGAATACTATTAAAGTGACTGAAAAATATTTTATAGTTTGTTTGTTTGTTTGTTTGTTTGTTTGTTATGGGGGTGAAGCGCACATGAGCTCATAGGCTTGTGCGTGGGTAATGATATGGATGATAGATGACGACTATTTTGAGGTAGTCGGGACCGACGGCTTATCGTCTCCTCCGAAAGACGGGGTGGCCGTATCTATATGATTGTGCTGTGGTCAAAAATTGTTCCCCGCTTGGGATTTGAACCAGGGTCCACTTGGTTATCAGACCGGCGCTTTATCACTCCTCCAACGAGCCACCCACTGTAACTGGATTATTCTTAACGTTACTATAGAATATTGTTACAGTGACTACATGATATTCTTATAGTGACTCTGGAATATTTTTTCTGTGACTATATGATTTTTTACTTTGACTATAATATATTCTTCAAGTTATAGTCTTATGTATGTATCTACGTATTATGTGATACGTAGTTGAATAATAATGGAGAGATTGGAAGTAGTGGATAAGGCAATAGTGAAAAATGGAATACAGAGTTAGTCAGTCAAACAGGAATATTTGTACAAGACACAAATTATAATAATAATCAATTCGAATCTTCATTTATTGCTATATAAATAGAAAAAGGACTTCAGTATGTATGTTTGGCTCAACAGCCCATGAAGGACCTACACCTTCCAGCTGGGTGCCAGTTTTATATTCACTCCACTATGATACTGCAGAGATGGATAATCATTAACCAGGATAGAGGTAACTTGTGGCTAGCACGTTGATCTACTCAACCATAAGCTAGCTTACGTAACCAAGTGACGGCGCAGAACACCTCTGAATAACACGCAGTTAATCAGTTGGAGTGTAATGCAACAATTACTGTTCCTCCAAACAGAGGTGCCCATTCCCCCATGAACAGAAGCGCAAATCCCCCCATTTTAAACTGATTCAACACCCCCTTCCCAATTTGGTAACCTGTCCCCACTCAAGATAAGTTCAATTTGCACCTTACACTATTTGGGAGCTCCAGACCGAAAACGACTGACCATCTTTACTAACGATAAGCCAATCACCCAGAGGATAGAATAAATTAATAAAAATAATAGTATAATAAAAATATCAATTAACGGAAGAATTTGCATTATCTGTGTGTTTTATTTCATTAAATTAATTTACATTACCTTTTAAAATGGGATAAAGCCATGAAAATGATGAGCTTTCGTTCTCTTGGAAGATCAAGTAACAAGTGCTATAAGCAAGTACTGTATACTTCTTTCTACCTAGATCTAATAAGAAGATCTCTTCAATTTTCTTGTATTAGACGAATTCTGGGCAAGATATGCCCTCAAGCCACTCAAGCTCTCCTCTCATTTCGTCTCGAAGTGAATCGTTGAGACTCTGCTTCATGTCTTTTATATAGTCTCCTTCAAAATTCTCATTTTTTCCACCCTCGAGAAAATACGTCCTACAATTTTTCTGTTCTCTTATCTCAAAATCTATCCCATTACTGTTCTCTTTCTTTAATTCTTCTTCTTCTTCTTCTTCAAATTCTACTTCTTCATCTTTTTCTTCTTATTTGTCTCTTTCTTCTTCTTCTCCTCCTCCCTCTTCTTCTTCCTCTTCTTCTTCCTCTTCTACTCCTTCTTCTTTTTCCTTCAAACTGTCCAAAAATTTTATTAGATCTAAAGAAGTAGAAGTAGAAAAAAATCAAAATCTATCCCATCACCCTATTCTATCATTTTGTCTCTCATCTTCTTCTTATTCTTCTCTTTCTTCTTCAAATTCTACTTCTTTGTCTCTTTCTTCTACTTCTTCTCCCCTCTCTCCTTCTCCTTCTTCTTCTCCTCCATTCTCTTCTTCTCCTTCTTCTTTTCCCATTAAATTGTCCAAAAATTTTACTAGATCTATAGAAGTGGAAGTAGAAGGAAGTAAAAATCAAAATCCACCCCATCACCCTATTCTATCATTCTCTCCCCTATCTTCTCCTTCTTCTCTTTCTTTTTCAAATTCTACTTCTTCGTCTCATTCTTCTTCCTCTTGTTCTACTTCTTATTCTTCTTCTTATTTTTCTTCTTCTTCTTCTTCTTCTTCTTCTTCTTCTTCTTCTTCTTTCTTCTTCTTTTTATTTTTCTTCTTCTTCTTCCTCCTCCTCCTACTCCTCCTTCTCCTCCTCCTTCCTTTCCTCCTCCTTTTTCTTTTTCTTCTCCTCCTTCCTCTTCTTTCTCTTCTTCTTTTTTCTCTTCAAATTGTCCAAAAATTTCACTAGATCCATAGAAGTAGAAGGAAGTCTGACATTATTATTATCCCTGATGAAAAAAGTAGTAACATCATTTTTCTGCTCTCTTGAACGCTTTCGTCCAAAAGTAACCGGTTATCTCCATGGTAACGGTTATCGTCACTGAACTGAAAAGGAGTTACTTTTTGTGAGCCAGAAAGGTTCTCTCGGTACTCAAGAAAAATGAAAAAGTAAAATAGCCCTTCCAAGCAGAGAAGACATTCTGGCAGAATGGGAAAATGATTCCATCTCGATCAATAGTTGTTCAAAAATTATTTATTTGGTCTGAAACTGTAGATCAGAATGTTATCTAAAATTTGAGGCCAAATTTGTGATTTTTGTACCAATATTGATCGAGCAGAAGTCATTTTCTTATCTTGCCAGAAATGTCTTCTTTGCTTGAAGAGACTATAGTCCTCTCTTTCCTTTTCATGCAGTTTGCGAAGAAAGTTCTTGCATATTAAACGAAAAATTAACCAAGTTAGAAGGCGGTGTCTCTAATCAAGGGAAGGATTATTGAATTTGGAACCGTCCATTAATATAGGGAGCGGATTATCGGAAAAATTTCGTTTGATTAGATTAGCTGAGAGAGTTTTGTCTGGAATCATAAAATTCTCTAGATTTAGTAATCATTAATGAGTGTACGTGATAGATGCTAGAGTTAATGAGAGTACTCATAATTTACAGTACAGTGCAGTATTACAGCTATCACCCATTGCTAAGAATCATACTGTGGGGAATCATGATATTCTCTAGATTATTTTAGTGATAGGCTAATTAATATGTTCTTGTGATAAATTCTAGATTTATTGAGTCCATTCATTAGAAAATTAGACGGTATCATCCGAGGAAATGAGCTGAACTGGGGAAAATGTGTTGGAATTTACACCAATGGGGCAAATGCGATGGCTGGAGCTCATAAAGGAGTTGTAAGTCGAATGCATAAAGTGAGCCCAAAAGCTGAATTTATTCTTGCCTCTTATTATCCCAATCTAACAAGTTTTAACATTGATAACTATAAAAAATAGTAAAGCTGTTTTTTTCATAAAAATATAATAGAAATCTTCCATTAAGTTATACATTTTTTTTTTTTAATAATTTGATTTTGATTATTTGATATTGATTTTGCATTCAACATAAAAATACTGATATAATTGCATGTACCTAAAAAAAGGTAATCAATGATACATGTACAATGAAAAATTAAGGGGTAAGCTGTTAGTACATAGTATGAACCAAGGTCATTAGAACCTTGTCTCTAATAACCCTAGTATGAAGTAAGGGGTACGTCACCAAAAAGTTTGGGAACCTCTGCCCTATTACATTGCTTCTTGAAATGAATCCATTCTATTCGCAATGAAATGAAATCCTCCATTTTTCAAATTTGAACACCTATCCTTAGAATTGCTTCAAATTTTAAAAATATTCTGCTTCTATAATCTATATCTTTAAAAGCGAAATATTAATATGGAGTCCAAAGCTTCCAAGTCAAGGCTTCCAGATGATCAGATTCGACTGTTATGAAGTGGAGATTGTGATCGATTTTTCAAAAAACCTATCAAAATCTACTGTAGGCCTATTTGCTGACATATTGACTTGATAAGTTTGATGCTCCGGCAGCTAAACTAGTCAAAATCAAAACTATTTGGTCGAAATTGAACAAAAATCATACATATACTGAATATCAACAAATGTACTAGTACTATTCAATAATAATTTCAATTGAGAGATTTTCCTTTTTGTGTATGATTTTTTCAATTTCTAGTTCCATTTTCATGCTATTTTAACTATTCTAGCAGCCAACAGATGTACTTAGGCTCTATAAAAGGGGTTAGGCGCACGGTCCGCCATTCTGTGGTCAACTTGTAATAGCGCCAGGTTTGAATTCATCCAATTCGACAGTCAAACATATGATTAATGATGAAAATTATGTTAGAAAAAATAATACTCACTTCACAGAGCATTGAATTCCCAGTCTGGCAATTTTTAAATCGAAATTTCAAATTTGATTCATATTCCTGCATCTGGCAAATTTGTATTTTTTAATTTCAGTTTTATGATAAAAATGGTTATATTTTCTGCAATTTGATGCTAAGCAATATGAACCATTTTATATGACAAATTAACCTCCAAGATTTCAAAACAATAACTTAATTCATTTGCTCAACTTGATAACCATCTGTTGATAGTCGCTATCATCAAAAATATTTATATCAATTTCAACCTGGCGCTAAACGTTGACCACAGAATGGCGGACCGTGCGCCTAACCCCTTTTTATAGAGCCCTAGATGTACTTAAACAAGTCGACTTGACTGTAAATACGCATAGCGTAGCTTTAATTAGTCCTCCTTCTTAATAAATTTTTTTCTGTCTAGTAAAAATTCCTTTTTTTTAGTGTATCCTATTGATATACGTGAATCATGATTTCACTGGCGGCTCGTGGCCACGGAATAGGTGAAGTGCTGTACAGTAAAAGATATGGGCACCTCTCATATTTCGTGGGTACGAGCCGCCAGTGCATGATTTGCAATGAGGTTTAGACTTAATATATTTGACAAATCTATAAAGCAAACAGTTCTATCCAAGACCTCTTATAGTTGACACATTTAAAAAAATCTATACAGTATCCTTGAACGCCTGAAGCATGAAAAATGAAGAAAACACTTGAAAATATTTTCTCCCAGAGAAAAGCAGTAGAAAGCCAATGGATAACATATTCTTTGCTCCAAATCCTTCTCACAAGCTTCAAGTAAAACAGATATCTTTCCCCGAATGACATGCGTATAACCCCTTGCGTAGTAGGCTTTGTGGCAATCCCAGGGGTAAGGCAGGCGAGGTAGCCATTATTTTAAACAGACGAACCTGAGATAACCTCGCATTTTTCCGACTCAACAGTGTCCCAAAGCTGTTCACCGTTATTTGGCCACATTTTTCACAGAGCTATAGTCTGTCCAAGCAAAGAAGACATTCTGGTAAGATGAGAATTTGACTCCAGCTCGTTCAATATTGATTCAAAAATTTGGTCTCAAATTGTAGAAAGCTTCCTAATCTACACTTTGAGACCAAATTTTTAATTTTTGGAATAATATTGACCGAGCTGGAGTCATTTTCTCTTCTGGCCAGAATGTCTTCTTTGCTCGAACAGACTATACCAGTTTAGTGCTTTTCATACAGAGGCAGTTTTTCAGTTTTGGGGGAATCCTATCTCACTAGACGTCAAATCTGTGAAATAAGTAGAAATCAATCTGAATCAACTGCAGTTCTCTTAACAATTTGAATCTTAAAGTAACTTAATAATTTAAAACTGAAATTCACTCAACAATTTGAATATTAAATTATCTCTAGAATTTGAATTAAAAATTTGAATCTGAATCTCTCTCAAGAATTTGAATCTGAAATTCTCTCAATAATTTTAATCTGAAATTCAATCAATTATTTCAATATGGAATTCACTCTACGCTTCTTTTATACTTGATGATGAGCTGCAATATCTAATAATTCTTCCATCTTCAAGTGTTTCGTTACTGACTACTATGAATAAATGAATGTAACATAGAACATTATTTATTGATGTTAAAAATATAGAGTACATTCCAGATACACGGAAATAAATATATTTATGTATACATCACAAGAAACATTAGATAGGCTAGTAAGCATGATCTAGAAAATTATAATAATCAAAACTACTGACTATTATCTGAATTTTAGTTATTTTTGGTCATAGTTCAATTCAGTACAGTTCTTACATGAATGAAATGCTGTATTTAAATGTAAAACATATAATAGATATAGCCTTTATTGAGAAAACAAATCTCGCTTGAAGACAGTTTCATGTTGTTACTTGATACTTACTGTAATAGCTTACAATCATGAAAAATTGTCATGAATAATATGAATAAGAAGAAGAAGAATAATTCTTGGAAGTTTATTATTTCTTTTGAATTAAATATTTTCTAACTACGAGTTTAAGTTGATTGCACAAAAAAAGAATTGAGACAAATCGAAATATTGCTTTTTCACGAGCTCTACAGAGGAAGAGATTTTGTACAATGAAGGCATTTAAGAATCTTTCCAGATTTAGCAAACGCTAGAAAAACTGACGGTTGGTGTATGATTGTTGTCGTTGTTCAGCTCTGTCGGGACAGTCGACGAGCTGTTTTCAGTAGCAAATTAAGTTTAGAGCGAATCCAGCTGAATTTTCTAGCTCAGGCGGATGATTTTAGATTGTTCTGATTCAACTGAGTACTTGTGAAAGGCGTTCGCTAATCACCAATTATTTTGGTGTCTTCTATATAGTCTGTTCAAGCAAAGAAGGCCTTTTGGGGAGATGGGAAAATGACTTCAACTCGGTCAATATTGGTTTTAAAATTATAAATTTGGTCTCAATTTGTAGAGCACAATATTTCCTACAATTTGAGAGCAGATTTATGATTATTTGAACCAATATTGATTGAGCTGGAGTTATTTCCCATCTTGCCAGAATGTCTTCTTTGCTGGGACAGACTATACAAGGCAGACAATTCTCGACAACAAATACGTAAACTTGGTTGGATGGAAAATTCCAGGCGAACATGTTGACCCACATTTTCCTAGAGGGAAAAACTGGCAAATTGTAGGTGACGTGTGGATAATATTCGAGTAGTTGTTTGTGTGCAAGTTTTCGTTGTAAAGCGTTGTAGTTTGGAAAAGCGGCCAAACTTTCCTGAAAGCACTTGTTTACTGGATTTGTTGGGTGGAGGAGGAGTAGGAGGAACAGGAGGAGGAGGAGTAGGGGGAACAGGAGGAGAAGGAGGAGAAGAAGGAGGAGGAGAATGAAAAGGAGGAGGAGGAGGAGGAGGAGAGAGGGAGGAGGAGGAGGAGGAGGAGGAAGGAAGAGGATAGGAGGAAGTAGAAGTAGAGGAGGAGGAGAAGGAGGAAGAGGATAGTAGAAGTAGAAGGAGGAGGAGGAGAAGTGAGAAAAGGTGAAGAGGATGGGAGAGGAAGAAGTAGAAGTAGAAGTAGAAGGAGGAGGAGGAGGAGGAGGAGGAGGAGGAGGAGGAGGAGACGGAGGAGGAGGAGGAGAAGGAGAAGAAGGAGGTGAAGGAGGAGAGAGAAAAGGTGAAGAGAATAGGAGATGAAGAAGTAGAAGTAGAAGGAGGAGGAGGAGGAGCAGAAGGAGGAGGGAGAGAAGGAGGAGGAGGAGGAGAAGGAGGAGGAGGAGGAGGAGGAGGAGGAGGACGAGTGGGAGGGGGAGGGGGAGAAGGAGCAGGAGGAGAAGGATGAGCAGGAAATGGTTGAAGAGGAGAGGAGAGAAAGAACGAGAAGAGGAGGAGAGGAGAATGAGGAGTATCGGAAGAGTGTGGAGGATGGTATAAGAGAATGAGGAGGGAGGAAATGAAACACCCTTTTTAAATAAAAAGGAGTCAAAAGAAAAAGAGAATGATGTGATAAATTAGAGAGAGGGGAGGGCAAAATGGGAAATAAAAGGAGATCATGTTCAATGAGTACGGTAATCAAGGAATTGGGAATAAGAGGGAAACAAGAAGGACGTTCCATAACATAAAAGAGAAGAAACAAAAAAAAGAGAGGAGGAGGAGGAAGAGGAAGAGGGAAGGATGACGAGAAGGAGGAGAAAAGAAGAAGAATAAGAAGATTAGGAAAAACAAGAAGAATTTCAAAGCTGTGGTGTTTAAGAAGGTTGAGTGTTTACATAGTTTCCCAAAATATCTAGAAACGTTATTGTAAGAAGAAACCTCGTAATGGCACTCTTCAGATAAAAGCGAGTTGCCAGATTTAATAGAGGAAGAGGTTTGGGAATAAATACAAGAAAAAGAGGGATGCCAGAGGGGAGAAAACCCTAAAAATTCTTTGTGTAATCAGAGATTTGTTCGTAGAGTTGGAAACTTATCGAAAAGTTTTAAATTTCAGTTTTTGTAAAGATAATGATAATAATTGGGAGAACGTTGGAGAGTGTAAAGTGGTTTCGTTAGAGTGAGAGAAGGAGAGAGAGAGGGTGAGAGTTAGAGAGAGAGAGAGAGAAAGAGAAAGTAAGTGGATGGCTTGATAAAAAGACCCTCAGCGTTTTCTCAAAGAGCAGTGGTTGCAATGTTTGTACATTTGTACGCTCTTAGCATTTGGTTTGAGTAAACAGGAATGTGTATTTTAGAATTCACTTATACTTGGGAGGCAAGAGTTTATTTTGAATATTATTGGGCCTCCAATTACTTGAAATCTTCAAGTTTCAAGCTTGAATGGCTACAATTTCTGTGTCATATCACACACAGTTTCCCGGCATTGGTTACATATGTTAAACATCGATTCTACATGAATAATTTCGAATTAAGTTCGTTTTAAAACTTTCATCTAGTTAATGGTTTGCAGGCCATTCTTGTTCGACGTCACATTCCCCTTCTTGAAACGACATTCTCTTCAATTCTGTCAATATAGTCAATTGAGCCAATCTCAGATCACTTTGACACTGTCAATTAAGCATTGACTGTTGTGAAACAAACAGATTTCTCAGTGTTCATTGATAAATTATTCTCATTGAACATTCATGAACAGTATACTTTCCAAATCAGAAAATAACAAAGTTTTATCGTTTAAATCGTTTATAATATAGAGACTTTATAATCAGTCTGATAAACAGTATAATTCAATTATACAATATCTATAGTTTTAAATATATTCATAATTATTATGAATCATATTAGACAAAAACTTACATTCATGATTTCGAGAGTGAAATTTGTTCTGAATTGGGAACAACCAGTCATGAAACAAACAGATTTAAACAAAAATGATCTATTTTCTAATGATATTGAATATTTATTTGACCTTTATGCCCAATGATATAGATCCTAGTCTTAGAAAACATCCTTCTAACTTGTTAGTAATAGAAATTCAAGTTTTAAATTGTTTGGTTTCAAGTTGCAGATACTGTGGTCAGACTTAAGTTCAACATAGTTCAGAAAAACCTCCTGCATTTTTGAACTATTTGTAAGGTTTTTTGTTGAGGATGAAGCTTGGAATTTTTTCATTGGCATTCAAATTCATTAACTTTTCATTATATCTCACATACGATGAAAGAATCCGCTTCAGAAATCGAGCTTAGCTAGATAAATCAATGATATACATCAATACAAATCAATCTTTGTAAAAATTAGAACTCATTTTCAACTGTGGATTATGGATTGTCAAACTACTGATTTATTGAAAATCGAGATACTGAGAAACTCAAAAATCAATAAAGTTAGAACTGGTATCTTAATTCCTTGTAAATTTGTAGTTTGACAATATTATAGACTGTTCAATATTGATGACTACGACTATCACTCCACAAAAAATTCGAATCAAAGGACCAATCGCAAATTATCTTCAGTTAGTAATATTCTCTTACTACAAGTAATATTCTCTTTTGAAACTTCCTTCCACATTAGTAAATCTAGAATTTTATTTCAAACAAAACATTATCTAATGAAATAAAAAGACAACTAATTTTTGAAAACATTATCTATTTCCACATGTGGCAAAATACTCATGATCTCATGTCTCACTTGATCATCGTCCTATTGTTACCTATGACAAGTCGTCTACATCATTATCTTCAGTTTCTGAATACCAAAAAAAATTATCTCGGCCAATATCAGCCGAGCGTTGAAAATAGATGTTATTCTGAATAGAAAAGTCGTCGCTTTTGAAGCGTGGAAAAGCTTGTGACATCTCAATTATATGCTGCAATTTTCAAATCTCAAGGAAACTGGGTGTCTATTGTTTAGAGTAGGACATTTTGTAAATTTCTATTCTATGTTTAGAGTGCGGAATTCAGTTTTGAAGCTTGTTATAGTCTTTCCAAGCAAAGAAGATATTCTGTCAAGATGGGGAATGACTCCAGTTCGGTCCAAAAATTATAAATTTGGTCTCAAATTGTAGGAAACATTTCGATCTACAATTTGAGATCAAATTTATAATTTTGAATCAATATTGATGGAGCTGAAGTTATTTTCCATCTGCCAAAATGTCTTCTTCGCTTGGACCAGCTAAACCTATGCAGTACACGTTGAAAAATTATTTTTGTTGAAGAAAAACTGTTGAAATAATACATCATACACGCTAATGGGAGCCACATGAATTCATCTCGGGATGCTAATTTCATTTCAGTTGCTATTCTACTGATGCACTAATACACAAACAGGGAGACAAACTGATGAATAATTCATCGCGAGTGAATAATTCATCCAAGTCTTGTCGTCGCGGTCTGGCTGAATTTGAATATAATATTAGGCTCATCGGGCGGTTATAGGAGGTGACAACTAAAGTGGCGGTTAGTGGATGTCTGAAAATATTTATCAGCTCTGTAAAGACAGTCGGAGAGCGGTCTGCGAGAGCTTATCTAGTCGAGAGCGACGTGAGTTGAATAGTTTCGCTCTCGTAGACTGCGTTCAGACTGTCCCGATGTAGCTGATGATAAATAACAGATAATTGTCGTTCGCCAGTTCCGATGGCGTATGATGTAACTAGAATACTGATAAATCGTTTCATAATGCAAATAGAGCGCATGGTATGAATGAAATAAGTTCGGATCGTATTGGAGACAGTTTTAGCTGGGAAAGTGTGAAATATGGCTTTGTTTGTGGGTGAAACTTTATGTCATTTTACAGAATTTTTCCGTGGTTTTGTTAGGTTTGGGTGAATATGGTTACATAATTACATAGATGTGATTGCTCCTGACATACATTACATTACTTGGGATTCAATGAAAATCGTCATGCTCTAAAAGGATTGAACTAGAGTAAAATGGATGAATGTAGTTCAATGTAAACTATAATAGCAGAGTCCCCCTCTCCCTCCCCCCGTACCACCCACAAAACTAGTGTAAAGATCATTTATAAGAAAAATTCATTTATTTATCTATCTAGGTACTACTGATGTGGAAAATTTCGATGTACGATATGTCGCCAGGTTATCAAAGCAAATTTAAGTAACGAATCACACGAAAAATCCACTACTCATCACAAAAAATCTAGTAATTGTCATAAGGCTTTACTTTATCATCAAGTGGATTATAAAACATAACCTTGTTTGGAATATTATTTTGGGCAAAATTAGGATCGAAAAATTAAAGGCTATTATGCCTGTTTTTTCGATCCCATCATTATTATGATTGTGTATAATGAATAATAGATGAAAATTCTGAAACCCTTAGCGAGGCACGGGTGACTTGCTAGTTCATTCTTGAGCGAAGATGAATATCCTTTATTCTTTATTCTTTCTTTACAATTGCGACTTGGTTTCCAAGTATTTTAAGCAAAGGATGAATGAGTGATGATGAATGATGATGATGAAGGTTTAAGATGTAGGTTATATGTCTATCCACAATGTCCACTTTTACTATGCTCACAAATTTCAACTCACAAGAATAAAAAAACCATGATTTATCATTTTAAAATTTGAAAGGAAATTATTCAAAACAACATTTAAGCTAACCAATCCTTTTAAACTTTTCAATTGCAAGATAAAATCTTATTCTCTTTTTTCATTGCCATGTTTATTTTTTATTATTATTTTGTTGATTATGTTTTCTGATTTTTTTACTTTTACTCATTGTTGTTCGTTTTAACTTATTTGGTTTTTATTTTATGTTTTTTGTTATCCATTTCATTTTAGTTAAATTTTGTTTTTGGTTTTCATTTTCTAGCTTCCGCCATTGGTCAACATCTCAACGACCATCCTTGACGTAATAATGGAGAAGTAGAAGACGAAAAAGGAGAACAACGAAAATCAAAACTAGTCAACAACAATGTCACTTTCCATGGAATCAGAGAAGAAAAAGAAGAAGAAATTTACATTTTGTGACAATCCTGGTTTTATGATCTCGATAATAGACTAAGTACGTGAGAATAGAGTGAGAGGAGTGATAATTCAACTAATAAGTGAAAGAAAGTAATCAGTGTTTCAAAATTTGGTACCTCGAATCGTCTAGAAATTTTAGTTTTTAAATTTCTAGGCTGTCTCTAATTGGAATATTCCACGTTTTTTAATCCTGGACAATTTTTTAAATTTTACAATAGTGACAAAAACTCGAACTACACTCAGTGAATATAATTTTGGAGGAGTCTGGCAACCAATGTTTCATGAACAATAAAATTTAATTTTAGAGAAAGTTTCAAATATCTGTTTGCAGAGAACGGTGTGTACAAAATTTCGAGAACTTGGCTAAACTTTTTTCAATGCTCTTTTCTAGTGAAAATTGGGTTGGGAGAATAATAACTTTTCATAACTGATGTGGAATCGAAATTCAATACTTCAGTCGGGAAAATTAGTAAATGAAAATAATATTATCACTGGGTAGAACATTTTTAACAATATCAATAACTCGAATTCTTGTGTTATATCTGACAAAAAATATTTCGACATTTATCGGACTTCAACTTTTAATATTCGAGGTTTTATGAAACGACTATAATTCTACTTCAAGTTCCTGATTTCTATCAAGGATTGACTATACTTGTCAACAAATAGTACATTTTTTGTGATTTAAAAAAAAAACTTAAGAAAGATCATCGTTACCTGTAGGCCTGGAACCTGTTTGACCATAACTACTTCATGTTTCATGTTTCTACTAAACTGACTAACTTAAAAAAATCAAACTGTACTGATAAGATCTCATAATTAAAGAAAGTAAGGACTTTAGTTCAATTATCTGCAGAATTGGCGAATTTGCATTTTTAAGAAATAACCCCAAATTCTGGAACCTGATAAAATTTGAACCTCAAATCACCAACGTCAATATTATTTCAAAAGCAAATCTCAAACTTTGTTTGGAACAAAAATTTTGAACTACGACAATCTTGGAACGTGAATTTCGATCAAAACCTTTAAACCACGGTTTTGAAACCTGAATAAATTTGGACCAAAACTTTGAAAACGACAACCTTGAAACCTTGACAACCTTGGACCAAAACGTTTGAGACACGATCTTGAACCCTGTATTTGGACCAAAACTTTCGAACCAAACCTGCATTTGGACCAAAACGTTCGAATCACAACCTCCAAACCTGTATTTGGACCAAATCTTTCGAACCAAACCTGTATTTGGACCGAAATTTCGAAACTAAACATGGATACCGAAGTCTACATACATCGTTCCTCATCGAATAACAACAACGCACCACCTGTATCCAGTAAAAAACGCTGGAGCGTCTCTGCCGCTTCCAATACCTCATCTTTGGAGCGACTCGATGAAGAAGAAACGCCAGGTTCGCCAACATCGCTGCGACCACCCCTGCCGCCTTCTGGAGGCAGGAGAAAGTCGTGGCATGTGGGGCGGCTCGATTATCGCAAGAGGAGAAAGGCGAGCGCCGGGGGCGCCCAGGGAGAGGAGGCGCCGCATAATAGACAGAAACGCCACTCGTGGTGGGCCGTCTTTCTACCCGATCATTTCGGGAGCAGGTCAGTTTGAAATTCTTGTATTGTTTTCTGGTTGTTGAATTGTTTTCGTTAGTTTATTTTGTCAAAATTCTATTTTCCTCCACCTACTATCTAAAGTCGCATTTCACTCCCTGGAATCGAATACTAAAGCGCTTCATTCTCTCCCTCGGGAGAAAAAGAAGATTGAAATTCCCCTAGGGAATAAAGTAAACCCATTTAAATAACATGGGAAGCATCTCTATGATATTTTGTGTCTAAATTTGGAACTTAGGCGTGAACTGTAGAACAGTAAACAGTATAGAGTGCACAGTTTGGAAGAAAGGTTGGTTACACTGATATTTTGAAGGAATATTTATAAAACAATGGATCATGATGGAAGAAAGTTAAATACTTGTATATTATTCATAAATTTATATAAATGTAAAAATGTATACATATGGAAGTATAGTACCAAAGTAAAAACAATCTTCATGATTTAAAAGCTAGAATTCTCGATCACTATCGAATATCGACTATCGAATCGATTAGAATTAGATAGAATCGAATTCAATGATTCATTCCTACAATGGTTTATTGTACTTTGAGATCTGTGTGTTATAATTTAAGTTTATTATCATAATAGTGTGTTTATCGTTTTAATTTTGACTAATTATCAATAGTCCACTGTCATATTATACTGGAACAATGATAAAAGAATGTCTTTGTTGAATTAGACTTTTGGTTTTGAGGTTTGGAAGTATAGTTAACCTCAACTTATATGGCAGTTGAGGTCAGTAAAATCGTTAAAGTTAGTAAACTTTAGTAAATTGTTAAAGTTTTTCAATTGGAAACCGGACTTTTCAACATAAATTTGAATGAATATCCTCCATTAGATAGCCTTTATTATGTTGTATGAGTTGTATCAACACGAAATATTATGTTATTTGGATTTTAATTGTCCTAATGAACAGGTTTTCACTATCGGTTACTGTTGTGTTGTGGACGAAATAGGCCTTCAAACATTGTACTGTCTCTGAAAGTTGAATTTACAATTTAACATTTGTAATATACAGTATGTACTTGCTGGAAGCTAGTCGCCTGATATCTGTTAGAAATAAATAAATTTTATTGATGCTTCTGTTTTCTTTTATTTTTGTAGCTTATAGATTAAAACTAAAAGATTGTTTTCACTTCTTTCATACATGTCTAATGTAACGTAAATTAAAATGAAGTCTATTATAGTAAATTTAAAATGATTCAGTTGATTGCTTGAATATCTTTTTCTCTTTATTAGGCTTTAGTTCTACATATTAGCCTAATCAAAAATTGAAATAGAAGTTTCATTGCTCAATCTAGTTTCTCATAACTTTTTTTTATTATCAGTATCATTACTTAAAAACTGGAAGCAATATCAACTTATTTGCTTCTTTTTATTGTTATATAAGTTGACTTGCCAGTCATTCCATTTGTCATACTTTTATTTCACCAGTTTTGTTTAGTTTGTAGTTACAAAAATTATAAATTGGGAAGTAGCAGCTACCTACCGTACTTCCTAGTTTTGAGATTTCAGATTGAACCAAGTTGGATTTATTTTACAGCTGATTTCTTTTATATGAATATACTTGCGGAGTTTAATAAAGATCGGTTAAAAGAATTTGAAGATGAAAATTATTTTGTAAAAAATGCAGAAAGGCGGATACCTGGTGAACAAATCGCTTTTTTAAAAAAGATCAATCGTGATTTTTTCTTTATTTTGAGCCATAGAATGTATTCCCAGAGTTTGGCACTTTAATTTTGGGACACTCTATATATTCCTATCAATAGCTAATTAATGTAGGTGGAGGAAAAATGTTAGGGAGAACTTTAGTCCCTAGATGCACAAATAACTATTTTTGTATCATTTTTATGTTTTTTTTTCTTCGCGTAAATTTTATTGCTTCATACAGAGTTTTTGAGGAAAGTAGAGTATTGTCGCGTAAAGAAGATATTCTTTCAAAATGCCCGATTGAAGCGAGAGTGTTACTAGGCCTACAAATGCGCAGATCTGAAAATTTCAGTGTAAAATCACTTTAGCCAACATACCACTAGTGAGATGTGATGAGAGACAGATGGTAAGAGTGGGACTATTTTCATTTCGACTGCTGGCAGAAATGAATAGCTAGCGTTTTGAAGGAATGACGTTTTTCCTCGTTAATACTATGAAAGCTCTCAGGCTGATTCCTTACACAAAGGAGTGAAAAAACTACATTGGACATAACCACAGAAATGCTCAGTTACCGAGATGACTATTCTTTCTTACCAATGTGTTTTTGCCAATAGATTGATAAATAAATAAATAACAAACATAAATATTTAAATTTAATAAATGAAAAGACAAGATGTTGTCAAACCACTGATTCATTAGAAAATCGAGATCGAGTGGTTTGACAACATCTTGTCTTTTGATTTATCATGGATAACTACCACAATATCAATTTCACAACTACTCAAAGATATTTATATTTTATAGAATCTTCAAGACTGATTACTAAATGTTTCTAGGGGTTTGTACTAAGGAGAGTTGGCAAAAAATATATTGTTCCCAGAATTATTTGATTCTTTTGAACAACAATAAATAATTAATATTCATATGCAAAGGAAACTGTAAAATAAAATGTACAATTCAAGGATATTTCAATGGAATCTGATGATAAAATTGATCTTGTATCTTCAAGGATTATACTACTAGTACCATTCAGCTGAATTCATTATCTGCTAATGAGATACTACCAGCTAATTTCATGATTAAAAATCTCAATATTGAGAATTAAACTTTAAACTTAGGGCTATTTAGAATAATTGATGAATAAAATGAAAGATCAAATACCCTTTTTAAAAAACTTTAGAAGTATTATTTTACAGACATGTTTTGGGACTCAATATTGAGTTTAGTAAAATCTTTTTAAACATTTTATCTACTATGATCTTACATCGGGAACACTGAATTTGATAAGATCCGTACAATTCACTATTTCATTTGAATATTCATCCAAACTTGGGAGATATGAATTACTCTGGCTCCACTAACTTGAACAGTGCAACTTTCAACCGCAAATCAAACCTTTTATCCTGAATTGATTCAAGTGTACTGGACCGAAATCCTTTCCATACAGAACCTCATGAACTGTATGCTTCACTTGAAACCGTATTGTATTCTAATTCAAAAGACTATTATCAAGAACAGAATATTGAAATACAACTTTCGGCGTATTCCTTCTTATTATTATCCTTCTCGGTCGTGCTTTTGTTGTTGTTCTTCTTCTCTCTCTATCACATCTCATTTATCTTTTGCTTGGTTCTCTTCTCTTATCTTCTTTTCTCCTCTCTTCTCTTTTTTCTTCTCTTCCCTCCTCTTCTCTTCTCTTCTCTTTTCTCTTCTCTTCTCTTCTCTTCTCTTCTCTTCTCTTCTCTTCTCTCCTCTTCTCTTCTCTTCTCTTCTCTTCTCTTCTCTTGTCTTCTCTTCTCTTTCCTTCTCTTCTCTTCTCTCCTCTTCTCTTCTCCTCTCTTCTCTCCTCTTCTCTTCTCTTCTCTTCTTTTCTCTTCTCTTCTTTTCTCTTCTCTTCTCCCCTTCTTCTCCATTTTCCTACTATTCACTTCCCAATAATGCAAAATTCTTATATGCAACATTTCATTCTTTTTCACAGCTTCATCATTTCCAATCCATCTTTTCATGGTCCTATTTCTATTTTTCTATTTTCAATTAATGTTTCGAACATCTGATTTGTAGCTTCTTCTCTATCAATATTCCCCTCCTGTTCCTTCTTCCACTCCTCACCACATCTCGGTCTTCTCTTCTTCTCATTATTATTCTTTATATCACTCCTTCTAAGGAAAACTATCTGTATTTTCCTTACCTAATAACTACTTCGTACCCTTTCTGCCCCTATTAGCTTTCTCTCCTTGTTTAGATGGACTACAAGTTATTATTTCTATTTCTTGTAAATAAACATTTATTAATATAAAATCGATTGCCTATTGTGAAGCTATACTGAATATTTGGTAAACTGAATATTATCACAGGCCTTGCAGTAGCCTATAACAATTAAAATTGAATAAGATTCATTTTCCCTTCTTATTCACCATTTTCTTATCCGAGTTTTCCTCTAGTTTCCAATTCCTCTTCTCTTCTCCTTGAACTTTTCATGTTTTTTTACATTCTCTACTTTTTCACTCTCTATATTTTCTTATCTTCTTATCATCCTCTTTTTATATTTATTCATCTTCTACATTGCCATGCTGCCATTCATTGTTCCATCGCATTCACGATCCTCATCCTATACCTTTTAAATCTTCTCAGCTATTACCTATTTTTCTATTTCTCTCCTCCTTCTTTCACTACTCTTTTCAAAATTGTCTTCTTCCTTCCTTTACTTCCTCATCCTACTTCTCCTCCTCCTTTTCCACCTCTTCTCTGACACTCACATCCCCCGAAGACATCTATTGTCTCATGTTTCCAATGTAGTCAGGCATCGCTGATGTATTGAACGCCATCAACTTATGACGTTTGAACTGGGAAAACTCTTCCAAAAAAGAAAATTCAGCAGACAAAAACAAGAATAAAAGGAGAATGAGAAGGAAGTGAAGCATTGAAGCTGGGACGGAAGCGAACCAAGAGGAACAATAGCGGCAGATACAAGAGTAGCTGTCTTCACTACACAATAGCATTCTGACAATACTATTCTTTTGCAAAGCATCTTGTCTTACATACTTCTTGGCCTTCTTTCTCTCTCTTTCTCACTCCCTCTCTCTCTCTCTCTCACCCTCTCCCACTCTCTCTTTCCCTCCCTCTCACCCTCTCTCTATCACTCACTCTCTCTCTCACTCTCTCCCTCCCTCCCTCTCTCACTCTCTATCTCTCTCTTTCACTCTCTCTCTCCCTCTCTTTCTCTTTCTCTATTTCTCTCTCTCTCACTCTCTCTCTCTCTCACTCCCTCTCTCTCACTCTCTCTCCTTTTCGGAATTCTCTCTCTTTTTTCCGACTTCTTCGTTCCCTTCTTCTCTGAATCCTTCTTCTTCATATTATTTTCTCCTTCTTCACCTTCCTACTTCTACCAAATTCTACTTTTCCTCAAATTCTTCATTTCTCATCTCGAGTTATTGAACTTTTTCTTCTCTTTTTTGGTTCTTTGAATAGTTGTGGTGTTGATATTGTGGTAGTTATTCATAATAAATGGAAAGACAAGATGTTGTCAAACCATTGATTTATTTGAAAATCGAGATACCGGTTTCGGTTGTTACACCATTATCAATCTCTGGTAAACGCTCAGTTTACTAGAAAATCGAGATACCGGTTTCGGTTGTTACACCATTGAGAGTTTACCAGAGATTGATAATGGTTTAACAACCGAAACCGGTATCTCGATTTTCAAATAAATCAATGGTTTGACAACATCTTGTCTTTTCAATAACTCTTTTTTGGTCTTTTTTCTGAGGGTGATGCCCACATAACCTCTTAGGCTTGTGCGTGGGTAACGAGAGGAATGATGATGATGATAATGAAAGAGATGATGTCTACTTTTTAGGTAGTCGGGATCGATTATTTATCGTCTCCTCCTCGGACGGGTTGGCCGTATCTATGTGATTGTGCTGTGGTCAAAGAATGTCTCCTTGGTCAAGATTCGAACTCGGGTTTTCTTGGTTATCAGACCAGCGCGTTATCATTTACTCCAACAAGCCACCCAACACAACTTCTTCTTTTTGTTTTTAGTCTTTTTCATTTTTCTCCTTCACATCATATTCAAGATTTATTATTGACATGTGGCAAATTGAAGTTTTGTGTTTTTAATTTTTTCAAAGTTAAATACATTTATTATCTTCTATTACTGCTTCTAGTGTTTTGGACTCAATCAAAAGAACGTTTCCAAAATCTAGATAATTGGTGATTCTATCTTGGATCAAATATCATTGTTTTTAATTTAGGCGCCAAACCAATTCTTATACACTCCTTAATACCACTGGCGGCTCGTGTCCACGAAAGTGATGAAGTGCCGTACAGTTAAAGATACGGGGACTTCACCTTTTTCGTGAGTACAAGCCGCCAGTAGGAGAGACAAACAAGACAGATTAAGAATAAAATGACGACTTGAATAAGACAGAAATCTACTGGCGGCTCACGATAGATGTGAATTGCCCGTATCATTTACTGTACAGCACTTCACCTGTTTCGTGGGCACGAGCCGCCAGTGCTCAATACTCTAATATACCCAACCAATATTTATTTATTTATCTATTTACAGAAAATAATAAACTTTTTGGCTAAAAATACAGACTAACGTCCAAAACTTCTTTTTACCAAATTTTGATAAATAATAAGTTTGAAACTATGTTATCTTTTTTCGCAGCACTTTCAGAAGAATTAATAGTCGAGGAGAAACACCCTATAATACAAATTTTGAATTTAGAGCAGTAGGATGTACCAAATTACATCGTTTCCCGTAGAGCAATAGGATGTACCAAACACTCGTTTAACGTTTCTGGAGGAATAGTAATTTAGTAATTTACAATTTATAATTTTAATTTTATAATTTTAATTTTAGTAATTTAGTAATTTAGTTGCATTACACTCTAACTGATTAACTGCATATTATTCAGAGGTGTTCTGCATCTTCACTTGGTTGTGAAGAGTGGCTTATGGTTGAGAGGATCGACGTGCTAGCCACACGTTACCTCTATCCTGGTTGATGATTATTCGCCATCTGTATTTTCTATCCGAGCTAGGAGGGCATTCTATCAGGGTGGGGGTGGCTTCGGCTCGGTCGGTGTTGGTTCGAGGGCTGTGGGTTCTATTGAGAATTTATGGCTTTTGGGCCGGTATTGGCCGGGCTGGAGTCGTTTTCCCGTCTTGCCGGAGTGTCTTCTTTGCTTGGATGGACTGTATAGTTTAGTGAATATGAATCTGGCAACCAGCCTAGGCCCTTCATAGGGCTGTTGCGCCATTGACAAACAAGGATGTACCAAATTAATTGATTCACTAAATTTTTCACACAATTTCTTATAAACTTGAAAAATTTAAGCCTTGATAAAATGCTACCTCTATTCCATACCTTTCCTCCTCCTATCATTTCTTCTCTTTCTCTTACCTCTCCTCCTCCATCTCTTTATTATCTATAAATTAATTACTGAATTTCTCTCATGGCTCCTCTATCCTCTTCAATCCTGGAAACTGAGAAGACACGCCGTTACAATGTAAAGTGTATATTGTCTGAGTGTCTTCTCAGCTTGCGAAAATCTTGAAGCCTGCTTCAAGATTTTCCATCTCACTTTTCTGCTTCCTTTGTCTTGAAATTGACGTTGCCGTATCATAGAAGTATCGTATAGTCTGTCCAAGCGAAGAAGACATTCTGGCAAAATGGGAAAATGACTACAGCTCGGTCAATACTAGTTCAAAAAATATGAATTTGGTCCTAAATAGTAGAAAAAATTCCCCTCTACAATTTGAGACCATATTTTTAATTTTTTAACCAATTTTGTTCGAGCTGGAGTGATTTTCTCATCTTGCCAGATTGCCTTTTTTGCTTGGCGAAGAATTTATCGTATCGCCGAAGTTTCTCAAAGCTTTTATAGAATTTCGATGCCACTTTCCTCTTGTTTTGTTCGAGTAGCTTTGGACTGTTCCGATAACATTTTTGGAATAAAGAGACGTTTCAGATGTTTTACGGGAGAGAAAATAATAATAATAATAACTCCTGTCTGATGATAATAGACTACTCTTAAATAAAGAAATATCATTGATTATCTTTAAAACAATTTATTTATTTTTCAAAGTCCATTTTACAATAGACGTTTCTTGAATGAAGAAATATCATCGAGCATCTTGAAACAAATTTATTCATTTCTCAAATGCCGTATTATTTAGCACTTTCATTTGTAAAAATTGACTGAGTCGTCAAAGTTGCAGAATTGTTGCAATTATCAAGCAATTTTAAGTGGAATGTGTGTGAAAAGTAACATAACCTGAATTTGGACATTTAAATCAAAATTGGTGTAGAAGAAGCTTTGGGCTAACGCCTGTTTTTTCTCACCTCTACTGTATTATTTTGATGAAATAAATAAATAAACTTTTTTTGTCAGTGCTACTGTTCATTTTCTATAAGGAACCATGGTTTCGTAGTCACTCAGATCATAATTTCAAGCTCAAAATGTTACCTATTCACAATGCTCAGCTTGAAAATGTGACCTGTGTGGCCACGAAACCATGGTCCTGTACCAAAAATTAACAGAATTGACAATATAAGTTTGTTTTATTCCACTTCGTTTTGTCTAATTCGACTACACTTGGATCAATCTAATGTGAATCCACGGTTCAAACAGAGTAAGACAAGGCTCAATATTGCTCAGAGTAAGATTAGACTGTAGAACTCTATTAGAAGAAAGACTCTATTAGAAGAAAAAAATGAAAGAAATAATCTAGAAAACAATCGTAGATGATGAGCCTATTTACATTTTATTTTGATAATTAAAGACAATTATTATTTTATTTATTTATTCATTTACAGAAAATAATAGACTTATTGGCTAAGAACACTGACTAACGTCCAAAACGTCTTTATTAGGTTTATTATGAACCTAATTTCATGATATTTTTTGGATTCAGAGACAGATCTTGGGATTCATATCCTTTATTGCACAATAAATACACAAGTAAAATTATTCAGACTAAAATCACAGCTTTGTACTACAATTAATTTGTATGTACTTCAGCGGAAGTAAACAAGTATGGCTATCATCAAAACGTTAGGCGGCTTCGTCTGCTCCTTGTGTTCTCCAACAGCTGATGTTGTCAATTAGAGTTGTCATGTTTTAGATTCAGATGTTTGTAGGATAATACATGACACATAGACATATGATACATAGACACAGACAAAAGGATACATAAAAAGACAATAGAGACAGACGAAAGGATACATGACAAGAAAAAGGGACAGACGAAACCGCCTAACTTTATGCCGTCTGCTATACGATGACTTGAAGTAAATTTTGTCATAAGAACATTTATTTCCCTATAGTAAAACATGTTTTCCTCGAAATTTCTCTAAAAATATCGAGTGTGACGTACTACTTAGGAATTTTATCTGAATAACTTCTTCAAATAGTGCATCATGACAAACATATTAAAGTTCTATTTACTAAGTTGACGTCTGAAATTTATTCGCATCTACTTGTTGATATTCTGCGCAAACTTTGAGAGCAGAAACAAATGCATGTAATTATCACACTTGTTTTTGCAAACTCCTCTTTGGTTTGTGGTAGTGACTCTGTAGTTAGTATTGCTGTGTGAAAATTTTTTTCTCTTATCAAATCTGACAAGTCCATTAGGGCTGTAGGTTGTATTTTATTTTGTTTTTTGTTTTCGGTTCCGTTAAAAATTGGAACAGATTGCGAAGAATATTTATAAATAATGAACATAAGAGAAGAACCGGGAATAATTATCCATAGATTAGATGATACCTGTTTGTTGAATTTCAGCTGTAGGTTTTCGAAAAGACGTTGAGAAAGATTGTTTTTGGGTGGAAATCAACTTATAAACTAGAAAGAATTCCTTTTGAAATACTACAAAATGTATTCGGTATTCCAAACAATTGAACCAGATAAGTTATGACTATAGCTATACTGTTCATTAAAAACAAACGTTTGGGGCACTTATATTCTTAAAATAGAAGAAAGTGGTCTCTTGATCCATGACGAGCTTCTGTGTGTAATAAGGACTGGGATTTATCACCCAAATGCATTCTAATGTTTCAACAGCAAAAAAACTGTTCAAATTACCTATTTCACTGGAGTTTTACAAAGTAAGATAATTCAAACTTACTGTGATTTTAAGAACATTTGTAAAACATTGGACGACATGTCGATGATCGATTCCAGTGAACCCTTGAAATACTTGGCTATATCATCAGTGATACATGAATGAAAATCAATATCAATCTATTGAATGAGAACAATGCCTTTTGTAGGTTCTCTTTTAAACTCAAACCAAGAGCTATAGTTCACATTCATAGGAGAGTAATGGCAGCTAGAAGAGAGTTTGACAACAGAAAAATAATAGAACTCACATTTTGGATCCTGGCTTCCGTAAACAAAAATATCTCTCCCTATTCTTTCCATCCATCCCTTTCTCTTTTTATTCTTCTTCGTTTTTTTCCTTTTTTTCTCTTCTCTTATTCTTCTTTCATCACACTTCTCCTATTTCAATATTTCTCTGTCCCCCCCATTATCAACAACTTGATCCTATTAATTCTAACTCAATTTCTCAAATTCCTCCAACATATCTTCTCTCATGGTGCTCTCCCTCTCATTTCTTTCTCACTCTCTCTCATTCTCTTTTTTTCGATCAGTATTTCTCTCTTCCAGTTCCTTTCAATTCTCCACTGTCTTCCTACTTTAAACTCAAGCTCTCCTTACTTCAAACTGAAACCTCACAATCGAAATTTCCCGAATATGAATCAAGGTTCTTCTCTTCATATTTTTTATTCTCTTTTCACATTATTCACAATCCTATAATCCTATACTGAAAAGTTTTTATTATATTCCGTGGTTCTTCATTCTCCACGCATTACAAATCATCCAATCCTCGATTGAATAAGAAAATTGGAAAATAAAAAATCCAACTCAATCACATTATTTGTTCTCCCCACACATCCTTGTCATCCTCTCTCTCTCTCTCTCTTTCTTTCTCTTTCTCTATTTAGTGGTCTCCTTATCTAAGCTGTATTCTTGTTTTTTTTTCTCTATTCTCTAAAAACTGTCTTCTTTTGTTTAGTGGCAAAACTATAAACTTCTACGATAATTCTTCCAAAAACATCCCAAATTCAACCTATTCATTCCATTTTTCTTCTTCCTCTACGTGTCTTCGTCTCCTACCCATCCTATTCTTTTCCTTCTTATTATTATTCTTCCTCTTCTCCTCTTCTCCTCTTCTCTCCTTCCTCTTATTCTCTTCCACTACCTTTCTTCTCTTCCTTTTTGTTCTTCTCCTTTTCTTTCTTCTTCCTCTTTTGGCTCCCGTCGACCGAACACTTCCGAGTTCCTAAACAATCAATGACAGTAGTCGTATCAGTCACGTGATTAAAATGTTTGTTTTTTCCGCGTCAGTTTGCTTTTTCTCCGATACCCGCATTTTTCGTATTCTCTTTCAATTCCCTATAATTGCTCCACAATTGGGTTGAGGAGATATGGGGCAATTAATAACGGGAGATTTCGCAATCGTTATCAGTTAATTCTCGCTATGTAACAGGATTGTCGTGTTGTTGTTTTTGTTTACATTTTGACTTGTAAACAACATTTTTTAATGTAATATTGTTGATAAGTTGTGGGACAAACGTTCAGGGTTGAATGTACAATGGGTGTCTTATTGTAATTGATCAGGGTGTAGTTCATTGTATGGTAGGTATTACACGATAATAGTTCTATGATCATATCTGATCATAAGGAAGGATATGAAAATAGGATTTCGTATTTTCATCTCTTTCCATATGATCATATATGATCATAGAACTATTATTGTGTAATACCAACACCTACTAATACATCATAGATGTTGAAATATTATGAAATATTAAACTTGGTTGATATATTATTATTCAATTGAATATTAGATAGCCTCAAAAACAGGAATTGAGTGCATCTACAGGGTTCAATTTCCTTTCAAAAGAAAATACAAAAGTTTATTCAATGTGGTATAAATTCTACTTAAAACAATTCAAGAGGTTTCAATTATGATACAATACCTCTGATTTTCATTTTTCAATTGTATTGATAAAATAATATAAGAGTTCGTCTCATGTATCTTTTTGGGAGGAAGTTGAATAATTTCAATTAGATACACTAGATGATTCAATGTGATACATGATACAATATGAAACAAACCATTGGAAGGTATTTTATCATGTTGGAATGCTCATGTAATTGTGAAATATATATTTAACTAGAAATATGGAACTATTGGAGTTCATCTCATGTATCTTATTGGAAGGAAATTTAATAATTTCAATTAGATTCAATAGATTATTCAATGTGATACATGATACAATTTACAATATAAAACAATCCAATTGGAAAATATTCTATCATGTTGGAATGCTTTTCAAGTTTAGTGTCCTAGATTCAGTTTCCTTTCAAGATACAGATAAGATACATAAGATGATATATGATAAGGTAAGGTCATTTTTCACGAGGGCCATACCCTACTCAAAAAGCTACGTACAATTGAAACAATAACAATAAAATAATAATGGATTATTTTAAAAGAATTTTTCACAATTTAATAACAGAAATCCAAGCAATGAAAATAAAAATATAAGTATCAAAAACGGCTGAGAAGACACGTCCATCCAACGTATTGATATTGCAACGGCGTGTCTTCTCAGCTCAAGCGAACTATGCATGTAATAGTATATTAGATAATGAGTTTGGAAAAGGCGTTTTTACAAACGAATAATTATGTTCTTCAAACGAGCGGTATGCGAGTTTGGAGAATAATTATGAGTTTGTAAACTTTTCCACACGAATTATGTACATTTTTTTCGTCATACTAGACTGAAAAGGATTTATTAAAACCTCAAACAACTGAAAACATCAACTGGAGCTAACATAACCTCAACACAACACTAGTGAACAAACGCACACAGTGAACTGTCATGGCGGCTCGTTCGACTCGTTTAAGCTAGGATTTGGTTGGTGCGAAACGTAACGACCGTCGGTCGTTGCGTAAAAAAATGGCGGACTGCTTCTGTGTTAAATCATAGGACCGATTTCGTTAATGCGTATCACCAACGACCACGACCAACAGCCGCATCCGATGACGACCGTACTCCTCCAGAAGCAGTGTTGCGACCAGTCGCAGTGGATTCTAACCTCAAATATTTTGAAGACTTGAAGAAATTGTAGTAAGTTATGATTGAGATGACCAGGAGGGAAATATTGGTAATTATGAGGGATATTAATATCAAAGTTGATGAAATTTTGATTCAAATAGTGATAAAATGAAGTAATTTTCATTTTGCAATAGTGGAACTGGATATCATGAAGGCAGATCATTGCGACTTGGTCGTGCCAAGGAAAATGGTTCAGCCGCAGCCGTATGCTTACATTGCGGCTGACGGTCGTTACGTTCCGCACCAACCAAATCGTACCTTTATTCATACGTCGGAGTTCGGAAAAACAGCTGGGATAGATTTTCAGTGCTGTAATAATCATCGTGACGATGACTAGTGCTGTAATAATCATCAAAATGATTATTCTCACATTCAGAACAGCTGATCTTCGATTCTCCTGTAAACGGCAATTTTCCAAACGCAAATCTAGCTTGGAAAGTTGTGTAAAAATTGTTTTATCTGCTTGAAGTTATTTATACACGAGCGTGTATCTTGAAAGTAAATTATACAACCGCTTAAAGTTTTTTCCCGATATAGCCTATGAATAGTCGCACACGCAGAATAAAAGAAAATTTCGAATTTTGAGACTGTATTTTGGTCTCGCTTCTGAGAGTGCGTATATCTACTGGCAAGTGGAAAGTGTTTTATAGTGGAAAAGTTTTGTCATAATTTTCCTTTGGGAGGGAAATGGGAAGTTATTATTATATACTGGCTTTCTCGAGTGAATGCGAATTTCGGAATAACGGAGAAGAACTTCTTCCTATTCTCTGTAACGGAAAGTTAGCTGGCTCCAATAGCTTTCATCCTTCATTTATTATATAAACAGTTTCTAAGATGTGATAAAATTACTATAAATTGTAGTATAAGAGGGTTTAGTATAGTGAGAGAGTTTTATCATACATTTATCTAGATTAAAATTGTATCGACTCAAGTGTAGGATTGTTATGATGAAAAAATAGCAGTAGTTTATTGTCTGTATTGTTCCCGTTTATTGTGATTTCTTAAATAAATAGAGTAGTTGATCGATCAATCGTCTAAATTATTCAATATAAATTAGAAGTATAAATTCGGATCCGGGTATGAGTGATGAGTATAGGTTAGAAATTTGTTTCTGCCAACCATTCATATCGATTTCATGGAACCATAAACTGAGTAAACATGAATATGGGTCTACTAATGTATAATAAATCAATAATTAATCAAAGTTCCCCTAGAATAAGTTTATTTTTCTCACAACTAGCTACAAAGTTTCAAGTCATTTTCAAGTGAAATTGAAATTGACTTGAAAGTTCAAAACTATATAATTATGATAAAAAATAACCTTATGTTCAGGGTACTTTGATTAATTATTGATTTATTATACATTAGTAGCCCTAATATAAAAGTGAGCATTAAAAATGTAGGTCTACATAATTATCTACAATAGAACATAGAAATCCTAGTTCGGCCTGATCTACTTCGAAAGGAGTTTTGAGCCCCTTCAGCGAAGCACGTATACCTAATAGTTGAACAATAAAACTGCAATTATTAAACTAGATAACCTAAAAAAGAGAAACTGTAGTTTTGCGTGTCTAAGTAGGATAGTAATAAAATTAAGGAAGTAACCGTACATGGCGGCTCGTATAAATTCAATCCTTTAGCCAGGTGACTAAGAATTTATCGTCGCAATTATCGTAACAATTACTTTTATTTTTATTGTTATTGTCTTCAAATGTGTGTTGGATAAGTGCGCTTCATACAGCATTCAGAAAGGTGACTATAGACATTACAATCCCGTAATGTATATACCTATATATTGGTTTTATAGTGATGGTCCTCAGACTTTTTCACTATAGTGAAATCCGAAAGTGTTTAAATATAATATATTAAATATTCAAGTATAATTATAGTAATATATCTGATTTTACAATATAGTTTACACTGTACAATATAGTTAATACTTACAGTGTATACAATCATATTTCTATGTGAAGTAGTGAAATATTCCGTACAATATAGTGAACACTGTCTACATAATATAATATATACTATATATAATTAAGAATAAATTTATAATATCTTATATAATTTATATAATATATGTTATATACATAATAAAACACTGTCTGTACTTAATATAATCTGCAAAGAAGACATTTGGCAAGATGGGAAAATGACTCTAGCTCGGTCAATATTGGTTAAAAATTTGTAGATTTGATCTTAAATTATGAAGCTGAATGTTTCTCTACAATTTGAGACCAAATTTATCATTTTTGAATCAAGATTGACTGAGCTGGAGTCATTTTCCCATCCTACCAGAATGTTTTCTTTGGTTCGACAGACTATATTATGTAGAAAGTGTTGGATTTCACTATCTTGTACGGAATATTTCACTATATACATTGAAATATGTGTACACTATAAGTTTTAACTATATTGTACAGTGATGAAGTCAGATACATTGCTATATTTTACTCGAATATTTAATATATCTTAGTACATAGTGATATCTCATAAACGTTTTACTGGACAATATAGTGGAATCCAACTCTATATACATATATTTTAGTATATAGTAATATTGGAGTAAATTGTAATGTCCTACCCTTTAAAATTGACTACCCTTTTTAAAAACTTTCAAATTATTTTAATCCACATTGATAATGGGCTGAAAGTCCCAAAACATGTTTGTGCATTAATCATTTAAAAGGGTATTTCGTATTTGATTCTCATTTTATTTTTCAATTATTTTGAACTAGCCGGCAGGCTCGCTTCGCTCGCCTTCTCCACCTAACCAGGGGGCTCCGCCCCCTGGACCACCGACAGTATAGGCAGTGTAAGTGAGTCAAACAGGCTCAAAATTTCAACATTTTTTGCCAATTTGTTCTAGAAAAATCTAAGAAAAACTCCGAACATTCCAAAAAATAGTAAAACGCTAATATTAAGCGTAACCTTGGGAAGTATATCGGACATAGTTTGAAACTTGATTCAATATCTTCCAAATTAATTCATCTATAATCTCGCTGAACCATTCAATTTACAGTTAGGATTGGTCGTATCAAGGCGGAAGATATGCGACCCTCAACACATCTACAATTTTGAAAACCTGATTATTGGCGTAATCTTGAACGGATTGCGAATTTATTTTAACACAAAATTTCTAGACTTCATTTGAACCTGCTCACCAAATATCAACATTTTCTACCGATTGGTTCTCGAAAAAATGAGGAAAACGGCGGAAAACTCTAGAAAAACTATAATATTTGGCGTATCCTTGAAAAGTTTTTAAAATCCTTTCTTAGCGCGCGTCTAAACATACAACTGAACATGCCTGCCAAATTTGAACGCATTCGCTTCAGTGGATTTTTAGTTCTGGTGATGAATGAATCAGTCAGTCAGTCAGTCAGTGCCATTTCGCTTATATAGATATAGATAGCCCTAAGTTTTAAAGTTTAATGTCCCTTTGACTTTTTTGTTTCAATTTACTGTACCTCCATATAGTTTTAGCAGTAACCGAAGAGATAATACCTCCATGATGTAATAGATATGGTAGAGTACGAGCTGTGTCATAACAGATATAATTATAGTTACAGTCTGACAAACAAAGTTGACATTCTGGCAAGATGGAAAAATTACTCCAGATCGATCAATATTGGTTGAAAAATTATAAATTTGGTTTCAAATTGTAGGAAACATTCTGGTCTACAATTTGAGTCCAAATTTATGATTTTTGAAACAATATTGACCGAGCTGGAGTCATTTTCATATGTTGTCAGAATGTCTTCTTTGCTTGGGCAGACTCTACCTCTCTAGTTACAGTTTCACTTTCACTGTCGTGGTTTTCATTTTAGTTTTGATTCATTTTCCTTTCACTCGCAACTATTGTGATCGACTTATTACATGAAAGTAGTTTATATAGTTTGTCCAAGCGAAGAAGACCCTCTGGCAATATGAGAAAATGTCTCCAGCTCGGTCAATATATAGGTTCAAAAAATATTGATTTGTTCTCAAATTTCAGATCAGTACGAAACTTCAGATTGTTTCCTACGATTGGGACCAAATCAATAATTTTTGAACCAATATTGATCGAGATGGAGTCATTTTCTCATCTTGCCAGAGGGTCTTCTTTGCTTGGACAGACTATAGTTGGTGCCAAAAATTAAGGCAGTTGACGAAGAATGTTTTTTAATTGTTAGCTCTGTCAGAATAGTCGGCGAACTGTCTGCGAGCGAACATTGGAACGAGGGCGACCCCAGTTATACTGATTGGCTCTCGGAGACAGCTTCAGACTGTTCTGATAGAGTTGAGCATGGATAAAGGTCATTTGCCAACCGCCTTTTTTGTGTCACAAGTCACAGTCGACTGAGTCCAGGATGATAATTAGATAAGAAAGTAATCGAAATGGAGAAACAGTTGGAGAAATTAATAAATGAAGCACAACTGAAATATTCTGCAAATTCTCTATCTTGTGTTGATTTTTTGTGTAAGAGATTCAATTACTTGTACTATTGCTGATGTGAACAATAAATTTAAATTGAATTTGAAATAGAAATAGAAAGATAAACAGGGTGTTTCAGAGGAATGTGTAATACTTCTCAGGCTGATTCCTCACATCAAGTAGAAAAAAATCTCATTGCACATACCCCAAAAAATGCTTTGTTATACAAATAATTTACATTTTTCAGAAAACCAAAAACGTTTTTAGAGGCTTATATAGAATAATAATCATTGCATATGTAAAATTAACTGAAAGTTCGATGGATCCAGTCAGAAGTTTGTAACTTGAACAGTTATTGAGATAATAGGAAAAATATGATAATGCCACGTTTACACCGGAATGTTAATAACTTTTGTGAATAACGTAGTATTATATAGACCTATTTATAATGTAACTTATTATACAAAAGTTATTAACAAATGTTATTAACATTCCGGTATAAACGTGGCATAAGGGACGTAATTCATTCATTCATTAATTTGAGACAATACAAAACATTATGGATAGAACACAGACAGAACTTCCAAAACGTCTTATTTCTAAAATTTATTTAAAATATTCTAAACTTAGGTTATGTCCACCAAATTCACTCCCATTTCTCACAAATTTCCTCTTTCTAAATAGAAAACTGTGATTACAATGAATTTAGGATTTACGAGGTTTTATAAAACCCAGAACAGCATCACATAATTCAACAATTGAGGGCTATATTTGGATATTGAATCAGCATAAACGTGTGTTTCTAATAGAGATTAGAGAGTGATTCTGATAAAAAATCTGAATGCTGGTGATTGTGTAAATCTTACTCAAATCTCAGGAATCGCGATCAAAACGAGACAAAATAGACCGAACATAGCACAAGACGAGTTATCAGTGTTACACGAATAATATAATATTCATTTCTGTAGAATAATATGAAACAAAATCAGTGTTTAGTCAAGATTTTTATATTTTTAACGGGGATTTCTGAGCTTTGGATATACCAGAAGCTTCTGGCATTGTTTTAACCAGCTAATGAACTCGTATGACATCCCATTTCCCATTCAGCATTTTCGTGAATAGAGCTTGGCTAGGATCCAAGAAACACTTGTAGCTAGAACAGTGGGTGACATTCATCATTTATGTCATGTTGAGTAGATAGACTTTGCGGCAGGATTTGTAGGGTTTTGTGTTTTCCATAATACTCTATCAATTTTGGGGGAAACTGTTGCACTATTTTATTATGTAGGTCAATTTTAGCATAAATTGCATGGGTTTTTCTATCAAAAACTTGATAAATTTTAAGGGAAATCTTTTACACTGTTTTACTATTCTGTAGAGTAAAACAATTTCGTGGGTTTAATATTGTGGCGGGTGAGAGGGGGTAGTCCAAGCGAAGAAGACACTCTGGCAAGATATGAAAATGTTTTCAACTCGGTCAATATTCCTTCAAAAATTTTAAATTTGGTCTCAAATTGTATATGGAATGTTTTCTAAAATTTGAAATGAAATTTATAATCAAACAATCGAGATGGATTAATTTTCTCATCTTGCCAAAAAGCCCTTCTTTGCTTGGACAGACTATATGAGTGATTCTTTCACATCACATTCCAAGAATTAGCCTATATCTATTTACTAATATTATATTCATTTACTTTTTTACAATTGACATACACACATAATACAGGATAGAAAGAATAGGCTTTAGCTCTTATGAGATTCTGTAGTGAGATTATTCTGATAATAATAATAATAATATTCGTGTAACCTGGCTGGCTCAGGTCTGGTGTCAGAGTTTTCAGGTCGCTCCTGATCAATTTCAGGGCCTCTGACATGACTTAAAGACTGTTTTTAGGCAGCCGTGACCGACGGCTTAACGTGTCCATCCGAAACACGGGGAAGTGGCTTGAGAAAAATTACTGGTCTGACATGGGTTTGAACCCGGGACCTTTGGGTTGCAACGCCAGCACTTAACTCATTCAGATTATTCTGATCAAGTGATATTATTATTTTTGACATGTTTTTATTAGTACAATCCTTCTTCTCATCACTATTGTGTTACACTTCCATATTTGTGAAGTGTTACGTCATGGGAATAAAATAAGCTGGTGAAACTATCACGAATTGAATAAATTCTTTCAAATATACTTTTTTCAAGATAAATTCGTATGACTATATTGACTGTATAGTCTGATTATAGATTATACATTATCTGTCCAATTAAAGAAGACATTCAGGGAGGATGGGAAAATGACTACAGTTCGGTCAATCTTGATTCAAGAATGATAAATTTGGTCTCAAATTGTCGGAACCATTCTAATCTTCAATTTGAGATCAAATGTATAATTTTTTGAGCCATTATTGACCGAGCTCAAGTCATTTCCTCATGTTGCCAGAATGCCTATTTTGCTTGGGCAGACTTTAAACTCATATCTATACGTTAGACTATTGTGTTACTGAAGCATTATTGTGTTATTGTATGTGAATTATTTCGTTGAGGAATTTGAAAAAAAATTATAAACCCACTCTTACATTGTGTGTAGCCAATATCGAACCATATTTGAGAAAATCCTACTTCCTATAGAATAAATAATTCAGAATGGTCCACAATACGTAATCCATAGAAATAATTATCTACAAATGGAAACATCCAACAAATAGCTTATAAGGTATCGTTTGAATTGAACGATTTTCTATTTTTTGTTCAATCTCTCTTTCTCTTTCTCTCTCTTCTCAACTAAACAAATGAATTTATTTCAAACTTTGTAAATTATTAAAGTAATTTTTCTGTAGAGTCGTTGGTTAAGTGTAAGACAGGACTTAGTCCTAACTTCGCCGTTTCATGGCTAGTAACGGAGTAGTCTTATTTTAGTAGTTATATTAAAAAGTTGTATTTGCTATACATGAATAAAGTTATTCTATCTATCTATCTCTTTCTTTCTTTCTTTCTTAACCTCTTCTCTTGTAATTTTCTCCACTTTTGTCATTTTGGTTCGATTGTTATGTAGATGGGAGATTGTAAATAAGGCTTTCTTTAATCATCTATATTTTTTTCCTCTGTTATTACTACTAATATTCTTTTCCGCACCTCAACTAGAATAATTCTACAACTAATAATAATAACCTTCCTCATACATTCAGATAAGAAACTGTTCATGTAGTAAAAAGTCGAAAATAATTATGTTGTCCCTCTAATTTGTTTCATTCACAACCAAGAGTGTTAATATAAAAGTGATAATATAAGTGATAACATCTTCAATATTGGAGATGTGTTGAGAATATTTTTCTATTTCTAGTGTTGTTTATTTAATTTTAGTTTTGAAATGTGTAGACGTGGAGTATATTCTATGTTCAACGTACACTCATCAGTAATTATTGTCATTTATTAATTAATTTAGTAAATTTCATGACAAAAATACGCTGTGAGAGAAAAAAGACATAGTTCTTACTATTTATAACAAAATTTTGAAACATAACAAATCTAAATTTTCAGGTTATGTCAGAGAATTACGTTAATTAACTGCAGTTATTGAACTCATGAAGGATTCTACAACCTAATAAATTCATGAATCAATATTCCCATTGGTTTCGATATGTATCTTGTACCTTGGGTTTTCTCTTATTCGATTGTTTTTCTTGGTTTGTTTTATTCTCTTATTTTTTAATTTATTATTTCTTATTCTTATTTTTTATTTTCTCCCGTAGATCTCGTCGATCTTCAACGGATGTCGGACGAACCTCTGATCAGATTCCTTGGGTCAGGTAATTCATTATCCATTTTATTTTGGTTTTCAATTGATTTCATTAGTTTTATATTTTCCTCTTCTCATAGAGATATTTCACCCTGACTTTGATCACTATAATTTTTCATTCTATTTGAAATGATTATTTGAGCCTTCCTATTACCAGAGACAATGTATTATTAAAGAGTATTAATAATAATGTATTATTAAAAGTATTAATAGTACATTGTCTCTGCTATTACCCTATTCAAGATAACTTGAGACAAAATAAACAAACATTTTCGGGTAAGTATGGGGTGGCTACTTTAGCCACGACTCACGAGAAACGATATAGCATAGACACTTCACAGCATTGGCAAAGCGAATGTGTGGGTGTGTGACGGTATTTTTTGTCGGGACTGTGTCGTATCGTGGCTATGGTTTGTCATCACATCAGTAGCCACCCTGTGTGGGTTTGTTTACTTTGTCTCAAGTCATTGAAAATGAAATATAGGTGTGCAGAGTTCCACATAGGAAAGGGGAGGGGGTGTTGAGAGGTGACTGCTACTCTAGTTTCCACTGAACCCTTTCCATACACCTTCAAGGAAAAGACGAGACTGTCTTACTTTTTGACACCGGCTATAGTAATGGAGCTTTCTGTAAAATATTATTCAAGTACAAGCTGTAGTCTGTCCAAGCAAAGAAGACCCTCTGGCAAGGTGGGAGAATGACTCAAGCTCGGTTAATATTGGTTCAAAAGTTATCAATTTGATCTAAAATTGTTGGAAACAATTTGATCTACTATTAAGACCACATTTATAAGTCTTGAACAAATATTGACCAAGCTGGAGTCATTTTCCCATCTTGCCAGAGGCTCTTCTTTGCTTGGACAGACCATAGTATCAAATAGACCTAGTATCAAAAGTATCAAAAGTATCAATAGTATCATAGAACCATAGTATAACAGACCTCAGAGCAACATTCATGCACAATATTTGTATAAAGCGTACAGACATTTCAATGAAACACATCCTTCAATAATTATTATTATCATTGAGTTGAATTATTGATTGAGTAATCGAATTGAGTACAATTTCGTGCGTGAACTATGATCAAATTTGCATAAATTTTATCATAATTGGATGCAAGAATGCAGGTAGCGTAGAGTATGAAATTACAACGTAGCTGTCACTGATCATTCACACTATAGTTTAGTTTGACCAAGGTCAAGGATTGATCTGACAACTCGCTATACCTATGTATACGATTAAAAACAAGTATAATTATACTCTTCTATACCTGTATACTTTAAGTTGAACTCTGCTGGAGGGCTTATCTCTTCTGGAGTCTGTTCTCTATTATAATTTGTTGGCAAAGAGCCAAGTCACTGTCTACGTCTCTGTCTGAGATCTGTCAAGTCAATGGCCTGTATTTTCAATGTATTGAGACTTTGTTGCTAATAATTATTATTATACTTGACTTCGCATCATATAACTTGAATAACTAAATTTGGGTTTTCTCCAGTCACTACTTATTCATTCATTCATTCATTCATTCATTCTGTATGAGAATGTGGAATAGATAGGCTACACTGCATTTGGAATTAAGAAGCAGGAAATTTCCTTGATTTCTTGAATTAACTTAACTCCTTATAACTTTCCTACAGGCACTTCTTATATGGTAGCTTTTCTTTGGTTACTTGCCATGGTTTTTCTTCAGTTACTTCAGAGTTTTCCTTCAGCCATTTTTCTAATGTTACCTTTATTAGTCACTTTTTATAGCTTTCTTTTGTTTTTTCAACATTTCTGTTCATTCACTTCTCCTAAATTAATTCCACTCATACTATTCATATACAATATTGATTCTTTTTAAACTTGTATCTCCATTGAAAATTAAACTTCACACTCAGGGCTATTTCAAAATTGACAAAAAGAATAAAAATAAAAATAGAATACATTTTTAAACTTTAAAAATATTATTTTTTCACAAACATGTTTCGGAGCTTTAGCCCATTCTCATATTAGCCCATCTTATATGGTAACATGAGCTTTAGCCCATTATTTGGCCAATTGAATGGGCTAAAGCTCCGAAACATGTTTGTGAAAAAATAATATTTTTAAAGTTTAAAAGGGTATTTGATTTATATTTTTATTTTATCTCCATTTATTCTTCTTTATTTTTCGAGTGTTTTGCTCATACTTATCAAGAGTGAAATTCCTCAAATTATCTCACTCCTCCCTCTTCCTCCTCCTCATCCTCCTTCTCCTCCTTCTCCTCTTTCTTTTTCTCCTTCTTCTCTTTCTCTCCCTCCTCTTTCTTCCCTCCACCTTTTTTTCCTTCTCCTCCCACTCTTTCTTCCCCTTTTCTACCTCCCACTCTTCATCCACTTTCTTCTCCATTCGCTATGAGATTTAGTGAATGGTTAATATAGGTTAATAATAGGTTATTTTAAATAATTATCAAGTACCCTTTTCGATTTTTTTTCTCAGAATAATTCAAAAAGGGTACTTCAAAATTATTTTAAATAGAAACAGTGATAAAAGTAGCCCTGAAATTAAGAAAATAATAATAGGTTCCTTCCACAAATTCATGTTTCACTTACCTCCTCATGTGCCTTTTGTCCTCCTTCTTCTCTTCTGTCCTCCTTCTGCGTCTTCTCCTCTTCATCCTCTATATCACATTCCTTCTTGTTCCTCTTTCTCAACTTCTCATTACCCTTCTTTTCTTCCTCACATTGTTTTTTTTCCTTCAATTATGAAATTCATCTCGTCTCTCTTCAACTATTTGATTTCTCAATCATTATAGTTTATTTAGTAATAATTCACAATGGAGAGTACAATAGGAGGATGAAACTGTTTCTCTCCCGATTTATACAGCCAGTTCAAACGTAGGTTGTATTATACAATTTTATTATTGTATAATTTATTATTATAAAATCATTGATTTTCAGTCACAAAATTGATCAGAACAAATTGTCATGTAGCTCTGTTATATAATATGAGTATTGAAATATCTTTTGAATACACTTTTAAATTATTTTTAATTGGTGTAATTTTCAATTTTCAGGAGTAAAAGTCGTAGTGTGGACCATGGCTTTGTGGCACCCTTCGATCTCGACTCACTTCGCAACAAAATCGAGGGTCGAATTGAATCTATCGACCGACTCAACAAAGGTGAGTGCTTGAATTACTTTATTATTCAGTTTGATCAATTTTTTCATGATCAATTTGCTATTTATACCTTTTTTTAGTCGATAAATTATTCATTTTCTCTCCAACTACAATCATTTATAGGTCTGTACAAATACAGGGATTATTCTTAAATTAGGAGATTTCTCAAAATCCAAAATTATTATTGTATACAGAAGTTAACTCTTCGGAAATAGCCTTTTTACTGTTCGGACACACCTCCACCACAACCAAAGAGTGCAAAAGAGAGTTAAGATGACAGAAAATTCAATAAAAAATGGAAAAAGAGAGTCTAGTTCATGATTGGGGCACAAAACATTCTGTTACTTCAGTAGAATTACTTTCTACTGAATCATACAGAAAAATAGAATATTAATATTAGAGTAAGTAGTAGAGTTACTAATAAATTAGTAAGAGTAATTACTAAATACGTCAATACGAGTAGAAATTAGAGTAGAGTAGTAGAAACATGGAGTAGAGACTTCAAAGATTAAAGATCAAAGACTAAAGATTAGAGACTTCACTGACATCCGTTTATTGAGAATCATAGAGATGATATTTCGCACATAATTCATGAAGATCATGTGATAATGCGTCTCCAAGGAGCAACAAAATGTGCTAGAGATGCTCCAAGACTGAGGTAGTCTGTCCAAGGAAAGAAGACTTTCTGTCAGTAAGGGAAAATTTCTCTAGCTCGGTTAATCGAAAATTATAAATTATACTTTCGAAAATTATAAATTTGATCTCACATTGTAGAGCAGAATGTCTTCTACAATTTGAGACCAAATTTATAATTTTTATATGTATAGTGATCAAGCTGGAGTAATTTTCCCATCTTACCAGAATGTCTTATTTGTTTGGACAGACATTATGATATAGGAAAAGCCAACGTAACTGGCGGTTGGCCAATTTTTGCTACTGATTCTCAGCTCTGTAAGGACAGTCGGCAAGCTGTCTGCCAGAGCTTATTTAGTCGAGAGGAAGCTCTGTTAAACAAGTAAACACTTTCGTAGGCCGCGTTCAGACTGTCCTGACAGAGCTGAGCTTCAATAACAGTCACTCACCAACCGCCACTATCGTTGGTGTCTGCTTTACACAGATATAGGTCAAATAAGCGTAGGTGTCAGAGATATTACTATATTTTATTTCCTGTGTGAATTATATTACTATATTATATTCACTGTATGAAGTAGCCTATATTACTATATTTTATTCACTCTATGAAGTATATTAGGCTACTATATTTTATTTTCTGTGTGAAGTATATTACTGTATCTACTGGGGAAAACTGTTTTAGGGTATGTTGAAGGCCCCAATATTAAAGATGGCCAGTTTATTGGTCAGTAAATAGGGTTTGATAGAGGATATACTTGAGCTTGGGGATTTGAAGCTTTGGTCAACAGCGTATATTTTTATCTCGTAAAACAATGCTTGGAATATGCCGTCGGGTGTTGGGGGTTGTTTCGATTGATACCGGAGTGTAAATAGGTTAGGTTTTCAGACTTGATTCGTTTCTAAAGTTGGGATATGAGATCGTTTTCGACTTTGGAAGAGGTAGAATTTGTTTAAGTTAAAAAGGTTTATTTACATAGAATTATAGGTGCTCATGTGGGCATTACACTCAGAAAAAATGTTTCAATCACGGTTTGGAAATATGCTTTTCGCCATACTCGTATGTAATACACAACTTTCCAAGCTAGATTTGCATTTGGAAAATTGCCGTTTACAGGAGAATCAAAGATCAGCTGTTCTGAATGCGGAAATAATCATTTTCATGATTATTACAGCACTAGTCATCATCACAATGATAATTACAGCACTGAAAATCTAGCTCAGCTGTTTTTTCCGAACTCCGACGTATGAATAAACGAGTCAAACAAGCCGCCATGACAGTTGACTGTGTTTTGTGCTAGTGTTGTGTTGAGGTTATGTTGGCTTCAGTTAATGTTTTCAGTTTGAGTTTTTAATAAATCCTTCTCAGTCTAGTATGACGAAAAAAATGTAGCCTACATAATTCGTGTGGAAAAGTTTACAAACTCATAATTATTTTCCAAACTTGCGTACCGCTCGTTTGGAGAACATAATTATTCATTTGTAAAAACGCCTTTTCCATACTCATTATGTAATATACTATTACTACAGCTTTTAGTAGGTTACACCAAGTACAGAAGTACAGTATAAAGCGTCCTGTACACGGGCTGTATAAACACACAGTACGTATAGTCGGTCCAAGCAAAGAAGACCCTCTGGCAAGATGAGAAAATTACTCAAGCTCGATCAGTCAATTTTGGTTCAAAAATTATCAATTTGATCTCAAATTGTAGGAAACAATTTTGATCTTCTATTAAGACCACATTCATAATTCTTGAACAAATTTTCACCAAGCTGGAGTCATTTTTCCATCTTGCCAGAGGGTCTTCTTTGCTTGGACAGACTATACATGCGGAAGAAAGTACGTTCTTGCACAGAGTAGGAATTTCCTTCTCTGTGGTTCTTCCTCGTCCAACTAGTACCTCACTTCACCGCTAGGTAGCGCAGGCTGTCTCTCTCGCTGCGATCGCCGTTTGGCTAGATCAGCTGAGCGACGCGCGCATTGGCGTGCGTGAGTGTGGTTTGGAATGAGCCTCTAACGTGAGGAGGGCTGCTCGTCCCTTATTGATTTGTTGATAAAATGGCCATGCCAATATTACGCTCGTATCTTTTTGTCTCGCAATTTCTGAAAAACGTGTAGCCTGTGCTGAACCTAACGTGGAGAATAGGGTGTCTTGAGGTCTAAAAAGTGGTTTATTTGGAAAATAAATTCGGGTTGCGTTCAGGGGTGTTCCGCCTGGGTTTAGGGGGTTGTCAGCCTCCCCTGCATACCCTGGAGATCCAACATGTAAGTAGCATGTTCAAATTACATGTATGACTGATTACATATGCGTGACATATTGTACAAAGCATGTTGCATGTGCGTTGCATTTTAAACCATGTCGCGTTACCTTGTACCGAGTATTGATTATACAATTCGTCAGCTGTTTGAAACGTCGTTTTAAAAAAGTCGATAATTGTTTTCAATGTCATCTTGCTACAATTGCAGGGTAATAAAGGAAGAAATGAATTTGATTTATCAAGTTCACAAGATTTTTTAGTACAATAATAGGCTACGTATATTGGGAGAGAATATTCGGAAAATTCGAAAAATATTAGTTGATGCGTAGATTAATTTTAAGTAGAATATTTGAGACATCTCATGGAGACAGTATTTTGTAATACAGTATTCCAAATGTTAAATTTTCATAGTCTTCCGTATTTCTATTCAAATCTCGTACTTTTTTTATATTTCGTATGTTTTTTATAGTTACTACGTCAAGTATTTGGAACATTCCTTTGAGAATTTTTTCAATGCGTACACTTTTCAAACCTGATTTTTTTTCTCCATTAATTTGGATACATTTCCTACATTTCACTTCATTAAGAATCAAAGTGGATGGAAAGTCCTTTGTGGAGTTGTTCAAATGAATTTTTCAAGTAATTCGTGGAATGGTTTCATCTTTCATGTAAACTACGTCACTTCAAAAAGTGATGTATTCGTATTATTAATACTGTATACGTTACGGCTTCTAAATTATATTTTACAGATATTGAGGGTCTCCAATAACTCTTATTTGGGCTGAATAGGAATATTTTGTTTTTGAGAGGAGGATTTGGAAAATGATGCGTAGGTATACTCTGTCCAAGCAAAGAAGACTCTCCATGGCAAGATGGGAAAATGACTCAAGTTCGGTCAATATTGGTTCAAAATATATTAATTTGGGCTCAAATTGTAGATCAGAATGCTTCCTACGATTGAGACCAAATCAATAATTTTTGAAACAGTATTGATTGAGCTGTAGTCATTTTCTCATCTTGCAAGAGGGTCTTCTTTGCTTCGACAGACTATATCCCCGAGTGAGGTACTCCGTAAAGATTTCCTTGATTTTCCTATTAGTAGATCATAAAGCAATGTGTCTTGGTTCTTTCTAGCCTAGTTTTTATCGAACTTCTAGACTCATCCATGAAAATATGAGGGAGTGTAACTCATGTATTGTGAGAAGTAATGAGTGAATGCACCTTCACTCGATTTTTATGGCGATCAATTTTATCATAGCTTCCTCCAATAGAAGGCCATGGCCTAAAAATTGGCAACTATGTAGAGTAGGAAATTGGTACATTTAAAAGCATTTTTCATCAGAAATCATTTTTCAATCAGCTGTTCTAATGGATGCACTTCTTGTGTGCGTTCTCACATTCGACTTGCTACAAATCATGAGCTATTTTAATAAATAATCGTCTATTCTTAATTTTTCTTGCTAATCTCTATCACAACCTATTACAGTACAAATAACACATGAGGAAGAGTATTCTATACGAAGAGTTTCATGAACGTTTTTTATGGAAATTATGCTCAAAGAAAGAAATACCAAAGTTCAACGTGCTTGTTTGTATCTGCTTCCATATGAAAAGACTGTGACTACGGTGCGACATTGCCATATTATAAGGGCAGGGCCTTCTATCAAAGGAAGGCATGATTTGATTCATAAAACATCTGACAAATACGAATTGACAACGTCTTTTAGTGCGGGGTGGTGGGTGGTGAATCTGCTGTTCCAGTTTGCAGTCCATTGGACTACTTCCATGTATTCTACTCTAATCACATCTTCATCAACATCGACATTTCCACCATGTTCGCACCCTTATAATAACATGGATAATAACTATATTGACCTAATGAATACAATAGAGTCACAGTATATGTAAATCGATTATTGATTCTTACTTAGTAGCGGATGACCTGATTTTTCCGAATCCCAAGGCAACTGTTGAAGGTTTCAAAATAATATAACGATTTCAGTATCGGATAAGTTTGTCTGACACAATTTTATAATAATATCCTCTTATACAGTACTATAGCCTATATGAATGGACGGAATTTGAGTTTTGGAATGCATTGGATTTCCTATATTATATACGAAACACCTCTAAACCAAACTTGACTTAAACTCGCCTATAATTAAAAGGAACATCTATTCAAATAATATCTATATTAAGAATAATAATAATCATTAATAATAATAATGATCATATAATAATAAGATCATGCAGTACATTAGATAAGATTATATTAATCACTTTGATTGAGTAGATTACAAGATATATTGTCTTAAACCCCTGATTATGATGGTGTAAAAAGAAATTGTTTAACTACAATTTAAGCATCATGCTTACAGCAAGTAGTATATTATTCTGATTCATCAATTTTTTTGCGGATATATAATACATCATACGATATATATAGAATACCATAACTAGCTTATTTATTCACTTTTCCAGAATTTTTTTATTTCTATTGAAATTGTATAATGTGTTCAAAATTCTTTTCATGTACCTATTGTTTATGAATCGGAGTAGAGAAATTTTAATTTGAAAATTTGTTACACGATTCGATTGATTAAATAATGCATATTCTCAGAAACTCATTCAACCAGTGTAATGTTCAATTTTTTAAACAATGCAAACATCATAATAACTCATAATGATATTGGATTTGATACACTAACTAATAATTATGATTGTGCTGCATGCCTGCATCTACATGAAACGGAGTCAGTCCTTGTCTTCTTCGAGATGGATATTGAAGGACAATCCTCCTATTAAGATATCCCCATAAAATAGGGGATTATATTAGATTACTTTATCAAAATAGATAACGAACTTTGGCTTAGATTCTACATTGTAATATAAATGAGTAAAACTAAATTATGTTATAAAATTCACAAAATAGCAACTTCTAGTAAAAATACGAAACAACAGTGACGTAATGAATGAAAAATTCATACAAAATTGAATTCGAGGTTCTTCAAAATTAATGAGGAGTGTAAGTTATCTAAGTGGAAAGGCGAGGTTTAGACATATATATGTCCATTCTTGGGATAGGATAATAAGGAAATCCTTTCCATTAACACTTGGCCTAGGGTTGAAAATTTATAACGAGCTATTAAGATCACTAAAGATCTTAAGAAATGAAGAAATAAGGGGAAAGAAATAAACAATGGACTATTTACTATTATAGTGTTATATGTATTTTTTTAAGTTGATACCCACATGGGCTCTTAGGCCTCTGCGTGGGTAATGAGAGCTGTTGGAACTGACGGCCTATCGTCTCCTCAAAAAAGACCGAAAGACCAAATCTTGTGATTGTGCTGTGGTCGAAATTTTTATGTTGTACAGTCTTTTTGCATCAGCTCATCACTACTTATGAATTTGAAATGAATATAATTCAGACCTGATTGTTATTGAAATCATTGATTCAGTATATTTTAAATTCATTCAATCTGAATTGAATTGTTTTTATCCAAATAAATGCACATTACAAGTTGAAATGAAATAACATTTAAAAAGTACAATACTCTTACAAGACTATGTGTGAGGAGGGAGTATTTCTCCCTAACTAATATCTACTAATTTGAATTCTATCGTAGCTAAAATGGAAGAGAGTAAGAAAGATCTAGCATGCCTCTACTTTGCCTACATATATTCTATAATGCTCTACTATCTACAAAGGGTATTGAAAACAATCAAGTGTAGAGTCATTTATCTATAAAGTCATAGATATAAAACCATCACTGGCGGCTCGTACCCACGATACAGGTGAAGTGCCCGTATCTTTTACTGTACAGCACTTCACCTGTTTCGTGGGTACGAGCCGCCAGTGAAAACCATTTATGTTGATAAATGAAAATTTAAATCACAGTAGTTTTTGAGAATGTTACTTAGAAGAGCGAAACACGTTGTATTCAAATACAAACTACTAATAAGTGTACTGTAATTTTAATTTGTGTTATCAAAGTATATTGATAGTAACCCTAGACAAAAAGAAAGCCATTTATCAATATATCTATGATCTATTATCAACTTTAACATTCATATCTGTATCACACTACAATATTCCTTGTTAGTAGGTATCAGACTATGAATAAGAATCATCTTTAATCAAAATTATTGTTTAATAATTATGTTGGAGGCTCATATTGTTTCTTATGCAACAGTATCAGTTTCAGTGAATCAAGGTAACGGGGTCCACAATATAAATTACAGCAAGATTCGTTAGAAAAAAGATTGAAAAAATGTGAGCAACTCAATAAGTCGCAGTTCTTTGAAGCACGGAACGGCAGCTACAATTTTTTTATCGATTCCAGTTTAGAAATGAGGACATTAAAGCTGTACTAGTCTTCTCTCATAAATCGGCCTGTTTTCAGATTATTGGACGTTACTTTCTCGTGTGAGAAAGAAAAATTTAAATGCGTGTTCTAATCAGTTTATAATTCATTATTGATTCATATTTAATGCTATGTATTTCATGGTTTGTGATTGAATGTGGTGAATTATTTAATGAAAATCTTATCGTCTTCTGTAAATTGTATTTTGGAGGAGAGACTTGAAAATCATTTTACATGTTGGCATCACCTTCAGAAACAAAAAGAGAAAAATATAGGAGTTTATTGATTCAGAATGTTTCAATTATTTGTTGGGCTCATAATCGAATTTACTGTTGTTGGTTAAGCTAGGATTTGGCTGGTGCGGAACGTAACGACCGTCGGTCGTGGTCGATCAGCTGTAGCCAATCACAGCTCTTGTCTTGTTTTGTATTGTCCTTTAGATTTGATAAGAAGAGCTGTGATTGGCTACAGCTGATCAACCACGACCAACGGTCGTTACGTTACGCACCAGCCAAATCGTACCTTTAATAAAGCCTGGGAAAGAAGTAAGTTACGTAGTACGTACGGTATTTAGTTAAAAGAGACATTACAAATTTGATTATGAGTCTTTGGTCATCTCCACTCACAGCCTTTATAATTTCAATGTAGCATACAAAGTGGGAAAAATAAAACTAGGTAGGTATTCATTTATCTATCTTCAAATAAATTTCAATAGATATGTAGATTTATTTTTTAATCTAGCGGGTGAATCAAAGTAAACAATCAGAGAAAAGCCTACACTAAAAAAAAATTTTTGGCGGCCTCTTGACCGTCACAAAATTATAAATTGAAAATTTGAAGAAAAATGTGAAATCGTCCGCCATTTTTATCTCGGTAACGAAAGAGTACCTAAAGAATCCTAAGAATTCAGGATTAAATCCTAAAGAATTTTAGGATCCATGTTTACTGGAACGTTTTTCGTTATTTTGGTGTAATGAAACACCTCACGAAGTTTGTCGGTCTGTTTCAGAAACACTCTGTATATTCTTTTTTTTGACAATGGCTCAACAGCCCATGAAGGAAGGGCTTATGCCTACCAGATCATGACTGCCAGTTCGTATTTATACCTATTTACACCACTTCAATACAAAATAGGTGAATAATAATCAACCATGATAGAGGTAACGTGTGTGGTTAGGACGTTGATCCTCTCAACCATAAGCTAGCTTCCGTGACCATGTGAAGGCGCAGAACACTTCTGATTAACATCCAGTTAATCAGTTAGAGTGTAATGCAACAATTACTATTCCTCCAGAGACGGGAAACGACTGACTATCTTTACTAACGACAGCCAATCTCTCAAAGGAGGGAAATTGTATATTCTGGAATTGTTATGCTATTATCTTGATAGTGGAAATTGTGATTTTCCAAGGTTACCTATAGCGTGTGAATGAGCAGATTAAGCATTGAGTGCTTTGAGCAGACAGTAGACATGTAATTGCGTGGTATTAGTTGGTGGGGTTTCTGGGGTGGAGAGGGGTTTGTAGGAGTGCAGGAGGTTTAGGGGGGGGTATTGAGGTTGAAGTTTGATTGAGCTTGGGACAGTCATCGCTACCTTTGAGACCTGCAGCTATATAATCTCTCCTATTCTAGGTTCTTGGTCCTCGACCCAGTTATTTATTAGGGCTTTTACTACCTACTGTTTCCCTCTGGTCTTCTTCTTCAGCAGTAATGATACAAAATCTTCAAATTCTATGATTACATTCGATACATGTATCATCTTCTTGAATGTTCCCTGAAATCAAATTTTAATTCGATTGTTATATTTAATGCACGTATCAATTTCTTGGATTATTCTTCAAAGCAAAATTGACAGTATACTCGTATGTATAATTCCCTAATTACCTAACACGAAACTGCCTGGCGACTAGCAAACTACGTTTTATGTTTTCTCAATAAGTGGCTGATACTGTAATAATACTCTGAAAAAATGGATTGATAATTGATACAATGATTGTAGTAGTTTTTGAGATTCGAGAAAAAGAAAATACAGATCAAAAAAGTGTTCGTTTAGTCAATTGTTCCACTAGCTCGCCAGTTTTCTTCTTCGATGCAATTGCGATGATTCTTCATTCGAAATTTGAAATTATTTCAATACGTTGGAACATGTTTTTAAATGCATTAGTGAAATGTAAAAATGAGTAATTGAATTATTTAATTGAAATGTATCATTTTCTTTTTGTATCGTTTTATTTTTCTTCAATTTCATCTTGAGAGCAAATTGAGCTATGTATAAACCGCTTCAAGAGGAAGAGGTGAGAATGACCTCAACAGTAAGAGGGAAAAAATAATAAAAAAGGATAGGGCAAAGAGGATCCTAGTTCTATTCCATGGATACAGTTCTATAACTCTATCCTGGAGTTCTATAATTCTATGAATAAATATAAAAAGAATAGGACGAGATTGAAGAGAGCAAAAAAAAACATCAAGTAGAACTAAGGGAAACAGCCAATTCAATTCAATTTATCTCTATATATAAAAGCGAAATGGCACTGACTGACTGATTCATTCATTCATTCATCACCAGAACTAAAAATCCACCGAACCGAATGCGTTCAAATTTGGCAGGCATGTTCAGTTGGACGTTTAGACGCGCGCTAAGAACGGATTTTTAAAACTTTTCAAGGATACGACAAATATTTCAGTTTTTCTATAGTTTCTCAACGTTTTCTACATTTTTTCGAGAACCAATCAGTAGAAAATGTTGATATTTGGTGGGCAGGTTCAGATAAGGTCTAGGAATGTTGTGTTAAAATATTTTTGCAATCCAAAATTCAAAAATTGAAAATCAAAATTCAAAATTACGCCATTAATCAGGTTTTCAAAATTGTAGATGTATTGCGGGTTGCATATCTTTCGCCTTAATACGACCAATCCTAACTGTAAATTCAATGGTTCAGCGAGATCATAGATGAACTAATTTGGAAGATATTGAATCAAGTTTCAAACTATGTCCGATATAGGTACTTCCCAAGGTTACGCTAATATTAGCAATTATCAGCTGGAAATTTCGGAGTTTTTCTTAGATCTCCCCAGAACAAATTGGCAGAAAATGTTGAAATTAGGTAAAAAAGTCCAGATTAGGTGTAGAAATGCTGTGCTCCATAAATTTAGAATCCCTTCTGAAAGGAATTTGGAGGCGAGCGAAGCGAGCTCGTTTGACTCACACTGCCTATACTGTGAAGGGTCCAGGGGGCTCCGCCCCCTGACCCTAGACGGAGAAAGCGAGCGAAGCGAGTTCACTATTCATTCATAACTGTGAAACCAGGAGCTTAGTGTAACTCTGTTAATACCCGAAGCCTTAGTTGGTTGGTGAAATATTGGATGACGTGGTGCTCTTAAATTCGCCATTCATCTTTTACCCTATAGAGGACTAATATTTGGGTAATAAGCTGAAAATTGGGTATAATGGGTTGAGAGTCAAAAGTGACCAATATCTTTGGAAAACCTTAAACATTACTTAGTAGCTTGTGGTTTATGGCTAGTGTGAATTTTTATGAGATCATAAGGTGTGATTTTTGCTCGAATTATTTATAAACATTGAAAAAATGTTCACTTCTAATTTTGAGCATTGTTTTTTGAAATCAGCCTATGAAGTATAAAAATGTGAAAAACTATAATTAATTTATATCGAACAATATCATTGATAGATTTCATTGGAAAAGAAACTAGACCAAGACCAGGACGTTCAATACCAATCCTCTTCTATTTTTCAAGAATCTACAAATACCGAAAACAAATAACGATAATTTTTGTTATAAAATATAATGAAAGCCACAGTATTTAAATGGTAGGAGAGAGTGGTGTACCTTTGACCATAATGTACCTTCAACCGAGGTAATAGCTTACCGAGGCATCTATTGGCCCTTTCATGAATCTAATAGTCATAGTTCATAGAGTTCCCACTGGGGAATCCTACCTTCCTAGCTTCGGCACTGCTGTTTAATTCGTTTGAAAAAAAAATTTATGAAACTAAAATCAGAATTTTAAGTAATTTTAAGTACTTTTAAGTAAAAGTAAGTAATTTTTCCACTTGTATATTTTTTGTATTTTCACAGTGTCAGTTTTATTGCATTTTTGTGAATCTACACTACTTCTTACTTTTTAAACTATCTTACGCTTGAATCCACAAACATAAACTCAATGCAGGAATTGGAAAGGAATAAGGAAAGGAGCACTGTGTTGTACCTTTGACTAGATAGCTGTGTTGTTCCTTTGACCAGGTTAAACGAGTATAAGTTGGAAGATGATGTCTATAAAAAAGATGTTGAAGATATTGTCGCCAAGCTTCCTCATCGAGATGCTATGGTAGGCTCTGCTCGTCAACGTGAAATATTATCTTTTGGTGTAAAATTTAAAAAAAAATTCATCTTTGAAAAATATGGCCTATTTTATTAGTGAAAATTAATTATATTTAATATACTATTGTGAGCATTTTACTTTATTCATGTCAATCTACCATATCAGTAGGCTTAACTAGCCTAAACCGATATCCCAATCCAATTTAACCACTGGTCAAAGGTACAACATGCACTGGTCAGAAGTACAACACCATGTTGTTCCTTTGACCACATGGTAGTGATTTCAAAATAATAACAAAAAGGTGCTTTGGATAGAGTTGGAAGAATGATATTTTAGTAGAAGATACTTAACTGATTGAAGTTTAGATTCATACAAACACATGTTACATTTAAGCCAAAATAACGTTTTAAAAGATCTTAGAAGCAAAACTGGTCAAAGGTACACCACTCATCTCCCCTACTTACTGAAGATTTCTGTCAAGCAGTCAAGGTACTATTATGAGGCTCTTTAATAAGAATATTCTATACACGACTATAGAAGGCTCTATAGAGAGGTCTTCATAAAGCCCTAGCTTGAACTACTGTAATATTTACAACAGAACAAATTGTAGAAGAAAATTTGTTGAATGAAACTGTTTAAAAAGCTATAGTCAATATATATTTTGTAGTAGCAGTCATTTCATTAGGTGCCATACTACAGTATTTATACACCATTTATAGCTCTCATTAAATTCTCGAATAATTATTTCTAGATATTTCAAAAATATTTCACCTTTAAATAAATAAATTCAATAATTTCAATGGTGTATCTCTCTACGATTGATATGAGTTTTCTTATTTCTTGCAAGATTGAGTCCTGAACACTTATTCTGAAGAAGAAATTTTATAGAAATCAGATTAGGATTATTATTACAGTCCAGTATAGCCCACTATTTTTTGCAATAAGTTATTTTCTGTTTTCTCCAACAATTCATTCTGTCCAGAATTATTATTATTTTGTTTTAGAATAGGCTATGTAATGAAGTTAAGCTATTCCCGTTAATAAGCAGACAGCAGTCATTGACCGTAATGAATTGAATTGTCAATTGAATAAATTTGATAAATGAAATCAGTTACTCCCAATATTTGAAGAATTTGTGTACTAAAAATCAATAGCTAGCTCATTTTTTGTTGTTAGTATTTCTTAATGCTTGTATATTTCTTCATTATTCTGAGGATGTTGATATAGACCAATTATCAAGAAAATTGTGAAAAAGAAAGTTGTGTTTTGATAGTGGACTAGTCGATATTTGCAGCAGATTGGTGTCTGTCTTCGTCGTATTTCTTTGATCGATTAGTAAAGGTTCAGCCTTCATTTTGAGTTTGACCTTATCAATAAGAAATCAACTCTATTCCGAATAGATTAGTTTGTTCAAGGAAAGAAGATTTTCTGGCAGTTTGGGAAAATTACTTCAGCTTGGTCACTATTAGTTCAAATATTATAAATATGGTCTCAAATTATAGGGCAGGATGTTCTCTAAAATTTGAAACCGAATTTATGATTTTTGAATGAATATTGACTGAGCTGGAGTCATTTTTTCATCTTACCAGAATGTCTTCTTCTCCTGGCAGACTATACAATGCCATCTCCGAGAGCTCAGTTGTGGAAATAGTAGGCTACTGTTGACTTTTTCTCATCTATACTTCATGATTTAATCAGCTATAGTCTGTCCAAGCAGAGAAAACATTCTGGCAAGATGGGAAAATGACTCCAGCTCGGTCAGCATTGGTTCAAAAATTATGTATTTAGTACCAAATTATATATCAGAATGTTTCCTACAATTTGAGAACAAATTTATCATTTTTGAACTACAATTGACCGAGTTGTAGACATTCTCCCATCTTGCAAGAATGTCTTCTTCGCTTGAATACATAACTGTATAAGGAAGAAGAAACGAATATTGGGACAGAAATAGTTATACAATAAGTTGTGTTTTTTAATGAATATAATAATGATGAGTCATTCTATCAATTATTTACTTTTTTATTATGTAATTAGGAATATTTTTTGTTTAAAATGTCACATTTTATTTAAATTTTACTGTAAATAATTTATTACTTCCTTCACTTCGCATTAAAATGTTTCAAAATCCTCTTAACGACTACAGAGTTTTGTTCTCCATGAAAATTGATAAGCTCAATATATTTAAATCATCCAAGCCTAATTTTTCAAATTAATTGATATCCATGATTATTATTCCATCATTATTAACAACAAAACAAGATAAATAAATTACAAAAACAAAATCAAATTCACAGCCTACTTGAATCAGTCAATGAAGTATGAAACGACTGTATTGTCTAAGTATATTTTATGATATTTTTAGTGCTAAACCTTCCAATATCACTTAAATTTACTCAATATTCCGCTGTTACAAAAGGATTTTGAAAGCTACTGTTTGGACAATAGGCCTACTTCATAGTATTTTTTAGTAGTAAATCAATCATTTATTCATTAATAAACAATTACAATGATCTAAAATAGTAGATATTATTATCTGAAAGAGAAAAAGTAGGCTTAGCGTGTACTATTTCTCTTTCAATTTCAATTGGTAATGATGTCTAAAAGGTTATGTATATATCACGCACTTCAAATTTCTGGCCCGGGAATACTCACAAGAATAATTCAAAAGTAAAATCAATTTTGAATTTAGTAATGTTGTTAGAAAGCCGAAAAATCTTTCAAGTTCACTCAATACTCCGCTGTTACGAGAGCATTGAAAGGGAAATTCAAGTTTGAGGAAAATATATTAAGGTTAAGCTGGGAAGGATATTGGGGGAAAGCTTCTTGAGGTTGATAGTTGGGTGTTGGGGGAGGAGGGGGTTTGTGAAAGTGTTGACAATAGCTGACTATGCGAAAAAATGTGGAAGAAACTTCCCTCTATTCAATAAAATCTCCTCCCAAAATCCCTTCAAGTCTGACAAGTGACAAAGGAGATACACTCGCATCACAGCATGACAGCCAGAAAATTAATAAAAGTAACAACTAGAATCGTTAATATATTATGAATAGGATGAATAATATTCTATGAATTTAAAAAAATAAATAAAGTAGGATAACCACCAATCAAATATAAACAACGTTGAATCACAAGCTCGCAAATATTAAAGCAAATGAAGATACCACAAAAGACTAGAGGATTGTAATAAACTTCAATCAAATAAAAACAATATTCTCTATTAAAGAAAATATCTTAGAAAGAATTTAAAAGGACAAAAATTTGAATTTCATCAACAACGTTGAATTTAGAGAGAATATATGAAACATAAGAACATAATTTCCTCAGCAAGAGTCCTTGTTACTACAGAAAAAATTCATAACATTTAATAATCCTACCTAAAAAGTTGTAAATTTCATCCATCAAGAAAATTCTGTATGAAAAAAATTCAGAAATAATTGCAGAAAATGTAGATCCATAGAAAATGTTGTATTTTCATAGTATAGACAAATTCATGTTCACTTGAAATATTTAGAATAAGGTAATATCTAGGTAATATTTTATAAATGCAGAATCTTGAATCTTCTGATCATTTAAGGGAATAGCCTATATGATTTTCGTAGGCCAATGTTAGGTTGATGGGAAGATGCAAAAATAATAATTAAAGTACTCTACTTTTACAAGAAATGGAATAAATCTGCAAGATATACTTTTTTAGAAATGATTATTATCTACTGAATTGTATGATCTCACCAGCGAATAGTGATTTCCTTCTAATGATTAGCGCCAATTTAATCGGTATTTAATTAACTTAGCTGTAAAATAAGCTGAAATAAACTAACTTATTCTAATCATGTTGTAAGCAGATTTTTTTATTTCTGGTTTATTTTTTACGTAATTCATTATGTTTATCAATATATTATTTTTGCAATTAATCAAATTTAATTTCTGACTTATAAGACGTTGGGGAAACTAGAGTAGAGTAGGTACTTATAATCTATTTTATTTTATGATGTTATAATATAAATACTATAGAAACAATAATTATCTACATGCTGAATAGTGAATACTAATAAAAACCATCCCATAACTTGGAGCTCAGTAAAAATTAAGTAACACCACATAGATCTAATACTAATCAATCAAGGATCAGGTATTCCTAAGTAAGTAATGTAGGTTTTTATTACAAAAATTCAATAATAATGATCAGTATGGTACACAATCTCTCACGTTGTCATTGAAGTCAGAAAGATTTAATTTATTCTTTCATACGACTTTTTTAATCGTCATCATTAAATTTTGAACGCTAATTTAATTTCAATTTTGAGAGGAGCTTGAATAGGTGCTCATATATAGCTCAATAATAAGGTACGACTACAGAAAAAATATTGTGAATTTCGAGTTTAAAGATGTTGGATATGTGCAAGTTGTTGGTAAAATTGAATTGCAGGTCCCTCTCATCATCTCGTAAGTAGACTCTTATACAAGTTTTTAAATTTTCAATAGAAAAATTATGAGGTACGGTACCTCCTATAATAAGTCATAAATAGACCATTAATTAGCAACAATATCTTTGTGCTAATAAATATAAATTATTGTAGACGCTAGATTGATTTATTTTCAATTAATAGAGAAAATACCTTTTAAAAATTGAGTCAGTGTATTTATTCAACGTTGTAAATAATTACAATAGTTTATTATTATTTTTCGTTGTACACTTTCCCTCAAACTAATGGAACTACTGTTTTGAAACTCTGTATGAATTTTATATGATCCCAAATTATTCTTTTTAATTTGGAAATTCCTGTTTACCATGCGCTAGTTTGGTTTAGACATTACCGTATTTAAATTTTTTTAGGAATAGGAATTATCAGTTTTGTATTCTTATTAAACTGATTGGCTAAGTTTCAGTCTTCTATTTTCTTTTGATTAGTAGGCTAATCAATTCTCTCTTAGATTTTCTTCATCAGTGTCGCGTTCAAGTCATTACCGCAACTATCGCAGTCATAATGGCAAATTCAAAACTCAAAATAATTAGCGCCAAAACAATTAATTCAAGTCGACAAGCAGTCAGCTGTTTTCCGCCAACAGCTGTTTCGTCATAACTGAAAAAGTAATTTCAGTTTGTAATGTTGGCTAACCTGGGTTTGTTGTCTACTTTCTGCGTTCTCCATTCCAACCTCCAAGTGATGAAAGTTTGTAGGCTATCCTAATTTCAGTGTTTTGTAACTTTAAATGCAATTTTTACACTTTAAAAGTGCGTTCAGTTTAGAAACAAATTAAAATCTGACGTTCAACGTTTGATTATCATTGTGAAGTATTGAAATGTTACGTTCCGTCTGAAGTGATAGAATCAACCGGGAAGTGATGTTCGTCAGTTTATTGTGTTTAGTTCAATTAGGCCTACAGTGATTCTGGGATTAAACTACGAGTTTAATCTTCTTCAATGTTTAATTTATTCCATATGAAGGGTATATTATCGATTTGAAAACATCAGTTTGCTAGTTTGAATTTGATCGCTTTTTGGTGTGGTCTAATTATTATTAAGTAGCACGTCCATAACTTAGCACGCGTATGTAGGTGTCAGTTATCCACTCAACAGGTATCTTGTCGAAATTTTTTCCTATAACAAGAATCATTGTATTGTATATAAAATGGCACTGTGATCATCCACTTCTAGCTTTTGATAGAAATTGCGTAGAAATGTTTGTTTTTCTATAAGTTTTCATTCAAAACAACACTGCTTGTCAACCAGTAACTTGTTCAGTTAGGTTATGTGGCAGATCTTGACCGTTTTGCTCTGATAATATTGATAGTAGGCCAATCATACTTTTTTAGAGCATTCATCAACTTTACCTTCAGACACTGGTTTTAACATTGATCAAATCTTCACCAATTTTTTTGTGGCTTGACGCTTGTAAAGTGTTTGTATGGTTGAACTTCACTGGCCACGGACCACTGTTTTGGGTTCCTGCAAGTAGGCCTTGGAGAGAGTTAAGATGCTAGAATCCAACCTAAATTTTGGCCTACTCATGAAGGAACGCCAAAATTTAGGTTGGATTCTAGTATCTTAACTCTCTATAAGGCCTACTTGCAGGAACCCAACACAGAAGTCCATCCCAGTTATTAGGATTTATTCTAATTTTCATCAATACTAAAACTTGAAGTTTGTACGTTATCTGGAAGTTGAATTTTACGCGCACATACTCAAAACAAAGCTCTTATTTCATAAATTAACTTTAGCTTAGTATGACCAAAGTGTAAAAAAAATCCTGGTCAATTTTAAATTGTTGCTGTAAGTTACTTATATCTTACTTCTTTCTATTAGACTACTTTTCTGATAGCCTACATCCGCCAAATTTAAAGAAATGAATAGGCTATACAATTTCCGAATTGCTGATTATTCACTGGGAGTAATTTAAGAACTAGGACTTATCACAAAATCGGGAGCACTTATTAACGGTGTTACTTACAATATTACAGATTTGGGATTCCCAACTATTGTCAAAAATATTTACTATTCTGAATAACAAATATCTACAAAAATTTCCAAATATCTGATACAATACATATGTATTGTCTACGTAGAGCTTAAACACACTCATAGATTTTTTCAGATTTTTTATAAGTTGTGACACTTGGCAAACACATGATGAGTGTAAAGTGCCTTCTATCTTGTAGAATTTGTAAGGAGGGAAAAACTCGAACGTCCAAAAATCGTTGAGTGTGCAACAGCAATTTCTATTATCGATGAAAAATTATTACGTATGCTATAAATTCAAATTCAAATCAATTTATTCAATACTTGATACATTACACAATATTTTATAACACTAGTACAGGCGATGATTAAGAAATGTAATATTAATTTAAAAACAGATTATAAATGTAAATGAATATTACTCCATGCTTGGACGATAAGTCCGTGTGCATGGAGGAGTCGATTCAGACAGAAGAAGAGAAAAGTAAATTAATTTATAGAAAGCTATCAGTTGATCATTCTGCCTTTGCAATATAATTCTAAATAAACATTAATATTACCAAAGTTGGTAATAGTAAAAGTTTGGTTATAGTTTGACATATATGTCTTCATATGAATGTAGAATCCAAGTGAACCGCCATATCAGTAATATTGTCCAAACATTTTGAAATAATTGATGTATGACTTACTTGTCAATAATTGTAGGTAGGTACGGTACTCGATATCTGAAAATATAATTGGACGTAGTCTTTTTTTAGAATTATAGTTCAATCAACCAATAAACTCATCCAGATAAAAGGTAATTGAGTGGTTTGTTGAGATTTTTACACTTCAAAATTATTACGTCACAGCTGTGTAATGCTCAATAGATAATTTCCCTGTAGTGTTTAATTTGTCAATGACTCAGAATTGGACTTGGAAACACTTTTTCAAACACAGTTCTAAGCAGAAAAACAATTGTAAATAATGACTCATCAGAACTAGGAAGGTTGCACTGGCAGCCCAGAGCTAGAACCTCTAAAATATCAGTCTTATTAATTCAGTATTTATTAAAAACTCTTGCAAAATTATGAATTTGATATAAATTTGACAAAAAATTACAAATTGTGAAACCATCAATTAATTTTTTGGGGGTTTTCTGTTTAATATTTTGACATTGAGTCATCAAAATTATTTTACCTATTTGGTTATTTACAAAGCTATTCAATTAAAAAATCGATGAATCAAAGACTGTCCTGAGAGAGCTGAGAATTAATAACAGTCACCGCCAACCGCCTTAATTTTTGGTGCCAACTCTACCAAGATCGATACAACAAAAGGATCCCTCAATGAAGGCATGAGTAGTTTTTTTTTTAATAATTTGTTCAATGAACATACAATTGAAAGAAGAGTTAGTACTGAATATTACATTTCCTTTGATTAGCCTCTTCCCTTTTGTGATATATGTGATAGTGATATATAATGATAGGTTATAAATAGAAGGAAATATACAGTTGTTGTCTGTTATCTACTATTGTATAAATTTGGATACTTTTTACAATAGTACCATTTTTTTTCAAGGCAAAACCTGCCTTTACTCAGCTAGACTGATGGTTGATTAGGCTACTTAAAGAACTGGGATCTCCCTGTGTAAGAGGAGGTGAAGGAGTTCCTAATCAGTACTATTGTTAAAAGTATCCAAAAGTATACAAGAGGTATTGGCAACATCCGGGTCTTTTTCTTTTCATTATTGAGAGATAAGTTACCGTACAGTATCTTGATCACATACAATAGATTTCTTAATGGAAAAATTTCATTCCAAGTAAAATATCACATTGTGATAAAAAATCATAATTCAGCCTTATAGAATTATGAATTGATCTAATCTCAACTAACTTGTAATATCTGTTTATCTTAAAATATATTATTGGAATTTGTGTTGAGCAAAAAAAGTACATTTGGAGTAAGTTAATGTTTTTGTATATCCAAGCAATGAAGACATTCTGACAAGATGGGAAAATTACTTCAGCTCGGTCAATTTTTGGTTCAAAAATTATAAATTTGGTCTCAAATTGTTGTCTACGATTTGAGACATAATTTTGAACTAATATTGATCGAGCTGGAGTCATTTTCCCATCTTGCCAGAATGCCTTCTTTGCTTGGACAGACTATAGATTAGGAATTTGTTTCGGGCAAAATAGTAAATTCTGAGTAAGATAGTGTACTGTACTGATGATGATTCATTCACCTTGAATGTTGTATGGGGCACAAATGTTCTTCAACAATAGAGTTAGTTCGTCACAAAAAATACACTCAAATGCATTGAATATTAGTGCCTTATTCATTTGTTGGAGAGTTTAAATATCCGTCACGTCTGTAAATATCTGTGGATTATTCTTGATGTTGTGTTTGCATTGAGCTCTGTTGCATAAATGATGCATTATTGTTGCAATTAATGTTGGATTTATGTAAATTTATGCATCTAATGAAGGCACAGTAAGAGGATTTCAGTCTTGTAACAATTTTTGGTGATAGTCTATCATGAATTATTCTTTCTAAAAAAATTTATTACATTAATCTCTTGCGATATTTAAATATTGTTAGTCATAATTGTCCCAACTTTATCGTTTTCAAAATCCATTCATTTTAATATTCAAATTTTAATAATAATAATAATTTCTTTGAATGTTGGACGACACATCCAGAGGAGACTATTTATAAATCCAAAACACTACATATTTTCAATATTAACTTTCTACAATACAATTTTATTTTCAAAAATGATACCTCACTATACTATACAATATGTGTTGAGGTTATCGAAATTTATTAGTCATAACCATAAGGCATAACGGCTTGTAATTATCCATTGAACATTTCAAATCTCCATTCGTCCGCAGGAAATTTCTAATGTCTTTTTGTTCACTGGGCATTGGTAGTGTTCTCTCAGTATTACCATTCTTATTGTATACCTACAAGCTTAGGCCGTTATTACACGATAATAGTTCTATGTCATACATCTATTATCATAAGGATACACCAGATAAGCATTATCAATCAAATTTCATTTAATCAGATTAAGCTCGAGGACAACAGCTGACTGTTTCCGTATGTAAATGACGACTTTCAAGTCTACATAGGGACCGGTAAGCAGCTTCTTTCTGTGAAGTGTGGCGAAAAATATTATAATATGTTCTCTGATATAAAATATGATCATTTATAATATTTGGTTTATTACACGGTAATATTTCATCATCACAGATGTTTGATAATAAAAATATGTCATAGAACTATTATCGTGTAATACCCGCCTTATGTAGGCATCACCCTTATAAAAAATCCCTCATTATAGTCTGTCCAAGCAAAGAAAACATTCTGGCAAGATGGGGAAATGACTCCTGATCAGCCAATATTGGTTCAAAAAATCTAAAGTTGGTCTCAAGTTGTGGATGAGAATGTTACCTACAATTTGGGACCAAATTTATAATTCTTAAACCAATACTGACCGAGCTGGAGTCATTTTTCCATCTTGCTAGAATTTCTTCTTTGCTTGAACAAACTATATTATGTTTCTTGATGTATATAAGAGGCACACGAAACATCCTATCTTTTCGGCATCAGCTATATGTGGATGTTATTCAGAGATGTTTTGTGTCGTCACTTGTTTACGGAAGCTAGCTTATGGTTTAGAAAATCAACGTGCTATCTACACGTTATCTCTATTCCAATTGATGATTATTTACCTCTGTTGTATTGTGGATTGAATATGAAACTGGCAATCAGCTGGTAGGCCTAAGCCCTTCATAGGCTGTTAAGCTATTGACATCCATACTATAGCCTGTCCAAGCAAAGGTGACCCTCTGGCAAGATGAGAAAATGAATCCAGCTCGGTCAATATTGGTTCAAAAATTATTGATTTGATCTCAATCGTAGGAAACATTCTGATCTATAATTTCAGGCCAAATAAATATTTTTTGAACCAATATTGACCGAGCTGGATTCATTTTCCTATCTTGCCAGAGGGTCTTCTTTGCTTGGACAGACTATATGACTGTATCCGCGAATCGTGATGTAATAATTCATCAAGTAAGCAGATGATATCATGTCCTGAGCTTTACTTTGACATCTTCCCAGCCATCTTCCAAAGAGAATCTATCTTTCAATTCCAATAAAACTGTCAATGCCTAAATCTCAGTGCTGTGGGCTGTTATTTTGATTTGTTACCGTTGCCTATGCAGGAGCTGAATTTGTAAGCGAACGTGTAAGCATAGAGTTCAATCTTTCCAAGTAAAGAAGACATTCTGGCAAGATGGGAAAATGACTCCAGCTCGTTCAATATTGGTTCAAAAATTATAAATTTGTTTTCAAATTGTAGAAAACATTCTGCTCTATAATTTGAGAATTATGATTTATAATTTTTGAAGTAATATTGATAGAGCTGGAGTTATTTTCTCATCTTGCCAGAATGTCTTCTCTGCTTGGACAGACTATACTGTAATATGATCGATGGAAGTTGTGACACATGAATAAGAAGGCGGTATCGGATGAGTAATGGTATTCAAGATGGCTTATTTCCTAATCTCTACCCCTGACATACACATACACATTTTCTCTGTCTCTCTGTCATATTTTCCTATTCCTTTCTCTTTCTCACTCTCTATCCTTCTCTCTTTTCTCTGTATAGCTGATGCCAAAATTTGGGCGGTTTTTTCTGTCTCTTGTAATCTATTATTTGTTTTGATTCATGAGGGTGAAGCCCACATGTGCTCATAGGCTTGTGCGTGGGTTATGAGATGTATTATGATGATGATGATGATGATGAGAGATGACGACAATTCTTTAGGTAGTCGGGACCCAAGGTTATTACAAAAAGGTTGTTCCATAACTGCCTGATTTTGGGCAAAATGAAAAACAGGTGGGGAGGGAAGAATTTGACGTAGTTCAGATCAGAAAATCTAGTACAGTGAGCTAATATTCTCTAGTGATTTTCTTGATCTGAACTACGTCACTTTTTTGGATCCCCCACCACTTTTCTAATTCCCGAGAATCGGCTTATCGTTCCCTCCGAAAGACGAGGGTTGGCCGTATTTATGTGATGGTTACGTGGTCAAAGAATTTTGCCCTGGTCGAATCTCGAACCCGGGTCCACCTGGTTGTCAGACCGACTACTTTCTGAATCTTCTTCAAGATATTTAAGGTTAGAATCCCCTGCGGCTGGTCGGATGTCTGGTTCTCAATGAGTACGGTCGTGATCGGATCCGGCTGGTTGTCGGTCGTCGACGGTCAACCGCATGTAGGGAAATGCTCCTATGATTCAACACAGAAGCATTCCATTATCTTTTTCGAGCACGACCGACCGTCGAATCGTGTCGTGTATAGGAAAACACCCCTTTAGATTTGAGGTTCTGAAGGTTGGTTAGGGTGTGAAGTTGTTGGGTTAGATGCTGAGGTTGTAAAGTTTGTTTATTAGGTTGAGTAGGACTAGAACATGAGTAAAGGTTTGTTAGGAAGGGTGGAATATGACGTCCTTAGAAGCGTGATTAATGATGTAAATGTGTTTTTGTTGTGTATGTCCATTTGTACGCAGTAAGCAGTTACTTCCGGGTCGGTGGGGCTTGAAATATAGTCTGTTCAAGCAAAGAAGACATTCTGGCAAGATGGGAAAATGTATCCAGCTCGATCAATATTGGTTCAAAAATTATTCATTTGGTCTCAAATTGTATTGATTGAATTCATAATTTCTGAACCAGTATTGACAGAGCTTGAGTCATTTCCCCATCTTGCCAGAATGTCTTCTTGGCTTGAAGACTATATCCTACCTATCAGTCTAGTTCCCCTGGGATGGGAAATAAGAAGATTGTTGTTGGTGTTTTTGAGAGGAAGGGGAGGAATTTATTAGTGGATTATAACTTGAGGGAAATGTTTTTGAATCTACCAGGTGTTCAATCTAAAATAGACCTTTGTGACTTTCAAAAACAAACTTTGTAAGTGGTTTTTCTGATATAGCAATATTTCAAAGTGAAATATTTAGTAGCAGTTCGTCATGAATGGTGAAAAAGATGAGTATTCGATCGAGTTTTCCAATTAACTTGGGTCTTGAAGCGATTTGTTATTGAGATAATGATGGAGGAAAATTGCACGTTTTCCTGTAATTCTATATATTTTTTTGGAATGAGAATAATTGAATACTCAATAATTATCATATAAAATAACCAGATAAATGAAATTGAACTAATAGTGAGTATTTAACGGTAACCTTAATGATTGTGGGATGATGGGGAAAATAAGCTAAAATACCAGAGTTAACGTCAGATTTTTTCCCAAATTTTATTTGAACTGCTTTGCCTTGAAGATTCTTAACGTTTGACATGCAGCACTCATTGACCATTCATAGATCATTGGGTTATAACTTTTGGAAAAGTTCTAGATCTGTTTTTAATATGGTAATGCCCGCTACTCTTAGATTATCTTTGATAAATTTAGTTATATTCGAAGAAGATTACGTCTCGGAGAAGAAAACTTTCAAGTTTATGAAGTAGGACTATAACTGGTCGAATTGTCCTACTTATAAATAAGACAAATTGTGGAATGTAAAACACTTTCTCCTATCAATGGTCGGTTGGAAGAAATCAGATAAAAAACTTAGTTAGTTGGGTGTTAGTTGGAAGAAATCAGATGAAAATAAGTTGAAAATATTGACAAATAGTCCAGTACGCAGGGATTTTTTTCTGCAAAAGGTGGTGTATGCGATTTTATTGTTTTAATACACAACTTTTTACAGCCAGAAAACCATGCATTTTTATAGTTTTTCGCATATAACCAAACAACGGTCCACATTTTCATAGGTACATTCTCATAAATTGATATTTCAATCACTTTTCCAAAAATAAAACAGGCTACAGGTGGTTTTTTCAATATTTTGATGTTAAGTTAGACGTATAAGGTTCAAATAGAGCCTATCTTGTATTTCATAGACTACTTGGATCACTTTTCATCAGAATAAATACTTCACTGCTCTAAATCCAAATTATTTTCTATACAAAGGACATTCATGGATAAAAGAATAAGGACACTCCTAACTTTCGTAAGAGTGAACGGATCCTGATAAACTATAGCTCATTGTTTTCAGCTTGTAAAGACGGTTCTATTTCATATATCATATGTTGAATTTGGTCAAAATTGAAGCATTCCATCACCTAGAGTACTTTGAGATTATTCCTATATACCGAGAAAAAGGCGACTTTTTGTGTTCAAATGCGTCTACCTTAGAAGCCATTGATGAGAAAAAGTCGCATTTGAGCTTAAATTGTAGATCATGACGTCCTCTATCATTTGCATTCAATAAACTTCTGAAAAATTATATTCTAAGGGGAAGTACGTTTGATTTAGGGAATCCAAAAATTATCAGACTAGTAGGGAATTCTTCTGTGATAAATTATTTTAATTTTGATCTCTTAGGTATGTTACTTTAATAAAATTCAGGCATGAGAATCTTCATTTTATATTGAGGTTGTTTGAAGTTTGATATTATTAGTTCTAGAAGCTTTACAAGTAATGCTAGTCGTTATCCCAGCTTGTGCATGTATTGCAATGGTTTTGGTCATCTAAAGGAGTTCGAAGAAGTTTTTCACTAAAACTTGATAACCAATATTCTCACTGTCAGTTGAATAACCAGAAAGTAACAGTTCTAATCCCAAAAAACATCTTTTTAACATAGTTTTTCCTGATTGTTGAGTCATCATAACTGCCAATATAATGGTTCTGGGTTTGAACGTATTACTTTTTCATAAGTATTACTTCAATAAATGAATGACTTCAAGTTTTTTAGATGATACTCTCCATCTTAGGCACATTGGAAAATTAATTATGTTACGGTTTGTTTTGTATTTTTCAATATGATTGAATCAGTTGATAATAATTGTTCATCAACTTTGAATTTTCAACTAAAAGTTGAAAATATTTCTTTTCATCAACTAGTGAATAGTGGCAGGTGTATAGTGGACTTTAATGGACGTTGGTGCTATTTAATAAAATTTATTGCAAAATGAATAAACTGAAGCGTTTTCTACTAAACCAGCAAATAATGAGTTTGGACGACTTTTATGCTTACTATGAACCAAAGAACGTTCAAATTCTGGAAACCCAGGATGATGATTATATTGTTTTATTTTTCAATAAAGGTAAAGTGGTTTTCCTTCATATGTGTTTGTTCTGTCCAGCCTTTTGGCTTGTTAACTAACATTTTTGTCATGTGGACTAATACTTCTTGACATGTTAACTAACAAAATACTAACATGTTGACTTGTCAACATGTACCTAATTCACCAAAATGCTGACTAAAATTTTCCTGCATGTTTTGAGTCTACTTACTGTATCTCAGTGTCTGTCTCATAAGATTTTGGAAGCCCTGTATTATAAGTATAGTCTGGTCGAGAAAAGAAGACACTCTGGCAAGATGGTAAAATGACTTCAGCTCGGTCAATTTTGGTTCAAAAATTATAAATTTGTTTTCAAATTGTGGAAAACATTCTGTTCTACATTTTGAGACCAAATTTATAATTTTTGAGCCAATAACGACCGAGCTGGAGTCATTTTCCTCTCTTGCTAGAATTTCTTCTTTGCTTGGACAGACCATAAGTGGTCTCACATTCCACTGCAGGTGTTACCTGCATGTTATGATCTACGTACTGTATGTTAGTGTCTGTTTCATAAGAATTTATAAGTCCTGTATTAGAAGTAAGTGGTCTCACACTCCACTCAATACTTGTTGGGTTATTTCTTAGTATGACGTGCTATCAATGTGTACTGTATTCGAATTATTCCTATTACAACTTACTAGACTCCTAAAATATTGTGAAACAGTCTTCCAGGAATCTGTTTCATGAAAATAAAAAGATTTCTGAAATAGTGTGGAACAGGCTCCCAGAAATCTGCTTCATGAAAATTAAAATACTCCTGAAATATTTTTAAAGAGGCTAACAGTAGTGTGCTCCATGAAAATTTAGAAACCTTTTGGAAGTAAAGAAGGAGAACATTACTTAACACATGAACAACGCGATGTACCGAGTAAATAAAATCCATATCTTTTGTGTGCTTCGCATTTTCCCTGGGTAACATACTAACATGGCATCTAAAACTCTATGGGACAGGCCTCAGGTTTAGATTCTATGTTATCTGTTTCTTTTTCTGATTTGAGGACTCTTGAATCATTAATTTACCACAGTTTTGAAACTCCTTTTCATGGAAACACTTGGTAAAGATTACCTCTATGAAAAAAGTGAATGATTATGAACAGGGTAGTTGAAATTTAAAGGAAGATAAAATTGATATTGTACAATAAATAGGCCTATTAGGTAGTTCTGTATGTTTGTAGTCTTGAGTGTTTTGTTTTGTAGTCTCCAAATCAAAAGGTTCTGTTTGAGAAAGATACTATCAACATATCCGTTTTAGCCTGCTGTCTTAAATAAGTGTTTTCATTTTTATTTTAGTCACTTGCTCTTGTGTGTTTTTTATAAATAATAACAAATTCAACATATTTATATAGAAATAAGTACATAAACAACATAAGAATATGAAATTTTACTTGAGTCATTTATATGTAGCCTATTACAATATCATATTGTTCAAGTAGATTGTTATATTCTTGGGAAATTTCAATTCATGGTTAGAATGAAATTCACATAAGTTAGTAGTTGTACTCTTTGTTTAGAATCTCACTAGTTGTGAAAAAACTAATTTCAATTCTCGTTTTATTCAGACTGTAATTATCAAACTCATCTTAATAGTATCCATGCTTTTTGTGTACCTTTCTGTGTTTTCAATATTCTTTCTCATTCGCAAATCTATTTATGTTTCCTGCAGCCAATAATTTTTATCACTTTTTAATCATTTCTATGTTCTTATTCGTTGTATAAATTATCTGTTAGTGTTTACTAACGCTTGTATCAGTAATTCTTTTTTGTACCTTTATATGTTTATACTACTTGTAATTTGTTTGATTGAACAATCCACTTTTTGAAATAGTTTCAAGTAATATTAACAACAAAATTTGTGTAGTAAGAACAATGAGTTTGATTATGGTCTGTCGAAGCAAAGAAGACATTCTGGCAAGAAGGGAAAATGACTCCAGCTCGGTCAATATTGTTTCAAAAATTATAAATTTGGTCTTAAATTTATAGGAATCATTCTACTCTACAATTTGCGATCAAATTTATAATTCTTGAACCAATTTTGACCGGGATGGAGTCATTTTCCCATCGTGCCAGAATGCGTTCTTTGCTTGGACAGTCTATACCTACAGTTTGATAAGTAAACAACATTGGAAGCAATTTAATCACTTGTCAAATAGTTTGAAGCTGCCAAAATGTATTGTTTACCTGTTGTAACATTAAAGTGTTTCAACTCTTATCAAACTAAACTTTAATAATTTTATTCGTAATCTTATTTCGGTACTGTCAGTTTATAATAACTTATATAATATAACTTATATAACGATATAATACAATACACTATGCCCCCATTCACTGAATGATTGGAGCAAATCCCACTAGGCGTAAAAACTGCAATTAATCATAAAAGAGTAGATACCAAGAAAATAGGAAAAAAGGATTGTGTTTTTCGACATTTGTAAAAATAAATGTAAAATTTTACCTCGAATATTGAATTTGCTCTAATCACTCGATGAACAAAGTATAGTTGCAGTAATTTGAATTTGATCGATTTTCAAGTTTATGGAATGCTGTGTTATCAGATTATGTCCTGTCAAAAGGAAAATATACTAGATTTTCAAATTCATCACATAGCAGAAGCAGTATTTTTCAGGTCTAGCTTGAATTCTACCTTTCACCTATTTTACAGGATTACTATTTTTTTAACAGGCCGCTCTGGTTAGGAAATTGTTAGGAGTGGTATAGTCTAGTCGGGCAAAGAAGACATTCTGGCAAGATGGAAATATGACTTCAGCTCGGTCAGTATTAGTTCGAAAATTATGAATTTGACTTCAAATTGTAGTAAACATTCTGCTCTACAATTTGAGACCAAATTCATAAATTTTGAACCAATATTGGCAAAGCTGTAGTCATTTTCCCACCTGGCTAGAATGTAGAATGTCTTCTTTGATCTCCCAGTCTAACATACGAAAATATACAGATATCTGAAAATGTTGCTCTCAAATTGACACGCAGAACCTGAAGATATTTCAGATATCTGTCCAAGCAAAGAAGACCTTCTGGCAAGATGGAAAAATGACTTCAGCTTTGCAAATACTGGTTCAAAAATTATCAGTTTTTGTCTCAAATTGTAGAGTAGAATGTTTCCTACAATTTTAAACCAAGTCTATAATTTTTTTAACAAATATTGACCGAGCTGGAGTAATTTTCCCATCTTGCCAGAAGGTCTTCTTTGCTCGGACAGATATCTGAAATTTCTTCAGGTTCTGTGTGTGTTCCCATATTGCTAGTCAATTTAAGTGATTTTTTTGTATATTTGAATATTATCCCTATATTATCTGTAGAGTATAGTCACCACATAGTTTCTATGTGGTGAGTTCAATTGTAATTAATCCATGAAATATTGTACATAAAAGTGATAGAGTGTGCTTCTATGTTTGTTTTATCTAGTGTTTTAATGGAATCTTTTTGTTTCTATTATGTTTAGATGGAGACGGCTACACGGGGAGCAAAGAGAGTCTTACAGACGGCAACAAAATGCACAAAGCACTACCTCCAAAAACCACCACTTATAAGGTAAATTACGGTAGAAATTAGAAAATAACTGTATGAATATTGCAAAAGAGTACTGTATTCAATTTATCGAAACATTTTAAATAAAATTGACATATTTGAGCAATAGTGATATTGTATACACAAGTGTAATGGAGTGTAAAAAATGTGCTATTGTGTTAGAATAAAAGTATGTACTTGTACTGCTAGTTCAATTTGATATCAGGAAGATTCAAAAGTCCTTTAAATTCTTTACAACATAATATACAACTATATACATTACAACATTACAAGCTGACAATAATTTATTGTTAACTTATCAAGACCATTCAATTCGATTGTCTTTCAGTGGCGGCTTGTGCCCACGAAACAGGTGAAGTTTTGTACAGTAAAAGATACGGGCACTTCACCTGTTTCGAGGGCACGAGCCGCCAATGTTGTCTTTATACATAAATCGTGTATAGCTAACGCCAAAAATATAGGCGGTTTCGTCTGGCATCTGTAGTCTCTTTTGATTTCAAAAACATCATTCAGGAATAGCAAATGACAACTATTTTTGACAACATCATCTGTTGGAGCGCAAAAGGAGCAGACGAAACCGCCTAACTTTTTGGCGTCAACTAGATGATGATGTTATAACTGTTGCTAAAAAGTTGGGCAGTTTCGTCTGCTCCTTGTGCGCTCCAACAGCTTATGTTGTCGATTAGATTTTTCATTTAGCTATGCCTAGATGATGTTTTTCAATCAAAAGAGTCAATATAATCGAATTGAAGCCTTAAGGCCCGTATTCACAGTGCGAGGCGAATGCCTCAAGACGCATGCCTCGGACTGTGGATACCGGGTTTGCTCGCAGCGAGGCATACACGGCACACAATTCTAGGCGAGCAGTTTGTTTGTCGGCAAAAGGGCCGTGCTCAACGGTGCCTCGCCCCGAGGCGTGCGTCAAGTGGATACCACGCACATCGCACAATTCTAAAGTCGTGGAAAGCCGGATCAACAATTTGGTTCGTGTGCTTGCAACGAGCATACGTGGTTACAAACAGCACAAGAAATGCCTCACCCTGCGGTAGATGTCGTGCCTCGCTGTGAGGCATGTCAGCGCATGGATACCCGGCTTTACATCAACGGTTAGTAGGTTACATCATGGACAAGAGACAGGCGAAATCGTCCAACTTTTGGCGTCAGCTTTACAAGTCGTTTCAATGATGATCTAAGAACTTATAGTCACAATATATTGAGACTGTTTATCCAGAATATGGTCATTAAATATCAAGTTCCTATTAGTCGGTCAAATCCACCATACTCATTCCAACTTTCAACAGATTTTCATTCAAATCACCATTATATTGTTTTTGTCACTGTTAGGCTGAGGCCGCACTGCCGGTGGGTAGAGCCTGGAGGGTGGAGGGTTGTTGGTAAATCTATAGAACATACACACCATCCGCAGTAATACATCGTATGAATGGTATGACGTCATTCTGTTTTTTGAGGTTATGTTGTCCATATTCAAGAATTTCAATATGGCGGCTGAACACATACCATTCATACGATGTATTACTGTGGATGGTGTGTATGTTCTATAGATTTACCAACTACCCTCCACCCTCCGTGCTCTACCCACCGGCAGTGCGGCCTCAGCCTTAGTTCTCATCATAGTGTTGATTCAAACAACGCATTGTAGTCTTTCCAAGCAAAGAAGAAATTCTGGCAAGATTGGAAAATGACTCCAGCTCGGTTAATATTGGCTCAAAAATCATAAACTTGGTCTCAAGTTATAGAGCAGAATGTTTCCTACAATTTGAGACCAAATTTATAATTTTTGAACCAACATTGAGCGAACTGGAGTCATTTTCCCATCTTCCTAGAATGTCTTCTTTACTTGAACAGATTATCTAGAATGTATATTCATTATGTGGTTATTTAATATCGCAGTTCATATCGATCAAATCCACCAGATTTCTACCAATAAAAATTTATTAAAAGTTACCATTATCTTGTTTTTGTTACTGTTAGTTTCCATTGATTCAAACAACGCAAATATACCTCTATTCATAGAACTATGAAACATCTTCCTTCATAATATTTTAATACCTACTAAAAGCCCATTATCTGTCATGCTAATGCCCTAATTTATGTCCCAGCTCCAAATTGACTGTTCAGTTTACAATTTCCTTTCTCCTTATCAGAAAGTTTCGCCTCCGGTGACACATTATAAATTGCATCGTCTTTAAAACAACGTACGGTTCTGAGTCCTATTATTGTTAGTTTCATCTGAATGTACGCATTTGTTGTAGACTATTCTTCCATTAGTGATTCAATTTTCAAGTGTTACACATGAGTATAGTTTCTAGGTTGATTTTTTTTGTAATTCGTCAGTGATTTTTGTACTAGATACTCAATTTTTCATTCCCAAGTTGAAGTAATTTTACATAGTATTCAATAATTGGTATAGTCTATCCAAGCAATGAATAGGCTACATTCTGGTAAGATGGGGAAATGATTCCAGGTCGGTCAAGATTGGTTCAAGAATTATTAATTTGGTTTCGAGTTGTAAGAAACATTCTGCTTTACAATTCGATACCAAATGTACAATGTTTGAACTGATATTGACCGACCTGTAGTCAATCAAGACAGATTTTCCAATCTTGCCAGATTGTCTTCTTTGCTCGGCCAGACTATTAAAGCTGTATAATAGTTGTTTGATGAGCAGTTGTTCTATTCTTCTGTTAGGGATTCAATTTTTCAAGTGTTACATCTGAGTATAGTTTCTAGGTGATTTTCTCTTCATTTATTATTAGTTATTTTCTCTTCATTTATTAGTGATTTTTTGTATCCAAACTACTTGATTTTTAGTCACAAGCTATAGTAATTTTACATGTTCAATTAATAATCTGAAATAAATCAGCTTATGTTGAATTGGTGGTGTCATAAATGAGATTTCATAAGTGATATCTGAGTATAGTTTCTAGGTTAATATTTTCTTGCCATCTATTAGCAATTCCAATCTCAAGTGATTTTACATATTCAATTGCCAATTGAATTTGAAATATATCAGCGATATCTATGACGATATTTAAAGTCACAATTTTTCGAAGTGATTTTGGAGTGAATTAAGTTTGATTTGATCGTGGTTAAATTAAAGTGATCGACGATTCAGAGTTAGTTATTCTTGGATCCAAGGTAAATATTAAATCATAGATAGTTTTTTTGAAGTATTCTATTCATCATAATAAATGAATAAATAAATTTTATTTACTCGAGAATTTGTTACACAAACATGGAGTTTTGTCAGTTTCAGTTTCAGACCTCAATAAATTTCAGATCAGTCTTTTAGTTTTAGAAACTTCAACATTTCTAGTTTGAAGCTCCAATCAATATCAAATAAACAGATAATATAGACAGAATTCATATCACAGCAAACAAGAAACATACATTTAGAACGTCTTTATCACAGTTCAATAAAAAATCACAGCCTCAGTGATTTTATGTGATATGTCAAACTCAGCTTCATTTAGAAACTCAACAACAGAATAAAATGATTTCATCTCAAACCATTTTTGAAGTCTACTCTTATATTCATTATAAGGAGCGATTCTTACATTAAGAGGCAACCTATTATATAATTTTACATCTAATAGATACATCTTTTACACCTATTACATACATCTAATAGCTCTCATTCCCAGCTTTCCTTAATACGGTATATTATCTGCGCTAAGGGGACATGCTACAAATAAACTATTTCACTCAACTCAATTGTATCAGTGTCGAAGCGGGCTTATCATTATTATATTATCTTGTATTGTATAAGTTGTATTTGCCGTATCATGTATTTAATTTTGTGGACTTTTGTATCTTCTTTGCTGGGAATACAATTCAGTACCCGAGAATCAAAAAACCTCATAAACACAAAGTTTTATATGCAAACTATTGTATTTATGATATTTATCTTACGTATATGATGTATCTTTTAGAAGAAAATTGAAGGAGTTTTTGTATCAATAAAGATACTAAACCTCTCAATTATTCTATTTCACCGTTTGATAAAATAAAATTATTATCTTTTGTATCTACCAAAATGCAAAGGCAATTGAATCGTTGATACACAGCCTAATAAAACATATTACATTACCGTGTTATGATCAAAATAATAATTATGATCAACATAGAAATAGCCTCAACCTTGCTTCAATAATTCTATTATGTCACGGTCCTGTAGCTTCCTCAGTTGAATAACATCAGGTAAAGCTAGTTTAAACGAAACTGTCAGTTGGTGAATGACATTTATTAATACTCAGCTCTGTCAGGATAGTCTGAAAGTGGTCTGCGAGAGCTAGTTAGTTTCTGAGATAGTTCTTAACTCAATATGCTCTTGCAGACCGCTCACCGTATGTCCTGACAGAGCTGAGAGTTGATGGCAGTCATTCGCCAAACGCCATTTCGATTGGAACCAGCTCAATTTTTTAATGCTCCAATGAAGCAGTGCGAAAATATTCGGAGCAATGTCAAAGTGTTTGGATTTCATCATCAATCAATTAACGCTCATTATAGTTGAAGACTGGGTTCAGTTAATCAAATGTTTGCTGAGATTACAATAGAGGTTCGGTTGAGGGACATTGTTTTAGTTGTTTGTTGATGAAGTGTGCGTTCAGTGTGAATTTGGAGCAAATTTTGCTCTAAATATTATGTTTTCGGAAAATTTTTATTTTACATTGGACATTTTAGGTTTGATTGTTGTTTTTGTTGAAAGTTTTGTCGATCCAAGTGTTCATTCTCATCTAAGTTTTATAAAATCGTGATCTAAACTCTACAAAATGTGCTTTAAACTTATCAAAAGTTTAATATAATATCGTCATGTCTGTGAGCGGATATCAATCAAGTTGTTGTGCTTATAATTTTCGTTTTAAAAGTTGTGTTCATGAAGTGTTGTGATAAAAATGTGGAAATTATGGTTGGAAGAATATTAATAATTCTTGTGAAAATGTGTTAGATTGTTTTATGCGCATTCAATTTTCAGAATACTTTGTTCAGTGATATAGTATTTCAGATTTCCATTAAAATTTGAGTTCAATCGTTAAATCCATTCTAGCCTCTTAAACTCATTGTCAATTCAAGTTCAAATGTCGATTGAAAATTGAATTCTATATCAAATCAATTTCATAATGGAACTTCATCAAGCTACATTCCTTGTGCTTTGATTCTTACAAATTTGAAGATGAATTAGTTTCTGTTTGGCAACTACTTTGTGTGTTTTAAGTCACATTTTACATTGTCAATTTTGATTCGCCCCTTTCAGTTTGAATTTGGAGTATGGATCGATTGATTTTATAGTAAATCTTTTACTTTTGGTGTGTTATTATTTGAACTTTAGTTTTCATCTTCATTATTTAACTCCGCACTATTTACATTTTACGATGTCAAGAATCATCTGTAATTATATATTGTATGAACTTTACTTTTTTCAATTATTTGCAAATCGAATCTCATCTTCATGAGTTGTTTTTCTTGTAATTCTCGAAGGCTGGATAGTATTTCCAGCAAAATACAGCAAATGATTGGCTTTTGCAGCTTCTGTCTTATGGAAAAAACAGTGAGGTTCTTTTCATGAGTCTTTGTTCTTTTATTTATTCATTTTTATTTCATTTTATTTATTTACAAGACAATTGTTGCTAGGTTGGAGCCTAAATTATTTTAGAATTTTTTTCGGTTCTTCAATGTATAAGTATAACAAAATACTTTCCTATTTGTACTATTCATTATTTTTTTAGTTTAGTATAGTCTGTCCAAGCAAAGAAGACATTCTGGCAAGATGATAAAATGACTCCAGCTCGGTCAATATTGGATCAAAAATTTTAAATTTGGTCTCAAATTGTAGGAAACATCCCAATCAACAATTTTAGACCAAATTTACAATATTTAAAAAAAACTAAGCTGGAGTTAGTTTACTTGCTTTGTCTTCTTTGCTTAGACAGACTATAAATAGACCGCAATAGTTCTTTCAAGCCAAGAAGACACACCGTTACAAAGTAAATTGTATATTGATGGAGTGTCTTCTCAGCTAATGCGAACTTCACCTAGAAATGGGTAGCATTCAATGTATTCAGTAGCCTAAATAAATTGAATTGAGTACTATTAATTGTGTGAATAACTGTTTTTGCTAACTGTGAGTAGAAGAGTTTGGTGTTGAAAAAGTGATAACACAAAACAGCAATTAATCTACTTTCTCACTGTTTTGACCTTGATTATTACAATGGAACGTTTCAGTACTATAGTATGTCCAAGCAAAGAAGACATTCTGGCAAGATGGGAAAATGACTCCAGCTCGGTCAATATTGGTTCAAAAAATATAAATGTACTCACAAATTCTAGATCGAAATGTTTCCTACAATTTGAGACCAAATTTATATTTATTTGAACCAATATTGACCGAGCTGGAGTAATTTCCCCATCTTGCCAGAATGCCTTCTGTGCTTGGACAGACTACACTATCATCATTTTAATGAGGAAGCTTGAACTTTCCAGAGCGTGAGAAAGTAACTGATTTTTTGAAACTCATAACTGTATTACGGTAACGGAAAGAGTATACAAAATTAATTTAATTTTATTCTCCCTGATAATCAACATACTCAAAGAAACAATTAACTTGATGTAATTGGTGAATGAGCTATCAAAATAATAACGGTGGGTAAATTTTATTGCTTGTGCTTGACATTTGTTCTATCTGTTTTATCAATATTGACATTGAATCATAGTTAATGCTCAGTGATAGGTACTTTAATATTTGTAACTCTAGTATTGGTGTATCGCATATAAGCTTATTAATAAGATGTATTTGGTTGCGTAAGTTACATCGTGTGTAGGTTAAAAATTATGAGTTCATAAAAAAAGATCATTATCAAATCTATTTTATAGCTTTCGCTAAAAATATGAGCGGGTTCGTCTTCTATTTTTACAGCTCTTACAGCTGATATTGTTAATTAGATTTGTCATTTAGTTAGCTGTACCAAAAGAAGCTGAAATTTACATCCTCTGTGGCTATACCTAGATGATGTGTTTAGAAATCAGAAGAGACAATAGATGTCATCTTTCTAACTTGGTAACTACCAAATAATGTTATTTTTTAAATTTGTTGACTCAAAGTGTTCTGATGTGAATTAAGTTTGATTTGATAATGGATCAAATGATCGAAGATTCAGTGTTAATTGTTCTAGAATCCAAGGTAAATAATAAATTCTGGATCGGTTGTTTGAATCATTCTATTTAGTACGCATCTGATATAGTCTATTCAAGCAAAGAAGACATTCTGGCTAGATGGGAAAATGACTTCAGCTAAGTCAATATTGCTTCAAAAATTATAGATTTGGTCTCAATTTTCAGATTAGAATGTTTCCCACGATTTGAGACCAAATTCAAGAAACCTACTTTTGGATATTTTTCAACTAATATTGGCCGAGCTGCAGCCTCTCCTTCATCTGGCTAGAATGTCTTCTTTGCTTGGAGAGACTGTAATAGGTGTTTAAATAAATTAATTGATTTTTACTTTAATTTATTAATTCAAAATTTGTTTTTAATTCTGATTTGTTTGACCAGGTGGAGAGACTATAATAGGTGTTTTAATAAATGATTTATTAATTGATTTTTACTTTAATTTTTTAAATTTCAAATTTGTTTTCAATTCTGATTTGTTTGACCAGGTGGAAGCCAACGACACGCTAACATCGATCGCGGCCCACTTTGACACCACCCCGTCGGAGCTGGCCATTCTCAATCGGCTGGCATCGAGGACTGTGTTCCCCGGCCAGGTTATCCGGGTGCCCGAGAAGAAAGGAGGAGGAGTGGGAGGTACAAAGGAGGAAGGCGGAGAGGATGGAGGAGAGAGAACGAAGGAGGAGACGGAGAAAGAGATTGAGAAGGAGGGAGAGAAGGATGGGGAGGAGACAGGTGGGTGTCAAGAAGGGATAAAATTATTTTATTTATTTATTCATTTATAAATCTATCTAATGACAAACGAACAGTTCGAATGAACTTTCTTGGCACCTGACAGCCGAGTGTTATTAACTTCATTGAAAACATTGAATGCTGCTCTAATCCACTGTCTAATGCCCCTCGTCTGGGTCTGCTTCTGGGTGAAGCTAGAAAAAATACCCGTACTATTTTTGTCCAAGCAAAGAAGACCCTCTTTCTAGATGGTGAAAATGACTCCAGCTTGGTCAATATTATTATAAATAATCAAGAATTCGTTCAAGAAGTATAAATGTGGTCTTAATAGGAGATCAAATTAATAAATAAATTTATTTCCATCATAAATAACAGGAATAACAGTCATTTTCAAAACACTGGAAATTAAATGACCACTTCAGCAAGTTATGTGGTCATTGTTAGTATTGAGTTCAATTATTGTATACGGTATTTATTAAATAGCCTAAATTGTTAATAAAATATGTTACGTTTTCTTTGTTTTGAGTTCAGTTCATCAATTCGAATACATTTTTGTGCACGACGTCTGTAGCATTCTAATTTAAAACAACTATAAATTTCAAATAACTAATCAATTTTGAACAAAGAACCAAGTCTACACAAACAGCAACAATAGAAACACAGTCAAGGTACTTGGTAGAGCTCTACAAGACATTTATACTTATATATAGATGCAAATTACTACAATAAATACTTCATCCAAAAACAATATATAGACCAAATTATATAATTCTGTTCAACAAATATAAACTCTAAATAAGCCATTATCAATTCTTTTATTTTTATTATTTTACTTGGTAATTGCTTTTCAAACTGGGTTAAGTCTTAGATCATTAATATCATTTTGAGTCCACAGCCATATTTTTATTCTCTTTAAAAACGCGTTTTTTTCTATCACATTTTCTAAATTCAATCGGTAGACTATTAAAATGTTGTGGGCCCAAGTAGCAGAAAGAGTTTTTGTAGTTTGACAAATGTTTCCTTGCATTTGAAAATGACTATAAATAGTCGAAACATGTAATGCATTAAAAAATAATTCAAAAGGGTTCTGTGATTATTATTTAAGATAAAAAATAGTAATAATGATAATGAGTAGATACAGAGTGATCCGTATAAAGTTACTTCGGGAGCTGACTCTTCAAGCAAAAGGAAAAAAATGTTCCTATATTTTGAAGGTAGGTTTTCATTACTGAAAACACGGACACAAGTTGCAATAGAAACATGTATTTGTATGGAGCAACGCAAATCTAAAATCAGCTGACCAGTGTGCCTTGCTCTTTACAAGTAAGTGTTTCTATTGCATCTTGTGTTTCTGAGGCTATGTTTCCGTACTTGACAATTTCAACATGGCGACTAAACACTTTCCAAACTATCCAGCCTATCTGCCCTCCATGCTATCCACCCACCACCCACAGGCAGTTTTATTTCTGAAAAATACAATAAAGCCCCTCAGCTCTATTTCTGAAAAATACAATAAAAGGCATTAGCCATTCCACTCCATTCTTCTCAGGGTTTAAAAGAGTTCTTACTAGACTAGTATTATCTACTCTTACATTTTCTCTTATTTCTCTACATATTTCTCTTTTTCGCTTTTATTGGCTAATTTACATTCTGTTTCCGTCTCTCTTTACAGTTTCTCTTTCAATTTCTCCATTCCTCCTTTTTTCTCTAATTCCACCAAGAATTCTATAGTTTTCTGCGCTCACATTATTTTTCCTCCTTTTTCTTCATTATTACTAGGATTATTCCCATATTATCATTCCCATCCGCCCCAGATTCATTTTCTCTGTTTATAGACGTGTATCATTATCCTATGTATAAGAAGAGGAAAAGGAGTGTGGGGGGGTGAAGAGAAATGATAATATAGGAATAATCCTAATAAAGTGAAGAAAAATCAGTGAAAATAATGTGAAGAGATGAAAATTCTGGAATTCTGGATGAAAATAGAGAAGAATTCTCTTTTAAATCCTTATCATTAGGATTTTTCTCCTATTATCATCAATATTTTTTCGTTTTTCTCTAATTTCATCTAGCTTTGTATCATTTTACTTTCCCCGCACTTGATTTTATCCTCTTTTTTTAGTATTCTGAGAATTATTCTTATATTCTGATTTTCTCTTTTCCCTATATTCACTCTCCCTATTTTCTCCATTATCCATTCTTCATATCCTTGATTTTCTCTTTTTTGTCTTATTCTGAGAATTATTCCCATATTCTGATTCTCTCTTCCCCCTATATTCACTCTCTCCCTTTTTTCTCTTCAACTTCATTATCCATTCTCCATTCCCATTATCCGTCCTCGTCACATCCCTTATGAGAACCTTATGGCTCCCTTATCAGTATAATCTTTCTCTTTTACCTAAAGTATTATCATTTTTGTCCTCATCTTCCGCTTAATTTGGAGAATTTAGGGTTTTTTCTATTTTTTCGGAATGGTGACATGTCCGATTTTAGTGAGCCATGCACTCTGAACATTTGCATAACTGGCTGGCATCCAATTCAACGAATAATAATAGGAATGCAAACGAGCATCTGAATGAGGGCCAGATATGCATGTAACAGATGCGGAAAAATGGCGGAAAATGGTTTTTCAGTTGTGGATAAGTGTTTTGACGCCTTGGAAAAGGATTTTCCGGCTTCCAAAATGGTTTCCCGCCATGGAGAATGTTGAGCTTATTCCACCATGGTAATGTGGATCCCGCCATTTTAATCAGTATTCAGTCATGGTAATAAGTATCCCACCATGGGAAAGGATTAAACCATCATGGATATTTTACTGGAGGCTTATGCCCGGTTTTCCCAAGCACACTCAAATTTGAGGGACTCTCAAGTTTACATTCAACACTTTACATTTCCTATACTTATTATAGAAAATTTCAGCTGTTCATCAAAATTTGAGGGTCCCTCAACTTTTAGTGTGATGGAAAAACCCAGCTTATATGTTAGCTCCTTTTGAAATTTAATCGCTTATTGAATTGTGATGTGTTTTAAACTGGATAATTTTACTTAACCTCGGGTAAAAACTTGAATGTTATCGTAGAAAGTGACAACTTTGTATGATATGAAGTCGGTCCCCTTGAAAGCATTGAAATCATTTTTAAATCAGCTGCTTGTATTTGTTCTCACATTTGATTTGCTAGAAATCATAGATATCTGTAAACATAATTCAATAGTTTTTTTCAATATTTTCTGCTAATTTCCATTACAACCCAGTCCAGAAAAATATGAATAAATTTTTACATAGCATAGAATCTTACTCGAGAAACAAACCTTGGCCTAAAATTACAAACTAGGATGAACTTCCAATGTATATTATTGAATTCAAATGCAGTATCTACAATATGATAGATTTCCAAAACATTGGCGGAACTACATTATAGTCCGTTCAAGCAGAGAAGAGCCTCTGGCAAGATGGGAAAATGACTCCAGCTTGGTCAATATTTGTTCAAGAATCATAAATGTGGTCTTGATAGTAGATCAAATTGTTTCCTACAGTTTAAGATCAAATTGAACATTTTTGAACCAATATTGACCGAGCTTGAGTCATTCTCTCATCTTGCCAGAGGGTATTATTTGCTTGGAAAGACTATACCAGGTTAAGTGAATACCCCTAGTGCTAGAGTAGTATTTATTTTATTTTATCTCTCAAATTGAAAAAAAAACATTTAAATCTCCGTGGATCATTCCAAGAAATACCACAATTTCCTATTGAGGATTATTATTGAAGTTATTTTGCCGGTGGAATATCCTTTTAGGACTCCCCACCAAATATGGCATACGCTATTAATAATAATCCATTTTATTGTTGTTTAGCGCTTGTAAACCTTGGAATAGACGTTCAACCTCTATGATTTGATATTTTTTAATGCGCCGGTAAAATAGAGAAGTACACATAAATGAATAAACGTGATTTTATTATTTTTAATTCTAATTTTGTTGTTTTTGCAGCTATTCTGGATAAGCTAAGAGTGGCATCTCCGAAGCCAGGTCATGTGGAGCGTATAAGCTCACCGCAGTCTCCACTCACCGGCGCAAATAGAAGTAAAGCAATGGAGAGGTTCCTCAAGATCTGTGTCAGACACATCACTGATGGTCAGGTGAGGGATTTTTTGGTGTTGTTTCAGTATTGTATGTCTGGGTCAACAGCCCATGGAGGGCCTAGGCCTACCAGCTGGTTGCCAGTTTCAAATTCACTCTACTATACAGCCCGTCCAAGCCAAGAAGACACCCCGGCACGACGGGAAAACGGCCCCAGCCCGGCCAATACCCGCCCAAAAGCCATAAATTCTCAATCAGAACTCACAGTCCCCGAACCAACACTGACCGAGCCGAAGCCACCCCCTCCACAGACCATACAGCAAGCAAATAATCATCAACCAGGATAGAGGTAACCTGTGTTTAGCACGTTGATCCTCTCAACCATAAGCCAGTCTCCGCAACCAATTGGCGGCGCAGAACACCTCTGAATAACATGCAGTTAATCAGTTAGAGTTGTTTCAGTAATTTATCTATTTATTCATTCAGAGTGGCAAACAGGCAATCATAATAATCATAGGAAAAGAGTGAGATGAAGAATGGTACACAAAAGGTTAAATGTGTTTCTTAAAATATTCTTAGATATATTTGATGTCAAAATAGTTTTAGTAATTAATTTTGTATTGTTTCAACTATTTATCTTGGTGTTGACGTATCAGTTCTACTCTTTGGGGGTGGCGTAGCTGAGTGGGTTGAGTGCTGGCGTCGCAACCCAAAGGTCCCGGGTTCAAACCCAGGTCAGACCAGAAATTTTTCTCAAGCCACTTCCCCGTGTTTCGGATGGACACGTTAAGCCGTCGGTCCCGGCTGCCTAAAAACAGTCGTTAAGTCATGTCAGAGGCCCTGAAATTGATCAGGAGCGACCTGAAAACTCTGACACCAGACCTGAGCCAGCCAGGTTACACGAATATTATTATTATTATTACTCTTTGCTTTCTAAAAGTTTCATAAAGGTTGAAAAAGTATGCAACCGAAATTTTTGGCTTGGAAATTTTAAGTGTAAATTGATATTTCAAAATAGTTTTATGTATTTTTGGTGTTATTCTGATTTTTAAATGAACATTCAAAATTCCAAATCGAAGTTTTCATTTTTTGAGTTAATTGTGAATAGTGATAGTGATCAAGAAACAAGTGAGCATAACCTCTATTTTAAACTCTCACATAGTAAATCATGTCATTTACTTGATCAAGTCAATTTCAACTGTAAATAAATTGATCGAGGCATGAAGTAGAGTGATAAAATTCGTTCTATATAATTTACATTGTATAAACCTTACGTTCTGTGTATTGTACACAGGGTGTGGTATCCGGCGTACTATTGGTGACTCCGAACGCGGTGATGTTCGATCCTAACGTGTCGGATCCGCTGGTCATAGAGCAGGGACCCGAGTCGTACGGAGTGATCGCGCCCATGGAGTATGTGGTCAACGCCGCCATCTACCACGATATTGCCCACATGCGGGTGGGCAACTCTGATCGAGCCAGGTGATTTGTAATCTTAAAATCAGATTTATTACAAAAAGAACCTGTTGCTCATTAACTTGTACTATATGTACTTATTCTGGCAAATGTATAAACCTTACTTTTGAATTGACAATTTTTGTGTTTGAAAATAAGGGGATATTCAAGGATTGTCAATTGAATCATACCCATAACACTAGATTTAGGGGTTTAGTTTATCCGATTCATAGACTAATGCCGGGTTTTTCCAAGCACACTCAAAGTTGAGGGACCCTCAAATTTTGATGAACAGCTGACATTTTCTATGATAAGTATAGGAAATGTAGTAAATTTGAGTGTGCTTGAAAAAAACCAGGCATCAGTCTACTTGAGAGTGGACGGTATTATATGGGTATGAAGGCATTGAATGCACTCCCCAATCATATGGAAGAGGCGGAAAGCTTGCATGGTTTTAGAGAGGCTACGAAATGTTTTGGTGGACTTGTGCCCTTGGGAGATGAAGTTGAGCAAATGTTTAATAATGAGTGAAAACATTTATACTCTATTCACGATCACTTGAGACGGAATAAACAAACTTTTTAAGTGTGTGTGCGTGTAATGGAAGGTCTTCTTCTATGCGAAACTTTTGGCCACAGACCAACAGCTGTAGCCAACCACAGCTCAAGACAACAGTCTTGAGACAAGACAAGTCGGACTGTAGCCAGTCACAGCTCCAGACAAGAGTCAGCTGTTCGACTGCAGCCAATTTTTTCGCATAGAAGAATACCTTCCATTACACGCATACACACGCAAAAAGTTTGTTTTTTCGTCTCAAGTGATCGTGAATGGACTATAGGTGTTGTATGCTGCATGAGTGTTGCTCACTAGTTTCGACTTATAATATAAATAAATAAATACCTTATCCTATGGCGCTGCAGCCCTCTTTGGGTCTTGGCCTCCGCCATGATTATCCTCCATCTCAGTCGATCCTGAAACAACTCTTTCCAGTTCCCCACTCCCATTGGTAACATATATTATATATCTACATTGATTGGTAAATGTGAAACGGGTGAAATACTGTTTATAATGGACTGGAACAGGAGTAGGGATGGCTATTTATTCCTTGCGCATAGCAGGTGAAATAGTCAAGCATTTGCGTTTAAACATTGTCAAGTTGCATTGTTTTCTTCGATGATTTTAATTTTTTTATGTAAGAATAGTTTCAAAAGGAACACAATCCCCTGATTTGAGGAGCAATCCTCATACCCTACAGGAATGAAGACAAACGTTACCAATGCAATTAATGAGATAGACAGAAAAAAGCTGAAAGAGTGACCAGGAAAATGATGAAACATGTTGATGTATTGATAGCGAAAAGTGCATTGAAATGGATGATTGATTGTGATTGGTGGTTCTTTTTTCAATTTTCAACATCCGCTGTAATTTCGTAATTCAAGACTTCAAGTGTTTGTCAATAGATTGTCATTCTGAACAATGCGAAAATATCAAATAATTTATAAACAATTTTATAATATGAGCTGAATGTGAGTCGGAACAGGCCCAATCCCTGTTTAGAAAATTGATCATTCACTCGTGAATTATTCCTTTGAAGTACACGTACCTTTACCACAAATATTTTTTAAAATTACGAATAAGTACCCATACAATCGATTCATTTTTTTATTCGTGTTACAGACCCGACCTGCCCAAACCGGAAGTGTACCACGCTAAATCGGAAGAAACAGTTTTCCACAGTTTGGATGAGGCAGAGGGGGAGGAGACCGAAGCCAGTCTGCTGACAGCCAATCAGGGTGACAGCCTGGACAGTGGAGACCCGCATCACTCGCCCTCGGCCAGGGAAGACTCGCTGCTCGCCAAGGATGAGACCTTTCCTGAACTCAGGTAAAGTTGAAGTCAATGAATTTGGTGGATGGCGAATCGCTAGTAATGTGTCTGACAACGATATTTGACATGAATTAAACTGAACTCAATCAATGGCCTAAACCTAAACTATAGTCTGGTCGCACATAGTTGAAATTCCTTCAAATTGGCCACTTGAAGCAAGAATGTAACTGCGCATGCGTAGATGTGAGAATTTTAGTGTAAAATCGCTTCTGCCAACCTACCGTGTTTGCACTATCTATGGTTCCGGGAGGCTACATCAACAAAGCAAAACATTAGCCAGAAAATGTAACTAGACTCTAGATCATGATTTTCAATATTATTGCTTTATTTTAAAGGTACTGTATCATTATTGTTATTGGTCACTATTTGTAGTTGATTCAATAAGCTTAGAGAATGAATTATTTAATCGACTATTTGACGAAAAAATGTGAGAGAGTTCTCAAATCAGCATGCCGTTCGAACATCAGTACCAGGCTTAATGCCTAGTTTATACGATGCCAATTGGCGAGATGATTGTTTTCTGCCAATTGTCTTCTGAAATTTACAGCTGATGTAAAGTATCTATTGAACCTTTAAGTTTAAAATCATTCATCTGTTTGCGCCCGGCATCAGTTGTCTTATGGCAATTGCCACGCTAGGTCTTAATAATGGGTCTTACTGACCCACGTACTGGCTTTATGGATCGTGTACAGTGTAATGATTATTTGAAATGTGTCTAATTAACATTTAGAAGCCTTATAATATGATTAATGATATGATGAAATGTATAATGTGGAAAAGATTCAAACCTTCAAGGTTCTACACATTCAACTAAACATGAATAGAACTTTGATAATTTTGTTTTTGGTCTATAACTAAAAGGTTGTACATATTCAATCTAACATGAATAGGACTGTGATAAGATGCAACTTCTTATGAGAAGCAACCTTGTTATTGAGTTGACTCCTATTGAGTTGTCAGTTTTACCTTGTTTGCACACATAACGGCTCTTGAACGCCGATCTTTTCCCGTCCTCATCAACTCCACTGGAAAGAGCGGCACTTGACACACATTATGTTTTTATTATTTTTAATTATAAATAATATATTTTTATTATAAATATTTATTTTTAATATAAATATAAATAATTTATATTTAATATTTAATAAAAACGCTCACATCATGTGTTTGCCTAGTTCCATTATATCTAGTAGAATTTATAAGGACGGAGAAAATCTGACGTCCAAAAATAATAAATTATTTGTGCAACTTAGTACTTCATACTGTGAGCTGTTCCTAAAGTAGAATGCACAGAAATAGTTCAATGAAACTTGAAAACAACGTTTTCAAACCAGCTGATTATGAATATAAATCATTTATATTTCATATACCCTAATACACCTGAAGAATTGGCAACGTCTATGTGTGCGGAATGTGAGGGGGAACTCAGGTGTTCCACTTTGCATTGGACTAATTTCATGTATTCTACTCTAACTCAACTGCTTATGTTTTGTTGTGTACCTTCCATATTAAAATTCAACTTTAAACTTAGGGCTATTAAAAATAATTGATAAATAAAATGAAAAATCAGAGTAAAATGATAAATGAAAGAAAGGGTATTTGATTTTTCATTTTATTAATCTTCTATATTAAATATAGATTTTGATTGTATTGGTTGATACTTTTAGTAGCAGTGGAATAAATTGATTGATTGTTTTGTTAGGCTGTCAATGGTGTCGAGGTCGTCGACAGATGAGGAGGGTGATGAGGAGGAAGAGGAGGAGGGGGAGGTGGATGTGGATGTGCCGCGGGATGGAGCCGCCTTCCCAAAGGCGTTTGAACGCGACCTGGTCACACCCACAAACCTTGTAACCTCCACTGATAAGCTGGTCAGTTTTATTTCATAGAAAATAAATATTTCAATTTTATTTAATTTCTTAATTTTGTGAGAGTTTTTAAACTATATGAGAATTATTGAATTTTATGAGGATTAAAACTTGAAATAATTAAAATCGAAGTACCCTTTTTAAAAAATATTTTTATCTAACACAACATGTTTCGGCGATATAGTCATTTTCAAGTGTAAATAACACTTGAAATTAATTATTTCAAGTTTTAACAAATACAGTGGCCCTAAGAGAAAATAAGTATTTAAGAGGATTATTTAATTTCAAAATTATTTTTTAATTCATATTTGTTATTGAGGTTATTCTGTTTATTATAGTCTTTGCAAACATGAGAATTCAGCATTGTGCTTGAAATGGAGTACATTGCTTCAAGATTAAACAGAAAGATAAGTGGAGTTGGTGCCAAACATTAAGGCGATTTCGTCTGTTCCTTGTACAGCTGTCATCAAAAAGTGAGACCTTTGTTAGCTGATGTAACTTACTAACAGCTGGTGGAAAACACCTATTGTCTACTTTATTTCAAAACATTACCTAGGCATAGCTGAATGAAAACTTCAATTAGCAACATCAGCTGTTGGAGCGTACAAGTAGCAGAGGAAGCCGCCCAACTTTTGGCGTCAGCTATATCAATAGTTGATCCATTTGTAAAAAACAGTTTTCATTCCTAATTGACCAAACAAATACAGAGAGATCGAAAAGTCGCGCACATGTAAAATGAACTTTTAATAGTAGTTTCCATGGATTAGTTATGCTGGCTTCTGCAAGTAGGAAACTACTATTTACAGGATGTTAAATTTCAATTTCAATTTATTTATCCTTTTTTAGCATAATACATTTTACAGAGCAAAAATAAAAACTTAATAACTTAACATGAGCGCGACTTTTCGATCTCTGTGTAGTTTATTTTTTCAGTGATATTTCTGGTAATAGAAAATTTTCTCTATTTGTTTTTGTAGGAGGAAGACACACCCACAATAGGCGAAGGCGATGAAACCGAGGGTGAATTGGAAATGGATTATGCCAAATCGTTGGAAGAGAGACGCAAATCGTCATTGGACCATCATTGGGCTGTACCCAGCAAGCCACACTCGCTTGAAGACAGGGACCAAGAAGGTGATTAAATTTGAAAAAAGTTGTTTTTCGTCACACAAATTAATTGAAACCCATACTAAAGCCAAGTCCAGCGTCCATCCGTGTATTTTTTAAGAAAATATACAACTCATTATATTGTTAACTCTGTTATGGGGGTGGCGTAGCTGAGTGGGTTGAGTGCTGGCGTTGCAACCCAAAGGTCCCGGGTTCAAACCCAGGTCAATCCCGAAATTTTTCTCAGGCCACTTTCACGTGTTTCGGATGGACACGTTAAGCCATCGGTCCTGGCTGCCTAAAAACAGTCGTTAAGTCATGTCAGAGGCCCTGAAATTGATCAGGAGCGACCTGAAAACTCTGACACCAGACCGGAGCCAGCCAGGTTACACGAATATTATTATTAACTCTGTTATTAGAGATAGAAATGTTAAATAAATCAATAATTAATAAATCATTGTTCCCTATAGTTCCCTATTAATGAATGATAGTTCTTGCGGGAGCAAGATCCATTAACAGAGGCGTGTTGTGAAGAAGGCCAGGGCCCTGGCTTATAAACATTCTACAATCCACATTACTCATAATTCGTGGATTTTATGGGCGTTTCTGTCTCATAAACGTTTCCAATAAAAAGTAAATTCTACAGTTTCAGCTGATTAAAAAAATGACATGGAACAAATTTACCTCAAGTAAATAGAATATCAGAATAGTCCAATGCTATTCCTTTAAAACCAAAACTTTGCTCCTAATTTAATGATTTCGATATATAAATTGATTTATTATTATGAATATATTTAATAATAAATATCAATCATTATTTTTATAGTGAGATTTTAACAGGAATCATTATTGTCGCTAAAATATTATCATAACCTACAAACAAAATTGTAAACAAACCAAGTCAGAAGACCCTAGCCTTGTAATCTAAAATGGCCGCGATGATTCGAGTTTGAATTTTTCGTCTGAACCAATTTACATAGACATATAACCTACATCTTAAACCTTCATTATTCATCATCACTCATTCATCCTTTGCTTAAAATACTTGGAAAGCAAGTCGCAATTGTAAAGAAAGAATAAAGAATACATGGGATTTCCTATTCCACTCGAACCATCGCGGCCTTTTTGATTCGAATGTTAGGGTCTTCTAGTGAGTTTTGGCTGATCGTTGATTCAACAGCTGATCCTTTCCAAAATTTGGAACATTGTAAATCGAGAGTTTTATTGGTGAATCTACAATCCCAATCACTTGTTTTTCATCAGAAAAACAAGCTAAATCTTTATAAGCCAGGGCCCAGGACTCACCTAAAGGAGCTGTAGCGCCGGATAAGAAGAAGAAAAGAAGAAAAAGTACCCTATACTGATTCATTATTCATTTATTATAACTCGATACATTTTTTAATCAATACGCACTCATCATGTGATTTCCTAATAATGTGATTTCCAAGTTTCTTTCCACCTAGTAGAATTTGTAAAGTTCTCTTTAGATGGCGGTTTTTTGATACGCAGTAGTCATAGAAAAGTCCGAGATTTAAAATTGAGTCCTACAAACCTAGTTCAGATGGACTGTGGTCCCTTCCAGCTGAACTGTCCTGATTTGGCACACTGTGACTTCTGTGATAATTGAAATTTCGACGCATCGGACTTGAATTCCAGGTGGACATTGAAGTCAAACAAAATTTGTTCCGAGAGGGTTGCTGAGTTGGCGGTAGAGGTTTCGAAGAGGTTTTAGAAAAATCAGATATAACTGCTATTGGAATCAGATAGAAAAAAGGTGATATCAGGTTTTTCAGTGATGTATTGGAAAAATCCATGAAATATCGTTTTATACTTGAAAAAATTTGGGAAAGTTATTTTGTGGTTAGCTCTAGTAATAGTTTTTTCCTCAAGAGTGAAATTTTTTGAGTAAAGAAAGTGAATTTGGTTAAAGTAAATGTAAAATAATGTCCTGATTGAAATGAATAACCATTAAAGTCATTTTTAAAGAAATGAATGTGTTTACAGGCTGTCTAGCAAGTAGCACTGCGTCAACAGCGTCCGGCCCGCTGCTCAAGTCGTCCTGTCTGCATGATTCGGGCATCGACATACGCGACGAGACAGCTGTCCTAGTGCCGCCTATGCCTCGCAAAACGGTAAGAGAAGATAATGAATTTCCCAACACAGTTCAAGAATATACATTCATTTATTCAATTCGTAACTCTGTAAATATGCAGGACCAGTTGACTAGAGAGTAGAGTTACAAATAATTTTCTAGTCAGCTTTTACTGGCTAGTTACTAATTACTAGCTGGCTAGCGCAGGTAGTAACTAGCCAGTAATTGGAATTGGCTAGTTACTAGCTGGCTACATAATTGTAGAGCTTTAGAATCAACTCCAACCATGATTTTTTACACAAGATTAAAGCTCATTATGTGCCATTTGAATTAACAAAGCTCTTTTCCTGAAATTTCAGTCATGTGTGAAAAATACTAATGTCGTCAAGTTTATGTGTCCATAATATCGAATTATCTCTCTTCTCGAAATCCTCCATCCCATGGACTAACATCTATTTTGTGTTAGCAGAAATTTCTTGAATGATTTCATTCTTCAACTCGTCCAAATTTCGTGGCTTGTGGGAGAAATTGCTGCTACCTCATAGGAAATAGTGTGTTGGAGGATTTTGATAAGATTGTTGAGTCCTGCATTTGAAGTGATAAATATCACCTTTACGACATGAGCTTTTGAAATTTAAATGAGCTTTGTTAAGAGTGAACGGCAAACTGCCGAACGGCAGAATCAAGCCCCATAAGAACAATGTAACTTTTATCAATCTCTTGGAGCAGATAGATGTTTATGGACAGAATTTCACGTTCTTTATGTCATTGGAACGAGAATTCAATTCTCCAGGTGCGTGACTTCTTACTTTTTCTATTTTAAGTTTATGTCAATAATTAATTAACTAAAAAAGTATTGAACTCTAATTATTGAAATAAACTTAGAATCGATAAAGTAAAAAGTCACGCCCCTGGAAATTTAATTCTCTTTCCAATGACATAAAGAACGTGAAATTCTGTCCATAAATAGAGCCTCTCTCTGCTCCAAGAGATTGATAAAAATTACATTGTTTTTATGGGGCTTGATTCTGCCGTTCGGCAGTTTGCCGACTACTACTGCCCACTCTCAACTTGAATGCCACATAATAAGCTTTAATTTTGTGTAAAAAATATGCAATAATTTCAAAATTGGCTGATTATTATTTCATTAAAAACCGTCTATCTTCCGTTTGTCACTCTTTATAAATGAATGAATCAATCAATCATCAATGAATATATGAATAAACATTGCAGGTATACTCGGACGCCGACGTTTTGTTAGCGCCGCGCGACCAGTTTGTGCCCCCCATAGCTATACCGCCACCCCCCACTGCCCCCCATGCGGCCCCCGGAGGCGGCGAGCGCAAGAAAACGTCGTCTGTGTCGTTCAGTCTTGAGGAGGAGCCGGCTGCGGCCGCCGTGCTGCGTGCGACCGACGCCGATCGCCAGGAGATGAAAAAGAATAAGGTTGGTGTTAGTGGGATTTATTTCCTCCATCAAAATCAATAATTTATGTTGCTTTCCATGACGAAATACTTATTAACACTTTATAATGAGAGACAACATGTATTTCTTATTAGGGTTCGCCAGTGAAACGGGACCATTAGTGGAAAATCATTTTCCGAATATAACATCTTCCAAATGTCCTCCATTGGAATTTATGCACTTTTGCACACTGAATGGCTACATTTCTACTTTCTATTCATAGTAATAAAATAACAAAAATACAATTCCTTAAACAATCTGTTACTTATTTAAATCGTCCCGTTTCACTGGCGGGCCCTGTACAACTGTATTTTGATTCACTTACTTTTACGGCATATTGAAGAGGAATGCATTCCACTCCTGAAGAGTAGCTTCATCAGCCTGCCGCCAGGAGGAACCAGTTCTTAGGGGACTGAGTGTCCATGATGTGTGAAGAAATTGTGTTTTATTTGAAATTAATTTGGTCATAGATGTTGGTTTTTTTCTTAATGGAGACAACGGGTCGCCTCAGATATGTCTCCTTTATATAATAATTCTTACAGGAAAATAGTTTTGTAATTTAGAAAATATGAAGTAGAATAAGAAAATTGAAAAAATATGAAATACAATGAATACATAAATGAAAAATTCATTATTCACCTTGAAATGAAAATCATGAAACTATCACTAAACAAAAAAAAAAGAATCTATCAATCTAATGTCCTGAGTCAAACAAAAATTTTCACTCATCATGCCCACTCAGTCAAACTCCAAAGAACTGCAGGTTCCTCCTGGCGGCACGCTGATGAAACTCCTTTTCAGGAATGAAATGCATTCCTCTTCACTATGCCGTAAAAGTAAGTGAATCAAAATATTTACAGTGAAATACATGTCGTCTCTCATAATAAAGTGTTAATTAGTATTTTGTCATGGAAAGCAACATCAATATTGATTTCTGATAGTTATTGATTTTGAAGTAAAAAGTAATATAGAAGTGAATCAAAATACATTATGTACTTTGAAATACGTGTCGTCTCTTATAATAAAGAATCAATAATCAGTAAAAAATAAGTTATCAAAATCTAAAATTTATTGAGAAACTCTATTGTAACAACATTTGAGGTCATTAGATGAAAATTCAGTTATTTATTTCAAGGTTGGTAAAGTCAATCGAAGTTTGATATTATTTAGTAAAGCCACGTTTATACGATGTAATAATAAAAAAATATTCTTATGACTTTTAATGGTGGGGAGACCCTTGCGGGTAGTTCTACCTCGCCAATGTGTACTTGGCCAAATACTGGTCACCCATCCAAGAGCAGCCCACAGTGTTCGTGGCTATCACGTTCACCGATAGATGACCCTCACTGAGAGACCAATTACCAGTACGATGTGAATTGGCTAGACAATTGTCATAAGATTGAAATACAAATGAATAATTTGTCAGCAGTAATAAATATTTGTTTTGACAATTACTTGTCTTGTCATTTAATTTACATACATATATATTATACATGTATAAAATATATATTTTACATATTTGTATAGTTTACATTTGTATATTTTATGGCAGATGAAGAAACGTCTCTCCTACCCTTTGTCGTGGATGGAAGGCATAGTTGGCGAGGGTGGCAAGGACGAAAGTGGTGGTACAGGAGGAGGAGGGGGTTCCTCCTCCTCCCTCCCCTCCTCGGCTGACTCGCACACCCCCTCCTCACAGGGAACTTCTCACACCTCATCATCTCACTCGCACTCCAGTGTATTCTCGAAAGTGTTCTCCAGGTCAGTACAAAGTTCTTGTTCAATTTTTTTAAAGTCTGGTCGAGCAAATAAGACAGTCTGGCGAGATGGGAAAATGATTTCAGATTTGTCAAAATTGGTTAAAAATTATCAATTTGTAGAAAACATTCTTCTCTTCAATTTGAGAACACATTTATAATTCTAGAACCAATATTGACCAAGTTCGATCAAATGACTCCAGCTTGTTCAAAATTGCTTTAAAAATTATAAATTTGATTTAAAATTATAGAAAACATTCTAATCTACAGTTTTAATTTGATTTATAATTATTGAATTGTTGACCGAGCTGAAGTCATTTTTTCATCTTGCCAGAATGTATTTTATGCTTGACTAGACTATACTGTAGTCCGTTCAAGTCTTTGTCTGCAGCATTGCTCTTTGACAGTGCTGCAAATTTTGTGTGATCAATTCATTAATTCTCTTTATCTAGAGCGGAGTTAGGACTCTTATGCCTGGTTTTTCCAAACACACTCAAAATTGAGGGACCCTCAAATTTTGATGAACAGCTGACATTTTCTATGATAAGTATAGGAAATGTAGTAAACTTGAGGGTCCCTCAAATTTGAGTGTGCTTGGAAAAACCGGGAATTATCTTTCTCTTATCATACTACGGGTACCCGAAAATAACCTGAATCACTCTGCTGTGCGCGTGCCTTGTAAATTAGGAAATTGAGCCGCTAAGGGGCAAAATAACCCATTGTTACTTGGAGAGTGAAGTCAAAGAAGGTCGGTCTCCTTTTCATTAAAGAAGACTCGTTGACTGAAAACTTTGTGCTGCATTCAAAAGTGTGCACGGACTAAAGTTTAGTAAGGGGAACAATAATTCATTTGTGTCTCAAAGTATAAGTAAAAGTGTAATTTCAAGTTGATACAGGATAAAATAAACATTCACAATGATACATTATTGATATAATTAAATTAAATTGTTCAATTTGATACATGTATCTTTTTGTTGTTTTTTATTTTAAATAATTATCAAAGTACCCTTATTCCTATTATTATGTTCATTTGCATTTGAAAATGACTATAAATAGTCGAAACATGTAATGCATTGAGAAAAATAATTGAAAAAGCCTACTTTGATAATTATTTAAAATAAAAAATGTTTTTGTGTAGGCTATCTCTAATTTTTCAACCTATTGGTGTTGACGTACCTATCGTATAAAAATGAAAAATAATTAATTGACTTGGGGAAAAAACCTTAATGTCGAATGTGAGGAGGTTGAAAGTAAAATATTCAAAGGAGGTTTTGATACTAATCTGTGTATGATAACTTGGTACTTGAGATTGGAAATATGCTGTTGAATTAACACATTTGCAACTTGCATTTTCTTCTATCAATTCTGTAGAATTAAAATTGATTTAGTTGATTGTTCGCAAGTTTCAGTGATTGTACAACAAAGTATAGAATAATGTGGAATATTACAGAAACTGCAACGTATTTTCAATTCTAATTTATAAATATTTCCATGAATATTTATATTGATTGATCGCTTATCGATTTTAATTGAATTCGATTATTCATTGTAGTTTTGTAATTTTCTATTGAAATTCCATGCTATGTTTTAATCACATACTGAGAGTATTTTGCACACTTTTAACAGCTACTGTACTTTTAAAATAAGAGGTCTAATACAGAATCAATAAATTACAATACTTTATTTAAAAAATATTATGATTCTTTGTCAATACCCTGACAAAGGGTGCTATAATTTCATAGATTTTAATAATGAAATCTTTTACTATTTATCACAAAAATGTTTTGTTCCTAATAATAATTTTCTATCAATTTGTTATTTCAAGTAATTATAATAACTAATAATTCATAATCGAGATTTTATTTTATAATTGTTATAATTGAAAATTCAACTGCTTTTTGCGGAAATGAGAGTAGTTTTATAAATCTTGGATATTAAGCAAACTGCAATTCAAAGCATCTGTCATAAGACCTCTTTGCTGTAAAATATGTTCTGTGTTTGTTGCCTATGAATTTGAATTTTGGTGACGGATAATTTAATTAGCTCTTGCTTAGACTTGTGGGGACATATACAGTGCAGTGAGCTATTGACTTGTATTTTATTTAGTTGTGCTCGTTTCAATGCAAAATTCAAGTTGTTTAAATGTCATAAGATAGAACTTGTTTAAAATAATTGTGAAAAACATTTTACATATAGTAAATTTGCAATCATAAGCAATAAATTTGCCACCATATCTCATGTTATCCAAGCAACTGAACAAAACTCAATATAGACTACCAAGCAAATAAGGCATTCTGGCAAGATGGGAAAATGACTCAAGCTCGGTTCAATATTGGTTCTAAAATTACAAATTTGGTCCCAAATTGTAGAAAACATGTTTTCTACAATTTGAGACAATTTATAATTGAACTAATATTGTTCTGAGATGGACTCATTTTTCAATGTTTCCATAATGTCTTTTCTTCTTGGACAGAAATTGCTTTATTAAAATTGAAAAAAGTGAAATAAACTCTATACTAATATTAATAAATATTTTCAAATTGAAAAGCTCACTGTACTTGTAAAATTTGCATTGATTAAGTATATTTGATAAGCATTTGACTTTTGGAAGAGTACTGAGCTGATGTTTGAGTGATGCATATTCTAACACTAAAGTATCTTGACTAGCAATTCTATTAACTATATTTTGTGAGTGAATTGTGCTAATTTCTTATTCTGTTTGCTTTGCTCTTTATTCTTTGAATGCAATGATTAATTTTGGCTCAATTTTCTTTTTCCTTTTCATTCTCTCCCATCCTTTATACCTCTTCCTCGTGAAATAACAACAAAACATGTGGACTTCTTACTAATCGACAAAAAAACCTAACCTAACCTAAAAATACTAACCTTCACCTTTTCTACACATTCTTACACTAACACTTGCTGATACGCTTTTTGGATTTCTGCTTTAATGAATTAACACACATTTACACGTTTTAAAATTTTGAATCTTCCATAATTAATCTAAACACCTTCCATTTTATTATCTATTTGGCAACTTTCATCTCTATCCCCATTTTTACTACTCCATCTCATTCTTCCAATGTTACTTATAATTTTCTACAATATCACTAATTTTGTCATGGCATCAATCACCAATCTCTTCCACATTGATTTACTTTACAAAATGTATCTTCAATAAATTCTTCTTTGCCTTGAAATCATTAAATTTCAAATCTTTATTGTTTTCTCTATCATTCAATTGTCTTCTATTTCTCCTTCAATTTCTGGAATTGAATTCTTATTTATGAATTATATTTGGATCATTCAATCTTGCTTCCTCTCATGTAAACTTCAACTTCCCCATCAATTTCTGAACAATAATTAACAACCATAATGTTTTTCACGTTTCCATTGTCATATTAAATTTCCTCATCAATCTTTTTCTGCATTCTTTTCCACTGCAATAATTTATTTATCTGTTTTCCATTCATATTCAATCTTTGAATCTTTTTTAATGTTCTTATTGATCACTCATTGTATTTTTATAATTATTTATTCTCTGTTTCTTATTCTTTCCCATTTCCATCATTCAATCTTTAAATCTGCTTCAATCCTCTTATCAATTTTTCAAATTATTTTACTATGCAATAATGTTTTCCTCTGATTCATCTCAATTCATCCTCTTTATCAAATATTTTATTTTTTACTGTTTTCTTATTGTTATCAATATTCTAATAAATACATTCTTCTATTATATTCCCCATATTTTTGTTTAAAAAAAACATCTTTGCAAAAAAAAACAAACAGTTCACCCATAAACATGGTCACCGATTTTGGAACCGGCCTCTTTCAAAAAACACCCAGCGAAGAGGGGGGTCGCTTCCCCTTTCCCCCCTCTTCCTCCTCACTGCCCGACCAACATCCCCTTCACACCCCTCCCCACCATCCCCCCCTATCTGCCTCAGCATCAGTCGGCGCATCGCAGGGAATAGGTAGTTTTTCACCTTCATCCATATTCAATAGCGTAGGGTAAGTCTAACCTCAAAAACAGACCAATCTATATGTGTTTCCTAACCTAAAAACTCCTGACTCTGTTCGATGTTGTGGATTACTAGCACGTTCTGTGTATTTTGATGTCAGAAATAATAATAATATGTATCTCCTAATCTAAAATTATACTAAAAATAATGAACTTGCACGTTTGAAAAACTTATGTGTTTCCTAACCTAAAAATCCTGATTTTGTTCAATGTTTTGGGATTTTATCTATTTATTGTATGGCTCACCAAGAACATGAAACGAAGTCAAAAAACACTTGGATAAATAGCGCATTATGGCCCATATTATTATCACAAGGTTATAAAGCCCGCTGTAGACGGAGTAAGTAGTGGCGGCCAGTCGAACAGCTGTAGCCAATCACAGCCTTTATCATGTCTTTGAGTTGAACAACAATCTGATCTGAACTACGTCACATTCTCGTCTCCCAAATATCAGGCAGTTATGGAGCAACCTTCTCTGCAATAACAAATAACCTTGATATTATCAATAGTAGTTTGAACAACAAGAGCTGTGATTGGCCACAGAGCTTTTCGACTGGCCACCACCACTTACCCCGTCTACAGCAGGCTTTACAAATAGGTTATTCTGATTTGAGAGAACTAGAGAAGGGGTGGGGGAAGCTGAAAGGTGATGTACTTCAGATCAACAACTTGATGTGACATTTTTGTTGAAAATACTAGCGCATGCGCACGGTACTAGATGTTCTGATCTGAACTACGTCACATTCTCGTCTCCCCCACTCGGCAGTTATGGAGCAACCTTCTCTGCAATAACAAATAACCTTGATATTATCAATAGTATTTCAACAAAAATTCAAGTTGAAATAAATGCAACTATAATTATCTTAATTTATCCTTGAAATATTCATTTCTTTGTTTAAACTGCTATTAATAACCCGGGCCTATGTTTATTCAATTATAAATAATCTATTATCCCCACCTAAAATCATTCTTCTGTTGGTATCATTATTTGAAAATGTTGACCTAGCATGTTTGTAGAGATAAATGTATTTCCTAACCTGAATATCCTGACTGAACAATGTTGTAAAGTAGCTCAGGCCTTCTAGCATGTTCCATATTATATAATTATGTTATTGTAAAAACAGTGAATTGAATGTATACTTCCCACTGGCGGCTCGTGCCCATGAAGCAGGTGAAGTGCCCGTATCTTTTACTGTACAGCAATTCACCTGTTTCGTGGGCACGAGCCGCCAGTGATAGTTCCCCAAACTCTGAAACTTTTCTCCAGTAATTGAAAATGTTCATGAAAGGTCTATTTGTTGTTTGACCCAACACTCTTCAATCCCACCCTATTCGTGGTTGCAAACCAACTAAAGCTATTTATATTCTTTACATGTTCAATTCATGTTAAAGAATAAAGTTCAATAATTATTCAGGTTTATTAAATTATACTCATACGTACTTAAGAACTAATTATTTATTTATTAACGAGATTGAAATACAATGGGATTGAAACAAAGACAAAGTCCAAAACGTCTCTTTTCCCAATTTTGGTTAAAATATTCAAAATAGAGGTTATGTCCACACTTAAAACTCAAATTATACACAAATTTGAATTTCTAAAGGTAAAAAAAACTATGAAAACGTAATTTAGAATTTGGTAGGTTGTTACATAAATAAAAAGAACCAAGACACAAATAATATTACTTAGAATATTAATTTTCACTTAAAATTTTGAAACCTAAAATTATAATATAATATACAAATATCAGTTATCTCAACTTGTTCCAATTAGTTTAAACTACAGAGACTGTATTGGGAATTTATAATGATTACACTGATTATAAAGTTTCTATGGTTTTAACTACTCCAATCAACAATCTCCAGAGTAGGATTATGTGGCTGCGGTCTAGGCTGAGGGTTGATACTATACTATAGTCTGTCCAAGCAAAGAAGACCCTCTGGCCAAATGAGAAAATGTCTCCAGCTCGATCAATATTGGTTAAAAAATTATTGATTTGGTCTTAATCGTAGGAAACATTCTGATCTACAATTTGAAACCAGGGCCCTGGCTTATAAACATTTACAGCTTGTTTTTCTGAAGAAAAACAAGTGATTGGGATTGTAGATTCACAAATAAAACGTTCGATTTACAATGTTCCAAAATTTGGAAAAAACAGCTGTTGCCCTAATATTGCAGACGTTGAAAGTACATCAATGGCCGACTTCAAGGATTCATATTTTTTAGGTTATGATATTATTTTAGCGACAAAATTATTTCTATTCAAATTTCACAATAAAAATAATAATAGATATTTATATTCATAATAATATATCAATTTATTCATCAAATCATCGTATTGGAAACAAAGTTTTGTGTTTTTCATGTCATAGCAACTAGCCAGCTGAGGTTGTAAAATTTCCGAAATATGGGAAACGTTTATGAGACAGAAACACCGATAATATTCACGAATTATGAGTAATGTGGATTGTAAAATGTTTGTAAGCCAGGGCCCAGATCAATAATTGTTGAACCAATATTGACTGAGCTGGATTCATTTTCTCAACTTGCCAGAGGGTCTTCTGTGCTAAGAAAGACTATATGTAACAGCCTCAGCCTAACCCATAGCCACACATTTTTGACATATTTTTACCCTAAGATCATGTTAGAGTTTCACCATATCAAAGAAAGCAGGCATATTAAATATTATCCTCTCAATTGATGCTTCAAAAATATTCATGTTCAGATTATCTGTCTTAATTTGATGACTATTTCAATACAGAATCTTCAAACTTCTCTCAAATCTAACATGGAATAGTGTATTACGTAATGAGTGTGGAAAAGGCGTTTTTACAAACGAATAATTATGTTCTCCAAACGAGTGGTACGCGAGTTTGGAAAATAATTATGAGTTTGTAAACTTTTCTACACGAATTATGTACATTTTTTTCGTCATACTAGACTGAGAAGGATTTATTAAAACCTCAAACAACTGAAAACATTAACTGAATCCAACATAACCTCAACACAACACTAGAACAAACGCACACACTGAACTGTCATGGCGGCTCATTTGACTCGTTTATTCATATGTCGGAGTTCGGAAAAACAGCTGAGCTGGATTTTCAGTGCTGTAATTATCATCGTGATGATGATTAGTGCTGTAATAATCATCAAAATGATTATTCCCGCATTCAGAACAGCTGATCTTTGATTCTCCTGTAAACGGCAATTTTCCAAACGCAAATCTAGCTTGGAAAGTTGTGTATTACATACAAGTATGGCAAAAACTTATTTTATTCAATTCGTAATCCTCTAAAACAGTTTCCCTACTCCTCTGTCTCAAAAATAATTATCATGGTAATCTATAAATGGATTCATTGTAGTCTGGGCATGCCGTATCTTAATAATATATTGGCTCTGTGTGTTTGCTAGTTTGTGTCTAGATTAGACTCAATTATTAAAATATATAGACTTTAGAAAAATTTTTTTCATTTAGTTGCTTGAATTTTTATTTTTAAGTTGATATTTTCAAGTTGATTGAAGATGATATAATATTACACTTGGCATGTGTAATTCAAAAGTATAAAGAATCGAGAATGGGAAGGGGGGTTGCAGTGATTCATTGAGCACTTAATAAATTGCTCATGAGTTGATTTTCTCATACAGTAGGCCTATAAATTTATGGTCCAATTATGCAAAGGAAATTTATGTAATTACAGTTTCAACAGAACAGTTGAAACATCAATTCTAATAATTAAAAGTAGGCTAATATTCAGGTCTTGAATTTATAAGATTTGATGAATAAACCTTGAGCATGTTATTTTTGCATTTTCTGTGTTCAAATCACTGATATCTTACATCTTAGTATACCGGTAGTCTGTTCAAGCAAAGCAGACATTCTGTAAAGGTGGGAAAATTACTCCAGTTCGATCAATATTAGTTCGAAAAATTATTAATTTGGTCTCAAATTGTAGGAAACATTTCAATCTACAGTTTGAGACCAAATTTGTAATTTTTTAATTAAAATTACCGAGCTGGAGTCATTTTCACATCTTGCTAGAGTGTCTTCTTTGCTTGGGCAGACTATAGTTCTAATTCGAATTGAGTGTCCTTCTAAAGCCACAGTGATTTCTGAAGAGGTTTATTCTCAAGCCGCAATGTTGTGAACTACCTATGTTACAATATTGCTCTCCATGTATTATTTTCTCTAGAAGGGTAAACTGTTTTGATTTATAAATTATTAATATGTGATGTTTCTATATACATATAAATGTGTGTAATCTTAGAGAGGCATGTTATTGGAAAATGTATATGTTGAAAACTCGCACATAGTTGTGAAGTGCACAAATATAGATATTATACTAATAATTGAGCGGTTATATAAATTGTCAATATGATGTATTCCAATCGTCAGAGGTAAAGTTGGAGGTAAATGTTTTAAGTAGTTTGACTTTCCAATTTCATATGAGTTTTCCTCATGAATATATTTGTTTGACTATATCAAGGTCTAGTTACACCTGGCGAATTTATTATACAGTAGTAGCCATTATCAGCTGATTTTTTATGAGTACACCAGTGTACAAGCACGGATACTAGAAATTTGTTCTAGTATCCGTGGGTACAAGTATACCAAGTAAAAGTACACCAAATACAAGTACACCTGGTAGGTAGTACAAGTACAAGTATACAAGTATACAAGTACAAGTATACAAGTACAAGTGTACAAGTATACAAGTACAAGTATACAAGTACAAGTATACAAGTACAAGTATACAAGTACAAGTATACAAGTACAAGTATACAAGTACAAGTATACAAGTACAAGTATACAAGTACAAGTATACAAGTACAAGTATACAAGTACAAGTATACAAGTACAAGTATACAAGTACAAGTATACAAGTACAAGTGTACAAGTATACAAGTACAAGTATACCAGCTGATAGTGGCAACTATCTCGTTAGCAGATCATAAATTTGTCAGGTGTGACTAGACCTTTAGAATATTTTAATGACTACCAACTCTGTACTGGGAATTGGCCACTCGGTGAGGGTGGCTGGTGGCTGAGGGTTTTTGGTGATGGAGTTCAGTCACTTTCACGTGGACAAAGAAGACATTCTGGCAAGATGAGAAAATGACTCCAGCTCGGTCAACATTGGTTAAAAAATTATCAATTTGGTCTCAAATTGTAGGAAACATTCTTATCCACAATTAAAATTGAAAACAAATTTTATTGTTTTTGAATCAATATTGTCCGAGCTTGAGTCATTTTCCCATCTTGCCAGAATGTTTTCTTCGCGTGGACAGACTATAACAAATTTCAAGTTTGGAATGCTGGTATACAGCTGTTTTTGACTGCCGGTTCCCCAATCTCTGTTAAGAGTCTCTGGGAAGCTATTAGAAACAAACAGACAAAATTTCACTTACAGTTTTTTAATGTCACAATCCGAACTAACAGTCAGTGTATGCAGAATTATTATTATAGTGTATGCAGACCCTTAGGGTAATATTATGTCAAAATGGTGAGGCTTAGGCTTGATGTTTTTACTATACTATGATATACAAATCATATGATATGATATAAGACATAAATTTAGAACTATGTATATACTATGTAGCACCCGCAGCCTAACCTTAAGCCTCACCTTATTTGACATGTTCTCACCCTAAGGCTGAGGTCGCACTGCCGGTGGGTAGAGCCTGGAGGGTGGAGGGTGGTAGGCAAATCTATAGAACATACACACCATCCACAGTAATACATCATATGAATAGTATGTGTTCAGCCGCCATCTTGAAATTCTTAAATATGGACAACATAACCTCAAAAAACAGTATGACGTCATACCATTCATACGATGTATTACTGTGGATGGTGTGTATGTTCTATAGATTTACCAACTACCCTCCACCCTCCAGGCTCTACCCACCGGCAGTGCGGCCTCAGCCTTAGCTCTAGGAAATGAATGTTAACCGTGATAAATTATTATTGAGTTGAAGATGAAGTTTTTATGTTAGAAATTTAACAATTTGTGTATATTCTTACATGATTATTGAGTTGAAGATGAGGTTTTTATGTTTTGAATTTAACAATTTTTATATTTTCCTACATGATTATTGAGGTGAAGATGGAGTTTTTATGCAAAAAGTTGAACAATTCGTGTATTTTCTTTACAGGAGATCATCAGTGGGAACCTTTATTCGTCAGAACCAGCAACCACCTCTATCTGCCGGTGCTGCCACATCGATGAATCAAAAGTCGACCGCACCGAAACTCGACTATCGCAGCATGGTCTCAGTCGACGATATGCCCGAACTTTTCGCATCATTCGATAGTGAGTATCGATATTTTTTATTCACGAATTTCTCTCTCACTCACTCCTTCTATTTCTGTCTCTTTTTATCGCTGTTAGACGCGCGCGCATTTTAGAAATTAGTGAAAATAAATATTAGAGGCGCAGCTGTCTTAACAAAGCAGCGTTGTTAGATATTGTTGGAATAATTATGATGATTGACTGACTCAAATCTCACTCTAGTTGCTGTAGTATCCATTGTTGATTGCAATTTTGTCCGAAACGATTTTGGTTTTGATTTAATTCATTGACTCCCTGTTTTGTCCAAAACTATTTCGTTAATTGAATGTATAGTTTAGTCTGTTTAAGCGAAGAAGACATTCTGGCAAGATGAGAAAATTGCTCAAGCTCGGTAAATATTGGTTCAAAGATTATAAAATTAGTCCTCGATTGTAGAAAACATGCAAAACAAAGAGAATGTAGAAAACATTCTATTATTTGAGACCAAATTGATAATTTTAGAACCAATGTTGACCGAGCTGTGGTCATTTTCCCATCTTATCAGAATGTCTTCTTTGCTTGGACTGACTGTAGACTCTCTCTTTTACTACAAACCCATGTTTATTTTGTTGCTATACATAAAAAGTTTAGTCTACTCTTCTTATATTTATTCATTTTTAATGAAAAGACAATATAATTTATTGTTAACCCAAAGATTTATTAAAAATCGAGATACCGGTTTCGGCTGCTACACCATTATCAATCTCTGGTAAACTAAGTTCTGGAAACTTAGTTCAAGAAACTAAGTTCTGGAGTTTACCAGAGATCGATCATGGTGTAGCAACTTGGACCGGTATCTACATTTTCAATTAATCTGTTGTTTGACAATATCTTGTCTTGACATTTGATATGGAAAACTACCTCAATATCATTTCCACAACTACTCAAAAAATATTTATTCGTTTGTTTCTATTTTTACATACAGTACAATTTTTTACAATGAGTTTATTTAGTACAATGTCCTACAGCCCAATACAAAGTCTCACATCAAGCTATTTGGTTGTCAAAGTAATAGCGTAGGCTTATCATATTCAATAAATTAATTGATTATATATTAAAAACTACCACATTAAACTTTTGATTATTCGCTCACAAATTTGGTTAATCCACAAATTTCCGGATTATCTGCGGTACAGTTGTTCAAGCAAAGAAGACATTCTGACAAGATGGGAAATGATTCCAGCTCAATTAATATTATTGGTTCAAAAATTGTTAATTTGGTCTCAAATTGTAGGGGATATTCTGATCTTCAATTTGTGATCAAGTTTATAAGTTTACAACCAATATTTACTGAGCTGGAGTCATTTTCCCATCTTGCCAGAATGTCTTCTTTGCTGACAAGATGACATTCTGACAAGATGGGAAATGACTCCAGTTCGGTTACTATTGCTCCAAAAATTATAAATTTGGATTCAAATTGTAGGAAACATTCTTATCTACAATTTGAGATCAATGTTAATTTTAAACCGATATTTACCGAGCTGGAGTCATTTTCTTATCTTGCCAGAGGGTCTTTGCTTGGACAGACTATACCAGTAGGATGATAATTTTCTCCTCCAAACGTCAAAGCTCCACATCCACTCTCAGCTCGAAATGACATTTCGGAATGTGATAGTTGAAAACTGTTAATGGACGGGAAACCGGCAGTCCAAAATGGTTGTAAACCGACAGTCCGATTGTTCGAAGATCAGCTGTGGACGATCAAACTATCAGTCCGAACTGATAGTGGATGTGGATATGTGGATCCTTATTTAAATCATTTATTAAGATGTCTAGCTTTTCAAAACTATCAATTAGAATTGTGCCATACAATTTGAATAGTTTGAATGAATGTTATTTTAGTGATACAAGGTTAATATTAATTTTCTGTCACTGTTGGTCGTAGAGTTTATCCAACAGGTTTTATTCGACCCTTGGACCACTTTTGAGGGATCTCCAATAGGATCTCCATAATACTCGCTGAAGCTTGTATTTCAACCGCTGCTGGAGCTGCTCGGCTCTAGCTGCGCTGCTCCAGCCATCACAAATCTATTCACATAGCTATAATTATTATGAAAATGTTCACTATGTTATTAGGGCTGCTAATGTGTAATAAATCAATAAATAGTGATATTCACTTGAAAAGGGTGAATTCCACTATTTATTGATTTATTATACCTTAGTAGCCCTAATAACATAGTGAACATTTATATGAAAACTGAACTTTAAAACTTAGGGCTATTTAAAATAATTGAAAAATAAATGAAAATCAAACACCCTTTTAAAAAACTTTAAAATTATTAAAACACAGACATGTTTCGGACATTAGGCCATTATCAATGTGGATAAAATATTTATTTTGTATTATCCACATTGATAATGGCCTAATGTGCCGAAACATGTCTGTGTTTTAATAATTTTAAAGTTTTTTAAAAGGGTGTTTGATTTTCATTTATTTTTGAACATTTATAATATAGCTGTGTGAATATATTTGTGATGGCTAGAGCAACGCAGCTAGAGCCGGGCAGCTCCAGCAGCGCAGTTAAAGCGCTTTGGAATCGTACCTTTACGTATTCATTAATGATTTCATTATATTAAAAAGTGCGTAATAATTCACATATTATTTGGGCCAGGAGAGTGTTTTCATTTCCTAATTCATGTATTGTCAAAAATCGTTTTGGACAATATTGTGCTTATTAGTGAGAAATATGTATGGTTAGTGGTTTGAAGTTGATTAGGTAAAGTTGACGCCAAAATGTTAGGCGGTTTCGTCTGCTCCTATGCGCTCCAGCAGCTGAAGTTGTCAATTAAAGTTGTCTAATTATTGTTGACTCAGTTCACTCAGCTATGCCTGGATGATGTTTTTGGAATCGAAAGAGACAATAGATGATTTACATCAGCTGTTAGTAGGTTACATCACGTACAAGAGACAGACGAAACCGCCTAACGTTTTGGCGTCAGCTGTACGACTTGGTGGTGAAGATGGGTCTGGGTATTTGATAGATGTATATAAGAATATTTTTTATGCAATGGAATCAGATTCAGCTTCAATGGAATGAATTCAGTCATTCATATCGGTTGAAAAAAATTGAAAATTATTATTTTATTTATTTGAAAAAATATTCCTATAGTCTGTCCAAGCAAAGAAACCCCTCTGGCAAGATGGGAAAATGACTCCAGCTTGGTCAAATTTGTTCAAGAATTATAAATGTGGTCTTAATAGTAGATCAAATTGTTTCCTACAATTTGAGATCAAATTGCTAATTTTTTAATCAATATTGACCGAGCTTAAATCATTTCCCCATCTTGCCAGAGAGTCTTCTTTGCTTGGACAGACTGTAGTCACTATTGTGTTTTCATTTGATGTTTGAAAATAATATTGATAGTTTAATGAAAATTGTCAGCTAAATCTAGATGATGTTTTCAAAATTAAATAGGTGCTTCATCAACACTGTTAGTAGGTTACACAATGTACAAGAGACAGTCGAAACCGCCTAACTTTTTGGCGTCAGCTATAACATCTGAAATATTGGATTCACTCCAATCACTCGGTGAACAGATCATAGTGTTTGTCTTTTTTGTATCGTACTGGACTTTTTTCAACTGGTTCCAGGTTCAATGATTTTGTGTCGAATTTATACTTCTATAACTTACTTTGAATATATTTCAAGGTCTCATTTATTGACTTTAACTAATTTATTGACTCTATTAACTAAACAAATTGTATGCAATCTTCTATAAATGCTTTAATAATAATGAATTATTTTGATCTGAGCTGATTCCATTGTATTCAGCCTTAAAATGTTGAATTGGTCCATGATTGCAGAAAAATGTTTCTTTTGCAGAAACATTTCTTTGAAAATGTTTCTTTCAAATTTTACATTCAGTCATTGATAAGTAAATTTTTGGACGTACAATAATGATTGTGAGAGGATCATTAGCAATAGAAGAGTAGTTACAGTAATGAAATCGAAAGCAGTAAAAATGTTGAAAGTATTATAAAACGTCCATTATATCAATCTTCTAGTTCAAATTCAATTATTTTTGAACCACTGTTATCTGAATTGACGAATACAAAGTTCATTTAAATGTCATTAGAGTTCCTGGAGTTGATAAATTTTTCTCAAGAATCGTTTTTCTGCAATTTTCGAATAGAATTTCATCACAAACTCATCTCATTCACTTCACTTCTTGATAAAAAGTGTTGATAAACAATGTTTTATAAATAAAAATTGCAAACTTTTCACGTAAATTACTTGTGGGTTTTAAACTAGGAAAGAAATTCGAATTTTGATTCTATTGTTGGTAGACAGGATCAGGAGCCTTTATTATAGTGGGATTCTGGAAAGAAAGTCAGTTTGCGAGGTATAGCCTGTCCAAGCAGAGAAGACGTTCTGGCAATATGGGAAAATGACTCCAGCTTGATCAATGTTGGTTCAAAAATTATAAATTTGGTCTTAAATTTTAGGAAACATTATGATCTAGATTAAATTTTTGAAACAATATTGACAAAGCTAGTCATTTTTCCATCTTCTTGGTGTCTTCTTTGTTTTGACAGACTAAAGATATGATCAGGTGCTTGTATTACAGGAAGAGGTTGAACTCACGTTGGACGATTTAAATTTCAACATAAAACTTCACTTTACTTACTATAATATGTTGTTTAATATCTGTTGACCTTTTTTCACTAATACAGAACGTCTTAACCTTCCTTATTCTAAGGGAAAATTAACATTTGACAAATTAGAAATTGATCTTCAAAAACAATGATTTTATCGATAACAAAAATACTTTCAATTATGCAAAGATACATTCACATAATCAAATTATAATTGTTTGGGAGATAAAAAGGGATTTCCCTTACTAGTTATCTCCCGAATTGTAGTAAAAGTTTATGTAAAGCGTGCTGTATATAGGGTAAGTACTGTCGGCCAGTTGAATATCTGTAGCCAATCACAGCCTTTGTCTTGTCATTGAGTCAAACAACAACAGCTGTGATTGGCTACAAATATTCAACTTGCTGACACTACTTACCCCGTGTACAGGAGGCTTAACATGATCTATATAACCACAAAACTAGTGATGAAATGAAAATTCTGATTGACAGTATCCTTCATTGACAGTGTAAAATGAACTATCAACTGACATAAGAGAAATTATTAAAAAGTCCAGGGAAGATGAATGTATTCCACACACAAATACAGAAAAACAACAGTTTTTTATTAGATTGAATTTGTAACATTCATGAATTAATAAAATTGACAGATTAAAACTCATCATCTTCAATTCTTCATTGATCTCATATCATCATACTCATCTTAGATCAAATGCATAGTATAGATCATCATCCAAACTAAATGTATTGCACTTTAATTATTTTATGTTTCATTATACTGTATAATAAATGTATGATGATGATAATTGAAGAAATATTTCGAATAAATTATTTCTACTAAGCTTTCATAGTTGGACAAATGTAATTAAAATCACTGATACTAAAATATTAACTTACTTCTCAACGGCACTACTTGTTGAATTTGAGTAAATCAATCACATTAAAGCCAGAACGGTGATTTCTTGATCAGTAACAACTTTTTTCTTCAATCAATTAATAAGCTCGAATATACTTCAGAAAGTTATTATAAATTTTGACTCAACTTTCGAATAAATTTCTTACTTTGAAGCCTAAAAAAGACTAGATTGTTCAAGTTTCATTAAATTCTCACATTCAGTATTTTAAATTGTGCTATTTGACCATACATTGTTTGGAATGTATATCTGATGCCAAAAAGTTAGGCGGTTTAGTCTGCTCCTTGTGCTCTCCAACAGCTGATGTTGCCAATTAAGGTCTAGTCACATTCAGTTGGATTCATTATCTGCTAATAAGATAATTTTATTGCTATTATACCAGCTGTTTTTCTATGTAAAAGTCTCATTTCTTTCCTTTCTTCAAAAAATCAGCTTGTAGTGGCTATTATCTCGTTATCAGATAAAGAATTCAGCTGATATGAATGTTGCTAGACCTTAAGCCGAGAAATAATATAGTATACTGTAAAAATTACTGAAAAATACAAAAAATACATGCTAAGAATTGTGTCTTGCAGTATTCTACACAATTTTCATAACTATAAACTTATTTCACTATAAATAATATTGATGAAATGTTTAATTAAAGTTTGCGCCAGCTGAGAAAATATGCCATCAAAATACAGTTATATCTGACACCAAAAAGTTAGGAGGTTTTGTCTGCTACTTGTAAGCTCCAACAGCTGATGTTGTCATTAGAGTTGTCATCTAGCTATGTCTAGATGACGTTTTTCAAATCAAAAGAGACAGTTGACGCTTTACATCAGCTGTTAGTTGGTTACATCAGCTGTTAGTTGGTTACATCAGCTGTTAGTTGGTTACATCAGCTGTTAGTTGGTTACATCAGCTGTTAGTTGGTTACATCAGCTGTTAGTTGGTTACATCAGCTAGGAAGCTGCCTAACTTTTTGGCAATAGCTAGAATGGTGTGTCTTCTCAGCTTGTGTGAACTATATCACATCATTTACATACAAAACAACAAACTAACACAATTTTTTATTCCCTTCCCCCCTTTTATTTCTCTCTTTTTCCTTTTGTTTCCGTTTGTTTTGAATCTCAGTTCATGCACCTCTCTTCCCTCAACTTGATGGCTTAGGTATGTCCATTGATCATTATCATTATATTCTAAGCATCAAGATTTGCTGTATTTCTAATAATAGTGTGTGTTGTTTGATTGTAATGTTGTAATTATTTCAGTGTTGTCTTGGTTGTGTGTGTGTTTGCCTGTGACTTTTGTTTTATTCATGTACAATGGCACAAACATTAATGGAAGTGTTCAAAGTATCTACAATATTGTTCTCCCTTAAAACTAGTTAATTTTATTCAAATTTATTCATATTGAATAAATATAATATTCATATTGAGTGTTTTAGAATAAATATGCAATACTTCACAGGCTGATTACTTACTCCAAGTAGTTTTTTATGACATACCCTAAGAAATGCTTTGTTACCGAGATAAGGAGACAAATAGATCACATGTGGAGAATTAGTGTTGAGATTTTTTTGTGTTTTCTGTGATCTGGTTTGACAAAATCATGGCCCTTCAACTTTTCCCTCAAAATTTGTTTCTCTACAACTTCTTATAATAAAAAATACTAGTTTGAGATTTCATATCCAGTTATAACACTTGATTGTTGAAAAATTGTGCTTTCAGAATGTTTTTCCCATTAAATCAACAATCCTTAAACTTACAAACTTCTTACTGTCCCCATTGAATTAATCAGCTCATTTTACATCGGTAATAATATTTTTGTACCTTTAAAAAGCATCTAAAAATTTATAAAGTTGAATGTGTTTCAAATATGCCAATTATCTGCCAGTTTTATTTCGGTAAAGCATTTCTGGGTTGTGTCCTATGGAACTTTTGTCTCTACTCTATTTAAGAATCAGCCTGTGAAGTATTGCACATTTCTTCTGAATCACTCTGTATAAAATTACTCTAGATATCTGAGAGTTTTTCCATAAAACTAGTCTATTGATATAGAATTTCTTTATTAAATTTAAAAGTCAATTTATAGATTTCTCACATTTGTACAGATTCAATTAGAAATAAATCCAGTAGCTTCTTTCTTCACCATTATGTCTCCCAATAATACTATCTTACCTCTAAAAATAGCCATGTTATAATTATAATTGTTTTTTCTCTATCTGCATCATGTAGGGGCAATTATTGTTATAGTCTCTCCATGCTTGTCGATGAAAAAAAAAATTCCAGCAAGATGGGAAAATGATCCAGCTCGGTTAATATTACTTGAAAAGTTATAAATTTGGTCTTAAATCTGCTCTGACCTACAATTTAAGATCAACTTTATAACTTTTGAACCTATATTGGCTCATTTCCTCATCTTGCCAGAATGTATTCTTTGCTTGCAAAGACTATATAAGACTTGTATTAGTAGGTTTAAGGCAACGTCGATAAAGAACTAACTATAATTATTAACCCTAATATTATGTTAGAAAATATTGAGCTATGTTGATAAATTCATTATTGCTAGTTATTCATAGCTTTTGCTTATAACCGACTCATTTAACCATTGTTGGAAGTCTTCACACTCTCTGGACATTATTATCAGAGCGTACAATGCAAAAATCTTATAAATTTGCCTTCATCCTGTATTACAAGACCTATAACTACAATGAAACAAATCCCCAGAGGATTCTAGTTAGTCAGAATTCATCTTCATATTCTCTCACTCCAAATTTGTTAGGAATTTCAGGGTATTATAGTTATAGCATAGAGGAAGGAAATTTGAAGTATATACTTCCTCTATGGTTATATTCAACTGCATTCATAGTAGCATGTAGAGTAACATAATATTTGATTTGATAAAATCTGATAATCTTGCAATTTAAATAGAGATCTCAAAATTTCCCATCTCATAAGTTGTTTTCCCACCTTTCTAGATTATTGAAAATAGAACACTTCTTATTAGTGTAATTATTATTGAATGTCAAGCCTATTATTTTGCATAGCACGTCATGCTTATATGGCTTAATGTTGTGATATTTGCTTGTAATTGTTGAAATACTTGTAATATCTTCTTGGTGATTTCGTCGTACTTTCTAGTTATTATCTATAAGTAATATTTTCAAATATTTCAGCTTTTAAAATCCAAAAGTACTCATGAAACAGTACCTGGATTTTTTTAATCTTTGTATTTGTATTATTTTTCAATTTAAGATTTTTTGAGTCCACTGGAGCAGTTTTTTATTCATAGAGCTTTGTCCAAACAAAGAAGACATTCTGGCAAATTGGTAGAATGACTCCAGCTCGGTCAATATTGGTTCGAAAATTATAAATTTTAGGAAGCATTCTGCTCTACAATTTGAAACCAAATTTATAATTTTTTAACCAATATTGATCGAGCAGGAGTAATTTTCCCATCTTGCCAAAAAGTCCTCTTTGCTTGGACAGACTATATATGGATAACATAGTCGTAGTTTTCAGTTTGATTTTTAGAGCAGAATAATGTGTGAAGTAATATTGTTTATGTATTCAAAGAAATTATTTAAATTTTAAGACTTAATCGCCTTCACAAAGATTGATGGAGTTGATGAAGTTTAATGGTAAACCAAAAATCAAATCTACTTTTTTCATCAAACTAGTATTTTAATATCTAATATTTATAGATACTGTGTGAGGGAATTCTAAATTCAGCTGCATTTATTCTTGTTTTTCAAACAAAGAATTGGATAAAAAAATTTCTTCTCAGCTCCGGTGGAACTCTTCATAGTTATTGCTGACGCCAAAAGGTTGGGCGGTTTCGTCTGCTCCTTTTGCGCTTCAACAGCTGATGTTATCAATTATAGTTGTCATTTAGCTGTGTCTAGTCTAGATCTAGATGATGTTTTGGAAATAAAAAGAGACGATAGATGCTTTACAATTTGATTAGAGTTGTCATTTAGCTATGTCTTGATGATGATTTTGAAATCAAAAGAGACAATATGCTTTACATCAGCTGTTAGTAGGTTACATCACGTACAAGAGACAGACGAAACCGCGTAACGTTTTGGTGTCAGCTACAATCCACTTTGAGTAATAATTATCTTAAATTTGTGTCTGATGAGTTATACTTTTGTTATACTGTTTAGATTATGATTATTGATGTGGCTCAGCTTTATATTATTGCCATGTCAACATTCTTATAGTCTGTCCAAGCGAAGGAGACATTCTGGATTCTGGTGGTATGGAAAAATGACTTCAGATCGGTCATTATTAGTTCATAAATTTATCATAGTAGATAAATTTGGTCTCAAATTTTATAACAGATTATTTTCTACAATCTAAGATCAAATTTATTATTCTTGATCCAGTATTGATCGCGCTGGAGTCTTTTTCCCTTCTTGCCAGAATGTCTTCTTTGCTTGGACAGACTATAATTATATGCAGTGCTTCTTTTCCAAATTTTTCACTATCTAAAAGTTATAATATTCAAAGATGGTTGGTGAATTTTATTTATTGATACGAATATTTTTAATCATAGATATCATAATTTGGAAAAAACTAGGCTTAGCCTGAACTACATACAGTATTTCTCTTTCCAACATTTCAGTAACTTTGAATCATATATTTTTTATTCAGATTCAAACAATCATAATAATGCTAGGGAAAAAGGAAACAAACACAGGCCCTTTACTATCTCGATCTCAATTTTAATGAAAATATTAGTCCAGGAAAGGTTATTATGTTTCTGGAAATTTTTTAAGGTCAAGTGTAAGAGTAATAGTTGAGTGAATGAAAGTTGAGTGTAATCTATTAAGGTTAAGTGTAAGAGAGGACCTTTATGAGTCCTAACTTCGCCTTTGTAGAAAGTCAATAAATAACACAGATATTTCTGATACCAAAACAATCACCAGAATTTTGAATTTAGAAGATTGACACAAGAAATAGATTAATAAAATTCAATCGAATAATCGTTTAAGAACTTGAAAAATTTAGAGCCACGATAAAATCACCAACTCACTAGCTGATATGGTAGAATTGTTGTGTGGGAAAATTGAGAAACAATTCTGAAATAAATTGGCAATTAATAAATTCTTGTTTTTTCTTCAGAACTAATTCCACGGCCGGCAAAATGTTTTGAAGATCCACCGCTCTACCTTCGACTGCGTATGGGCAAGCCACTCAACAAGAAAATACCCAAATCAACCCCAGTTATGTCTTATGGCAAGAAGAAAATGCGACCTGAGTACTGGTTCAGCGTGCCTAGAGAAAGGTGAGGACTTGTCTCAAATTTATCATCTAGTTTTACAACAACCTTCCGAATTCTTGAGAGTGGACAGTAGTAGTCGGCAAACTGCCGAACGGCAGAATCATGTCCCATAAGAACAATGTCATTTTTATCAATCTCTTGGAGCAGATAGAGCCTCTATTTATGGACAGAATTTCACGTTCTTTATGTCAAGAGAATTCAATTCTCCGGGGCGTGACTTTTCACTTATTCGATTTTTAGTTTATTTTAACAACTTTATACTTATATAGTTATATAGTATAGAAACCAATACTTTTATAGTTAATTAATTATACGATAATTATTGAAATAAAATAAAAATCGAAAAAGGAAAAGTCACTGGAGAATTTAATTCTCTTTCTAATGACATGAAGAACGAGGAATTCTGTTCATAAATAGAGGTTCCAACTTCTATCTGCTCCAAGAGATTGATAAAAATTACATTGTTCGTATGGGACATGATTTTGCCGTTCGGCAGTTGGCCGTCCACTACCACCCACTCTTAATTGATTTCTCATATAGTTAATCACTTCTAGAAATCAAAATTTGTGCACAATTCAAGTTGCAAGTGTATAACGTCAACTCAATCGAAATTGGAAAAAGAGATGTTTTGGACGTTGTTTGTGATTCAATCTCATTGTATTTTATGGGAGCGTGGCGTAAGTGAGTAGGTTAAATGCTGGCGTTGCAACACAAAGGTCCCGGGTTCAAACTCAGGTCAGACCAGAAATTTTTCTCAGGACACTTATTCCCGTGTTTCGGATGGACACGTTAAGCCGTCGGTCCCGGCTGCCTAAAAACAGTCGTTGAGTCATGACAAGAGGCCCTGAAATGATCAGAAGCGACCTGAAAACTCTGACACCAGACCTGAACCAGCCAGGTTACACGAATATTCTTATTGTATTTTATGTTATTGCAAATTGTATTATTGTTTTGGGTCGGCACTCACAAGCCTTTGGGCTCATTTGGGCTTCACCCTCAGAAAACAGAACAAATTTTATAATGAATAGTAAGGGTGTAAGCCTGTTCTTTCTTTCACACAATATGTTGATTGTAAATAAATAAAAGTTGAAAAAAGTGTTTAGGGGGTGCTACACCCCAGTGTGTCTGAGGTTTAACCCTTTTTTATTAATTTTTCAAAATAGATTTGTAACTCTTTGTTTGCAGGGTGGACGACCTGTACAGGTTCCTTACCCAGTGGGTGCCGCATTTGTATGGCGACCTAGTTGAGGAGTTGGTGCAAGAGAGAGGGTACGAGTTGGTCGAGTCGGACACGGAGCTGTGGGAGAGCGAGGAGGGTGGGAGAAAGATGAGTGCGGGGGAGGTGGGGAGGCAGGGGAGCAGTGATGATGAGGTTGGAGATCTACGGGAGAGCTGGGAGGTGAGTTTTTTTTTCAATTACCTAATTATTAATTAATTTATTTATCAACTACTTATTTATTTATTTCCTATTTTAAAATTTTACTGAGTCGGGAGGGGATTGTTTTATTAATTATTTATCTATTAATTAATTTAATGTTAATTTAATTAATTTTGAAAGGGTTGGTCAGCGAATTTTCATGTTTCGAATGCCATTATCAAGGCTGCATAATCTTGAGGATGCGATCCATTTGAATTTATATATTAACTCATAATTTAGGAAATTTCCCGAGTTACAGTATTACTTCTTTCCAATAAATATGCAACTTTGATATGGGGTTACTATAGTTATAGTATTTTGAGCTTGGGTTTAGGCCCATTTTCTTGTAATTGTGAAAATATTTGATACAGCATTAAGTTATAGTTGTATGTGCTGTTTCCCGTCCTTCATTTAGGGTTCTAAAAGGTTCATTTTCTTATTGCTTTGATAACTGAATTTTTAGTTTTATTTTAATATTGAACAATACTGGTTAATTGAAAGTAATTTTTATTTAGGGCTCTGGGACACATTTTCTTGTGTTCTGATGAATTTGAGTTTGAATTATGATGAAATTCGAAGCTATATCGGTCAGATGATAATTTACTATAAGTTTTTAATGTGATATTGTGATGGGCGTTCTCTATTCAAAAATTAAAGGTGATAGGAAGCAGAAGCACTCAAAGTTGAGTAGCTTACCTAATTCATCTCAGGTAGGAAGTCTTCTATTGTGATTTATTTGGTGTGGAACCATTTCAGCTGAGATATGAAGTTTTATTCAACTTAGAGATTGTATACAATCTTGTGATTTGTTTGTGTGGTTACGTTTTCAGTTGAAATATGAGTTTTAATTTCACTTGAAGGTTGAAGATTGTATGAAATCTTGTGATTTGTGTGGTATGAAACCTTTTCAGCTGAAATTTGAGTTTTTATTTTACTTGAAGTTTGAAGATTATATGAAGTCTTGTGATTTGTTAGAGTGAAGTCTCTCTCATCTGAATATTTTTTAGCTTTTTCAGTTTTCATTCCACTTGGAGACTGAAAGAGCTGAAGGTTTCATGAGTTTTATTTTACTTGAAGGAGGTGTAAAGATGTTATGAACGTTTTGAAAAGCATTTGTAAGTTGAAAGTGCTGATTGTTCCATGGGTATTAATTTTATTTGGAGGTTTAACTCATTTGTAGGATACAGATTGATATTGTGGTACATTGGTACTCTATAATAAAATAAAACAAAGTTTGATATGATCTATCCACTTCTATAGTTTGTCCAAGCAAAGAAGACCCTCTGGAAAGATGGGAAAATGACTCCAGCTTGGTCAATATTCGTTCAAAAATAATAAATTTGGTGTTAATAAATAGTAGATCAAATTGTTTCCTACATTTTGAGATCAAATTGATAATTTTTGAACCAATATTGACCGAGCTTGAGTCATTCTCCCATCTTGTACCCAAAGGGTCTTCTTTGCTTGTATATAATGTGGAAGAGGCAATCCACTAATTCTACTAATAAAATTGGAATAGGCTATTCCAAACTTTGTTTTATTTTGAGGGTTTAAAGCAATGAAAGGTTGTCAATTTATTCTTTTTAATTGATGTAATTTGATTGTCAGCATTTCAGGGGTTTTGATCGGAATTTATTCATATTATTAGAAGGTTTTAGTGATGGAAAGTGTGTTAGTTGGCTTGCTAATAATGGTTATTGCACAGGTGATCAAGGCACCCTATGCCAAGCTCTACACTATGATCAGGACACAGGCCACGCTCAGCACTTCCGAGGCAGAGCAGTCTGAGGCAGAGGTACACACAACGACATTATCTAATTAGACATTCAAAGGCTCTGTGGGTTGGGTCGACTTCTTTCAACAAATAGTAGTGCCAGAGTAATTGAAAATTCACTGGAACCGTAGTCAAACTTGATCCTTAAACAGCTCATCCTAATTTCTGGTCACAGAGAATGCTAGAACTGTAGGATACCTTAAAGTGTGCTTTTCAATACTACGCCGCTCACAGTGTACAAATAATGGAGTTAATATACTTTTAAGTGGGAATTGGCTTCTTTTGGAGCCGTGCCACTTGATACCAGCTGTCAGCTGTTGCCTATATTATAGCTTAGTATTTGTACGCTGTAATCCTGTGTGCGGCGCGTTTCGGAAAGCTCACCTTTATTCTGAAAATTAACCACAGCTGCCAAAGTAGTTGGGAATTCACTGAAATCTTAGTCAAACCTGATCTTAAAACAGCTGATCCTGATTGCTGGTTCTAGAACTGTATGACACAGCTGATCCTGAAAATTGACCACATTGTCAGCTGTGGTGTAGTTGAAGATTCACTGAAATCATGATCAAACTTGATCCTAAAATAGCTTATCCGAATCATAGAGGTTCCGAAAATTGCAGGATACAGCCGATCATGAAATGTAACTACAATTGACCACAGCTGCCAAAGTATTTGAGAATTTACTAAAATCTTAGCCACACTAGATCCTAAAACAGCTGATCCCAATTGCTTGTCACTTAGGACCCTAGAACTGCATGTCACAGCTGATCCTAAAAACTAACCACATCTGGCAAAGTAGTTTAAATTAAAAATTTACTAAAATGTTAGTCACAACGGATCCTAAAACAGATTATCCCAATTGCTGGCCACAGAAGGGTCCTATAAATGCTGATCACAGGACACATCTGATCCTAAAACAGCTGCTTATAGTAGTTTCTAAAATAGCTGGTCACAGTACCCTTTTTTTAAATTCAAATACAACTTGTTTTGCTCCCCTAAGACAAAAATAAATCGTGTTATAGGCCTAAATGATAATATTTGAATTTGAATTAAATATAATTATATAATATTTTTTACTATGCACATTCTGTAAAAAGCTAATTCAGCAGCTATCCCAATTATGTTATCACGTATCTCCACTTTTAAAAGCTTTGTTTTGACAAGTTAATGAAGACAAAAATTGAAAAAAAGTTGAAAGAAGTCGATACCTATCAGCCAAGAATGTATAGGTTGTTGTTGTTGTAATCACTTGAAGTGAGGGACTGCAATTAATCTCCCATTAATTTGAATGAGTTTTCAATATTTTCCATCCCATGCAATAATTAATTCATTATTCAAAAAAGTTGGCCGCGAAAACAATTACACTATGAATAATTTCCGCTCTCTTTCTTTTATTTAATTGGCAGGTGTTTTGCTCATTTGAATTTCATTTTTATTTAAAGTAGTTGATTAACTTGCAAATTCTTCAATTGTTAATTTTATTATAATTTCGATATTAATAAATATTAATTAGAATAACAATTCAATTCAATTAAAACGGTTAATAGTATCAAATTTTGATAAAATTGTAACAAGTTACACAAATTCACACAACAAAAACCAAATGGATAATAACAATAATAAAAACTAAATTAATAACAAATAACAAAAACCGATTCATCTAATTCATAATAATGTTCTCAATTTATTTTTCTGGTTCTAAAATTAAATCGAATTTAACGATAGCGTTTTTATGATTAAGATTTAACGACTTGAAGATGAAGCAATCAATGTTTGATCGTTTATTGTTGTTTTTATTAACACTTATAATACTAAAACTAGTTCGAATTTTTATTTCAACTTATACGATTCCACTATATATTGTGTTGTTTGACGTTATTGTCTATTCAAAACACTTCTAGTATGATGAAAAACTTGGTTACGTTTTTCAATATTATTCGAACTAAATTTTACAAATCCCTTCATCTCCTTCACTACACTTTAAATTTCTAGTACAAGCTAGGTGGGATTCGCCTCATTAAAAAAATGCATTATTTTGAAATACAGCAGTAATAACCTTGTGTTCTATTTCACTCCCAAAGTTATATGCAATCAATCAAGCATGTCATAAGTTAATTATTACTGAAATTTGAAATTTGTTTACAACAAAATTTCAATAAAAACAGAAAGTAAAAATATTTTAAAACTATGAAAATGCATAAACATATACTGTATATTAAATATTTATGAACAAATTGTAAAAAGTTTTGAATTATTGAAAAAAATCACCCCCGTTTCACACACCATAATTTTTGTACGTCCGGTTTTTTGCTGTCCCTATAAATTTAACTGAATTGAATTAAGCTTGGCAAACATAATGATGTGCGCGGAGATACATTATGTGTTCATCAACTTCTGTCCAATCTAGTGAAATTTAAAAGAACAGCAAAAGCCGGACATCCTAAAATAGTGAATCGGGACACATTGTAATATAATAATATAAATTTGTTTATTTATTCATTCATACATCCTAGAAATTACAATAAAATAATTGAACACAGACACTAAAGTCCAAAACGTCTTTTTCCCAAATTTCGATAATTCAATAATAAAAATAGAGGTAATTTTTAATAAAATGAGGTAATTCAACTGTAAATAATCTAAATCCTTTCCTATAATAGAGCATTGCAGTCCGTCACACATAGAGTAGACGTGTTAGATTGCACCAACTGCCTAGAAAGTAGAAATCCTTCACGATTTAGATACATCTCTGCCCTTCTCCATAATTTAGCCTAGATTTAGATCTCTAGATACCGACCCTCGATTATCTGTCAGTATTGGCTGAAATTTATATACGGCTTCAACTAGATGTTGTCTGAGCACCATTTGTATTTTATTTCGTTTTTTATGTTTTATTCGGTGTCTAATTTTAGCTTGTAGTGGTTGTTAGATGTTTATTTCAGGTGTTCATCGTGTTTCCAATGGATTATATTGTAATAATTATTCATGTGTTTTGATTCTGATTGTATACAGATTGTATTACTGATTTTGAATACAATTGTTGATATCAGTGACCTTATTGTGAGTGTATTGTATTCAGCAAAGAAATTTGTGTATTTTTAGGAATGTATTTATTGGGAAAAAGTAATCAACAGTTGGATTTAATTTATTCGTCTTCAGCAAGGTTTCTATAAGGTGCACCTGTGTATTTTCAATAGGTTTCAATACAAACATGTTCTATTTTTTGACATTACTTGAACATAATTATCATGAGCCTTATTATCATGATCCTCTTTATAATTATTATAATATTCGATTCCAATAATTAGATCGCTATTATCATGATGGCGATGATTAGATTCTATTATCATTGGCTTGGTTCTGCACTTGAATACTTTTCATCAATGTTGGGAAACTTGGGGTGTTGTAAATACTAAACAAAATTGTAAAACAAAACTCCAATTCATTAGGAACATTAGGTTACAGAGGGGTTACAATTCGTTAGGTTATAGAGGGGTTGATAATGTTACTTTTATTATATTTTTTTCATCAAATTTATGCATTCAATTAGCTTATAGTGATCGCGAATCTAGTTACAAAAACTGTAATATACTGACAGTGCTGTTAAAACCAAATAATATTTATCAATATTTGTTCTTATTTTAAATCAATGAATCGCTGTATTGCCTCTAGGAACTTCATGTTTATGCAAAAGCTGTATCTCCAGAAAATTTGTCTCTACATTGACCATTTTGGTCTTGAATCAATTAGAATTCATTCTTACACAATAATAATTGAATTCCATTTACTTTCCATTAAATTTCAAGTTAAAAATACGGAATTATAGTTCGAATACTACTAGTTTGAATTCGAAGCAAGTTTATATTTTCGGTCAATTCGGTTGCAAACATATCAAGTAGGTTTTAATTTTGAATCTTGTTTGAAGTCAAGTTGGATCATCGTCCACGACCTTGACTTATCACCCCCTATTTCTCTCTCTCTCTCTCTCTCTCTCTCTCTCGCTTTCTCAATTTCTCTCTCTTTCAGTCACTTACTTTTCTTTCTTCACTCTGAATGGATAGAAGAAGAGACTAGGTTGGGAGGATAGAAGATTTTAAATGACACATTCTATCAAATAATCTACCTATCTTCTTTCAACATTATTATTGATTCTCTTCTTTCCCCTCAGTTGTTTTATATTTATCCTCAATTTTTCTTCGTTCTCTCTTTTCGAGTGCACCATTTCAGAACGTGAATGAAGAGGAATGGATTGTTGGCTATGTTGTTGTTTTGATGCTCTCCATATGTTCCATATGCGCGGTATCCTATAAAAATGTTGCACAACCGGTTTTTTCAGCATGTTGTCGTCTGCGACTTCTATTTTAGGAAAACGAAAAAGTGGTGGAGAAGATGGAAGCAGAAGGTGATAGAGAAGGAATGGAAGGAGAGGGAATAGGGGGGGGGGAAGGACGAAGAGAAAAAAGAGGGAAAATGGAAACGTATAGCTGGTGACGAAATTTAAGGCGATTGGTGAATGACTGTAATTGAAGCTCAGCTCTGTTTAAACAGTCTGGAAGCTGTCTGCAAGAGAGAAACGGTTTGCCGAGGCTGCTCTTGACCCGATATGCCTTTTAAGACCGCTTTTCGACTGTCCTAACAGAGCAGAATAATAATAGTAATAACGAAGCCCTTAGGTTGGGATCTTCAAGCACATCCTAATTGGATCAAATAATAATAATAATAATAACAGTCAATAGCCTTGATTTTTGGTACCACCTCTTTTGAATTGAAGAATAAAGAATGTAGAAATGTAGAATGAAAGTATAATAGATAATTGATGATATGATATTTATTATCTGAAATAAATAATGGATGATATCAATAAAGTAGATTAAAATTCAAATTGCATGTAGGTTCAATGTAATTTTAGTTACTTGAGTAACTATGAAGTGAGAAAAGTAGAAATTGAATCAGATAATTGAGGAAGAAGAAGAAATTGAAGTGAAGGATATTGTAAAAAATTGAAGTAAGAAGTGTATGGGAAGGAAAGGTGGAAAATTGATGTGAAACAGAAGGAGAAGAATGTGAGGAGGTGAGGAGGAGCTAGAGAAGACTAAAAATGGAGAGAATGGTGATAAAGAAGGAGGGAAAAAGGAGAAGAATATAAGGAGGTGACAAGGAGCTAGAGAAGACCGAAAAATAAAGAGAATGACGAAGAAAAATGAATAATGAATAAATTGAAAGAAACTCGAAGAGAAGGGATTGGACTAAAGAGAAGAGGTTGGACTAAAGAGAAGTGAGAGAAAGAAGAAATGATTGAGAAATTGTAGAAGACCAATTAAGTACTGTTTAACCATTATAGATTGAAAAGAGCATGTCATCACTTCATATATCCAGTGAGTCTGATTAGGTCTTGACTCTTGAGGATAATGTGAAGAAGGAGAAGAAATTGATAGAGAATAGAAGAAAAGAGGAGAAAGGAGGAGGAGAAGAAGAGAAAAAGAAGAAGAAAATGAGACGAGTGTATTTTTCATTGGTGTTTGTGGCTGAACCGGTCGTTCATTGCAGACTGCATTATTTAAAGCTCGTTCAAGCTGAGAAGACACGCTGATACAATGCAATTTACATTGTAGCGGCCTGTCTTCTCAGCTTGTGTGAACTATACCAGTCTTCAAATGTGAGACTGCTGTGTGACATAACCGCAAAGTTTATAAATTGGTCGGCTATTTATCATTGATAATTTAGAAGAGTATTTTAAGATGATTCAAATGAAGGTTGTATTGTATTGGTGACCGCAATTTTGGGTTGTATTGTGTCGTGTGTGTCCGAAATTCAGGCTATCTTTTAAATAGTTTGAAATATTTTTCTCCCGTATCCATCTCTGTTTAAACTTGAATGTAACTTGGTTTAAACTGCAGAAGAAACTTAAATAATTTGTTTAAACTTGATTATTTGTCTGTACTAAAAATAGGTTATTTAATAGTATATTTCGTACCTAGGGCCGAAAATGTGCGTTTACCGGCTCGAAATCGGTTTTCAAGTCCGAGGCCGTAGGCCGAGGACTAGAAAAGATTGAGAGACGGAATATTACATTTTCGACCCGTGGTGTCGAACTTTATTTTTCGGCACACAACATCAATGCGAAGAAAACAAAATAAAAAATTAGTTGATCAGTTCCAAGAACAGCTAGACCAGTAACCTTATTATGCTATCTTCGCATATACTGAATTTGGAGTAGGTACCATCTGCTTGCTATTGAAACTTCGCGTCAATAGTTTATTGATTTACTGACTGAATATTACTTTATAACTATCAGTGTATTCGATTTTCTTAGTCAAGAAACGTTTAAGCCCAAGATAATTTTTGTACGATCATCCTAAATTGTACAATATCGATTCAAAGTTGTTGATTTTCAACAGATATTGGCTAACAGACAAGCTTAGTCTAGTTGCATGATCACCTGCTAGATGGCGCTGGCTAACCTGCTAGACAAAGTAACACAGAGTCTGACAACAATAATATTGTTCAAACATGTATTTCACGTTGATCATTACTCAACAGTTAATCAATATAAACATTTTTAATCTTATAAAAGTTGAAGTATTAGTTATTGAAGCAGTTTTCCTTTATTATTCAACTACTGATTAATGTGAAAACTTTCAATGTTCAGTTCTCTTGACAAGGGATCTTACCAATCAAAATAACAGATGAGAGACTACCTTTACATTGAAATGCCGATATGTCGACATTGACTCCCAAAACAGCTGACATTAATGCAATCAAACCGGGATGCTACCTATTGATCGACTAACCCTTACATCGACAACGACCTTTAGTCAGCTGGCATTCAAGGTTATTTTACCGCCCTAGGGCCGAAAAACGCATTTTCCCGGCGAGTCGCTGCCGACCTCGCCTGAAAACGAGCGTTTTCGGCCTCCGTATAAAGCATGTAAGACAGTCCATTTCATACCAGTGTGGCGAAAATTGAGTTTCAACTTCCACAGGTAAGAGTCGGAATAAACTGATACAAATACAAGTCTTCTAGTAAAATATTTAGTACTGAGTATTGCATATAATTGTTTATAACAACTTTTTATTTAAACAACGGGAATTAATAACATACAAGATAAGGCTATATTTTTTGTTCTGTTTTTTTAAACATATCCACCTTGATAACTGATTTTTCTTGATCTGATGCAAGAACCAAGAAATGTTACACGAAATAGTAGACCTTTTTCTGGTCAGTAACCTTGCATATTATTCTTTATTCTTTCTTTACAATTGCGACTTGATTTCCAAGTATTTTAAGCAAAGGATGAATGAGTGATGATGAATGATGATGATGAAGGTTTAAGATGTAGGTTATCATGTCCATCCACAATGTCCACTTTCACTTAATAATTTCTCACTTCATTATGTAAGTTATCATCATATTCACTGAATATTTTCTTCAAAATTGAATTCTGAACATTTTACAATATGTATTTATCTTCGATGAGTCCAATTTTAGAAAGAAATAAGTCTGCTGCTATTCTGAGAATGCCTAGAAAGTCTAAAGTAATATATTTTTATTTTCATAAATAAAGTTGAACTTTTCCATAATATAATTATTATATGCAGAAGAACATTAAATTTTTCACATGTGTCACGTAAAGATAGAGGATCCTAGGAATAGAGTTCTATTATTCTATGGTGGAACTATTGAACTGATAAACAATGTTTAGAATTAAGATATCAGATATCTAAACTCTTAAGATCAAACTCTGGCGTGAAGTAACAGGTCGTAACAAAGATCATCGTTTCTATTGTTGAAAATAATTCGAATACAGTATTCTATCAATATGATCTCGTTGATTGCCCTAGATAACGGTGTTTAGATTTATTATTTAAATTCATACATCCAGGGGCAGTCTGGCCAGGTCGGCTGGTCGGGGATCCCCGAGGGCCCCGAGCAAAGGCTCTTGTGCGCTTTTAAACTACAAAAACTGTACCCGAATCTCATTACCAAACCCAGTACCGAATTTAAGGGTAGGCCAACTAGGCGCGCGCCTAGGGGCCCGCACTACAAAAAAAAAATGATTTGATTTCTTAGAACTTGGCAACCTGCATTCTAGCAAACTAATATCAATAAATGGCCACTTAACAAACTGAATTATATAATCTGTATCTGTTGAATGTATAATGTACAAGTTTAACCCATTTATACCCCTCTTGAACAAAATTACTGTATTTGTTGATAGGACTGCGATTAGTTGTTCACCTACCTGGTTAAAGAATTGAATTCAGATGAATTTTATTTGTTCAAAATGCGGATTTAAGCTTGCAATTATCTAAAATCACATATTATACAGCATACTAGATAAATGAGATATTAATATACTATATAAACTATTAAAAAATATAGTTTTCGAGTACTTTTCCTGAAAAACATTTTCCCTAGCTGGAAAAATCCTTCAGTCCATCATTGATAGCTTTTTTGTTTATGATCGTGGCAGGAAGTATGAAATTTTAGATACTGATAAGCTGTTCTGGTAGTGAATAATAAATTATTGTAATAAGTTATATGCTTTGGAAGTTCGCACTACTAAACTACCAAAATAATAAGCTACCAAATACCACTAATTTTAAGACATATTATGTACTCCAAAACTGTGTAAAAACCAGTTATTATATAGGAATCAATTTAAAAAAATTTTCCGGGGAGAGCCCCGGACCCCCTCTCTTGGGGGGACTCCATACCCCCAGTGAGGGGTCCCGCAATCAGCCATAGCCGAGGGCCCCCAGCTGAGCCAGACCGCCCCTGCATACATCGGATGATAGTTTGACACCTTTATGTTTCAATGGATTGACGAAAATCAATCAATTCTAGTGAACTCGCTCTCTCTCACCCTCTCTGTCTCTCCTCTTTACTCTCTCTCCCTCTCTTTCTCTATCTTTCTATTCTCTCTTCTCCCTCTCTGTTCAACTAAAACAAGTGTACCACTATTTGCTTGCTTCTTGCGTTAAGGCAGGCGTTACATTAAAACTTTTGTTCTATCACAAGGCCATATCCTAGGATCCGTGTTTTTTTTAATACAATAATTATTATAAGATAATGCGCGCTCTAACGATTGTTGGCGCGCGTGCGTGAGTTGTATGCATTTACCGATATTTTAGTTGTTGAATTAAGTCGTTTTTTCGAGTCGTTGAAAGTATCGCACTGTGTAAACGGTTCTATTTCAATTAACGTATTTGACATCTTTTGTTCATCTACCTGTCTGTATGTTGTTGACTTGAAAAAAGCCTTCTACCAGATCTTCACACTCGTTAGTGTGTATTCTTGTTTCTTTTCAAATTGTCACTGTAATGTCATACTAGCAATTATTATTATGTACTTTGGAAGACAATACGAGATACGAGTGAAGTGAAGATCTGTCGCCTGTATGGTTCAGTTGAAGTCTTAAACTAGTGTTCAGTTTAGAACTGATTTATTGCTCGATAGATGTGACTTAGAAGGTATGTAGATCATAATTTTTTGCTTAATCTTGATGAATTATTTTAGAAAAAATTGAATCATTATTTCACATTTTTTAAATAATGATTTAAAAACATTTTTATTAGAAACAGAGCAATAATCATCAGACTATGTTTTATGTTTATTGGTGAGAGTACTGTATTATATTCAATATAATAAATGATTAAAATAGTAAATTTTGTTGTTTTCCACTTTCCATGGAATAGTTTTTGTCAATAGGTTATTAATAATTGTACATTAAAAGGTTTATTTTATTCAAGGTTATTGAATAAGGTTAGGTATGGAAAATATAGTTGGTTGTAAGGAGACTGGCGAATGAATAAGCTGACTAGACGAACACTTTATTGGTCTCTACCTTTATATTTTCTTCAACTCTATCATTCTAAATTTTCACCTACTTTTTTGGTAAAACATCATTTGCCAACCGCCAATTTCTTTGTAAAGTTTCTTATAGTCTGTCCAAGCTAAGAAGACATTCTGGCAATTTGGGTCAATATTTGTTTTAAAATTATAAATTTGATCGCAAATTGTAGAGCAGAATGTTTACTACAATTTGAGGAACTTTTTGTTATAATATGTTTCAACCAATATTGAATGAGCCGGAGTCATTTTCCCATCTTGCCAGAATGTCTTCTTTGCTTGGACAGACTATACTAAAAAATGAAAAGGTTGATAATTATTATCAAAGGGGAAATGTAAGATTAAAAGAATCGATATCTATCATTATCCAGATTCAAAACTGTAGGAACAAAACAAAAACCTGCTCCAAATCCATTATTACGAGTTGAACTCGCGTTTTGGAAACCTGAAAAATGTTGTTTCTGATGTGGTTCGCCCATGTTGTGAAGACACTCCGTGACAATGTGAAGTGTATATAGTGGAGTGTCTTCTCAGCTTGCGCGATCGGGTGTGGCCGGGGGAATGCACTGATGATTAGAAATAAAAAGCCGGTATCCTATTTACCAATTCATCTGTATACGTCACTCTTAATGGTTAAACTTGTTTTGAGAAGTATATACGTGCCTACCAGAACGTACACTTTTAGCACAAACTAGGAATAATCTTATTGGTTACTCTTACCTTACCTGCAAATTCAAATTCAAATTTATTTCCACAAAAACAGGTACAAAACCAAGATAGCTTCTTACAAACAAGACATAATAAATTCTTAAAATACAACTATGTTGACAAACAAAAAATTCAATACAAGAACAAATTACATTTACTGTGATGCCACTTTTCACCAGGGTAAAGTGCACTTTACCCTGTTTAAGCTTGATTGGAAAACGATTTTCTCATTTTTCGTTTGAAACTCAATAATTATGTATTATCATCATTTTATCAGGCTTATCGAGCTGATTACAATGGTGTATATAACCAATATATATCCTATATATATAGGTGTATAGGACATTGATAACGGCCTAAGGTGCCGAAACGTGTCTGTGTTTTAATAATTTTAAAGTTTTTAAAAGGGTGTTTGATTTTCATTTATTTTTCAATTATTTTATACAGCCCTAAGTTTTAACGTTCAGTTTTCAAATAATGGCTAATCAACCAAATATTGTGCATAAGTTGAAATATGTTTTATTGAAGATCGCTAAAGCAAAACAAGATATTATTTTCAATAAGGTATGTTTTAAAGTTCAGGATATCATACTCCTATACAACAGTAGCTCATTTCAAAACCAAACCCTCCATACCCAATAAACACATCCCCAATTCTAATTTCATGAGGAAAAAATGGACCTTTGAACTTCATTAAACTGATGACTTTATTGGAATCTTGAGACCTTATATAGAATATTATAAGGTATAGTCTATCCAAGCAGAGAAGACGCCCTGGCAAAAAGGGAAAATGACTCCAGCTTGGTCAATATTTGTTCGAAAATTATCAATTTGATCTCAAATTGTGGGAAACAATTTGATTCACTATTAAGACCACATTTATAATTCTTTAACAAATATTGACCAATCTAGCGTCATTTTCCCATCTTGCCAGAAGGTCTTCTTTACTTGAACAGACGGTAACCTCAGACCAGGTCAGGGATACCTATCATCTTATGATTTTATCTACTCGATGAGATTTTCAATTGAGACCCAACTCGGTTAGAAAACCAAGGAGGAGCTCTACGTACAAAAAACCATGTTTGCCTATTGATAAATAGATTTGAATTGAAAAATATTAATGGAGAACTGTATCAAACGCATTAAAAAAGTCCACAAAAACTCGGCCTTTCACCATTTCTCAACGCGTTATTCGCCCATGAACCTTCTTTACTGGTTGAGATTGACAAACCGTTTGGCCTTTCGCGGTCATTTACACGCTATTGCAACTCGTCCTCAACCGCTATACCTATATTCATTAAACTGTTTATCAACTATTTCTACTATCTTATACCTATATACATCGGTGACTGTCGATCAGTGACAAAATATTGAGCTTTGAGTACAATAGCAGATTTATTCTCATGAATTCTATTACATTTCTGTCATGTATGCCTATAGTCTGTCCAAGCAAAGAAGACCCTCTGGCAAGATGAGAAAATTAGTCCAACTCGGTCAATATTGGTTCAAAAATTATTGTTTTGGTCTCAATCGTAGGAAACATTCTGATTTACAATTTGAGACCAGATTTTTCGAACCAATATTGACTTAGCTGGAGTCATTTTCAAATCTCGCCAGAGGGTCTTCTTTGCTTGGACAGACTACATCAATACCCTTGGCCTAATAAAATGGCAACATTGTATGGGAGGCGCAGTCTGCTCATAAATGAAAGAATTATGTTCAGATATACCTGACGCCTAGAAGTTGGGCGGTTTCGTCTGTCTCTTGTACATGATGTAACCTACTAACAGCTGGTGTAAAGCATCTAATATTTTATTATTTAGTCTTTTATTATTTCAATAACATCATGCAAGCATAGCTGAATGACAACACTAGTTGAAAACATTCAACGAATTAACTAACATCAGCTCACAAGGAGCAGACAAAACGTTTTCGGCTTTTAGTTTTTCTGTTCTAAGTATAATTTTCATAACATATGATCATAGAACTTCTTTTATAAAATTCCTTTTAGTGCATTTCATTCGAAAAAATGCACTATTGGTCTTGCCCTGACAATTGAAAATATATGATGTGATATATTTTTTACACGTTTCCGAGCCCCTAGAACACGAATTTGATGTCCGTTCAAATTCATATATCTCTATATATATATTTATATATGTACGGATTCTTGTGAACACGATAACTCCCGAAGGGCTTGTCGGAGAGCGACCAAATTTTGCACAAAAATCATGAGTATTAATATCTCGGTCAAGTTCGTTAAACAGCCAAATTGGTCCAAGGGAAGGGGGTGAAATTGGGGGATGAAAGTTTTGAAAAATCACTACAAATCGACCAATCACTTGATCGTTTTGAAAATTGGTGTGTATAATACCCTTATTATGCCCTACAATTTGAGCCATCAACGAAAAAAATCCATTAAAAAATGGCGGAGAAACTGGCGAATAATATGCCAAAAATGGTGTTTTCATGGATTTTTCGAAAACTGCACTTTTGAATTCATACCCTGAATAGCTCATAAGTCATATGATCCAGGCTATCATAGAATTGCATTTGAAATGCACTCTTTCCGACCGCCAGCTGCCGGAACGAATTTTTGTGATTTCTGTACTGTTTTCGGATAGTAATTAACAGTAAAGATTGAAAAACAATTTCAATATTTTATTGAAAATAAAATTTTTAAATATTAGATTGATTAAATATTTCAGATGGAAGATTTATTAGATATTGCAGTACACCAACTGCTGGATAATGATGATGATAATAATAATTAATTCGGATCTCCATCAATTATTATTGAATATTTTCTGTGTAAAGCTAGCTATGGTTTTATGCTAGTCATGTGTGAGAAATAACACTACTTTTTACTATATATTTTATAACACAACTAAAACCAATGCCTATATGAGCTTAGAAATTATGCAAATCTGAATCCACGCCTACAATGTTTCTTCACACATTACCTATACACCTGTAATAATAACTTGAGCTCGTTCTAAATGCCGATCAAATGACTAAGCAACGCAGTTGAAGCATTAAAACATCCTGTTGTTGTTTTCAAGTTGTCAGTTAGTAGGCGGAAATAACAGCAATAACAACTAAAAAACAAGAGCGTTACATTCGTGAAGGCAAGAAAACAAGAATTGATTAATGAGATCAGAATCATATTCTAGATACAACCATCGATAATAGTGCTTTTTAAAAGAAGGGTTATAGTGGTATAGTCTGTCCAAGCAAAGAAGACATTCTGGCAAGATGGGAAAATAACTCCAGCTTGGTTCAAAAATTATCAATTTAGTCAAATTGTAGGAAACATTCTGATCTACAATTTGAGACCAAATTTATAATTTTCGAACTAAAATTGACCGAGCTGGAGTCATTTCCCCATCTTGCCAGAATGTTTTCTTTGCTTGGACGGACTATAATGTTTCGGTTATTAATTTCTTAGCAAGCGATGACTATATGAGTTGGGTTACAACTCTATGAGATGGGAGTTTTTATTACTTGTTTTTAACACGCTCTTGCGTCATTGAGAAGGTTCTTTATAATATTTGTGCGTTTGAATCCTGTTTGATCTGGACGGATGTTGTTGAAGTACAATGAAAACTTATGATTGGAGTAACCTTCAATTCAAATTGAGATTCATAATCAGTTGATCGGATTTTTGGAAGATGATAGAGTTGTTTATGGGTTTAAATAGTTGGTAGGCTTATGCCCCGATTTGGTAGTTTTTTCAAGCAACCTAAAACTTGACGATTCACCAAATTTTGAGAAATCCCCAAATTATGATGAATTGTCAATAGAACAGCTGACATTTTCTATCCTTATAACATAGGAGTTTGTTGAAGAGTCATCAGAAGTTTGAAGACCTGCTACAAACTCCCAAGTTGCGACAGTTCCAACAAAGTTGCTATTGTTCGCGCAAGCTGAGAAGACACACATTACAATTGAAAGTGTGTGGTAACGGCGTGTCTTCTCATATTGCATTAATAGGTTATAGTCTGTCCAAGCAAAGAAGAGCCTCTGGCAAGATGAGAAAATGACTACAGCTCAGTCAATATTCGTTCAAAAATTATAAATTTGAACTCAAATTGTAGATCAGAATGTTTCCTAAGATTTGAGACCAAATCAATAATTGTTTGAACCAATATTGACTGAGAAGACACACATTACAATTGAAAGTGTGTGGTACCGGCGTGTCTTCTCATATTGCATTAATAGTTATCCAGTGAGGATTTTTTCCTGCAAAAGGTGGTGTATGCGATTTTATTTTCTCAATTACTTCATTATGGTCCCAATAATGCGTATTTGAAAAGTGCTCACAAACATTTCACGGCATAACTTTTAAGAGCCAGAAAATACTGCTTTTATTTAGTTTTTCGCATATACAGTAATTGAAAAAACTGTCCACATTTTCAGAAGAACTCTCACATAGTATATTGTAGAGGACAAAATTCCGCGTTGATTGAAAAAAGGAAACCGAATCGGCGCCCATTTTTGCATTCGTTCAAAAAACGCAATCTTTTCAAAATGTTGGTTATTAACCTTGGAAAAAACAGTCATCCACCATCCGCCAAGTTCGTTTGTATCTTCTATAAATGTTAACTTATAACTCATGTTTGTACCATTAGTATTCATTATTTTCCCATGCTATTCATGACTATGACACAATTTACCCGAAAAAATAGTAGAAGAACAAAACAAGAGTTGTTGGGTTATTTGTTGGCCTCGAGACGCGGGAATATTGTAAACAAAGATGAAGAAAGGTCAACGGTATTTAATGCAGCGGCGCGGGTTGCAGAGAGGGACAAGGACGTCAACTTTTAACTCTCATTTTCACCTTTTAATGGAGAATATTTAGAAATCGTGACCGGTGAGCTTCTAGATTGAAGCCACAGTAGTGAGTAATGCGTCTAAAAACTTAGTTTCCAAATTGGGTTTCGATGTATTTGCCTGTTATGTAGAGTTCGTTTATTTATTCATTTATGATACAAATTTGAGAGGTATTCGAATTTATAAATGTAGAACTATAACGCGGGCTGCTCAATCATCGTATTAAATTTAATTCGGATTAATTATTTGAACTATTTGATTTGATACTTGTAGTAGTCATAGCGACGAGTAAACTAGTGTTTTTATTGTGGCATGAATTTTCAAATTTATTCTATGCGTTTATGAATTTCTAAGTGATATTTTCAGTAATTGATTCATTTGGTGTCTTATCCTTTCATTCCAAACTAAAAAATATTTGTAACATTTTCTTGGACGAAAAATTCTAGAGTGCTACGATATTGTACATAACCTTGTTTTGGACTCAAAATTCAGGGAAGAAATAGTACAGGCTCAGCCTAGTTTTTCTTGCCTGGTTATAATATAATAATATTATTATTATTATTATTATTATTTGTATAATGATAACATTGAATAAATAAATGAATAAAATGAATACCGACTAAATTGATTCAATTGAATTTCGTTTTGGCAACATCATCTTAACAAAGAACTCATATTTGTCGAGAAAGGAAAAATATGTCCCCTACGTTATAAAGGCTTGATAAAGTCAAGAAAAAGAAGAAGAAGAAGAAGAAGAAGAAGGAAAATGTGCACTATATTAGAATATCATGATTTGGTTACGGAACCATCATAAATCTCTGGTAAACTGAGTTTACTCTGAGAGTTTACCAGAGATTGATAATGGTGTAACAACCGAAACGGGTATCTCGATTTTTTAATAAATCAGTGGTTTGACTGCATCTTGTATTTTCATTTAATAGTTTTATTTCTTTCCATAAACACACATTTTGATCGTGGCCTATTCAGTCCAGTTGCAAGTTAACAATCTTAATTGATATAGCTAAGTCAAATATAAATTTCATTTCTGGTCTAATCTTGGAAAATCCCTAATCCAAACTTCTTATATTCCTTTGCTTATTAATATCAGTCACTAAAAATGAACCAATGTAATTATGATAAGAGGTAGGCTATTATTAGCGGTGTCCTAGCTTAATTGGTATAGTCTGTCCAAGCAAAGAAGACATTCTGGCAAGATGGTAAAATAACTCAAGCTTAGTCAAAATTGGTTCAAAATTTTTGTAATTATGGTCTCAAATTTTAAGGAAACATTCCGATGTACAACTTGAAACCAAATTCATAATTTTTTACCAATATTGATTGAGCTGGAGTCCTTTCCCATCTTGCCAGAATGTCTTCTTTGCTTGGACCGACTATAATTTAATTGAGTTTATAACACTGGCGGCTCGTGCCCACAAAACAGGTGAAGTGCTGTACAGTAAAAGATACGGGCACTTCAATAGTCAATAGTCAATAGTTCTTTATTACACATTCTTCAAGAATAGTAACAGGTGTCAAGATATTTAAAATTATACAAAAAGCGCTTGTGAAAATTCCTCAATTTTATACAGTGGGTACCTGTTTCGTGGGTACGAGCCGCCAGTGGTTTATAATTGAAAGCACTATTTGAGTTGAGCTGTTAATTATAGTTACGGGGAATCACTAAGATAAGCCAGATATGCACAGAATGTCGTTAGCCTACCTACTGAGGGTTATCTGAAAATGAATTGCTTTATTACTGGTGTATTTTGCTTTTATTGGAAGCAATATTATCGTTTTTAGCATTATCGTCTTATTGAAAGCACTATCATCGTTGTTTAAGCATTAGAAAGATAGGTTTCCAATTTGGATATCGGAGAATTTTTTTAATGAGTTATTTTTAGGAAATGTTTGTTGAGCATGTGTATTTACGATTCTATTGCATCTTAATTCGATACAGTTCAAAGCTATAAGACTTCCAATACTATATACATAAAGTAATTAGAATTGATCAACAAATTTACACGATTTACAATAGCCTAATATGATAAAATACCAATTAATTCAATTGTTTTATATCATATTATTATTATCATATTGCATATCATATTGCATCATATTGCAATGAGTATCATATTGAATTGCGATGTTTATCACATTGAATAGCTGTGTGTATCATATTGAATAGCCATTTGTATCATATTGAATTGCAATGTTGATGAAATATCATTGAGTGTATCAAATTGAAAGTCAATTAAACCTTAGACACGTATCTTACAATATCAGTCATGAAACTCATGAATAAATGGAAATGATATAAATTGAAGAAAATCCTTGGAATGAAAATTATGATCCATGAAATTTCAGATACTCATTAAAAAGGAAAATGCATACCTAATTCTAAATGTTTCAAGTTTATTGTCTCGTGAGCCGTCTGTAATTGTGTGTCCGCGTTTTTCATGTTTTACAGGAGCTCTGAAATTTCATGAAACAGGACCCAAACCCCTTTTTTAATTACAACCAACGGCGTAGTGTAGGCTACCCGTCTAGCACATCTCATGTCTCACTCATAACTACATTTTACTTATTATTTTAATATTTTTCTCCTCTTCCTTCTCCGTGATTATCTTTCTTCCTCCGTCATTATCTTATTCAAATTCATTCAGCTAGTTTCACAAAAAAAATTGAATAGGGAGTTTTATTTATTGTATCCATCCGTGTGTGGTCAGAAAAGACGCCGTTACCATGTTAAATGTATTTAAAAGGCGTCTCTTCTCAGCGAGCGGACCATATTTTATCCTTTAAAGACAGTGAGAGTTATGCAAAAATTTTGTTCTCTCTCACTTTTTCTCAAAATATTGCAAAAATGTTTATGGTGTGTCTGGTTACACGGTTGCTAGGCGCTAATGATTTTAAGTCACAAATACTATGGACTACTTTTGGATGGGTGACCAGAATGTCACCAAGGCCAGTGGAACATGGAACCTACTTGGTATAGACTGTCCCAGCTAAGAAGACATTCTGGCAAGACGGGAAAATTACTCCAGCTCGGTCAATATTCATTCAAAAATTATAAATATGGTCTTAAAATGTAGGAAACATTATGATCTACAATTCGATACCAAATTTGTAATTTTTGAACCAATATTGACCGAGCTGGAGTCATTTTCCCATCTTGCCACAATGTCTTCTTTGCTTGGACAGACTATAACTCAACTCTCATTTTTTTCAAATTTTGAATTTCTAAACAGCATTCGTTATTCAAATATGTGTTAAACTTCTCAATCAAGATTCCATTCTGCTAACTGTCACAGTGACTTATGGGTAATCTAGTGGCTTTGTCACCAACCCCCCCCCCCCCACCGCAACCATACCAACTTCTGAATAATTCGCTGTAATCTACATGTAAATCCACACACTTAAGTATACGATAATTACCAGTTCTATAATTTATTCTGTTATCTACTAGCCAATAGCTTTTAAGTTCAATGAGCCGATTTAAGCTTAGCAGTCTTCAAAATCGTGTATAGCAGATTCCAACGAGATTGACGGTTGGTGAAGGACTTTAATTTATGTTCAGCTCTGTCAGAACAGTCGGAGAGCGGTCTGCGAGAGCGTATAGACTCGAGAGCAGCATCAGCTGTACCGTTTCGCTCTTTTAGACCGCTTACAGACTGTCTCGACAGAGCTGAGCATCAATAACAGTAGTTTGTCAACCGCCAGCTCTTTTGGTCCCTACTCACTCATCTTTGCATCAAGTGTGCTCATCGCATCGTTCAAGGTCAAATAATTCAAATGCACTTAAACTATATCTATAATCCTACTCCTATATATAGTGAAAATATAGATTTTGTGTATATATAGGTATATAGTTTGCGAAAGCTGTGAAGATACGTCGTTACGATGCAAAGTGTATTGTTATGAAGTGTCTTCTCAGCTTGTGCGTTTTATAGCTGAGTGTCAAATAATACAAATGAACAGCCTTCACACTATATCTATAATTTGATGCCATATATGGTGTTAATATAGGATGAGTGTGTCTATAGGTATAGTTCAGTGTAATCTGTGAATGCCGTTCTCACGGTAGAGTGTTTTCCGACGATATTGCATCAGTGTGAAGCGGAACTCCGTTTGGTTAGTTTGCGTAGAACTGCGTAATTTGTGGTGATTTTTCAGTTTTCTTGTGATTTCTTCCAGTTTTTGTGAGTTTTGGGGACAGTTACCAATCTTTTTGATGTGATTTGGTTATTGGAGTATTTTATTTAGGTACATATTAGGTGTGAGTGAGATTAGAGTTCAAGTTTAGTATGAAGTGAAGATATGGGAAGATGTGTTGATGTTGAAGCATATAGAGTTTGTCTACTGTATGACCTGTCCAAGCAAAGAAGACATTCTGGCAAGTTGTGAAATATGATTCCAGCTTGGTCAATATTGGTTTAAAAGTTATAAATTTGGTCTCAAATTGTAAGAAACATTCTGATATACAATTTAAGAGCAAATTTGTAATATTTTTGAACCAATATTGACCGAGCTGGAGTCATTTTCCATCTTTCCAGAATGTCTTATTTGCTTGGACAGACTATATCTATAGATAGATTTTTTATTAGTTTTCGTTTATTCTTGAAATTTCTGAGGGCAATGAATGGAGTATCGATAAATGTGTAGATATAGTATTTTTTGGGGTTTTCTATCAGTTGTTGTGTGCTCTTGAGGGCATTTACAGATTTCAAAAAGGTGTTATTAGAAGAGGAAAACTGTGTACATAATTGATATTATTACGATTAGAAATCCAATATACTGTAATTTTCAGGGAAGGTGTTATAGATTATGTTTCTTATGCTCAAAAACAGCTAATACGAATCTGGATTCAGTTGAATACCATCATGATATGTTCCAGTACGTTGTTACTGGTGCGACTGGAACGATGATTGTTCGCAGTCGATCAGCTGTGGCCAATCACAGTTCTTGCTATAAGATAACAAGAGTTATGATTGGCCACAGCTGATCGACTGCGAACAATCATCGTTCCAGTCGCACCAGTAACAACGTACCTTAAATAGTCCATTGATATGAAAACTAAACTTTAAAACTTAGGGCTGTTTAAAATAATTGAAAAATAAATAAAAATCAAACACCCTTTTAAAAAACTTTATAAAATTATTGAAACACAGACATGTTTCGGCACATTAGGCCATTATCCACATTGATAATCCATATTGATAATGGCCTAATGTGCCGAAACATGTCTGTGTTTCAATAATTTTATAAAGTTTTTTAAAAGGGTGTTTGATTTTTATTTATTTTCCATTGATATGGTTTCATAACGATGTTTATACTTGTTTGTGTTGTTTTTGGAAATTGTTGGGGTAGCTGGTAGTAAGTCCCTTTCCTCCCCTTATTTTTGAACAGAATTTTATTGAATAATCTCAGGTGAACGATATCAAATAATTTTGAATCAATATAAAGAACTTGAAGATAATCACTAGTGAAACTATTTGTGAAACTATCAGATCAGTGGAACTATAATTTTTTGGAAATTTGAGTCAGTGTTTGTGGTTTTTGTGTCGAAAATGAATGAATCGAAACCAATGCTGCGAAAATCGTTTCGGAAGATGAAACGTCACGAAACTTCCAGCCATGGTTTCATACACGATCAGATCTGGAAGCTATTCCATGGAATCTGGAAGGGAGTCGTGCGATTCAAGGACAAAATACAGGGGCACTTTGTGAGTAATTTTAATTTTTTCTCTTTAATACTCTTCAGAGATTAATTTTGTAAAAATTTAACAATCTAATTACATTGAGTATTGTATTGTAATTTTTTCTCTTTAAATACTTTTCAGAGATTAATTTAGTAAAATTTAACAAACTTATTAGATTGAGTATTGTATTGGGGAATTCGATTTGTGTTATCAGCTCAATTAAACTGTGACAAAAGATCAACTGCACCTTATTACTGAAGGGTGTAGCCCGAAGTAAATAATTTATAGCTTTATTTAACCATACAATGGATTCAAACAGGAAACTTATGCCATTAAAAACTGGTGACGACTCTGAACTATTATTAGGAACTATTCTAAAACTTACTATTGTTGGAAGCTATTCAAGAGTTAATGAATTGGGTTTCAATCAATAATGGAATTTGTCAACCCTTGAATTAGTTTTTCAATGAGCCTTAGACATTAATGGAATGGGTTAATAGTCGCCCACAGATCATTGGAATGACCAAGGTCAACCAAGTCTTTCACCACCCTTCCTCGGTTCTCCCTCCGATGTTGCCGCTTCGTACTCAGGGAGTGAGTGAGTGTGTGAGAGAGAAGGAGTGATGTTTTGTTTGAGTGAGGAGGATATTGTTCACCTTCCTTGAATTGTTTTGTAGGAGAAGGAAACAATCATTCTAGGCTAGCCAAATGAGGGTGGACTACAGTGGCAACAGGGCTCACCATTGCCAGTGACCTTGGTCATTCCAATGATCTGTGGGCGACTATAGACATTAATGAAGTAAATGAAATCGGTTTCAATCAATGATGGGATTTGTAAACGTTTGAGTTGGTTTTTTTATAAGCGTTGGACATTGTTGTAGGCAATTTATTTTATGTCAACCTAGCCTGTGAAAAGTTATAGTACGGTGCAAGGTGCAATTAGACTCGAACCTCAACATCCAAAGAGAAAGGATGATTCCTACGCCAACTTGTTCTATACAACCCCTTTATTGTTTGGTAAAAAGTTACACCCTTATGAGCGTCGGGTTTTTGTGGGAGGGGGTTGAAAGGTGCAAAATTTCAATTTTTCGTGAATTGTAGCCGAACCAAGCGTCAGACGAAAAAATTCCATACCTTATCTATCTATAACGAACCTTATCTATAGTACGTCATCATCTTCCTTGAGAGTAAATTGAAACGTGGATACAAAGTTTTTTGTCATTTTTTCTGAGGGTGATGCCCACATGAGCTTCTAGGCCTGTGCGTGTGTAATAAGAGGGATGATCAAATTGTAGATTAGAATTTTTCCTACAATTGAAGACCAAATTTATAATTTTCGAACCAGTATTGGAGCAGTATTATTTGAACCAAGCTGGAGTCATTTTTCCATGGCTAGAATGTCTTCTTCGCTTGGGCAGACTATATTTATTGAAACGCAAATTCGAACAATCACTTATTATTCTAGTAATAAACATTTGAAAACGCATTCGAATCGTAATAAAAAGTATTAAATACGCAATTATGTTATAAAGGGTCACCTTCACCTGACAGTATGTACTGTTCACTGTTTTTATTAGTACATCCATCTATTCATGGTACACTTCCGGTGAGTTACTGTCACATACACAGTAACTTACTGTCTCTTTTTTTCTTTATCTTTCTCTCTCTCTCGCTCTCTCTCTCCCACACACACACACACACACACACACACACACACACACACACACACACACACACACTCTTTCTTGCTCTGTTCATCTTCTCTTCTCTACTTCACCCACCTCTTATTTTTCCTCTTCCTCTTTCGTCACATTTCTTTCTCCTTCATACTTGTGCATGGCACATCTTCAAAGTTTTCTCCTTTCATCCTTCTAGTCTAGGTGCCAAATGCAAAAAAAAGGGGGTAACCTTTTTTGTAATATGTCGTTGGTTTTTTGATCGATTATGAAAGATTTTGATGTATAGATTCCGAATCCGAGTGATGCTAAGCTGTAAGAGTTGAGCATTTTTTGTAATTCAAAATGTATGTATGTATGTCTGGCTCAACAGCCCATGAAGAGCCTAGCCCTACCAGCTGATTGCCAGTGTCAAATTCACTCTACTATACAGCCCATCCAAGCCAAGAAGACACCCTGGTATGACGGAAAAACGGCCCCAGCCCGGCCAATACCGGCTCAAAAGCCATAAATTCTCAATCAGAACTCACAGTCCCCGAACCAATACTGGCTGAGCCCCCTCCACCCCGCCAGAACTCCCTCCCGGCCGGATAGACCATACAGCAAGCAAATAATCATCAACCAGGATAAGAGGTAACGTGTGGTTAGCACGTTGATCCTCTCAATCATAAGCCAGTCTCCGCAACCAATTGGCGGCGCAGAACACCTTTGAATAACATGCAGTTAATCAGTTAGAGTGTAATACAACAATTACTATTCCTCCAGAGACGGGAAACGACTGACTATCTTTACTAATGACAGCCAATCTCCCAAAGGAGGGTTTGTAATTCAAAATGGCGGCCAAAATTTCTGTTCCATTTCTAGTCTATCACGATTTCCGTCAAAACGAAGCTTCAGAGGAAAAAATCATTCTTATCTTTTATTTTTAGTAAATTCAATTTCGAAGAGAATGGTATAAGATTTATGTCTTTATCTTCATTAGGAACAGAGTTAACTTTCAAGAAAAACGAGAATTCGAGTTTTTTCAGTATTTGCTCGCTAAGATCTTCTGACGTATTGATTTGAATCGTGTGAATCATAATCCCTTTGGGGATAATTTTATCCTCTACAATTTGAGACCAAGTAGATATTTCTATCTTGTATAGTTTTTGAATTAGGGCTGTAGAAATATATCCTTGTACCTCAAAATGGTCTCCAATTTTTTTTACGTGCTTGTATTGAGATTTTCTTTGGTAATAATGTCTTATAGATCAATTTCCAGCAGATAAGCCACTTACCGACCTGAATTTTGGTAATTTTCAATAGTAAGTACCCTTCAAGGATCTCAATCTAAGGATACCTCTAACTATTGTTAAAGTCATCGGATCTCATTAAACTATAACCTATAGTTACCTATTATTTCTTATTCCCTCTCCAATCATCCAAGGAGATGATACGTTTCTTTTGAAAACAAATACAAGATACATGTATCAAACGAAAGATCTTGACGTTCAATTCAATTGTTACATTTTATATCAACAAAATTTGATGCATTTGGTACAAATGAATTGACCATTGGCTGCTCGTGCGCATGAAACAAGTGAAGTGCTGTACAGTAAAAGATACGGACACTTCACCTGTCTCGTGGGTATAAGCCGCCAGTGGAATTGTTATGTTTCCATTGTTTTTCCATTTGATACTTGTGTCATCATGCGTATCTTCTTTAATGTATCATATTGAAAGTAAATTGATCCGTGTACACACAGCTTGTTTATTGTACATGGTCTACTTCCTCTATCTTAGCACTTTTTCTTGATATCCTTCTCTTTTCAATTTTCTGCATCTTCCACAATCTCTCTCTCTCTCTCTCTCTCTCTCTCTCTCTCTCTCCATTCCACATTCTGTTACAATTTCATTAATTGGACATCTATGTCAAAACTCCGCCATTTCATGTAGATACATCACAATCATATTATAACAGTAAGAATATTGAATCCTATATCTGTAATTTAGTAAGTCCACTACATATCCTTGTATATGTATATATATATATATATATATATATATATATATATTTTTTAATCAGTTGTGTAATTGACTTTTGTTTAATATTAGGAATCTAGGATTTAAGATCATTAATGCTGTACTCTACTTGAATAAAGTGAATAATCTAATCTCTATCTATCTCTCTCTCTCTCTCTCTCTCTCTCTCTCTCTCTCTCTGTATCTCTCTCTCTCTCTCTGTCACTCTCTCTCTCCCTCACTCTCTTTCTCTTTTTCGTTCTTTCTTTCTTTCTTTCTTTTCTTCCTCCTTTGCCTCTCCAATCATTCTTTCTCTCCTCTAATTCCACCTCAATTCCGTTTTTTGTGTTCATTCTGTCATCACGACCTTGGCGTAAATAATGCATTATTAACAGTATTGTGGAAAAATAATGTTAGAGTAATTTTTTGCCATCCTGTCAGATACGGTTAATACGGTCGCCATTGCAGTCTTTTCCGTTCGTCAATTTTTCAGTTTCTTCTGCTTTTATCGTTTTTTATTGTTTCGCTTTTCATGTGTACGTATTATTCTATTTTTTGTCAATTTTTGTTGTGTTTTTCGTGTGTCCATCGCTAATAAATTATGTTCAAACTTAGAGCAGAATTCAGTCCTTTACTGAACCGTGATGAGTAATATTTTTGTGAATTCAAATTCTCATGCGTATACGTATTTAGGCAGTTTTATTTGTTTTTGCCCAACTTTGTGTACACAACGTTAGTTGATATTGTTCTAACCTAGAGCATTATTTATTCCTTTAGTGAACTGTGGTGAATAATATTTTTGTGAATTCGTCTTCTCATGAGTAGGTATTTAGTCAGTTTTTTTTTATTATTGTCCAATTATAATTGTAAACAACGTTGATTAATATTGTTCTAGCCAAGAGCAGAATTTACTCCTCAAGTGAACTGTGATGAACAATGTTTTATTGAAATCATATTCCATGAATACGTATTTAGTCAGCTTTATTTATTTTTCTCAATTTATTCTGTGTTCAGCGTAATCATAATTATATTAATTTACAATAGAACGTACAACAGGATTTCTCCAAAAACTGTTCCTCTTCGCACTGGCGGCTCGTACCCACGAAACAGGTGAAATGCCCGTATCTTTTACTGTACAGCACTTCACCTGTTTCTTGGGCCCGAGCCGCCACAGTGACTCTCCCAATTCATAGAAACAATCCAAAATTTGATGGATTTTTAAAACTTAGAGCAGATTCTACTGCTTTTGTTATCTGTAATGGATTATTTTGTGTATAGTGGAATTGGATGCAGATCTTCTCATTAAAAATATTTATATATTGCAAGAGTTTTTTGTTGGTACAGTCTGAACTTTATTTAAATAATGTCAACTTTACTTATCCTTAATCCCAGCTTATAATTCAATCTTCAGTCTGGCTTATCAGCATTTTATTCACATACCAGTTACTATCACTAGAAAAACGCAATTCCCATTCTTCCGTTTGTGTTATAAACTAATAAAACGCGTCCTTGAATTTTAAAACATTTTAGTAACGCGGAAAAATGTAAGATTCTAAAATCTGATTATCTTTTTATTATGCTCTTACATGTTTTTTATTGTAAGCAACGGTTTTACACATAGGTCAGGTATTACCATCGAATAGTAAAAAATATCACGTGATGCAGGAAATGGGAGGAAAGTAGTTAGAAAAATAAATTAAATTGTAAATTTTTTTATTTGTGAAGTTGGCGGCACGCTCAGCCTTGTGGATAATAATTTAGCGAGTTTGTAAATCTGATAAGAAATAGCGGGTAGTCTTGAATTGTGTTTAGAACTGTTGAACATTTCTTGTTTCTTGCTGATTAGATTTTGAGTGTTAAATATATGTTGATAGAAACATCAACCGCATAAAAATTGTTCTTGGAAAGTTGATAGACAGCTTTCAAATTGCTTTTGAAAAATTGATTGATAGAATCAAACCAAATTCAATCTTTTTGGGAAATGGAATATTTTCTTTGATGAAACCCAGTTTCTTAAAGAGAATGCAGCTCAGAATTGCTGCTAGATATTCTCAAGCTTTATAAAACGCAAAAAGTAGCATTTAACTGAGGTTTTCTTCCTGGGAAATGGAATATTGTCTTTGATGAAACCCAGATCATTTCAACTTTGAAGCATTAAAGAGTATTCACTATGCAGGCTAGAATGGTATTCTCAAGCTTCATGGAACGTGAAAATTAGCATTCAACGGAAAATTAGTGATCTAATAGCAACTAAAGTAATGAACCAACTCAAGTCACACTTGAGTGAAGTACATGCGACTTGACACGTACTCTATTGCTTATACATCTGGTATTCATATGCTGTACTTGCAATTGAGTATCCAAATATGCTGTATCAAGATAATCTAAACATGTATTCAGCCCTAGAGTTTATCTAATAATTTATAAATATATATATATATAATATCATTATTATCACGAGTATATAAATACTATATATTTATACATAGTTGAAAATAGAAAAAATGAGAAACCCACGTTTAGTTTTCCTTTATGACATTTTTACTGTACTTCATTTGTCTCAATCTATTCCAGGACTTTTCCCTATTAATAATACGGCACTAATGGTGGGCTACTGGGCAGAGCAGATTCTTCAACTGAGAATACAAGTGAATACTTGTTTAATTTATTTCCATGCGAATAATTATTCCATTTTAGTGCATTTCATTCGAAAAAATGCGCTATTGGTCTTGACCGGACAATCGCAAATATATGATGCGATATATTTTTAACACGTTTCCGAGCCCCCAGAACACTGTCCCCAGAATCTGATGTCCGTTCAAATTCATCTCTCTCTGAACCATTCAATATATATATAAATTATTTATAATATGTACAGATTCTTGTTAACACGATAACTCACGAAGGGCTTGTCGGAGAGCGACCAAATTTTGCACAAAAATCATTAGTGTTAATATCTCGGTCAAGTTCGTTAACCAGCCAAATTGGTTCGTGGGTAGGGGTTGAAATTAGGGGATGAAAATTTTGAAAAATCATTTCAAATCGACCAATAACTTGATAGTTTTGAAAATTGGTGTGTAAAATCCCTTATTATGCCCTACAATTTAAACGTCAACGAACATCCAATAAAAAATGGCGGAGAAAATTTGGCAAATAATTCGGTTCAGTGGATTGTGTTTTTTCTGGTGATGAATCGGCAGTGCCATTTGAATTCATATAGATAGCTCATTACTAATGGTGGGCATACTGATTTGAGCCATCATTCAACTGAATTGAATTTGAAATGAATACTCTGTTCCGACCGCCAGCTGCCATGTGAATAATTATTTTTTTTTTCAATAATCTTACTTGAACACTGACACACATGTATTGAACATAGTGGCCAGTTAATTTCCTTGTTTTGAAATTGTAAATATGTTATTCTGTTTCTCCTTATGGAAATAAAATTAATCCATCATTATAACACTTATATGGAATAAAATCCATATTCTAACACATCATTTAGTGCCCTTATATCACTTGAATTATATTACTTGACTAGAATACCTAGAGTACATACATTTTTATACAAAGTGTATGTATAGCAGGCCTACATACCTCAATAGCACCGCTGCAAAAATATATGCAGTACACGTTATTGTATACAGTCATATTGATTTGTCGACATTATATCTATATTCAGTTGGTTACCTTTCACTTTTGCGTGGATACGCCAGTCTTGTCACGTAAGTTAATCCAGCGCCATTTAAGGTTCCCTTGGCTTCCATTAGAGAGAGGTACAGTATAGTCTGTCCAAACAAAGAAGACATTCTGGCAAGATGGGAAAATGACTCAAGCTCGTTCAGTATTGGTTTAAAAATTATAAATTTGGTTTCAAATTGTAGGAAACATTCTGATCTACAATTTTTGATCAAATTTTTGAACTAATATTGATCAAGCTGGAGTCATTTTCCCATCTTGCCAGAATGTCTTCTTTGCTTGGACAGACTATGGAAAGAAATTGTGTGCGTTGTTGCCATTTCGTGCAGGCATTGCAATAAATGTGCAAAAGTCTGTTGCAATGTTGTTGCGTCAATTGTGTAATTTTCGAAAAAATTGTGCGATGTGATTATGAGCATGATTTGCAACTTTTGGGGGTCGGTTGCTCAGAAGTGGATTGGAGTTCTTCTTTGATTCATTGTGAGAATAATTCAGGTTGATGATTGGGGGTTAAACTAGTTTCTAAAAATACTTATGTTAGTACTAGGACAGAGGTTTTTCGATTGGAGTAATTCTTTGATTAATAATTGTAACAGTAATTGACTTTGGCTATTGGGGGTGAAACTAGTAACTAAAAAGACTCATGGGAGTACTGGGACAGAGGTTTTGGATTGGAGTAATTCTTTGATTAATTATAAGAATAAATCATTTACTGTGATGATTGAGTGTCAAACTTGAGAAGGTATTGTTCTACTGGGATACAGCTTTCTCGAAATTCATGTCTGAAGTTTTTTGTAATTGTTGCTGAAATTTTTCATGGCTGAAATAATTCTTCATCGATTCAGATATTCTAGGAGAGTGGTTAGTTGAAATTCTTGTTGGTTTGTCTGTATCCCATCAATAATTTTCAGGTTTATTTCATATTTTCAAAGTTGTTTGATTCTGATCCAATGTCTCTGAATTAAAATTTTTGTAATATTTTCCCTGAACGAAAAATAGTTGTATGAAGTGCTGCGAAAGTATATAACCTCGTTTTGGCCCTATTATTCATACAAATTTGGAAAGACAAACTACCATATCACCATAGCATTATTTTTTTACATTTTGAACACATTACATTATTATTTTGAAAAAAATCCAGTGTTGTCTAGCAATAGGTGCTATCAAGTGAGATAACCTTTAAATTTATAATTAATGATATTTTCATAATAAAAAGATATACTTTAGTCAATTCAGTCAATAATGATTCAAGTATACTACTGTGTATCTAATCCAGGCCAATACTACTGATAAATTCAATTAATTCAATAGTACCAATACATATTTTTTTCTACAGAGCTCTTTCAAATAAATCTAGTTCATCCGGTAAGTGAAGGACTGAAGGTTGCTAAAAAGAGTACCGCAACACAATTTGCAATGCAAGCTCAGTAACCTTGATTGGCAATCCGTACACTATAGTTATGTACGGATTGTAAATATCATAGACATGTACACATTTCAACCTAGATATATATTTATACTTTAGATATACAATTACCCACCCATATATAACATTTCATAGTACAATAATGGTAATGGCATTAATAATGATAGTAGGGCCTGAAGCACCCAGTCTAAGATTCCTAACCTATAATTAGAACATGTTGGCTTGAGCCGGTAAAATCAGGATTGTGTATGTACTGTTTTTAGTGGGCGTGCTAAAAAGAGTCCGTTGCATACTTGTGCTACTAACTTGAAGTATGTAGTTCGCGCAAGCTGAGAAGACACGCAGTTACAATGTAAAGTATATTGTAATGGAGTGTCTTTTCTACTTGTGCGAGTATGGTAAGGCGAAGTTTGTGAGTTATTTCCTGGCCCTTGTAGGTAAGACTGTGTTATTTAGTGTGTATAGTCTGACCAAGCAAAGAAGTCATTCTGGCAAGATGGGAAAATGACTCCAGCTCTGTCAATATTGGTTAAAAAGTTATAAATTTGGTTTCAAATTGTAGATCAAAATTTTTTCCAAAATTTAAGACCAAATTCATAATTTTTGTACCAATATTGACCGAGCTGGAGTCATTTTCTCATCTTGCCAGATTGTCTTCTTTGCTTTGACAGACTGTACCAGTAATGTAGTACCTATTTACCAGGTCGATATTATATATTTAGAAGTGGTAATGACTGGGTTGAGACATGTTTATAAATTTGCTGAGAGACTGGATTCGTTTCCTGGTTGAATGAAAGGTAGGCTAAAGTAGTTCAATGGTAGTGACCCGGCTGTGAAGCTGGAGTTGGATGCTTGGGGGAGATTAGTGGATTGATAAGAATAAGAGAGAGAGACGGGGATATGAAATGAAAAGACAGAGAAAGGAAAAGGGATGAGGAAGAGAGAGAGAGAGAGAAAGAGAGATTTTCACAGTATTTGATTTGATTTATTTGTTATTGTTCTAGGTCTGGACACATTGCACAAAAATATTTACAAAACGAAATAGTTGTATAGTCTGTCCAAGCAGAGAAGACCCTCTGGCAAGATGGGAAAATTACTCCAGCTTGGTCAATATTTGCTCAAGAATTATAAATGTGGTCTTAATAGTAGATCAAACCGTTTTAGATCAAATTGATAATTTTTGAACCAAAATTGTCCGAGCTTGAGTAATTTTCCCATTTTGCTAGAGGTTCTTCTTTGCTTCGACAGACTATTCATAACTTTGATCAAACAGAGAAGATAATATAATAAATTATTTTACATCAGTAGAATCTAGAGAGAAAGAGCACTGTTCTTCATCGTTCTTCTCATTGATTGAGCATTGTTCTTCTCCAGGTCTAAATAGGAACCTAAACTCTAGAGAATCCGATGTAAAATGAGGTTTGTTTAGGCCTATATTAGACTGTGTACTTAGCTCCCTATCCATTTGGAGTCAATGCTTGGGGAAGCATACACGCAAAAACCTAGAACTCAAATCAGTATCACACTCAAAAAAATCGTAGTTACTTTACGCATTTTACATTACCTGATAACGGTCTTTCCTACATTATATCCTGACCTTGTTGCACCTTTTCAATGCAACAGACCTCTTCCATAACTAATTCTAATCCAATTAGTTCCAACCATATATAGAGTTAAAGATATATGTATAGAAAAAAATCAAGGCGTTTTCGAATGACTTGTATTAATGCTCAACTCTCTCTGAACAGTCGGCTAGCTGTCTGCGAGAGTTCATCGAAATGAGAGTGATCTCAGCTATACTAATTTGATCTCCAGAGACAGTTTCAGACTGTCCTGAGAGAGTTGAGAATTGAAAACAGTGATCTTCCAACCGCCTTGATTTTTTGAACCAGTCGTATATCAGTTGCAGCATCTATTCCGGTATAGTCTATCCAAGCAAAGAAGACCCTCTGGCAAGATAAGAAAATTACTCCAGCTCGGTCAATATTGGTTCAAAAAATATTGATTTCATCTCAAATTGTAGATCAGAATGTTTCCTACGATTGAGACCAAATCAGTTATTTTTGAACCAAAATTGACCGAGCTGGAGTTATTTTCTCATCTTGCCAGAGGGTCTTCTTTGCTTGGACACTCTATACTCGGGGGCTTTAGGTCCACTTTATAAATCGAAATGCACAGCCGAGCTTCCTGGCTTTATTTGTTCATCTCTAGGTTAACAACTCTTCTGAATTTCTCAGTAATAATTTGATTCGTTCCATTGCGGCCGTCGGAAATTCAACCTCTTTGATATAGCTTATCCAAGCAAAGATGACATTTTATCAAGATGGGAAAATAAGTCCAACTCGGTAAATATAATTATGTTCCAATAAATTTGGTCTCAAATTGCAGGAAACAAAGTGATCTAAAATTTGAGACCAAATTTGTTAATTTGTAACCAATATTGATAGAGCTGGAATCATTTTCCCATCTTGTCAGAATGTCATCTTTGCTTGGACAAACTGTACTAGGAAATTTATCAATAATACATCACTGTCTAACGCTCTAATTAATATTTGGATGCAGGTTTGGCCTTATACTGTATAGAATAAAGATCAATACATGTATATGTATAATAAATAATAATATAGTTGAGAGAAATACTGGAACGGTAAGATTCAGCAGACTTGATATCTAATTTTTTCAGTAAAGGCTACAGATCTATGCATATAGCTGGAAGACATACACTCTCAACAGATTTGATATCTAGATATATATATACATATATATATATATATTTTTTTTGAACCAGCTATAGTCTATCCAACCAAAGAAGACATTCTGACAAGATGGGAAAATTACTCCAGCTCAATCAATATTTGTACCAAAATTACAAATTTGGTCTCAAATTTTAGATCAGATTGTTTCCTACAATTTTAGACCAAATTGATAATTTTGTAACCAATATTGACCGAGCTGGAGTCATTTTTCCATTTTGCCAGAGGGTTTTCTTTGCTTGGACAGACTATACCCTTCCTGTTATAGCCAACTCCAACGATAATGGCGTGTGACAAATTAATATCTGTTATTAATTATCAACTCTATTAGGACAGTCGGTGAGCTGTTTGCGAGAGCATATCGAGACGAGAGCGGTCTCAGCTAACTGTTTCACTCTTGAAGACCGTTTACAGACTGTCCTAACAGAGCTGAAAATTAAAAACAGGTTGTAGTCGACCGCCAGTTTTGATGGTGTTTGATATATCTGTGAGGTATTGTCTATCCAAGCAAAGAAGACCCTCTGGCAAGATTGGAAAACGACTCAAGCTTGTTCAATATTGGTTGAAAAATTATCAATTTGATCTCAAATTGTAGGAAATGATTTGATCTACTAATAAGAACACATTTATAATTCTTGAACAAATATTGACCAAGCTGGAGTCATTTTCCTCATCTTGCCAGAAGGTCTTCTTTGCTTGGACAGACTATTTATTCAAGTGTAGGCATTAATTTGACAGAACTAGTTTTGGAAACCTTCCTGGAGTTATTGAGGATGAAGGGTCTTGTTTATAATTTTCAGAAGTAGGTTGATTTATTGGAGACTACCAGGTTTTTCGATAGGCGAGGTCGATGTTTTGATTTGTTCGACTTGCAGGATATCGTTTCTTCTATCTTTGGGTGTTGCCTTGTGATAACCCTAGAATTGAATTCCAATACGAATTTAAAGAGATTTTAATATTTATTTCAGTATTCCCACTATTTTTTCAATATCATCATAATAAGGGATGGGTATCAAAAGACTAAACATCGATATTCTTTCACTTCAACATCGATTAATCGTTATTCAAAAACATCGAACATTGAAATTGATGGGAAAATATCGATGTTTGGTTTGGAAACAATAATGTATCGATACCACGATACCTATCCCCAATCATCATCATTATTTAGGTTTAACTGTTGTTAACAACTTTTTGTAAACTATTTGAACTACTATCTTAAAATAATTTTGTAACTTACTTAAATTTTCAGTAAAACGAGTAATTTGCAATCAACTTTAGAAGGTGAGTAAGGGTTCACATTGGTTATCACATTGGATGTAGAAACAAAATTTGGAATGCAAACTAATGCAATTCCCACAATGCAAGGATGCATTACTGATTGTTCATCCAATGTGATTATAATATGATTGTCCCTTCGAAAAGTTCTGTTGCACGAATTCCAATCAGAGTTTAATCAGATCACTCTTAAATCTTCAATGGTTGATCAGAGAAATAACTTTGATGATCGTTCGTGCAACAGGTCGAGTATTAGTTTGCAATGCACTTCAATGTTGCTTTCAATGTTTTTGTAATAATTGGGCATGAATGTAGATTTGCACAATCATGTTATTTTCTTTCATTCGCTAATTTATTCAATTTTTTCACTTGCAGGTAAGTCGAGAGTCATTCTTCGCAAATATTCAAGTAGTTTTCAAGTGTTTGCATTGAGATTCCTCTGTGTTGAGTGCGTCAATTGAGGTAAGAGTTTTATTCTATTTTTGTTACCTCAGAGTTTGAAATGTGGATCTGCAGAAAAAAACTAATTTCATGAATAACAAAACATTAGTATAGTGTGTCCAAGCAAAGAAGACATTCTGGTAGGATAGGTAAATGAGCAACTCGGTCAATATTGGTTCAAAAATTATAAATCTGGTCTCAAATTGTAGGAAACATTCTGATCTACAATTTGAGAACACATTTATAATTTTTGAAACGAAATTGACAGACCTGGAGTCATTTTCTTTTCTCCTCAGAATGTCTTCTCTGCTTGGACAGATATACTTGTATTTGGAGATTCTTAGAATCGTTATGCATATTTCCACTTGTTTATTTAACTTCTTATTCAAATGAAGCTAAGTAGAGGGGCAGAAGATTTACTTCTTGATGAAAAATATTATTTAGATAACCGAGTCTTTTTTATGTGTTTTACTCTGGGAATTCGTATATTTTCAAGAAATGGTCTTTATACTAGACTATTGTCAATTAGTTTCGAATTATTCAAAGGACAATTGAAAATATTGTCAAATGTTTCTTATAGTTCACAGCTTTATCAAAATTCTTTTCCTCATAATTCTGAATTCAATACATGAATACAATGTAGGCCTACTCTGATTCATGCTTGTTATTCAAATAATATTTTCTGTGATGAATTGAGAATTATTGATGAGTCAATGATCAATTTGTTATTTCGATTAAGCATCAGAAGAACTGTTGAACTTGTTAAACTTTATTAGTGAACATTAATAAAGGCAACACATTGTAGATGGTATTTCCCAATACAGTCTACACTGCATTGAACTAGTTAGGCCTAGTGTCGTCAGTAATTTTGTTACTGGTATTACTCAGCTTGATGTCGGGGTTAAATAAGGAAGTTGGTATATACTTTTCACTTTATTCTCCATTTCGGCAGTTTAGACAAGACTGTTCACTATAGCTATTATCATGGTGAATCATCCTTTTTATGGTACTCTTTAGACAAGAGTTGATGTAAAATTCGCGCTTTTTCCATGGGTGGTATAGTCTGTCCAAGGAAAAAAGACTTTCTGGCAAGATGGGAGAATGATTCTAGCTTAATATTGGTTAATATTGATTAAAAAATTATAAATTTGTTCTCAAATAGCAGGAAACATTATGACTCACAATTTGCTTGGACTGACTATATACAGTATATTATTGATGTCGGTAAAATAAGGAAGTTCGTATTTGAAGTGTTACCATTTTTTTAAATTTATTATCGCATTCATTTGCGTCATTTGTTTGTTGGGCTTTGAAATTTAGTTGTAATATTTATGTAGAGTCCCTATTTCCAGTTGATTAATTAATTTGGTTTCGTGGTTTTAACCCTGATCAATTTTACGTTGTTGAAGTTGGACAATTTGTTGACCAGATAGTTTTGATTTGGTGTTGTGAGTGTTATGATAAATGGTCTATTTGAAGATTTATCATGTTTTATTATGGGTTTTTACAAATGTTGACCTTGTTTATCTTGGCCCTCCGGGGTTTCTGTGCCACTGAAACAATTATTGAGTTATGAAAAAGAGCATCCTCACCGTAAGCCTCGATGCTATCTATCCAAGAGCTTGGAGGCAGCTACTGCAGCCCAAGATTCTTAAACCTAAATCTAAGAATCAAGACTGCAGCCCAGTTCCCTTCCCTTAGACCCTCAACAACCACTACAGCACTAGATACCGGTTAGCAGATGCTTTGAGGGCGCGGGGCAGACTCAGTCCGGTTACTTATTATACAGAGCATGTATTACAGGAATTATTACATTTCTAAGTTTAAATTTGCTTCAAGCTCTTGATGAACAGAGCATAAGAGCCTGCTGTTCAATTTGAACAATAATTTGGTCAGAATTTTGGTTCAGAGAGCATGGAATCAGGAATATTGTAAGAAAACGAAAAAATAGTTTTCATGCTGTTAAGCACGTAAACTTGTAGAACTTATCCATGATTCATTCGATTCATCGTTTATAGAGGGATATAACCCAACACGTGAACTTGAAAAACTGGAAGAAGTTCTGATGCAACCTTCTATGAGTCAGGCATCACCTCTCATTTCTTCTAGTTGTGAAATTCCTCAGCAGCATCTCACGCAATGGATGTGTAGGTTTCTGTTGTTTTGTCGAGATACAGCTAGTTTTTTGCGTGTCTAGACTGCGTTTATTCTTATTTTATTTATTTTTTATCAGCGAGCGTGCTGTTGGTTTATTTGGGTGTCGCCAGAATGAGAGAGATTCAGATTCCATCACTTAAGTCTCTCTTTATTTATTTATTAATATATTGATGAACATACATTGGGAAGGCCCTTAGTATTTCTACAACAATTTTCATCAGAAATTGTCAAAATTTTTAGGTTATGAGTTCAAATTTCTTTTCCAGCCAAAGCCCTTCATATTTCTACCACAATTTTCATTAAAATATTGTCCAAATTTTTAGGTTATGAGTTCAAATTCCCATTCCAGCCAAAGGTTTTCACTTGAAAAGATGATCCGGTAGTGAATGAACAAACTTTTGCGTGTGGAGGTCTTCTTGTATGCGAAACGATCTGACGGTTAGTTGCAGTCGAACAGCTGTAGCCAATCGCAGCTCAAGACAAGAACTGCTATGATTGGCTACAGCTGTTCGACTACGTCTGAACGTTTAGCATAGAAGGAGATCTACTATTTATTTATTTAGCGTATGGCTTTTAGTAATGGGGAGACCCAAGGGTTGTTCTACTTCGCCAGCATATAACATAATTTTCACTAGATGGAATACCATAGTTATAGTTCTTATAGAAGACCTAGTATTATACTTACACTCCCGCAAAACGTTTGTTTATTTCGTCTCAAATGATTGTGAATAGGGTGAAGTATACTACAATAAACATGAAAATCTTCCATTCATAAGTTACTAAAAACGTAAAAACCCACGTGTGATGCTGAGAAAGTAGTGAAAAAGGTGAGGGAGGATGTGAGGAGAATTGAGAGAGAAAGGACACTTTTGAGAGATGAAGAGAGAAAGAGAGAGTGAGTAAGAGAGGGAGGGTGGTGAGAGAAAGTGAAATGAATGAGATGAGGGAGGATTTGAGGAGATTTGAGAGAGAAAGAACACTTGTGAAAGATGAAGAGAGGAAGGATTAGAGAGAGAGAGAGAGTGAGTGAGTAAGAGTGAGAGAGTGGTGGGGAGAATGGACCAGCACAAATCGCAAGCACCGTTCACCTCTCGATCCTAACTGGTCAGTGGCAGTCAGTGTACTAGCACCGTTCGAGTGACACCATCTCGAGAGTGCTGGGTTCGAGTCCGCAAATAGATCAGGAATTTTTGCAAGTGCACGTGCAGATTCTTATACGAGTTTTAGCGTGTATTTTGAGAGAAAATTCGGCAAATTGTGCGAGATTTTTTTGCGTGAAAAGGTCCTACGAGAAAGTTTATGTGTCAGCGTTAAACTGCAACGAGCTAACGGGTATTTGTTTTGATATTTTGTGTTACTTTTTAGTGTGTTGAGTGGTTTGTTTTGTAAATTTGATATTCATTTGAGCTCTAATTGGCAACCAATAGATAAGTTTGTAGTTTGGTATTTTATTAGTGTTGAGCCCTGTTGAAAGATTTTCCTAACGAGTATTGGAAAATAGATATTTCTTAGTGTGTTTATGAGTGGTTTGTTCCTAAATTTTATACTAATTTAGAATCTGATTGGCAATCAATTATTGGATAATATTTTGATACATTATTATCATTGACCCCTGTTGAAAATATGTTAACGAGAATTAGAAAATAGTTTGATAATTTTTAATGTGTGTATGAGAGTTTTGCTTTCTAAATTCAATATTAATTTTAGCTCTTATTGGCAGTTGACTATTAAATAATAGTTTTGTAAATTATTCTTATTATTATTGAGTCCATTTGAATAATCTATGAAACTTCACCAACGAGTATTAGAAAATACAGGAAATATTAGGAAATACAGGTAGTTTGATAAATTATTATTATTATTATTAGGCTATTATAGGATAACTTGATTGAAAATCAGTTATTTTTAATCTTGATTGAAAAAAACCGGCCTGGTTGGCGCAGTGGGCTGGAGTATCACAAACTTCAATCCGCTAGCGCTGCCTGGCCAGGGTTCGAGACCTAGTAGGCATGGCTGTTTTTCACCTCATCAATCACCTTCGCACTCATTATCCATTACCGCGCACAACTAAAATGCTTAAATGTGGGCATCATCCGCAATAAAATATATATATCAATAACCAAATATTGAAAAACTGTCGAATAAACTTTATTATCAAAATATTCTTCGAACCGATATTTTATGTTGTTTCATGGAATTAAATTCTTATTTATTGACCCATTCAACAGCCATATTGCAGAACTTCTGAATTCTCTAGAAACATTCCCCTGACCTGCTTTTGTAGTAGTGATTAAATTTGACGGTTGTCTCTTGGCTTTTATCTTTCTTCACCTCTGTTAGGACAGTCTACGAGCGGTCTGAAAGAGCATATCGGTTCAGCGACTCTAGGTTGAATTGGGTCACCAATTATTGGTGTGCTAGAAATTATTGAGGTTTTCCTATTCATTTACCGAAATTATTATTGATATGATTTTTAATCATATTATTTATTATTATTCGAATCCACTAATTTTTCAATGCAAAATCTTGTTACGAGTATACTATCCTGATGAAAACGAAGTCATTAAATTCGTGAAATTTCTTTTCATGTCCTTGATTCAACAATCAACATGATGTCTAGTTATATTACTACTCATGCATAGAGAAGAGTTTCTTTTTTCTATCCATAGAATGTTCTAGGTGGAGCCTCCATTGTATTCTTGTAGACGCGACAGCCCACTTTCACTTTTTTACTTCTTTTTCTTCCATTCTTCTGTCTTTTTCTTCCCCTCTTCCGTCTTTCTCTCGCTTTTTAAGTCTTGTTCTTCCACTAAGAAAGTATGGAAAAGGGACGAACTTGTAGTAAGCACATCAGAAAATATTGGGAAAGGGAAACTTGTGAAAAACTTAACAGTATTTTTATGATTACCGTTGAGAAAGAGATTTATCTGTAGATTTTGTGTGTTTCTTCACTTTCAAAGTTTAAATTTTTCTTTGATGTGTTTACTAGAACTCTTTTTAATTTCTTTATTCTTATTCTTCTTCATCTTCAATTTCTCCTCCTTATAATTATTATACATTCCTCATTACTACTGTATTCTTCTCCCGTTTTATAATTTAATTTTTCTCATATACAGTACCAATAAAATTATATTTTTCGTTTTTTTCTTTTCCTTATTTTCTTCCTCGTCTCTTTCATCTGAGTTTTATCTTGTCTCGTCCCATGTCATCTTCATAGTTTTTCCTTTTTCACCCCTTTCTGTCATATTTTTATCGTATCGTTTTGTCGTATCTGTTACCTGATCCAATTCTCCTTTCCTTTTCATTCTTTATTTCTTCTTTCTTCTCCTCTTTCTCTTAATTCTTCCTCCTCTTCATCTTCTTTCTTTTTTCAAAATAACTCCACTAGTGTCGAAATATAAAATCATCTCTTCCACATATTTTTCCGTTTCTATTCTTCTTTACTCTGAATTTTTTGAACATCCTAGTTTTTTCTTCTACATCTCCTCCCTCTTTGTCTTCTCCTTCTTATTAATTTTTTGCCCTCTTTTAAAATTTCTGAGTTCTTCTCGATCTGCTTCTTATCCTCAAAGCGTGCTTCTAAGATGAAACAACATTTCCCATATCTCGTTGAAACATAAGTCCAAGATTTATTGGACCGTTGAATTTCAAGAATTCATATAGTTCCCAATAACGCAGATTTGTTAAAAGTCTCACTTCTCAACCTTCTTGATAAATGATTCTATTGTTTTAATTATCTATCTGTTATTAATCCCACGTAAGCTTCATGTTATAGTCTGTCCAAGCAAAGAAGGCCCTCTGGCAAGATGGGAAAATGCTCGGTCAATATTGGTTCAAAAATTATCAATTTGATCTCAAATTATAGGAAACAATTTGATCCACTATTAAGACCAAATGTATAATTCTTGAACAAATAGTGACCAAGCTGGAGTTATTTTCCCATTTTGCCAGAGGGTCTTCTTTGCTTGGACAGACTATACTTTCAAATCGATACATTTTTTTCAATAATTTTTTCAAGTTCAAAGTTTTCGGTTCAAAAGTTTCAAACCTATTGTTTGTTGATAAATTTCCATTAAAATGACGCGTGAAAGATAAGCATTTGGATATTTTCCAGTTTTGATTCATTCAAATTTTGATAGATTTTTGTGCCGCACATAAAAACAATAATGCTTTACACTCATAAATTCAAGTATCCTATATTATTCAAATCGAGATTCATTATTTGTTTGTATTGTAAATGTCAATCAAAGTATTACAAATACTGTACATACTTTTGCTCATGTTTATATTTGTCTCTAAGCTATGAAGATGATAATTATTACTATGAAATAAGACTTTTCCAATTTCTTTTTGGTGTTGGAGGATGAAGGTTTCATTATCATGTAATGCCGTATAATGGATAGATTCTTGTATTTAAAAAAATTACAGCATTGTAATTGAATCAATCTTGAATTTGGTTAACAATTCAACAATTAATTTTGAATTACGGTATTTAATTTAAATCAATTAATATTCATAATTCATCAAAATCTCTTCGTAGGATAGAAAGCTCTTATAACAACAATATATTATTAATATTTCAACTTTCAATGATTCGCGGATGGATGAATTAACATAATAATTGATCGGGTACATCCGATTTCCACTTGAATGAACTGAGTTTATGATTATTATTTATACAATAATACAGACATTGTAACTTTCGCCAAGTTCTCTTTAGAAATTTTGGAACTAATGATTTACTAGATAGTGTATACTCATTAAAATATTATTGAAAATTAGTATACTCATTAGTAGACTATCCTGTGCATTTATAGTCTTTCCAAGCAAAGAAGATATTCTGGCAAGATGGGAGAATGACTGTAGGTCAGTCAATAATAGTTTGAGAATTATAAATTTGGTCTCGAATTGTAGATGAGAATGTTTCCTACAGTTGGAGACCAAATTTATAATGGTTGAACCAATATGGACCGAGCTGGAGTCATTTTCCCATCTTGCCAGAATGTCTTCTTTGCTTGGATAGACTATACCAAAGCCCTAGGATATGCATTCATTCCCTTACTGCCAACTAATTATGGAATAGACTTTTCCTAACTACAGTAATTTATGAAATAGACAATAAATTGAGTTAGGATCACGCTTTATTACTAACGTTATCTATGTTCCGTGACAATGAACTAATAAGCATAGTAAATCCAAGGTCTTGAGAATTACTATGGGACGTGTTTATCAGCATTATAATAGTGAATCTTACTAGAATGAATGACCCAATATGTATTACGGTAATAGCGGATTTTAATAAAAATGCAAGGATTTCAATTCCCTTTGGTTAATTCTCAATCATTGACAGAGAGAATTGAATTAACAATTAGTATTCCATTCTCTCTGGTTATTTATGAAGCTGGTACCACACGAAAGTCGAAAAATTAAGACATTTATCAATCTATTCTCTAGTCAGCTAGTTACACAGAATACTTTTTGCAGACAACATCAGCTGTTGTAACGCACAAGGAACAGACGAAACCGCCTTAATTTTTGGCACCATCTATATGGGAACTGTAACCTTCAAAAATTAAACCACAGTTTAGGTTTTATATTCGGTAAAAAATAACTAATCGAATCAGCGAATTGATGTAGTGGAAATTACATTAAATGTATCCAATAAAAAATAAAATTAATCAATTCAGATTCAAAAGCAGAGTATCCTTTATAACTATGTGAATATGTTGAAAGAATTTATCAGTTATTAACCAATATAGAAGGCTAAACCAATGGGTCATACCTTCTCTAATCACTTGTATCAATTTAAGTTGAAATAGAATAGCTTATTAGTATCTTACTAGGTGCTATATTAATGAACAAAAAAAATGAAAATAATATTCAGATTTATTCTGAGTTCACCCTGTGTTTAAAGTGAATTCAACTCTTAGGTGTTGAAATGCAAGGTATTCTGTCTAGATTGTTCACTGCTCTTGGATGTGTGACCAGGATTTGACCAAGTTGAAGAAGTTTAACCTACCACCAGAGACAATGTATTATTAATAATAATAGCATTCTCTTTGCTACCACTGTCTGCTTGTAGGCTACTCATGGAACAGGTGAAGTGCCCGTATCTTTTACTATACAGCACTTCACCTGTTTCATGGGCACGAGTCGCCAGTGGAACCTACACGAATGGGTCTCCCCACAATAGAATGCTTAAAAATACAATCCAAGCTGGGAACAAAAAATGATAACATGAAAAAGATTGGATATGTTTCAAATACTGGGTGAACTAAAAATAATGAGCAAATAACTGAGATTGTTCTGATCTAACAGATGATGTTGTCAATAAGAGTTGTCATTTAGCTATGTCTAGATGATGTTCTTGAAATCAAAAGAGACAATAGATGCTTTACATCAGCTGTTAGTAGGTTACATCCAAGGTGTACAGAAGAGTAGAGGTGGGGCGGAGTGAAGCAGCTGGCTGTGAAAGTTATAATTTTGACGTCACGGAGTTCCTCTAGTCAAAAATTTAGCATTGATTTCCCTATCCTAGCCAAAAAATTGTGCACTTTTTCTCAATTTACGAATTATAGAATTGTTTAATAGGTAAATTTCTTATATGAGCTTGTGGAGAATTTCAAGACCTACATTTTGAGTGATTTAAATCTAAATTTTAATCAAATTTAACATGAGAAAATGTCCGTTAATGTGTCTTGGGAATGCTCTGCAGCTGGGCTAAAGCAAGTTATGAATAGCAATGCTATCGAATGCAATGATATTATAAATGTATCTTATAATAGCATTGCTACTCTTTATTGCATCAGCCCAGCTGCAGAGCATTCCCAAGACACATTAACGGACATTTTCTCATGTTAAATTTGATTAAAATATAGATTTAAATCACTCAAAATGTAGGCCTTTAAATTCTCTACAAGCTCATATAAGAAATTTACCTATTAAACAATTCTGTAATTTGTAAATTGAGAAAAAGTGCGCAATTTTTTGTCTAGGATAGGGAAATCAATGCTAAATTTTTGACTAGAGGAACTCCGTGACGTCAAAATTATAACATTCACAGCCAGCTGCTTCACTCCGCCTCACCTCTACTATTCTATACACCTTGGGTTACATCATGTACAATAGACGGACAAAATCATCTAACTTTTTGGCATCAACTATAGACTCCCAGAAGAGATCAGATCGACATTTCCCACGTCCGCCTTATCCAATCTCCCTATTCTTTCAAACAATGATTGATTTAGATTTCATTGAATACTATCAATGCTACATACAGTAATTTCTTTGTTCTTTTGTTTGGCCAAAGAAATTGCCAATGTAGGTACAGTATAGTCCGTCCAGGCAAAGAAGACATTCTGGCAAGATGACTAAATGACTCTAGCTCGGTCAATTTTGGTTACAAAAATAATACATTTGATTTCAAATTGTACATTAGATTGTTTTCTACAATATAAGACCAAATGTATTATTTTTGAGCAAATATTGACCAAGCTGTAGTCATTTCCCCATCTTGCCAGAATGTCTTCTTTGCTTGGAGAGACTACACCTTGAAAAAATAATCGATTACAATAGGTCTGGCTTTGGTCAATTCTTTTTCTAGTTAGCATTGTGCCAAAAACATATCCTTGTCAATAAAATATGACTCTTGTTGCTTGAATTACAAATAGAAAATATCGTATTTCACGTGCATTTTAAATAGTTTTTATCGGATTCTCTCTTTATCCGAGTATCCGAGTAACAACTACTGTATTTAAAATTCAGCTCGTTTATTTAAAAACAATAATATCTTTGTTTAGAATCACCTTCCTGATGACCAATCTCTTGACTTATGTTGTTGAATTTTAATCAAACTTTTGGAGTGAAGAGCAAGCTTAGCCAATAGTTATCGATGTATTGAGATTTCCTTTTTTTCATTATTTTGTTTTAAAATTGAAAAATAATTATTATTCAATAAGCTACCAATGCTATTCCTCCCCATTGAACTTGGGTTTAGCTGACGCCAAAAAGTTGGGTGGTTTCGTCTGTCTCTTCTACTTGATGTAAACTACTAACAGCTGATGTAAAGCTTCTGTTGTCTCTTTCGATTTCAAGAAGATAATCTATGCAAAGCTAAATGACAGCTATAATATTGACAACATCAGCTGTTGGAGCGCAAAAGGTGCAGACGAAATTGCCTAACTGTTCGGCATCAGCCTTAAAGCTTGAAACATGACTAGATTTCCCCCAATCTTAAGTTTTGTTGATCTGTTATAGTCCTTCCAAGCAAAGATGTCCGTCAAAGCATTCTGGCAAGATGAGGAAATGATTCCAGCTCGGTCAATATTGGTTCAAAATTATAAATTTGGTCTCAATAATTCTGGTTATTTATTCAAATCAAAGAATTTTTCATATTATCAACCATCATTTCCCATATAATAACTACATCAGGCTGAGGCCGCACTGCCGGTGCGTAGAGCCTAGAGGGTGGAGGGTAGTTGGTAAATCTATAGAACATACACACCATCCACAGTAATACATCGTATGAATGGTATGTGTTCAGCCGCCATCTTGGAATTCTTGCTATGAACAACATAATTTTAAAAAACAGAATGACGTCATACCATATCCCGTCTTTCGGAGGACGATAAGCCGTCGGTCCCGACTACATAAAAAAAAGTAGTCGTCATCTATCATCCATTTCATTACCCACGCACAAGCCTAAGAGCTCATGTGGGTTTACCTCATAAACAAACAAACAAACCATTCATACGATGTATTACTGTGGATTGTGTGTATGTTCTATAGATTTACCAACTACCCTCCACCCTCCAGGCTCTACCCACCGGCAGGGCGGCCTCAGCCTCAGGGCTGTGCCCCAAGCTCGCCGTCCTATAAACACTGTGTAAATATTTAGCCAAGAAATTTTTGTAGATTTTTTTGTAGCTTATTTTGAAAAAAATTACCAAATATTTTGTTTTCATGTTGCATCCAACGTAAATTTTCCTTTCCAAATACGTCATAATATTGATTTAACTGGTATCAGACCAATTAATTAAACATTATCTCCATGTTTATTTAATATGAGGAGTGGAATATCAATCTCAATTGAAGATAAAATTGATCATAACTCACAATATTTGTTGAATGATTAGACATTGTTTACTATATCTTTCTTGCATAGTGTTTGTTTTGATTGTAAATATTGTTTTTATCGGCAGTATGGGAAAAACACGTGATTCGAGCAACCCGCTAATAGATCAGATGGCTGGGAAACGTGAATAAATGAAATGAGATGAAAATAGAAAAAAGGAAATAGAAAACGAGAGGCAATCTAATGAACTGTCATTTCCGTTTTTCAAAAACGATAAAACTTTATTATTTCATCTCTCATAATTCATATTTACATCTCTTTCTACTCAACATTTACACTTTCTTCTTCTTCTTCTTCTTCTTCTTCTTCTTCTTCTTCTTCTTCTTCTTCTTCTTCTTCTTCTTCTTCTTCTTCTTCTTCTTCTTCTTCTTCTTCTTCTTCTTCTTCTTCTTCTTCTTCTTCTTCTTCTTCTTCTTCTTCTTCTTCTTCTTCTTCTTCTTCTTCTTCTTCTTCTTCTTCTTCTTCTTCTTCTTCTTCTTCTTCTTCTTCTTCTTCTTCTTCTTCTTCTTCTTCTTCTTCTTCTTCTTCTTCTTCTTCTTCTTCTTCTTCTTCTTCTTCTTCTTCTTCTTCTTCTTCTTCTTCTTCTTCTTCTTCTTCTTCTTCTTCTTCTTCTTCTTCTTCTTCTTCTTCTTCTTCTTCTTCTTCTTCTTCTTCTTCTTCTTCTTCTTCTTCTTCTTCTTCTTCTTCTTCTTCTTCTTCTTCTTCTTCTTCTTCTTCTTCTTCTTCTTCTTCTTCTTCTTCTTCTTGATCATAACTCACAATATTTGTTGAATGATTAGACATTGTTTACTATATCTTTCTTGCAAAGTGTTTGTTTTGATTGTAAATATTGTTTTTATCGGCAGTATGAAAAACACGTGATTCAGCAACCTTAATAGATCAGATGGCTGATAAATAGAAAATGAGAGGCAATCTAATGAACTGTCATTTCCGTTTTTCAAAAACGATAAAACTTTATTATTTCATCTCTCATAATTCATATTTACATCTCTTTCTACTCAACATTTACTTCTTCTTCTTCTTCTTCTTCTTCTTCTTCTTCTTCTTCTTCTTCTTCTTCTTCTTCTTCTTCTTCTTCTTCTTCTTCTTCTTCTTCTTCTTCTTCTCTTTTCTTCTTCTTCTTCTTCTTCTTCTTCTTCTTCTTCTTCTTTTTCTTCTTCTTCTTCTTCTTTCATTACACCTTCTTCCTCTTTTCTTCTTCTTTTCTTCGCCTCCTCCTCCTCACCATTTCTTTCTTCTTCCTCTTCTTTTCCACGTCTCCTGCTTTTTCTTTTTCTTCCGTCTCCTCCTCCTCTTCCTCAACATCCTTTTTTTCTTCTTCTTACTCTTCTCGACTTCTCTTCTTTGTCTCGTGCTTCTTATTATCATTGAAAGGCTGTAATTAATTCCTTCTACTACTGCGCTTAGTTGTATATTGTGAAAACCTTTCAGTTGGAATAGGTCCAGAAATATTTTCTTATAATTATTCAACAATCTAACACTTGTTTATTATGTGATATTTGCATGCCTTCCATGCCAAGGCAAACCTGAATTCTGATAGTTACAGATCATATCGTTAGTTTTTATGTTAATGTGTCTGAGTTTACTTCTTGATGTGAGTTGGTCATGAATTATTGAAACTTGCACCATTCCCATTAGGTGAATAGTTCATTAGTTCAGTAATTGACTGTTTAATGGGTAACTGAGAAACACAGTGAGCTGATAATTGATTTATAGATTGATATTTTATAGCCGCACATTCAAATTCAATGGTTGCAAAGGATTTGCAAACGTCTCACTTTGGTTTCCAAGAACATTGAGATTTTTAAAAAGGGATGATCAGTACAATATCAATAATCTTTTGATCTATTTGATCATACTGTCATCAGAATTTTCGAGTCTGTTTTTGTTAGTAATTGAGCCTGCCGTTTGTCTTCCCCAATCATTTTCATCCATAAGTCACCCCGAGAAAAATACATAGGCTATTGTATTATGCAAGAATTTTCAGTTTCTAAATTTTCAAAGTTTAAAATGTTCAAGGTATTTAAATTTTTGATTATTCTTGTTCCAAAATTATAATAATCCTTTATAGAATTCAAAATTTGTTTAGTTTTTCCTTGTGAGTGAAAATTTGTTGGAGTCGAATGAAGTGAACTAAAGTAGCATACATAACCTGAATATTTGGACTGATGAAAAATTGGTAAAGGGGCAGTTTAGTAATGGCCTATCTCCACTACATACAGTATGCTGTAATGGGCTTACCATCAACTGAAGTAGTTTAAGAAAGTCTAATTAAAACATTTCCTAGAGTATTTTTATATAAATCAAGAAAAGGCTTAATTGATGACGGTACGCTGTACCGCTACCTCTGAGGCTGAGGCCGCACTGCCGGTGGGTAGAGCCTGGAGGGTGAAGGGTAGTTGGTAAATCTATAGAACATACACACCATCCACAGTAATACATCGTATGAATGGTATGTGTTCAGCCGCCATCTTGAAATTCTTAAATATGGACAACATAACCTCAAATGAACAAAATGACAAATGAACAAATAACCTCAAAAAACAGAATGACGTCATAGCATTCATACGATGTATTACTGTGGATGGTGTGTATGTTCTATAGATTTACCAACTACCCTCCACCGTCCAGGCTCTACCCACCGGCAGTGTGGCCTCAGTCTGAGAGTGAGAGGAAGGAGTTGATTTTTTTATGGAGAGATGGTGGTGAACATACATAACTAAAAACTTTAATAAAATCACTCTAAACGATTACACTGCACTGATTATATTACAAGTATTCCTCTCATAAACTTTCAATTTGTGAACTTATGAATTAATATGAACACTTACACATACTGGATAATTTATAGCCAACTCAAGAAAAGTCTATGAACTTCATAAGCTACGTCATCTCTCTGTATGATCTCATACATCTCTCTCTAATTATTACGTCATCTACTGTATTTGAAAATACGTACCTATATTATAATAACGTGTTTGGTACAACTACAACTCGAATATACAATATTCGTCTCTTGAATGTTTTGATTAGACACAACATGATATATTTCTCTTTTATGAACTTCATAAATATTTCCCAGTTAATACCAGTATTCATAGTCACCAGTGTTTTATGCAGGCATTGCTAGTATTAGTGAAAGCGTATTTGGATAAGAGAATTACTCACTCTTTGGTGTGCTCAATTTAGAAAGGCTGATAGTTGTGAAGGATGTTTCATGCTGTTTTTAAGTGGGACAGACGGTTCCCAGTAGTTTAGTCCGGTCGAGCAAAGAAGACACTCTGGCAAGATGGGAAAATGATTCCAGCTCGGTCAATACTAATTAAAAATCACAAATTTAGTCTCAAATTGTAGAACAGAATGTGTTCTATAATTTTAGAACAAATTTGTTATTTTTGGACCAATATTGACCGAGCTGGAGTCATTTTCCCATCTTGCTAGAATGTCTTTGCTCGATCAGACTATAGAAATGGAGAAGTCCGTTCAAGGTTAGGAACTGAATGGTTGTTGAAATTTTTCTATTCTTTCTTTGAATAATAACTTTTCTTCTTTTTCTTAGTATTTTTCTCTTCTCATATTATCTCATTTGTATATCCTGCTCTTTCTCTGTAATCTTTCATCCTTATCCTTATCTTTCTTCTTTCCAATTCTCACCTGTTTATCCTTCTTTATCATCTTCTCTTTCTCACCCTCCTTAATGGAATAGTAAAATGTGTCCGTTTGTTCCTAAGATATAGTACACCTTCGATGTACTACCGAAGTAATATTATCTTCACTGATTAACATTTGAAAATGACTCTAAAGAAAGAGTGCTCGACAGAAACCATTGTGTTAAATGCGCGTTTATTGAAAACATTTAAATAATATATTTTAAGGGTACTGAGATAAATATTTAGAAATTAATTAATTATATAAAAAATGATAAATTAATAAATATAATGAATAATAATATAATAAATTAAACATAGATAAATATTTTGTTAAATGAAATACATTGATGAGTAGCCCTTGGCAAAAAGGAAACAAAAATAGAATTTATATCTTTATAGATGAAGTTGAAAAAATATTGATTTGAAAATTGAAGATTGAATTTAATAATAGTTGAGCAAAAATATAAACAATTTACAAAAATAGTTACTTAATGCACTTCCGTTAAATGCAAGTCCGTATCAACTCTACAGTGGCTATTCTTAGAGAATGTAGAATTGGGATAAATATAGTTATTTTCTTTGGATCTTCCCCCCCCCTCATCATCACCATTCTATCTCTTCTTTCCTCTGCAATTCTTTCCAAACAATTCGTGAGTAATGAGCTTTTCGTTTATCTAAGGGAAGTCATCCTAGGAAGAACCTTCAGCAATTCGTTAACTCATCATTATTCTTTGACAGTTTTGAAAAATTGTTCTGTCCATTTCCATCCTTCCTCCTACTCCTCCTCCTCCTCTTCCTCCTCTTCTTCTTCTTCTTCTCCTTCCTTCTATTTTCTTCTTCTCTTTTTCTTCAACTGTCCTCTTCCTAGATATTCGTGGAGTACTTTTTCCTAATGTTTTCAAAGTGTACCGTCCATTACTCTCAAGGTCCTCGTATTCTTCCTAGTGTCAAAAAGTTTGATCTTTATGATGATCGATTGTAGATCAGTAAAGGTATTATGACAGAATGCAATTCATTTCATTATACTATAGTTGATTGAATGATCCAGAATGCAATTTATTCTTCTATATTTGTTTGAATCATCCAGTGACCCAATGTAATCAAGAATTGTTGGTTAATTTTGTTAACGTACCATCTACTTTGAAAAATTAGGAGCCATGTAAAACAGGAAGTGACGAACACTCTTAGGATATGCACAGCATCTTTGTTTCTACTTATAATATATAACTCACATTCGATTAAAAAAATCCCACAAAAAGAACATGTTTCATGGAAGTTACAAGCTTATTTTTTTTCTAAAGAATATATTAGAGAATATTATTAAATCTGTTTAATTGTTAAAATTGAACAAATTTTGTTCTCTGAAAATGAGTATTTTATCATTATTTCTTTAAATTCAAGTTATCGAATACCAGAAATATGTATAAATATTCTGCTCTCAGAATAATTGAGGGAAATGTAATTAACTCATTTTAATGACCGTTTTTTTCTGTAGCCTGAAATTGTGAAACTTGTTGTGTTATAAAGTGTTGTTATTTTTTTAAAGAAGTTTCTAACTTTTATGAAACAAGCCCAAAGATAACGAAAAGTTCTTCTAGCTTCTTATACTTAAAAAAAATACTTATACTTCTTATACTTCTATACTTGAAAAACTGGACTTAGCAAAAAAATCAATTGTTTAAAGATCAGGGCTATATTAAAAATATTTCCTTTCTTATTTAAAAAAACTGGTCTACAAAAAAACAAACTCTGCGGATAAAGATCAGAGTTACAAAAAGACTGAAAACGAATGACTGAAAAAATAAGTGAAGACGATTGACGAAGTCATAAATAAAATGAGTGAATTATGAAAAAACAAAAAAAAAGTGAAATATGGAGAAGACAAAAAAATATTGAGAAGAAAAATACAGAGCGGTTAAAAAATAATAACGAAAATCCGGATCACTCTCGGTATGTGGTTCAAAGATCATTATTAGCATACTGTTGAGTGTAGAAAAAAAGTGGAAAAGAATTTGTCTGATTCAAAATGGCAGCCATTTGTTGTTGAAACTCCACCCTGCAGTGGAGTCCAAAAATAGTCCACTCTTGAATGTCAAGGTCGGGAGATGCATTCCATTCGGTCGGTTGGTTGGAGTCATCAACTTTTGTCTCAAGTTGTAGAAAAAGTGTTATTCAAACTCATTTTTTCATTTGTTCATTGTTTAATCACTGAGATCATGATTATAATCTGAGCAGTTTTTCATGAAAAGTTTGAAAATTGTTTTATGAATTAAAACTAGGCTGAACCTTTACTATTTCTGGAGATAATAGGTTATATTCAGAATGAGACTAATGAATGAGTGAATAAACCGGTCACATTAGTCTGAATAAATATTCAAATAGACTATCACATTATATTAAATTAGTAATAAACTAATAAATAAGCCTCATTCTGTACTTTCTAATTCTAACTATAGGTATTTGTCATATGAATTTTTATAAGTAATTGGTTCAAATGAACAAGATTTTGCATTTCCACAATACTTCACATTGAATTCTGGTCTAGTTTCATTTCATAACTATTAATTGATACAGTTTGGAATTTTGTAGTTGCATTTATTTGCAGAACAAAATATTACTTTTCTCCTTAATTTTACTTGTGGTTTATAAGTGAATTACAAGTATTTTTGGTGTGCAAAATCAATTTCTTTGAGAAACAATAATAGTGAAACTGTGTGCTCAGTTCAATAATTATTGTTGAAGAAGATACTGAAGTTTATCGAATTTGATTCATTAGATGTGATACAGATGTACGTAACTTTCAACCCGATCCATTCAATAATTGTATCATATTAGATTGTTTTATGTACCTCATTGAATGTATCTTATTGGAAGGTGCTTGAATCGTGAACACACAACTTTAGTTGAGATTATTTAGCTATTCTATATGGATTTAAAAGTTATTTCCATAATCTTCTCAGTTCATAATCATAATTCATTTCATAATCTTTTTTCTAATTTCATAATCGTCACAGAGAATCGTATCAATTAATAACTTGTTAATGTCAGTCCGTATAATATGTATACTTTTCTTTCAAGATTATTAATGAATTATCGCTGAGAAACATATGAATTCGGTGAAAACACAAATTTCAACACGAAGTTTTCAAGGTTAATAACCTGTTGAACAACATTGTAGATTGATAAAAATACTGGAAAGAAACCGAGATTCTTCCGTTTATTAGTGAATTTGAGAAGTAAAATATTAGTTCAGAAAAACTATACCAAGATTTTTGGTTTATCAGTAGTTATTGTACGCGTATCTAGTTGCTATATTTCTCAGTAACCCTCACACAAGTTTAAGATGAAACCTTTAATATGATTTTTTGTAAGAGGATGTGAATGTAACATTGAATTTATTCCATCTAATTTTTTAGAACATTTTTATTTTTTTTTCAAAGGGAAGTGTAAATGAAACTCGAAATAGGCCTAACTTATTTCAAGAAACAACTTTAAATTACGTCTTATGAAGTGCAAATTCTTAATCAAGATTCAATAGGCTATAAATCAGTCAAAATTCAGTTTTAACGTTGAAAAAACCACTCCCAAAAATTATATTTGTACTTGACATTTTTTGGTAACCAATTCCTCATGTTGGACTACTTTTTATACTCTGGAATGTATCAATTTCGTACAACAGGTGTATAAGTATGAGGAAATCAATTATTTTATCGATTTAAATATTTCAGGGTCGTTCGGTGTTTGTTGCATTTTATGATTTTGACATGCTAAAATACATGTTGATGACAATTAGCCTTCAAATAACCGGATCAGATTTGAAGAAATTGTCGGCTTTTGTGAAGTTAGCATTAGAAATAATTGAAAAAACTGTGGAGAGACAGAGGAGTAGTAGAGGAAGATGAGAAAAGGCTATAAGACTCAGAAATTCGGAATTCGTTTTACATGCCAAATTACATAGAACAAAAATCAGAAGAAGATAGAGAGAAGAAATGGAGGAGAAAAGAAAGAAGAGGATTTAAAGGAAAAATTATAGGCTAAGTTGTTGTAGCCTAAATAATACATTAGTTGAGTACATCAACCAATTTTGCCAATTAACTTTTAAATCTTCAGCTTTAAATTGAAAAATATGTAAAGCTATGCTGTTTCATCTTTCTCCTTGTGCGCTCCAACAGCTGAATTTGTCGATTAAAGTTGTCATTTAGCTATGCCTGGATGATGTTTTTGAAATTAGAAGTGACAACAGATGCTTTACATCAGCTGTTAGTTGTTAACATCACTCAAGTTGTTTAGAGAATTAGGTCTACACACTTTGAAAATCACTTTCAAAAGACAAACTAAACGTAAAAGGTAAACGTAGAGGGTAAAAGTAGTAGGATGAGGAGGAGAAGAAGAGAAATGATAAGAAAAAGAAGAAGAAGTTGAAGAAGAGAAGGGAATTATTATGTAGATCAGTAGGTCTGCACCAACAGGAAGAAATAAATACAGGTTGCTGATATTGAAACCGCGGAATTTCACATGGAATTTAACACCTTTGCAATAGATGCTACTTCCTATTCCTATTGCAAAAAGCCTCAGGGTTTCATGTTTACTCATCATTATGCATACAGTGTTATTTTGTCGCCTCTGGTGAATTTGATATTATTTGCGGAAGTGTATTCGAATTCACAGTTGCTTACAAAGTATATTTACTATGCATAGTGTATAATACATACTTATTTTCTCTTAGGGCTACTGTATTCGTTAAAACTTTAAATAATTAAAATCAAAGTACCCTTTTTAAAAAAATATGTAAAAAAGGTTAGGCCTACTTTGATTTTAATTATTTAAAGTTTTAATGTATAATACAGAGTATATTACATAGTGTATTCGAATACTATGTAAGTACCTCTGTACTGCTTACCATGGGATATAGAAGTATAAATTAATATGTTCTTAACAAAAGTGAAACCCTCTTTCATTGGGTTAAAAATGGAATATCCGCACTAAAAATAATGAAATAAAAGTAATTGAATGAGTTATTCAGAATAAATGAGTTATATTGAATTGGAATGAAATTAGATTGAATGAATTCTTCAAGATTGTCAATGGGTTGTTGTAATCAATCACTACTCATTCCTGAATTTTGTTAAAAATTTCTTCAATTTATAAATTATTTTTTAGACTTCATATAAAATGAAAAGACTAGACGTTGTCAAACCACTGATTTATTAAAAAATCGAGACCGCAATTTTAATAAATCAGTGGTTTGAAAACGTCTTGTCTTTTCATTTAATATGGATAACTACCACAATATCACCTTCACAACTACTCAAAAAGTGAAAAAAGACTTCATATACTTAAAAATGAAGCTTTTTATGTAGTTGTGAAGATGATATTGTAGTAGTTATCAGCCTAGATACTTAATTATAATAAAATACAAGATATTGTCCATATAGATTTTTTATAAATTTTTTTTTGACAATTCCTAGTATTTTTATTAAATCTGAATACAGTAACCACCACACAACTCACCTTCACAACTACACAAAAGGCTTCTTTTATAATGTTTGTGTAGTGGATAAAATAATTATCTATTCAATAATATAATAAGCATGTTTTTCTACTTCTTGACTCAAAGTTGGGGGAACAAATGTAAATATTTTTGCTAATTAATCATCAACTGAACATTTTGATTAGGTTTGTCTTTTTTTATGTTCCGATTTTATCCAATTTCTCTAGGGAATGAATCATAGTCTTTGCAATGGTAATAAATCTATTTTATTACATACCGTACAACTTATATAAATTGAAAAGAAATTGTACTCAGAAATCACTAGATTGATTTAAATGAGGACTTCTATCTATTGGAATGTCAATTTGATAAGAGATAATAATTTTTTCAAAGCAAAAGTGAGGACTTACTTTTGCCCTTTGAGGGCACTTCCTTTCTACATGAAAAAATATCAAGAATATAGTGATGAACTTTCATTTAATTTCTTTTCGAAAGGTTGAAACCTCAAGATATGTAGTTCAATTTTGATAATGGATATCAGGTGGTGATTTAATTGCTATCAAATAATTATTCTCGGTAAAAAATTGTCTGATATTTCCATTTGCAATAAGTATTGTTGTTAGAAGAGTTATGTAATTTTGATCACATTATTCCTTCGTGCATAAATAATGACGTATAACTAATTAGCCAATTTTAGATTGATGACTTGGTTAATGATGAACTATGATCGTTAAAAATTCTAGTGAGAATTTTGCATCTGAAATATTGCTGATTTTATCAGGGTTGAACTAAATCATAATTTTCTGTTGAACTATTTAGAAGAAATAGTGTTCACTATTTAATAATTAAATTTCTTTCAATAAGATACACAAAATGATACTTGTATCAAAAAATTTAACAATCTAAAAAAATTCCTCACATCATTATTGAAACGTATGGTTTGTTTTCGATTGTTCATTTGATACATGTATCATCTTCTGTATCTTCTTCAAAGAGAATTGAACCTTTGACATGCAGCACAATCGGCATTCACATTGGTATATTGTATCATGTATGTTTTTACCTAATGATTTTAAATTTATATCTATAATAACATAATTTTGTTAAATATCCAAGATCATGATCAAATTATGGTATTATGTGCACAAATTTCAAAGCATGAGGCTCGATACACGATATAGTCTGACCAAGCAAAGAAGATATTCTGGCAAGATGGGAAAATGACTTCTTCTCGATCAATGTTAGTTCAAAAATAATCAGTTTGGTTTCAAATTGTAGACTAGAATGCTTTCTACAATTTGAGACCAAATTTACAATTTTTGAACTAATATTGACCAAACTGGAGTGGTGGAGTCATTTTCTCATCCAGCCAGAATGTCTTGTTTGCTTGGACAGATTTATTTATGTATTATTTATTGTAACAATTGCGACTTGGTAGCAAGTATTTTAAGCAAAGGTGATAATGAGTGAGTAAATGATGATCATGGTGAACATGTTTATACCTGACATAATTTTTCAATGTGAGAGCCGGTTAAAAGTCATTATTTGACATCTGGAAGTCATTGGTTTTTGTTCTATGTTGAAAGTTTAACTATAAATCATTTTATTTTTACTTTTTCACATTCAACATATTCGAATGCAACAGGCATATTCCAAACGGTGCTTAAGACAATAATTGTAAAATGAACATTTTAAAATTATTTAGCAATAGTTTGGAGTAGGATTGGCAAGAGTTTACATTATTTAGTACGGTAATGTAAGTTACCTGTGCAGCACTCATTAGTCATAACCCAATTGTAATTGAATCCAGTACTTGGTTGCCAGTTTGAGCTCAATGAATATTCTTATAACATTATCATAATAATCATACTCATATCTTGTCATGACATTTATAGCAGCTACGAATTTCTCATTTGAAAGTCAGTGTCAACAATCGAAAGACTACAATCGATTTATCGAAGTTATCGAATGACGTGAATCTTCTTCTGAACTGTTTTTCTGCAACAAAAAGCGAAAGAAATTTCTAGAAAAATTTCTCCCGCAAGCTGAGAAACCTGTGAATAGGATTCTGTGATTTTCCTGTAGAGTTCTGTGAATTATGTGACTTTTGTTTGTTGTTTTACGCCAACAATTGGAAAATAAGTGAAACAAAATCAGACAAAGATTGAAACATTGAAAGTTTAGTGTTGATTTGAATTTGAGAAACTGTTGAAGTAAAATAACTCAAAATGCCTAAACCTAAATCACCCGCTGCAGCCATATTGAAACTTACCAAATATCTCAAGATGAAAACGAAGGTAAGATACGTTTTTGCATGGGTTTTTGAGGGAGAACCAGATTGAAAATTGATGGAAATTTAATTTTGTCGTTCATTTATGTGTATTTATGCATGTTTTATCAGTTGATTTCATGAACACTAGTCTATGATATTACAACAATTATATTATAGCAAATGCATATCCCGTTATATTTGGTAGGCTACTTTTAAATTTCTCTGGAATTGAAAAAATCTTCAGTTTGGAATGTGTGCAGATTTAGTATGTCCAAGCAAAGAAGACATTCTGGCAAGATGGAAAAATGACTCATGCTTGGTCAATACTGATTCAAAAATTATAAATTAAGTCTCAAATTGTAGGAATTATCCTGATCTACAAATTAGAGACCAAATTGGTAATTTTTGAACCAATATTGATTAAGCTGGAGTCATTTTCCCATCTTGCCAGAATGTCTTCTATGCTTGGACAGACTATAGTTTAATGTTAGGAGTTTTATTCAAATTTAGAAGTGAACTTCTAATTTTTAACCTCAAAACTTGTTTGTCCAAGAAATATATTTATGCAAGAGAGCACAAAATTCTCTATCAAGGAATATATAATTACCAATATTTGTGAAATTTCAAGCTCTATTATTATTCTAACATTAAACAATTTTTCCAAATAGCAAAATCCGCGTCTAGTAATATATTTGTTATTTTATAATAACAATTGTGGCGTGGATTCAAACTCTGATAAGAATTTGAAAACTGAAACTCCTAATGACTGAAATCTAGCTTTTAGCCAATTTTTTGTAGCATCTGATAGCCAAATTGTGCTATTTATATCGTAGTTTTAATGAAGCTGTTTATTAGTAATTAGTGAATTGTTTCAGTCACATTAGCAAGACAAGATATAATGAAGTTTGCACTACTTTCTAGTGGTATAGTCTGTCCAAGCAAAGGAGACATTCTGGCATGATGAGAAAATGACAACAGCTCGGTCAATATTGGTTCCAAAATTACAAATTTGGACTCAAATTGTCGATTAGAATGTTTACTACAATTTGAGACCAAATTTATAATTGTTGAACCAATATTCACCGAGCTGGAGTCATTTTATCATCTTGCAGAATGTCTTCTTTGCTTGGACAGACTATAAATGACTGTGAAGCTGTAAACAAATTTTCTTTTCGTAACTTTGGTTTACATTATTTATTATACGTTGTTTTGCCGAGGGTGATCTGGAGTTAAATATAATAAATTGGGAAATAATGTACCAAATACATTCAAATAAGTGAATTAGTCCAATTTTCGTCATAGATTGTGTTACGTAATAGAATTAAATAGAGCTTGCACCATTTTTCTTCTTGCATTGGATTTCCAGAGACTAGTGATTCATTCAATGGTATAATTTCAACCGTGTACTGTCGAATTTAGAACTATGCATAGTTTATAAATACATGTGTAACCGTTTATTTCAACATTGTCAATGTTGAAAGACTTTGAGAATTATTTTTGAAATGTTCATCTTTCCTTAAATTTTTCCGTTCCAAACTCCATGTTCATCCCAATATAATCGTGTATCAATGAATAATTATATTTACAATTAAAATAGATATTGGTGGTTGGGGAAAACCCACGGATATTATTTTTTGTTCACAGTGTTTTGAATGATTGCAATAGTCTGTCCAAGCAAAGAAGAGCCTCTGGCAAGATGGGAGAATGGCTCAAGCTCGGTCAATATTGGTTCAAAAATTATAAATTCGATCTCAAATTGCAGGAAACAATTTGATCTACTATTAAGACCACATTTATAATTCTTGAACAAATATTGACCAAGCTGGAGTCATTTTCCCATCTTGCCAGAGGCTCTTCTTTGCTTGGACAGACTATATGATTGCGATTATTTCAGGTAAAGCTTTTTGACACAGTTTATGATAATTTCGGCCCAATCTTCGCTCTTAAAAATTATGAGAATTATAACCAAAGCAGTGTAAAAAGTATCGAATTCTAAATCGAACTCCTAAAAGATCGAATTCTATGTAATGTAGTTGAAGTATCCGTGGATCTATTCATCAACCCCTTATCTACCTTCCAATTATTATTTTGAAAATAGTTTTCAAAACTCTCACAATCATCTAAATATCTAAATTATTAGTATACCTGACGCCAAAAAGTTAGGCGGTTTTGTCTGCTCCTTGTTCGCTCCAAAAGCTGATGTTGTCAATGACAATTGTCATTTAGCTGATCTTTTTGAAATCAAAAGACAACAATTAATGCTTTACATTAGCTGTAAGTAGTTTACATCAACGAGGAAACAGCCAAATGTTCTGCTGAAAACTATACCATGCACATTCAATTGAAAAAAAGTTTTTCAAACACTTATCTCTTTCAAAAGCAAATTTGGCAAGAGTTTCATGAGTCTTGGCTCGTTCTAGTTAATTGTTTACAATTTGAAACCCACTGTGTTATCAGAGCTATGAAATAACAAAGTCAGAATCTTGAAAACTTTTGGCATAGTTTTGAGTCTGATGACGGAAGCTACTGCCAAATTAATAGGAGAGATGCCAACGGTTGTTTAGTGTTATGCACTGGGAAGAGAATGGAGATTGTTTATGGAAGTTTGAACTTTCAAGTTCCCTAGTTTTCTTGATAAAGGCTGTTTCAGTTAACCATTTTTGTATTTGGGATTGTACTAGGATGAGAATAGAGATTTTTTGGAAGTTTGGACTTCAAAGTTTTCTAGTTCTTGATAAAGAATGATTCAATCAAACCATTTTTGTATTGTGATTGTTTAGTTCGAATACAATGGGAAAAGAATTGAGATTGCTTTTGGAAATTTGAACTTCAAAGCTCTCTAGTTTTTTATCAGTAAAGGCTGATTTAGTCAAACCATTTTGTATCAGCTTTAAAAAATGAACGGATGAATCTTTGAAAATTGGAATGCTACTAACAAATCTAATTTTTTTAAATATTTTTATAGCTGACGCCAAAAAATTGGACGGTTTCGTCTGTCTCTTGTACGTGATCTTACCTACTAACAGCTGATCTGAAGCATCTATTCTCTTTTCTGATTTAAAAAAACATTAACTAAGCATAGCTTAATGTCAACTTCAATATTGACAACATCAGCTGTTGAGGCGCACAAAGAGTAGACGAAACTTTTGGCGTCACATATATCTAAATCCACATAAAAAGCATCTAAGAAGCAAAATTCATAATAGCATAATCTAATAGCATTCCCAATTATTGAGACATTTTTTAGGTGGTTTTCGAAAATGCCCGATAGGGAGAATACGCAAAATACAGAATTTTGATATGACAGAATTGATATGAGGAATTTTCTCGATTTCCAACCGTATTCAAAAGTTTCCCAAGCGTTTGAGTTGGTTTTTCAAAGTTCTTACTTGAAGTTACTTCTTAGTTGAAGTTGCACAAAGGGCTTCGTCTTTGATGGATTTATTCAGGGTACCATTACTCCATCAACGGATCTTTCCCTTTTCCTAAAAATTGGAGCGAGTAAGGAAGAATGATTGGGAGAGGTAGTAGTAGTTGGAGAGGAGGAGAAGATGAAGAAAGAGAAGGAGAATGATGAGAAGACGAAGAATAATGAGTACAATGTGTCATAAGATAATAGTAATTGGAGAGGATAAGAGGATTAATAGGTGTATTTGGATGAAGGATAGAAAATTGGAGAGAAGGAGAGAGAATGATAATGTGAGGCTGAAGGAGTATAGTCTAGAGAAAATGACTCCAGCTCGGTCAATATTTGTTCGAAAAGTATTGATTTGGTCTCAATCGTGGGAAACATTTTGAATCTACAATTTGAGACCGAATTTTTTTTTAACCAATATAGACCGAGCTGGAATAATTTCCTCATCTTGGCAGAGAGTCTTTTTTGCTTGGACAGACTATAGTAGTTTAGAAGGAGGAGGAGGAGGAGAAGACAAAGAATAATGAGTACAATGTGTAAAAGATAGAACTAGTACAAGATCTTGGAGATAGCATAAAATTTAATTGGAGATTAAAAGAATGAGGAAGTGATAATCTCTCGTTACCTTTCTATCACAGGAAAAGATAATTATCAAACAATTGTTTGTAACACTCAATTAAGCCACTCTACGGGATTTAATAGTCTGTCCAAGCAAAGAAGACATTCTGGAAAGTTGGTAAAGTGACTCTAGCTCGGTGAAAACTGATTCAAAAATTATAAATTTGGACTAAAATTATAGATCAGAATGTTTCCTACAATTTGAGACTAAATTTACAATTTTTGAACCAATATTGACTGATCTGGAGTCATTTCACCATCTTGCCAGAATGTCTTCTTTGCTTGTACATACTATACCTTTACAAACCTTGGGTCACTGAACTTTGCTCCAGTTTTTAGCGATCTATTTATTATCAATTAAAGATCGTTTGTAATTAGTAATTGCCAAATTGGATCATTATTTGGTAATTGAGAATTGGCCAATTGACATTCGGTAACTGAATGCAGGTTATGCAATGACTTCGAGTACTTCCTGATGAGTAATTGTTGGTTGTCAATGATTTTGAAGGTGGAGAAAGCGTTACAGTTTGTATGGAATGACACATGATGACTAGAAACTAGAAAGTTTTTTGTTGGCATTGAAAAATCAGTTAGAAACAGTAGAAGTTATGATAGCGAAGGCCGCCAGAAATAATGAAGAGACACTTCACAACCACCAGAATATTCAAGCTCTAGACCTCGTTGACAATTCTACAATATTGAGGAGACTGAAAAGGAAGAAGCCTACAGATCTCGTGTGATGTGAATAGTGTGATTGCAGAAGTCAGAATGTATAAAACTAAAAGTGTGTGATTAGTGTTTAAAATATTCAAGAGCATTGTTCAGTTAGAGTTACAAAGAAGGATTGACTTTGAAAGATCTTCTTTAGTGTGAAATTCCCGTATTAATTTAGGATAGAACTGAACTGTTCATTAGCCAAGTGCTAGACTGCAGTTAAAATTCATAAAAAAATTGAAAAATGTGGCAGACTGCCTGATATGAATGTATCTCATCTTTTGTAGTTATGCGTATGTTGATGATGATGATGATGATGACTCCTGGAGGTTTGACTCTAAAACACTAACAATTATCCAATCGTTGAGAATGAAGTCCTAAAGTTGAGGGAATAAACAAGAGTTCTCCCATTTACTGTATTGTAATTCTTCTAAAGCTCTAAGAAGAAGGTCTCATTTTATATGTTTCTGAAGCTCTGAAGCCTACTCTGATATTGAAAGTAATTCTTAATTAAATTCAATATTTTTACGGCTCGCGTACTTATCTTTCCTGTAATGTAAAATGTAATTTGAAAATAAATGAAAATTCATGCATTATAATTCAAATTGGTTTTTATCTGTATTTAAAGATAGATAGAGGTTTTCACTATTCATTATATTTTGAATAGTTGAAAACGATTACTCCAAATTTATTAATTTTTTTATCAAGAGATGAAATATCATTGTAAATAAATGATTACAAATGAGGGGGAAATTAGGGAACTAATAACCAATCAACTTCAGATAGGAAGTTACAATATCAAGATAAAAAAAACAAATCATAAATAATAATAATATTCGTGTAACCTGGCTGGCTCAGGTCTGGTGTCAGAGTTTTTAGGTCGCTCCTGATCAATTTCAGTGCCTCTGACATGACTTGACGACTGGTTTTAGGCAGCCGGGACCGACGGGTCAACGTGTCCATCCGAAATACGGGAAAGTAGCCTGAGAAAAATTTCTGGTCTGACCTGGGTTTGAACAAATCATTATTATCTTCTTTACATTCTAGTAATAGTCATCCATAACCACTTGAATTAATATAATCAATATACTAATCGAGAGTATTGTATAATTTGCCAAAATATAATCTCTTGAAGAATATTATCAGCATTATTCCTTTTAGAAATTACTATTATCTCAAATAATATAGTAATGTATTCTGTATTGAGATTTTTTTTTGTTTGTTGTTGTTTAATTTTTTTGTTGGGAGGGGGGAGGGGAATTCTGAAAACAACTGTCCTCGATCTGGAGTACAGTTAATAGTGATCATATCACACAGTGAAAATTTACATTACTTATAACAGTACTGTATCATACTCTATTCTATTTTCATTGTTCGGATGCATATAACGGTTCTCATTTCTCCGATTGTTACACTTGGAGATAAAAAACAATCGACGGTAATTTTATTAATTGATTTTATATGTTGCGCTGATAGTATCAAGGCCATTGTAATAATAATTTAAAGAGCAACAGTATCACAACAATGCATTAATCATCATCTCAATTGAAATAAAGTCCAAGCAAAGAAGACAATCTGGCAAGATGGGAAAATGACTCCAGCTCGGTCAATAATGATTCAGAAATTATAAATTTAATTTAAAATCGCAGAGCAGATTTTTTTCTCTAATTTGAGATCAAATTTATAATTGTTAAACCAATATTGACAATGCTAGAGTAATTTTTAAATTTCGCCAGAATGTCTTCTTTGGTTGAAAAGGTTATACTTTGTGGTTGATATTATTGATAGTTTCTTCTTCGTTGTACTGTTTTCCTTCTGCTTTGAATTATTTTATCTCGAATTTCTCTAGATTCATTCTATTGGCTGCATTGGGAATTTTTTTTCCTCCCGTTTAAGTTAGTTTCACCTCTTTGAACTGGGTTGCTCTCAATTTTCACAATTTTTTTCTGTTGGCTGTATTGGGAAATTGTTGAATTTTGTTTTGGAATGGATTTTCTATGGAGTTACAGAAAGCCGTTATGAGGAAATCTAATTCTGCTTTACCTCATTTATTAATCTTTTTATCTATCTTATGTTTTTTTCAAATGGAGTAGTCCAGTATTAATTAAAATCGTCTCGAAATTATTATACTGTAGAAACAATCTACTACTTATTGTAGTTAAACTACTTATTGTAGAAGAAACTACAATCTACTTTGTCTTTTGCTATCTGAATAAGCTTGATATCAATATTTGATTAATTTTTTTTAATATTTGATGAAAATCTTATTAATTTATAGGTGACTATATTTGAAATCAAAAATACTGGTTGGTTGATGAGTTTAAGCATGAAGCTAGCGTAATCAAAACATAGCCTATGTTTTTATTTTGTAATGCTTTATGGGGTAAATTGGGCCGTATATTTCATATCTTCTAATTCTAGTCACTACAGTAGAGGGTACTTTAAAATAAAACCATTTTATTAAAATAAAACTACTTGAAACCCATTTGAATAAAGTTGATTCAATTAATTCACTTGCACACTTCATACCCAATTAAATATCATAACTTGTTTCAAGTAATTCTAATTTATTCCATTGATTAACTGTAGGTAAAATTCCTCCAAAGTCAGTAGACACTTCGTCACAATACACTTTGCATTTTAACGGCGTGTCTTCTCAGCTTGCGCGAGTTGTAGTCAACTTTGTCTCATAGTAATTACTTGGTGGTGTATGTCATTGTCAGTATTTACTTGTCAAGTGTTCAAGCGCACCAACATTTTTACATAATAAATATTTCTTCCAATCCCTGTCACACGCTCTGTGTGTCTCTCTCTCCTTTTTTTCTCTCTCTTTCTTTTCTCTCTCTCTCTCTCTCTCTCTTACACACACTCTCTCTCGGAAAAATCCGAATATTTATCTGTCTTTCTCGGACAAATCTAAATATTTATCATTCTCTCGGAAAAATCTGAATATTTATTATCACTATCTCTTTCTCACGGAAAAATCTTAATAATTAATCATTCTCTCTCACTCTTGGAAAAATCTTAATATTTATATCTTTCGCTTTCAATCTACCCAACCCTCTCTCATACACTCTCTCTCTCTCTCTCTCTCTCTCTCTCTCTTTCTGTCTTTCTGTCATCATCTCATTCTTTCTCTTTCACTTGTCCAAGCTCAGAGACAGAGGTCGTTTGTGAGGCCTATAATAGCCTATACTAGAACTGCACCCTTTTCGACCAGTTGATAAACTGGGTAACACGTTCACCTTCGCGCTTAGTTTTTAGCTTTTTTCTTCAACATCTTGTAACTGAATGAGATTGATCACGTATCATGGCTCTGAAATTTCCTCTCACAAATGGAGCAATATTGAACATCCATAACAATATTCCGGTTTTCAAGAGCTAGAGCAAAGGTTTTCAAGAGTCTGTCCAAGCAAAGAAGACCCTCTGGCAAGATGGGAAAATGACTCTAGTTCAGTCAATATTGGTTCAGAAATTATGAATTTGGTCTCAAATTGTAGGAAACATTCTAATCTATAATTTGAGACCAAGTTAGTAATTTTTGAACCAATATTGATTGAGCTGGAGTCATTTTTCCATCTAGTCGGAATGTCTTCTTTACTCGACCAGACTAAAGTTTTTAAAACGATACCGGCGGCTTGCTTCATAGGAAACCAGAGACAGCGAAATTAGATTTATATTATTTGGAAGGCCTGTAAAATTGTCTTGTAAAGTCCAAATTGTCGTAGAAGTCCTGTAAAATAAGGACTCTCAATAGACGTTAATTGTAGTTCATTGTGAAGGGAATGTCCATATCTCTCTCCAGTATTACAGGGAACTTGGAAATAATATATAAACTGATATAATATTCAGTTGTAATGTACTATACTTCTCAGGCTGATTACTTGAATCAAGTAGAGAAAAACTTTGTTCTGAATATAACCTACTTCTAAAAACGCTTCGTTATCAAGATAACAATGTTGGAAAATTGACCTTTTTCAAAAAATATCAATTTTCCGATTTTTCAGAGGCTTTACTCAGGTTCTAAAATGATCTATTCCTGTGTATAATTAGTTAGCTGAGGAATTCAATCCTTCATTTATAAAATTAATGTTTTCTATTTCTAAAGAGCATTGTTGTTTCTTTAAGATGATTCGAATTTCTGAAAATTTGATGCCAGTAATTTTGAGAGAGGTTTGTAACATTCGTACAGTTTTCCAAATATTAGTACATTAGTCCATAAGAATTGTGAGAAATTGTTGAATATTTTTCATAAAGTAAGTATTTAAGAGATGTGGGAAGGCCGAGGAAGAGATGGGTGCCGGAACAGGTTATTTAAAAAAACCTAATCCTTGAAGTGAAGATGATGATGATGATGATGATGTAAGTCTTTAAATTCTTCCAGTTAAGTAAGTACTCTAATAAATATCAGTAAAGACCTCAAATTCGTGTGAATTGATTTTGACACTGGCGGCTCCTACCCACGAAACAGGTGAAATGCCCGTATGTTTTACTGTACAGCACTTTACCTGTTTCGCGGGCACGAGCCGCCAGTGGATTTTGATGCTTAGTTGAAAATTTATACATTTTTTAAGATAATTCAAGCATTTTCAGCAATATCTCGACCTGATATCCCTTCTAACTTCTGTTGTTCTTCCAAGTTTCAATAATTTTTTTATAGAGAATATAGAAAATTATAAGTTACTCAAACTCAACCTTTTCATTTATGATAGGATTATCGAAGTCCCGTTACACAACTTGAACCATGCAACACTTATCTCAAGGTAATAATAGAAAAAATATTAAAATACTGTACTTGATCAATCGACCATATAATACAAAAGTGGTCGATGTAATAGAGAATTATGTGGTCGATGTACAATACCTTCTAGCAGCTAGGATGACATTCAGACAGGCAATTAAGTACGTGTTCAGAAGTAGAATGGAGTGCCGGTAACCGGTAACTGCCCTAATGAGAACCTACTTCCAAGTCATTGTTTTTATCATTGAATTTGCGACCTATAGCATTGACTTCCACCCAGTATCTATACAGTTCGTGAAAGCTGAGAAGACACGCTGCTATAATATACTTTAGATTGTAATGGAGTGTCTTCTCAGCTTGTGCGAACTATATTAGAACAAAGAGAATGTTCACTAGATCTGAAGGTGAAATTTTTAGCGAATATGCTACGGGGTTCTTTCTATAATACAGGTTGAACAAGTTTTTGCACATACTGGTAGCCAGTAAACATAGGTATAATTTATTATTCTAGACAGTTATTCAGGTAGAACTTTGTTATGCTATAGTATTGTAGGTGGTTCTATACATACAATTTAACATAGTCTACTACCCTGAAGTTTTTGTACTTGCTACTTGTGACAATGAACATAGTTATACTACAGTTTGTACAAGCAAAGAAGACATTCTGGCAAGATGGGGAAATGACTCCAGCTCAGTCGAATTGGTTCAAAAATTATGAAATTGTAGGAAACATCCTGATTAAACCTTTAAGACCAAATTTATAATTTTTTAACCAATATTGACCGAGCTGGAGTCATTCTCCCATCTTGCCAGAGGGCCTTCTTTGCTGGAACAGACTAGACTGGAAGTTTTTCACTTGCTATAGTTGACGCCAAATGAAGGCGAATCAGCTCTGTTAGGACAGTCTGGAACTGTCTTGAAGAGCGAATTAGTATCGCAGGGGACGTTCTCGTTCAGATGTACTCTCGCAGACAGCTTGCCAACTTTCCTGACAGAGCTGAGAATTGATAACAGTCATTCCCAGACACCTAACTTCATGGCGTCAGCTATACGTATAGTATAAGTAGACCCCCAAAACGCTTTGTTACCGAGATAACAATGGCGGAAAATTGAGATTTTTCAAAAAATATTTATTTTTCTAATTTTTTAGAGGCTTTAGTAAGGTTCTAAAATGATCAGTTCCTATGTAAAATTAGCTGAAGAATTCAATGAAACCAGTTCCAAGTTTGTAACTTTAACGGTTATTGAGATAATTGGAAAAATATTCAAGAATCTCAAATCTCAGAAATGGCGATCAAAAATCGCAAAATTGACAAAACATATCACAAGTGATGAATTTGTGTTTAGTAGCGATTTAGAATCCGTCTCTCTTCAATTTCCATTAATAAAAAATACCATTTTATAATTCCTTATCCAGTTATAACCCTTATTGTTGAAAAAATGGCGTTTTCTTGAATATTTTTCCAATTATCTCAATAACCGTTGAAGTTACAAACTTGGAACTGGTTTCATTGAATTCTTCAGCTAATTTTACATAGGAACTGATCATTTTAGAACCTCACTAAAGCCTCTAAAAAATTGGAAAAATGAATATTTTTTGAAAATCTCAATTTTCTGCCATTGTTATCTCGGTAACAAAGCGTTTTTGGGGGATGGTCCCATGGAACTTTTTTGTCTACTTGGTGTAAGGAATCAGCCTGAGAAGTATTGCACATTCCTCCTGAAACACCCTGTATATGTATAATATACTTACACACTATTGCATAAGTGTAGTGTAGGCTACATTAGAATGCCAATGTCTCAACAGCCCATGAGGGAGCCCCTAGGGCCCATAAGCCCTAATACGGGTTACGAGTTTCATTTTTAACCCACTATACAGCAGAGGTGAATAATCATCAACAAGGATAGAGGTAACGTGTGGTTATCACGTTGATTCTATTCTCTCAACCATAAGCTAGCTTTTGTAACCAAGTAAGGGAGCAATTTACCTCTTAATAACATCCAGTTAATCAGTAAGAGTGAAATCAACAATTATTGCTATTCCTCCAGAAACTGAAAACTATTGACTATCTTTATTTACGACAAAAAATCTCCTAAAGGAGGCAAAGTGTAGAACAGATAATATATGTTATATAATTGTACTATACCCTATAAAATACCTTTACTACACATACAATACACTACTGTGAACTATATAAATTACATTCACATGAAATTACTATATACAGTATATGAAATAGCAGACTGCTACCTAGCTAGTACTGTTACTTACATTTCAGGTTGGGTTAGGTTAGGTTAGTATTGATTTACTAAGGAATTGAACATATGAAGGTCGCATTATCAAGTCACGACTCTAGTTCAATGCAATCAATGTCGGTTAAATGAAAGGTGGTTTGAAAAGTGCGATGAAATTCAACAACTTTGATATATGCTACAAGGCTATTAATGGAAAATCTGTAACCTTTTTCTCATCTATAGTCTGGTCTAGCAAAGAAAACATTCTGGCAAGATAGGAAAATTACTCCAGCTCAATCAATATTGGTTCAAAAATTGTAAATTTAGTCTCAAATTGTAGAATACATTCTGCTCTACAATTTAAGACCAAATTTATAATTTTTGAACCTATATTGATCGAGCTGGAGTCATTTTCCCATCTTTCCAGAATGTCTTCTTTGCTTGGACAGACTATATAGCTTCAAGCTAATATAACAACGTTGCCTTTGAATGTTATTTGTGAATTTCCTTGGGTGTAACTAGTTTGAATGTTGTATAATGATTTTTGAAATAATCTTGACTTCCGTGAAGACTGGTTGATGTGTAGCTTTGATTTCATCCAAGATTTTAATCCTATCTTTAATTATTCGATTCAGCTTATCTATCCAGTCAATCGTGCTAAAGATAGAATCTGGTATTCTATCAGAGTAATAATTTAAATCTTGCTCTTGATCTCATATTCTTGATGGATAGTTCTTGCTAGATAGATAATCTAGTAGATAACTTGATTATACGTACATGTCACCTGTAATTTGAGTGATATATACTCAAATTTTTATGTACTTTGTGACGATTCTGAATGAATAAATAAATCTTGTTGAAGATGAAAAATTATCAGATTAGGCATAAGTCAATATGTCAGTATTAACAATGATGAGTAGGCTTGAATAACAAATAATATAAATCCGAAATCACCAACAGCAATTTGCTAGGACTGGGTTCTGGACTATTCACAAAAGTGAACTTTTCTAATCTGTAAATTATTATCAGATTCCTCCAACAATTTTCCATTTTTCCCAATTTAGACAAGGTTATTCACACTATGCTCTATTTGGATATTTGTCAATATCAAGGCTATTCAATAATTATATTTTGATTTAATTTGATTGATATTACTCTAATTCGACAGTTTAGACAAGACAATATTCAATATTCTCCACTTCAACAATTAAGTATTCATCTGTCAATTTAGACAAGACTACTATATTATGATTTGATTTGATTGATAAGGCCTAATCTATTTCAATGGTTTAGGCAAGACAGTATTAATATTCTCCATTTCAACAATATTAAGACATCTGTCAATTTAGACAAGACCATCTTATTTTGATTTGATGACCGACAATTAGACAAGACTATTAATTATAATTAATTTATTAATTATATTATTTATTATATTGACTATTAATTATATTCTCTATTTCGACAGTATACAAGACTATTTATAATATTTTATTTTATTTGATTTGATTGATATTACTCTATTTTGACAGTATAGACAAGACTTCTTACTTTATTCTCCATTTTGGCAGTTTAGACAAGACTGTTCACTATAATTAGCATGGTGAATCATCCTTTTTATGGTACTCTTTAGACAAGAGTTGATGTGAAATTCGCGCTTTTTCCGCAGGCGATGGGTGGTACAGTCTGTCCAAGCAAAGAAGACCCTCTGGCAAGATGAGAAAATGACTCTAGCTCGGTCAATTTTGGTTCAAAAATTATGGATTTGGTCTCAATCGTAAGAAACATTCTGATCCACAATTTGAGACCAAATCAAAAATTTTTGAACCAGTATTGACCGAGCTGGAGTCGTCTTCTCATCTTGTCAGAGGGTCTTCTTTGCTTGGACAGACTGTATGATTCAGTCAGCTTTCTTTATTTTCTCTATGCTGTCAAGTACTGTATCTCTCCAGGCCAGACTAAATTCAGCTTGCAGAGGTTCAACGACCTAACAGTCTCTGGTATTGTTGTAGTGTCTAGTCAGGATAGAAACCCCGTCTTATCATTCTCTCTCTCTCTTCTTTTTTTATCAAATCATGATCATCACTATCATCATTAGTGTAATCACGTGCATGAATGATTTGCAAATCTTCTTCTTTTTATTCTACTTCTTCTTTTTCATCTTCTGTTTTTGCTTCTTCCTCTTCATTTTCACCTCGTGGTTGAGTTGCTTCTTTCATGCTTCATCATGAGTCATCCTTTCCTGTTATGATCCTCCTCTTTCTTCTACAATAATACATCCTTTACTATAGGTATTCACTTGACCAGTAAAACCGTGGTATCCTGTTATTTGCTGTAGTATTACATTGGGAAAAATAATTGGCAGCTGATTCGATTGAACAATACCAGGACTAATGTTATTGAGCAAATATAAGGACTTAATGTTATTCAACATGAAATCCTTAGTTAGATCCTCACTGAATCCTCAATTTATCCAATGTTTTGATTATAGTACTGTTGACTATAGTCTCGCAGGTCCTCTCTTAACGTAACTTACAATTTCCAAGTGACAGCTCGAACCGCGCTGCTTGAGCTGTCGTGGCTTTAGCTGCGCTGCTCTAGTCATCAAAACTCTATTCACATAACTATATTATAAATGTTCACTATGTTATTAGGGCTACTTTTGTATAATAAATCGATAAATAGTAGAATTCACTTGAAAATGGTGGATTTCGCCATTTTTTATTGATTTAATAGACATTAGTAGCCCTAATAACATAGTGAACATTTATAATATAGTTATGTGGGTAGGGTTTTGATGGCTAGAGCAGCACAACAAGAGCCGGGCAGCTCTAGCAGCGCAGCTAAAGCCGCGACAGCTCGAGCCTATGAATAATAGTGTTTGAAGAATTATTCATTTTATTATAAATAAGTTGATTATTCGTGGTTAAGTGGTTGAGAGGACATTACTGTCAAAATTAATGTCAACAGTAATGAAAATAAGAAGCTATTCTAGTAGAATATTTCTACTGTTTGAGATTATGATAAGAAAGAACACAAAATGATTTGGTGTGACTTATGTTATGCTACTTGGCAAATGTCTAAAGCATGTGGATAATAGGAATTTCTTTACTATTCAAGATTCCGATGAGAATGAGCACAGTAACTTGATTTGGTATGAAAGTACGGCAGACAGACATGCAAGAATTTACAGCGAGTCTGCATTCTGCAACGTGCAGCCTTCACAGGCCTTGCCACCAGTTTTGTTGTCCCTACTTGACTGGGTCTGTTGGCTGGAGTTCTCGAAAGTTCTTCTTATCGAAATATCTTCTTATTTTCCTTTCTTGTTCTTGCTACTCGTCTTCTTCTTTTTTTCTAAGTCTCTTTTTCCCATCTTCCTTCATTCTTCCATAATCTTTTATCGTCACTTTTGACGACTCGTTTTGTTAATCGAGTTGTGATGAACACTTCTCTCACTTTTTTCGTCGTTGAGTGGACATTACTGTACAAACTTCGCCATGACCAGAATAAGAATGATGAATTATATTTTATTCTGTCCTATACTGTTCTTCTGAAATTATTATTCACATCTTTCTCTTAACACATCTCTTCTTATTCTTATAATTTTTCTTTCTGCAATTTGCATCTACTAAGTCTTCTTGTTTCCCCTTGAATTTTCTTTAGCTTCATCTTTGTATGTTTTTCTCTCATTTTCTCAAACTGATTCATTCATTTTTTTTTAAATTTTGTTCTTTGTATCTAGTATTATGCATATTTCTAAGTATCATTCGCACATACATCTTGAATATTCCGTTCGTTGGTCTTTTTTATCAACTAATAACTTCCTCATCCTCTTCTTCTTCTTCTTCTTCTCTTCTTTTCCACCTTCTTTCATCTCTTTCTTTTTTTACCTCTTAGCATCTTTTCTTAATTCTGCTAGATTTGTCTTTTGATTCTCTGTTCCAAACCTCATCAATCTCCAAATATTTTTTTCTTTTTTATCCCTCCTTCCTCTTTCCCTTCTACCCATTGACCCTCTTCGTCTTTTTCTTCTCCTCCTCCTCTCCTCCTCCTCTCTTCTTCTTTTTTCTCAATTTTTCCTTCTACTCCTCCATTTTCTTCTTCTCCTTTTCCTTTTCCTCCTCCGTATCCAATTTCTTCTTTTTCTTCTTCGTCTTCTTAATTTTTCCTTCTACTCCTCCATTTTCTTCTCCTTCTCATTCTCTTATTCCATTTCCTCCTCCGTATCCAATTTCTACTTTTTCTTCTTCTTCTTCTTCGTCTTGTTCCTCTCTCAGGTGTAGCAGCTGTTGGTTAGCAAGTAGGCAGAGCTGGCAGCAGGAGCATCTATTTTTAGACCAGGTGAAAGCGACCAAAGACTACTTCTCGTATTGGTGGGGAGGTAATTGTTGAGGGGGGGGGAGGGGGACGTCGTCTGACCGACCTGCATCGTTATTGCATACCTGAAGACAAGTGGATGAAGTCTGGTCGAGCAAAGAAAACATTCTGGCAAGGTGGGGAAATGACTCCTGCTCGGTGAATATTGGTTCAAAAAATATAAATTTATTCTGAAATTGTAGAGCAGAATGTCTGCTACAATTTAAGACCAAATTTATGATTTTTGAACCATTATTGACCGAGTGGAGTCATTTTCCCATCTTGCCAGAATGTTTTCTTTGCTCGATCAAAATATAGTTGAAGTAGAGGCCACATTTTGTGCCATTTCTGGGCTAGTCAGTACACAAATTAGGTTCTAGAGGGATATCGGTTCATCTTTATTTTCCGTCAAATGAAGAGTATTTACATTTTTTGTTCATATTTACTTGTTCTTCTTCACTCAATTCTTTCTTCTTATTGCTTGTTCTCATTTTCCTTCTCTTTGACAATACCTCTCCTCTTTCGACCTCTTTGATGTCTCGTCACTTTTTCACAAAATTATAAAATCATGATCATTAATCATAATAGCTCTTATAATTAAAAACACACCGTTTAATCATTATTCATTTACGAAATATTCAATTTATGAATAATAATACACAATATTATTTGCAGTATTTATTTAAAATCAATATATTATACAGTAATAGCAAGAACAAAATCCTTCTTCACCCTCTCATGTTCTATTTCTTCCTCTTCCTTTTTAAACATCTTTTGATTCTTTTACATCTCCCTCAACATTCCCTCACTTCTTTCCTTTCTCTTCTTCTTCTCTCATGCATTATTTCTCTTGTTCTGTGGTTCAACTATTTCCACTCACTCTTTCTCACTCCTTCATATTCTTTATTCTTGGTTATTTCTCTTGTGTTCTTCTTGGCTCCAAATCTTCCTACGCAGTATTCTTCTCCTATTTCCCTTCTTAATTCTCTTCTTCTCCTCCTCCTCATCCTCCTCCTCCTCCTTCAGTTTAATCTCTCATCTCTTCCTAGTTACTTCATATCCCCCTCTTCTTACACTAAATCTCTTCCTCTCTACACACCTTTTTATTGAGCTGGTCTGTTATCTCCCGTTTTCATCTCCTTCCTCCTTTTTTCTTCCCCTCCTTCTTCTTTCTTCTCCTCCTTGTTCTCTTCTCCTTTGCCACTTTCTTTCGTAAACTAGAATGTTCTTTTCACTCCCAGTTTGTTCCACAACAAAGCATTATTATACCGAAGAATGTAGCCTGCTATTATGAGACCCGGTATTTTTAGAACCTGCTTTCTGGGAAAACTGTATTTTACTTTTGTTACCATTCTTCACTGTTAGTTGTTTTTTACTCTTGTATTGTTGAGGTTATGTTAAAAATAGATATGACCTGTTTTCTATAATATTGAATTTGTAAAGAATATTTGAACGTCAAAAATAATGCTTTCGTGTTGTGTATTCATAAGAAGAATCTTATGTTGAGTTCTTATTCAAGTTCATTGACTTGTTAAGGACTTTTTCAAGGATTCTTTTCAACTCATTGAATGTGGAATAAACCACTTTAATCCTATTGGAAATAAAAATTCAAAATCCCAATACCTTGATTTGATTTTCAATAAGTAGCCCTAAATAGCATATTGAGCATTGAAGAGGGCACTTAAATTCTATATTAATCTATGTGTTTCCAAGAAAGGTTCCTATTAGTCGAAAAACTATATTTAATCATCAATCACATTAGTTTTGTAATATTAATATCCAATTATTTAATATTGAAAAGTATTCAATTCTCACCCAATTTGTAGTGAATTACAATACCCACTTTTTCCAAGGGTAATGAATGGGCAATGAAGAGTCTATTCTCCTAAAAAGACAAGCCTTTGCCATTTGGTAATGGGAGGAGTGGTAATGAGAAATGATACTACTTTTCAGGCAATTGGGACCGACGGCTTAAATAACGTCTCTTCCAAAAACGGAATCTACAACGGATATCAGTATTATTGACAAGGATTCCCCATTGTATCAATGTATATTGTTGAGTCTATTAAAATTCTCATGAACCAATTTTTTGAGCTGATTCGGTGAATAATTTTGCTTCGATAAATCATCAAAAATTATGTAGGCTACATAGTAGTTGAGAACTTGTTCAATCAACAGTATCGAATTCTATCAATGGTAATTATGAAATAGTTGACAATTGAAATGGAAAGATTTATATACACCTCGATTTTCATTAGTTTTTTTCGTGTAGCTGTGAAGGTGATATTGTGGTAGTTATACATATTGGATAAAATACTACTTGAACTACAGATTATGGTGATTATTTACTCGTAAATTGCTAGACATCAGACATTGGATTAGCTAATGAACGTTTAAAATTTGATTGAACCTTGTAAATTTGATAAATTTTCTAAATTAAAGAAAAAAAACGGGTATATCATTATTATCAGTATTATCATTCTATAATGATATAGAATGTGTATTTATATGAATATTTTTTCTTATATTAGTAGTGCCATATATTCCAGATGATAAATAATGATGTTTAACATATGATTATTCGAGTTGATATTATAGTTGTACCAACGTTGCATGGTTAGGTCGGTTTGTTTTCGTTTTGAAAAGTTTCAAAGTTTTTATAATAAAAATCAAAATTTTTATAATAATTTGATTAAAATCCCATTTGGAATAAGACCTTTAAATAGTTGAACTTATTCAAAGTTTTTATAATAATTTGATTAAAATCCCATTTGGAATAAGAGCTTTAAATAGTTGAACTCAAAATGAAATGAAATCGACCTAACCATGAAACGTTGGTACCCTACTAAATTAGATGATAATTGAAAAAATTAGAAAATTCTATGAATACGATCAAAACATTCTCTATCATAATTTAATGAGTTGTTTAAATTTAAAAAGTTTATAAAATTCAAGAGTTTCATTGAAATTGAAAGGTTTATTTTAGCTAATTGATATGATCTCATAAATCTGTGTTTTTACAAAATCTATTTTTTCTAATAACATTTGAGTTGATTTCTTTTTGAGCATTTTTTTCTTATATTTCGTGTTTTTTGTGTGTTTTAGGTGTTGTCTATGAGTGAGGAGCTGAGGCGAGCCTTGTACGCCAGCAGTGCTGCCTCCTTGGACCTTGACCTTAGTTTGCCAGACCTGAATGGCGTCACCGAAATCTTAACCGAAGATCACCGCAAACAGCTGTGCAGGCATTTGCCCGCTCGTGCCGAAGGTAAATTTAACTACGATTAACTTGGAATATTCTAAAATAAACCTCATTTTGAATGCACCTTAGAGTGCATTTATAGTGGGTTAAAACAGAAAGATGAAGGTGTCGTTAACAATCAATTTAATTTTTTAAATTAATAATTTAATTATTGAATCATATGCTCACTTCCATTTACTGTATGTCATTGTGTTTGATTCTTATAGCTGATTCATGGATATCAACTTTGATGACCTCCATTTTCATCTTTATCTTTTAACCCATTATGAAGGACATCTTCATCTTTCAACTCACTATGAATGCATCCTTATTTTAAATGAACCGTACTTCAATTAAATCATATCCATTGCCTCGCTTGCACCTGAGCGAATTTCGAAAGCGATTGCGAATTTTGTGTTGAAATTGAATGGGAGATTCGCATTCGCTACCGAAATTCACTCAGGTGTAAGTGTGGCATAACCAGTAACAGTTTGTTCCAGTTGCAAAAACATAAATTTTTATCAGTTGAGCTTCATCTCCAGTTGTTTATTCTCATGTGTAGGTTAATCAAAGTAACTTGAAATCGTTATTGCGCAACCATTCTTCTTAATCTATGAAGATGGATAGATGAAGATAAATCGATGTGTCTATGTTCATCCACTTGTTCCCGCGCCACGAAACAGGTGAAGTGCTGTGTAAAATATACGGGCACTTCGCCTGTTTCGTGGGTACGAGCCGCCAGTGATAAATTACTTTTCAAGAAGATATACAAGATTTTAAATGTATTAAATAAAGCAAAATAATTGAAAGTTTTTCTTCTTCCATTTATGAAACGTCTTCAATGTTTCCTTTTTGTCTAGGACTACTATAATAAAATACTAAAAGGGTATTGTGATAATGATTTTAATCAACATGAAACGTCTTTTATCATGATACGAACAATAAGAATGTCAATAACGATAGAAGACCTTCCAATTTTTACATTCACATTCGATGCATGTATCAGCTTTTGTACAATAACAGCTGTTGGAGCGCACAAGGAGCAGAAAAAACCGCCTAACTTTCAAGCGTAAACTATAACAGTTGGTAACAAAATATCAAAGAGCTGAATACTGAAACCCGAATATCTGGCTATTCATCAGCTATTCTGTGATCATTAGTGAAACGCGGAAAGAAAGTTTATATTATTCCTCAACTTCCATTTGTATTCAGACACACGAAATGCTAATAAAGAACTCTTGGAATGATATTTAAATATCACTGGCACAAGCTTAAGATATAACTATAGATTTATTTGAAGCTAGGAAAATAAAATATAACTATACCGAGCTAGGATTATTTTATTAACAGTCTCCAGTTTTCAGTATTGAACTAAACACTGGACAATTTTAAAGAATATTAAATTGAAGGTAACTTGGAAATTCTATGAACCTAAAATCCCTATGAAATCGGAATTGTTCAATTTTAAATGATAATTTGACCTAAATATTCAATATCTCTATGAATCGGAATTGTTCAATTTTTAATGATCAAATTTGAAGATTTGAAAGTTGTTTTCATCTATAGATATTTATTTACATACCAATATTATTTATATAACATATTTACATAACTCCGCCTAATAAAGGATATTTTCATTTACATTTCAATTCAGGTGTCATAAGAGCAGGCAGTAGTTGTAGGTAATATTGAATTATTCCCATAAAACCAATGTAATTGTGATCAATCTTTTCAAACACAAAGCGTCGTTATTCATGGATAGGAAGCCACGTTCTATGTGTCACTGAAAAGAAAATTCAATTCTCCTGGTGATGGTGATTTAATGTTCACTCTTTATTATTATAAGACTATTAAAATTATTAAAATCTTATCAATTAAGTTGAAAGTATTCAAATTTTATCATTGAAATAATATTATAATAATGAAAACATCACCAGGAGAATTGAATTCTCTTTCCATTGACTTAAAGAACGTCAATATGTTCATATTTACCTGTAACGGCGCAATGTATTTTTTGAAATTTATAAAAATTGAATTGTTCTCATGGGACTTAATCCAATATTATGGCCGACTTATACTGCCCACTCGTAATAGAATTAACCAGCTATCTATTTATTTATCTAATTATCTATTTATCTATGTAACGAAATAAAAAAAATCTTATAATATAGTCAATTGTACAGTATATTTCGGTACAGGACCATGGTTTCGTGGCAACACAGGTCACATTTTCAGCCATCAGCTTTAAAATGTGACCTGTGTGGCCACGAAATTATGGTCCAGTACCAAAATATACCGTACAATTGACATTAATTATAAGAGTTTTTTATTTCATAATGGATCGTTTCTACAATATCGACTGCGACTCAAATTATGTATTAAATACTCGTACATGGATTAAAAATCCTCAACTCTGCAACTCATCTCACATCACATCTGCTACTGTATTCGTTTCAAGACTTGACAGTTGGTTTTTCTACAGCCCTCCCCATAAAACTTGAAATGCTGGTGGCATATGGTAAGACTAGATCGAGTCTAAAAATACCCAACTCCATACTCGTTTACTATAGTCACATATTAGTTGCTATAGTCTGTCCAAGCAAAGAATACATTCTGGCAAGATGGGAAAATGACTCCAGCTCGGTGAATATTAGTTCAAAAATTATAAATTTGGTCTCAAATTGTAGATCTACAATTTGAGACCAAATTTACAATTTTTGAACCAATATCGTCTGAGCTGGAGACATTTTCCTATCTTGCCAGAATGTCTTCTTTGCTTGGACAGATTATAGTTTTTCACCATAATTGGCCGTCGATTACAGCACTATAACTCCTGATTATAAAACTTGAACGATTGATCATTAAATCTATTCCTAGACTGCACTGTAGAGAGATTACGACAGTATTCATATACTGTACAGTGTATTCTACAGTAAATAAACTGGATATTTACCGTCCAACTATATTTTAAAGCGGCTATTTACTATAGTGCATGATCTTCTACTGTACAACTATTAAAGTGATTATTTCTTTAGAAGCTTTTCTCCAACATTTTAATGGTTGAGATTTATTGGAGAAAAGTTTTATACATCATTATGAGATTCCTTTTAAGGATTATATCTATGTTTTAAACCGTCGTTACAGCATCCTTGCCTTGATGATCAACTGTGAGCATTTTATTCCGACAATGAGTGACTGTTGAGTTCAATGAACTCTGTAGTTCGTTGACAATCAGATTTTCAATTATTACTATAGTCTGTCCAAGCAAAGAAGACATTCTGGCAAGATGGAAGAATGACTCCAGCTCAGTCAATATTGATTCAAAAATTATGAATTTAGTCTCAAATTGAAGGGAACATTTTGATCTACAATTTGAGACCAAATTTATACTTATTTAACCAATATTCATCCACCTGGAGTCTTTTTCCTATCTTGCCAGAATGTTTTCTTTGCTTGGACAGACTATGCTCTCTATTTGCTCACTCTCCCAGTATCTTTCTCTATCCCTCTCTAGTCGGTTGAGTGGGAGAGGGCTTGCATGCTTCAACTTCGCCCACAAAACTTTTGTAAAGTTTTACGAAGTTAAAAATAGTCATATATCTATCTCTCTTTCTTGATAATTTGCAATTCACTTCATTATCAGTAGGCGTATCTAGAATTTAAAACTGAATAGAATTGAATAGAAATAATATCCTTCTCGAAAAATGTATATTCATGTGTTCTAACTTCGATTCTTATGAAGATAAATCTAAATAAGGTGAATCAGTGAGAACTTATTAGTTTTGAAAATAATATAATAATAAAATTAGTTATTCTATAATTAATATTCCAACTTAGAATCTAAGCTGAAATATTTTGTTATATATTTGAATAAAGAATGTTCATTTATTAACTTATTCATCCTTCAGATTAAAACATTATACATTTTTCTCTCAACATGAAATTTCCTTGGTGTTCTTGAAGCATCACCAGTAAAATTTGTTCTTTGGTTGTTTGTCAATGACTCAACAGCCCATATAGGGCTTTCTACTATACAGTCCTATCACAGCAAAGAAAACACCCCGGCAAGACGGGAAATTGTTTTTATTTTTTCTTATATCATGGAAGCTTTTATAAAAATATACTGTATTTTTCGAATCTTGAAAATATATATATAGATCTATCTACCTATACTATATACAGACTTTAATGGTGTAATATATTCCGGTATAGTCTAGTAGTTTCAAATGAAATGAAAAAAATCAAATACCCTTTTTTAAAAACTTTGAAAGTATTATTTTTAAGAAAGGGAATTTGTTTTTTATATTTTATTTATCAATTTTAAATAGCCCTAAGTTTAAAGTTTAATTATCTAGTAGTTTTTTATGTTCTTTATAATAATGATTATTTCTGTTTTGTTTCAGGTTATGTGTGGACACTAGTATTCAGCACATCGCAACACGGATTCTCGCTCAACTCAATGTATAGGAAAATGAATCGAATTGAAAGTCCCATACTCCTAGTCATACAGGACACCGACAGTAATGTGAGTATTATTATATTTATCATTTAATTTACTATCATAATTTCCACCAGTTTGTTCCAAGGAAGTAACTCACAAACATGAAATCGCATCAAGGCTCAACCACACGAGGTTGATAATTTGTTTGTCCAAGGCTGTGGCCGCACTGCCGGTGGGTAGAGCCTGGAGGGTGGAGGGTAGTTGGTAAATCTATAGAACATACACACCATCCACAGTAATACATCGTATGAATGGTATGACGTCATACTGTTTTTTGAGGTTATGTTGTCCATATTTAAGAATTTCAAAAGATGGCGGCTGAACACATACCATTCATACGATGTATTACTGTGGATAACTACCCTTCACCCTCCAGGCTCTACCCACCGGCAGTGCGTCCTCAGCCTAAGAGTCACCCAAACCTTATTCAGGGTTCAAAGGAGACAAACAGACAAAAAAACTTGAAAAATGTATTGCTAAAATACCAGTATTATAAGGTTTTCAGATTCATTCACTTTATTCATGTAGATAACAAAATATATCGGCTTAAATCCTATACTTTACTACTAGGTTTATGTGAGCTTTGGACAAAACTCAACATTTTTTCTCAAGTATTGAATTCTTATACAACTTTTATTTGTTCAAAAATCAGAAATCTCACTTATATCTATTTCTTGCTGTTGAAATATCACGTTTTCCATGGTATTTTGTCCATTGTATCAATAATCATCCAGCTATCGACTTCTAATTAGTTTTATTAAATTTCCCAACTAGTTTTACAAAAGAATTCATTACATATTCAAATAATATTCTCATAAAGAAACTCGAAATTTGAAGAAAATTGTGGAATCTTCTGCCATTATTAAAATTTTTGAGGAGAAGAAACCACCTGAATTCTGCACAATTTATTTTTATTTATTTATTTATTGTACAATATATTGTAATCATAATAATTGTGCGCACCATCTAAACCACAATTGTACAGCTTATGTTTTCAATTACAGTTTACATTTAGTTTTACCAAGACGATGTTTTTGAAATTAAAAGGACAATAGATGCTTTACATCATATCAGCTGTTCATACAGCATATCATCTTTATCAGCTGTTAGTAGGTTACATCACGTACAAGAGACACACGGAACCGCCTAAATTTTTGGCGTAAGCTATATCTTGGTAATGATGCATTTTCGGAAACCCTCTAATATAGGAATGTTTTTACACTCTTATCAGAGAGTTGTAGAACTTATCCATAATTCAGGTTAGTGAAAACAAAGGTTGTCAGATCCACAAAGTTTATTTAAAACCCATTCTTGAGTTTTCCACTGATGATGCCCTGAGCATTGAAACTTGTGAATGGTTTTTAAATGAACTTTGTGGATCTGACAACCTCTGTTTTCACTTACCTAAATAATTAAGGAATGTTTTTCTTTACTTTTGCTAATAGAATCAGCTTCAAAGGCTAATCAGTTTAATAACTGGATAACTTTTATAATCAATATTCAATTCAATTTTTCAATTTATTAAAACACACACAAAGGACAAAATAAATACAATAAATTTCAAAAAAGTACAATAACAATGACATAATTATTAAACAAAAAATCACATAAATAACTTTACGCGAATCAACCTGCTTATTATTTTATAATTAAAAATTATTAAGGAGATTTCTATCTCACTATAAATGAAATAACATTTTATGTCACAACTTCGTGTTTATTTCAAACTTCCACATTGAGTTTATCTTAAAAACTAACTTGATATTTATTTATTATCCAATAAATAATATAACTATCGATATAATATAACTATCCTACATTATTATATCTTACATTTTTATAAATTATTGTTTCATATTTTGAAATCATTTTCCAGGTTTTCGGCGGCCTGACATCTTGTGCCCTGAAAGTGAGCGAACACTTCTACGGAACGGGAGAGTCGCTGCTCTACACCTTTACACCCGAGTTCCACGTGTACAACTGGACGGGAGACAACATGTACTTCATCAAGGGCAACAACGAGTCTCTGTCGATAGGAGCTGGAGAGTAAGTACCAGAAAATTATCCCTGACAAATTTGAATTATCATGGGGAAATGCAGAAGAACTCATCCAATTTTCTATTCAAATTCCGGAAATTATGAGACAAAACTATTGAATTATTGTAGTCTATCACAGCTGATCCATTATAAATTGTACGTAGTAATACAGAAATGAACCAACCCAAGGTGTATAGAATAGTAGAGGTGGGACAGAGTGAAGCAGCTGGCTGGCAAAGCTATGATACTGACGTCACGGAGTTCCTCTATTCAAAAATTTAGCATTGACTTCCTTATCCTTGAATAAATGCAGCCATTCTATTCTATTCTATTCTTGACGAAAAATTGTACACTTTTTCCAATTTTCGAAATACAGAAATAAATGAAATAAAATTTTCTATGAAAATTGTTTCATAGATAAATTTCTTGTATGAGCTTGTAGGAAATTTAAATACCTACATTTTGAGTGATTTAAATCTCTATTTTATTCAAATTTAACACGAGAAAAAGTCCGTTAACGTGTCTCGGGAATGCTCTGCAGCTGGGCTTATGCAGTTATAAGTAGCGATGCTATTATAAGATACTCTTTGAGTAGTTGTGAAATTGATATTGTGGTAGTTATCCATAATAAATGAAAAGACTACATCTTGTCTTTCCATTTATTATAAGATACATTTATAATATCATTGCATTCGATAGCATTTCTATCCATAATTGCATTAGCCCAGCTTCAGAGTATTCCCGAGACACGTTAACGAATATTTTCTCATGTTAGATTTGAGGAAAATATAGATTTAAATCACTCAAAAGGTGGGTCTTGAAATTCTCTACAAGCTCATATAAGAAATTTATCTATTGAACAATTCTGTATTTCGTAAATTGGAAAAAGCGTACAATTTTTCGTCAAGAATAGGGAAATCAATACTAAATTTTTCACTAGAGGAACTCCTTGACGTCAGAATCATAGCTTTCCCAGCCAGCTGTTTTTCACTCTGGCTCACCTCTACTATTCTATACACCTTGGAACCAACCCACATAATATAAACCGGAAATTCGTGTCTGGTTCCTAATATTCCAATGAAAAAGAAGGATATGTGTTTTTATGCAGAAAGGAACCAACCCTCATAATTTCCATAGAACGGTAAATTATTGCTTTGTATGTATCTAAATATCGGAGTTGTAATATTGGAAGTACATAATTAAACGTTCACAAAATCGCAAAATCTGGTAGGGGAATAAACTGGTAGATATTATGGTAGTTTCAACTGTGGTACTGGATATCTCGGAAGTAGTTGATTGTGGGTTGGTTTCTTTCTGCATAACGCCGAACAATTGACAGTTGTTATTGAAAGTATGAAGTAATATCCCAGACAATCACTGGAAATAAGACGTTTTGGACAATTATTGCCTGTGCTTTATCCATTGAGTAATGTATTTTGTCATAGTGCATTACACTACAAGCACAGAAAGTAGGTGTTTACAGTATGAGGATAGTTTCCCAGGTGAGGCTTGCCGAGCCCGGGAATATGTTATCCGAATACCGTAAACACCTTTCAGTGAGAGTTGAGTACAATACTTTTCGCCACACTGCGAGAATAAGAATAATAAATATTGTATAAGAATGTTTGCGGCGATCGCTGATTCGAGCAGAAGTGCAGTGCATTGTCGCGATCTAGCGGCCGGATAGAAAAATACTTTAAATTAATAAGAATACTGCAATAATGTTGATGATCATAACAATTAATCATTGTAATAATTTTATTTTCTTGTTAGGCCTGTTATTTTGTTACCCATAGTTATTATGCTCTTGAGAAATGAATAATGTCAATGACACATCACATCATTAATTGACTTTCAAGGCATTATTGAACAATAATTATTAAATTCTATTATTTATTCAAAAGAAGTAAAATGATACTTTAGTATGAAAATATCGACACAGTTTGTAAAAAGTCTTCATTTATTGAATTCGCTTGATAATAATCACAAGAAGTATCAAATGTTTCGTCAAATTTTAATTTTTCCTAGGCTAGGTCTTGATTCCAACACGATACATTGAAACTTTTCACAAATATTTCAGAAATTACTATAAAGATGAAGTTCTGTTGCATGAAGCCGCATTCGATCAATAACGCTTTGCGTTACTTGATACAGGCTTTGCAAAAAGGATTTCAGCTACACAAAAACTAAGAAGCTTACTTGTGCATTTGTAAATTGATACTTCTAACTCAGGCCTAAGATTCTTAGCTTAGTTAAAATTCTTGAAAGAATAATGTCTTTATTGTCTATAATAAGTCTTTGTAAGTATTGTACTCATATGATACACGATATCATTATCTCATTCATTATTCTTAATTTCCTCATTTAAAATAGTTGATTGACTTTCCATATATTGCTATATAAATAAAGGACTTCTATAACTGCAAATATTGACCAATGTTCTAATTAACAAAAGAGATCTATTGAATGAAACTGTTCAAATATATGGAGATTCTATTTAATTATTACTATAATTATCCAGAGTTGGTGTACTTCAACTTCTAATAATTCTTCCATCAAAAACTAATAATTGATAAAAAAACCAAATCAATTTGAACTAATTATTGCCATAATAAGCAATCAATAAATGAATATTTCAAACCTTCTAATATTGCTTCTGTTTTATTGATTTTTTCTGTTTATGCTTGTGTAATCTTGTTAATGGCATTTTTGTTTGAATCTAATAATTTTGGTTTGTTTCAGTGGCAAATTTGGCCTGTGGCTAGACGGAGATCTGAACCAGGGACGTACGGAAGCGTGCAATACTTACGGAAACGACCCGTTAACGCCCACAAAAGATTTCGTCATCAAAACGCTCGAGTGTTGGGCTTTCGTCTGAAGTGCGCATGCGCAGAAGAAAAATTTCTGTCCGAAAATCATCGAGGAATGATGACATCTGTTACACCGAGCGAGCAAAGGCTGAGAGCTTTACTAACATAGGATAACCAACAACTTGGAGCTGAAATTCTTGAAAAGAATGCTGCTGGAGGTAATAGTTCGAGATAATGTAAGGTGCGATTATTGATGGGAAATTCAGTTGTAGTTCGAGAAATTGTTGGGGAACTTAGTTCGAGAAAGAGCTTGTGTTCTAGAGAGCTGTGTAGAAAATTGAAAAATCCACAGTGGAGTTTGAGAAAATGTTTTGGTTGAATTGAAAAAACCTGGTTTATAGTGAGAAAATGTCTGGAAAACCCAGGTTTGTAAAAAGATATATTTGATGAAATTTTCAAAAAAGTTGAGCAGCCCATTGCTAAGTTGAGAAAAAGCTGTGAACTTATCAAATGATACGAAAACTTTCACTCAAGCTTTGAGTTGATGTAAAGAGAAATCAAGAAGAAAATTTGGCAAACCCTGTTTTGAAAAAAATGTAAGTAATTTTGTTGAAAATTTTATGAACCCACTGTGGAATTGGATAGAATGTTTGAATGTCTATTGGTAAAGTTCATTGGATATTTCTGGATTTGAAAATTGTAGTGAAATGGTTGTAGAAGTGTTGAAATTTGTAGAAAATTGTTGTTGAATTATTCGGGAGTATTCTTGAAAAGTAGTCTCTTGAAGGTTCAAGTTCGCCATTTTTGTGTGAGTAGAGGTTTGTTGGTAGAAATGTTTGGAATTAATCGGAAATTGATTGTTGAAAGTTATTGGAAAACTAGTAATATGAGTTGGAAACCGAATTTTCATTGAAATATCTTGAAATTTGGTAAGTCATTTGGAAATCTCTATAATTGAAGATGGTTATGTACGAGTTTTAGAACTTTGAATATGTTCTGATCGGAATGTTGAACATCAATGTATATTATTCGAAAATTGGAGCATTTTTATCGAATTCTTGAACTTGAGTCAACAATTTCCAAGTTGATAAGATGAACTTGGTACAGTTTAGTTGAAGAAAATCTCAAGAAAGGTATCGTAAGATATGGAAGTAAACTGAAAAGAATTTTCCAAAGCAGAAGAGTTAGTAAGAAAGAAGAAACAACTTTTCTGTAGATTGACAAATGCAAACCAAGATTTAATCTTGTTGGAAGAATTGTTACTATCCAAAAGCTAGTTTTGCAAATTTCCAACAATCTAACCAAGATCTAAGGATCTTTGGGCATATGTTGCATTAAAAGAGCTCTATTTATTCATCAAATTCTACAAAAATAGTGAAGTGGCAATCAAAGTAAATGTTAATTGCTCATCAATTTGTGTCGGAAAAGCGTGAGAAGTTAGTGAAGTACAGTTGGGTTCTCATAAAATGCACCTTTTAATTATTGAAAAATGTCAGCTTTGCTATAGCTAGGTTCAGCTCCAGCCATTTGTTAAAGACTTTATGAATAAAGTTTAACAAGTTACCATAGCATTCAGTGTATATTTTGATAGGGGAAGACGGAATTTTTGCAACTAACGTTTTTAATTTATTATCTTTGAAATCGTTCTATACTTGTTATTTTCAAAATATATGTTCCCACCTTGTCTATTGTATTAATGAAATCCTCCATTTTTGTCGGAATTTTGTGATATGATCTTCAACCATACCTTTGATAATGAAGATATTAGATTCGTTTGAAAATTTATGGGAAGACTAATAATTGTAATTGATTTTATTTACGTTGGTTTCCTAAAACCTCTACTGGAAAATCATATTTCCATCTCAGGTTTTTTGGAAACAAAAATGAAAGTTTTAAGCTTATTAAATGGTTTTCGATATTTAATAAAAGATAATTTTCCAAAATTTATGTGAAAGAAACATTTTGAGTGAGATCTACAGCAATTTTTAAATAAAATTTTTTGTCTTTAACATTGTTATTATGATTTTTTCCTCTAGTTGCAAATATTTCTTCCCTCAAAATATTTTTTTAATAGATGGATTCTGTCTGTATAATATTATATATATTTATGTATAGCGTAATGTTTAGTATTTATATTTAGATATGTATATTACTACTTGTTTACACTGTTATAGTTGGTGCGAGCTGAGAAGACACGTCGTCACGATGTCAAGTGTATTTTGATGGCGTGTCTTTTCAGCCTGCGCGAACTTTATGTATGTTTACTCGATGTACCTTGTTCGATTCTTTTCATAACTGTATCTTATTTCTAAACTGCTACCAGATACTTATTTTCTTACATGTTTTCTCATTAGATAATCTACCGTTATTCGATTTCACGATGTTTTTGTTAGGATAGATGGATGTTGGAAGCTCCCATATGTGGATAGTAATGTGTGTAGTCAATGTCTAGTAGATCGAACTGGTTTAATAAAGTATAAAAATCATTGTAACTCTAGAGAAGACCAATTAATAAATTCAGCGATTAATCTATGAATATTGATGAATATTTGATAAAATATTTCATTAGTATGATGAATATTTGCTTGTATTTAAGTTCAAGGTGAGAGAATTATTATGACTTTCAATTTAAAAATCGAAATTAGTTGAAATTTGAATTTATTTTCTATAGAAAACCTTGATTTAAACTTGAGAAGAACTAAATTCATTGTCGAAAAATATAAATTGCCATGGATATTATCAATATAATATATTGTTTATTACAATAATATTATTTGTTTTTGCAATCTTTGAAATTGAATTTTTCATATTAAAAATCCCAATATTTTCTCATGATCTTATGAATTAGCTTTACTTGTGGGTCAATTTAGTTCTCTCCTCTTTTATTAATCACTAACAAATCGAAATTTAATTTGTTAACTTCAAAAATTGCAGTCAAACTAGTTTTACTGTGCCAAATAAAGTTTTAATTTTGATTTTTTTATCATTCTTATTCTTTTTTTGGAATTGATTTCATTTTCTAATATCATAATTATTACTAATACACATAAATTATTGAGTATTATTTATTATTGCAATCTCATTTTCATTTTTCAATGAAATTTGAAAAAATAACGGAATCAATCAGATCATAATCTATTTGCACCCCGCAAAATAATAATAAAATTCGAAAATGAGTCAATTGATAAATTATAATCATAACTATAAATATCATAATATATTTTATTATATCGGATAAAATTTCAATTTATTACGTATTTTTAGATGATCAATGTACTTTTACAAGTCATAAAAACTAGTGTAATGATAATAATTTTCAAAATTGTCAACAAATTATATCATTGTTAGCTGGTATATAACTGTAATTATTGCGATATAACCAAATTAATAATTGTTTGCTTAAAGCATTTCGTGAATAATATTGGAGGGTAATGAGATGATACCGAATTTTTGTAAATAAATACATTGGTTTGTAGTTACTATAAAAATGTGAAGTTTGCTATGTTAATCCATATTACATACGTAACATGTTCACTATAAATGTTACATACTGTATAATCTCATGTAAGATATAAAATTATGTGATAGAAATATTATAGCACTTAGTAGGCGATTTAAAATTGTTGAATATGTAGAATGTATGTGTATAATTCCATTACCTTGCTAAGCTCTGATAAATGAATCAGTTTTTTATATTTCAAGGCATTTAAACTGAAATTTGTGAGCTAAATTGCATTTTTTTGAAGTGACCATTGAAATTTAAAGTAATAGCTTACAGTATTTTCAAAAATCAGATTGAAACAGTTGAGTAATTTCTTCAACTTTGAAATATTTTCTCTTCCTTGAAAGCTTTTTCACTTTGAATTATTGGAATATATCGACCCAAAATAATAAATCTGGTTCCATATTACAAAATATTCATCAATTTCCAATTTTTTCAGGGTACAACATGCCTAATAGAAAATCTCAGGGTTGAATAAAATATAAATTTCAAACATTTACTTCTCTGAGGATGAAATTTAAACTCGAAAATTACCGTTTAAAAACTATTTTTCTACTACCTATCTAAAATAACCAAATAATTTCTAAAATTGAAAAATGTTCTTCAGTAGTTTTCATGTCTGTCATTACAAAATTTGTAGATATTTTTACAATAATAAACTTCATTTTTCATCATTTTTAATAAAAGTAACTCCAAAAAATTTCCCTCCCTCAGAGATTAAATCTATCAAACAATGATTTTTATTATGATAGAAGATATGAAACATTAATCTATTCAACGTTAGTTTAAAAATTTATTACAATAAGTCATGATCCATATAATGGATTTGTGCCATTCCAATATTCGTTTTCCAGTTTATATATTTAGAGTGAACAAATATGATATCAAAATTTGGTTTGTTCCAATTATTATTATTATTCTTATCATTTTCTTAATAAATTTTATTGTTTTTCGTTTATCTGTTTTTATTATTTTATGGGGTTCTTTGTGTGTGTTTCCTAGTCATTTAGGGATTTGCTCCAAGGTAATATTTTGCTCTTGATTGTTTAATAATCGTTTTCTGTCTAATTTTTCCCATATCTGTTTTTAGACAATTATTATTACTCATTTTGCGTAATTTTGTTGTAGTGCTTGGATTTCTATTTTATTCGAAATTATTGTTTAAAATAATTATGAATATTATTCCATGTAATTTCATCAAAATACTCGTAATAAGATGCACTCATCATTCAGAATTAAATTTTCATTTACTGCAAAAATTCATTGCATTGATTGTAAATGTTTATAACTTTTGGATTGTGTATAAATCCATAAAGTAAGGTACAGTATCGTCTAACAGTAGAATCTTCTACATAACCAATCACATTAAAATTTGGTCTACAGTAATTTATGTTCATACTATATAGTATTATTAATGTTAGTTAGTTGTTATTGATGCGTTGAATACTGTAATTCATGCAATTATATTATAACTATTATTTTCAATTTTTGATCATCTTATTATTTCCTCCACCTCATCCTTAATTTATTATTTTTCTTCATGGGTTTAGTTGATTTTTCAGTTGCTTCTTATCATTTTTCATCTTCGTAGAAGCTTTAGTTTTACATCATCGCTTCAGTTAATTTTTTAAGAATGAGCTCCAAACATTCTTACTCAAAGTGCTTACAAGATATATAATTGTAGATATATCATATTGAAGCTCTTCGTTTGTTTCAAGCTCTCGTTATTTGCTTATTTACAGTATTTATATTCAAAAGGTAATAAATTTATGCTGGGGTTATATGCAGTTGTTAAAGGGGATGATCTTTTTTCATCATCTCACGGGATTAGTAAATTATTCTTATAAAAAATAGTATTTTAATATCATAATTTATTATTTGACTAAATCTATCTTGTCTCTCATCTTTTTATTTGCTTTTTCCCCACAAAAATTGCTTCACTATATTAATATTGATAAACAACTCAATTGACAAACAATTATTTGACTAAATCTATCTTGTCTCTCATCTTTTTATTTGTTTTTTCCCCACTAAAAGCTTCACTATATCAATTGCCAAACAACTCATTCGAATAATTGGTTACAATTTTTACACAGTAGTTCTAGTGTTGACTTTAGTTTTATTCTCTACTTTTTTGTTGAGCTCGATTTTCAACGTGGATTCTTCCAATGATTTGCTGAATAGACTCGTAATTACCCTAAAACTAAACAGTATTTTATTAAAAGAACTCTTCATTTGTTTAAAAATAAGTTAAAGTCATTTGAAACATTCAAATACAGTAAAATTCCTCAAATGAATAATCTATCTGCTCAATCTGATAATAACTTTGGAGACGCCTTTTAGACATAGTATTTAAAAACTCTTGGATGCTTGTCCAGTCTGCCAAACTACCTATACATCTTGCCAGAATGTCTTCTTTGCTTGGACAGACTATAATATTGATAGTCTTTTCAACTTTGAATAATTGATCCATTGACCAGATTTAAAAATCTCTTTCGTAACATTCAACCCTTTATTAATACCATACTTCATCATTAATTCATTCTGAAATTAGTGGAGAATATAAAACAAGAATTAAAGGAATTAAAATGATCTATGAATTATTATAACTCTACAGGAAGATGAAATCTCTATTACGGTTGCAGAAAGTGAACCAAAGTTAGTTAATCTTTCAACACTCATGAAAATATACTTTTGTAGTTTGAGATAAGGCTTGAAATACTTACGACTTTGAACAAAAAAAAAATTGTCATCAATATTGAAGAAATTCCTTGCTTGGAAAAGCTTTCCCATTCTCCCATTTTGAATTTCTTTGAAACTAGTCATTAATATTGAAGAAATTCCTAGCTTGTAACAGCTTCCCCACTCTCTCATTCTAATTTAAATCTTAATAAAACTTGAAAACTCATTATGAATAACGTGAAAAAGTTGAAAGAATATACTCAAACACTCAAATAATGTATTTACTATCAAACGAAAACAATTGAAATTGTAGATTCGATACCAACCACTTGTATTCTGAAGATTATCTAAAAATTGTAACAATATCTATATAAATATTTAAATTAAACATTCATGCCAGTTGTATTTAGTTGTATAATATATACATCTATATTAATCAAAACCTTGTGAAAGTTTGCATAGCGAATCGTGTAAATAATATTATTGAAGTGTAATTATATTTAATGGGGATATTAATATGTAACCAAATTTGTTATAGCCTATTCTATATTATTATAACTCTGGGAGCAAAAATGATTGATGTATATTAAATAAATGTGGGTAGTCTCAATTAATAATTTGAACCGATGATTAAATATTATAGAATTGATGATGCTTAACTAAGAATGGATTGGGGAATTTGGGTATTGGAATATAATGAAGGGTTGGGGAAAAGTTGTTATTATTAATTATTATGATTGTTGTAGGACTGTAGTGATGACTGTGCTTTCTAGAGTAGAAGATAGCCAATTAGTTTAGTTATTGATATTAGCACTGCTTATTGGTGTTATTTGGTTACCATTGTCGATCAATATAGATATAATTATCAATAATTAACAGCTATTGTATCCATTTTATAGCTTCAATTGATGAGAGTATAAATTCACTTGACAACATTGATTTTTTTGACAGTGTGGACCTACTGAATCACTTATTTATATTTATATATTCTTGATCCAATCACAATGGGATTTGATTAGCTTATAGCATTAATTTGAAATGCTTCAGGAACAGCCTACAGCAGGCCAATACTGAAGGGGAGTTTTCCAATACACGACACGACTCGACGATTGGCTTCAAGAGCCAATCAAGGTTCTCTTGCTTCTTGAGCTCATGGACAAGAGCTGAGATTGGCTCTTATTGTTACCAACCGTCGAGTCGTGTCGTGTAATGGAAAACTTACCTTTTAGCCAAGCGGGTTTCAATCCTGAAGCAGTTTGAATAAAAGTACGATATCGATTTTTAGTAGAAATAATTATTGCAATGAATTCAATATAGGCATTTGAGTTTTGAATTAAAAATCTAGTTATTGTTGGTAGGCTAGACTGAAATTATCCAAAAATATTTCTGAAAAATTGTGTTAAGGTACGTTGTTACTGGTGCGACTGCGAACGATACGATTATCGTTGCAGTTGCACCAGTAACAACGTACCTTTAGCCAATATACTGCTGAACAATAGAATGACTGGTGAGTACTGTAGTACTCAACTGAGTACTTTATTGTGGCTGTGAAAAGTTTCAGTCAAAAGTTGGATAAAATCACAGGAAAAAAGATTAATAATTATTAGAATTCTTCTAAGAAATTCAGAAACCAAAGTGAAGAGTCTAGAAATATTGGATCACAACAGTAGAAATTGCCTGTAACATAAATCAATCAACCTTCTTCAAATCAATTTTATTTTGTCTAGTAACACATACCATACGTTATAATTTGGGTGGCTCGTTGGAGTAAGTGATAACGGGCTGTCTGATAACCAAGAGAACCCGAGTTCAATTCTTGACCGGGGAAAGAATATTTGACTACAGCACAATCACATAGATACGGCAACCTCGTCTTTCGGAGGAGACGATAAACCGTCAGAAAATAACAAAAACATTGTCTTATAGAAATTACTGAAGTTTAAATTGATAAATTTATTCAATTTTAAATACTGTATATTTATTTCAGAAATTGATCTCTTATTAGTAAAAAAATCAGTGCTGTCAAGCGAATTTATGCTTAAAAGTAAGAAGCAAATCAATATCTATTTAAAAAGCTTATTTTTATAATGGACATTTATTTTTAAATAAGTCAATATCAAGCGTTGCATAGATTTATATTGCTGATAGTACTTGAATTTTGCTTGAATAAAAATCCATTTACCATGTACAATAAATGTGGAGTTGAATATAATAACATTGATATTGGTAGAAGTAAAAGATTCCTGGTAGATTGGATAGAAGCGTAAAACAACAATAATATTTTCTGTAATTCCGATCATTTTTATATAACTTGACAATTAGTTGGCTGGGTTTTATATAACATTGTTGAATTTACCTGATTTTGTAAGATAATATTATAAATGTTGTAGGTTTATTGTGGTATGTACTCAAAAGTTTGTAATGTTGAAGGGAAGTTAATTGATTTGTATCAATGGTTGATTCAAAAACTTATAAATTGATTGAAGATCTTGTTTAAAATGACGCGAATTGTATCATTGATTATCGTGAATTAATAATATTGATAATAGATTGAGTGTTGATAAGTCGAGTTCTGGGATAATGACATATTGTGAACTTGGTTGAAAAAGTTGAAACTTTTTTGGAGAAAGTAACTTATAGCAAATACAATTCTATTTCTAAGAAATAGAATAAAGCTATTAAGAATTAGAACTGTCTTTGCATGTAGGTAGCTTTTTTGGTGTGGAACCAATGTTACTCCAAAATAGATTTTTCTTCTATTCAAAAGAAAACGATTGAGTATGAGCATACTTGTGGTAAGTTATGGATAGTGCTAAATAGAATAATTATTTTTGGGTCTAAATTCATCGATAAGAAGGTGAATACAAATTTATTTCGAAATGAATTGAATGATGCCAACTAGATATTCATGCTTTTTCTCAGTTATTCTCCCCGCTAGAGAGCATGACTGTTGTCCATGCTCAGCTCTATCAGGGCAGTCTGCGGGTGGTCTGCAAGAAGCTATCGGCTCAGTGCACTGCTTCGCTCTCACAGACTGTCTTGATTGAGCTGACCATATAGCTGGATAGTGCATGGGATATTAACCGTTAAACTCTATTATAAATTTAAATTCACCTAACAAGTTCTATACTGAGTTGACAAATTATCCAAAATATGTTTCCAGTTATGAAAAAATGAAGATAAAAATGAAATTATAGGGTTTAACTTTGGTCGTTTTGTCTACTTTGATTAATTTATTCCAAGGAGACTGTAGCCTACCTCTTGATAATGCGTTTGAGATAGAGATAAGGTAGGTATCTGAAGGATTACTGACTTTTCTAAGGCTAGCAGTAAGCTTTATTTCTAGGTTTGTATTGATGAGGAATAGAAGCCTTCTTCTGGAGTGCTTTCTATATTATTGTATTGGTTTGAACATAAAGTCAAAAACATTCTTATTTAACTAATCTTAACACTTGAATATGGACATATTTTGATTGTTTATAATAATGTAATATTGATACTTTATAGTAGAAAACGACTTGTATTTCAATGTAAATTTTGTAAATCACTTACTTATTTTGGCATAGTGGACTTGGATCAGAGGCTGATGAAGCTCTCTTCAGGAGTGAAATGCATCCCACTTCACTATGCCAAAATAAGTAAGTGATTTACAAAATTTACATTGAAATAGAAGTCGTTTTCTACTGTATAAAATGTTAATAAGTACTTCGTCATGGAAAGCAACATCGATAGTAATATTAATCTCTGAAGTTTCACTATGTTTGTAATCTCGTAAAAGGTAAATCGTTCTATTTAATTTTTAATGATTATTCGATCCTTTTTTATTGAAATAATCGTTGATACATTTAGTAGGCCTAAACATTTGTGAAATCTTGTTGAAAAATTAGTACAATACTGTACTCCATATTGGCTATATATGTAGTAGCTGTTGGTATCTTTAAGTATTGAATGGTAAACTAATAAATTGAACGTGTAGTTACCGAATGTGTAATATTGTTGAAAAACAATGGAATCTCACTTATGCAGGTACAGTAATAAGATGGTTAAAAATGTCAGTTATTGGGTAGAAGTAGTTATACTAAGGTTTAAAAGTATACTAGACAAATATTATGGCTCGATAACGCTGCTCATTAGAATTAGAGGGTGATAAATGTGGGTTGAAAAAATAAAAATAAAATGCTGGAAATTTGTTGCGAATTAGATCTATTATCAAAGATGTAAGGTACCTATTATATTGTTTTTTAGATGCAGACCGGATTTTTATTCTTTGATTGTTCGTAAAATATTTTTAGAAAATATGAATGAAAGTGAGATGAAAATGTTGAGATCAACGCTTTTATGAATCCTTCTTCAGTTCTAGACTGCATCTAATTAAACTTCTTTCTTTTTGTCGTGATTCATGTTGTAGGTGGAAAACTATGTACAAGAAATGTTAATTACAAGATCTAATTGATATTCGATTAATATTAATTCGTGTTGATAGGAGATAAATGTTTATTAGGATGCAATGTCGAAATAAAGTTTGAGGAATGGGGTTTCAATACAACTTCAAAAATGATTGCTCTATGATTGAAGGTAATTTGTGGAATGGTATATGCGAAATGTTGAAATTGTATTTTGACTATGATTAAAAGAAGATTATTAGATTTTCACTCTTGTTTTATTGATTTGTTGCATGAAATAATATCCTAGAAATTACTTTTTTGTGGTTTTCAATTGTAGTTGCTGGTGACATTTGTTTGACAGGGCTGATTGAGAGTAACTTATTATTTACAATATAAACAATTAAGATTTTATATGATATTTATATGCATTAGTTTTTATGCTTTCTGAAGACTTACTAATACTTTATAAATGAGATAGTGGGATATATCATTGTATTTTGCCAAATAAGTAGTAAGTTTATACTTATATTGACTAAAGTTTTGCTGTAAGAACCTTGTCATTTCTAAATTATATAAACTTGTATTGTCCCATCTCAGTGAGGGTATGGTCGTTAAGTGATCAAAATCAAATACTTTTATTGCCAAAGAGAAATATTTACAAGTGAAGTTGAAAGTCAAGAACATTATGGACTGCTCTTGGACACAGTGCATGGTGACTAGTATTTGACCAAGAACAGATTGGCGAGGTGGAACCGACCCGTAAGAGTCTTCCCACCATTTGATGCCCTAAGAATATTCTACCTATTTATTTCGATCAACTTGAGAGTGACAAAGGTTCTAACTGCACACACTTACAAGCTTGTCAAAATTGAAATTCAAGTAAAAGTTTGCAAAAAGTTGAAATGACGTTTATTGTGTGAAATAGTGAAATCATAGCTTCCTTTAATATGGTATGCCGCCATATGCCTTATGCCTACGGTGAAATTCTATGTTGTTAAATATATATCCCAATAGATGTCACTATCCTCACTATAGATGTCATAGCAGTTTTTGCTTGTAGTCTTGCTCATGATTCATTTTTGTAGTTTTATATCGTCTTTCTTTTTTCTCTCTAAAGATTTCATTACTTTTTTTAAATAAAAAAACCCTCAGTATATCTTCCGATCAATTGAAGAGGTTTACTAGAGGAAAATTTAATATGTTCTATAATACTTACAATAATAAGGCCCATGCAGTTCATTATTAGAAGCAAAAAATTCAGAGCGTGCATTCACCTGATTCAAGGCTATCAAAAAACGAATTAAATTTATTATTCTCTTTCTTATTAACTTTCGGCTACTCTTCAACAATAATGGATTAAGCTTAAAAAGAGTTTCTCTTGAATCAGTATTTTCGATGTTTTTTAAATTGCAAATTGCAGCAATCACTCTATTTTCAATCAAGAAATAATCAATTAAATCTACCTGTTAATATAAATGTGGATTCTACTGTTTCAATTCTCCAGATAGGTAGTATTTTTGGTTCACGTTTTAACATTTAATTTTTGAAGACTGGGTCACAGATTTTCTGAAAATAGTTTAAATATGCAATCCAAGCTGGAATCAAAGAATAATAATGTATGAAAAATTGAAATTTCTCAAATTACTCGAAGAGTGAGACTTTGATCAAGATCCGCTTACGTTTTGAAAAATCCCGCCACGAAAGAGCGTAATGGTGTTGTAGTGGCGCTCCTGCTAGGGAGTGTGTCCTACTTTCCTATTCTTTGTTTATTGTTGTGTTAATAAAAAAAACTTGCTTTAATTATAAGAATATTACAAAAAAGTATTTCAAATTATGTAAAGCGGGTTTGAGAATGTTTTCAAAACGTTTTACTGATCTGTTGGAAAACCAGCTGTCAGGATTGCCCTGTGTGGGTTGGCCTTGTGATCTCTCGTCTACTTTGTCAAAATTATATTCCATTTAGCTCTATTTCTTCCTTATTTTGTGGTTTTTGAATCAAATAAATCACATTAACGATTAATATTGTTGGAGTACAGGTTTGTGCTCAAGTAAAATGTTCATAAAATTTGAGATAACCCCCTGAAAAGACTTCAATGTTTGACTTCAGCAGTCACCGTGGTGGTGTTCGTAGAAATGTCTGCCGTACAGTGCTGTGTATTTCATGGTAAAAGTTCCGAATTAAAAACTATTGTTAAATTATTCTATTTATAGTGAACTCATCTCATAATCTTCCCTCATACAATGGCATCTGAAAGGTATGTACATTTCAAAACATTCAATTCAATATCTTTGTGTATTTCATGTAGTTTATGGTACTTTGATCAATACACGAAATTTTGGGGCCTGGCCCTGGAAAGATAGCCTATCTGTTTGACTTGGCCCTAGTCGATTTTATTATTCCATCTGCCTTTACTTTTTATTTTCCTGAGATCACATTTATTATCAAATTTTCAGACTCTCTGTAGTTTATTTTAAATTGTATTCAAGTTTTTGCAGCTTATGAAAGACGTTATATTGTTTACAAATATCATATTTTAAGTTACTAACCCAATAGATGATCAATTCATATTATTATTTAGACTATTCCACCTTAAAATTAGTTTTTTTAGAAATCTTTCAGGTTGCAATTCTTGTAGCCTACAGTAAAGAAGTTATTAACTTATTCACAATTTAAAGAAACAAACTAGCCTATAATAGTGCAGAAAATTCAAAGACCCTAAGTTCGCCTAGTCCATATTATTTGGTACTGTTTTAGAGGATTGATAGATAATGATCAAGTTTCAATAATTATTCAATAACTAGCCTATAGGTTATACACCTAATCTATCTGTAAAATAATGAAAAATGTAACTTAAGCTTGATATTACAATAGCAGTGATGTTGGTTTCACTTTTAAAGTAAGTTGATAAGTGATAATGGTATAATATTACAGCCTGTTTTTAATTAGGCTTCCTAAAATACAGTTAATATTGATTCTATCATCTGAATTATTCAATGTCAATTCATATTTACGAGAATTTTCTATTGTATCATACCTTCAAAGATTTCTCAAATTTTAAAGAAAAATCTTCCGTTGTGAAAAATAATTTAGGTACGGTAACTTACCTCACAATCTTCTGATTGTGAAAAATAATTTAGGTGAGTCAACTTACTAGCTGTCTATCTATATTTATCCTAATACAGTTTGAATGGTATTTTTACTGTAAACGTACTGTAATTTCTGAAGAAATTTGGCAAGATGGGAAAATCATTCTAGCTCTGTCAATATTGGTACAAAAATTATAAATTTGGTCTCAAAATGTAGAACTACATTTGTTTACTGGCGGGGTGGAGGGGCGGCTTCGGCTCGGCCAGTGTTGGTTCGGGGACTGTGAGTTCTGATTGAGAATTCATGGCTTTTGGGCCGGTATTGGCCGGGTTGAGTCCGTTTTCTCGTCGTGCCGGGGTGTCTTCTTGGTTTGGACGGGCTGTGTAGTAGAGTGAATTGGAAACTGGCAACCAGCTGGTAGGCCTAGGCCCTTCATGGGCTGTTGAGCCGACATACATACATTTGTTTACTACAATTTTAGACCAAATCGTTAATTTTTGAACCAATATGACCGAGCTCGAGTTATTCTTCCGTTTTGCCAGAATGTTCTATCTGCTTGGACAGACTGTAGTAAAACCATTCAGTATGAATATAAGTTACACTCAATGGTAACACCCAATATTATTGTTTATTCTGTCTTCTATTGTTTTTCTAGTCTCAGAACTTTGTGGCAGTGTCAAATTCTATTGAGAGTGCTTCTCTCTTGCTTGAAATGTACAATAAGTTGATAATGAAGTTTTATTCTTAAACGGTGTTTGGTAAACACAGAATAATTTTTGATAAATGTTTTGGTAATTGAAATTATCCGATTATGAAGTAGATTTTCTTCAAATGTCACTAATTATTAATACCGTTATTCAACGTCATCAAATTCATTGAAAAATATTGAGTGTGTTGTCGAGCAATAATTATAAAGTCTGGTCGAGAAGATATTCTTATACAACAGTAAGGCGAAGAGAGTACCAGCGCGTCCTAACTTCGCCTTACTGTTGTATAAGACAATAAATAAATATAAACATTCTGGCAAGATGGGGAGATGACTCTAACTCGGACAATATTGGTTGAAATAAATTCCAATAAGTTACAGTAGAAATTATTCTTCTCTACAATTTGAGACTTAAGCTTACCAGATAATTTTTGAACCAATATTGACCAAGCTGGAGTAATTTCAAATCTTGCCAGAATGTTTTCTTTGCTCGATTGAGCAATATTTACCTGTTTGGGAAAAAATCAATTTTTTATGACCAGATAAATAGATTGTGTAAAATGAGTTGAATATTGAATTTGATATTGGAAACCGTTTAAAATTGTACCTATAACAAAGGAGGAATATCATGGTGTGAAAAGCATTGTTTAAGTCGAAACAATACAAGTTATTAATAGAGGATTGCTTTCGAATTAATTAGAAGATGATGTATTTCTCTTTTAATTTTGATGATTCACTAGTTTTACAGAATGAATTTTCATATTTGTAAAATGTTTGAGCTATCAAATGAATAACCATAGTGGCCAAATGTGAAAATGACTCCAGCTCGTTCAACATTGGTTCAAAAATTATAAACTTGGTCTCAAATTGTATGAAACATTCCAATCTATAATTTGAGACTAAATTTATTATTTTAAAATCATTATTGACTGAGCTTGAGTCATTTTTCCATCTTTCCATAATGTCTTCTTTGCTTGGACAGACTATTACTGAACAGTACACATCAATGCAATGCCAACTCAATCATACAACATATGATACAACAGTGGCTTGGCTTTGAAGGGCATTGAGAGTGAAGGACAATAGAAGAGAAAGTACAGAAATGAGAAACATTTTTATTTTATGCAGTTGTTTCTCGTATCCAAATTGAGTGTATCCTGTGCTAAGAATCGAATAAGTCATCTTTACTAGGCTGTAATCATATAAAATCTAATATGTTTAATATTTGTCTGATATTTATTAAAATGTCGCTTATTGAAATTCCAATTACTTGTTGAGTAGTTCTGAAGGTGATATTGTGGTAGTTATCCATATTAAATGAAAAAAACGATATTTTCTAACCATTGATTTATTAAAAATCGATATACTGGTTTCGGTTGCCATACTATTGTCCATATCTGAAACCTATAACTATATCTGAAACCTAAACTATAAACCTAAAACTATATCTGAAACCTAAACTATAAACCTAAAACTATATCTGAAACCTAAACTATAAACCTAAAACTATATCTGAAACCTAAACTATAAACCTAAAACTATATCTGAAACCTAAACTATAAACCTAAAACTATATCTGAAACCTATTGTAAACTGAAACCTAAGCAGCCTATAGTATAAATACCTTTACCGTTAGTATAAATTCTGCTGCTCTTTACTACAAGTTTTAGTTTACTAGAGATTGATAATGGTGTAACAACCGAAACCGGTATCTCGATTATTCAAAAATCAGTGGTTTGACAATATCTTGTCTTTTCATTTAATAAATTTCAATTACATAATCGATAGGATATATTATTGTTTATGTGTGTGAAAACAGAATAGTTAAATCATGAAAAATAAATATCTAAAACTAATAATTGAGACAAATTATGTCATCCCTGATGATGCTCTGAGATTTGATGTAAGGAATTAGCACGAAACGTTTGCCAGATTCTACTTTAGTCTGTCAAAGCAAAGAAGACCCTCTGGCGAGATGGGAGAATGACTCAAGCTCGGTCAATATTGGTTCAAAAATTATCAATTGGATCTGAAATTGTAGGAAACAATTTCATCTACTATTAAGACCACATTTATAAATCTTGAACAAATATTGACCAAGCTGGAGTCATTTTCCCATCTTGCCAGAGGCTCTTCTTTGCTTGGACAGACTATAATATATTTATTTACAATTCAATCATTGAAACATACACAAACCTTTCCAGTTTTTTGCCAGTTCCCATTTCAATATTGACCACAGAAAATCTCCAAAAAATGACAGAAGCAAAACAAATAGTGCCATATTAAGAGTAGAAGTCATGCCACATGTGTAGTCTGTCCAAGCTTAGAAGACATCTGGCAAGATGGGAAAATGACTCCAGCTCGGTCAATATTGGTTCTAAAATTTTTAATTTGGTCTCCAATTGTCGGAAACATTCTGATCTACAAGTTGAAACTGAATTTATAATTTTTGAACCTATGTTGACCGAGCAGGAGTCATCTCCCATCTTGCCAGAATGCCTTCTTTGCTTAGACTGTCTATATCTATCTAGAGCTGGACAGAAGGCCAATTGTATTAAGAGCGGAGTTTTAGTCATATTGCAGCAGTAAATACTGAATAGAGGCTGTGACCGCTATTTAAAATTATCGTTTTAACGGGAGCCACCAAGCATCTCTAGTTAGAATGGGTAGATTACATCATGCCTCATAATAATTAATATAGCTGTCACACTCTTTTCCTCTTTTAACGGCTGAAGTTTCTACAGCTTCTGTTATGGTAATGAATTCTATGCTTTTGGCCTATTATTTTTGCCAGTTATTATGGCCTATTATTTTTGCCAGTTATTATTTGGTTACTTGATAATTTTAGTTTGAATCATAGTTTAGAATGAACGTTTGGGTGAGGGTGATGTTCTTTGGATGGATTGAGAGAAATTTGGAACCGATAGATTGAATTTATAGCTTCTTTTATTGTAATGAATGATGAATAACCTATTATTAATGCTAGTTACTTGCTAGTTTGCTAGAAGGTCTCTCAGTCCTTCTCAAATCATAGTATGGAATGAAAGTCTGGACGAAGTTCTTTAGATATATTGAGAGAAACCTGGTATTGATAGATTTGTTTATTTCTTTCAATTTTTACAGCTTTTCTTATGATAATGAATGTTAAATAACGTATCATTTTTGCCATTCACTTGATATAATAGGCTACTCTGAATAATGGCTTAAGATAAAAGTTTGGGTTAAGCTCTTAAAAATGATAACTTGAAAGTAACTTAGAATCGATAGATTAGTTTTTTTCTCACATCTTCTCTTCTGGTCATCCTTTTGGCATATTATTTTTGCCAGTTACTTGTTGGTTTCTTGATAATTATACTTTGAATCATAGTAACTATGATTAACTATTGAAGATCAAAGTTTGGGTGAAGTTCTTAGGATAGATTGAGAGAAACTTGGAATCAATAGTTTAGATTTTTGAAGGTTTTTACAGCTTATCATATGGTAATGAATGCCATACTTTTTGACAATTATTTTTGCCAGTCATTTGGTAATTATACTTTGAATCCATATTTTATTATGAAAGTTGAGGTGATATTCTTTGGATAGCTTGAGATTTTTCAGGTTTTTACAGATAATTGCAATTGTCATGTCGAATAACATATCAGTTTTTCTAGTTACTTGTTGGTTTCTTGATAATTATACTTTGAATCATAGTTGAAGATGAAAGTTTGGGTGAAGCTTCTTTGATAGATTGAGAGAAACTTGGAATCAATAGTTTAGATTTTTAAAGTTTTTTCTACAGCTTTTCTTATGGTAATGAATGCCATACTTTTGGACGATTGTTTTTGCCAGTTACTTGGTAATTATACTTTGAATCATAGTTTAATATGAAAGTTTAGATGATGTTCTTTGGGTAGAATTATAGAACGGGAGAATCTCGAAATCGATATATTAGATTGTTTAAGTTTTCTCTTCTTTCTGTTATGGTAATGAATGCCAACTTTGGCCTATCACTTTTGCCAGTTACTAGTTGGTTTCTTGATAATTTTAGTTGGAATCATAGTTTAGTTAAAAATGAAAGTTTGAGCGAAGTTCTTTGGATAGACCCAAAGGACAAGATAAATTTGGAATTGATAGATCTGATTGTTCAAGTTTTTACAGCTTCTCGTATGGTAATGATTGCCTATTATTTTTGCCAATAACTACTTGGTTTCTTGATAATTTTTGTTTGAATCATAGTTTAGAATGATGCTTTCCAATGATGGATAGATCCTTAGAACGATAGAAACTTGAAATTAATTAAAAAACTGGGAATCGAAGATTATATTATTAATTTTAGTTTTTACAGCTTTAGTTATGGTAATGAATGCCATACTTTTACCCTATTATTTTTGCCTGTTGGTTAATAATTGATAATTCTAGTTAGTTAGAATCACAATTTAGGATAAATGTTTTGGTGACCATCTTTTGATAGATAGAAAGAAAGAAATAGATTAAATTGTTTATAAAACTCTTATCGCTAGATCAGAAGCTAACGAAACTGGCGGTTGACGAATGGCTGTTATTAATACTCAGTTCTGTCAGGACAGTCGAGGAGTCGAGAGTGACCTCGGTTATGCTTTCGTAGACTGCTTTCAGACTGTCTTGACTGAGATCAGCATAAGGCGTTTGCTATGAATATTTATTCGTGGAGTGGCCGTAGCCAAAATGTTTCATCGCTTGTATAAGAAAAATTCCTGTTTTCATTTGAAAAAATGGGAAAAAATTAGCCTACTCATAAATTTGTATTGAAAGATGCGTTTTCCTGACCACTCCCGTGTTTGGAAGGAAAAGATAAGTTGTCTGTCCAATACAGTCGTGTAATTCATAAAAGTGTAATAAGTTGATTTACAAATCATTAATTTGTAACATAGAATTAATAATTCTTCTCTTAACTTCGCCCTTGTTATCACACCCTTTTTATTGGTCTTCACCAAGAAATATATTTACAAGTATGAAGTTTGTGAAACTATTTTGAGTGGACTGACTCTTTGATGTCTTATAGGCCTATTTCGTACTCATCTCATTTGAATCGTCCACAAATATAAATCCATTTGTTTGGAATAGGTTTGATATTACATCTGCTGAGATTATGTAATTTTGCTAGATAGATTCCCCTTGTCCGTTGTGGTATAAGCAACTGTACCTCACTGGCGGCTCGTGCCCACGAAATAGGTGAAGTTCTGTACTGTAAAAGATACGGGCACTTCACCTGTTTCGTGGGTACGAGCCGCCAGTGCTGTACCTGATAAATTAACAAAGAAGTATTTACAACTCTCTTGAAAACGTTTTGAGATTATATAGTTTTATAATTGAAATGTGATGTAAACACTTTTCATCCCAACCTTCTAAGACTATTGTATTGTAAGCTATGGTTAATTCAATTGAATCGATTATTGAGTGAATAATAATATTCATAGCTCTCCCAATAGCGTTTTGAAATACGTATTTCATAGTTTTATACTCTGTACACTGTCATCATCTTACCCTCATCTTTTATAAATCCGTTTATTTTTTTTAGGATGGAGTGGATCGAGATAATCGAGCCGAGGACAAAGGAGCACATGTATGCTAATCTCACAACAGGAGAATGTGTGTGGGATGCCCCTATTGGTGTACCTGTGTAAGTAACAATAGAATCAGTCTCTCACTTTTTATTTCATTGTCATTTTTCAAATTGGATCTTCTCAGTTGAAAATCGTTGATATTAGGCTACTTAATTTGAATATTTAATTTTCATAAAGCTAAGTTTCTATTTCTACAAAAGTCGCACGGCATATGTGCCTAAGATGCAATAGAATTACGTAGTTGTATAGAGCAACGTACACTGGTCAGCTGATTTTTGATTTGCGTTGCTCCTTACAACCACGTGTTTCTTTTGCATCTTGTGCCCGACATATGCCCGCGACTTGCAGTAATTGAAACTTACCTCAACTTGTATTATTTAATGAGCACACAATTGTTAATATATCAGAAAAAAATTCATTGGAAGCAAAAAAACTTGTGATATATTGGCAATTTTGCGCTTGTTAATTAGCCTATATATAAATATCACGACATCACATCTGACACTGTGTTCAATCATGAATTAATCTTGTTTAAACTGTTTGCTATTATTCAAATGTTCAGTTATAATTACTTGAGTTGATTTTTGATGTATTGGCATCTGATTTTGTTTGAAATGGATGATATTATTCAAACGTTTAGTTGATTTTATGCATTCTGATGTTGGGTTTGTTGTAGCAGTAATGTAATTGATCTACAATCACTTGTTGGATAGAAAATAAATAATATTTTACTTCATTGATTAAATTATTGTGATAGTTAATCTCAGATTATTTATTGATATTCAGATATTAGTTATCTCAAATACTTCGACATTGATAATGATTTCAGATTGAAGAACCTGCCCTGATAGGGTAGATCCTAATGGGTTTGAGGGCAAGGCAACTTCTGGAGTTGCCTTGGGATTTGGTTTTGGATGTTTTGAATTGTTGTAACTCATGTGGTAAATTAAATGTATATCTCTTTACAACTTGCAATCAGACACATTCGCCCATGCGAATTTTGTAGTAATGATAACCCAAGATTGTTACAGGGAAGGTTGCTCTATAACTGCCTGATATTGGACAAAATGAAAAACAGGTGGGGGAGACTAGAATGTGACGTAGTTCAGATCAGAAATTCTAGCACCGTGCGCCAATATTTTCAGTTGAAAATATCATTGTTTGTTGATCTGAACTACATCAATTTCCACCTCTCCACTTTTCTAGTTTTCTCAAATTGAAATGACCTTCTTGTTGAATAACCTTGAGGGAAACCTACCTTTAGGCCAATTTTATTATGCTGTTGGTGAAAATGAATACCCGAATTTGAACTTTATCTTATTTCATTTATTTCCACTGTCGAAAGCAGGGCCGTGTCTCATAAAGATTTACAATCAACAATTACTCATAATTCGTGGATTTTATTGGCGTTCCTGTCTCTTAAACGTTTACAATAAAACAAAAATTCTACAATATCAGCTGACTTGAAAAATTACATATTCATTTTACCTCAAGATAGAATCTTGAAATAGTCCAATGTTGACAATGAAAACCCAAAACTTTGGTACCAATGTAATGATTTTAATAAATAAATTGATTATGAATATGAATATTGATCAATATTTTTATTGTGAGATTTGAATAGGAATCATTTTTGTCGCTAAAATAATATCATAACCTACAAAGTAAATCGTAATATGAAACCTCGAAGTGGGCCATTTTTATATTTCGTCAAAATAGTTGTATTTTCAGTTAGCAATTAGGCCGATTCATACTGATTTGTTCGCAACAGCTGATTCTTTCCAAAATTTGGAACATTGTAAATCGAACTTTTTATTGGTGAGTCTACAATCCCGTTAATTTTTTTCTTTGAAAAACAAGCTGTAAATGTATATGAGACACGGCCCGGGATAAAGAGTTATAGAGATAAAGAGATGGATAAAGAGATGAATAATGGAATACCGTTCAAACAACTTTGAATTGGAGAATCTCCATTTTAGAGAACTCACGTGGAGCTATACAGTAGAATAAAAAATGTTGGTTTTTTGTCTATTCAGCAAGAAAACGGACAACAACCAATGGTGGGAGTTGTTCGATCAGAACACGTCGCGGTTCTACTACTACAACGCCACCTCGCAGAAGACAGTGTGGCACAGGCCGACCAACTGCGACATTATACCGTTGGCCAAACTGCAGACTCTCAAACAGAACACCGAGCCACTCGACTCAGCCACGCAGGCCACCCAGACCCCCACTGCCAATGCTAAGGTACGGGTGCATTTTTATAACCTTCAGGCAGATTTCTGATATCACAGAGAATATAATTATTCTTGACTTGTGTAATGTCCTTGATGTCCTCAAAGGTTTCTGCAAATAAACGAATTTTGAATGTATAGTCTGTCCAAGCAAAGGAGACATTCTGGCAAGATGGGAAACAACTCCAGCTTGGTCAATATCTGTTTACAAATTATAAATTTCTAGAGAAGAATGTTTTCTACTATTTGAAACCAAATTTATAATTTTGAAACAATATTGACGGAGCTGGAGAAATTTTCTCATCTGGACAGAATGTCCTCTGCTTGGACGGACTATATTAGTTGATGTATTGATAATATTGGTAAACCATATCATGAATCTCGATAGTCGAGTGATTAATACCCAATTTAAATAAATAGTTCTTAATCGACTTCCTATATTGATTAATTGATTAATTTTTCTTGATCTATGTTGATTATAACTGTGCAGTACCAAATATCGATTGTGTCGTTTCAAGTATATATCTATTCATGTACCATATAACAGAGTCACTTTTAAATAATAGTAATAATCCATAGAGATACAACTAGCACTTATAGAGTTAGAAAAAAATTTAGAAACTTAAATTTTGAGTCATGGAATATTTCGGCTGCTAAGGAAGGCCTTCGTCAACCATTACTGGCCAGACTAAGTACATTTATTGTGACGAATTCTATAAGTACTAGTTCTATATCTATATATTATTATTATTATCTACTGTATTTATATATATATAAGAAAAAATAGTACTATAATAATGAACTTTAAAACATATTTCAACTTATGCACAATCTTTGGTTGATTAGCCATTATTTGAAAACTGAACTTTATATATAATACTTTCTATATTGATCTTTGTTGAGTATAAATGGACGCTAAATATTTTGTGTGTTGTTCGACCAGGACGTAGTCAGTGCCACAAACGAGTCCTCGTCGCCGATTTCAACGACTAACAGCATCGGCGGCAGCAGCTGTCGGAGCAGTGGACGGGCGACGAAAGGCGGGGCGGTGCAACGGTTGGCCACCAGCGAGACGCAGACGTCGCCGCTCTCATCGCCGCGGCCCGGTCGACGCTCGCATCATCACCACCACCATCATCACAAGTTAGTCGTTCATTCATTTTACTTGATTTTTTTTGTATACTTGATAGAAAGTAGCCAGTTTCGATCAACTTGTCATGCTTCGAAAGCCTTTATTTTCTGCACTAGTGCCGAATAAACGACTGATAATTTGGTCCATGTAGCCGTACAAGATAGGAAAATCAGTTGTCAATAAAATTTTTTGTTGACTTAGCAGCTCATTCCGTACAAATTAGTCGACTTGATTTACAATTCCCAAGCGGCAGCTCGAGCCGCGCGGCTCTAAATTCGCTGCTAGAGCTGCCCAGCCATAGCTCTAGCTGTGCTGCTCTAGCCATCACAACTCTATTCACAAAACTATATTATAGATGTTTACTCTGTTATTAGGGCTACTAAAGTATAATAAACCAATTAATAGTGAAATTCACTTGAAAATTACGTAAAAAGGTGAATTTCATCATTTATTGATTTAGTATACATTAGTAGCCTTATTAACGGAGTAAACATCTATAATATAGTAATTCGAATAGAGTTTTAATGGCTTTATTTGGTGAGTCCACTATTTCGAACATTATCCAGCTGATTGCATCAAATTTTTTAGTTGCTGTTCTTCAACTGTTGATGTTATTCAAGCAATATTTTCATTTCTATTGTTCCATATCTAACCTTTTGTTCTGATTGGAAATCGATTTTAGCAACAAGTAGTCTACGTAGAAAATGAGAATCTCTTGTTTCCATAAAAGTTACCATTTTTAGTAGTTTTTATTTGAACACAACGTGTTTTTCTAACTTTGAAACGCCTCATTGAACGAGGCCTAGACCTTGAAAAAATTCATCATTGAAAATCTTGTAGCCTATTGAAAACAAGGTTCTAATAAAAATATAAAATATTCTTATGGCTTTCATGGTGGGGAGACCCTTACGGGTAGTTCCACTTCGCCAATGTGTACTTGACCAAATACCGGTCACCCATCCAAGAGCAGTCCATAGTGTTCGTGACTTCACACATCATAGATCACATTCACCGATAGATCACCGTGACCGAGAGACCAATACCCAGTACTAATATGTAATGTTCATGCGAAAATAAAACATGATTATTTCGTTCTCTTGAGAGAAAACTACTAAAAAGGGTACAGGGATTTCAATTCTTATTTCAACATTGTTATATTCTCTTTATTGTATATTGTTAATCTTTATTTAATTTTTAGAAGATATCTTCAAGATTTTCTTTATCTACTCAAATTTAATTGTTGATTTTTACTGCTATTCAGACACCAACAGCAGCAGCAACAGCCAACCACACCGCAACAACAGAAAGCAGTGCAGCCAACGGCCAAAGACAAAGAGAAGGAGGCGGAGAAAGCGAGGAGTCAGAGTATAGAAGGGGAACTGGGCAGGCCGAGGAGGGGCAGTCAGGGATCCTGGTACTCGCACACCAAGGTTAGTATAGTCTCTCCAAGCAAAGAAGACATTCTGGTAAGATGGGAAAATGACTCCAAATCTATATGAAATTCAACTTAATCTATTATAGTCTGGTCTAGCAAAGAAGACATTCTTGCATGATGGGAAGATGACTCCAGCTCGTTCAATATTGATTTAAACATTATAAAATTCAACTTATATCATAGTCTTATATCAAATTCAACTTATATCAATATCATAGTCTGGTCTAGCAAAGAATACCTTCTTGCATAATGGGGAATGACGGTAGCTTGGTTAATATTTGGTCAATACATTTGATCTATTCTGATGGATAATCATCCAAGTGGACTTTGACATATCAGTTAAATTCTATTTGATACTTCATTTATAACCTAGCATCAAAATATTGAAGAAGAAAAACCACCTTGAGCCGATTTTGGTGAAGTTCCGCTTTTGCAATAGTATTCTGGACTTTCTAAATTGTAACAGACTTTTCTGAATCTAAATTACAGTGAATATAATCAAGAAATTTCACTATGTTTCCTATCGGCAAAACATTACCTCCTGGTCTCTCCACCAAATAAAGCCTCAAACTTTCAAATTGGGTCAATTATAAAAAAAAATTTGTACTTATTGGACGTGATTTTTCATTCTCTACAACTATTTGGAAGGGGGTAGTGATTTTATTGTTGCATTGTGAGCTACATCTCATAAAAAAAATAAAATAATTTTTTTCATTTGAAAAATTAAGTCTTGAACAAATGTAAAATTTCATATATTTGACCGATTCTAGTTTTCTTTCTTTCAATCAACGCAGAATTTTGTCCTCTACAATTTACTTCCAGAGTGTTTTTATGAAAATGTGAACCTTTTCCAAGTTATATGCGAAAAACTAAAAAGGAAGGCGAGGTTTTCTGGCTAGCAAAAGTTGTGCCGAAAGAAATTCTTTGTGCACTTTCAAATACCCCTTATTGGGATCCTAATGAAGCATTTGAAACAATAAAATCATATACACCACTTTTTGCAAGAAAAGTTCTTTCAAAATGCTTTGCGTATTGGACTATAGATGAATGTATAAATTAAATAAATAAATTAATATTATTGTTGTTTATTACAGGATAGTCACACGAGCGACTCGGGCTGTGTGTCTATGAGCCGCACCTCCCTCGATTCACCCAATCACGGCCAACTTCCGGCTCCGCCTACCGCCTCCTCGGCAGCCAATCACAGCGCCGGACTGCCTACGTCCACTTCCACACCGCAGCTGAAGAAGAAGCCGCTGGCCGATGCTAATCATCAGCTGACGGTGCCATCATCAGCTGTGAAGCAATCAGCTGTGCTGGTACAGAGGAGTGCCAGCAATGCGTCAACGCACCATCCGCCCGTGCCTAGCAAACAGAAGAGTTTCGATGTCGATATCAGTGAGTTTAATTATTGAATTTTTCAACTGGGAATGACCCAGGCTAGTTTTGAGCGTTATCATAGCTCCTTCCAGTTAGGGTCAGGGCTAATAAAATGGCAAAATTTCACCGTAGGTACAGTCTACCCGCACTTGCCACTTAAAAGTCATATAATGGGAATGCTCGGCAATGTCGCATCAACTCTCAAATTAGTATTTTCTATTTGGATTTAAAATAATCTGTTGAAGCATGCGTATGAGACTGCGAAACAATCTGCTGTGAAATGGCTGATCGTGTTTACTGGATGTTTTTACTGATTCACAAGTAAGGGTGGGTTTTGGTTTGTGCGAAACGTAACGACACTCGGTCGCAGTCGATCAGCTGTAGCCAATCAAAGATCTTTTTTATCCAAACTAAAGGACAAGACAAGAGCTGTGATTGGCTACAGCTGATCGTCTGCGACCGACGGTCGTTACGTTCCGCACAAACCAAAACCCACCTTAAGGGTCCATAATATGGATATTATCCACTGTCAGTTCAAACTGCCAGTTCACAGCTAATGATATTCAATAAATATTCATAGTGAATCTATTTTATGGATGTATTTTTTAGAAAATGATGTGTCAAATTTCGTCTCCCCTTGTTTAGGTGTCGGAGGCGGCTACAGCTTGGGCCACGAGAACCGCAGCAGTGGTGGTGGCGGTGGCGGTAGGGGCAGCAGCCGACTGCCCTCCTCTCTCTCCAACAATCAGCTGTCGCTGTCGCGCAGTCACAGCTTTGCGCAGCGCAGTCAGCCGCAGCTGCAGACACAGCAGTCGCAGCCACAACAGCAACAGGTGACAGCCGGGGAGCAGGGACAGTCTACGGTGAGTTGAAAAAATCTATTATTAGTATTATTAATAATTCACTTACTATAGTTCTCAATATTCTATAAGTAGGCTATAGTTATGATTTTTTTTACTGATAACAATAACTTATTAATACAGTAACTCATTAGTTATATTCTGTCCAAGCAAAGGAGACATTCTGGCAAGATGGGAAAATGACTCCAGCTTGATCAACATTGGTTCTAAAATTATAAATTTGGTCTCAAATTGTAGAAATCATTCTAATCTACAATTTGAGACCAAATATATATTTTGAAAAAATAGTGACCGAGCTGGAATCATTTTCCCATCTTGCCAGAATGTCTTCTTTGCTTGGACATACTATATTATTAATTTTATTCATTTTTTAGTCTTCAGTATTCTAATGCTTGGTTGGTCAGTCACGGGCTGGAATTTATGGATCAAATCAATCCTGGAAACAAGCATAGAACAGTTACCATTTGGAGGAATGTCTTCTTTGCTCGAATAAACTATTCTAGTGGATCAAAATATCACAGCTGTTTTTGGAAAAGAAAATTATATTATAGGTTATGTTCACTGTTATGTTAATGCTGAAAATCTAGATGGTTTCGTCTGCTTCTTCTGCACTCCAACAGCTGTTAGTTGTAATTTTGCTAGACGTGGGTGATGTTTTAGAAATCAAAAGAAACAGATGTATTACATCAGCTATTGTTAGGTTACATCACATACAAGGCAGACGAAACCGCCTAACTTGGCTTCAGCTATATCTGTTCGATTGTTCCTTCTCCACACAGCTTTAAGGTTTCTTCTCGATGCTAAATCACGGACTCTCTACTCTAAATGCGATTTTAAGAATGTTTTTTGTTGTTGTCATAGATACCGTTGACATCGACCCTGTCCCTGGATCAGGAAGAGGAGGACTCAATGCACGAAAAGTACTTTGCGCCGGGCGGACACCACCTGGCCGCCACAGCCTCGTCGACGGGTCGTCGATCCGTCGAGTCGACGCCGCAGGCTCGTCGCAAACACCATCACCACCATCATCACCATCACCATCACCACAGGTTGGTGGTTGCTATTTAAGAAATTTACGCCTGCATTTCGATAACAATTTGAATTATTGCTATGAAACGTTTTCATAGCTTAGGCAGAACATTTTCAGGCTATAAAATTAATGAACAGATAACAAATCAGTAGCATGAAAAGAAAGATCAATTACCTTGAAATAATCAATGACAATACTTATTCAGGTTTCACCAGCAAAATAAGTTGTGATATCAAAGTCCAAATAATTGATACGCAATTGTACAGGAAGGAAGCTCACTTAAACAAAATATTTGCAACGTTGGGTTGCAAAGTGAGATCAGCTCATTCGAAAATGCCGAAAATAGCTATTGGCACTCTGAAACTTTGTGTATAAGAGTGGGTGGTAGTGGACGGCAAACTGCCGAACGGCAAAATCAACCCCATAAGAACAATGTAATTTTTATCAATCTCTTGGAGCAGATAGAGCCTCTATTTATGGACAGAATTTCACGTTCTTTATGTCATTGGAAAGAGAATTAAATTCTCCAGGGGCGTGACTTTTTACTTTTTCGATTTTTAGTTTATTTCAATAATTAGAGTTCAATACTTCTATAGTTGATTAATTATATGATAATTATTAAAATAAACTAAAAATCGAAAAAGTAAAAAGTCACGCCCCTGGAGAATTTAATTCTCTTTCCAATGACATAAAGAACGTGAAATTCTGTCCATAAATAGAGGCTCCATCTGCTCCAAGAGATTGATAAAAATTACATTGTTCTTATGGGGATGGATTTTGCCGTTCGGCGGTTTGCCGTCCACTACCGCCCACCCTTAATAATTAATACAACTTGAAAAATACCTATAAGTAAATATTCTCTCATAAATTTCAACTATTTAGAAATAGAATCGACGTATTTCCAATATGGCGGCGATCCATGACCATTACAAATGTCTCAGCTCATTTAACAGGTTGGCATAGGAGGGTAACTTTCTTTTTTATGTTGGTTCAAGTTTTATTGCACCGTACTTTTTTGAGGAGATGAATTATCAACTAAAACATTTTTATTGTATCATATTATTGTTAATTTGAAGAGTTATTTCAATCTTTGTGTGGCAGGTGTCCGAAACTGAGTCCCGACTACGCAAACCTTGTGCCGCCGCCTCCTACTCGATCCTCTTCCTCCAATTCGTCCACGCTGGCGCCAAGGGAGGGGGGCGGAGGCAGCAGCAGGAGGGGTCCGGGCAGCGGGGGCGGCAGTAGCAGCGGAAGAGAGCAGCGCACTGTTAGCAAGGCTGCTAGTCGGTGAGTAGCTGCTATATTCCGTCCAAGCAAAGAAGATATTCTGCTGATATGGGGGAAAATGACTCCAGCTCGGTCAATATTGGTTCAAAAATTATAATTTTATGTAAATTGTATAAATTATAAATTGGTCTCAAATTGTAATTTTGTTTCCTACATTTGAGACCAAATTGAATTTGATTAAATTTGAATCAAATTGTAGAGCAGAATTTTCCTACAATTTTAAACCAAATTTATAATTTTTGAACCAATATTGACCGAGCTGGAGTCATTATTCCCCCCATCTTGCCAGAATATCTTCTTTGCTCGGACAGGCTAAAAGTTTGAATGCTTTTAAAATGTTCAATCATTGAGAAATAGAATCAACATATTAATTTTCAGTATCAAATTTCTCATATCAACCAGCTTCCTTCCTGAATTAATTTTGAGACTCTGTATCATTACTGCGTTTCAAAAAGCCGACGTTTAAAGGCGTCCTTTTCAAAACTACGCCGCGCACAGATGCACAAATAATTATTGAGTTCCTATATTTTCATATGGGAACTTGCTTCTTTTGGAGCCGTGCCACTAGATATCAGCTCTTCCACGATGGCAGTTTATGTCTATATTATAGCTTAGTATTTGTATGCTGTACGCCTATTTCAACAAGCACACCTTAAAGCCGGGCGTATGCTGGGACACACGTGACGCAGCCCACGCAAGCCAGCCAATCACAGCTCTTGTTATTAACACTAAATGACAAGACAAGAGCTGTGATTGGCGTGGGCTGCGTCGCGTGCGTCCCAGCACAAGCCCGGCCTTAGTGTCTACATCCACTTTCAGATCGAACTGACAGTTCGGTCATTCATAGGTGATTGTTCAGTGATTGGCCTGCCGGTGTACAGCTGTTTTGGACTGCCGATCTCCCCATCCACTTAGGGTCTACATCCACTGTTAGTTCGGGCTGTAACAGTCAAAAACTTCAGATAAAATTCTTTTGGCTTTTAATGGTGGGGAGATCCTCACGAGTAGATTCCACCTCATGTATTTTGTATAGTCTGTCCAAGCAAAGAAGACCCTCTGGCAAGATGAGAAAAAGAATCCAGCTCGGTCAATATTGGTTCAAAAAATATTGATTTGGTCTCGAGTTGTAGATCAGAATATTTCCTAAGTTTGAGAACAAATCAATAATTTTTGAACCAATATTGACTGAGCTGGAGTCATTTTCTCATCTTGTCTTCTTTGCTTGGACAGACTATACTTGGCCAAATACTGGTCACCCATCCAAGAGCAGTCCACAGTGTTCGTGACTGAACTTCACGATCACACATCAACTACCCTCACCGAGTGGCCAATACCCAGTATTTTTTTCTTCAGGTATTTAAATTTTGGAGATAGATTATCACTTGATTGTTGTTTTTATTTAATGTTTGTGTTTGTGTTGCAGAGATGACGGCCTATCGAGCAGTGAAAACGATCCGCCTGCAGATGATGACGATGATGTGAGCTCAAGTCTGTCCTCCTCCCCGCCGGTCAACGCCCCCAACCCCCCTGCGCCCCTCCCGCCACTACCACTACCACTCGACAACTCCGCTTGCAACGAATCAGGTGAGTAGTTGAATTGTTTATTTATTCATTTATTGAATTGAATACATTTTTATTAAATTATTCAAATCAATTAATTTATTGCTAGAAAATAGACTTGGAATTGAAATGTTACAACATTTTATATCTATATCTATAGTAATATGGATTGGTTGAATAGTTTATTATAGTGATATAGTCTGTTCAAGCAAAGACGACATTCTGGCAAAATGGGAAACGACTCCAGCTCGGTCAATATTAGTTGAACAATTATAAAATTGAGCAGAATTTTGCCTACAATTTGAGACCAATTTAATTATTTTTGAACCAATATTGAACGAGCTGGAGTGATTTTCCCATCTTGCCAGAATGTCTTCTTTGCATCGACAGACTACCAAATTCCTTTATTTCAAATCTTTTCTTCTTCTTTTTCTTCTTCTTCTTCTTCTTCTTCTTCTTCTTCTTCTTCTTCTTCTTCTTCTTCTTCTTCTTCTTCTTCTTCTTCTTCTTCTTCTTCATCACTGCCCCGGGATGCCTTGCAGCGTCGGGGTAGCCTCGGACCCATTCTCGGGGTAGCCTTCTCCATTCGTCCCGATCCTCAGCCAGCCTCCTCATTTGTCCTAGGGTCTTTCCTCTCTCCTCTCCCAGTCTTCTTATGTGCTCATCATATGAGTACCTTGGACGTCCTCTTCTCCTCCTACCGCCAACCACCACATTTGCATATTGTTTAACTTTCCTTTCATTCTCCATCCTTTGTATATGACCCCACCATCCTATTTGTTTCTTATCTATAGCCTCTTTTATATCTTGACAAATTCTAAAGGCAGCATTGTGATTTATTTCCATTCCTTGAAAATTCTAGCATGTGTTTATTTGTAATTCTTTCAAATCTAGTGTAATATTCGTGAGTCTCATTTGTCAGTCCTACAGGATAATTCCTGATCCTCATATGCATAGTAACATAAAATGAATAATGATTCTAATGGAATATTTTGAATTTTGAATATTTTTTAGGTGCAGTGGATAGGAAAAGGATAGCCAACCATCACCAGCAGCAGAAGAGTGTACCTGCCTCGTCTCCCATCTACTCCAACCAACCATCGTTCATACCCGAATCTCACATATTACCATTACAGCAATACATACTGGAGCAGGCCAAATTATCAGGTATTATATTATTAATAAAGCTTTAGAATTTCAACTGTTCTTATTCTCATTTCATATTCAAAATATGAGAATTGTTGGGTCCATCACACTTATGCACCAAACACGATATGCTATTGCTATTAATATATAAAATGAAAATCAAATACCCATTTAAACTTCAAAAATTTTATATTACAACTATTCCCCTCCAGAGATATTTTACTAAGGTCAATTCTTTCTATGTTTCACATGTTCTATTCCATAGCTCGCCACTTGAAATTGTGCTTCATATGGTCTCAAAATCCTCTTTTAAATTAAAATTGAATAAATTTCTTTCATAAGTATTTCTACTCATATGATAGCATTGAGTACAATTATTAAAAATCATGCATGTTGACTTCTCTCTTTCAAGCATAACTTATATGAAGTTATGCTAATAAATTATGTTGATTTATGAAACTTTTCTTTTGTTTTCTTCACTGAGTTGAGATGGAGGTTAGTAGAAAAGATTGAAAATAAGAGATAAATTATCTTTCAAGAAGTTATGATCTGTACCAAGTCAAATGTGAGAACGCACACAAGAAACGCATCCGTTAAAAAAAGCTTATTGAAAAATGATTTCAACTCTTTTAAATGGAAAGATTTTCCAAGTTTAAATAGCTGCCACTTTTTATGCCATGTCCTTCTATTAAAGGGAACTATGATGATATTCAATAAATAATATTTATAGGTTAATAAATGTAATATTATAAAATTATGTGTTAAATATTGTCCCCCCTTATTTAGGTGTGGAAGCACCTAAAGGAAACTATCGTAAGGTAAGAGTCATGTTTATTTTTCTTGATGAAATTTCTTTACTTGAACGTAGTCACCTAACCTCAAAATATTTTTCTCATTTTCTTCAGGCTGCTACAGGTTCGGCGACAGTCTCGCTGAGGAGGGAGCCGACAGTTCGCTCCAGTCGGACGAGGATGATGGAGGAGGAGGAGGTGGTACGAATGGAGGAGGAAGGGTGGGAGGCAGAGGAGGAGGAGGACTTGAGTACGATAGTGATGAGTTTGCGGATGACGAAGCGATGTCCAACCAGGATGACAGCAGTTCGCAGGAGTACCTTCACGACGAGCCCAGCTATTTGGATACGCTCGAGGAACATTATTCGCAGGCACAGGCGCGGTTGACTTATATACCAGGTAAAATAGTATATTACGCTACGACATAGCTTGATTTGTTAAATTGAAGGTTCCGGTGGGGAGGGGGTTCTGGGTTCTCCCCAGGAAAAAATTTAACTCCTCAAAACTCGTTTTAGAGTGATTTTAAAGCTAGTGTTTGATATATTTACGTGTACTGAAGAGATTGGAATTATTCATAAGAACTAGTACTTGAAATAGTGAATTAGAAAAAAATTATCATACTTTCAATGAATTATTCTATGAATTTCTATGAAATACTTATGTTATGAATGATCAAGTTACATGCTTTGAAGATGAGTTCTCTTAGCATAATTTTTTGTCAACTTTGTGATTTTATTTTGATTGATGAATATTATTAACTCCATTTATGTTCAATATTTTAATATTGTTCATGATTGCTAATAATGTACAGCTATTATTTTAATTTCTTTATTTCGATGATATTATTATCTATTTATGCACTCACATTCTATGAATATGTTTTTTCTTCTAGAACACATTGTCATATTTTTCTAACAAAAAATTATAAGCTACTAAGGATGCTAGAAATAACACAATTTAACAATTCTTTATTATGAAAAAAATTCTTTCAATAACAATAATTTAATCCTTTTAATAACGCTTTCACACACCACAAGTCAATAAGCCTTCATTATATTACCGTATAATTTTTACAACTCCTTCCTCTTCTATTCCAAGTTTCCAACTAGTTACTACAGCTTTTGATTCAAGCAAATATTCAGCTTTTTCTTTTTATCCTTATCGCAAAATAATCATCTTCAACTTTTCTTCCTGTGCTATATTGATAGATATATCTTATTATTGTTATTCTTTTTTACTCAATTTTAAACTTTGATAAACACCATACATCAATAATGACACTAGAAACTAGACATAACCGTTAATCTGGTAGGGAACCCCAACCTTATGCTGTGTTCAAAAACTTTTATATTGAGCTGGTAGAGTTCTTAACAAATTAATTGGCGTGTGAGTCAGCTGATCAGAGCAACACTTTCTTGTAATCTGTTTTCCACTTTCTCCAAGTATATCAATCAATTGTTTCAGCGTAGTATCAGCTGTTAATTGAAAAACATCATTCGCCAACCATCAATCTATTTGTTTGGAACTCTTGAGCTGACACCAAATAGTAAGGCGATATCGTCTGTATCTTGTACGTGATGTAACATCTGATATGAAGCATCTATTGTCTCTTTTGATTCCAAAACATCATCTATGCATCACTAAATGACAAATCTAATTGACAACATCAGCTGTTGGAGCGCATAAGGAGCAGACGAAACCGCCCTACGTATTGGCGTCAACTAGTCTGTTCAAGAAAAGAAGACATTCTGAAAATATGGAAATGACTCGGTGAATCGGAGATCGGTGAATATTGGTTCAAAAATTATAAATTTTGTTTCAAATTGTAGGAAATTCTGATCTACAAAATTGGTCTAAAATTGATTTCTGGTCTCAAATATTGTAGATCAGAATGTTTTCTACAATTTGAGACCAAATTTATAATTTTTGAACCAATATCGACCGAGCTGAAGTGAGTTTCCCATCTTGCTAGAATGTCTTCTTTGCTTGGACAGACATTAACAGCCGTTTATTGAAAATCATCATTTGCAAGCCACCAATATTTTTGTTTGAAACTAATTTTCAATATTCTATATTCTGATCTTCTTCTTCTTTGCTTGGACAGACTATTAACAACCGTTTATTGAAAATCATCATTTGCAAGCCACCAATATTTCTGTTTGAAACTCTTCCACAAATTTCAATATTCTGATCTTCTTCTTTCCCTTGACTCCCTTCTGCCTTTACAGCGTAGGGGTTGATGGATTCAGAGAACTACGCACAGCCTCAATATTCTGATGATGCTTTTAAATATTCATAAATACCGTTTAAAAAGCCTATATTCTACTAATGCACAAAATATTAATAAATTATGCATTACAAAGTTTGATATCTTCTTGCTATTATGCTTGCTTGTTGACTAACACATTGGGTGAGCGCGCATGCCTGGCTTAAACTGTGGGTGCTTTGGTTTGTTTGCTGGCAGACGGAAGAGTAAGCGACTATGTGGTTGATTCTCTAGAATCGCGGATGGCGGCATCTAGCGGCTACAACAGCAACCTCGCATCGCTCACCTCGCACCACCGTACCAACAACCATCTACCGCCAACACCAGGTAAAAATATAAAAATTAATTGTTGTCATAGTCATCGATAACCTTATCAAGTAGGATGTTATGCGTTTTTTATACTGCTTTATACTAAAGGTACGATTCCCAAGCGGAAGCTCGAGACGCGCGGCTCGATCTGCCCTGCTCTAAATGCGCTGCTGGACCTGCCCAGCTCTAGCCATCACAACTCTACTCACATAACTATATTATAGATTTTTACTCTGTTATTACTAATGTATACTTACTTACTCATTGGCTCTACGGCCCTTGTAGAGCCTTGGCCTCCTCCACAAGCCTTCTCCAACTATCTCTATCCTGCGCTCGCTGTCTCATTCAATTTTTGGCGAGCCATATTAATTCCGATATTTTCAGTCCTTCCGAGTCTTGTGTTAGTATTCGCAACGTAAACCTTTTTATGAGAATGAGTTGTTGGCCCATTGCTCAACCCCCAACCTGGAGGACCAGGTCATTTTTTCGGGGTTTCTTCCCTAGCCTTTGGTAAGCCAATACCAGATTACAAGGCAGCAGTCAATTTCCTTTCTGGGTTTTCTTCCCCTAGTCTTTGAACATTACTAATGTATACTTATTCAATAAATAATGAAATTCACTTGAAAATTACATAAAAAGGGTGAATTTCACTATTTATTGGTTTAGTAGTATACATTAGTTGTAGCCCTTATAAAACATCTTTAATTTAGTTATTTGAATAAAGTTGTGTTGGCTAGAGCAGCGCAGCTAGAGATGAGCAGCGATTCCAGAGCCAGGCAGCTCGAGCTGCCGCTTGGGAATCGTACATATATAGACGTTTTTGTGAAAAGTCGACTTGATGAAGAATATACTTTGATTTGATTGTAGAGAGGCTGTTGATAGGAACTATGCTATTTAGCCAAAACAGGAACCACGAATCACACCTGAACTTCTATATTTAAACTAAATATTGATAAATATAGTAACTATCAATCTTAAGAACGAATGGTTTTCTTCAATTGTACGTCCACTTTAAATTGAAAGGTTTAGATTGTTGCTATTTTGTTCCTCGTGATTGTTGCTCTTCTCCTACTTAATCCTCCTAATAATCTTCTTGATAAAGTTAATTCGACCTGAAAAAACTTCGTGTGACCGACCATTATGCAGGGGGAAATGAAATATGTTTTTCATCTTTGAATACCCCTGAGTGCAAGCTAAGCACTGTACAAAAAAATTATCACACCCAAAAAATTGAATTCACTCCAAGTCATAGTTGATTGGAATAAAGGAAAACTAACAAAAGATGGATGGCTATCAGAACGGATATCATAGTAGATAAGAAAAGTAAACGCTGAAGATAATATTGTTTAACGATAATTGTGATAAAATGAGTAGACTGCTAGAAAAAGGTTCCGAGTTTTTTCCATCTACCTAATGATCTTGGTTCAATTTATTAATTCAGTATTGTGTTTTCGTCTATTTGAGTAATTCGAAAAAATTGTTAATGTAGAACGATCGCTTATCAAGTTTACATGTAAATTACTTTTATTACAAAGGTAAAATTATCACTATTCAATATTCATTATTGAACTTGATTGTAATACATTATCTTCAAATATCATTCAAATAAATAGCTTAAACCTAGATGACATTATTGAACTGTGTGATGTTCCAATAAATGAATAAAATCACTCAGTTTTATAGTCAGAGGTTCGCATAATTTGACAATAAATAATTATTGAAATTACTCACAAATATGACTTGAAAATTTTTCTGTTTGCTAACATCAGTACACATATAATGTAGTTAGCTTAGTACTTAATATCAGATTAATTGTAAATTGTGCTAGTAAATCTTTATTAAAAAAAATCCAAGTATTGGACTATAGTATAGTCTGTTCAAGCAAAGAAAGATCCTTCGGCAAGATGAGAAAATGACTCCAGCTCGGTAAATATTGGTTCAAAAAATATTGATTTGGTCTCAAATTGTAGATCAGAATGTTTCCTACGATTGAGACCAAATCAATTATTTTTTAAGCAATATTGACCGAGCTGGAGTCAATTTATTCTCATCAGGAGGGTTTTCTTTGGACAGACTATATCAATTGGTAGAGTTGCAGTTTGGGGCATAAGCCCGCTGCACTCATCTATGTGTTTGATTGAATAAATGATGATTTAATAAATGAGTGAATAATTTATAATAAATGTTGATCAATTTTAGGTTCTCACTGCTTGGGTAGTTCGACAGTACCATTGGAAACACAGCACGCATCACTGAAACGGAAAAAAGATCCACCAGCAATACCCCCTGTCCTATATTCACCTATCATGGAGAGAGCTGAGGTAATTTCAGATTATAAATAAATTATTCCTTCTTTATTTCTTTCGTTGAACTATAAGGGAAAAGTACCACTAGTGGTCACTGTTTGAGTGGTGGCCACATTCTTCTTTAAAACACGGATTTGATGCCTTCAAATGAGTACTAAACCTGCTAGAGCCTAGAGGCTTAGCTTATGCTATTTAGCGGCTAAATAGTTCAAGTAGAAGCTCGCAGATCATCATTAGATATTTTTAAGAGAAATTCATTGTCACTATTTCACTCGACCACGTGGCTTCAGTAAGACTTTCAGTTTTCTCTTAGACTCAGTTTTCTTAGACGTTTCAGTCACTGGCGGCTCGTGCCCACGAAACAGGTGAAGTGCTGTACAGTAAAAGATACGGGCACTTCATCTAATCGTGGGCACGAGCCGCCAGTGGTTTCAGTAAGACATTTCGAGTTAAAGCATCGAAACATGTCTGTGATAGAATAATATTTTTTTAAAGTTTTTAAAAAAGTAGGCCTATTTGATTTTTATTTTTATCCATCAAGAAGGCATGAATACAAATTGTTGTATGATGACTAGGAAGTTTACAAATTTCGCTATTTCTGGTATTATAATCAATTTTTAGAATGTGTGGATGATATTCAGAATGTTTCTAGCGAAATTCAGCTATTTACAATTACAGCCAATCACAATGACTGATTTATTATTTTCATATTCTAATTATTATTTTTCGTTTTTTATTCCATTCATTATTATTTATTATTCATTTTGTTTCCCATTATTAATTTTTTAATATTGTTTTCAATTATTTTTTTTATTTTTGTTTGACAGAGATTTCTCGGTCTGTCGTCTCGCCGCACCACCCCCTCTCCACCCCTTATCTATAGGACCCCCTCCAACCCGCATTCCCTCCCCTCCTCACCCTCCCCATTATCAGCCACTGTACAATTAGATCAGGTATGTTTTAGTTTTATTTTTTTGTTTTTCCTTCATAATTATATTTATTATTCCTTTGATATATTTTTTATTATCTATTTGTTTATTTTTAAAATTCACATTTACAACTTATATTATTATTATTATTTAATCCAGGTAAAACTATTATAATAGAATATCACCAAAAATTTATTTTAGAATTGAGTAAGTGTTGAAATTATTGTTATTAATAGGTTCCATACAGATATAGGGTTGGCTTGAGTACGGATGTATCATAACCGTCTATCATTCTACTAATATTATTATTATTCTACTATAAAAAATGTTTGTCAAAGCAAAGAAAACGTTCTGGCAAGATGGGAAAATATCTCCAGCTCGATCAATATTGGTTCAAATTTTTTAATTTGGTCTCAAATTGTAGGAAACATTTTGATCTACAATTTGAGACAGAATTCATAATTGTTGAACCAATATTGATCGAGCTGGATTCATTTTCCCCATCTTGTCAGAATGTCATTTTTGCTTGGACAGACTACAGTATATCATTCTAGAATTTTTCCTTTTTCTTAGGGCTACCTTACTTATCAAAGTTTTCAATAAAAAAAGAGTACTGAGATCTACATTCTAGAATTCTATAAATTACTAGGAATTCAATCATTCTATAGTTTAGTCTAGAATTTCTAGAGTTCTAGTAATTATTTTTCAATGTTTCTGATTCTTGCAACGGTTTACATCATGTTGTAGATGTTTCGTATCAAGGAGCTTCCTTCGTGTATAAATTTTGGACTCTGTATCATAACTTTGTGTAAAAAATTTGCCGTCCAAACATTGCTTTATTATTATTTAGTTTTTTAAAATTTATTCATTTGAAAGAATACAATATTGGATTAAAACACAGACAATCAATTCCAAACCGTCTCTTTGGTATAAATTTATCAATAAATGAAAAAATTAATGAATTATATTAGTATAATTTATAGTTATTGTTATCTTATTGTTTCAGCTCTCCCGTGTTGTACTGAACAGAGAGAAGAAACTGCCATCGGAGAGTGATATCGAAAAATACGCCCAGGACAATCTCAACATTCACAAGAAGGGCATTTTTAGGAAAAAGTTCTCCGTTCGGGATATGCTGTCGTGGTCTAAGGTGAATTTTCAATTATTATCAGTATTTTATTTTGTTAATGTATGTTAAATACGTTTTCTTATTATTCACGATGACTTGAGACGATATAAAGAAACTTTATGCCTGTGTGTGCGTGTAAGTATGGGGTGGCTACTTCAGCCACGACAAAACATAGCCAATAAACGACATAGTATTGGCAATGCGTATGTGTCCGCTATTTTTTGTAGCACAGTGTTGTATCGTTGCTATGGTTTGTCATCACAACAGAAGCCACAGTTTGTTTACTCTGTGGGTTTATTTTTTTGTCTCAAGTCATCGTGAATGAGGTATAGTGAGAGTGATCTATAATGTAAATTCGTCGTGATTTATGTGTCCATTTTTTCTTCCACTTTAGATTTGTAAACTACTATAAAAACACTTTCTGAATTAGAAATTTGTTCAACTTTAAATTGTAACGTTAATTAACTTTAAACTTTAACTTTAATTTCGATTTTCGATAATATGCTCTTTGAATCTCAGTCTGTCCTTTGTTGTGTGTGATATATGTTCTTTGAATCAAAGACTGTTGTTCAGTCTGAAGACTACCAAACACGTAACTTCACAATGTGAGTAAAAGAAGTTTCTACTTCAAAAAGTGTGTTTATTAGTTTGTAATATCAACAATAACCTAGTATGTCTATTTATATTCAACAAATCGATGTATCGATTAATATTGTTTTTATATTAGATCGATGTTCGGTATAATAGTTGAGTATCCTAACTAAGATTGCTATAAATTTTCAGTTAGTGGTTTAACAATACGAGTTATTATGATATGTACTAACTCTTCCTTCTTTTATTTATTTTTACTCTAGGATCCCATCTATTTGTAAGATACCGTGATTTGGCACTAAACCTTTCTTCCTGTCTACTCGTAGTATCACATCTGTTTGTGAAGTACCTTAATTTTGCACTAAATCTTTACTTCTTTGTGTCTAGGATCCCATCCGCAAACCGATGTTAGTGCATTTGGACAAAGCGTTGAAGAAGGATGCCACCGAATTGTTCAAACTTGTGCAGACCTACATGAGTGATCGCATGGCCAAGAAAGGTATCTAAAAAGAGTTTATACAGCTTTCTTGCTGCTAAGGATTGCTAAGGATAGAGTGAATTATTTATATAATCCGAGGCGGATTTAGGGCCGGATAAGACCCGCCTCTAGGCTCGTCTTGTGGTTCGGGCCCTTCTGGGGGGTCGTGGGGGTTGTCCATCCCCTAGCGGTGTACAACTATGACATCTCCCTAACGAGTGTCTAGGTTTTTGTAAAATTGGTATCAACTCCAAAATTGCGTTTTGAAATGCCTTTTTGGGCCCATCAAATGAGGAGATCTCTTTACTCTGAGCCTAAAATATTGATAAGACCAATTTTGTACCAAGGTAATAAGATTAAAGTAATTACCTTGTTCAGTACCAAATTTGAAATAAAAATGCCTTTTATCTTTTCTCCATATACAGTACCTGTTTCAACTTTTCAAAATAAAATCACACTCGCGGATTTACAAAGTTTAACACAAAACTTATTGCACAACGTTGCTCTAAATTCCGATGCTCAATTTCTGTGACGCAAGAAAAAAACCACAACTTTATAAATGGCTCTGAAAAAACTATCAGCTGTAGGATCTATTAAACTATTGTGTATCAGCTGTAAGGATCTGGGTCTGAGGAAGTGGAAGGGTACAAACATAATTATAATCGACTGGAAGTCGCATCAATGCGAGATGTCTCACAGTGTAGACAATCTCATTACTTTTCTCACACACCTCATATACTGTAGAAAGATAAGAGTTACTCAAAAGTTGATCCTTTATTCTACTGGTTAGTATCCAAGAATATTGACCTAAAAACGTACCATTCAAAAGTACTCCTATTAAACAATGCATTAGATCTTCCATTTATAAGTTAAGTTTCGTAGTCTGGAATGTTATTAATCAATTTATTTGCTAGGTAAAAATATTGTCTTCTGCAAACTGTTTATTGTATGATATACTGTGTTTGATAAATTGATGTCTTACCTTTTTTCATCTTGTCAGGCATGACACTGAATTCGGTGGCGCTGGAAATCTGCGCGTTCGGCTACGCTAAGCCGGCGTTGCGCGATGAGATCTACATTCAAATTTGCCGCCAGACAACGGAGAACCCGCGCCGGGAGAGTTTGAGGCGTGGTTGGGAGTTGCTGGCCATCTGTCTGTCGTTCTTTCCACCATCGCCTAAATTTCAGGCCTATTTGGACGGCTATATGAATAGGTGAGTTGGGAATTTTCATTTAAAAAATATTCGTATGGATTTTAATGGTGGGGAGACCATTACGAATAGGGTTCCACTTTGCCAATGTGTACTTGGCCTAATATTGGTCACCCATCCAAGAGTAGTCCACAGTGTTTGTGACTTAACTTCACGATCATTAAGGAGCAACCCTTACCGAGTGGCCAATACCAAGTACTTTACATTGGGCATTTAATATTATCAATTAAACTTTGTTCAGTATTATTTATTCAAAAAGGACTTTCAAAATTCATATAAACCTTATTAAACAAGGTACAGGGCTGGTTTTGGTGTTGTTATTATGAGGTTTATATAAAATTTCAAAGTTGTGAAGTCTTTTTTGAATCACCCTGTACTTCATTGATGTGAGGGTTTTTTAAATAATCACTTCTTTAGTTAATTAGTATGACTAAGTTTATTTTCAATACCGGTATTCAAACTTTATGGTGGTTCTTCAAAAAACAAAACGCTGAGTTAGAATACCAAATACCAATATCCTGCAAGGACCTCCTGTGCGCAGGTGAGAGTTGCTAATATGATTTAGAACTCCATTTAGAACTTCAGAGATAAATAATAGAAGAAGTAAGATAATGATATAAATCATATGATTCGAAGAAAAGAAGAGGATAGAGTGGAAGCATCGGTAGGGTGAAAAAGAGAAAAAGAAGAAAGGAAATTTTTAATCAAATTGAGTAAAACTTAAATTATAACTGAGAGTTGATTGAATGCTTTTATTATGTTTTGTTGTTGTAAAGTGTACGAAGGCCCATTCTAGACGAGCGTCGAAAACGCGCGCTCGACAGAAACCATTGTGTTAAATGGGCGTGCGTTTATCTCGCTCGTGTAGACAAGCCCATTTAACACAATGGTTTCTTTCAAGCACGCGTTCCCGACGCGTCGAAAACGCTGCGTTTTCGACGCTTATCTAGAATGGGCCTTATATTATAGCTGATGCCAAGAAGTTGGGCGGTTTCGTCTGTCTCTTGTACGTGATGTAACCTACTAACAGCTAATGTATTGTCTCTTTTGATTTCAAAAACATAATCTAGGCATAGCAAAATGAAATTCTAACAATCTTAGCAATTGAAGAAACGAAAATCTTGCTTGGAAAGTTGTTGATTACTAACTACTATGACAAAAAACTGTTTCAATTGTCTATAGCCTGGTTTTTTGTGATTATTTTACAGGCATCGAGATCCGAGCTTCGATTTCCCTGAGATTGGGAAATGGCCAATTCACGTGCAGGTGAGCCACTACGCCAGTGTGGCCTGTAAGCGACTGGAACGGGGAGGGGTGGGGGGCAAGCGACCTCCCCGCAAGCCCACCTTGGACGAGATCGATCAGGCCAGGGTTAGTGCTTCCTATTTATTTATTACCTTGTTAAAAAGACGAAGTTAGATCCTCAACTAGTTTGATATTTTTGACACAAACTGAAATACTTTCACATGTTTTAAAGCGACAAAAACTGAACACTGTAGTATACTTTCAATCAAAATTTCCAACTTTCAAACCACTGAAATCATTGAAAAATGTAGTGATCGAACGTGATAAAACCATAATCAGTTGATTATTGAACTTGATTACTATTTGAGAATATTAAAAAAAATTAAATTTGTTGAGGGGATATTGTGAAACCTCTCCATGTTGAATGAAAAGAATTCATTTCTGACCACAGATTCATTAAAAATCAAGATACCGGTTTTAAATGTTACACAATTATCAATATCTGGTAAACTGAGTTTACAGCTTTCTAATAAAAATGTGGTTTACAATATCTTATCTTCTCATTTAATATGGATAACTACCACAATATCACCTTTCACAACTATTCAATCAGTGAAACCTTTCTATAATTCAATTATAAAAATAACATGAAACCATAATCCTGTAACTCTAGTATAAATTATTAATGAAGTGAAACTTGACAATAAAATAATAGTAAATTGTTTTATTTAAATCATAAATATAATGTATCAGTAATTCTTTAGCTTTGGAAGTTTAATGACCACTTGAACAAGTTGTGTGGTCATTGTTAGTAATTGAGTTCAACTATTGTATTTCACAAAATAAATTGTTGATATCGATTATTGTTTTCTATTAGTTTTGACTTCAGAAACCATTTAAGAATAATCTAACTTTCATTTTTTCTACTAGTTTTAACTTTTTCCACAAACTATTTCCACTTGAGAATAATCTAACTTTCATGATGTAATGTTTGATTTCAGATTCAGATATTCAGGCCCAGTATGTTTGGTTCAACGCTGGAGGAGGTGATGGGTATGCAGAGGGAGAGGTTTCCGCACTGTAAGCTGCCCTGGATTCAGACCACTCTGTCCGAGGAGGTGTTGAGGCTGCAGGGCGCGCAGACCGAGGGCATATTTCGGTCAGTTGTTGAAAATTGATTTATCCCCTTCAACGAATAATAATATACAATAAATATACATAATTAGAGTTCAAGTGAAAAACGTAACCAATTATTTGGATCATATTTTGATTTTAAATTAGGAAACAGTGATGGTAAAAGCAAGCTTACTTGAATTATTATGTGATGTTTCTGAATAATAATTAGATCAAGATATTATATCAATGATGATAGATAGATCAACATTGATGATAGATCATTAGTAATCTAGTGACCATACAATATCATTCAATTGATATTCAAGAACATTTAAATTGATAAATTATTTAAGGAAACTCGCTTGGCTATGTAAAGAAACATTTTGTGGTTGAAGAATATATTGGATTACCTTTAAGAGCTCCTTGACACACTTATTTCACGACGTTAACTATTGCACTGAATATTTCAGAATGAATTTTTTGAATCTCCCATCATATTGAAGGTTTGTGATTTCGGTATCTAAGGAAATATATCCGGATGAACCTATTGAATTCTTTATCATGTTAGTCTTTATTCAGACTTCACGAATTTTGGACGACCGGTTTTTCGTTTTATAAATCTTACTAGCTTGAATGAAGCTTGGCTAACATCCATTGACTGTTGGAATTGACATTCCGCAGTCCTACGATTGGCCTGCCGATTGTTAACAGCTGTTTTTGGACTGTCTCAGTCCAAAATTTTGGTGGGTGAGAGCTCTGGAAGGTTATCAAATTCAATTTTTTTTTTTTTTTAAATTCCATTCTTCATAACTTTCACATACATGAAAAGAATTTTTGCGTTGTCATTATACAAATTAGAATATAATCTATAGTCTATAGTCCAAGCAAAGAAGACCCTCTGGCAAGATGAGAAAATACGAGCTCCAGTGAGTTCGAGCTCATAACTCCAGCTCCGTCAATATTGGTTCAAAAATTATAAATTTGGTCTCAATTGTAGGAGACATTCTGATCTACAATTTGGGACCAAATCAATATTTTTAACTTTAAGATTTCTATAGACAAAACCAAAATAATGGCGTTTAAAGGAAAGTGTCCAACCAGGTCCAAAATTGTAATTGAGAATACAGTTTTAGAGCAGGTATCTCAATATACGTATTTAGGATGCGACATCAGTTATAAAGAAGAAACGGATATTGAAAAGAAAATTGGAAAATTTCAAACAGTGTGTGGAAATATTAGCAGAACCTTGGGGAAGAAAGCACGGAGGGATGCCATCATGAAATTTTATAGAATAATAGCTGCTCCAGTCCTCCTTTATGGAAGCGAATCGTGGGTAGCAACTAAACCACTAGAGAGTAGAGTACAGGCGGCAGAGATGCGATTCCTCCGCAGAACCAAAGGTTGTGATCGAAGAGACCACATAAGAAACGATGATATCCGAGAAAAACTGGGAATTTACAGCAATAGTAAAGTCGCAGAGTACCGGAACCAATGGAAGGATCATATAGAAAGAATGCCGACAGAAAGGGTTCCTTTGAAAGTATTGCATTATAAACCAGAAGGAAAAAGATGTGTTGGTAGACCACGGAAGAGATGGCAGTAAACACTTCAATTCACATGTATAATGCACTAACTATATGTTCTATGTTATGTTTTAATATATAATAATTTATTAAACCAATAGCTGTAGGAATAATCAGTATATTTGTAAATATTGCTGTTTGTAAGTCGGAACAGGCAATTGCCTAATCCTTGTAAGTAAGATGATGATGATGATGAATATTTTTTTAACCAATATTGACCGAGCTGGAGTCATTTTTCCATCTTGTCAGAGGATCTACTTTGCTTGGACAGACTATACAAACATTCACAAATTCAAAAAATGGATAAATTAATCGTTAATGAAAAATAGGAAATGCAAGAAATTGAATACTTGATAGAGGACTTGAATAAGTTGAGTAATGAAATAATGCCAATAATTCCTCCGCTCAATTTTTCAGGGTGTCAGCTGACGTAGACGAAGTAGTCAGCCTGAAGCAGGCGGTTGATCGATGGGAACGACCCACCGAGTGCACGGACGCGCACACACCCGCATCGCTGCTTAAGCTGTGGTACCGTGAGCTGTACGAGCCGCTTATACCGGATGCAGTGTACGCCGATTGTATCCAGTTCCACGACGACCCGCAGCGAGTTCTGCTCATAGTGGATACACTGCCCGAGATCAATAGGCTGGTGTTGTCTTATTTGGTGCGGTTTTTGCAGGTGAGGGGTTTTTTGTGTTTTTCAAATTTTTCTGAGTATTGTTCACCATGTAATACTGCGTTATTTGTTTGTCTGTGAAAAATTAGAAAAATAAATATATTTTAAAAAATCTCACTTTTCCGCCAGTGTTATCTCAGTAAAAAAGCGTTTTTGGGGGTTGTTCCCATGGAACTTTTTTGTCTACTTGGTGTAAGGAATCAACCTAAGAAGTATTGCAAATTCCTCCTGAAACACCCTGTATATGCTAATCCTTTTATTGTATAATCATTGCCACCAGCCTGAACGAAAGGTATGAAAGGTGAGTGAATGTGAGTGTGTAATTTAATAACGATTGTAATAAATAATAATTTTATTTTTTCACGGCAAAAGCCATACAAATAGAGTATTGACGTACAGTTAAACGATTGCATTATCAATTAAGTATAAAAGTATTAAACTCTAATTATAGAATTAAATTTATAATAAAAAAAGTAACAAACTCAGCCTCTAAAGAATTGAATTCTCTTTCCAATGACATAAAGAACGTGAAATTCTACCCTTAAATATAGTCTGCCCAATTAAAGAAGTCATTCTGGCAAGATGAGAAAATGTCTCCAACTCGGTCAAAATTTGTTCAAAAATTTTAATTTGGTCTCAAACTCTGGAAAACATTCTGCTCTATAATTTGAGAGCAAGTTTATAATTTTTTAACCAATATTGACAGAATTGGAAACATTTTTCCTCCTTGCAAGAATGTCTTGTTTGCTTGGACAGACTATAACAGTGATTTGTACTCCAAGATATTGATAAAAATTAGCCTGCATTGTTCTTATAGGGCATGATTCTATTGTTTGGCAAATAGCCGACTACTACTGTCCTCTACTTGATAGGTTTGTTTGCTTGATTTTTTGTGAATCGTGTTGAAAAAAATTGAATTTGTTACAGATTTTCGCGCGTCCCGAAGTGGTGGCTCAGACCAAGATGGACGCCTCCAATTTGGCCATGGTGATGGCGCCAAACTGCCTACGATGCACGTCGCACGACCCACGTGTCATATTCGACAACGCGCGTAAGGAGATGGCATTCATGCACACACTCATACAGTGCCTAGACACCTCTTTCATGGACAACATGGTATGTAATATATGTTCAATATTTTATGCAATTCAGTAGAGATTAAACCAAATTGCTCACATAATGACATACCTTTTGTACCTAGCCATTATCATTTCTTTATTTTTAATAATTTTTTAACACTGGCCACATTTACTAGATATAGTGGCCAGTTAAATTCGTAGTTCATTTCAAATCTAAAATATGTTTTGTTTCTTCTGATGGAAATAAAAATTCATTATTCATTCATTCATTCATTATTCATTAAGCCTATACCCTATTCACGGTCACTTAAGACAAAATGAACAAACTTTTTGCATGTGTGTGCTTGTAATGGTAGGTCTTCTTCTTTGCGAAACGGTCCGACAGTCGAACAGCTGTAGCCAATCACAGCTCAAGAAAAGAGCTGTGATTGGCTTCAGCTATTCCACTGCGGCCGACTGTTCCGCATAGAAGAAGACCTACCATTACACGCACACACACGCAAAAAGTTTGTTTATTTTGTCTCGAGTGATCCTGAATAGGGCTATGCTCAATAATAAAATTCATACAATCATTTAGAAAAGATAATTGAAATAGATCTCTCGTGTCCGTGCTATGAGCTGACCGACACTTTTTCGCGCTCAACGTAGTGAGATCTCTTGATAGAATCTCCAAAAACGAAATGTTCACTGCACTTCCAGTAAAGGATCATGGTTTCGTGGCCACAAAGGTCACATTTTCAAGCTGACAGGAGTCAGCTTGAATTGACAATATCAGTGTGTCTTATTTCATTGTTGTTGAATTTAAAAAATGTCTTGAGCAAAAAATTGATTCTATTTGAATTTTGAATGTTACTGTAGTCTACAACTGCCTTGTTATTATCCAGGTCACAGAAGGTAGAGGTTGAAGCATTAATTATTTTTTTAGGTTGAAGCAAGTATACTTTTTTTCTCGGCTTCCTTTGAGACTCGAGAGTTCAACGTGAAATCAAAATTATGTAAATGAAAATGCAAATAAATAATTTAAATTTGGTTTCTTGGGTACTCTGTTTTATAGGTTACTTAATAATTTTGTTCAATGATATTCATGAAATATAGTTGATAGTATCTAAATTTATTGAAAAACTGATTGATTGTGTATTTGTTTGCATGTAATTCAATAGAAGAGGATACACTAACTTAACATTAGATACACTACATTAGAAGAGGACTCAATAAATACACTGAAAAATTGATTGATTCGTGTTTTTTGTTTTGCATGTAATTCAATAGAAGAGGTTACACTAATTTAGAAGATGTTTTAATAAATTTATTGGAAAACTAATTGATTCTTATTTTTGTTTTTCATGTAATTCAATAGAAGAGGATACACGAAAGAGATTAACGAGAACTAGACGCCATTCACAAGAATAGGACGAAGTCGGCGCTAGGCAGCGTAAATAATACGTCACAAGTCATTTGATACCAAAGCTAATAGTTTCTATTTATTTACTGTGTAAACAAACATTGTTAATATAGTAGTTAAGAAGTTAGAGTAATAATAGTTGAATAGAGAGTACTTGGTACTGCCTAATATAATGGTATACATCTGTGCTTATGTAAATAATGTAAGCTCATGTATGAGAGAGTTTGTTTTGTTTGTGTATGCTTTTTTACGCATATTTTTACAGGCTTCGTGTGTGAGATAATAACTAAATAGAGTGGGTTGTGTGTCCCTTGAAGGTAAATCTTGCCAAAATGCATATAATTCTTGTAAAAAACTTATTGTCGAAATGCATAATACGACTTGAATAATAATATACATCTTGTATGCTATAAGAGTATATAGGTCTTGTCAAAAGTGTATTTTTTCAAGGGACATGCAGCCTACTCAGTATTTACAACTTTGTAAATATTATAGGCAGCTTTGAAATCTATCAAATAGTGAGGAATCACAAAATACACCTAAAATTAGGTTTGTAATTTGAATTTACAAAAATTTTCTATTCAATGATTCCAACTCTTAGTTCGAACTTGTGGTTCTTTTTGGTTTGTGAATTGAATTTACAAAATTTACTATTCAGTTATACAAATTTACGAACAGTTTGTTAAAAGTTTATGTTTGTAATTTGACAAACCACATTATGATTTGATTTTTTGTTTGTTTTTGTTTTTTAATTCGTGTGAACATTTTTCAAAGTTTTTATTTGACAGAATGGGAAAGCTTCAAAGCTTTTACAAGACTCCAATAGACTTTTAAAGTCTTCGAAATTATTTTCAAATTTAATTCAAGATCTTGACCAAGACGTGTTTGAAGAACTTGAAAGGCTTCCTAATTTGATAAATTTATTCATAATCTGAATTATGTTTTGCTGTCAATTCGTAATGCATTACTAAACCGCTTTTTATTGTTTGTATTTTGAAAGAACAATCAATAATTAAGCTTCAAGTTGCAATTCAAATAATATTTCCCTTTACTGTATTTGAGATAAAGATTAATTTCATCTCTCGAATAAAGTTTTTCAAGCATTAGATGCTTGGATTTGTTCTATCACTTGATAATATTCCAAAATTTCCCAATAGTAGGCTAAATTGAAGAGACTATAGTCATAATAGAGAAGGATTAATTTATGTAATTCATAGGCTCTAAAAATTAATAGACTATGTATCGTCATACCGGTATGTCAATCATACAAAAATTTAATATTATGAGAAGAATGAAGGCCTACAATTTTCAATATTTTCTTTTTAAATGATTTGTGAATAATTTCCTGGCCTAACATGCCAAAATTCGGACATTCTTTAAAATACCATGTATTGGTCTCAATGAAGAATGTACTATTGAATGTTTATTTGTTAGTATTTTATACATGACTGATTCTGTTTCGTGTATGTCATGAAATTTAAATTTGAGGAATTCAATTTAGTAGTGAATACTAAATTTATAGTGACAAACTATCAATCAATGTACAAATTGTTCTCCATAGGAAATAATTTCAATTTCATGTGGAGTAGAATCAAATTTACAATAATTACAATTAGATCTGAAATATTTTTGAAGCTGATTTCTTAGATTTCCAAAAAGTAGATGAACTATATTGTCAATTTCTTCATATTTTTATAAATAATTGTTATTTGTGATGAATTTTATTTCATTCATTTTTATGCTGAGGACAAAAAAGTTGTGTTGAACTATTTGAAAAATGTTCCGTTCCATTATTTAGTGAAATAATTGGAGAAGAAGTTCCAGTTGATCTTGGTTTGAGGGTTCTATTTGGCAACTAGAGTTGGCAAAAATTAATTTTCTGTTAAGTGATACACAAAATTTTGTTTAATAAGTTAACTATTTCTCATTTCTAAAAGTTATTTTCTCAAGTATTTTCTGAGAGTTATTGTAACAAATCTTGAAAAACTATCTAGAAAACGTGTATTTTCAATCTTCAATTTCACTACTAATATTGGTAGGTAGAACTATATTTGTGAAATCAACTATACTAGAAAATTTAATACCAATATCATTGATGACTCTCAATACTAGTTGGAAACGGTAGACTTGTCTATGAAAAATATTTGAAAACAATAATACTATAACATTAGTTCAGCAGCTAGGATTATTATACAATGATAATATTATATTTTTGTCTATTTTTTGTGATTGTAATAGTTGAAAGAAAGAGGCTTAAAATTGTTATAAGAAATTGTGTGGTAAATATTTCTCTCAGGGCTGAATCATACTCTAAAATATGACGATGATATCAAAAATAAGTTATAAATTAAATTTATTGGTAGATATAGTTTTTCCAAGCAAAGAAGATATTTTGGCAAGATGGGAGAATGACTCCAGCTCGGTCAATATTGGTTCTAAAATTATTAAGTTGGTCTCAAATTATAGTAAAAATTCTACAATTTGTGACAAAAATTATAATTTTAGAACCAATATTGACCTAGCTGGAGTGATTTTTTCATCTTGTCAAAATGTTTTCTCTGTTTGGATCAACTATACTTGAATATTTCTGCGTATTATGAACTTTATTGTGATAATAGAGCAACAGGCCTAATTTTATGTACTGTAGTTTATTGATTTATTGATTGATCTCAATAATTTAATGGAAAAGTCCCTTTTCTTTTTTTGAGCCGAGGATTTTAAACTCGTCTTTATCAGAGTTGGATGATTATTTCATATTTGTAATAAATATATTTTAATAGCATAATTAAAGCATAAATTATTTGTCAAACATTTTTGATGTAGTACTATAGTATATACAACATAACACCAATATTATTAGATAAGATAAAATACGTAAACACAGAATCTCAGGCAGATTACGTAACTTTTTATTCAACATTTTGAAGGAGTTTATAAAGAATATTACCGTACAAATGAATGATATTGAACTTCTTACTAAATAATATTGTTTATTGAAAAAATGTTGAAATAAGCACAATCAGAATTCCTATAACATTATTTTCTATTTGTTTTTCAATTATATACAAATCAGCCCTGGGAAGAAATGAATGATATAAAATATTATTGACTGAAGTCCTATGATATACGACTCATCATAATGATGTAAATTATGTAAATATCAGCTAGACTATTGCGAATGAAAGTTACAATAAATGAAATTATCAATATTTATCGAAAAAGCATTGTAAATTGGAAAGCGCTAAATGATTTTTGTGAAAGGGCTTTTTTGTCGGACAAAATCACACAATTATCTTGAATTTTTTTCCTTAATGTACATTTGATGAAGGAAGCTGTTGTTCAATTTTTAATAATTTCTAGTTTTTTTAGTATTTGACTTGCCCTCCGATTTCCAGAAATTATTAAACCTTAATCTCAATGAAACTGTGGAACTGTTTGTTTTTAATTAATCTTAAAGAAACACTTCTTCAATTGAAGATTTTCTTGAATTAATTTGTTAGCAGCTTATGTAGTTGTTGTAAGAGTCCGAGGAAAGAAGACATTCTAGAAAGTTGGGAAAATGACTCCAGCTCGGTGAATATTGGTTCTAAAATTGTATAGTTGTTCTCAAATTTTAGAAAATATTCTTCTCTATAATTTGAGACAAAATTTATAATTTTTGAACCAGTATTGACCAAGCTGGAGTCAGTTCACCATCTCATCAGAGGGTCTTCTTTGCTTAGACAGACTACTTGCGAACTTCATGGACGTGTTTTCAATTTTTTTATTAATTGATTCTTAGTAGCCTATGATGAATTACAAGTGAGAAAAGTTATTGAATTTTTTAATGTGATGTTTAGTCCTATGAAAAAGTCCAGCTCAAAACTGCTATGTAAATTTGGCAATCAGATTGATTTCGTTTACTAATATTTTTGTGTTTTTCCTACTAATATTAATCCTTAAATATGGCAGCCGAAATTTATTAATTTGCCAGTCACTAATAATATTTTATTCATCCTAGGCCAAAGTAAATCCTATGGTTTTGTTGACAATATGTTCAAACATACAAATTTTAATGGCCGAGAAGCTTAAATTATATTGAGCGGTAAATCTTAGTTAATAATATTATAAACCAGTCTGTATTTTCTATTTTTGAATACCATAGTTGTAGTGAATAAGTTGGAATGAACTAGTATCTCTCACAATCAAGCTGTAGTCTTAGAATTAGTTTACTTATGTATGTGAATTGACTGAAAATTGATTGAAATGTGTAGCTTGATTTAATTTGGGTTGAAATATTTCAATCGAAAGATAATTTACAATATTGATTATGGAACAATATATTTCTCTCGAAGACTGGTTTATATTCTCCTTGTTTTCGCAAAACTTTTGATGTGACAAAAGGTATTTAAAAGTCTTCCTTTATGCTAATATAGTATCAATTATTAAAAATAATATTACCTAGTGTGACATTTTCTACTAAAGACTTAACATCTGAAAGGCAGCTTCGAGTATTAGTTTAGCTATTTTCAAGTTTTTTACATTGTAATCATTTCAAATTTATGTTTTTATAGTTTTCTATTGTTGACTGTTGCTTTACTGAAACCAATGAGGAAATTGTGTTCCATTTTGCCTCTAAGTTGTCTTGATTTTCTTGTCATCAACAATTTATTGTTGAATCATTTGTAGTAGTAAGAAGTTACCAGAAATTGTTTTTACAATGTAAAAGATTAATTAAAATCCTCCTTCTGGCATCATTAAGCTGATATTTTATTATGCACTTCTATTTAATAAATGATGACATTTTTTTCAAATCAAACATGTACTCTTTCCAAATTTTACCTGCTGTTTTAGACCACCCTAATAGAAACTGTTTAAAAATAGTTTCTGCATCCTACTATCGGTACCTACAGTACCATATCTACAGTACTTAGCTGGAAAGCTAAGCTAGATGCTTCATAAAAGGGAAAAATCTGCTGATAATATGATTTTCAATATTTGCATTAGTCGAAATAATTCGAGAGAAGAATAGACAGATTCAGCCCAGTATTCTATCATAATATGTTGTTATGATTTCAGTGATTGTTTAAATAAATACCGTAATACATTAGCCTACCTAAGTTACATCCAAATCAGAACAATATACATTATTATATCTTTGCTGGTCTCTAGATAACCAATTAAATCTTCTATTCGCTGTGTGCAAGTGGGTGGAAAGGATATTTTTGGCGACCAAGGCGCTATTGGCGGATCATTTCGGCGAAAAATTGAGAGAATTAACATTGGAGGAGATAGGGCTAAACCTAAAATAATGTCCTGGAGAATTTGTTGTGTTCTGGATTGTAAAAATAAAACACGCAATGGAAATTTCAAGTTCTACACTTTTCAAGTTGCCATACATAAGTTTCATCAATAAAAAGAATGGTTCACTGCATTGAATAAATATTGATAGGTGAAGCTAACCTTATTGTTTTGTTTACGTGCAAAAGAATTTGTCGATCAAGTAGGACCATGGAGTGCTCCATTCTAACCTGTACATGAGGTAATGTACATGAATAGTTTTTATGTTAGTTAATCTAATAAGCTGTTATTATCAACGCAAAAACTCTATTAATTATGTTTTAATAAGGAATATTCATATCATTCAATTTTTCAAATAAATGTGAGCTTGCGCCAATTTTTCATTTTCATGTAAGATAACTTATCAGCTGTTATCTCAAAGTTTTTGTCGACTCTCAAATACATCTGTTTGCGGTTGTCTGCTCTCAAATACTTGAAAACTAGGATTTTTCTAATATAATGAGCTATAATACTATCAATAACTAACATTCCTATCCTAAATATCATGTTCTAATTACTGAGAAATGCATGAAGCAGCAAATAATTCCATTCTAATTATAAATGCGTTTTTCCCATTTAGCGCTATGCTTTGTATGCTAAAACGCGTATAAAAGTACACACGATAATCCACCAGAGCCGCAGCACGGTAGATGCTCATAGCGAATACCGTACCCTGAAGAGACTACCTATCTAATGACATCTATTATTTATGCAGAAATATACAATATTTTGATAGTCCAACCATTAAAATATGACTTCAAAAGGTAATAGGATTGAATATCGGTAATTAGGCTACAATAAATCAATGATCAGGCGAGAATGATTTATGATTATTAAGATTTGTCCTACCTCCTATGTGTAGGCCATTTTAGGATGACTCGTTGAAACTTTCACTTCTAAATTTATGGAAATTCTTCACGCAACCGATTATTCTTCAACACCACTGATGAAAACATGAAAATTACTCGATATTATGCACTACAAACACAGTACACTGATATTTTTAATGTAGTATTGTTGAAAATTGACTAGAGACCAACAGCAGACGTGAAAGCACAGTGGGCAAGGCAAGATTCTACAACGCAATTTGGCTCGGCCAATCACAGCCCTGGAATCAGAGAACCTTGTTCGCCAATAAGAGAGCTGGAGCAACACGGGCAGCGCGCACCGTGTACAAAAAGTGAACTAGCCGTGCAAAAGCGGTCTATTCAAATATTCATTTCAAATAAGTATAGGGTTTAAAAAAGCCAACTTTGAAAGACAAGAAAAAATGTCAAAATGTGGAAACTGGGAACATATTATAGGTTACAATAATACAGCTACCATACAGTAGGTTAGCTATCTGATAATGGTTGAAAATGTATAATTTACTACCGTATTCTATTCTATTCCTGGAAGATTCTACAAGCAGAAGAGGACAGACATTTGAATTTTTCAGTATTTATAGAAACAAGTTCGTATCATTGTATTTTTTCAATTAAAAGATTGAAGAACAGTTTCTTATCAACAGAATCAAAAAGAGATTTATAAATTTACGTAAAATAACCTAGAGTCTTCTTAGGTAGGTACCGGTACCGCTAGCGATTTTTGATTAGCTTATAAAAAAACGGTTTTAGAAAAATTACCGCTATTTTATTCTTGTTTGATAATTTATTTAATCACAAATAAGAGTTGAAATTTAAAAAGATTGAACAGAACTTGGCAAAAAACTGATGTGTCTTTGCGCACATTTAGGTTTGCCAAGCTTCATTCATCTATTAAAATCTATAGCCTAATAAAACAATAACAGGACATAAAAAATAGTTTTGTTATCAATAGATAACATTACATTAAATGTAAATTTTATCAAGTAAAATAGGAAGCTTCAAACTGCCTTATTGACAAGGTAATAAGAATCATTATCTTTGAATGATGGTGAGGGTGGTCGCCGAGTTGCTTGATAAATAATTTGACATCGCTTACAAAGCAAGTTCTATATGATTTGTCTGTTCTAAATCGTGGAAAATGCCAGATTAACATCTGACTGGATCGTGTGTATTGAAATCATGTATCTGGGACCGCTGAATATACGACGTAATGTTCTTATTTATATACAGAACTCAACAGTATACAATTTAAATACTGTTAAGGGTGGATGGTAGTATGGTAGTGGATGACCAACTGCCGAACGGGGCAGCATTTTGCTTCATAAGAACAATGTAATTTTTATCAATCTTTTGGAGCAGATAGTGCCGTTATTTATGAACAGAATTTCACGTTCTTTGTGTAATTGGAAAGATAATTCAATTCTCTAGGAGCTTGAATTTTCACTTTTTTGATTTTAAGATGACTTTTTTGAGTTGATAAAATTTATTGAAACAAATTGATTTGAGAGCTTGACTTTTCACTTTTTTTATTTTAAGATTATTTTAATAAATTTTATCAACTCAAAAAAGTCATCTTAAAATAAAAAAGTGAAAAGTCGAGCTCCTAGAGAATTGAATTATCTTTCCAATTGCACAAATAACTTGAAATTCTGTTCATAAATAACGGCGCTATCTGCTCCAAGAGATTGTTAAAAATTACATTGTTCTTATGGGGCAAAATGCTGCCGTTCGGCAGTTGGCCGTCCACTACCAGACCCTACCTTGAATATAGTTATTACTTCGTATTTATATTTTAGCATCAAAATATTGACAAAAACCACCTGTAGCTAAATTTGGATATATTCTTTTCTTGGAAAAGGGATTGTTAAACTTCCAAAAATATGCCAATATAAATATCAATATTATTTGACTACTTGATATCAAGATTATTTGGACTCTACTTCATGCTCGACAACTTTTAGGGTGAGGGAGTAGTGGGTTTATTGTTACTTTATGAGTAACATCAGATTTAAAAGCAGTTGGGACATTTTTTGTGATTTTTCATAAAAATGGGAGTTTTCATCAAATGTAAAAAATTTTCTATTCGGCCGATTTTCGTTTTCTTTTTTTAATCGACGCAGATTTTAGTCCTCTTTAATTTTTATCCAGAGCACTTTTCTCTAGGATCAACCGTTTTCGGGTTTTAAGCGAAAAACTAAAAATTGTACCTTCTAAAATATGCTCACCCCCAGGTCCGGGGACTTTTAGTATGTTAACCTCCTAACTAGTCTAAACAAATCCCAGAGGTCAAAAATTGGGGCATATTTCATGTACTCTATAATGCTTTATTGACTGGACTATAATGTAAAGTCTAAGGTACTCACTTAAGGTTATCCAAACTATAAGTCATTATCGATTACATGAAAATATCCACATACCGTATTGAAATCCAGTAGGCAGTTGAGATTAAGATGCGCTCTAGCTTCGCCCTTCAAGGTAAAAATAAATACAGCAATTCCATCCATTATCTGAAAGACCAAATTTTTTCTAGATATATTTTACAAAGTACAAAACCACCAATATAATTTATGAGTTTATTTGGGAGAATAAAGAACACATCAAGCAGTTTCAAACAGCGTATTGTTGTTTTTCTTATAATAAAATACTAATAATATTAATTTATTTATATTGATATGAGTTGTTCACTTTGGAATATTATCATGAGGACGTGAAGCGTTAGGCCCATTCTAGACGAGCGTCGAAAACGCGGAGTTTACGTCGCGTCGGGAACGCGTGCTCGACAGAACCCATTGTGTTAAATGGTCTTGTTTACACGAGCATGGTAAACGCGCGCCCATTTAACACAATGGTTTCTGCCGAGCACGCGTTTCCGACGCGACGTAAACGCCGCGTTTTCGACGCTCGTCTAGAATGGGCCTAAAATAAATTGAAAGTGAGTTATTATCAAGTTTGTTTTCATTAAGTAATTGACCCAGTAATAAAATAATATCAATTCTACTATAATAATAAAAAATCTGTTATTTGAGGGTTAAATTTGAGGGTCCCTCAACCTTGAGTGTGCTTGGAAAAACCCGGCATAAGTAACTTACTCTCATCTTGTTTTCAAGTGGTCAGCTGTCAGCTCTTTCAGTGCAATTCTTACAAAAAGGAACCATGCATGATTTTCAACCTGAAAACAAACAGTTTTTGGAACATTTCAGTTCTTTATTTCTATTTTAGCTAAAGTACTAACTTCTGTACCTTAGGCCTATCTTCTGTAAAACGCCAGTACCTCAGGTATTTGGTTTTGTTTTTAGCCTAAGTTACTCTCTTTGTTCAATTGTTGAGTCTAAGAGACTTTATCCATAAAGCAAAGTCATTATTTTCAAAACATTGAGATCATATTAAAATAAAAATAGATAAATAGCGATTCAGTACCTTAGTGAATTTTTGAAAAATAAGCCCAACTTACTAGCTTAGGTAATTAAAGCTGATATCAATAATCACTAAAAGCGTTATATTATAGTTGGATATTTATCAAAAATTTGAGGAACACAGTCAATTCAATTTATAAATGAGAAACCAGCTAGAATAACACGTAAAAACAAACAAACCAATCTAATAAAAGCTCACATTAGGTAGGCCTACATAGCCTATTCAAGTTAGGCAAAAACATTCGAATTCTATTTTCATTTTCACCATTAAAAATTTTCCACAGCATAAGAAAGAATTTGTTGAACATTGATAAATACCCTAATAAACAATTCTAATAACTTACCCATACACTGGACTGGTTTATTTCCAAAATAAACTACGACATAAATATAACTACGACACCATCTTTTGAAAAGCGCGTACTTCGAACATTTTTCTAAATCTATGTCAACTCTTGAGAATTTTTATTTCTCCAGACTGAGATATTATATTATTAAGAATATTCTCAAAACAAGAAAGTTGGAATAGGTAAGGATTATATTATCAATTATCATAGTATAGTCTCATTTCCAGGAGGTAAAGTTCATCACATTAAATTATTAGGCTACATTTTAATTCTCAATTTACCTTATAATTCTACAATAAACATAAAACGAAACTACTGAACAATAAAGTCGTTGAAATTTTTATGCATAACTGAAAACATAAAAATTATCCCATTTCTACTTAAATAAGATAACCATACAGTTTTGTAAAGCACTGTTCCACAATATACAACAATTTATTATTCCCAAATATTAAAAAAGCAATAAGTCAAGTTTTTAAGCTACACTTCTATTGTAGACAACTTGTACGGTAGGCTAATTAATTATACAGAATACTGCAGATTGTTATACATTAGTTTGATTTTTCCCTTACAAATTAGGCTACATTAACACAAATAATAATATTTCTAATAATTTAAAGTCAAGCGTACCGTACCATATCTCTCTCAAAAGTTAGCTAGAATGTAAAAACCAATATTTGAACTACTTCTACTATCAAAATCTTTTCAATCAATATTGTTCTCTTTTGTAGAGACAATTATAGTTGTAATGATATTATATTCACAGCACTCACAGTAGCCTAGACTTCTAGTAAAAACAAACGTACCTGTACATACATTCTAAAAAATATATTATAAAACCAACAATGATACTCCATTATACCGTACTACTCAAACTACTTCTCCAAACCAACAGACATTTCCCTTTAAAACTTTTGTAGAAACAATATAATGACAATAATCTATTTTATTCCTCCTCAAATTAATTCTACAACAAAACATACATACTTAACCAAAATTTTTGTGGAAGAAAGTACCTACGTATCTTATTACAAAAACTATCTATAGGCATACAAAAACGTAAGTTACACATTTCCAACAAAGCCAGTACAGTACCTGGGTAGATATAGTTGCGAATGCCAATGTGTACACCACCAAAAAGTGCTAGGGTACCTCATTTTAGAGGGGATGTCTTTGTAGAAAATAAAAGCGTAGATAGAATTCTGGAACTTCCTTCTTGTCAACTGTCTTTCAAATTCGAGAATAATAGATCCACTTCTTCATGAAACTGCCAGCACTTTGGATGTGTTTAAGAAGTGATAATTGTCATCGATAAGTTATTGGCTATCACTTGAGGATCTGTGGTGAACTGTTTTGGAACAGTGTCGAAACATTGAAGAGAATCAACAGCTGATGCAAAAGCAAGCGACAAGCAGCTAGATTCAGGAAGTCCAGAGAGCCAGCCTTCTATAAAACCTGCTGCTGAGCTGCAAAAATACAAAACAATACAAATACAAATACAAACAATACAAATACGTAAAATCAACTAGGTACTATAAATTGCCCCAATCATATACTCGTATGAAAGCATTATCAATTACTACATTGACTCGAAAAGTTCACTTCACTTCTCGTAGGTAAAGGAGTTCAAGAAATACAGATTAAAGATTCTCAATATATTATATATTGTTTAGAGCTACTTATACAGTTATAATTATTGTATTGAAAAAAAGTAGTTCCAAAGGAACTGTGATTTTAAATATTTTTTCAAAGATTAAAGATGCAATATAGTTATGGAGAAATAGTTGTTCATCTCCAGTCAAAGAAAACAATTGAAAATGAGACAATGCAAAGGATAAAAATAATAATGGATAAATATACCTCGTAGTAAGTATATCAAATATGGAGCTACAGCAAATGTTGATTGTTAAGATAGTTTCTGGAGATCAGACGGAGGTTGTGGATTGAAATCATGAAAATAAGTTCATGAAAAAAATTCTGTCAAATATAACAAACAATTACTCACTCAAAACTGAATCATTGTTGATAAATATATTTTCGCCACACTGCACAGAAAGCAGCTGTTTTCTGTGCACTAAAGAGATTTGAAAGACGCCATTTACAGGCGGTTTTGCTACTAGCTCCGAAAGAGTGCTCTAACTGAGCACTCTAACTGCTCCGAAAGAGCAATCTTTCGGAGCTAGTGCACAGAAAGAGACTGGTAGTTACCTATCCGGCCGCTAGATCGGGCGACAATGACAATGCACTTTCTTCTCAAGCCGCCGTAGCCTACTTCAGTTCGAATCAGCGATCGCCGCAAGCATTCTTATACAATATTTATTATTCTTATTCTCGCAGTGTGGCGAAAAGTATCGTACTCAACTCACACAGAAAGGTGTTTACGGTATTCGGATAACATATTCCCGGGCTCGGCAAGCCTCGCCCGGGAAACTATCCTCATACCGTAAACACCTACTTTCTGTGCTTGTAGTGTAATGTACTATTTGAATCTCAACCTAGTATAATATAGATTTTTCGTGTATTTACCTATAGTTTAGCTGACTTTGAAAAGTTAGGTGGTTTCGTCTGCTTCTTGTGAGCTCCAACAGCTGATGTTGTCAATTATTACAGATGTTATATTAAGCTTATGCTATAGCCTAAGCTATGATGCTTTTAAAATTTAAAAAGACATACAATAGCTGCTTCACATTAGCTGTTAGAAAGTTACATCACGTACAAGAAACAGACAAAACCGTCTAACTTTTTGGCGTCAGCAGCTATATTTACAGATTTAATTTCAGATTATAATTATGTGCTGTGTACATTATAATATTATGAGTAAATTACAGGTAACTTATCCTTTATATGATGTACCTTTCGTTGTATTCTTTTTCAAGGGCGATTTCAAAATGTTAGATAGTTCAAATATTAACTTCCACCGATGAAGTATTCAACATTTTATTGTGTTAATTGTGTGATTAAGAGTAAGGTTAGTGTGTGAGTAAGGGTAGTGGACGGCCAACTGCCGAACGGCACAATTATGTCCCATAAGAACAATGTAATTCAATCAATTCAATGTAATATCAATCTCTTGGAGCAGATAGCGCCGTTATTTATGAACAGAATTCCACGTTCTTTGGAAAGAGAATTGAATTCTCCAGGGGCGTGACTTTTTACTTTTTCGATTTTTGGTTTATTTCAATAATTAGAGTTCAATACTTTTATAGTTAATTATACGATAATTATTGAAATAAACCAAAAATCGAAATTGGTTTATTTCAATAATTAGAGTTCAATACTTTTATAGTTAATTATACGATAATTATTGAAATAAACCAAAAATCGAAAAAGTAAAAAGTCATGCCCCTGGAGAATTCAATTCTCTCTCCAATGACATAAAGAACGTGAAATTCAGTCCATTAATAGATAAAAATCTATCTGCTCCAAGAGATTGATAAATATTACATTGTTCTTATGGGACATAATTTTGCCGTTCGGCAGTTGGCCGCCCACTACCACCCACCCTATTATATCAATTGAAACGTTTATTTTTTGTAAGTTCAATGATCCTTGAGTTGTACTGCGTTAGCTGTAATACCACTGAAGCACCTGGATAAGCGAACCCAGTCAATACAAGTGCTAAACTTAATTATTACTATATTTTACTTACCAGTCTCCAGCTCCTGAAACGCTAGCTATATCCAATCCAAAGTCAGAAGACAAACGGTAATAGCGACCAGTTATGTTCGAACTTTCTGATTCTCTGCCAACCATCTGAGAAAATAAAGTACTGATAATAATTTAAAAAATCCAATTATTTTGCTATAGAGATTGGATAATCAGTAGCCTATACATATACAATACACTCATTGTAGTTCTTGTTTTTGAAGCCTTTGCCTCTCTCTCTCTCTCTGATACAATGTTTTCTGAATCTCTGTTTGACAATTGAAACCAAACATTGTATCAATGTAAGAATAAAGAAAATTGATATTATAGTATACACAGTAGCCTACATATTAAAGCAGACACAGTAGGCCTACAAATAACATCAGTAGTTAGATCGGCATAACTCTACAAAGAGCTTTGAAGTTGTTTGCTTTTTTTCGTATTATATCACAGATAGGCTGAACCAAATTTTTATAATTTTAACAAGTGAATATAAATTATTTTGTGGAATACCAAGTCATGAGTTTGTATGTCGTAAGTCACACCAAGTAAATGTTACTTCAATAAAAATTAACTACCCACGAGAGTTTTACCGTTGTATATCTTTAATAATATACGTGGAAATATTAAACTTATATAGCAATTTTCTTTTTGTCCAGGGTGCAAGATACCAAGTAGAAAAAATAATAGAAGTGACGTGAAATCGAAGTTCTTCTCAGCTCCTCATGGATTGTATATTACGTATGTTTTAGTGATATTCTTCTATAATATGTGCATTTTACGAATCTCTCAAAAGGAAATTGAACTGCTTTATAATTTACCTTATGCCACTTGGCATAAACCATAGGGGGTTATGAGACACTTCAACATAATAGTTCTAAAGAAGAACCAGAAAATTTGGATTATTTTTTATAATGTGACTATTTTTATAAGGAATTGCCTGGTAATTTGAAACTGGCAACCAGCTGGTGAGGAGCCAGACATACATACAAGGAATTGCCTATTTTTTCTTATCTTATTTCATATATTTGTACTCGAATTTAATAAATAAATTAAAAAAAACTATATAGTAAAGAAAGCAACCTCTATAGATTCCAATACTTTTCTTCTTTTGTCTTCATCCTACTGAACTGTTGATGATATTTATAATAAATTACGTCATAAACTATCATTTCAACAACAATATTTACGATTTCGTTGCTTGTCTAACGCGTTCCGAGACATTAAGTATCTGGATACTCCTTGTAAGCTGAAGATGTGCCTCAGTGACCCGAAACGAAAACGACCACGAAATCGTGAGCACTGTCGTTAAAGTGAAAGTTATTAACGTGTAATTCATAATCATTCCAATCCTCTTTCGTTAAATTTTGAACCTAATTCACGGAGTTATTATTATTTATTTATTCTTTAGGTAGCATTACCATGCGGCAGCTCTAGCCATCACAACTCTATTCACATACAACTGTTTACAGTATTATGAATGTAAACTTTGTTATCAGGGCTACTAATGTATAATGAATCAATAAATAAGTGAATTTCACTTGAAAATAAAATAAAATAAAATAAATAAATAAAATAACTGTTCACCTTTTTATTAGGGCTACTAGAATGTGTTATAAACCAATAAATATTCGAAGTATCCTTTTAACACATTAGTAGCCCTAATAAAAAAATGAACAGTTATTTTATAGTTATGTGAATATAGAGTTGTGATGGCTAGAGCAGCGCAGCTAGAGCCGGGCTGTCGCTTGGAAATGCTACCTTCAGTAAGAGCATTTTAGTTGTAAATATTGAGTGAAATCAAAGTCAATATTTGAAAAAAATGTTACCATAATTCCATGTTGACCCAATGTGACCATAACAGTGTCAATGTGTTCTGCCAACATCTTAGCCATTTGGAATGAAGCATCTATTATTTCATCACGTGACATGGTTTCCACCTTATTAGTTGTTTCAGATGCTAAACCTGTTAACAGATGAAGAGAATTATGATTGTATTTCAATTCTTGAGAGTTGCTGAGAAATTAATATCTATGGTAAGCACTTTACCTATGAAACTATAACTATACCTACGAAACTATATCCATAGAGAAAGTATAGTAAAGATCCACTTATATCAGCTTGACCTACATGCTATACAGGGTGTTCCAGGAGGAATGTGCAATACTTCTCAGGCTGATTCCTTACACCAAGTAGACAAAAAAGTTCCATGGGACCAAACCCCAAAAACGCTTTGTTACTGAGATAACAATGGCGGAAAATTGAGATTTTTCAAAGTATATTAATTTTTCTAATTCTTTAGAGGCTTAAGTGAGGTTCTAAAGTAATCAATTCCTATGTAAAATTAGCTGAGAAATTCAATGAAACCAGTACCAAGTCTGTAACTTTAACGGTTATTGAGATAATTGGAGAAATATGCTAAAAAACGCAATTTTTCAACAATAAGCGTTATAGCTGGATAAGGAATCATAAAATTGTATTTTTTAATAATGGAAGTTGAAGAGAGCCGGATTCTAAAGGTAAAGTTAATTGGCGGCGATTGTGTAAATCTTACCCAAATCTCAGAAATAGCGATCAAAAATCGCTACTAAACACAAATTCATCACTTTCGTCAATTTCACGATTTTTGATTTACAGTGAGGTTCTAAAATGATCAATTCCTATGTAAAATGCTGAGAAATTAAATGAAACCAGTTCCAAGTCTGTAACTCTAACGGTTATTGAGATAATTGGAAAAATATTCTAGAAAACGCTATTTTTTCAACAATAAGGGTTATAACTGGATAAGGAATCATAAAATTGTATTTTTTATTAATGGAAGTTGAAGAGAGTCGGAATCTAAAGAAAAAGTTAACTGGCGGCGATTGTGTAAATCTTACCCAAATCTCAGAAATGGCGATCAAAAATCGCAAAATTGACAAAACAGCACAAGTGATGAATTTGTGTTTAGTAGGGATTTTGCGATTTTTGATCGCCATTACTGAGATTTGGGTAAGATTTACAAATCGCCGCCATTTAACGTTTTCTTTAGAATCCGACTCTCTTCAACTTCCATTATTAAAAAATACAATTTCATGATTCCTTATCCAGTTATAACCCTTATTGTTGAAAAAATGGCGTTTTCTAGCATATTTTTCCAATTGTCTCAATAACCGTTAAAGTTACAAACTTGCAACTGGCTTCATTGGATTCTTCAGCTAATTTTACATAGGAATTGATTACTTCAGAACCTCACTTAAGCCTCTAAAGAATTAGAAAAATTAATATACTTTGAATAATCTCAATTTTCCGCCATTGTTATTTTTTATTAATGGAAGTTGAAGAGAGTCGGATTCTAAAGAAATTACCCACATCTCAGTAATGGCGATCAAAAATCGCAAAATCCCTACTACACACAAATTCATCACTTGTGCTGTTTTGCCAATTTTGCGATTTTTGATCGCCATTTCTGAGATTTGGGTAAGAGTCATTTCTCAGCTAATTTTACATAGAAATTGATCATTTTAGAACCTTACTAAAGCCTCTGAAAAATTAGAAAAATTAATATATTTTAAAAAATCTCACTTTTCCGCCAGTGTTATCTCAGTAAAAAAGCATTTTGGGGTTTTCACATGGAACTTTTTTGTCTAATTGGTGTAAGGAATCAGCCTGAGAAGTATTGCACATTCCTCCTGAAACACCCTGTATAACTATTATAGTCCTGCAATAATTTTTTACGAGCACCAAAACTGTAGTCAGATCTATGAAGAAGGTTCAGTAGCGTACTTAGCAATGAATTGTTACTCTACTTTTAAAAAATATTGTTTCTAGATGTTTTCAACGATGCTCAAATTATTATTAATAGAACTATGATGTACTGCTTTTTTCTATTTCATTTATTGCTAGATGCTAGTTTATTCATCATAGAACAAATTTTATCCAAGTAATCTACTTCCTTGGATTATTCAGTTCTTAATTTCCAGATTATAATGCATGAAAGTAGTTCAAATGGAAACTGGAACAGCAGAGTACCCCCTTGCCACCCCTCACTGGTTATAATAGGAATATAAATAAATATTTATTTTTAATCAGCTGGTATGGAAACGTTGCATCAATCATTACTTGACTGTTTTCGTGCATTTACTCTAGTTCGAGGTATATTCCTACTCTAATATAATTCCGCCTTGAATTATTTCAATAATAAAGTTTATTAAGATGAATCAAATTGAAAAGCATGTAAATGCTTGATGAGAGGTAGAAGATAAATTATCCAAGTCATAAAAATTAAGTTGCACATGAATTTCTCAAAAATTCAACAAACGTAAAATGATTGAATTGTTGACATATTTAGTTTTGTTAAACCACGGTTACACCAGAGGAAACGAACAGTAACGTATGCGAATTTTACATTTAAATTCAATGGGAAATTCGCACTCTTTACTGCTTGTTTCCTCTGGTGTTTGAGAATACTATATACACCAAAGCTTTCACCTATGTATATAATAATTATTGAATAAATGATGATTATGATACCCCATTATTTTATGCAGGTTGAATTCGATTGGGTTCTAGTAGGACAAGTCTGTAAAAAACTCACCAGTTGCGGCCAAAATTTCAACAAGTTCCTTGAAGTTTGGAGAAGTGAAGCGCAATTTCTTCCAAGAATCAGTCTTAAATGCCTTATCAGCGGTAACTATGTCCGTAGGTTCAAACCACACTGGAAGAAAAACAAATACATAAAAAATGAAACAAAAAATAAAAATACGTAACATTATTTCAATTTAATAATTATGAGTTAATTTTTCAGTCTTCTCATGGGCCCATTCAGTAAGGACATATCTCTCCCTGTAATAGAAGGCCCTGCTCTAATAAAATTTCAGCAATTCAACGCACCGCAAGTACAGTTTACCAATATGAAAGCATTGAGTAGCCTACAGTTACAAGTCAATTAAATCTTGACTTAGTTTTCCACTCTTTTGAGCATAATTTTCATGAAATGTAATCATGAAACATTTCTTATAAAATTCTTTTTTTTTGCATCCTGCACTGGATTGCGAAAGAAAGTAGTATCAAATATTGAAAATAGACAAATGTATGTAAAGATGATGTAGCAAGTTAAATGTGAGAAAGCACTCAAGTAACGCATCCGTTGAAGCGGTTGTTTTATTAATATTATATCGATGGTTTTTAATGAACCGACTTTTCTACTTTACTTAGTTGTCACTTTTAAGGTCATAGCCTTAATGAAAAGGTAGCTATGGGGCAGTAGGTATAAAGTTTCAGTATTCAGCTTCACATTTACGTTCACAAAAATGTATAAATGGATAAAAAAACATTCAATTCTTATAGATAATCAAATTCTAATAAAACACAAAGGCTACTGAGACATAACACATTAATTTGAAGTTAGCACCGAAGGTTTGATTTCGAATTATCCTACTCTTTAATTCGAAATCAGTTTACTCAATTAAAGAGTAGGCTAATTCGAAATCAGTTTTGCATATTGTGCCTTACTAAACCTGAATTTGAAATAATCATTCATGATTTATCCCAAATAGGCTACACAAATATATGTTTAGAAATAATCATTTATAAATCATAATAGATACACAAATATCTCATCTATTTTGCTTCCCTTGACGAACTACTACCGTAGTGAATATCTAGCTTTTGAACAATTACTAAGTATATTGCAGTCAATTTTTAAAAATTAGTTTTACATGCATTTTCAACACTGCAGAGATTTAATTATCTGAAAGCTCTCTTCACGTTAGTTATAGTTTTTCATAAACTAATATTGAAAAATTGAAAGCATTAACGGAAGTAATATAGTCCAAAAGTAAAAAACTATAATAATATGGTTTAATTTATTAAAATTTTATAGTAGATTATTATTAAATTCATTTTTTTATTGCGGTACCATGAATTATTATTACTTCATCTAACAATACACTGAATCAAAAGTTTATGGTTGATATTTATACTTATCCATTACAAAACTTTAAAAATGAATAAAATCAAAGTACCCTTTAAAAAATATTTTTTATTTCACACACAACATGTTTCGGCTAATTTGCCATTTTCAAGTGTAAATAATAACAGTGAATAAAATTAAACCTATTATATTTATACCCAATCTGATTAAACATACTTTGATTTTATTCATTTTTAAAGTTTCAAATACAGTAGCCCTAGAAGAAAAGAAGTATTATCCATTACAAAATTACATGCATGAGTAGCCTACTACAAACCTGGTTTTCCATACTGATAAGATTCATCAATGATGTATTGCATAGCATCCTCAGGTACATTACCATCCATAATCACAATAGAACTGTTTTTCAACTTATCCATATTATCAGAAATCTGCAAAATATACAATAACAATAAGTTGGACAATAAATGAAAATTCACAATACAATTATTACAACAAATAATTCTCAAAACAATTCCTTGAATTTTCTTTTCAATTGATTTTTTCCATTTCTTATGAAGTAATGAAGAAAAACATGTTACACAATATGTATTATTTGTAGAATCTTCAATATTTTCTTTATCTTAGGGCTACTTTATCACTGGTTTCAATGCATTAATAAAAATGAAAACAATTGAAAAGGGTACTGCGGTTCTCATTTAAAATAAATACCTATTTGAAGAATCTACAGTGATGTGTGAGATGCCATGATAAAAGTTAATGACACAACAAAGTTTGAAATTTTTCCACATTTATTCGTGATGTTTAACATTAGACCAGTAACAGGTCTCAAAACTGGAACAGTGTTATGAATTATTAATAAAAGTAGAATAGGCAATTTCAAACTTTGTATTAGTTTATGCTACAAATTTGTATAGTAAATATAGTACTGTATAGTAACTCTATACTCTATTCACGATCACTTGAGACGGAATAAACAAACTTTTTGAGTGTGTATGCGTATAATGGAAGGTCTTCTTCTATGCGAAACTTTTGGCCACAGACCAACAGCTGTAGCCAACCACAGCTCAAGACAACAGCCTTGAGACAATACAAGTCGGACTGTAGCCAATCACAGCTCCAGAAAAGCGTCAGCTGTTCGACTGCAGCCAACTTTTTCGCATAGAAGAAGACCTTCCAATACACGCACACACACGCAAAAGTTTTGTTTATTTCGTCTCAAGTGATCGTGAATGGACTGTAGTTGAGTTCTTTCAGTTGCCTCAACTTGTTTGTGATGATGTTTTTCAATTCAATTGAATTTCAATTCAGAGCAAATTATTCAATACTCAGGTAGGCTACATTAAAAGAAAAATCAATAGAAAATTAGTTTTGGGTACTTTCAATAAGTATAATTATGGAGGTAAGTAAATGTTTTTTATTTGATTTGAAAATAAATTTATTCCACAAACCACCACAAAACTCCAAATCTTATTCAATTAATAATAATAATTATTATAAAAAGAATCTTGTTCTTTCAATACGGATGTATTCCCTCATAAACAAACAAACAAACATTGGTACCTAATAACTTCTAAAATGGATGACTTATTTATTTATTTTATTTATTATTTTATAGTCATTTATCCTAAAGACATGGCACATGGCAAAGTTTAAACAGTAATGTCCATTCTACCACTAAAATACGTCTCAAAAATTGATTTAATATATGAATGAAGTGCATCAATATTTCTATATTATAGTCAATAGTGTATCTTTGCATCTAATGTTTCTCAAGTGAACATCATTTCTATGTGCCAATAATAATTATCATTATAGTGAATTATTAGCTTGTCTAGGTACTATTCGTGCCCTCTCCCCACAAGTCACCCAGCCCTGGATCCGCCACTCTAAGATCTATGAAAAAAATTTAATATTATCTCTGAAAAATGGTAGGAAAGCCATACTAAATTGGTATTTTTCATATCAATTCTTACCTGCATATTCCAGAGCATTTGAAACAATTAATGGTAGTTGATAGATAAAATGAAATAAATAAAATACCCTTTTTTAAACTTTAAAAGTATTATTAGTATTATTTAAAATTTCAAAGTTTTCTTATATTAAAACTTTAAATAGCCCTAAGAACTTATTAAACCATTAGCAGACTGAATTGGAACATATATATGATAATAAATTCGACCATACACCGATTAAACTGGTATAAGATATAAGATTAATAGTTGAACCATTTCAGGAGGAAGCGACCCTAAGTTTTGTAAATTCAAATACTTTCTTATATAGTACAGGGTGTTTCAGGAGGAATGTGCAATACTTCTCAGGCTGATTCCTCACACCAAGTAGACAAAAAAGTTCCATGGGACCAACCCCCAAAAACGCTTTGTTACCGAGATAACAATGGCGGAAAATTGAGATTTTTCAAAAAATATCTATTTTTCTGATTTGTTAGAGGGTTCTAAAAATATCAATTCCTATGTAAAATTAGCTGAGGAATTCAATCAAACCAGTTTGAAGTCTGTAACTTCAACAGTTATTGAGATAATTGAAAAAATATGCTTAAAAAACGCCATTTTTCAACAATAAGGGTTATAACTGGATAAGGAATCATAAATTTGTATTTTTTATTAATGGAAGTTGAAGAGAGTCGGATTCTGAAGAAAAAGTTGAATGGCAGCGATTGTGTAAATCTTACCCAAATCTCAGAAATCTCCTGAAACACACTGTATTTAAGTATTTGCTTATTTTAAACTTACATATTGCTTGTTAAGGCGATTGTGAATAGACATATCTCCAACTAGGAGAACATTTTCACCAGTGTTGTCAATCACCACCACACAACTAGCTGAATTCGTATTTTCCATCTTCATTCTGCTACAGTCCTGCACAGCAAAAATAAGAAAAATGTAATCAAATTTATTTAGTTTTTTTAAAATAAAACATACCACAATTAGAACGTTCAACTCAAATACAAAACCAAAATACCGGCAAGGAAAGATCATGTAAGCTACGCAGGAAAGGATAGCTATAGTATTTTCCAGCAAATTATAATGGACCTAGAAAACAAAGGGAAATAATATATTATTACAAAGAGGAACAGGAGAGGAGATGAGAAGAGCGGGCGAAAAGGTCTAAGAAAGAAAGAAAGAGAGAGAGAGAGAGAGAGAGAGATAATAGGTTAGATTACTTTATTCAAATAGATAACAAAATTCGGCTTAGATTCTACATTGTAATATAATAAATGAGAAAAACAAAATCATCCTATAAATTTCACAAAATAGAAACTTCTAGTGAAAATACGATAAAACGGTGAAGTAATGAATGCAAAATTTATACAAATTTAATTCGAGGTTCTGCAAAATGGATAAGGAGTGTAAGTTATCTAAGTGAAAAGGCGAAGTTTAGACATATATATGTCCATTCATGGGAAAGGATAATAAGAATATCCTTTCCATTAACACTTGGCCTTGAGGGAGAGAGAGAGAGAGAGCGCGAGAGAGAGAGATTAGATTTCTTTATTCATATACACAATAACAATACATTCACGCTCCAATTCTAGATTGCTTGAATATAGTACGTAATCAAGGTTATTAAAGACAAGGTTGTTCCGATTTTCGAGAATTTGAAAAGTGGTGGGGAACCCAAAAAATGACGTAGTTCAGATCAGTGATTCCGACTACACTGACCCTGCACTGAAGCTCACAACTACACTGGCGCATTGAAAATATGAATCATAATTATTATAGATCTTCCATAGCTCAAACTGGCATACATTTAACAAGGTAACTCCAATAAAAAATATAATTAGTCAATTAGGTTTCCAATTTAAAACTAGCTCATTATTATTAATATTATGTATGATAGTATTTATTATTATTGTTATTATTATTATTATTATTAATATCATGGATGATAATATATATTTACACATTATGACTCAAGAGATAATAAGACTTGTAAATTGAGGGATTGTTATAAACTTTGCCGATTTCGTTGTGGAATCGATATACGGTAATAAATTATTTTAATATTGATGTTTCATAATGTGGGACACAATATGAAACTGGTATTTTTCTTTGAAGAAGCGTGAAAAAATATCAACATATGATATTAAATTATAAAATTAGTTTAGCTGAAAAGATTGAAAGACCGCGCATGCGCCGCACTACCGCGCCGGTGTAGTTGTGAGGTTCCAGTGTAGTCGGGATCACTGATCTGAGCTACGTCATTTTTGGGTTCCCCACCACTTTTTCATTTTGCCCAATATCAGGCAGTTATGGAATAACCTTTTTCTAATAACCTTGGTACGTAATAACATAAAGGAGTAAGTGTAATTCTATTATACAGAAATGAATATACAGTAGCTATTGCTTCTATATAAACGTCACGAGCTGAAAACATAGTAACATTATTCAACAAACACGGATACACATGAACGCGAAATTATAGAAATTTTATTAAAATATATTCAACTAGCCGGCAGGCTCGCTTCGCTCGTCTTCTCCACCTAGCCAGGGGCTCCGCCCCTGGACCCCTGACAGTATCAGCAGTGTCAGTAAGTCAAACAGGCTCGCTGCATAACCTGTGTCAGTGTAAGCTGAGACAAACAGGCGAGCTTCGCTCGCCTGCAAATTCCGTTCAGAAGGGATTCAAAACTTATTGAACACAGCATTTCTAGACCTAATCTGGACCTGTTCACCAAATTTCGACATTTTCTACCAATTTATTCTCGAAAAATCCAAGAAAAACTCTATTATTAGTAAAACGCTAAACCTTGGGAACTATATCGGACATAGTTTGAAACTTGATTCAATATCTTCCAAATTAGTTTATCTATAATCTCGCTGAACCATTGAATTTACAGTAAAGATTGGTCGTATCAAGGCGGAAGATATGCAACCCGCAATACATCTACAATTTTGAAAAACCTGATTACTGGCGTAATCTTGAACGGAATTCAAAAATATCTTAACACAACATTTCTAGACCTTATCTGAACCTACCTACCAAATATCAACATTTTCTACCGATTGGTTCTCGAAAAATTGAGAAAACGCCGAAAAACTTAAATATTTGGCGTATCCTTGAAAAGTTCCTAAAATCCGTTCTTAGCGCGCATCTAAACTTCCAACTGAAGATGCCTGCCAAATTTGAACGCATTCCATTCAGTGGACTTTTAGTTCTGGCGATGAATGAATGAATCAGTCAGTCAGTCAGTCAGTGCCATTTCGCTTTTATAGATATAGATTGGCAATTTTTAAAATTACGATTGAATAATTGTCTAGATGAAAAGGCGAAGTTTGGACATAAAGATGTCCATTCTTGGGAAAGGACAACAAAGATGTCCTTTCCATTAACACTTGGAAAGGAGAGAGAGAGAGAGAGAAGGAAATAGAAAAGAGGAAACCTACTATTGAAAAAAGAAAGACAAGAATCATTCAATGTCAATAAATTGAGGTCGAATACTGAGGTCTAAACAAGTATACATTATACACGATAATAAAATATAGGAATATATTATAATTTTGCAATTCCATTTTCAGTTAACAAATTTTTACTCTATTTTATAAAATAAAAGAGTGGAGAAGATTGGAGTCCCTATTTTCAAACGCACAATGAAGATCGTGGTTTATCAAGGTTGTCTCATTGAAACATTAAAAACATTTGAAACTAATGATCATGTTCGGCTATATCATTGCATTATTTTATAAAGTTGTAGAGAATATATTTTTTAAATTTTGCAGTAGGCTACTTACAACAGAGGATGCGGTCAACTGAAGCAGTAACTGCCCAATGCTGTCATTTCCCACAGCTGACAGTAGGCAGGGATGGTGGAGGGGGGAGCCCAGTTTGGAAAGGGCTTCAGCTATGTTACGGCCCACCCCGCCACCCATGTGACGAACACTGCCTGCAGATAGTGCGTTGTCAGTCTGAAACAAGATATTATAATTTATTAATTTGAAAGAATATAATATACAAGGTCCATTCAGTAAGTATCGAGACTGGTTCTGTGTAGCCTCAACAGAAACGTGAAGGAGGGTCCAACTGGTTGAGCTCAGTAGAACGGTTCTTTACCGTTCAGGAACGCTGTGGTTTAGCATCCCAAGTCCTTTCGTTGAGACAGGAGGTCGATTTTCGCGCCGAGTGTTTTGAGAGCGCGTCGCAGCTGTTTGGAAGCCAAAGTCGAGCCATCAGAGTCAAACCCCTGTACAGCGGACTTTCACTTATAGAAGTAAGAAAAAAGGCAGGTGGATTGTTTAGGGAGTTGATATGACTTGGAAACGCAGAATTTCGCCAGTAGATGCTGCCCAACAATTGCACAGTGGCACAGCCCCACAGTTGGAAAATTCCTCACAGTTTTTCTCATCGCCAAATCAACTGTTTCGATAGTGTGGATAGTTTCACTACAAGACCATTCTTCTCACTGATGAGGGCGACTATTATACGCCTGTCAGAGACCAATATGTTTTCAGTTTTCACCACCCAAGCCCCAGTTCAAACGTTTGTCAGGCGTCCAATGCCAAACTCGACTTCAACGAGTTCTTGGCCTTCCTAAAACATTTTGTACCCTGAAAAAATCTTGCGCCACTCGAGGAGTCTTCTTCAAAAGCCTTTTTAACAAAGGAGAGGGTCTGCTACGCAGATTTTTCATGTTTGAAGCAAAAATTTAGAGCGTAGGTTTCCTCGTTGGTAAGCTCCATGTTGATGCTGCGACGCGAGGTAAAAACACTTGGCGCGGAAATCGACCTCCTGCCTCAACTAATACACGTAGGCGACTGAACCAGAGTGATTCTTATTCGTAAATCGTAAAGATCCCATCTATCGATCCCCACTGGTCGGATTCCCCTATAAAGCTCAGTTGAGGCTACAGCAAACCAGTCTTGATACTTATTGAATGGAGTATGTACTCATCGATGGATGAAAACATACAGATGATTAAGTCAAACAATTTCACAATTAACACAGATATATTACTATGGTGGTGTTGTAGGTATTGTTTGCATGGATGAAAACATACAGACAATCAATTCAAACTCTTTAATAACCAATTATGAAATGGTCAAACAGACTATGGAAAAGAGTTGATAAATAAAAAGAAAAATCAAATACCATTTTTATAAAACTTTAAAAGTATAATTTTTCACAATGTTTATCAATTGTTTTAAATAGCCCTAAGTTTAAAGTTTAATTTTCAAATATGGAAAATAGATATAATACATGGAAATTTTCTGCCATAAGGCTGAGGCTGGTGGGTGGAGGGTTGATAGATAGCATGGAAGGTGGTTAGTAAATCTATAGAACTTACACCATTCACAGTAATACACCGTATCTGTATTGTTGGTGTTTTTAGTAGTTTTGTAGGTGTTGCTGGTGGTATAACTGGTTTTGTTAGTAGTATTGTAGGTGGTATAACTGGTGTTTTTAGTAGTGTTGTGGGTGTTGTTGGTGGTATAAGAGATGTTGTTAGTAATGTTGTGGGTGTTGTTGGTGGTACAAGAGGTGTTGTTAGTAATGTTGTAGTGGTGTAAGTGGTGTTGTAGGTGTATTTGGAGGTCACCTTCAGAAGTTTTTATTGGTGTTGTTGTTGGTAATGTTAGTAGTGTTGCAGGTGGTGTTTTTGGTAGTATAAGAAGTATTGTCGGTATATTTATGGAGTTGTTGTTAGTGTCGGTGGTGTTGTAGAAATCGACCGATATTATAGCTTGTAATTCTCTAGAGTTCAGGGAACAGCCCCCAGACAGAATAGAGCATTAAGTATATTCTAATAATAAGTATTCTAATATGAGTAAACCAAAATAAAATGGATTCATGATCCCACACTCTCTGATTATGATGAAGAGGTTAAATACTTCTTACAAAATAAAACTGGGTTCCTATATTCCAAAATCAGTTAGAACAATCACTAGTCTGATAATTAATTCAACTATCAAAACCCCCAACAGCAACATCAAAACAACCACAGATACGGAAAAAGTAAAACAACTCAAATCAAGAGGGAAATTCTCCAACATCATTTGCGGGAACAACCCTTGCGGGAAATTTCCAACTCCTGCGGTAATTTTTCACCGTTGGGTTGGCAATCGACCGAGCACCGAGGGAGGCAGTTACGAACAGGGAGTCAAACGCGACGGATGTAGAGCGCCGGGTTCCGAAACCGATCAGCGCGAATTTTCAGTTCGATTATTTTTTTTCGACAAACCCGTCCGACGAACGACTTGTCTCCCGAACCGCGTCGCGTGTCAATTCTTCCATGGCCGACCAGTTGTGTTCTACGGCACCGAAACTTGTGCAATAATTCGAAAATTATATTATCTTGTGACCGGTGTCAGACTTATAGATCGATAGGTGATGATGTTGATGATGACGCCGCCCCGGTTAAGAAGGTACCGCTGAACCTGTATTCGAGTGCTACTACTGTTCAGCCAAACAACAAATAAAAAGTACGTTTCAAACAAAAATCAGCACATCACACTCAATTGCACTACCCTTCCCTCATATGCACCCTGACATTGAACACTCCTATCTCGAAAAATAAAAATTGAGAAAATATCAAGTCATGTCCAATAGGTAGGCTACTAATTAACACTGTAATTACCACAGTCAAGGAACAAATAAAAAGTATGTTTCGAGCTAAACTCATCACATCATACTTAAATTAACTACCTTTCCCTTGGATGCATTGAACACATATCTATCTCAAAAAAATTGCCTGAATAAAAACTTCGGTACAATAGGTAGGCTACTGATGAACACTGTGAGTTCTCAGCCAAGGAACAACTGAAAAAGTATATTTTGAGTAAAAATCAGCAAATTGTACTCAATTGCACCACATCTACCTCACTGGTGGCACCTTGTCATTGAACACTCCTTTTTCAATAAAATAAATAACTCATGCTAATTAAAGTACTAAACTATGAACAATTCGTGGTTATTCAGAACTCGGGCCAACAAACAAATTAAAAAGTACTTTGGAAAAGAATAAGCAAATCATACTCAATTGAATGTGACACGCACAAGAAATCTGATTTTGAACTGATTCTGAATTTCAAGGACAATATTAATTTACAGAGTATTTTAACGCATTCTGGTAACGTCTTGAAAGTTACGTGGTATTGCGTTATATAGGAGATGAAAAATATACTGCCTTTTCCAATATACAGTACATCTATTCGATATAGTATAAAGAATTGAGCAAATACGATTTATGATAAGAAATAGATTTTTAGTATAACTTAATATAATATACAGTAGTTCCTCCATTCGACAAGAGATAGGTTTTCAGTGGTTCTTGATAATAATATAGTTTGCTCAAGCTGAGAAAAGACATTGTTACAAGTTACAAGCGTGATGAGCCAATAGGTAGTGAAGAAACCAATAGAAGGCCGCACTTAGGGTAAGAATATGTCAAATAGGTGAGGCTCAAGTTGAGGCTTAGGCTTGAGGTTTATACCATACTATAATATACGAATCATAATTATGATATGATATAGATGTAGAACTATGTATATTTATATATTTTGTAGCACCCGCAGCCTAACATCAAGCCTCACCTCATTTGACATGTTCTTACCGTTCACAAAATTTACTTTCAGTTTAACTTTCCTTTCACAAGATTAGCCATAGAACATGGATGATTTATGATGCAATGAAAGCTTTCAAGAGATTCTTGAATGAAGGTACTTTTTTGGATTAATATTTTTCCAGCAAGTGTACAATGTAGTTTTGAAATTAATAAATTTATTAAAGAACTACATTTGCTAGCAATTGGAAAATCGGAAATTTCATTGGAAGACAATTTACGAGTTCTGTAAACAATCTTTATGAGAGTTGTGAACTGAAACCCACTCGTTGGTAATTTTCTATATTTAGGGCTTTTTTCCCTACGGCGTTCCAGTACCTCTTTTTTAGGGATGCATAAATGAAACAGCGTTCCGGTATCTCTTCTCTAGGCATAGGCTATATAAATGAAACGGCGTTCCGGTATCTCATTTCTAGGCATGCATGAATGATTGAAATAAAACAGCGTTCCGGTACCTCTCTGCCAAGCATATACATTCATAAATATCCCAATAAGTATTTCAAAATTCATGAGTTCCAGTATCTCATTTGCTAGAAATAAAGTTTTGACTATAGAGACTGTATAATAATAGTGTGGCCATTGGTGTAAAGCGCTTCATTACATTTTGATGATATCAAATTTTTCCCGCCAGCAGCCATATTTTTGCCAAGCTTTTAAATTATGGTGTGGATTACAGGCAAACATAAACTATTTCACTTGTTTTTCCAACTTTTTGCAATAGAAATATCATAATAAATGTGTTTTCTAGCATTTGAAATAGTTTCTTCACTTCAATTTTGATTTAAAAGCTTTTAAATATGAAAACTAAAACTGGCAGAGGCAATTCTGGGTGAGAAGTGAGTATCTCAGAGAAACATATTATGATATCAATGTAAATCTTATGAGAGTTGGCAAAACTCAAGGTGTATTGAATAGTAGTAGTCCCCAGTAGACTACTATTCTATACACCTTGGGCAAAACTATGGCGGAGTTGAACGAGCTGACCAATCAGAAGCGACACAGTCAATGTCCATACCATGATTATACACTCTCTAAAGTCTTGACTATATTCCCAGTAGGCACAGACTCTAGTATCCATGCTAGGAATTATGTCATATAATTTCAAGACCTTAGTTGAATTATCACTATCCAATCATTTTGAAAATTGTCTGAGCTTCAGCTGAATTTGTGACACTACTCAACTGTTGTTTAAGCACTAGAAAGTAAAAACAATTCATTATTGTTTGCTATTATTCAAGGATGTGTTTGAAAGCCAGAATTCTCAAGACATTCACAAATATTTATCTTTTCCCATATACAAACAGTAGCGAGTTCAGCCAAGAATGCTATCAATGAATAACTTAGTTCGGTTCAAGTAGAGACTTTCCTAATAGCACGATTGGATAGAATATTTCCTCTATTGAGTTCAAAATAAGCTCGAGAATAATCAAGATATTTCAAACTACAATACTTTAAAAATGGACACCTAAATTAAAGAGTAGACAAGTAAGAAAATTAAAAAATAGACAAACTTAAACACGGAAGTCTGAGACCCATTGACATGCTATAGTCTGTCCGAGCAGAGAAGACATTCCGGCAATATGGGAAAATGAATCCAGTTCGGTCAATATTGGTTCAAAAATGATAAATTTGACCTCAAATTGTATAAAATATTCTGATCTGAAATTTGAGACCAGAATTATAATTTTTGAATCTGTATTGACCAAGCTGGAAGTCATTTCCCCATGTTGCCAGAATGTCTTCTTTGCTTGGACAGACTGTATGCATGATGGACTTAATCGATTTTCGGGGGTTTTCTTAACCTTGAGACGTCTTAATACCTTGAGAATCTTGAAAATGTCAGTAATCATCTAGTTAACTTAAACTGATATATGAATTATAACTTTCCTATACTTCGAGACATCTTGTTCAAATATGCGAAATACTCATAAAAATATGAATAAATTGAGTCGTTTCCCCGTCTTCTTTGCTTGGACGGACTGTATTGTATAGTGGAGTGAATATGAAACTGGCAACCAGCTGGTAGGCCTAAACCGCCTAGTCCCTTCATAAGACTGTTGAGTCATTGACAAACAAACAAAAATTGACTATTACATCTACCATCTTATCAAGTATAATATACTACTTGATAAGAGAATATTATTCTCTCATGATTGGTTAGAATAGAATAGAATGACTTCTTTATTCTAATGACGTGGCGAAGTTTGGACAGTAATGACCACTCTACCACTTAACCACGACATGTTTACTGACACTCATACATGTATTTTCCTGTATATTCATCTTCACTTACTGGAGTCCTTTCAGGTGGCATGAGCTTATTGTCAACAATCAAATATTCTTAAAACTTGGATAAATTATCATCATGGGATAAATTGTTTTTCAGTTACAGCTCTTGTCTTCTAAGACAATACTTTTTAAGACAAGGGCTGTGATTGGCTATTTCACTTTCATGTTATCGTGTATCAAATTGATAAACTTTTATATCTTCTCGGGACCGATTCTAGGTTCGGGACGGTTTTTTCTACTTTGTGAATTGAACCGTGGACACACATGTTTCAAAAAATACTATTCACAATTTTCCGACCCAATTCTCCCAATAACGATCCCATTTGATACAACGTCCCACCAATATTAAAAGTAGATTTAATGTTGAATGTATTGCGTTCAATGGAAACCAGCCCTGACCCTAACCATACTAATATACAGTTCATTATCAAGCTTAGCGGGTTGCCGATCTGAATCGGTCACAGGGGCATATCACACTGTTAACAAGTAGGTAATTATACGGGACACTAATTAATTTTCCAATTATAATTGCAATAAGCCCCAGCTGTCGGGGGAACATGGCTTTCGATCACTGTTCTGTCAAGCTGTTGCCTATAATTATTCTCTTGACCTAGCTGCATAATAGGTTATTAATTTTAGGTTTTATGCTGATAATTCATTATATTCTCATACATCAACTTGTATAAAAAGAAAACTACATATTTCTCATATATTCTCACATGGCACATTGTAGGGGGAAAAGCTACATTTTTTCTCATAGGAATAGTTGGAAAATATACCAGTACAATGGAGTATCCAAGATTCAATGGAGTAATGTAGTACATGGTAGGTATAAGCGTAGATATACTATTCTAGTATAGTTAGTATATGATATTAGTATACTGCTATGAATAGTATAGACTATAGTCTATCCAAGGAAAGAATGTCTGTCTGTCTCAATAGCTCAACATTCCATGAAGGGCCTAGCCCTTACAAGCTGGTTGCCGGTTTCATATTCACTCCACTATACAGTCCGTCCAAGCAAAGAAGACATCCCGGCAAGACGGGAAAACTACTCCAGCCCGGCCAATACCGACCCAAAAGCCATAAATTCTCAATCAGAACTCACAGTCCCCGACCCAACACTGACCGAGCCAAAACCGCCCAGAATAACCTCCCCTCCACCGGCCAGACAGACCATACAGCAAGCAAATAATCATCAACCAGGATAGAGGTAAAGTATGGTTAGCACGTTGATCCTCTCAACGATAAGCCAGTCTCCGCAACCAATTGGCGGCGCAGAACACCTCTGAGTAACATGCAGTTAATCAGTTAGAGTGTGATGTAACAATTACTATTCCTTCAGAGACGGGAAAAGACTGACTATCTTCACTAACGAAACCAATCTCCCAAACGAGGGACCAAGAGAATAAAACATTCTGGAAATATGGGAAAATGATTCCAACTCGTTCAATATTAGTTTAACAATTACAAATTTAGTCTTAAATTGTAGATTAAAATGCTTCCTACAATTTGAGACCAAATTTATAATTTTAAAACCAATATGGACCGAGCTGGAGTCATTTTTTCATCTTGCCAGAATGTCTTCTATGCTTGGACAGATTACTCCTGATTGTGCATAGCTTTGTTAACTTCAATTACTGTAAAAACGATCAAATGATTTATATTTGGGAATAGAGTGTTGGAATGTGGTAGTAGTAGCATAACATTCAATTGTAGTTTTTTTTAAAATAAATAAATAGTAGAATCAATAACGTAATAAAGTAATAATCTTATTATTGTATGAATTCTTGATTTATTAAAAAACACGACCTGTCTAAGTCCTACAAGACTTGCATGTTGGGATAACTTTATAGAAGTAGGGTTGGTAATACTACGTTAAAAAAACCAAAAGTCTTCTAACCGCTATTATTTTCAGATGATTTAACATATAATCTGATAACAATTGACAAAAAATTTATTAGGTTGATAACCATTTTGTCAGTTGATATGATGGATCTATTGAAATTCAACCGCTAGATTCATTTCGGTTAGTTTAGTATAGCTGACGTGGAAAGGTTAGGCGGTTTCGTCTGCCATTTGTATGTGATGTAGCCTGATGATGATGTATAGACAGATGATGTCTCTTCAGATTAAAAAAAAAATTATTTTAGCATAAGACAGCTCTAGGTAATGCCTAGTTTATACGATGCCAATTGGCGGGACAATTGTCAGCTGAAATTTACAGCTGATGTAAAATACCTATTGAATCTTATTGGCATCGTATAGACTAGGCATAAATGACAACCCTCATCGACAAAATCAGCTGTTGGAGCGCAAAAAGAGCATACAAAAATGTTTTAAATCATTATGTGCAAAATAGATTTGAATTCTATATACGTTTCACAGGTTAATGGAAAAACAGCAGGTTTGGATTGAACGTGATTGGCTGGCCCTCGTGAGTGACTGAGGCTTCAACACTCATACTCATCTCAGTCATTGCCCATGAAATGATCTGATTCGCAATTGGATTCAACTGACGCCATCTTTACATAAAAGGTGAGTTCACACGTTCACAGTTCGTGAATAGCCTATATCGTAGCATAGCTTCCTTTAATAGAACAGGTTCTAAATTAGAACAGATAAAAATAAAATAACTTCTATTGGAGGAAGCTATGATCGTAGTCAAATGAAAAACGTTTTTGATAAACAGACAGAAAAGACATTTGCCGAATTCATGAATTCAACATAGAGAATCGTGACATTTTCCCCATAAACTCTTCACATTTCACCCAAAAATCGTGACATTTATTAAAAAAAATTGAAACATTATTTCATGGGAATCTTGTTATACAAAGAAATATGGTAAGTTGAAGTATGAATTTCAATTTGAGTGAATCTGAATGTCCCAGCTTCAACACGTCATAAGAATAAAGAAGTTATTCTAGATTAATAAAGATGAGAAAGACCTATGCCAAGAAAGTCAATATACCCATATTTCTATTTTCAATGAGAGAGGTTTCATCTTTTTTTTCAAGACAAGACAGGTTTTTGTTAAGGTTTCCACTGTTTCATCGAATGCATTCATGAGTGGTTTGAACTCTCTCAAATTGAAAAAAAAAACTCTTGAACATTTGAATCTTCATTGATCACATCAAGAAATACCACAATTTCCTATCGAACCCACCAAATATGGCATATTACGCTATTAATAATAGTAATAATGAGAGGTGATTTTTTGAGGATCAATTTATGTGCTCTCACAGGGTAAAATACATAAAACACTTAGAAATTATCACTCAATGCATTCGATCAATAGCGTAGTTTAGAGAGAGATATTGCAATTATACTTATAGAACTACTTTAGTCGTCGTTGGATGAACTGAAGTTTTTAGACTTGTTATAGTTTAAAACGTGAACTGAAAATTCATGCTTTGTCTCTAAGACAAGTTTCAATGACATTCATTGAGAAAAAAATAGGAGAAAACACAGAAAAATGTCCAAATCATCTTCTTTCCTAATTTTGATGAGAACATTAGAAAGAGTTTATGTTCAAATTCACTTTGATGAAATCACAAAATCCACTTCCAAATATAGTTTTTAGTTTTCCTTTGAAACCCGTCTTGTTAATGTGTATGGAACGAGGCCCAGGTCACAAAATTGAAAATTAATTCAAGTTCGTATGATAACAAATGATGGTAGAAACTCCATCAGTCTATTATGGAGATGAGAGAGCCCGTTGACAAATTAAAAAATCACGCATAATTCTTTGCAAGGACGATCAAGGGATGATGTTTCGATGGCTGGATGATTGATTGCGGCCACCCATCCATCCCTATCACGAGCGAAAGTTACTTAACCAGAGTACGTCTGGTCTGTCATCTGCGGTATGATGGATTGGCTTGAATCTAATAATTTCTATGTGATCCCAGCCGGTTGAGTAGAGGTGGACTTGAAAAGTTCTACGATACTCTGGCGAAAGAAGCTTGTCTCGTAAAAGAGGTTCAGGTAAGAAATTAATATTTTTGAGATAACAGACGTAAGAGAGAGGGGGTTCAATTGAGAAGTTCCACTGGTGCTCTTGAAGAAGAGGTACATATTGATTATCGAATTCAAGGATGAGAAATTTATTCTAAAATGTTTTGAAGAATATTTCCTTGAACAAAAACGAGCAGTTTTTGGTATAATGTATAGTTTGTTTGTTTGTTTGTTCGTCAATGGCTCAACAGCCCATATTCACTTCACTATACAACAGAGGTGAATAATCATCAACCAGGATAGAGGTAACATGTGGTTAGCACGTTGATTCTTTCAACCATAAGCTAGCTTCGTAACCAAGTGACGGCGCAGAACACCTCTGAATAACATACTAATATACATAATGTATAGTAGTAAAGTAAAAGTGCTACACATATAAAGTATAGATTGTAATATAAAGACTATAATTATTATAATAATGTAGACATTCTTAGTCTCTTTTGATTGGTTACCTCGGTCAATTCCACCATACTTTTTCAAAGTATCATATGATTTACATTGAAAAGACATGTAAATTATCTGTTATGTTGAAGTGAAAAATCTCCAACCTAAAATTCGCCTAAGCCGTGGCTCTCCTGGTGCTATTTTTATAAAAAATATTATTCAAAATAATACTAAAAGTAAAAATATAATTGTTAGTTTCAGAGGGTTAATTGCTTCTTGGGAAACATTTACAAATGTGCAGATATTCCAAATCTTACTGACACTGGCGGCTCGTGCCCATGAAACAAGCGAAGTGCTGTACAGTAAAAAATACGGGCACTTCACCTGTTTCATGGATACTAGCCAACAGTGTTTACTGATGAATACCATCAAATTTTGAAAGTTTGGCGACTGTCGAGAAATTTTTTATCTCATCAAATTCTTATGAAGTGTTTCATACCAATGGCCTCACTTTGAGTATACAGTCTTTGTAGTTTGTAATAAGAAGTATAAATAGTGACTGATTATACAATATTTATAGTAAGAAGTAAAGAAATAACCAACAGAAGCGAACGGATGTGTCTCTTAGGGCCGTTTTCTCCAAATACGTTCAACTGAAATTTCAGTTAAACGTATTTGGAGATTTCAGTTAAACGTATTTGGAGAAACCGGCCCTTAGGCTGAGGCCGCACTGCCGGTGGGTAGAACCTGGAGGGTGGAGGGTAGTTGGTAAATCTATAGAACATACACACCAGCCACAGTAATACATCGTATGAATGGTATACGTCATACTATTTTTTGAGGTTATGTTGTCCATATTTAAAAATTTCAAGATGGCGGCTGAACACATACCATTCATTCGATGTATTACTGTGGATGGTGTGTATGTTCTATAGATTTACCAACTACCCTCCACCCTCCAGGCTCTACCCACCGGCATGCGGCCTCAGCCTTAGTGCAAGAAGGAAACCCAACAAGAAGAAAAATAATAATGAATTACACCCCTATTAAGAACCCCATTAATATCTGTGAGGTTTAATTTTCAAGCAGAAAAACCTGATAAAACTTACACCAGTCGACCATTATTCAGCAAGAATCGCTTTGCCACTTCCATAAATCGGAATTATGGAGTTATGTTCTAATAAAAATGGAAATGAATCATGAAAAGTGGCATATTAATATCCTGAAAACTTCCTTTTCAAGGGTATTTTTCTCAAAGATTGAACTTTTATGACCTCACATTTTTGTGAGATTCTTTGAGAGTGAGTATGGTGGAGTACCAAGAAGATGATTATTCACAAAGTAGGATCCATGTTATATGATTTTTTTTCGCCGACTTTCACTATGTTTGTCCTCGGCTCAACAGCCCAAGAAGGGCCTAGGCCTACCAGCTTGTTTGCCAGTTTCATATTCACTGCACTATACAGTCCGTCCTAGCACAGAAGACATCTCGTCAAGACGGGAAAACGACTCCAGCCCAGCCAATACAGGCCCAAAAGCCATAAATTCTCAAACTGAACCAACAGGCCCCGAACCAACACCGACCAAGCCAAATCCACCCCCCTACCACGCCAGAATCAGCTATAGCTTCTCCACAAAACTCTACATAGACCTAATACCATAATTACATACTTTAACAATTATTTCATCCATATTTCATCACATTTTCAAAATTATGTTAACCTAAATGTATGATTAACACAAGACGATAATAATTATTGTTTCTCAGCTTCTTTTATAAAACAACTAGGCAGGCTCGCTTCGCTCGCCATCTGGGGGCTCCGCCCCTGGACCCCGAGTGTCAGCAGTGTCAGTGAGTCAAACATAATCTCTGCCAGTGTAAGCAAATTCCGATCAGAAGGGATTCAAAATTCATTGAACACAGCATTTCTAGACCTAATCTGGAGCTGTTCACCAGATTTCAACATTTTATACCTATTAATTCTCGAAAAATTCAAGAAAAGCTCCGAAAAATAGTAAAACTCTAATATTGAGCGTAACTTTGGGAAATATATCGGACATAGTTTGAAACTTGATTTAATATCTTCCAAATTAGTTCATCTATAATCTCGCTGAACGATTGAATTTACAGTAAGGATTGGTCGTATGAAGGCGGAGGATATGCAACCCGCAATACATCTACTATTTAAAAAATACTGATAAGTGGCGTAATCTTGAACGGAATTCAAAAATATTCCAACACAACATTTCTAGACCTTATCTGAACCTGCCTACCAAATATCAACATTTTCTACCGATTGGTTCTCGAAAAAATTGAAAAACGCTGGAAAACTATAGAAAAACTTTAATATTTTGCGTATCCCTGAAAAGTTTCTAAATAGTATGGCCGAAAATGTGCGTTTACCGGCTCGAAATCGGTTTTCTTGAGACGGTATATTACATTTTCGACCCTGGTGTCAAACTTTATTTTTCGGCACACAACATCAATGAAAACAAAATAAATTATCAGTTCCAAGAACAGCTAGACCAGTAACCTTATCATGCTATCTTCGCCTATGCTGAATTTGGAGTAGGTGCCATTTGCTTGCTATTGGAACTTTGCGTCAAAAGTTTATTGATTCAGTGACCGAATATTACTTTATAACTATCAGTGTATTCGATTTTCTTAGTTCAGAAACGTTTAAGCCCAAGTTAATTTTTGTATGATCATCCTAAATTGTACAATATCAATTCAAAGTTGTTGATTTTCGACAGATACTGGCTAACAGAGAAGCTTAGTCTAGTTGCATTATAACCCGCTAGATGGCGCTGGCTAACCTGCTAGACGAAGTAACACAGAGTCTGACAACAATAATATTGTTCAAACATGGATTTCACGTTCATCATTATTCAAAAGTTAATCAATACAAACATTTTTAATCTTATCAAAGTTGAAGTATTAGTATCAGTTCTCTTGACAAGGGATCTTACCAATCAAAATAACATGAGACTACCTTTACATCGAAATACCAATAAGTCGACATTGACTCCCAAAACAGCTGACATTTAATGCAATCAAATCGGGATGCTACCTATTGATCGACTAACCCTTAAATCGAGCATGTAAAACAGTCCATTTCATACCAGTGTGGCGAAAATCCGTTTTTAGCGCGCGTCTAAACGTCCAACTGAGCATGCCTGCCAAATTTGAACGCATTCGTTCAGTGGATTTTCAGTTCTGGTGATGAATGAATGAATCAGTCAGTCAGTCAGTCAGTCAGTCATCTTGCCATTTCGCTTTTATAGATATAGATTCTAAAAAATAATCATTTTAGAACTTATATGTATGTACAATAATTATAAATATAGCTGAATCCATAAAGTTAGGCGGTTTCGTCTGTCTCTTGTACGTGATGTAACCTACCAACAGCTGATATAAAGAATCTATTATCACTCTTGATTTCGTAAACTTCATCTAGGCACAGCTTAATGACAACTCTACTTGACAACATCAGCTGTTGGAGCGCACAAGGAGCAGACGAAACCGCCCAACGTTCTGACGTCATCCATACCTCAATATTTGATTCAAAGGTCAATAATTATTATTACACGAGCGAAATAATTGCATAGCTTCTTCACGATTCTCCACAATAATAATTTTATGAGAGCACACATATTTGATCACGTTGTCAATTATGTTACTCGTACCTCAATGTTTGATTCTGCCGGCAATAATTATTTGACGAGCACATTGTTTGACTGTCAATGCGGCGCGGGATATTTGAACAGAGTCTATTGTCTGGTGATGTACTGTAATAGGTTTGTAACGGACCAATAAAAGAGACAAGGGTGTTTGCAGAGTCTGTCCAACCAGAGAAGACATTCTGACAAGATGGGAAAATCGTTCCAACTCGGTCAATATTCATTCAAAAATTATAAATTTGGACTCAAAGTGTAGGTAACATTCTGATCTACAATATTTAAGACCAAATTTATGATTTTTGAATTAATTTGGACCGAGCTGGAACGATTTTCCCATCTTGTCGGAATGTCTTCTTTGGTTGGAAGGACTATAGAGAGGCCGCTAAATTATACGACGACTTCCATTCTGCAACAGTACAATTACACAGAGGAGCTGCAAACATTGCATTTATTTGCACACTCACTTTACACCTCTTGCGTCGGACGAACCGACATGTTAATGAATTTTCTCTCTCTTCTCAATGATTCTATTCGTTCTTCTCTTATTCCTCCTTCTTTATGTTCGATCTCTCAATGTCTCAATTTTACCTACATTTTCTCTTATCAAGAAATCCTTCAACAGTTACCTTTGACTTGACAATGTCACAATTTTATCTTCTCTTATCAAGAAATCCTTTATCATTTCCCTTCGACTCGATCTACATCTTGAGATTAGTTTCCTACAGCTGACGCAAAACGTTAGGCAGTTAAGTATGTTCCTTGTGCGCTTATGTTGTCAATTAGTTGATATTTAGTCTGTATGTCTGTTTATGTCTGTATGAATTGTTTGGAATAAAAAAGATAATAGATACTTTATATCAGCTGTTAGTAGGTTACATCTTACATCCCGTTCAAGAGATAAACAAAACCACCTTATAACGCCTTTCAGCTAAACCTTATTTGTTCCTCTTTGTTTGTGGATTAAGTGGAAGAGAGGGCTTGTATGCCTCAACTTCGCCCACAAAACGTTTGTCAAGTATAAACAAAATTTAAATAAAGGCATTTATCTATCTATCTATCTATCCACTCTACCATGAGCCATGTTTTATAAAACTTCACAAGGTCTATTGATACAACTATAACACCAAACATATTCTTTGCTTGTCAATGTCCATGAAGGTCCTAGGCCTATCAGCCAGTTTCAGATTTACTCCACTATAGCCTGAAGTTCGTCCAAGCAAAGAAGACACCCCAGCAAGACGGGAAAACGACCCCAGCCCGGCCAATACTCACCCAAACGCCATAAATTCTCAGACAGAACCAACAGTCTCCGAAACAACACTGACCGAGCCGAAGATCCCCCACCACGCCCGGACAGACAATATACAGCAGGCAAATAATCATCAACTATGATAGAGTTAACTTGTGGTTAGCAAGTTGATCCACTCAACCATAAGCCAGTTTTCGTGACCCAGTGGCGCAGAACACCTCTGAATAACATCCAATATATCAGTTAGAGTACTTCTTTTCTTCTAGGGCTACTGTATTCTTTTGAAACTTTAAAAATGATTAAAATCAGAGTACCCTTTAAAAATATTTTTTTATTTCACACACAACATGTTTCGGCTAATTTGCCATTTTTAAGTTTAAATAATAACAGTGAATAAAATTAAACCTATTATATTTATACCTAATCTAATTAAACATACGTTTGATTTTAGCATAAATTTACATTCATACATCAGTTATGAATGTAATGTAACAATTACAATTCCTCCAGAGACGGGAAACTACTGACTGTCTTTACTAACGACAAGCCAATCTCTTTTATGTATTTATTGAATCAGTTGAAAAATAAATGAAAATCAAACACCCTTTTAAAAAAAGGCTTAATGTGCCGAAACATGTCTGTGTTTTAATCATTTTAAAGTTTTTTAAAAGGGTGTTTGATTTTCATTCATTTTTCAATTATTTTAAACAGCCCTAAGTTTTAAAGTCCAGTTTTTATTGAATAAGCTATATTGATGCAAGCTGTGACGCTAAGGCTGAATGGTAAATGGAGAGAATGTTATGATACCTAGTGGTTGATATAGATGGTGGATGGTATTGAACGTAAATAGTGTTCCAGATTTCATTGGACTACTTTCATGCTACTTTCATTCTAGTCACTCGGTGTCTTGTCTTACCAAGTAGCCTATAGATTGTTTCTTAATGGGAGGAAAACGCAATTTATCTTCTGTAAAGGATCTCAAAATTTAAAATCAAGATGATTAGTGCAAAGAAAAACTTTTCTTACACACTAAGGCACCCAACCAATAATTAACAAAGGCTGTCCAATTATTAAAATCAATTTTCACTACTTACTGTTCCAACAAACAATGCTTGGAGCAATATATTATCACTATTCAGCTACAACCATTGAACTCTGTAAAGTTCACGCAAGCTGAGAAGACACGCGGCTACAATGTAAAGTGTATGTATTGGCGTGTCATCTCAGCTTGAGCAAACGGCAGCATAGTTTTGAATTCCTTTACAGGGCAGGGCATCAAAATGCGAGTTTTAGAGGTGGAATTTGCAGTCAAACGGAATTTTGTTGGGAACTAATAGGGTGAGAGATTAGCTGTTGCAAACTCGGTCTATACGATAAAAGAACAAACTGATGCAGAATTTGGATGAAAGGGAGAGACAGAGATGGAGTTAATAGAAAAGAAAGATAGAGATAGAATGAGTTAAAAAGAAGAATGGGCAAAGAATGAGAGAGGCTGAAAGGAAGAAAGAGCGATAGAGAGAAAGAGGGAGAGATTAGATTACTCGAATAGATCACATAATACAGCTTAGATTCTACATTGCGATATAAACAATTAAAACCAATTCAACAATAAATTTTACAAAATAGAACCTTTTAGAAAAATTCAACAAAAAACGGTGATGTAATTATTAATTCGAGGTATGCGAAATGGTTTAGGAGTATAGGTTATCCAAGTGAAAAGGCGAAGTTTGGACACATGTAAGTCCAAGAGAGAGAGAGAGGGAGAGAGAAAGAGAGAAAGAGAGAGGGACAGAGAGAGAGAGAGACAGAGAGAGAGAGAGAAAGAAAGAGAGAGAGACAGAGATGAAGAGAGCGCGAGAGCGAGAGAAAGAATAAGGTGAATGAGTTTGAAAAGGAACAGCGAAAGAAGGAGAGGAAGAGATAGAGAGAGAAATGGAGGGCAAGAAAGACATAGAGAAAGAAAGGTACAGACAGACTGAGAGAAAGATAGATAGAGAGAGAGTGTGTAAGAGAAAAGGGGACAAACTGATGCAAAATTTGAATAAACGGAAGAGACAGAGATAAAGTTAATCAAAAAAAGAGATGAAATAAGGGTGGAAGAGTTTGAAAGAGGAATAGTAAAATAAGAAAAGGGACTGAAAGGAAGAGAATGAGAGAGAAGGATAGAGAGAGAGACAGAGTGAGAGAGATAAAAGTGAATGAGTTCGCATGAGTTTGAACGAGCAATTATTGTGGAAGAAGAGGGTTGAAAAAAGAGATGAAATAAGAATGAGAGTGCAAGAGGGAGAGAGTGAAAAGAGCGCTGGTGAGAGAGAGAGAGAGAGAGTGAGAGAGAGAGAGTGAGAGAGAGAAAATAAGAGAGAAGGGAACAACCAATTTTGCAGAATTTGGATACAAAGGAGAGACAGAGATGAAGATCAGAAAAGAAAGAGGATGTAGTTGGATGAGTCTGAAAGAGGAATATTGAAAGACGGAGAGGGGCTGGAAGTAAGAGATTGAAAGAGAAGGAGAGGGGCTTGAAGTAAGAGATTGAAAGAGAAGGAGAGGGGCTGAAAGTAAGAGATTGGAAGAGAAGGAGAGGGGCTGGAAGTAAGAGATTGAAAGAGAAGGAGAGGGGCTTGAAGTAAGAGATTGAAAGAGAAGGAGAGGGGCTGAAAGTAAGAGATTGGAAGAGAAGGAGAGGGGCTGAAAGTAAGAGATTGAAAGAGAAGGAGAGGGGCTTGAAGTAAGAGATTGGAAGAGAAGGAGGGGCTGAAAATAAGAGATTGAAAGAGAAGGAGAGGGGCTGAAAGTAAGATTGAAAGAGAAGTAGAGGGGCTGAAAGTAAGAGATTGAAAGAGAAGGAGAGGGGCTGGAAGTAAGAGATTGATAGAGAAGGAGAGGGGCTGAAAGTAAGAGATTGAAAGAGAAGGAGAGGGGCTTAAAGTAAGAGATTGGAAGAGAGAGTGTGAGAGAGATGAAGAGCGAGTGAGAAAGAAGGACAGGAAAAGAGAACGAAGGAGGGGGAGAGAGAGAAAAAACTGATGCAGAATTTGGATGAAAATAAGAAAGAGGAGGAATGAAGCAAAAGGAGATAAAGTAATAGGAAATTAGATGGGATTGAATGAGAAATAGTGAAAGATAGACATGGGGTATAGAAGATGGAGAGAGTGAGAGATATTGATTGAGAGAAAGGGAGAGAAAGAGAGAGAGTGATGGCAGAGGTGAATTTTAATCAAGAGAATACGGAAATACAGTATTTGGCTGGATGCTGTGTTAAGCGATAGTAAGGAAGTATGAAACTATTATGAGGTAGAAAAGGAGATGAAAGGACTATGAGAGATGGAGATACTATTGAGGGAAGCAAGAGAGAGTTAATGAGAGAGAGAGAGTGACCGAGAGAGAGAGAGAGAGAGAGAGAGAGAGAGGAGAGAGAGAGTGAGAGAGAGCATGGAAATCGATAACAAAGAATAGCACTGATCAAGGATGAAAGGTAACTCTTTCATTTTTCCATTGGACACTCTCTATATTAGTTTACTATTCGGTTTAATTTTGTCAGGGAATCTTGATCAAAACGGAGATTAGATGTAGAAGAATCATCATCATAACAGATTCGAGTTTAAAAATCCTATAGAAATTTATCAGTGAATGGCTTTAATGAGGTAGTCATAATCAGCCCAGGTGTTCAAGCATATAACTAAGTTATTTCTTCTTTTAATCGCCACTTCTAAGGGCCGGTTTCTCCAAAAAAGTTAATCTGAATTTTGGATTAAACCATCAGCTGGCTCAATTGGAACACAAGTTAATAAAAGTTACCATACACTGACAGCTGATAGTTTAAACTCAAATTTCAGTTAAACGTATTTGGAGAAACCGGCCCTAAATTAAGAAGAGTTGGACACAATTACATTCTCAGAAAAGAATTTTCTATGAGTTCACTTTCAACAAAATAATATTTTAAATTTTAGGTTATACCAGTGAAAAGTGCGGTAACTAAAGTCATGATATAGCACTGAAAAGTGTAAAATTTACGTTCACGAATCTTGTTTTATAAATTATTTATTTATTAATCTAATGACTTTGGCAAGGAAGAACAGGCCCTTGGTATTTCCAAAACAATAATTTTCGTATGAATATATAATAGTACGAATATATAATAAATAGTACGAAATTTTAGGTAAGTCCAAATTTCTGTCTCAGCCGAAGGTTTCTCACTAGAAATGATCCGAAAGTGATAATAATTTCGAATTTTGATGGGTTCATCCGAAAAGCACAGAACAGTTCCAAACTTTCATTGAAATTGAAAAATTAATAATAATAATACAGGGTGTTCCAAAAAGAATCTGCCCAACTTCTGAGGCTGATTTCGTAAATCATAGTGGAAAAAGTGCTATTGGACAAATACCCCGTAATATACTTGGATATTTTGTCCATTATGTGAATAAAGTTGATTGTTGTGTAGTAAAGAGTAATTAATGTTACAAACTTCTTACTGGTTCGATTGAGTGTCTCAGCTGATTTTACACAAGTGATGATCAGTTTGGTACCTCTGAGGATTCAGCCTTTGGGTGCATTCATAGATGCTTAAGAAATGAAGATGTTTCTATACTCCATCCACCTGGTGTTCGGACCTAAGCTCCTCCTCCTAGGTTCTGACGTCATGATCTGACCAGCTCACAAGCGGTCGTTATTGCCAGGAACGTAGAAAATTCTAATTGATATTGGAACTTCAATATCGAATTTTTGAGGGGTCTTAGAAATATAGATGTTTTTATGGTTGTTCGGCAGAATTTACATCCTTCTAACATAAGAACTAACATTATCAATATCAATTGATAGAATTATAGTTGATTGAACATAATCTTTTTTAATAATATTTTTGTTATTATTATTTTGACTGCTCAGTTCAAGCCGGGAATTTCAAACACATTCAAGTACACACTACTACAAATTCAAAGTAAATAACCTATTATAAAGTTTAATTAAATATGCAAGAAATTAATCTCATTACTGTACGTACTTTGAATTCAATAAAACCAATATTTTCAAAATAACTATGCTGTTTTGTTGAAGGTGAAACAAAGAACAAAACATATCCACCAAAAAAACTTCCATGAGAGGTTTGAATTATGTAGGCTAAATCAGCTGACAGAGTGCAAACACATAAATTTAGATAGATTCCCTGGAAAGTGAAAGACTTACGTTTCCTAGATTTTCACAGCATGACTATGACCTAAAAAGTAACAGCTGCAGCATGATGACCTTACTTGCCATTGGCTAAAGACGCCTGCGATGTCAAAATGGGGGAGGAGCTTCGGACCGAACACTTCGTGGACAGAGTATAATGTTGGTATTTATGAATCAGCCAATCAGCTGTAGTAATCAAACGCAATGCAATAAAGGGAAGTGAGCATATGACAACGAACGATATCTTCATCTTCGAATCCACTAAAGTATGGAACTCACATATGTATGTGTATTATGTTATGTATGAGCAATAGGCTGTTGCAATAAACTATTTGGCGTAAAAAAAGTTTCGCAGACTCCTCCTGTAACATTCTGTAAAACATTGTATAAAAAAACCAAAACTTCAGGCGCTTTCCTAATTTAACCTCACCTAAGTGGTGGATTCACCTTCAGTTCGTGTGCGTATAATTTGACCAAGCAAAGAAGACGTTCTGGCAAGATGTGAAAATGACTCCAGCTAGGTCAATATTGGTTCAAAAATCATACATTTGGTCTCATATACTGATGTAAACTTTGCAAACAAATTTATAATTATTGTACAAATAATGACTGAGCTGAAGTCATTTCCCATCTTGCCAGTATGTCTTCTTTGCTTGGACAGACTATGTGAGGGGGGCCATTGAAGCAATAAAGTATTAAATTAGGCCTGAGGTCGAAGACAGGATCAATAGCAGCAGTACCGAAGACCCTGATTGAGGGGGGTTCAGTGAGGGGGGACAGGTGAAGATGGGGGGGGCTGAGGAAGAGCCTCTCAACTCCCGAAATAGAACACACTATACCTCCAAAACGTGTACAGGCCACTCACTCTATGCCATACATCTATCCATCCAATTCACGTCTGACATTGACGGCCATTTCATCGCTGCTATTATTCTTTTTCCCCTTTTATTTTTTTACTTTTTCTTCTTCCTATGTTTATCTTCGTCTTCGTCTTCTTCTTTTTTTGATTCTTACTCTTGTTTTTGCTCCTGTTCTTGTTCATGTTCTAGATCTTGTAATTGTATTTCTTGACCTCCACCTCCTTCTCCTCCTCCTCCTCCTCATCCTTTCTTCTTTTTATTCTCCTTCACCATCTTCATCTTCTTTTCCTCATCCTTCCACTTCTTATTCTTCCTTCTCTTCTTCTTGCTTTTCTCTTTCTTGCTCTTTTTATTGCCTCTGTTTTTGCTCACGATCCAGCTTTTTCAATTGTTCTTTTTCCTGCATTTTTCTTCATTATCTTTCTTCTTCTTCATCATCATCATCATCTTCCTCTTCTTCTCATCATTCAATCTTCCAACTTCTTCTTTAAATCTTCTAACTTTATTGTGCCTTCTTCCTCTAATTCAACTTTTTCTTCAGCCAATATTTCTCCTCTCCTCTTTTTTTGAACATCCCTTTGCAAGAACTTTTACGAAAGTTAGAGATGTCCTTAGATTATTATCCTTGAAGGGTCCTTTCTACTGCAAATAGTCCAGATTTTGAGCAGTAAAATAAGTATTCTGATGAGGAATGATCAATATAGACTACCAGACACCACTTTGAATATTGTTTTTACTTTGTTTGTATATTTTAGTATCAAAATATTGACAAAAACCACCTGTAGCTGAATTTGGAGGAATTCCATTCTTGGAAAAGTGATCCTTAAACTTCTAAAAATAGGTCAAATATAAATATTGATATGTTATTTGGACTATACTTCTCATGCTCGACAACTTTTAGGGTGAAGGGGTAGTGGATTTATTGTTATTTTATGAGTTACATCTCATTTAAAAGCAGTTAAGACCAATTTTGGGGAATTTTTTTTAAAAATTGGAGTTTTGATCAAATGTAAAAAATTTTCTATTTGGCCGATTTTAGTTTTCTTTTCTTCAATCGACGCAGATTTTAGTCCTCTTTAATCTCTATTCAGAGCACTTTTTTCTAGGATCAACCGTTTCCGGGTAATATGCGAAAAACTGAAAAATTGTACCTTCTAAACCACCCCACCCCTCCCACCATATGCTCACCCCCCAGGTCCGGGGACTTTTAGTATGTTGACCTCCCAACTAGTCTAAACAAATCCTCGAGGTCAAAAATTGGGGCATATTTCATGCACTCTATACCCGTGTGGACAGGCTTTATTGACTGGACTAAAATGCAATCAATCTTCAATTAAAACATAATATTATAACCTCAAATAAACAGAATTGAGAAATACATTGCATTCCTACTGCATTCTGCACCGGGTGTTCCAAGCAGCAGTTGAAGAAACGTTCAGAAAAGTTTAAAACTCTGAAAGTTTGTTGAAGCTGTGTCCGGGAAGCCATGAAAGCTTTAATGGACAAAATGAATAACTCAATTAAAGTTCGCACAAGTTGAGAAGACACGCCGTCACAATTTGAAGTGCATTGCAATGACGTATCTTCTCAGAAGCGCTAACTCTATCTTCAAGCTCCCCACTGGTAGCAAATTGTCAACTTGCGAAGTTCCAGTCTCTTAGTTGACTTGGAATGAGATGAACGAATTAGGATAGAAGAAGGAATGTAAGGAGAATGTGATGCGGAAGAAGGAGATGGGGAGAGGATACGAAGATGGAGAAGAAAGGGGGAGGATATGACATAGAAAAATATTTGATTTATTTTTCATTTTATTTTTTCTGAGGGCTTTGGTCGAAGAATTGTTTGTAGTACTTGGTCTAGAATGACCTAATGCTTAAAGAGGCATAAAAATGAAAGAGTTCCACATACGTTTTTAACAACAAAGAAGATGATGGGATTATTATACATCAGTCAAATTCAGATAGAGTTGAATACCTGTTGATGACCCGTTTCCACCGATTGGATAAAAAATGTTATCATATCAACTATAACTTGACTGAGATTAAAGGAGAATGTTTTGTATGTTAAGATACGATAAGAACAAGAATCTTCATAAAACGATTTCTTATACAAAACAAGAAGAAAGAAAGAAGAAAAAAAGAAGAAAAAGAAGAAGAAGAGAGATGAGAAGAAGTGAAGAATAAATGGATGAGAAATAATGTGAATGTGAGAAATGAGAATAATAAACAAGCTGGGATCAAACTTATGCATGTTTGGAATAGAGAAGATGAAAGAAATACGTGATAAAAAACTTAAAGGGGGAAATAGGAAGAGAATTTCTTATTGAAGAACATAGATATTGTATAATCAGAGTATAATTGAAAGAGCGAAGTCAGTTCCTACTTTTGACTCAATGCCCAAGTCGTTGTCCGTCTGTTTCGTCTGTTTGTTTGTTCGAAATGCTTATCTAAAGAATAGGCGAATTACATAAGAATTAAAAACAATAGGATTAGAGATATCGGTCTGTAGTCAATAAGTAACACCACGAACAATGGAAAAATAATTTAGCAGTAATGAAATTGGGATCAGAGCGAGAATCGGTGTACAAAATATAACGAAGCAAACAGAACCAAAAAAACATAAAGCAATAATTAGAAGAAAAACAAAGAAGAAGGAAAAAAGCAAAGAAGAAGGAAAAAGCGAAGGAGAAGGAAAAAGCGAAGAAGAAGGAAAAAGCAAGGAGACGGAAGAAGCGAAGAAGGAAAAGTAAAGAAGGAAAAAGCAAGGAGAGGGAAAAAGCGAAGAAGGAAAAGTAAAGAAGGAAAAAGCAAGGAGAGGGAAGAAGCGAAGAAGGAAAAGTAAAGAAGGGGGAAGCAAGGAGAGGGAGAAAGCGAAAAGGAAAAGTAAAGATGGAAAAAGCAAGGAGAGGGAGAAAGCGAAGAAGGAAAAGTAAAGAAGGAGAAAGCAAGGAGAAGGAGAAGCGAAGAAGGAAAAGTAAAGAAGGAAAAGCAAGGAGAGGGAAAAAGTAAAGAAGGAAAAAGCAAGGAGAGAGAAAAAGCGAAGAAGGAAAAAGCAAGGAGAGAGAAAAAGCGAAGAAGGAAAAATAAAAATATGAAATCGATGAAAAAGGAAAAAAGAGGAAGGAAAAGAAAAAAACAAATGAGAAGAAGAAAGGAAAGAAGAAGGAAAAAGCAAAGGTGTGTAGAACAAATCCGGGGAAAAGCGATAGAGACCATTCTAAGATCTGTTACTAGGGAGTCTTGTCACGAGCGACTAAAATAAATAGAGCCGGCGCTACTAGCCGGGTGTCTTCGTGTAAATACGAAAAAGTACACACAACTGGAAAAACATTGTTTCAACAGCTGGAGCGCACACCGAAATGGCACAAATCGGTGCGAGGGAGAAGAAAACGGATAAAGATAAAGAGAAAAAGAGGAGAGAGACAGATTGAGGAAGAAAGAGAGAGAGTGTGAGAGAGAGAGAGAGAGTGGAAGAGAGAAAATATAACTTGGAAATCGGTGCGAGGGTGAAGAAGAAGAGGAGAGAGACAGAGCGAGGAGGAAAGAGTGGAAGAAAGAGAAAGACAGATAAATAGAGAAAGAGAAAGTGAAGATGAGATTGATTGATTGATTGATTTTATTCTCCTTTGCCAGGTCTGAAGAGACCCATGGCAAACAAAAACTTACAGATATTCATGGTGAGATGGTGAGAGAAGCAAAGAGAGAGAGAGAAAGAAAGAGAGTGAGTGAGAGTGCGAAAAACAACTTGGGAAAAACATTGAATGACTGAGGCGCACCCCACGATACAGGAAATTGGTGAGACGAAGACAGTGTAAGAAGAGAGAAAGCTAGATTGAGTGAGGGATAGAGGAAGAGAGAGAGTGTGTGAGAGAGAGAGTGATAAAGAGTTGATAAAAGAAAGTAGGGGAGGAAAAAGAAAGTGGTCGAGAAAAACAAAAAAAAGGAGAAACATTATTTCAACAACTGGAGCTCATTCGAAGATCGAGCATTAGAGTTATGGGTACAAGAGAGGGATATAGAAAGCGAGAAAAAGGCAGATATAAAGAAAGACAGAGAGAAAGAGAGAGCGAGGGTAAGAGTGTGTGTGTGTGTGTGTGCGGGAGAGGGTGTTAGAAAAGAAAAACCCCTGGAATAACATTGTTTTAACAGGTGAAGCACATCCGAAGATGTTGAACATTGTTACAAGCAAACAGTGGATGAGAGTAATTATAGGTAATAGGTACAAATATGAGAGATGATCAGAGATGAACAATACAGGAAGAGTGAGAGAGTAATAGGGAGGGAGAGAGAGAGAGTAGAATAGAATAGGTGGCACCCTGGTAATGGAAAAATGGTGCCCAGAGGGGATCTCGAAATGTTGGAATAAAAAGAGAGTGGAAGAGAAATAAGAGAGATAGTTGCAGAAAAAGAGAGAGATAGTGCCAGAGTGAGAACGAAGGAGAGAGTTGGGGTAAGAGAAAGAGAGAGTGCGAGAGGGTGTTAATGATAGAAAAATAGTGACGAGAGGTGAAATTGATCTCATAATTTTGGAATAAAGAGAGAGATTGGGAAAGAAATAAGAGTAAGAAGAGGATTAAGAGAGAAAGTTGGTGAAAGAAATTGAGAGTAAGTTTGCTCGAGCTGTCCGGCTCTCAATTCGCTGCTAGAGCTGCCCAGCGATACACATATTCTAAATCTATTCACATAAATATGATTATTATAGATGCTATGTTATGAGGGCTATCAATGTATACTAAATCAATAAATATAGTGAAATTCACCCTTTGGCATTTTCAAGTACAGTAAATTGCTGCCGCTAAGGAATCATACCTTCAGAGAAAGTGCAAGTCCGAAAGGATGCTTGTGATGGAAAACTAGTGTCGAGAGAAGAAATTGGTCTCGAAACGTTGGAATAAAGAAAGAGTGGAAGAGAAGTAAGAGAATAATAAAAGAAAGAGACAGTGTAAAAGAGTGAGAGAGTAAGAGAGAGTCTGTTTGAGAGAAAGAGATAGTGCAAGAGGGTGCTTGTGATGGAAAAATAGTGACGAGAGGTGAAATTGGTCTCGAAATGTTGGCAAAACTGTGTCTCAAAGCCGATAAGGTTGCAATGTCGTAAATCTCACCAAGACGCAGCTTTGCCAACGAGTTTTCCTTTTCTGACGTGTGGCAATATTGTTTACAGTCTAGTCGAGCAAAGAAGACATTCTGGCAAGATCTGAAAATGACTCCAGCTTGCTCAATACTGGTTCAAGTATGATAAATTCGAACTCAAACTGTAGAAAACATACTTCTCTACAATTTGATATCAAATTCACAATTTTTGAACTGATATTGGTCGAGTTCAGGTGATTTTCCCATCCTGCCAGAATGTCTTCTTCGCTCAACCACACTATACCAACGGTTGCCTCGTGACACATCATTTACAGACAGAAATGACATCTCATATCTGGATATCAATCTCGACTATGACTAATGGCTTTGGTTTGGTTGAGTATTCGAGAAATTGTACTCTAGAGATATATAGATAGATAAATGTATTTTCTCCACTTTTCACATCACAAAAGTGCTGTGGACGAAGTTGGAGAATTAAGGCCCTCTCTTTCATCAGGCCAATCGGGTGATTGTCACTGACGGCTCGTACCCACGAAGCAGGTGAAGTTCCCGTATCTTTCACAGTTGAGCACTTCACCTGTCCCGTGGTCACAAGCCGCCAGTGGTGATTGTACTGTAAAAAGAACTTCATGATCAATGGTTGCGGTTACGAAAAGCATTGTCACGGGTTTTTTTTAATGGACTCCAAGGAGCAGGATATACAGAAAATGATTTGGAGTTAAGCTCTCTATCAGTATAAAATATTCCACTAGATATTGAGACTCGTTCGGCAATAACTCTTTTCATGAGTTATGACTTGTTTCTTGATACGTTACAGCATCGTTACAGTTACGTTACAGTTGATTTGTCTATCGAAAAATATATAGAAAGGGCTCGAATGAATAAATCTTTTTATGTTGAATGTTACACATAGTTTTTATGAATATCATAAGCTATTGCACACGAATGTACACAAGCAGAAGAGTCGATAAACACAGCACAAGCAGGATACAAATAAAGTTTTATTAACTTATCTATCTACACTTGAAAAAACACATAATATAGGAACGAAAAATAGTCTTAATCCCGCACTATCCGTTCCCCAATTTGAATTATAAGTTAAAAATAATAGTTGAGGTCACTTGCACTTGAACACAGTTATCTTTGCTTCCAAAAAGCTCATGATACTTTAAAGTTCTAATTTTCTCCTAACTCTCTTTTGTGAATAAAATCTCCATAAAAAACAATATATACAAATCTTTCCAAAAAAAATCAATGCTTTGGGAGATTGGCTTGTCGTTAGTAATGATAGTCAGTCGTTCATATCTCTGGGGAAATAGTAATTGATGTTGCACTACATTGATTAACTGGATGTTATTCAGAGGTGTTCTACGCCGTAACTTGGTTACGGAAAATAGCTCATGGTTAAGAGGATCAACGTGCTAATCACACGTTACCTCTATCCTGGTATATGATTATTCTCCACTACTGTATAGTGAAGTGAATATTAAACTGGTAACCAGCTGCTAGGCCTAAGCTGTTGAGCCATTGACAAACAAACAGAAAAACAGAGAACTACAAAGAGTCCCAAACGCATATGATTCCCCAAATTGGAAAAATGATAAAGGAGGGAAAAAGTAAACCGAAGGTGATGAGGAAAAGAAAGGAGTGTGAAAAGGATTTAGATGGAAGAAGTGGAAAGGACTAAGGAAGAAATGAAAATATGTGAGAAAATAAAGATTCGGGAAGTGGTAAGACGGATAAAATAGGGAGATAGTAAAACTTAAACTTAACTTCAAAGTTAATGAAGATAGTAAAGATAGTAGAGATAGTAAAGAGATGAGAAAAAGAAGGGAGGGTGAGAAGGATATAGATGAAGAAGTGGGAAGGAAAAGAGAGGAAAAAGATCTGGCAAGTGATAAGAAGGATGAGGAAGAGAGATAGCAAAACGAAGGAGATGAGAAAAAGAAGGGAGTGTGAGAGGATATAGATGGGAGAAGGAGGAAGGAAAAGAAAGAAAAATAATTGGGGGAGAAAAAGGATCTGGGAAAAAGAGGAAAAGGAAAGAAATACAAGTGATAAGAAGGATAAGAGAGGAGGTAAGAGGTAAGGGAATGTGAGAAAGTTCTATTATTAGGGAAAGAGTGTATAAAGAAAAACCTCCATTCTCTAATAATTACTGTGCATTTAGTGCACAGATTCAATCCCTACTTTGCAAGTGTAACAAAGTAAGCCAGGCAGAAAAAAGACGGGGAAAAAAGTGGACTCGAACACCGAACCCCAAGACGCATGATTAATCTGACGTCAACGGCGCTTGTAAAGTATAGTCTGTCCAAGCGAAGAAGACACTCTGACAAGATGGAAAATTACTCCAGCTCGATCAATATTGGTTCAAAAATTATAAATTTAATCTCAAACTGTAGAAAACATTCTGCTCTACAATTTGAGACTAAATTGAAAAATTTTGAACCAATATTGATCTAGCTGTAGTCATTTTCCCATCTTGCCAGAATGTCTTCTTTGCTTGAACATACTGTACAGTAGAAAGGGTGGAGCGACTTAATGAGCCTGAAAATTCACATTAACAGTCAACTTATTAGGTTAAAACGACCCAACCCTTCATTCTTCATTGTCTTGTGAACTAATTACAGCATAGTGCCAGTTAGTAAACGTCTGCTTCTGTACAATACATACACACAAACGTGAATTACTTCCAAACAAAGACTCTCTACACTAAGTTCAACAGTCACACTTATTAGATAAGATTATTAGATAACAGGTTGCAGGTATGTAGCCTTCTGGTTTCAACACAAGATTCAAATCAAATTCAAATGGTTATTTATTTTGGCCATTACATGAAATAATAGACTAATTATATAATATAGTAAGTTGATACTAGAGATACTGTACAATCACAGTGAAGCTAAAGCGCCCTGTACACGGGGATTGTAGTGTCGGCCAGTTGAATATCTGTAGCCAATCACAGCCTTTGTCTTATCATTGAGTAAAACAACAACAGCTGTTATTGGCTTCAGATATTCAACTGGCTGACACTACAATTCCCGTGTACAGGGCGCTTACTATCATTGATATTGAAATAATAATTTCTAAACTAAGGAATTTAAGAAGCTTCGGGCGAATCCCTGTTCATTATTTCAGTAAAAAGTGGAATATTTTTTACTTAAATAAATGAATGTATCAAAGGAAGAATCCATAAATGAATGAATAATTAATGGAACCAAATGTTATGTGAGACTATAGATATTCAATTTTAATTTAGCCACTTCAATTTCCATCAATTTTAATCTCTTAAAATTACATCTTGTACAATATGTAACCTACAAATGATGTAAAGCATTTATTGTTTGTTTTGATTTCAAAAACATTACAAGGCATAATCAAACGATAAACTCTAATTGACAACATCAGCTGTTGGTGAGCACAAGAATCAGACGAAACCACTCAAATTTTCGTCAGCTATACGAACTTGAAAATTTCATCATACCAGTACCAAGGATTGTTTTCCACATACTTCTGTATAAAAATTTCATCCATTGCTAAAGATCATGAGTTTGTTGCTATGGCACTTATGAATCAACATCAGTGGTGCCACATCACCCCCATGTTTCATTATTAAAAGAGAATCACTTTCAACAAATCGTAATGTAATTTTTCTCCGGCGGGAAGCACGGGTAACATTCCAGCATAGAGTAACTAGATTAATATTACAATTATGCAATTGTAATATACAGTACTCTTAGCTGCTAGTTTACACTATAAATAAGTGCAGCGTATAGATAGATAGATAGATAGATAGATAGATAGATAAAATGACTTTATTTTACACTTTGTAAAAATTTTACAAGATTTTACAAATTTTATAGCGTATACTTATACTGTGAAATATAACAAATGTTGCGTGGAGCCATGGATATGTAGCGTAATAACAATGTAACAAGGTAAATGGAATCTACAAAAAGTTTTTAATTTAGTGTAATTGGGAATGGGAAACATGTTAATGTCTCGTTCTAAACTAGCTAGTTGGAAAAACAAGATAATTTAATGAAAAGTGTTGAGATGAAACTCTCTACTACGGTTTGGAACCACCCAATTGTAGAGAAGATTAAATGGGATGGATAAAAGTCAAATATGATGTAATTTACTAATTAATGTATATAATTAATATATGACTTCTTGACTTTAAAGTAAATGTGTCCCAATGAAAAACAATAATTATTATTTTCAAGAGTAATTATGGATAAGTGCCAGAAAGACTAAGTATGAGATTGGGCTTTTCCACTTGACATTAGAATGATGAAATTTGGGTAACCTGTGTAACTTAGTTAGTCTGGCATAATTGCAAAAGTCATAATGTAATTGAAATTTAATCGGATTATCTCCCCTCTTGTTTCGGGAAAAGTAGCGCATTTTTCCATTATTTTCAGAGTTGGTGTTTTAAAAGCAATTTTGTAAAGGTTTCAAAAAGCCGGCAAATGGCCAGAAAATTAATTAAACTGTATACAAGTTTGGATTTTAATGACTACAGCTGTGTTAGAGACACAATTTACTTGGACAAAATGATACATTGATATCAAATGGAGCAATCTCATCAAGCCCTCTTTATACGTCGGATTTTTGATAGTCGTGATAGCAGTAGTGATACAGAGTCAAAAATTGATACAGGAATACGAATACGAAATGTTGTAATACTAGATATTTACAAAATGATGTAATAGGTCGTTACAAGAGAAAAGTAACTATATGCAAAGTGGAGGTAGCTCATTAAAATGCCGAAAATTGGGGGGAAATAACTATTGGCTCACTGAAACGTTTTTTATTATTTTTCGTTAATTGAAATTCAAAATACCTTACCTGAACTCAGTTTAGATGCTCTCAAAATGTTAATTGAGAAATAAGGACAGCTCATTCCTCATATAGCGGTGATCCATGCATATCTCGTATCAATTAATCAATCATCATTTATTCAAATTACGTTTTGGTGAGTGCAACAGGCTCAAGCCCTAAACAGCTCCTCTACCTATTTATACTATACAGTTCAAAACAAGGTTACGGTATGTTGAATCTTGAACTAATATCACAATTTCCACTTCAAAATAATTAAATCCACTTGAAAAAATTTAATAATTTTGATATAATTTCACTCCAAAGTTTCAATAATACACCAAATAAATAATTCAATAGATTTCAATACAAAGATTTGTGTCGTAGCGTAATACACTGAATAAATGAATACACTTCAAGTTAAGTAAAAGAATTCAAGAAATCAGCTCTTATCGAAAGATGAAATCTAAATTTTTAGCATAACACAAGCGGTTTATTCAATCAAAACCGCCATTTTCACCAACTATACATAACGTGAGAAAGAAAACTCTAAACCCCACAGAGACAGACTCCTTCATGTGATAACTCATGCTATGATCACGTTTCAATGCCTGCAAGTGTCAGTCAGGTCTCATTGTTACATTTTTATTAGCCGAATGACGTAGTTTAGGTAGACATACATGTTACTGACATGTTGAAATGGGAAATCTGGAAAAGGGCTTTCCTCATTGAAATTGTGGAAGCGCTGATGTTGTGTAAGGTTGAACTCTATGACGCAAATACTGTATTCAACATTCTGTAATTCACGTTCAAATTAGGTAGAAGAGGTGGGTGTTGGGCTCTTTCTGATTTCAGTCGATCATTTTATACCTAGTTCGAGTTCAATATTGAATTGATGAGATTATGTTTCAATTGTTAAGTAGTTGGTGACATGTTGAAATGGGTAATCTGGGAACGGATTGAAGAGATTATGTTTCGAATTAAAGAGATAATATTGAAATTTACATTTCATCAGAGATGTTAAGGAATTTCCCATGAGTGATCAGCTATCCATATGAGTGAAAACAAAGGTTGTCAGATCCACAAGGTTCATTAACGGATTTTAGGAACTTTTCAAGGATACGCCAAATATTTAAGTTTTTCTATAGTTTTTCGGCGTTTTCTCACTTTTTTCGAGAACCAATAGGTAGAAAATATTGATATTTGGTAGGTAGGTTCAGATAAGGTCTAGAAATGTGTTAAGATATTTTTGAATTCCGTTCAAGATTACGCCAGTTATCAGTTTTTTAAATTTTAGATGTATTGCGGGTTGCATATCTTCCGCCTTGATACGACTAATCCTAGCTGTAAATTCAATAGTTCAGGGAGATTAGATGAACTAATTTGGAAGATATTGAATCAAGTTTCAAACTATACTTCCCAAGGTTACGCTCAATATTAGCGTTTTAATATTTTTCGGAATTTTTGGAATTTGTCTTGGATTTTTCGAGAATAAATTGTTAGAAAATGTTGAAATTTGGTAAATAGCTCCAGATTATGTCTAGAAATGCTGAGTTCAATAAATTTAGAATCCCTTCTGAACGGAATTTGCAGGCGAGCGAAGCGAGCCTGTTTGACTCACTAACACTGCTGATACTGTCGGGGGTCCAGGGGGCGGACCCCCCTGGCTAGGCATAGAAGGCGAGCGAAGCGAGCCTGCCGGCTAGTCTCTATATATAAAAGCGAAATGGCGCTGATTCATTCATTCATCACCAGAACTAAAAATCCACTGGACTGAATGCGTTCTAATTAATTGGCATGCATGTTCAGTTGGACGTTTAGACACGCGCTAAGAACGGATTCTGAAAACGTTTCAAGGATACGCCAAATATTTTAGTTTTTCGGCGTTTTCTTCATTTTTTCGAGAACCAATCGGTAGAAAATGTTGATATTTGGTGGGCAGGTTCAGATAAGGTCTGGAAATGTTGTATTAAAATATTTTTGCAATCCGTTCATGATTTCACCAGTTATCAGGTTTTCAAAATTGTAGATGTGTTGCGGGTTGCATATCTTCCGCCTTGATACGACCAATCCTAACTGTAAATTCAACGGTTCAGCGAGATTATCGATGAACTAATTTGAAAGATATTGAATCAAGTTTCAAACAATGTCCGATATACTTCCCAAGGTTACGCTTAATATTAGCGGTTTACTATTTTTTGGAATTTTCTGAGTTTTTCTTAGATCTTTCTAGAACAAATTGGCAGAAAATGTTGAAATTAGGTAAACAGGTCCACATTAGTTGTAGAAATGCTGTGCTCAATAAATTTCAAATCCCTTCTGAACGGAATTTGCAGGCGAGCGAAGCGAGCCTGTTTGACTCACACTTCCTATACTGTTGGGGGTCCTTCTTCGCCTTCTCCTTCTCGGCTTCTTCTATAGGCGGAGAAGGCGAGCGAAGCGAGCCTGCCGGCTAGTTTTTGATAAATCTATGGTTTAAAAATATTTTTGTCTTTCCATTTAATTATGTTGTTTTAGCCGATCATTAGGTTCTAATCAATACTCGGTAGCGGTAGGGATCATAAGTATGATGCAGTAGATTATTCATTCATACAAACTACTAAATATTGATAGGATTATATCGTTTCACGACCCCACAAAGAATAATAGCATTGTGATGTGGATTATCTGAGCTCACAATAGTCACAATCATATAATATACAGTGGAACCTTGATAATTCGTACTTCATGGCACCAAAGGTTTTGTACGAATTAGGGAAGATTACGAATTATCGAAGCCATTAATAATGGAAAATTATTCCAAGGGACTGAGCTCTCACAACGAATTATAGAGAATTAAGAATTATAGAGGTACGAATTATCTAGGTTTCACAGTAATATTCATCATCAGATTTTTATAACGTTTTTCGTGAGTTGATGAAATGTCTCACCTCGCTGTTTTTATCCCCACCTTGTATTATACTCGTAGTAGAAACAATGTTCATCGAAATCTAGAAAAAAATTACAATTTGTAATTGTAGATGGAATTCTCTACAAACACTAGGTGAACAGAGTTAGAGTTTGTAACGAGAATACAGTACCTAATAATAAAACAAGAAGGAAAAGAGAACTGACATATTGACAAGAATAACTAACGAGACGAATAAACAGTGTTAGCCATGATAATGAGGCAGGCAAAGACCTGGCAAAAAAAATGAGACTGGAAGAGGCTTTCTATGGTCTATCCAAGCGAAGAAGACATTCTGGCAACATGGGAAAATGACTCCAGGTCAGTCGATGTTGATTCAAAAATCATACATTTAGTCTCAAATTGACGGTAACATTCTAATCTACAATTTGGGACTGGGTTTATAATTTTTGAACCAATATTGATCAAGCTGGAGTCATTTTCCCATCTTGCCAGAATGTCTTCTTTTCTTGGACAGACTATAGAAGAGAGACTTTCGGTAAAAAGAAAGTAAAGCCTAGACACTAGAACGGAGTTTTCAGATGTATATAAGTGCGTTGCGGTGTAGGATGTGATGTTTCAGGGGGTGTGGGGGGTTCGAGGACCCCTAATGGGATTGAGGGGGAGAGGAGTTGATGGGGGGATTTGGAAAAGCAGTCCTTTGCTCGCTAACGAATCGGAAAAGAGAACGTTCGTTCCCTTCGTTGAGACAATTAGAAAGCATTGAGCAGAGGCCCTCGTATTCCGTCTAATCCTTCAGCTTAAAAAAGCTTCCCGAGTCTTTCCTACGCGATTACTCACACACATACATACACACATATGATATATAGTCTGTCCAAGCAAAGAAGATATTCTGGCAAGATGGAGAAATGCCTTCAGCTCGATCAATATTGGTTCAAAAATTACAAATTTGGTCTCAAATTGTAGGACACATTCTAATCTACAATGTGAAACCATATTGAAAATTTGAACCAATAACGACGGAGCTAAAGTCATTTTCCCATAATGCCAAAATATCTTCTTTGCTTGGGCAGACTGCAAAGAAGACCCTCTGGCATATACCAAGCAAAGAAGACCCTCTGGCAAGATGGGAAAATGACTCCAGCTTGGTTAATAGTTGTTCAAAAATTATAAATGTGATCTTAATAGTAGATCAAATTGTTCAGTTAACAGTCAACTATAATCTGTCCAAGTAAATAAGACATTCTGGCAAGATTAAAAAATGACTACAGCTCGGTTAATATCAATTCAAAAATTATAAATTGGGTCTCAAATTGTAGATCGAAAATTTCCTGAAATTTAAACCCCTATTTATAATTTTTGCACCAATATTGGCCGAGCTTGAGTCATTTTCCCATCTTGCCAAAGGGTCTTCTTTGCTTGAACAGACTATACTCACACAAGCACGCGTTTATGTAGTTGGTCTTCCATCATTTCATTAAAATTCTCTCGTTCTGTGTTGTCCATTCCGTGAAGAGATTTCGCCGGCTAATAAAGGGTTTATTTTTTAATCCGTTCGGCAAATGAATTCTATCAACACTTCAACAGCCTGAGCTCTCATCCGATTCTCAGCGATTTAATTAGAGTTCGCGCTTGCTGTGAAGACACCCCTTCCAATGCTTTTTGAATCATAACGGCGTGTCTTCTCAGTTTGGGCGAATTACACCTGAAAGTGAACAGTCCTGAAAACGAGTTTTCAGTTTAACTTGATTTGCTTCGTGTGATGAAAGGTTGAGTCTGTGTGTACAAAGGTTTAATTTGATTTAAGAGTTTGAGGGAAATGAGTTTGGCAAAAAGATCATCCTCGAGTAGAAGGATCATGTCAAGTAGCTGAATATCCCTTCAATATCTCGATGATACTTCTACTTCTGAGATCCTAATGATGAATGGATCAATTGTCATAGGCCTATAGTCTGTCCAAACAAAGAAGACATTCAGGCGAAATGGGGATATGACTACAGCTCGGTCAATAATGGTTCAACTGTTATAAATTTGGTCTCAAATTGGAGGAAACATTCTAATCTACAATTTAAGAGAAAATTTATAATTTTCGAACCAATATTGACCGAGCTGGACACATTTTTCCATCTTGCCAGAATGTCTTTGCTGGTACAGACTATACTTCTATTTCTGCGATTATAATAATCCTGAATTCACATAATTAAAGGTTGTTTGACATCGGACGTTTCTAAAATCATAGTAGAAAATCAAATATTGATTTTCAAAACGTTCTATTGGAACAGAAAATAATACTTCTTGAAACATAGAATTCTAATTTCTCAAGATCTTGGAAGCCCAGCATTCATATATGAACAGAACAAGCACAGAGGAGGTAAATTTAGCTCCTCTGTGGTAAAAGTAACAACACTGGCGGCTCGTACCCATGAAACAGGTGAAGTGCCCGTATCTTTTACTGTACAGCACTTCACCTGTTTTGTGGACACGAGCCGCCAGTGAGAACAATAATTGTTGCTGATCTCTGAAACTTTATTTCTTATTAAAAAATTATTATTGGAGTATAAGGTAAAAATTCATAAGGAAGATAGTATATTCATAAGGAATAAGGTAAATTCAAGGAAGATGCAAATTATGATATAATATGATACACGTGTCAAATGAAACTATTGTTTGTACTTGACCTGAAAGGTCTTGTATCATTATTGAAACGTGTTTGCATCGTATTGATCCTGTCACATTCCAGTTAGCTATCAGAAGACGAGGTGAAAAATTGATCCAATTTGCATTTTCATTGGAGTCAAATTCTACACAGCGCAATCATAAGCTCTGCATTTTAATACTTTTCCTCTCAAATGCATTTTTGAGAAGGAAGAAAATAGTGCAAGGCAATAAAAGTGGAAATCTCGCCGGGCGGCTTCATAAAAAATATTAATTTACTTTTTCAGCCTTCAAAAGAATAATCCAATCCATTAAACAGGCGTGATAAATCTGAGATGAGTATGGCAGTGGAGTGCACCTAATTAATTCGATTAATTACGAAGCTTCGCCGAAAGAATTATAGCCTCGCGTCTTCATTTATAGCCTACCCAAGCAAAGAATACATTCTGGCAAGATGAGAAAATGACTCTAGCTCGGTAAATATTGGTTCAAAAATTATCAATTTGCTCTCAGAATGTTTCCTACAATTTCAGACCAAATTTATAATTTTTGAGCCAATACTGACCGAGCTGGAGTCATTTTCCCATCTTGCCGGAATGTCTTCTTTGCTGGGACAGAATATAAGAACCGAACCTCAGATTTCACGGCGATGAAAAATGGACTTTCTGTCAAATTTATTAGTATTTTCCAATTACAGCACTGCCCTCCTTCCCTCATAGCTTCAATATCCATTCATGATTTTTTTCGGAAAACTCCTTCAGCATTTGAAATTTAAATTCATTTTTACAGTATTTATTCATGCGATTGGGATAAAGCTGTATGTCTACAATCCAATTTAAATTTCAATAAATTTTGTCAAAATCAAATTATTTTGATTGTTTTTTTTAAATCAAATCATTTTGATTGATTTTGTTTAGATCATATTTTGTCTAAATCAAATCATTTATTTCAAGAAGTTCATACATTTTGTTGAACGAGACTATTCCGCCACTAGACTCAATACTGAAAAAGACGTTCCCATGTAACACAATTCCTCCTAATGAAAAAACATAATTATATTCAGAACGATACATTTTATAATGATGATTGATACATTCTAAATTGATAGAATAGATTAATATTGATACATTGAAAAAATACATTTTTATAATAATTGATTGGAAAGACTTTGATTGATTTAATTTATAAAGAGGAGATTCTACTTTGAAACAACTTGAATAAAGAGGTCAGAGGTATTTAGAAAGAATGTCGAAAAAGAAGTAAGAAAGAGGAATGGAAGATCAGAATACCAGAAAAGGCAAGAATAGAAAATACTTTCAATCTATAGCTGATCACTACACTGGCGGCTCGTGCCCACGAAACAGGTGAAGTGCCTGTATCTTTTACTGTACAGCACTTCACCTGTTTCGTGAACACGAGCCGCCAGTGGCTAGCTGACACCAAAACGTTGAGCGGTTTTGTCTTCTCATTGTACGCTCCAACAGCTGATTTTGTCAATTGGAGTTGTCATCTAGCTATGCCTGAAAGATTTTTTCGAAAAAAACAGCAGCTGTTAGTATAGTCTGTCCGAGCAAAGAAGACCCTCTGGCAAGATGGGAAAATGACTCCAACTTGGTCAATATTTGTTCAAGATTATAAATTTGGTCTTAAAATAGTAGATCAAATCGTTTCCTTCAATTTGAGATCTAGTTGATAATTTTTTAACCTATATTGACCGAGATTGAGTCATTCTCCCATCTTGCCAGAGGGTCTTCTTTGCTTGGACAGACTATAGGTTACATCGAAACGAGACCGCCATAAGTTTTGGGGTCAACTATTGAAAGAATGACAATACTTGAAACTGATTGATTCAGAAAGAGAAATTTTATGAGCGAGCAAGACTGACATATTAATTGGTTGAGAATGAAGAAACCAAAAAATAATTCTGAAAAATTTATTAATTTGGTAAGGAGAGGAGAAACCAATAAGAAATTCTGAAAAATGAATTAATTTGGTTGAGAGATGAAATGAGTTCATGAAGAGAGAAATTACGGGTTGGAGAGAAAACAGGTCTGCAATTTATTCCCGATCAGTTAAGTATTTCAATTAGAGTGTTATTGATTTCTTCCATTCAAGTGGATAAATTATATTTGATAATACTGCCCCTTAATTGGAAGTTCGGTATACTTTCATATACAGTACATGGATTTCTATGAGAGTCAGACCTTTTTAAATTGAGATGTATAAATTTATTAGGCTCAGTGGCGTAACGTACACCCCCGCAGCCCCGGGCCCGGGGCTCTATGGTGCCCGGGCTGGGGCCCGAATAAAAAATATAGGTTTCCTGAAAAATGGAATACTTGGGCCCAAATATAAAATATGGGTTTCCTTACTTACTTGGGTACGAATATATCTCATGATATATATCTTACATAATTATTTCTAGAGATAAAACTGAAGAAACGATTTATCAAGAAAATCATGATTTCTATTTTGGCAAATATAAACAAAAGCACTAATGTAGTGTGATTAATAATCTGAAAAGAAGTATTATGCATCAACAAAACAATGTTGGTGACTTAGTATTGATCTACTTTTTATTGTTCAATTGTCTGCTATATTAGCAAGTTCATATTAATATTATTACTATTGCAAAATTAGGAATGTTGTTTGCAAATAATTAAAATTGAGACATCCGGTGTCTAGACTCAGACTATAGATTGCTCAAACAAAAATTATTTTTGATTCAGTTATTGTTAGAGTAGCTTGTTATCTTTCCATTTATTTCTTTGAGTAAAAATAAGAGGGACTTATAATTAAGTCCCCCATTGAGTTCCTCAGCGTAGTATAGTGTGGCAGAGTCCACATTAAATTTCGAAATTTTTTAAAAAATTATCATCTTCATTCTTTCTAGATTACTTAATACAAAGACTAGAGACTAACTTGATACTGACGTTAAATCCTTGATCCAATCCTTGTTAGGCTTGATCCAATTTTCCTCCCTTAGAACATGATTCTTCATTATTGTGAATATTATATAATCCAATAAGATTCAATAGATTTTTTTACATAAGTTGCCTATGTCTTTCAAACATGAAAAATGTACGTTTTTCATTCTCAGAGAATTAAAATATTGAAATAAAGGTTAAAGAAGGGTTGGGAAAAGGGGGAAAGGGGGTATGATTTCAGATAAAGGGGCCCGGAATTTTCGTTTTTGCGGGGGGGCCCGGTTTGGAAACGTTACGCCACTGATTAGGCTTGGTAGTATTACTATCAAATATAACTATTATTTTATTCACTCTATAGAGCTTTTTTAAATTGATACCTTATAGTTTATATACAAAAATGCACCGTTCAAGAGTTCGATTCCCATTCTTCTAGCATTTCTTCACTATTTTCTTTCAACTCATTCCTCACGTTCAAATCATATGCGAGTACTTATGACATCATCAAAAGCAACAACATTATAAATTTCTACTGAATCCAACATGTAAATTTGAACTAAAACTACTGAAATCCATGCGAAAATTCAGAAAGATCACTATCAACTTATAAGACTCCTAACAAACAATTCATGCTTTTTTTCGAAGCACGTGTTCCCTAATTCAGTTTACTGGATTTGTTTATTTGTAGAGTCTTTACAGCAAAGATGAATTGCACCAGAAACTTGAAACATCTATCGCATCACAAACAAGATTCAAACCAGATTGTTCAATCTTCCTCAGCGTTGGCAGATACAACTATAAAAATGTAAACGCTTTTTGATTTTATAAAGCGTTCGTTCTCGTCAATGCATTCTTCTTCTCGCCTTGACTAAATTCAATAATTAATATTCTTGACAATTCGAGAAGTACGTGCATTATACTGTATAAAAATGGAAGAAGCATATCCTTTCAAAGGAAAGTTACAAGCACTTATGAAAATAAAACTAATAGAGCAAAATAAAACAAATATGAAAAACAGAATAAAGAAAACTCCGTAATCCTGAGCCGCAATTAATTCTAAGCAATGCTATGTTTAAGTAATACCTATAAATAATATAAATAAATTATTTTACTTATTGAAGAGGAAGAAAACGACTTTGACGAAGAAGTCGAAGAAAAGAAACAAATTGATAATGAATAAGAGGAAAATTAAAATTATTTTATATTATTTTTTTAAGGTAAAAAGACAGAAAAAACAATGATGACGTTGATTTTGATGATAATGATGATGAAGATGATGATGATGATGATGATGATGATAAAAAGGATGAAGAAGAAGAAGAAAAGAAGAAGAAGAAGAAAAGAAGAAAGAAGAAAAAGTATAGCTGACACCAATAGATCAAAAGAGACAATAGATGCTTTACTTCACATTATCTGTTAGTAGGTTGCATCACGCACAATAGACAAACGAAAGCGCCTAAATTTTTGGCGTTAGCTTCACAGTAAAGGTCCGTATCGACAGTACGAGGCCTGTGCCGCGAATGCCTTAAGATATAGTCTGTACAAACAAAGAAGAGTCTTACTCCAGTCTCCAGCTCGGTCAATATTGGTTCAAAAATCATTGATTTGGTCTCAATTTTATAGGAAACATTTCAATCTTCAATTTAAGACGAAATCAATAATTTTTGAACCAATTTTAACCGAGCTGGAGACTGGAGTAATACTCTTCTTTGCTTGAACAGACTTTACCTTGAGACATTCGCGGCACATGCCTCGCACTGTTGATACGGGCCTTAAGATGAACAAGTGAGAGAAGAAGGAGAAAATGAGATGGAGAAGACAAAATTTTAGAATAAAAAAGAAGATGAAGCAGAAAAATAAGAAAAAAATGAAGACTTCGAGGACAACAAAGGAGAAAAACAAGAAGATGAAAGGAGTAGGAGGAGAAAAAAATAAAAAAATGAAGACCTCGAAGACAACGAAGAAGATCAGAGGAGTAGGATGAGGAGGAGGAGGAGGAGGAGGAAGAGAAGGAGGAGGAGGAGGAGGAGGAGGAGGAGAAGGAGGAGAGGGAGAGGAGGAGGAGGAGGAGGAGGAGGAGGAAGAGAGGAAGAGGAAGGGTAGAATCCGAGCTCTGAATCCCAATCCCCAAAGCAGAGAGCGAACGCCAGAGTGGAAAACGACAATAAATCAGTCTTCGCCAGCCACTAGTCTATTGGCAAGAATTGCTATTCAGCACTAGCAAGTAGGTCGTGACGACCAAACCAGTGTTGGCGATACATGCAGCGTCACCACATACTCAAAATCCTACAGCTTACAATATTTGGCACGATAAAATCATCATCCAGTAATATCTCAGCATCTAATCGTCGATCAAGAAGAGACCATATCCAACTTTCCAGTTTAAAATATTTTTCACGATGAAAATCTTTCAGCAATAAACGAATATCTAATCGTTGAACTAGGAGAGACCATGGACCATATCCAATCCTCCAGCTTACAATATTTTTCACGATGGGAATCGTCCAGTAATAAACGACGAATATCTAATCGTTGAACTACAAGAGACCATAGACCATATCCAATCCTCCAGCTTACAATATTTTACATAATGAAAATCGTTCAGTAATACACCAATATCCAATGAAAGGCTGGTATTACACGATACTAGTTCTATTATCATAGTTGATCATATGGAAAAAGATGAAAATATGATTTCGTATTTTCATCTCTTACCATATGATCAACTATGATAATAGAACTATTATCGTGTAATACCGGCCAAAGACAAAGGAGAACCCACAGACCGTATTATCCAATCCTCCAGCTTAGAATATTTTACATGATAAAAATTGTCCAGTTATATAATATATAGTTCTGCCAAGAACAGAAGAGCCTCTTGCAAGATGGCGGAGGGGAGTGAGAGTGTAACTACGCATGCGCAGAACTGAAATTTTTAGGGTGAAATCACTTCAGCCAACCTACTGTTTTTACACTAATCATAATCATATGAGTTTAACAGATAAAATGTTTTTTATTCATGCATTTATTCAATTATTGACGTATGATAGCACAAATCATAACATAATTATTATGAACTAGGACAGAATAGTATATTTTGCACCTAGGGTCGAAAAAGGCGGATTCCCGGCTCAAGATCGGTTTTCAAGTCCGAGGCCGTAGGCTGAGGACTAGAAAAGATCGAGAAACGGAATAGTATATTTTCGACCCGTGGTGTCGAACTTTATTTTTTGGCACACAATATCAGTAAATAAAAAATCAAATAAAAACAAAAAAAAATAATCAGTTCCAAGAACAGCTAGACCAGTAACCTTATTATGCTATCATCGCATATGCTGACTTTGGAGTAGGTGCCATCTGATTGCTATTGGAACTTTGCGTTAAAAGTTTATTGATTTACTGACTGACTTATAACTATTACTTTATAACTATCAGAGAATTCGTTTTTCTTAGTCCGGAAACGTTTAAGCCCAAGATAATTTTTTTACAATCATCCTAAATTGTACAATATCAATTCAAAGTTGTTAATTTTCAACAGATATTGGCTAACAGAAAATCTTAGTCTAGTTGCATTATCACACACTAGATGGCGCTGGCTAACCTGCTAGACAAAGTAACACTGAGTCTGACAACAATAATTTTGTTCAAACATGGATTTCACGTTCATCATTATTCAACAGTTAATGATTACAAACATTTCTAATCTTATCAAAGTTGAAGTATCAGTTATTGAAGCAGTTTTCCTTTATTATTCAGCTACTGATTAATGTGAAAACTCTCAACGTTCAGTTCTCTTGACAAGGGATCTTACTAATCAAAATAACAGATGAGAGACTACCTTTACATTGAAATACCAATAAGTCGACATCGACTCCCGAAACAGCTGACATTTGATGCAATCAAACCGGGATGCTACCTATTGATCGACTAACCCTTACATCGACAACGACCTTCAGTCAGCTGACATTCAAGGTTATTTTACTGCCCTAGGGCCGAAAAACGCAGTTTCCTGGCGAGTTGCTGGCGACCTCGCCTGAAAACGATCGTTGTCGGTCTCCACATGAAGCATGTAAAACAGTCCATTTCATACCAGTGTGCCGAAAAAATAGTCTGAGCCTGTACTATTTCTTCCTTAATTTGGTTATAATTTATTCAATCAATCAAAAAATACAAAGGTTAGTACAACAGACATAATGCCCAAAACTGTTATGTTTTCATTTCGACTACTGGCAGCAGTGAATGGTAGCCATTTTTCCAAAGGCTCTTCTGTTCTTGGCAGAACTATACCAATTTCCAATCATTGAACAAGGAGAGACCATGAAACATACCAAGTCCTAATGACCTAGAAATATCTTGTAAAATAATAAATATCCCCATATAGACAAGCCAGCTAATATCACAGATCCGAAAGTCACTCTAACATTAGTTAATATGTGTCCGTTGAACTACAACTAACCTTATGGAATGGGTTATCCATGGGTTAACCAATTTTAAACTATATAAGTAGTTTATGCAACGTCAACGATATTTTTATTATAAAAGTCTATGAGATACGCGTAAAATGTAAAAAAGCAGAATGCAATTATGTAAACAATGTTAAACAAGCAGATTGGGAAAATATAAACCTACTACTCATTGTAAGATTTCGACAGCATGGAGTACTGTCAATATTATCCCAAAATTTTAATTGTTTGTAGTCTCTGGTTCTAGTCCCTCTTTATTGTGCTGGTTTGAACTTGAGTTCAGCTTTTGAGTATTTTGGGTGTAACTGGGTATAATCTAACAAGTATTTTAGTTTTTTCGGAGGGAGTAATATGATTATAAAGAGGACTACGAGCAACAAAGATAGAATCAGAAAGCAACATACCCTGAAGCGATTTCAAATGTGCTTCACTGAGCTCACCTGTAACAAAGAAAAAAGAGTTAATAATAAAGACAAAATAATATATGTCATAAAGTAGGCTATATATTAGAATATTGTAGAAGGAACTCTGTCAGTTTTATGAATAGGGAATAAAAAGGATTCTTCACTAAATCACTATAGCTTCACTTAGTGAAGTGGTTCGTTGGAGGAGTGATAAAGCGCCGGTCTAATAATCAGGTGGACCCTGGTTCAAGTGCCAAGCGGGTACACAATTATGACCACAGCACAATCACATGAATACGGCCACCCCGTCTTTCGGAGGAGACGATAAGCCGTCGGTCCCGACTACAAAAAAAAAATAGTCGTCATCCATCATCCATTTCATTACCCACGCACAAGCCTATGAGCTCATGTGGGCTTCACCCTCATAAACAAACAAACTTATTAACTACTCGACTAATTTTTTGAGTTGTGGTAAAGGTATAATCATACATAGGATGAATGGATTGGAATTAGATTTTGAAGTATGGCTATAATCAGGGATATAGCATCGTCTGTCCAAGCAAAGAAGACATTCTGGCAAGACAGGAAAATAACTTCAGCTTATTAAATTGGTTCAAAAATCTGTTCTCAAACTGTAAGAAACATTATGATCTACAATTTTAATAGAATTATAATTTTTGAACCGATATTGATCGAGCTGGAGTTATTATTACATCTTTCCAGAATGTCTTCTTTGCTTGGACAGACTTTAGTAAAATTCTACTGATTGAATTGGAGAACAGTTTTAGTACACTGATTCATGAAAGTTATTATAATTATGGGGAAATTTTGTATTTATTTCACAAATTTGAACAAAAAAAACTGTATCGATCGTTTCAAAATGCACACAATAGAGGCGTAGGAAACACGAAAAATGCATCGGTACATTGCACAGAGAGCTGGGTCACTGAAATATTTCTCTGTTGAAGGACCTATTTGTCATGGGAAAATTTAACGGCTAGTCCTCACATGAAAAAGTACACCCGCGTGGAGAGACTCATTTGTAACCATAACAGCAGATGAAGAAGAGAGTGGGGGTGAGAAAGGCATAGAGAGAGAGAGAGAGAGAGAGAGAGAGAGAGTGTGTGAGAGAGAGAAAGAGAGAGAATGTTTATGTGAGAGAGTAAGAAAGAAACAAAAGAAAATAATTATGGAAAATAAGGAGAGTGAATGAAGTTTGAGAAGGGAAACTAAGAAGCAAGACAGAGATTAGATTAGATTAGATTCACTCTATTCAAGTAGATTACAACATTCATATTCTCAAATCCTGGATAGTAAATTTAAAATAAAATTAATTACACGATTGAATTGAATAAATAAAAATATGTGCAGAATGAACTGGCTTACTACAAAGGTATAGGATTCAATATCCTTACTGAAGTAATACTGTGGTTGAGATGTATCTATAATGTATATATGATGTATGATGTATCATGTATTTATACATGAAATGGCGGAGTTTGGACATAGATGTCCATTCTTGGAGAGAGATTCAGATTCAGATACAGAGAGGTTACATGTGAATGCAAAAATCATAGAACAATTATCCAAACAATATGCTACTTGCTTGCAATCTTACTTGTTGTGCATTAAAATATCTAGATGAAAAGGCGAAGTTTGGACATAAAAATGTCCATTCTTGGGAAAGGATGTGCGAGAGAGAGAGAGAGAGATTAGATTATTCACTTTATTCAAGTAGAGTACAGAATTTATGATCTTAGATTCCGAAGTCATAAATTTAATCACACGATTGGTTAAAATGAAATTTAATAAAGAAGGTTATGTAGTGAACTTGCTAAATCACAGATATTCAGCATTTTTACTGTTATAATATGATTGTGATGTAATAAAAATTAAAATATTTATTGTGAAGTAAAAATTAAATTGTGATGCATCTACATGAAATGGCGGAGTTTGGACATAGATGTCCATTAAGACAGCTACACTTCAGTAGAGAATGGAATAATCTGGAAAGAGAATGGTGTAATAGAAAACGTGATTGAATTGTCCTAATAAAAATGTTATAGTTACACTAATTACATTATGGTTTGCATAAGTTGGCTAATTATGAACTATGAAAACTTGCAAAATTATCAGATGTAGATCAATAAGCGTTAATATAAATTTGTGCTATCTACATAAAATAGAAGAGAGAGGGAGAGAGAGAGAAGAGAGAGAGAGAAATTTAGATTATTCGTATAATTTAATAGAGTACAGAATTTATGATCTTAGATTTCGAAGTCATAAATTTAATCACTTGGTTGAAATGAAATTTAATATTTATGTTGAACTTGCTAAATCACAGATATTCAGCATTTTTACTGTTATAATATGATTGTGATGTAATAAAAATTAAAATATTTATTGTGAAGTAAAAATTAAATTGTGATGCATCTACATGAAATAGTTTGGACATAGATGTCCATTAAGAACACACTACAGTAGAGTATGGAATAATCTGGAAAGAGTATGGTGTAATATAAAACGTGATTGAATTGAATGTCTGCCTTCATATATAACTATACATATAGTTATTATATATAAGAAAATAGTAGAGTACATAATAGTGATACAGGGCAAGATTGGGTAATAGGGTAAACGATAATGGTTGAAGAAGAATAAAAAGAAGGATATAGTAACGATGAAAAAGGGAGAAGTATTGGAAAGAGAGGTAGAAAGAGAAAATAGAGTAAGAACAAGAAGCAATATTCATGTAAGATTTCCTTCATTGGAATGAGTTTGTATTCATCGTAAATTCTATGAGGCTAAAATTTCATCATTTCAAAAACTGTTCAATTGGTTGTACAGTAATTCCATTCCAATCAAATTTAAGACAGCTACACTTCAGTAGAAAATGGAATTATCGATAAAAGTAGAAATTGAATAATCATAAAACTGAAGGGAGAATAAAGTAATAGAAAACTTATATAGAATAGAGATACTGATATAGAAATTTAGATAAAGATGAAGAAAAATAGCAATGACTTAATGAATTCGGTTTGTTTTTATCTCAGTTTGTTTACAGGTTTCTCTTCAAAATAACCTTGCTATACTGGGAAAGACAGTGTTCAAAAAAGAGAACAATAAAATTATACTAAGATAAGATTTGAAAAAATTTGAATAGAGAAACAGGCAAAACGAAACAGTAGAGAGACAGAACAAAGATTTAAGAGCGACACTAACAACCTAGGCTATATGCAACAGTGGACAAAAACCTCATCGAAAAAAATGAGAAGTGTATCATACATGTGAAAAAAGACACAAGAGCGGTACTGGTAACATAGAAAAAAATGAAAAGAGATAAAAACAAAGACACAAGAGCGTTACTGATAACTCATATATGCAACAGTAGGGCAATCATCATACCGGTTAGTCTAGTGCCAACTCAGGGGACACTTCAAAACTTTATAGGGCTCGCATTCGAGTTGAGAGTCAACATATAGTCTGTCCAAGCAGAGAAGACATTCTGGCAGGTTGGGAAAATGACTCCAGCTCGGTCAATATTGGTATAAACCCTATAAATTCAATCTCAAATTGTAGGAAACATTCTGATCTACAATTTAAGGCTAAATTTATAATTTTTGAACCAATATTGATCGAGCTGGAGTCATTTTCCCATCTTGCCAGAATGTCTTCTTTGATTGAACAGACTATAGCAGCTCGCATCCACACCTTTCAGCGGTGTAAACATTCTCTGAGGAGCGATTTCTGATCCTCACTCGACAAAACACTTCACATAAAACATACAGAAAAGGCCAGATTTGCGCCGATTCAGCAAGTTGTCCTAGTTTTCAAAATGCTCCGGGGATCTCAATTTATTAGCGGTTTGTCTTTTTCATACTTCATACATCAAACATATTCTTTTTGCTCAATTGCTTTTTGTTGGAATCCTCTCAAGCCCTGAAAAAATTGTCATTCAGTCGATAAAAATAATCTTGTTGAGTGGTTGTGAAGGTGAAATAATTGTGGTTTATGTCTTCTCATTTAATAATAATACAGTAATAATAATTTGTGTGTCTTATAATTGGGGGGAAGGCCCTTACGAATTGGTTCTAGATAGCTTCATATTGAGTAAAATCGAGCATTTTAATAACTGCAATATGTCATAATAGTTCTTCCATCTTTTCTCAATTATTGTTGTTCTGAATCAGATAGACAAAAATGTAAAATTTTCAAGTTCCAGAGCTAAAAGAGTTTCATAGCTTCACCTAGAGTAAAATTTAGCAGTTTATTATTAACTGCAATATCTAAAAATAATTCTTTATTATACTTAATTCTTTAATTTATTTATATAAATTAAGAATAATTTACTTAATTCTTTATTAATATTTCTCTTCTTTCTCAATTTTATTCTGTTTTAAATCAGATGTTTTCGAAGCTGTAGCTGTGATTTGAGCAGGGTGGAACATTTCCTCGCAAACTATAATAGGGCAGCTGGAGCAACGCAGACAGCGCGCCCAGTGTACAAAAAGTGTGACTTACTAGATGTGCACCGCTAAGCTTTTTATTTCTTTAAACTGTTTTATTCTTGTAAGCTGATTTGTTCGATCACAAATAAAACGTTAGAATATTTGTTTTAATCATTATAAATTCTAGTACCTTTGTCATTGAAAACATTGAATAAAGGGCTAGGATCACTTCATATTATAGTACTCACATTAGAGAGTGCTTGGTGAAATCTCCAGCTGACTTGACCTGCATTATTACTGTGCTTGGTAAACTTCATCAACCAAGTAACAGACCTACTAAATTGAGTAATTCAAAAAAAGTCTAGGCAAAAAAGTAAGTCAATTATCTTGATATTCATGCAACCATCAAAAACCAAATTTCAAATTTGTTCTGTTTACAGGGCGGTGATTGGATAATGTCAGTAATGCTGGTTACATCAGCCTACCATCATCAGCACTTTCAACACCATCCGGGCAGTCAGCAGCAGCAGCAGCAGTATCTGAGTCAGCAAAACCAGCGGCATCAGCAATTTGTAACAGGCAGCCGCGCTAGCCTGCTCTCTAGCGGCTCAAACAAGAACTACCACATCCAGCCAGCTAGCGGCTCAAACTACCGCATCCGGCCACAGCCTTCTATATCGGTCATCAGCACTTGTTCGCCGTATCCCCCTCCACCGACCACTCTACCACCAACCTCACCCTGCCTACCGGCAAAGCTATGCGATACTACAGGCTGTGGATCTACACGTGCAACGCTGTGCTTCTCATGAGTGTGCTAGGATTCTGCGTTGTTGCCGCCAAGGTACGTGCACTTTTTGGATATGCCTCGTATTGCCAGTAATTTTTTTTTTGTTTTCATGGTTGAGTTTGCTATTGAGACTTACTTGATTGATAACCTCCAGTTACATTGACCCCAGCTATAATGGTGAAAATTGAGGGCAATGTTTAACTTTGATGTTTGGCAGTCATTAGCCAAACGACATTTTTGTGGCCACCAGTTACCACAGTCTGGTCGAGCAAAGGAAGCATTCTGACAAGACGGAAAAATGTCTCCATCTTGGTCAATAATGGTTCAAAAATAATAGATTTTGTCACAAACTGTGGAGCAGAATGTTTTCTAAAATATGTGACTGAATTGATAATATGTGAACATTTTTTGCTCGACCAGACTATATTTGCTAAATGCAATTTTTGCTGAAACCAGCCTAAAATAATTTTATGGACAAATTTGCTTATATTTAAATGAAATCATATTTATGAATTATGTTTTCGTCCATTTCAGGTGCTGGTATTCGAACCCAAACGCCAACTTGTGCCTGGAATGTCTCTCACCCAGCCTAGCTTTGTCTACGCCTATCTGACGCTCTCCTTTCAATCAGGGCTGCTACAACTGATTGGCTGCCTAGGGGCGCAGAGGCTCAACGAACGTCTCCTCAACGTCTATTGGCTCCTAATGCTTTTACTATTGGTTGGCGACGGCCTAGTAGGCCTTCTATGGGTGTACAGGTAGGCATGCAATGATATATTATCAAATATAAAAAAGTTTAATAATTATTAGATTATAATAATTTAGGGTGTTTAGTAGAGTAAAATTTTTCAATGATAATTAGGTTATAATAATTTAGGGAGTTTGGTAGAGCTTTACAGTTAGTGTAGTTGCTAATTCAACTGACTATAAATAAAAATCAATTTACATTTTCATATTAAACCAGACTAAATGGTAACAACTACTGGTGTGAGGGGGAACTCTGATGTTCCAGTTTCCATTGGACTATTTCTCATGCGCCTTTTGGGGCACTCGGCCACATCTTTAACGTACAAGGAGTATCAATATATTTGTAATCGTCTTGGAAGTTTAGTAATCTTCGTGCGTTGATTCAAGCATGAACTTTAAGAAAAATTATGTACAAAATAGTCAAATCTGGGTATCAAGAGATTGCTCTAAAACAGGAGACAAAATTTTCAGGGAAACACACTGAAAAACAAAGAGAACTCAGTCACAGTCCTCAATAATGCATGACTGCATGCCAGTAAGTCTAGTTTCATAAACCACAATTTTTGGACGCCCAGTTTCTTGTTTTCTTTATAAATTTTATTAGATTGAATGGGAATTGGCAGACACATGATGTGACTATGTGCACATCATTATTTGCAATACTCCATTCAATCTATCGAAAATTATAGAGAGAACAAAAAAATATGTGACCTATAATTTTTGTATCTGAAACGGGACTAACTAATCAGAAGAAAAATTCAATATTCATGTTGATATTTTGAAAAATGTCTCTGAGCACATCATATATTTGCAATACTCTATTTAATCTGATGAAATTTATAGAGAAAACAAATAAAATGTAACCAAATAATTTGGTGTCTGAAAAACTAACAAATCAGAAGAAAAATTCAATATTTATATTGATATTTTGAAAAAAATCGCATCTCTTTGTACAGGTTTGAGTGGATAGTAGCCGAGCTAAGACCGTACCTGAAGGCACGTCTAGCTAACCAGTACAATGTTGACGGCGAGTTCACACAGCTATGGGACACGGTGCAGCGAGAGATGCACTGCTGCGGTGTGGAAGGGACGCATGACTTTCATGCGGATAACAACACAGTGGCGCCTGAACAACAGAGCTGGGATGCTGTGCAAGGTAGCAAAACTAGTTCAATAACTATCATCATTTCTATTAGTTAGTGCTTGATAGCTGTATTAGTTTTGTACTATTTTCAATAAATAATTTTTATACAGCTTCATTCAACAAAATTTCTCCTGCTATTTAGTTCTATTGTCCTATTCTCTATGTAGAAAATATTCTATATAAGCTAAATTTGCAGAAATAAGCTCGTTCTTTTTGAAACTCATTTATGCTATTATGGTTCAGTAGAAAATTTTGAAGTTATTTCCGTATTATTGAAATTATCATTTCAAGTGTAATTTTTTATTTTGCTTTCAACTGACTAAATTCAGCTGACTGAACAACATTACTAAATTCAAAGTTTTACCTTATAAGTTTTTCTCCTGGAGTATTCCCGGACCAGAAATGTGAAGCGCATGAATTAGGCTATACATAACATTTTGGACATTATTACCTATTCAAATTGAAAGAGAAATAGTACAGGCTCAGCCTAGTTTTCCCATTTCAGATTATGATATCTATTAGTATAGATCATTGTAATATTAATAGATTGATGATTTGATTGATTGCCAAAAAATTATTTGGATTTGATGTCTTACAAAATGACTGAGTTACAGTAAAATGCTAGGAAACACTAAAATTATCATACTCCATCATGGATCTCAGGTGATGTAACCTTTGAAAAGCTTATTATATTATCAAGGTTGACATTCTTATTCTCTAGGACACTCCAAGAGATTGATAATCTACCACAAACTTAATACCTAATTCCTAAGGTGCTTAGTACCTTCTTCAAACTTTATCACTGTGAAGAATCAAGAAAATAAATCATCATAATCATATTATTTCAAATCAAGGTTACTTGGAAATTTAACCAGTTCACAAAATCAATTCCTAGTGACGCCTTACGGTGGTTACCAAACCATTCAACAAACTATATCACATTCAAATTCAGCTCAGAACTTTGGTTTATCCCAAAACTCATTCATAATCCCCAAAAATACTATCCCAGAATGGCAGAAACGAACTCTCACTCCATTTCTTCAATATTGGAACAGATTCCGCTTCAGCTCTGCGTAGCTTGGCTTTTCCAGACAATCGCCTTTCTGCCGTTAGCTCCAAAATCGTATTATGCAGATTATAGTGATGGGTTTGTGGTTCCAGGCTTGGCGCTTGTGTAAGGCCTAGAAACTGGAGCGATAAAATCCAACACATTCTGTTAAATGGAGCCAAACACATAGGAGTGAGCCAAATGATGCTAGATTTGTCACTTCGCTAACTACCGTTAGTTACTTGTGACAGACAATAAGAAACGCGCTCTAATGAATAGAAACATTCACATAGGAGTGAGTCAAATTATGCTAAATTTTGTCACTTTGCTTGTCACGTTGTTTGAAATCAATAGTGTTATAATCAATGGAGGCATACTCATATGTGTGAACCGAATAATGCCATATTTTATCGTTGAACTTGCAGATATTTGTTGCTCGCGACATTTTATAGATCTTGTGCTATTAAACAGAGACCGACACATAGGAGCGAGCTGGAATGTGCTGAATTTTGGTCACTATGCCCTGGAGATTAAACACTCGATTGAGTTTGAGTCAACATTTCGATAACATCTAAAAGAATGAAGATTATAAGAATTTATTGTAGAACAAGTCATACACTCCATCATTTTTGTATACTGTTATAATGAGATAAAAATATGCGTACTCCATTATTAGTAATAAGATAATTTCTTGGTAGATTTACCAACTGCGATGCAAACATTCAAAACAGATTCCTGAGTTTGACGCAAGGTTATCAAAGACATTTTGTAATAACCTTCAGTTTGATGCCTCACATGAGCGTTTAGACTTGTGTGTAGGTAATGAGAGGGATGATGATGAGTGATGACGACTGATTTTCAGGTCAGACCTATGGCTAATCGACTCCTCCTAAAAACAGGGTGGCCGTATCTCTGTGATCAAATAGCTGCAATTGGTCCTCAGTCAAGAATCGAACTAGGATCCTTTTGATTATCAGACCTTTGGTTCCTTTTGGTTTATCACTCACTTCAACAAGCCATACATTTGACTCAACTAACCGACATGAAGTAATTTCATTTCAAACTTTCAGTCAGTAAGAGGAAAAATTTATCTCTCTTGGAATGACAGCCGTGAAATGGAATTGAAATAATGATTACTTTTCCCACAAGTAATATATATAAATTGAGTTTTTGACATTAATAATATTCCATAAGCCCAATGATAATGAAGTAATGCGGAACAGAATAATAAACATAATTATATTTAATACTCATTGAAGCTCTTAATTAATACGATTTAAGATTTATACCTACTCCCTATAAAAGGTCTGATTCTAAATGCACAACCCTTTTATTTCATTATAATTAGCATTTTCTATCAGCATGCTCATTTTCTAATATAGACGAAAGTTCAATTATTGGAAGGAAACCTTGTTCAAAACAAGGTTTTAGTGGATAATTAAATTGATAATGTTCTTAGCTAATTAATTGAAACACACAATGATTTGGAAGATGAAACACTCATGAAAGATTGTACAACGCTTCAGTTGAAGATTGTTGAATACAATTTCGGACTTTGACCTGCTTTTAACCCATGTAATTACCGCCTTAAGGGGTCAACTTGTGCAGAAGCCAAACATAGATTGCGTACTATGAACTGGTATGAAGCCATACTAATCTGACGTCTTTTCTACTATCATGTATAGTCTGTTTAAACAGAGTAGACATTCTGGCAAGATGGGAAAATGGCTCCAGCTTGGTCAATATACAGGGTGTTTCAAGAGGAATAGACAAAACTTCTCAGGCTGATTCCTCACACCAAGTAGACAAAAAAGTTCCATGGGACCATCTCCCAAAAAACGCTTTGTTACCGAGATAACAATGGCGGAAAATTGAGATTTTCAAAATATATCAATTTTTCTGATTTTTTAGAGGCTTTAGTGAGGTTCTAAAATAATCAAATCCTATGTAAGAATTAGCTTTAGCTGAGATATCAGCCTGAGAAGTTATTGAACATTCCTCCTGAAACACCCTGTATATATAAAATATTGAAAATTTAGTCTCATATTGTAAATCGGAATATTTTCTACAACTTGAGATTAAATTTAAAGTTTTTGAATCAATATTGACCGAGCTGTAGTCATTTTCCCATCTTGCCAGAATGTATTCTTTGCTTGGACAGACCATACCTTATGGCTCTCTCTATCAGTTTCTCCTTGTCTGTTGGGCCTATTTTGTTGGGTCTGTTGAGTCTTATTCTTCAATCAAGAAAAAAATTTTACTATCATGAATGTTAGAAAAGGTATTTTTGATATCGTTTCTATCAAAATAACTTGAACAATAAATGAATAGGTTCAAGTTTACATGTATTGACACATCGAAATTTGAAAAAATTGGCAAAAGTATGTCAGCTAGAGGGAAATATTTGATCTCAACAAACTGTTACACACTGTAAGTATACACTATTAATACAGTCTCTTTAGTAGCATATACACGGTTTTATCAACGGAATACACTCCAATTTACTTGACTAGTTCACTGATTAATCTGTCAGTGAAGGAGAAAGAATTAGATAAGTTTGTTGAGAAAAAGAAACAAAAAACATTACGATAAAGAAGTTTCCGTTGTACTGACAACTCCACTATCTTCTATCTCAATCAATATAGCAAAGTGAACTGAAGAACTGCTTTTGAAAGAGACAACTCTGAGTTTAAAACGACGGAGGATTGAAAACTTTCCTGCAAAGAATACTGCGCCTTCCCCGCACTCGCCAGAAACGTGCTAAATATTGACATAAAATGCAATAACTTTTTATTCCGTATCACTGACTGACAATAAACGTTGGAAAAAGTCTTGAACAAGAGAATATTTCTCGAGAAACTCTGATCTGCAAGAACTTCTCCATTCATTAAAAGTTCTTTTTCCCCATTTATTATAAGTGTTGAACAACATTATAAACTGGATTCTACCATTGGATAAGAAAAACTCGAGGGCTTGGTGACGGATCATACTTGACTTTTCATTTTATCAGAAGCTTAGCTTAACCGGTTTGAAAAATGAACTTATTTTATAAAGCTTTATTCATTTTTCATCAGGTTTTATATCTTTGGTATAATCTTGATTTTTGGCAGAATAGTTTCTAGCACTGGCGGCTTGTACCAACGAAACAGGTGAAGAGCTCGTATCTTTTGCCGTGCAGCACTTCACCTATTACGTGGGCACGAGCCGCCAGTGGTTTCTGGACTATATTAACCTACCTATTCAATAAATATATCACTAAATTTATTTATCAAAATTTATTATAAAGACATTTCGAACGTTAGTCTGTATTTTTAGCCAAAAAGTTTATTATTTTCTGTAAATGAATAAATAAATAAGTAAATTACACAGTCATCTAACTCGATGATGTTGAATGTTGATGAAATCAACATTGAATAGCCTACATCCTTTTTTTCTAGAAACTATTCTCCCAAAAAACAATAGTAAGCTGATTATACTTAATATTATAAACTCTTGAAGTGAAGTGTTCTTACCTCATAGACTAGCAAGATGGGTTTGTGAATTGAGTTTCATAACCATGGAACAACATTGCATAGCCTACACCCTCGCATTTTATATAAACTATTTTTACAAGAAACATTGATATTATACCATAAAATAATTATAATGGGTCTGTAGTAAATGATACTTCCAAAGTTTTTTAAGAAAATGTATTTTACTTTTCATTTTATTTATCAATTAATTTAAATAGGCCCAAGTTTAAAGTTTAATTATACCAAAAATATGAACTACTCTAGTTGAATATAAACAGAATGAAAAACTATGCTTTCAAGTAACAATAGTAAGCTTATTCTAGAGAATAATATAATAAAGTATTGACTAAATGACAGAAACTGTTTCCACAGACATTAGTAAAATTATACTAAAGATATAAACTTTTCTGGTAAAGTATATACAAAATGACAGAGACTATGCTTCGAAACAAAATTAAGATTATACATTAGATTGTATTAGAGATATTAAAACCCGTCCAGTAAAGTATCAACAAAATGATTTCAACTATGCTTCCCAAGAACAATAGTAAGATGAATATAGTAGATAATTTTAATAAACTTTCTTTATATTCTAGAGAATAATACAAACTCATCTATATGAATTTGAACAAAGTTAGGCAAACTATTCTTCCAAAGAACATCGATATTATACCAAAGATATAAACTCCCCTCGTGAATTAACAAACTGGCAGAAACTACGCTTCCAAAGAACAATTATAGTAAGATTATACTAGGGATTAGTCTAATATGAACTCATCTGTATGAACAAAGTGACATAAACTATTATTCCAAAGAACTTTAGTAAGATTATAGACTTGTATAGATATAAATTCCTCCAGTAAAGCATGAACAAAGTGAACCCACATGATAGGCCTAACCTCTACAGACTTTTTCATCTCGTAAGAGAACTTTCAAAAGCGATAACCGAACAGTTTCATTTGAAAGATAAAATATTCCTCTCACGAACTGCCAACAATGTCGTTGCTCACTACCGAGCTATTGACGTACGAAAAATGCTGATAGATTTTGAAATCTACATCTATTCTCACCGATACACGTATAAAATACACTCGCATGAGCTGTATTATGTATTCACGTGCTTGTATTTTGTACGGTGCACACACTTTTAGAGCGGCGAATTTATTGAATTGAGCTTGCATACATGAATACATCAGTGGTAAAGTTCGCGCAAGCTGAGAAGAGACGCAGTAACAATACACTTCACATTGAGCCGGCGTCTCTTCTCAGCGAGCGCGAACTAGGACGGTTTCCTTCCGCAATTCAAATTGTGATTTACATTTTTCAATCGACTTGCATGTTAAGCAATGGCGACCTACGTTGAATTTTCATGAATGACACGAAAAGTGCTACTACTGTATTTTATCTTCCTACATCAAAATGCAATAATTGAAGGTTATTAGAGAAGGTCTTCATCAAATGTTCAATGAACAGAATTTTATTGAACATTTTAATCCTTCATATTGAATTGAAGGGCACATGTAAACTCTAATAATAAATTATACATACAGTACTATGTAATAATTCGTCAAAATGCAACAATCTATTCATTGGTGTAAACCATACGACGAATAATCTGATCGAGCAAAGAAGACATTCCTTCAAAATAGCAGCTGTTCAATGCTGCTAACAGTTGAAATGAAAATAGCCCTACTTTTACAGTCTGTTGTCTTTCACATCTCACTAGCGGTATGTTGGCAAAAGTGATTTTAAACAAAAATTTCCAGATCTGTGAACGCGTACTTACTTACACTCTCGCATCAATAAACTATTTTGAAGGAATGTCTTCTTTGCTCGACCAGACACACTATAACCATAGACTAACTATACAACTAGAATAGTATATCTACGCTATAACGTTACATGAACCAATCACATAATCTTCTGTTCTCTAGCTTCCAGAATACTGGAAAAGATTGTCTCACTGTCCAATCCATAAAAATGCACTGACTTCAAATCTAATTTAATATATTAAAATTGAATTACCTATTTTTCCATGTCGTCAAACCCACAGATACTAAACTAAAATACACGGTAGAGATAACGAAAATGTTTTTGTGAGAACAGTTATACCCTATTCACGATCACTTGAGACAAAATAAACAAACTTTCAGCGATTGTGAGCGTGTAAAGGGGTGCTTTCCGAAACTACGCCGCGCACAGGCTTCAGCGTACAATTAATCAAATACTATGCTATAATATAGGCGACTGTTGACAGCTTGGTAGTGCTGCTATCTAGTGGCATGGCTACAAAAGACCACATTTAGCACTTTAAAATATAGGAGCTCAAATCTACGACTGTGTGCGGCGTAGTTTTGGAAAAGCACCCCAAGTATATGAGGTGGCTACCTTAGCCACGACAAGACAACCAACAAACGACGGAGCAGAGACACGTCATAGTATTGGCAGTGTGTATGTGTGGGTATGTGTCGTTAATGTTATTTGTCGGAACTGTGTCGTATCGTTGACATTGATACAGTAGCCGCCATATTATATTATTTGTTTACTTTGTCTCAAGTAATCGTGAATGAGGTATAGGTGTGACATTTTATCAATCCACAATGAACGTTATGAAAAATCTATAGAAGCTGATTGTCAGCTCATAATGGATTATATTATACGTTATGGAACTATAAATACCCTATACTATATAATAATAGTTTTTATAGTTCCTCATAGAGTTCAGATATCCACGTCATGTCACGATTTTTGTGGGGTCATAATTCTATCAATCTACTGTGCATCATGCTCATGATCCCTATCGTGTATGTATGTAGTAAGTAGACTACTAGTATCCGTGATAAACCCCATACTTGGTAAAGATATCAAACACATAAAATACTGTCATTTTAATGTGAAAATGATTCTTTTATATAGTCGACATCAATATTAACGACTGACATTTCAACTCGGTGAAACATTATTAAATATTGATGGCTCTATAAGAAAGCCAGAAAGGCAATTCCCATTCATAAAATCAATTCCCTACCCAACCGCATTAGCCTATTGATAGAAGTTGATACTATCTGACATTGTAATCTTGTCATGAGTCTATTCGAAATGAAATACGATTTATGAATGAGCTTAATAGCACACTATTTATAGCAGTTTGCTCGTGAATAAGTAATTGGGAAATCAGGCAAACAGAAATACTACTTTGTATGGTTACAGAGCATTGTTGTTTTTTATTTAGGAAACATTACAGAGTATTATATGTTCAAGCCAGCGAACAAATTTTTCGTTATTCAGTTACAATTCATGACTATTCAACTATTGTTACTAGTAGTTCTGTGAACAGTAGACCTCACGATGTCACCCATGGATGAGGCATCATTCATGAATAGAACGAAATACTTAGTTATTGAGTTTCATTAATTGCATGCGTCATTGCATGCAATCTATATCTATAAAAGCGAAATGGCACTGACTGACTGACTGATTCATTCATTCATTCATTCATCACCAGAACTAAAACTCCACTGAACCGAATGTGTTCAAATTTGGCAGGCATGTTCAGTTAGACGTTTACACGCTCTCTAAGAAAGGAGTTTTGAAACTTCATAGGGATACGCCAAATATTTGAGTTTTTCTATATTTTTTCAGCGTTTTCTTATTTTTTTGAAAACCAATCTGTAGAAAATGTTGATCGTGTGGGAAGGTTCAGATAAGATCTAGAAATGACGTGTTAAAGTATTTTTGAAATCCGTTCAAGAAAACGCCGGTAATCACTTTTTCAAAATTGTAAATGTATTGCGGGTTGCATATCTTTGCCTTGATACAAACAATCCCTACTGTAAATTCAATGGTTCAGCGAGATTATAGATGAACTTATTAGAAGATATTGGATCAAGTGTCAAACTATATCCGATATACTTCCCAAGGTTACGCTCGATAATAGCGTTTTACTATTTTTCTTAATTTTCGGGGTTTTCTTGGATTTTTCAAGAAAAAATTGGCATAAAATGTTTAAATTTGGTAAACAGGTCAAGGTTGGGTCTAAAAGTGTGTTCAGTGAATTCTGAACCTCTTCCGTACGAAATTTGCAGGCGAGCGAAGCGAGCCTGTTTGTCTCAACAGACACTGACAGAGGCTCTGCAGGCGAGCGAAGCGAGCCCGTTCGACTCACTTACACTGCCGATACTGTCGGGGGTCCAGGGGCGGAGCCCCTTGCTAGGCGGAGAAGGCGAGCGAAGCGAGTCTGCCGGCTAGTTAATAATAAACTCGACAGCTGGTTCAGCATGAATAATTCTATAGTGTAAATTCTCCTATGCTCAGAAGTATTATATATATAGTAATATTTTAGCATGAAGGTAATTCCTTTTCCTTTCATATTATCCTTAAAATTCAATATTTCAAGAAACCTTACATATACATCGACGCGCAATTTCACGAGGAACATTCCTGTCAAATTTCATCAGAATCTATTGCCGCGTTTTGTCGTGAATGCGGAACAAACAAACATGAAGAGAAATGCAAAATCGTCGTCTTGAATCTAGACCTCACTTACGTTCGGTCAATTATTGTAAGTCTTTTACTAATACAGGGGATTATGTATTATTGTATTCCATGATCGCTGGTTTAACCGTTCAACCAATGTTTTAAAAAATTGTATAGTCAACTTAAAAAATAATAAGTGGTTTTGTCTGCTCCTTATGCGCTCCAAAATTTTATGTTGTCATTTAGCTATGCCTTGATGATGTTTTTGAAATTAAAAGAAACAATAGACGCTGTACATCATCTGTTAGTAGGTTACATCAAGTACAAGAGACAGACGAAATCGTCCAACTTTTTGTCGTCAGTTTTAGTATAACCTTTCTATTCGGTAAATGTACATATTTTCTATTTCTTTCATCTATAGTCGGCGCAATCTAAGGCCTAACGCGCACTGGTACGACTCAGACCAGACCAAGACTTAGACCAGACCAGACCACTGGTCTGATGCAGTCAGACCAAAGCTCAGACCAGACTCAGACCTGGGCCCTGGCTTATAAACATTTTACAATCCACATTACCCATAATTCGTGGATTTTATGGGCGTTTCTGTCTCATAAACGTTTCCAATAAAAAGCAAATTCTACAGTCTCAGCTGATTAATAAAATGCCATGAAACGAATTCACCTCAAGTAAATAGAATATCGGAATAGTCCAATGCTATTCCTTTAAAACCAAAACTTAGCTCCTAATTTAATTATTTTGATATATAAATTGATTTATTATTATGAATATAATTAATAATAAATATCAATCAATATTTTTATAGTGAGATTTGAACAGGAATCATTTTGTCGCTAAAATATTATCATAACCTACAAAGAAAATCGTAAACAAACCAAGTCAGAAGACCCTAGCCTTGTAATCTTAAATGGCCGCGATGATTCGAGTTTGAACAGCGACATCGTGAATTTTTCGTCTGAACCAATTTACATAGACATATTACCTACATCTTAAACCTTCATCATTCATCATCACTCATTCATCCTTTGCTTAAAATACTTTGAAACCAAGTCGCAATTGTAAAGAAAGAATAAAGAATACATGGGATTTCCTATTCCACTCAAACCATCGCGGCCATTTTGGATTCGAATGTTAGGGTCTTCTAGTGAGTTTTGGCTGATCGTTGACTCAACAGCTGATCCTTTCCAAAATTTGGAACATTGTAAATCGAATGTTCTATTGGTGAATCTACAATCCCAATCACTTGTTTTTCATCAGAAAAACAAGCTGTAAATGTTTATAAGCCAGGGCCCAGACCAAGACCATGATAGAAAACATATGATTAAAATCATTGCATGTTCAAGCAGTTCCATCATTAGCAAAGAGATAGCGCCAACTTCGTTTTAAATTTGTATCAATCATTCCCGGGTAATTTAAATAATGGAATTCTGAGATTGACCACTGTTATAACCACGAGATCATAGAACCGGTCTCTGAATTCCGGAAATAGCTACCGTTCCAAAAGGATGGTAAAAAAATTGTTTGAATTTTAACTGCATCTTCATTACAGTGGAACGCCGATTATACAAACTAATTGAGACCGGGATCAATTCAGATAAGCAAAAATTTGGACAATTGGACATGTAATTGTACTGTATTAAAGAAAAATAATGTGTTAAACTTATTGGAATAAACTTTATTACATTTGAAAAGTACAGTGTAGTGATTTATATCACTACAGTGTAGTTGAATTAATATGGAAAGCAAAACACATACTACTGTACTAAACTACGGTACAGTAAATACAATTCAAAAAAATAAAGAAAAGCTACGATCACGTCGTAAACGCTGGTTTTAGATTCATTACTATGCTTTTAATACCGATTCGGATAATTGACAATTTGGTTAATCGGCGCTCGGATGATCGGCTTACTACTGTATATTATTAAAGCGAGCTTCTCCGAATGAACCTTATTTAAAATAAGTATATCCACTGGCGGCTCGTACACACGAAACAGGTGAAGTGCCCGTATCTTTCACTATACAGCACTTCACCTGTTTCGTGGGCATGAGCCGCCAGTGATTAGAACCTATTGTTTAAAATTTGATACATCTATTACCGGTACAAAAAAGGTTGATGTTTATCATTTACTACTGAATTTACATGATTGATCAAAAGCCTGGCTGGTGTTGAAAATAATTTTGATTACATAATAGAGTCGTAATTAAGAATAACGATTATTATAGAATTCAAAACGCATTTAATTCTATTGTACAAACTTACAATATGTTCGTATAGTTACTCTATATTATATATAGTATGTATGTTAGTATAGTTAGTAATAATTAACTAACTAACCAATAGTTCGTATTACACTGTACCGCATTGTTTCGCTCGCCTATCCACCTGGACCCCTGGTAATATCAGGAGTGTCAATAGACAGATAGGATCGCTTCGCTCGCCTGAAAATTCCAATTAAAACTGACTCGCTTTGTTTACTCACATAACTTAACAGGGTCATTTTGATTTCAAAAATTTTCAACATACAATTCTAAATTCAATCGGAACCTGTCTAATAAATTTTTACATTTTCTCCCAATTGGTTCTCGAAAAAAGCAAAGAAAACTATGGAAACTTAGGCCTAAATATTGGGCGTAACTCAGCAGAATTTCAAAAAGCTGTTCTGAGAGTGCTTTTTAAAGTCCAACCGAACATGCCATGAATGAGTGCCATTTCGCGAATTGTAAATAGATAAATTTATATAATTAATAAAATAGGTCTAATTAAGATGAAATAGATAATTGACTAAGGACCAAAATATGCAATCCGCGATGCATCTCAAACTTTTGAAAACCTGATCACGGGCGTATTTTCAAAAGGATTTGAAAAAACATTTCCAGAATTGATGTGAACCTAAATTGGTGTCAGTATTGTAGAGAATTTCTATAATTTATTAACATTTTCTCTTTTGTACTCGTCTATTAAGTGTTCAATCTGATTTCACCTGTTCTTTTCTTAGAAAGAACAATAGATCTTGTAGAATGAATACTGATAAGAACAAATGGAACTCATGCATAGATTAACGTGATCGAATAAAACAGGCTCAGACTGGCCAACAGCAGCCCGTGAGCCGGTGCACCCTTCAATTGTACGCCCCTTGCGCCCTCGTGTGACGATAGCATCACCAATATTATTCTAATGATAATTAATTTCATCAATTAGACATTTCATATTACTTTGTTGATCATTAATTAAGTATTGAGAATCTATAGAATTCAATGATCTTACTTTCTCATTTGAATTTCCAATTACTATAAAAAGTGATTGTATGAAAAAAGTGAAGTAATTTGATAATGAATTGAAACTTGAAAATTTTCAGTAAAATTATTTTTAAACCTATCAAAAATTTAGAGTATTCAGCTCAATGTATTGAAGTTCAATTTCGAATTTTGAAAAATAGGAAATTCAATGGTAAGCTTCATAGTAAACTAATAGAAACAATGACAATTGATATGAGTTGTTTGGAATTTTTCAAGAAATGAAAGCAGTGTATACTACAGTTTGTTTGTCAATGTCTCAACATCCCAAGAAGGGCCTAGGCCTACGAGCTGGTTGCCAGTTTCATATTCACTCCACTATACAGTCCGTCCAAGCAAAGATACACCCCAGCAAGACGGGAAAACGACTCCAGCCCAGCCAATACCTGCTCAAAAGCCATAAATTCGTGAACAGAACCTACAGGCCCCCAACCAACACCGACCAAGCCGAAAGACATCCCCCACCCTGAAAGAATACCATCTCTGCCCAAACAGACCATACAGCAAGCGAATAATCATCAACTAGGATAGAGGTAACGTGTGGTCAGCACGGTGATCCTCTCAACCATAAGCTAGGCTTCACAACCAAGTGGAGGCGCAGAACACCTCTGAATAACATGCAGTTGATCAGTTAGAGTGTAATGCAACAATAATTACTATTTCTCCTGAGACGGGAAACAACTGACTGTCTTTACTAACAACAGCCAATCTCCCAAAAGAGGTCATACTACAAAGAGTACACAGGCCTAGTACTACATATTCAATCCACATTCTTCTTATTTCTCCCCTTTATTAATCAAAATTCCTTTTTTACCATTTTCGAAACGTACTGAATCACATCAACAAAAATTGCTCCTACTTTCACTTGCTATTTTTCTCTATTGTCCAAGAAGCCAGAAAGGCTTTTCATAATTGAATTCCTGTATGATGAAAAATTGATTGTGATGTTCGATAACTTTCTTCAATGGAAAATGACATAGAAATTCCATTTTCAAGCTTTCAAACATCAATATAGTTCACCATCAACAAAACATTCGAGGTCAAAATTTAATTTTTATCCAGAGACGACTCCCAAACCCCTCAATTTTATGGGCTGAGACTAACCCCCTCAAGGATGCGCCCTTTCATAAGTGGAAGGCAGCGCCCTTTCAGGAGTCCTAGTCCGGCCCTGGAATAGAAGTCAATATACATAATGAATTTATAGATATCAAGAAATAGTACAGACTTCGCCTATTTTTTCTATCCTAGTTATATTAATAATAATATTATTATAATTTGTATTGTATTATCAATGGATAGATGAATAAAATGGAATTTTAGTCCACTTTCTCATCTATTTCTTATCTGAAAGAGTTTTTTTCACTTTTCCTCTAATTCTATAATTTTCTACATTTTAATGCGGTCTTCTATTTTTTTCTTTCCTTCTTATCTCTTTGATTTCATAAATTAGCCGTTCAGCACCAAATATTTCAAAAGACATTTTGAGAGAAATGAGAAAAAAGATAAAATGATACAAAAGATGACTATTCCGTTTTGTGAAAAGCAACACAAATTTGAAAACGAATGTACACCAGCTGGTCTGATGTTTGGTCTTGCCAGACCAGAAAAAAATTTGTGGTCTGGCCTGAAACGCAATTCTCCTATCTTCCAATGTTTTCTCTGGCCGTAGTGATTTGGTTCCAAATTTGGAATGGTGGCCGCGCTAGTGTACCTTTAACATTGAAAGTATACAGCTGTGGTCTGGCTCTGGTCTTGCGTTTGGTCTGGACTTGGTCTGACTAGTGCGCGTTACTTCATGTGATCTCCATTTGATCACGTATAATTCCGTGTTTCTCTGGCTGCAAGTTAGTCTGGTCTGAGTCTTGGTCTGGTCTGAGTCGTAGCAGTGCGCGTTCAGCCTAAGTTGACGAAACCCCCTCCCCCAAAAAATAGCTACGTTATCATTTTGCGTGAAATTGAAACTTCTCCTAACACATTCAACTGAATGTTAAAAGTGACAGCGTAGCTTCGGAAAAATCACGCGGTGTTGTGAAACTCACTATTTCTATAAAAAACCAGCTGTTCGCAGCTTGAATATCCAAGTTGATTAGCTTCAATAGCTCCAATCTTTAACATACAATGATCCATGCATATACCGCTCTCCTTACTTTGAAACTCTTGAGATGCCAAATTACGATCTTCCGACTATTTTCGACATTTGGAAAAATAATTTCAATTGTTTTTGAACAACTTTCTCGCTTTCACCACCTACTTATCTTCTCAAACAAAAAGGTTTCTAGATCATCGAAAATTTTATGTTTTCTGTTCGAGTAGACTCGACATTGACAAACGTATTCATTAATTGAAACATTATTATTGGTCGGATATAGAAGATTAAAAAACCATTAGAAAGCTCGAATTCTCCTTGTCATTTCGATATAAAAAACTTTATTTTTACTACAACCCATGATTGTGAGGGAAGTGATATACAAAAGAAAGTAATATTTTCGCGATTTATCAATTAAAAAAAAAAAAAACAAATTTTCTTTGAATCCTTCTACCCAGGAACTTTTTTAATACTACTGGCATATCAAAGTTAAAATTCTACGTCTAGATATGGGGTTTAATCGCGAATTTGAAGATGTTAAAATTTCACACAATCTGGCAACGCAGCTATTTCCCGGGTGAAGAGAGAAACAGTCAACTTTTGCGCAAAAGATTGCGCGGACTATAGATCCTTATCTTTAATTCTTCTTACTGGGCATTGACCATACGGTGAAAGTGGTTGATTCATGATTGTGAAGTTGATTCACGAATATTGTGGACTGCTCTTGGAATGGTGACCAGTATTTGGCCAAGTATAGGCTACTTTGGCGAGGTGGAACCTACTCGTAAGTGTCTACCCACCATAACACGCATATTTTGTAGTAGGAGTAATGATCATTCCCTCCAAAGCCAGAATTGAATTCTTAAAAATCTCCTCCCACCCCCAACCGCTAAAGCTTTTTTTATTTCTACAACTTCTTGTTCATAAGTCATCACTCCTTGACATTGGTAGAGCAATGTCACTCGAAATCCCCCTCCCCACCCACTCTAAAAAGCCATACGCGGGAATTTATAAAGCTCACTGCAGACGAGTCAAGACTTCTGCCTGTCCTAATTCCCATCAGACAGTGACAAATAGCATAGACTAAGAACATCTCTTCTTTCTAACTCTTCTTCTCTTCTAATTCTTCTTCTCTTTCTAATTCTTTGTCGTCAACTTTATATTTTCTTTCTAAATCTTCAACTCTAACTCCATCTTTTCTTTCTAACTAATCTTTTTTTCAAAGTCGGTTTTCGCATCATATCAAACACATTGTGTCTAACTCATCTTCTCATTCTAATTCTTCGTCTAACTCTGTATTTTCCTTCTGACTAGTCTTTTCTTCGTAATTCTTCGTCTTGAACTCTATATTCTACTTTTAACTCGTATCCTCTTTCTTATTCTTCGTCTCTAATTCTATCTTATTAATATATCTTATTTATGAATATCTTAATTCTATCTTTTCTTTCTTACTTGTCTACTCTTTCTAATTCTCCATCTCTAACTATATTTTCTTTCTAACTCGTCTTATCTTTATAATTATTCTTCTCTCACTTTATATTTTCTTTCTAACTCGTCTTCTCTTTCCAATTCTTTGTCACTAACTCTCTACTTTCCTTTCTTACTCATCTTCTCTTATAATTCTTCGTCACTAACTCTATATTCTCTTTCTAGGTCGTTTACTCTTTCTAATTCTCCATCTCTAATTCTATTTTCTTTCTAACTCGCCTTTTCTTTATAATTCTTCTTCTCTCACAATATATTTTCGTTCTAACTCGTCTACTTTTTCTAATTCTTCGTCTTCAACTCTCCAATTTTTTCTAACTCCTCTTCTCTTTCTGATTCTTCGTTTCTCACTTTATATTCACTCTCTAAATCGTCTCTTACACTATATTCTCTTTCTATCTCTTCTTCTCATTCTAATTATTCGTCCCCAACTTTACCTTCTCTTTCTAATATTGTTTCCAACTCTCCATTTTCTTTCTAACTCCTCTTCTTTCTAATGCCTCGTCTCTTTTCAATTCTTCTTCTTTTCCTCGTAACAACGCAACAATTTTCTTCCCCTGTTATTTTTTATTCTTCTTCTACTTAAATTCATCCACTCGTCTTCAGCTGTGATGAGTATACAGTTCAATAAATTTTTGACAAAATACATTCATTAAACGGAGAAACAAAACAAAGATACGCTTCGATAATGATTTTCCAGATTGAATTGATTATTCATTTTAATATTGTTAACGCCAAAAATGAAGGTGGTTGGCGTAAGACGTTTATTAATTTTCAGCTCTTTCAGAACAGTCTGAAGCGGTCTTCGAGAGCGAATTAGTATAGCAGGGATTGCTCTAGTTTCGAAGTCCTCACGAAAATAACTCGCCCACTGTTCTGACAGAGCTTAGAATCAATAACATGTTCATTGTAAATCTAAATCTTTCCTTCCCTCCTGAAACAATTTTCCAGCTTCCCTTTCCAGTTAATAACTTCCTTCTCAATCATTTTTATTTCTTGTCATCTGACCTACTCCGCAGTATCACCATCTCCTACTCTCTTTCTGTCAACTCTCATCCTCCTCTTCCTCCTCCAGTTTCTTCTTCTTCTTCTTCTTCTTCTTCTTCTTCTTCTTCTTCGCCTTCTTCCTTATCTCACGTCCGTGTTTCCATTTTCCAGTGAAAGCATTTTCGACATTATTCAACTTCGTTGCCCTGCTCACTGTTGTATGTCAGCTTTGTCACAAACCTCACTCTCATATTATTATACCTCACAAACTATTATATTGCAAACCTCACTCTTATTTATATATTTCTCGTTCCAATCTTTTGTTTCGCCTTATTCTTACCTCTCATGTTATACCATTGTACATCATCATTCTTCATTCTCCATCCACTCCGTCTTTTGAATAATTCATATTTTTTATCAAAACTTTTTCATCTTATCTTTCTTCCTTTTTTTTATCCCCCACTTCTACTCTCTATTTTCATCGCCCATCACTCATCCTCGTCTACCTATTACTTTTTCTATTCCTTCTTCTTTTTTTTCTACTTTTCATTTTTTTCTCCGTCCATCATATTTACTTCCTACTATTCCTCTCTCTCTCCTTTCTCTCTTCATCTATTATTCGCTCAAGTTGAGAAGAAATTGGAGCGAGAATCTTCTACTCGGAAGAAGATGCTACAGACCAGAAATATATAATTTATTTGATAATTATTATATAAAAATTACTTGTTCACTTTTCCATTTTTTTAAGTTAATAATTTTGATTCATTAATTTCATTTTTTTTTCATTTAATTATTTTCATTTTTTTTCATTAATTTCAATTTAATTCATTTCGTAGAGCTAATAAAATTCTGTCACCAAATAGATGCAATAGATGAAATATAGCATAGAAATATCTCATAGGATGGAAATTATAAGACACAATTTTTAGTACCGTATATACCAGAAAGTATTCTTTAAGAACAGCACAGTCTACGGCCACTCTGTATTTCTAAGGGATTGATAAGCCGTCAGTCGTAATTCTTCACCATCACCATCCCTATTAAATGAAAAGACAAGATGTTGTCAAACCACTTTCGCTGGTTTTAGAACATCTTGTCTTTTCATTTAATATGGATATAACTATTGATATTCATTTAACTACCACAATATCACCTTCATAACCACTCAAAAATTGAAATCGTCATCCCTCTCATTACCAAAGCACAAGCCTGAAAACTCATGTGGGCATCACAGTAAAAAAACTGATTTCACTTATATTATAGATTACTGAAATTATTAGATTTATTCCAATCAAGACAACTTCATTCATTGGACATTATGTAGGTGATGTAAACGTTACTGACTCTCTTCAAGCGACCATTTTGACAGAATGTCTTCTCAGTTCGACCAAATAATACTACCCACGCTCCTCAAGAATAAATGGAAATGTGATTCAATCCTTCAACCTTTGATAATTTCATTTTTCTTCTCAAACTCGCCCACACACCATTATAGCCTATGCTTAAATGTAGCAATGATGACATCAGTGCCCGATAATAGGACAGGAAGACAAAAGAGAATTGAAGATGAGGAAGAGGAAATTGTGGAGGAGAAGAAGAATGAGGAGGCAATGAAGGATGATGAGGAGGTGGAGGCAGAGAATGAGGAGACGAAGAAGGTGAATGAGGAGGAGGAGAAGGACAATTAAGAGAAGAAGGAGTATGAGTAGGAAAAAAAGAAGAATTATGATGATGAAGATAAGGGGGAGGAGGAGGAGGAGGAGGAGGAGGAGGAGGAGGAGGAGGAGAAGGGAGAGGAGAAGGAAGGGGAGGAGGAGGAGGAGTGGGTGGAGGAGGAGTAGGAGGAGTTGAAGCAGGAGGAGGAGGAGTAGAGGGAGAAGGAGGAGAAGGTGGAGGAGGAAAAGGAGGAGGGGAAGCAGGAGGATGAAAAGAAGAAGGAGAAGGAGTAGGAGGAAGAGGAGGAGCAGGGGAAGCAGGAGGAGAAGAAGGAGAAGGAGGAGGAGGGGGAGTAGGACCAGGGTGAGCAGCAGGAGGAGGAGGAGGAGCAGGGTGAGCAGCAGGAGGAGGGGAAGAATCAGAAGGCGAAGAAAGATAATCTGAAAGAAGACAAAGAATGAGGAGGCGAAGAAAAAAATGAAGAGGCGGAGAGGAGAATGAGGAGGCGAATAAGAAGAATGAGAAGGCCAAAGAGGAGAATGAGTTGGCGAAGAAGGAGAATGAGGAGGCCAAGGAGGAGAAGAAGGAGAATGAAAATGAGCAGATCAAGAATGAAAAGGAAAAAGATGATAATTATGAGGCGAAGAAGGAGAATAAGGGGGAGGAAAAGGAGCATGAGGAGGAGAAGAGGGAGAATGAAGTAAAATGAAGGATGAGGAGGCAGAGAAGAAGAATAAGGAGGCGAAGAAGGAGAATGAAGAGGCGTAAATGAAGAATGAGGAGGCAAAGGAGAAGAATAAGGAGGCGAAGAAGGAGAATGAAGAGGTGGAAATGGAGAATGAGGAGGCGAAGAAGGCGAATAAGGAGGCGAAGAAGGAGAATGAAGAGGTGGAAATGGAGAATGAGGAGGCGAAGAAGGAGAATAAGGAGGCGAAGAAGAAGAAAGAGGAGGCGAAGAAGGAGAATGAAGATGCAAAAAAGGAGAATAAGGAGGTGAAGGAGAAGAATGAGGAAGCAACGAAGGAGAATGAGAAGGCCAAGGAGGAGAAGGAGGAGAATGAAGAGGCGGAAATGAAGGATGAGGAGGCGAAGAAGGAGAATAAGGGGGCGAAAAAGGAGAATGAGTTAGAGGAGAAGAAGAAAGAGAATGAGGAAGAGGAGAAGAAGAAAGAGAATGAGTGAGAGGAGAAGAAGAAAGAAAATGAGGAAGAGGAGAAGAAAGAGAATGAGGAGGAAAAAGTGGAAATGAGGAGGCGGAGATGAAAGCAAAGTGGGAGGTTGAGTGATAATGGAATGGATTAAAACCAGATTATAAGGGTAGAAGGTGAAAGGTCATAATGAAGCTTTGTTATCTCACATGAAAACAAGAAAAAGCTTTCCATCTATAAATAGATCCGAGTATTCTCAATCTGCGAGGGATGAAATCTCTTAATCAACGTCTATACTTTAGTCTCCTATGTTGAGAAATAATCAAAGGCTAGTAGATAAAATGGGATGATTCTATAAATAGGAAGTTGAAGTCGATGTTGATGCCAGAGATTAAGTCACCAAAGAAGAATGCGCGAATATAGCCCAGTGAGACTTGATGCAACGTTGTCAAACCAGCTGATTATTAATAAACTTTCATTTATATTCCCATAATACACCTGATGATGATGTAACAACCGAAACCGGTAGGGGTTTTAATAAAACAGTGGTTTGACAAACAACTTATATTTTCATTTAATATGGATAACTACCACAATATCGCCTCAACAAATACTAAAAAAATTGCCAACTTCTTCATGTGGAGGTGAGTGATTACTCTGCTAGTCCAATTTCCATTGGACTGCTTTCATACCTTCTACTCTGTTAAGTTTATATCACTGTTATTAATCCAGTCAATACTGACATGGATGGAATAGCTGTAAGGCTGAGGCCGCACTGCCGGTGGGTAGAGCCTGGAGGGTGGAGGGTAGTTGGTAAATCTATAGAACATACACACCATCCACAGTAATTCATCGTATTAATGGTATGTGTTCAGCCGCCATCTTGAAATTCTTAAATATAGACAACATAACCTCAAAAAACAGAATGACGTCATACCATTCATACGATGTATTACTGTGGATGGTGTGTATGTTTTATAGATTTACCAACTACCCTCCAGCCTCCAGGCTCTACCCACCGGCAGTGCGGCCTCAGCCAGAAACTCATTTGAGTCAATGGAAGCAATCATATAGCAGTCGGATATATTCATTTCGGTTCATTTCAATGAATTTGTTAATTTCAGCTATAACATATTTGTCTAAATTAGAAGCATCAACAGCGACTAAAACATCCCAGTTATGAAACAACATTTGAGAAATGAATGGAAGATGTGATTGGAGACGAAAATACAAGATAGCCGTCTTCAAATTTAAACTTTGGAATGTTGTGAAAAGTTAATAACTTATAAGACCTAACAGTAGGCCTAGGATAGTCTATCCAAGCGAAGAAGACATTCTAGCAAGGTGGTAAAATGACTCCAGCTAGGTAAATATTATTTTAAAAATTATAATTTTTTTCAAAATTGTAGAGGAGAGAACTTTCTGGATTATAGTTCAACTTTTCCAACAACAAAAAAAAAACACCTACTGGAACTATTTAATCAACATTTTCTCAAATTGTAGAGCAAAATACTGTCTACAATTTATAATATTAAAATATGTCCAATTTATAATTCGTGAACTAATATTGACCGATCTGGAGTCATTTCCCATCTTGCCAGAATGTCTTCTTTGCTTGGACAGGATAGAGGCCTAACGAGGCCTACAATATAGAGAGCAACTTAGTAATAAATTTCAAACCACAGTTGTGCCTTATCTGCCGGGAATTGTGTATCCCTGAGCAGCTTAAAATTCAAACAACTATTCCAGGTTATGACGTAGGTACTAAACATGCTGAGCATCGAAGTTATAAAATTTAATACGGAACTTACTTGAGCGTTGCTCAGTCGAGCATTAACTACTCATAAAACGCACTCATCAGTAAACACACTCATCAACTAATTCATTTGTTCCATTATTAGGAAGAACGAAGGGTAGAACTGTTAAATATTCATTGTCTATTGAGGCAGCATTCGCAAGCCAGTGTTGAAAATGGAGCACCTATTATGATATTCTTGGATTCTTAGGCTGAGGCCGCACTGCTGGTGGGTAGAGCCTGGAGGGTGGAGGGTAGTTGGAAAATTTATAGAACATACACACCATCCACAGTAATACATCGTATGAATGGAATGACGTCATTCTGTTTTTTGAGGTTATGTTGTCCATATTTAAGAATTTCAAGATGGCGGCTGAACACATACCATTCATACAATGTATTACTGTGGATGGTGTGTATGTTCTATAGATTTACCAACTACCCTCCACCCTCCAGGCTCTACCCACCGGCAGTGCGGCCTCAGCCTTAAGGATGCATTCATAGAGGGTTAGAAGATAAAGATTGAAGGTCCTTGATTCTACGAATATGAAAAACGTCATATGATTTTATTATGTTCATAAAATCATATGCTCACTTCCATTTATTTCATTCAAGAAGAAGAAGAAGAAGAAGAAGAAGAAGAAAAAGAAGAAGAGAAAGAAGAAGAAGAAAATAAGATTGAAAAATTTAGGAAACGAAGATATTATCTTGTACAACGTAGTTGCATGTCTTCTCTTAATTGCTAAGACATTACTTTAATTCCGGTTTGATGAAAATTTTCCTGTGTAGAGATCTTCCCTGTCTTTCTCCTCTACTTCCCTTCTTCTCCACTTCTTCCTATTTCCTCATCCATTCCATTGCTATTGTGTTTTGTAATATTCTGCAACAATCGTTATTTTAACGATATCATTTTGAATCTAAGGCTTAGGCTCAATGATAATAATATACTTTGTTGTAATGTAGTACAACCCCACAAGAAAATTTACCAGAAGTCTATTCGGCTCAAGTTCTGTTTACAATTATTTTGTAACTTTATTTGAAGGAACTCTCCAAATAAACTTGGAGCTTGACCTATTTAACTTGGCGAGATGTTATTCTCGCTTTAGATGTTAGTCAAAATACATAAATATCAACTCAAATCAGATTTATTCTGGAATTGTGCAACCATGTAATTTAAACGAAATCAATTCAAAATTAATTTGTAATTTAAACAACCATAAATTCAACTAAAATCATTGTTGGGCTCTGATCGCAGAGCTAGTCCCCACCACACCTTAAAGTTAACGAATCACAGGCTTACAATATCTCTTAACAAGTTCAGGATAATTTATAGTTTCAATTATTATAACGTTTGAGTGAATTATAATGTCTAATACTTGCATTGCATTGTATTCATGCAGAATAGAAGTATCTATCTAGAAGTTTGCTTTGCAAGACCAAGTGAAATCGTATGAAACAGTAAACCACAACAAAATCAAGAGTTTTTTAAAGAGAGGATGTGTTATTCCAAAAGCCTTGACCACTACAGCGTAGTGACTGAACCACAGCTTTTACCACGCAAACCACATCAACAAATTAAAATTGAATGAGTTTGCCCACTCCCAAAATCCCTTTTAAATAACACTTTGAAAGTTTTATACTTGGTTATCTTGTTATTCAATGTTGTGAATAATATTATATACAGGGTGTTTCAGGACAAATTTGCGATACTTCTCAGGCTGATTGCTTACACCAAGAAGACGAAAAAGTTCCATGAGACAAAATCCCCGAGAACGCTTTGTTACCGAGATAAAAATGGCGAAAAATTGAGATTTTTCAAAAATATTGATTTTTCTAATCCTTTAGAGGCTCTACTCTGGTTCTAAAATGATCAATTCCTATGTAAAATTAGCTGAGGAATTCAATGAAACCAGTATGAAGTTTGTAACTTCAACGGTTATTGAGATAATTGGGAAAATATGTTAAAAGCGCAATTCTTTCAACTATAAGGTTTATAACTGGATAAGGGATCATAAATTTGTATTTTTCATTAAAGGAAGTTGAAAAAAGTCGAAATCCAAAGAAAAAGTTTAATGGCGGCGCTAGTGTAAATCTTACCCGAATCTTAGAAATAGCGATCAAAAATCGCAAAATCGCTACTAAACACAAATTTTCAACTCTCTTCAACTTCCATTAATAAAAAATACAAATTTATGATTCCTTATCCAGTTATAACCCTAATTGTTGGAAAATGGCGTTTTTTAGAATATTTTCCCAATTATCTCAATAACCGTTGAAGTTACAAACTTCAAACTGGCTTCAATTCCTCAGCTAATTTTACATAGGAACTAATTATTTTAGAAGCTGAGTGAAGCCTCTAAAAATTAAACAAAATATTTTTTTTGTGAAATCTCCATTTTCGCCATTGTTATCGTCATCCCAAGAATGGACATTCATTTATTTATACGTCTAAATTCCGCCATTTTATGTAGATACAACATAAATTTATATTACCGTTAGCTTATTGAATCCTTCATCTGTCTCATTTTGCATGTTTTCATACTTTATAATTCACCGTAACTATAATGTAATCAGTGTAATTTTCATTTATTCTTATTCTTATAGCAGAGGATTCGAATTAATGTTTTATGTGATCTACATGAATAAAGTGATTGAATCTCAATCTGATTCTGAATCTCTCTCTCACACTCTTTCTCAGGCAGTCATTCTAGTAATGGGATGGGCCCGATTTCACCGTTGAAACTAAGTGAAGGAAGAAGACCAACTAAACGGGAAACATCTCTCAGCTTTGAGTCGTGGCTCTCGCGACCTTTTCCACCTCTGTGTTGTTGAGCACGTGATTGTGTGTGTAGCACACACACGCACAACCACAGGCGTGCGCCCCTAGTATCGATCCTGTGGCACGCGATATAGTCTTTTCTCACTCCCTCTCACTCTTTCTCTCTTCCTCACTTTCTCATACTCTCTCTTGTCTTCACTTTTGAAATAAATATCTTTGAAAATTTCTCACTCTATTTTCTAAAATTTTCATAAATTGAATTCTAAAATTCATAATTCATAATTTAGAATTCTATGAATTCTAAAATTCCTAAATTTAAGATGTGTTTTAATCTTTTAAATATGGCCTTTTAAAATCCGATGGATCTTCTGTAATAACCCGGTATATTGATCAAATTGGAGCAGAAATATTTAAATCTACACAAAGAAGTATTAGTAATGAAATGGAATCTCTCTGTCTCAAGCAGCAAGGCCAACTGTCAATATAATTAAAATGATATTCCTGATATCACAACCCAAGAAAGGCCATATTCACTCACTTGTTTAAACTTCACCCCTTTATTAAGATAATTGGAACCCATGATTCGGCGAGATTTATTTATTTACTATTATTTATTGATACAATTATTGCGACTTGATAGCAAGTATTTTAAGCAAAGGTGATAATGAGTGAGTGAATGATGATGTTTACACAATATTGCTTAGATGACAATAATGACCAGTTATAGAAAAAACATTTATCAATTGAAGATTTTCCCAATTTCCATTCTATTTCATTCATGATTCATTTACAAGATAACAGTACAATTAACCATTATTCCAACACGTCTCTTTTCCCAATATTCATTGGTTGATATTAAAATTAAAAATTTTGTTTACATTATAACTTGGGGTGCATTCATAGTGGGTTGAGAGTAGAAATGAAGAAAGAGTTTATTTAAAAGAATGCTGACTTAATATGACTGCTGAGAATTAAAAACTATCAAACATCAGTTTAGAATAGTTAGGATGATTTCAATCTTCCTGATTAAATATTGTCTGTCCAAGCAAAGGAGACATTCTGATAAGATTGTAAAAAGACTGCAGATCGGTGAAGATTGATTCAAAAATTATAAATTTGGTCTCAAATTGTAGAAAACATTCTGATCTACGATTTGAGACCAAATTCATTATTTTTGAATCAATATTGACCAAGCTGAAGTCATTAATTCATCTTGCCAGAATTTCTTCTTTGCTTAGACAGGCGATACTAGGAAGAATAAATAACATGAAAAAATTTACATAAAACAAAGACCGTATGTCTTTGTTTTATTCAACATTCCAATCAACTCCATTGTGATTTCTTGTGAGATGTTAGAAAAGAAAATTATTATTCTCAATATTTTTAAAAGCGGAAAAATGCGAATTTCCCAAACAAACTGCCACAATAATCAACGTGACAGCTGACGCATTTCTTGGCTGTAAATAGCTGCCGGGAGTGAACCGTGATTAATCAGCCACTGAGAAAGAATACATAGATATAAAGACCTACATAATAATGAGAAACCAGAGGAAAATATAGATATATGGGCCACTGAGGAAAAATGTATAGATATAAAGACTCACTAACTAATGAGAAAGCTATGAAAATAAGGACCTACATAACAATAAGAAACCAGTGAAAAAATAAATATAAGGGCCGCTTACAAAAATATATACATATAGAGCAATGTGAAAGCTACGAGAATATAGATATAATGGCCGATGGGAGGAACAGTACAGATATAATGCATATGTATAGAAAATTTATAGATATAAAGAGTCAAAAAGTAATGAGAAAGCTATGAAAATATAGATATATTTAGCGAGGAGAGAAACTGTATAGATATGATGATCCACATAATGATGGAAATGTATATGTATAAAGATCTACAAGCGATGGAAAAACTTTGTAGAACATAAAATAATATACCCAGTTGTTCTGTAGTAACTTTTTATTCTTCTCCCCAGCAAAGGGAGAAAATTTACCCACCAAGTGAGAAAGACTGTCATCAAAAATACTAAGAACATATCTATATCTTATCTATATACCATATCTTATCTATATTGTTGTTTGACTATAGGCGACAAGCAATAACAAAGGAATTTGGCAGACATATTCTTTGGTTTCCATGTTTTTTCCTACGTATTAGCCCAATTTGTTTCAATGAAACAAGCATCTTTGTGACACTTTTAATAACAATTTCACATGAAGCCTTTTGACGAGCTCAATCTCACCCGTTGGGAAATGAAAAAGGACTTAGTTGTTCAATTGGGTTGAATGAAATAAGTGGATACTATGAGAAGTCAGCACAGTGGGAATTTTGTATACTGTAATTGTAGTCAGAAAACTAATTGTATGGAAAAAATTCAATAACCAAAGTAAGCATGAGATATTGTATGCAATTATTGATTCACTTACTGCATTACTCTGATTTGAAAATTAAATTAAAAAAGTTCTGCTGTTAACTCTCACACAGATTTAACACGAGAATACCAAATATCCCCAAATAAAAAACTGTCTTGTGTAGTTACATGTACACTCTATTTATTACATTATGTTTGATTACTAGAGTTGATTCCTCAATCTTTATTTTCATTTTCACCTTAATCTTGTATGCACACTAAGAAACTGTGTTTCTAGACTGTGGTACATCAAATAACCATGGAAAGTTATGAAAAATTCTAGAACATTCCAGAACCAACTCAACAGACATAGGTCGCTATGCAAATGAACTAATTGAAGATTCTCTTACACTATCTGCAATATTATACCAGACGACCAATTCCAAAACCAATAGAACAGACCAAACTAGTAAACTAACTCATAAAAAATTCGCTCTATCTGCAACAATATGAACCAGAAAAGCACAAGCATCTTCATCAAACAAAAAGGGTCATCTTGGAATCCTTTTGTTATAGTCTCTCCAAGCAAAGAAGACATACTGGCAAAATGGGGAAATGACTCCACGACGTTCAATATTGCTTCAATAATTACAATTTTGGTCTCAAATGGTAGAGCAGAATTTTTCCTACAATATGAGAACAAATGTATAGTTTTTGAATCAATATTTTCCGAACTGGAGTAATTTTCCCATCTTGCCAGAATGTCTTCTTTGCTTGAACAGACAATAGGAGACTACTAAATGGACACTGACTGCCGTTGTGAAATGAACATTTAGAGAGTACTGCTCAGAAATTCTGGGTATAGTCGGTCCAAGCAAAGGAGACATTCTGGCAAGATGGGAAAATGACTCCAGCTCGGTTAATATTGGTTCAATAATAAGAAATTTGGTCTTCAATTGTAGGAAACATTCTGCTCTACAACTTGAGACCAAATTTACAATTTTAATTGTAACTAAAATTGTAAGACTAATTTTAACGACAAGCTTCAGTCATTTTCCCATCTTGCCAGAATGTCTTCATTGTTTGGACAGACTATGTTTGTGTAACTGTCTGAATTGCTTTGAATTCAATTAACTTGCATTCTTCCACCTTTTTCACTTGAAAAGCGTCTTGAACTTGGAAAATAAGAAGTGAGAGACAAATGAAAGAAATTTCGAAAAGGCAAGAACAAATCTGAGAAGGATGAAGGATATCAAAAAGAAGATAAAGTAGAAGGAAAAGAAGAGAAATCAAGAGAAGGAAGAGAAAAAAAGGAAAAAAGGTTGAGAAGAAGAAGAGAAAGCAAGAGAAGGAAGAGAAAAAGAAGAAGGAAAAAAAGCTTGAGAAGAAGAAGAAGAAGAAGAAGAAGAAGAAGAAGAAGAAGAAGAAAAATAAAAAGAAGAAGAAGAAAAAGAAGAGAGAAAAAAAGAAGAAGAAGAATCTAAAACCTAACAAAAACACATCTGAGAGATAAAGATTATGGAGAAGGAATTCAAGAAGTAGCAGAAGTAATGATAAAGATTGAAAAGAAGGGTAAAATAGAATAGAGAAAATTACTGAAGGTTGAGGAGGAAGAGAAAACTGATAAAGAAGGAGAAGAAGAGTGTGAAGGAGGAAAAAAAAGAAACATAGTAGTGTAGTGTGACGAAGAGGAGGAGAAATTGGAGGAGGATGAGGATGAGGAGGAGGAGGTGGAGAATGAGGAGGAAGAGGAAGAGGAAATGGAGGAGGAAGAGGAGGAGGAGAAGGAGGAGAAGGAGATAGGAGAGGAGGAGGAGGAGGAAGTGTGGGAGAATATGGTCAAGAAAACGAAGAAGAAAAAAAGGAGATGGAGAAGAAGAAAAAGGACGATAGAAGACGAACAGTGTGCAACACTCTTAAAAAATGTGTGGAACTCTTGAATCAAATTCTTTATCCTTTGTTCGTGAACTTACTTTCATAAGTGCCACTGCTCCTCTCTTTTTTCTCCCGTTTCCTTCTGTGTTCCTTATAGGTCATGATAAATATACATATATCTTTGAGTTCGACTATTCTCCTTAGCAATCTCAGCATTGGTTCATGGAATTTTATTATCACCTTTCCCACACTCATTGTGTAATATACTATTATATTGTTTCTTGGTTTGATATACTGTAATTAAAGAATTTTACACTACGTGGACCCTGGTTCAAGTCCCAAGCGGGGAAACAATTTTTGACCACAGCACAATCACATAAATACGGCCACCCCGTCTTTCGGAGGAGACGATAAGCCGTCGGTCCTGACTACCTAAAAGTAGTCGTCATGTATCATCCATTTCATTACCCACACACAAGCCTATGAGCTCATGTGGGCTTCCCCCTCATAAACAAATAAACAAATAATTTAGGCCTAAATTCGTTATAATTTAATGTTATCAAGCTAATATTATTCTACACATCAACCTATCAACTCTCTACATTTTGATTAAAGTTGAATCAAAGTTCTTGTGCCTCAACTCCATCCACATCAATTATTCAATGTACTGAGTGAAAAAATAAAGTGATTCATCTAACTGTCTATTAACTTTGTAAGGTGTCTCCAAAAAATTCTACAAAAATTTCATCATTGGGAATCACCAGTGAGCGTTTAGACATCGAAGCGGTAGGATGTCTAGAGCACCAAAATATTAGCATTGGAATCATTTCAAAATCAACGCTAAACTTCATCTACTTTTTCGAAAAAAATTATTTCTGTGCCTGGTAAAACGAGTTGTAATCTCTCAAAAAACTCAAGCAATAAACCTTATTCAACCTTGAAAACATTCCAGATAAGGTCGAATTTTATCTATTTGACCGCAAAAATTGTCGCATAGACCAACCATAATGAATAGTTAACTATCAGTGATTTTTTTAGAGCGCATTGTATAGTTCCGTTACACAATCGATGATCTGGATTAAAAGAGTTCATTGTTCAAAATTAGAGCACCATTTTATAGCTGAGTTGGGGCAGCCAATAAACTTCCCTCCCCCCCTTCCCAACACTCAAACTACCCTCCATCTGACAACACTTTGTAATCGTAGAGAATTCCTTCACTCGATATTACATTCTTTACAAACTCTAAACCCAATTTTCTAGTCGTAATTTTTGAGACTTTAGTGGAACATGATTTATAGTGACATGATTTGGATGAGTTTGTAGATTGAGTGGTTCGATTTATTTTTTATGATGTACTTTTTGTATCAAACACTACAGAGGTATTCTATAGTTAACAATACCAAGTGCAAAAGCGCTTGTGTAGCATTGTTAGGATTTGATTGAATTTGCAGCTCAAATACAGTGATTATCATTCCCATTGAATACCTACAAAATATGCTAATCCAGAGAAAAAAAATAGAGTTTATATTGTACAATAACAGTTTTATTCTTAATTGAATAATTGATTGATTCGAAAAAGATTGGATGAATTTGTTTGATTTCCCTTTCAATTTTTTCTGTAAATCAAATTAATGGCTCGTTGTAATGGTGGCTCGTTGGAGGAGTGATAAAGCGCCGGTCTGATAACCAGGTGGACCCTGGTTCGAATCCCAAGCGGAGAACAATTTTTGACCACAGCACAATCAATCACATAGATACGACCACCCCGTCTTTCGGAGGAGACGATAAGCCGTCGGTCCCGACTACCTAAAAAGTAGTCGTCATCTATCATCCATTTCATTACCCACGCACAAGCCTATGAGCTTATGTGGGCTTCACCCTCATAAACAAACAAACAAACAATATTGGGCATTGACTTCGCATGAAGAAAGTTTACAATAAACCTAAATTTATTAATTTATTCCATTGGAAAAATACAATATAAGGGAATCGTACTTGAATCCTGTAATACTGGGGTCATCAGGCACCCTTGAAAATAGTACCCGTTTTGAAATAGTACGCTAATTGACAATTAATTATTTATTGCAAATATATAAGTAATTGACCCATAACATTCGGTTATGTGATGAGAAGTATAAAACCATGCGATTGATTGAGAAAACAATAAAAAAATCCAATTACATTCTAGATTTAATAACGTCTCCAATAGTAAGCTCCATTGAAGAAAACCATGATGAAAATTTGTGATTGGCCTGATCCAAGGTTTATTAGAGGGGGAGTAAAACATCCCCTTTTCAAAAACCTTATCACGCTTCCCGCCTGCCCTACGCGCCTCATGAAATTGGTTCTAAATTGAATTTCTACCATGTACAAATCAATTCACGTTGAAAAAAAAAATCATTTGTGTTCAACCCCTCCCCTCAAATTCGATTCGATCACTAGATCGTTCATGGAAAACTAAATTTATTTTGTCATCTTTCTCATTATGAAATAAATTATAGACTACTGTGTATGAAATCTGGATTAAGACATCATCTCTCATTCTTTTTATTTGAAGTCACATCAATAGGATGTGACTTATCATGTAATGAGTACATTCATGTAAAATTACTTTGATTCAAAAAATTACTGACTACTAACACCAGCTGTTGGAACTCACAAGGAACATACGAAACCGCCTCAATTTTTGACACAAGCTATACGATAATATTATTCTGTTTCAAGTAGAGTCTGTCCAAGCAAAGAAGACTTTCTAGCAAGATGGGGTATGAAATCTGGCGTATGAAATGACTACAGATCGTTCAATATTTGATCAAAAATGATAAATCTGGTCTCAAATTGTATATTAGAATGTTTCCTACAATTTGGGACCAAATTCATAATTTTTGAACCAATATTGACCGACCTGTAGTCATTTTCCCATCTTGCCAGAATGTCTTCTTTGCTTGGACAGACTATATTACATCTCCCAAAAATCAATGACTGTTGTAGTGGAACACGACGGTACCTCCCAGAAATTCATCAATTCACTACTTCAACAGAAAAATGACAATAGGATGAGAATGACGCTACAAAAAGAAGAGAATCTGGAGAGATAGGGAGGAAATGTGACAGGGAAAGGGAAGAGAAAAGGAAGGGAAAGAATGGAGGGATGAATGAGGGAGTGAACAGGGACCAAAGTCACAAAACATCCTTTTTTCAGGGACACGCAGGAATGTGATGTTCTTGTTACAAGCTACAACGCCTACTATGTATCCGAGTGACATACATTCTAACCTTTTCTAACCTTTCTTTTTTGCTCTTTTGCTCTTTTTCACACTTTCTCACTCCACACAAACACACTCTCTCTCTCTCCCTCTTTCTTCAACTCTAACTCTCTTCCTTCCATCTCACCAAGTGTTAATAACGGGTGTCTCAAAAAGGACGCACATCAAAGTTTGAGGGAGAATATATTTGGCCTACGAAATATTCCCACTGCAAAATTCAATGTATTAGCTCTATTGTACTATTTTCTAACGTATTTTACATCACACTTATGTACCAGTAGTCCCAATATTCTTTTGTGTCTGTAATATTAATAAATGTTTGAGTATCATTTTCCCAATTGATGGAATTGGATGATTTATTAAATTAACTAGCCGGCAGGCTCGCTTCGCTCGGCTTCTCCGCCTAGCCAGGGGGCTCCGCCCTCTGGAACCCCGCCCCCGAACCCTGAGAAGTATTGCACATTCCTCCTGAAACACCCTGTATACATAGTTTCACATCTATTATCATATAACATATCACATGATTTGTATATCATAGTATAGTATAAACACCAAGCCTAAACCTTTTTTTTGACATATTCTTACCCTTATCAAAATGAGATTTTTCTTCACTATTGTACATTACCCTCTCATCAATTTCCTGGAGTCACATTGGCTACTTTATCCGGTCTTATTTGCCAGGGCTACTTGCCTATCCTATTGAAAACGTTTTCTATCTCATCATTCCCTCTCTATGTCTCAATTTCGCTCTCTCTCACTCTCTCTCACTCTCTCTCTCTCTCTCTCTCTCTCTCACACACACTCTCAACAAACATATCCTACTTCTTTCTCCCTCGTCTCTCAATCTCTAGAGAACTGCTTAGTGCTTAGGCCTATATCTCCTCTGGTACGCAGTTATTTTTGATAAATGCATTTCCGCTGTTGTTTCATTCAGAGCCGCTTGTTATCATCAGTGAGCTTTCGCGATTGAATTTCCCAAGAAATCCTAAGGAAAATGAGTGACATCCCAGTGTGGTATAGTCTGCCCAAGCAAAGTAGGCATTCTGACAAGATGGGAAAATGACTTCAGCTCGGCCATTATTGGTTCAAAAATGATAAATTTGGTCTCAAATCGTAGATCAGAAAGTTTACTTCAATTTGAGACCAAACTAATAATTTTTGAACCGATATCAATGGAGCGTGAGTTATTTCCCCATCTTGCCAGAATGTCTTCTTTGTTGGGCAGACTATAAAAGATTTCCGATTCACCTCCGGTCTCCAATTCTCGTGAATTCCCTCGAATCTTTGATTTATTGCTTTCACCTTTCGAGAGTAAAATGCAGAGTAGTCACGGCTCATTGCCAATGCTGTCAAATCTTCCAATCGAAACATTTTGTTTCGACAGGAAAGAAACAATTTTGAACCTCCATTTTAATGGAGAGGAATCATTTTTGTTTTTACATTTAGGCGCGAAATATCCTCCACTCGAATACTGAACGATTATCTAAAACAATCACTAGAAGATGTTCTTATGTAAATTTTATGATGATTTATCTGATATGGGATTCCATCAAGATATCATATCATTTCTTCAAGGAATTTCTCTACCAATATGTATACTTATTCAGTATTCTATTTTTTTCAAAGAGTAATTTTTAAATTTAATATTTTTGCAATGATGAATTCTAAAATTTTGTACTCCACTGGAACTGAGAATCCCTTCGAGTATTAGATGTTCACGATCAATTTTTAAAAGATATTATATAATTTCTTCGAGGAATTTTGTATCTATTTTTTCAATGAATTTTCTAATTTGATATTTTTGATAACGGATTATCAAATTTGGGATTTCACCAGAACTTAAAATTTGTTTTAGTATTGGATGTTTATGCTCAATTTTGGTTTTTGTTTTGTTCAAATATCATCTTACTACAGGACAGCAGTCTCTTTGAAACATTTATACATTTATTTATCGGCAGTATTTCAATAGAAAATGATGATTAACTAAAAGTGACTTCCTACCAATAACCAGTAGACGCATGCGTGTTATATTACATAGCCGTTAGTCGCAGGTTTTGTGAGTGTTTTGACAAAATACATATTATAATAAAGAATTTTACATACCATCAGTTGTATCCAATGAATTTCAATTATGAAATTCAGCTTACCTGTAAAAAATAGGACAACAGAATATTAGATGGAGTATTTCCCAATATTCATAACTCGCAGATAAGATTGTGGACACAACCTTAGTTCGGAGTATTTAAACAAAATCTGGAAATAAGACGTTTTGGACAACTATTGTCTGTGTTTTATCCATTGAGTTATGTATTTTGTCAAATAAATGAATATGAATATGAATAAGTAATTGAGAAATCAATCTGTGAATAATGTTTGATAATTATTCCAAGAAGTTATCAATTACAGTAATAAGAGAAATATTTGCTAACGTTTCTTAGGTTATGGCTGTCATTGCTTTAAAAAAAAATTTGGAGATCCATGGATAAGCCGGCAAGGACCTATGCTGTCGCAAACCTGACACCTTGTGATTTTTCTTGTGGGTTACATCACAAAAAATTTGCGACATGAACCACTTAAACAAACAGGATTAATGAAGCAATGACAGCCATAACCGAAGAAATGTTAGCAAAATGTTTGGAAAATAATTGAATTTTGTTTGGACATTTTTAAAACGACTGAGGGAGCACATATTGGAGTTTAATTATGATGCAAAAAAACTGTTTGAGACAAAAAAATTGATGAATGAACCAAATCAACTGTAAGTAATCTGGTTTTTCTTTAAACCATGTTTGAAACCGCACTATTCTCTTATGATAACCCTGTAAAATAACTACTGGTATTACATTGTGAGTGATTGCCGGTTGCCTATCCGACCCCTGCGGACTAAACTAAGACTAACACTGACTAAAGACAGTACTCTGTCAACACAAGACGCCAGTCATGTCTCGAATGGCGATGTGGACATTATCATAATCCGACAAGTGTAATCCAGTGTCGGCTTATCGTGAGCCAGCTTCCTACTGATCTTACCTGTTGCTCAACAATGCTTTTTTGACACGAATCGCTCCCCAAATAATATTTTAGGTTGTGGAGCATGAGAAAACGCGATAAAAGTTCTTTATTTGGGATGTCTAAAAGGTTTTTCCACTCAAGCCAAGGATGATAAATTTTGGAAAACCTAACTAAGTTATCATATTTGGTTGGTGGTTAGTCCAAGCCCGAATGTAGCTCACAGCGTGAATGCTTTTTTTCAAATCAATTAAAATTATAATAGAATTTTTCAAGAATTTATTAAATTTACTAGCCGGCAGGCTCGCTTCGCTCGCCGTCTCCGCCTAACCCCTGGACCCCCGACAGTATAGGCTGTGTAAGTAAGTCAAACAGGCTCGCTACACTCGCCTGCAAAACCTCTGTCAGTGTCAGTGAATTCCGTTCCGTAGGGATTTGAAATTTATTGAGCACAGCATTTCTGCACCTAATCTGGACCTGTTTACCTAATTGCAACATTTTCTGCTATTTTTTTCTAGAAAAATCTAAGAAAAACTCCGAAAACTCCAAAAATAGTAAAACGCTAATACTAAGCGTAACCTTGGGAAGTATATCGGAAGTATATATAGTTTGAAACTTGATTCAATGATTCTAACTTGATCTTCCAAATTAGTTCATCTAAAATCTCGCTGAACCATTGAATTTACAGTTAGGATTGGTCGTATCAAGGCGGAAGATATGCAACCCGCAGCACATCTACAATTTTGAAAACCTGATTACTGGCGTAATCTTGAACGGATTGCAAAAATATTTTAACACAACATTTCTAGACTTTATCTGAATCTGCCCACCAAATATCAACATTTTCTACCGATTGGTTCTCGAAAAAATTAGGAAAACGTTGAAAAACTATAGAAAAACTAAAATATTTGGCGTATCCTTGAAAAGTTTATAAAATCCGTTCTTAGCGCGCGTCTAAACGTCCAACTGAACATGCCTGCCAAATTTGAACGCATTCGGTTCAGTGGATTTTTAGTTCTGGTGATGAATGAATGAATGAATGAATCAGTCAGTGCTATTTCGCTTTTATATATAGAGATTTTTCCAGAATTATAAAATTTATTTATTTGTCCTAATGATAAACATAGCATAGGCTTATACACAATATACAATACATTCACATTGATGCATTGCAAATAATACACAATCTCTTGACGCAAAAAATTTATTTCAAACTTTATCCTGATATACTCGTAGTCTAACCAACCGTGGCTAAGAAGACAACCTGGCAAGATGGGAAAATGACTCCAGCTCAATTGATTGAAAAGACAAGACGTTGTCAAACCACTGATTTATTAAAAAATCGAGATACCTGAGGTATCCCGAAATAAAGTATCCCGATTTTTTTATAAATCAGTGGTTTGACAACGTCTTCTCTATAAATTTAATATAGATAACTACCACAATATCACCTTCACAACTACTCAAAAAGTGACTCCAGCTCGGTCAATATTGGTTCAAAGATTATAAATGTAATCTCACATTGTAGATAGAATTGACTCCTATAATTTGAAATCGAATCGCTCATTTTTGAACCAATATTGACAGAGCTGGAGTCATTTTCCCATCTTGACAGATTGTCTTGGACAGCGCATAGACTACACTTATTGTCGCCTGATAATGTCTAGGCGTTTCCATAACCGAAGCATGGAGAGCAGCCAGCTAAGAGCAACAAATGCAAATACAGGCTTAATATCAGATTATCTCGCATACCGATTTAATACGTGAAAAAGATTTTACACTATCAATTATGTAGAGATGTACTAATATACCTATCTGACATACAGCTCGATATGTTGGTTGCAAGGGATTTTACAATAAAATTTTCAGATGTGTGATACCAAGATTTTCAGATTTCCAAGCAAAGAAGACCCTCTGGCAAGATGAGAAAATAACTCCAGCTCGGTCAATATCGGTTCAAAAATAATTGATTTCTCCTCAATCGTAGAAAATATTCTAATCTGAAATTTGAGACCAAATCAATACTTTTTGAACCAATATTGACCGAGCTGGAGTCATTTTTTCATCTTGCCGGAGGGTCTTCTTTGCTTGGACAGACTATACACTCTTGCTTCAATCGACTTTTTGAGGGAATGTCTTCTTTGCTCGACAAGAATATAGACTTGATTGTGAGTACTAAAAGTTTCAAAAACATGTACATAAAGGTTTTTTGGTATTTATATAGTTTTCCAAAACGGACAGCAATGTGTAATTAATATTACAATTTTCTCTTGCAGGATCGCAATCGCCTCCAACAACCACTTTGCCAGACAGCTGTTGCTTTGGTCCCAGCCAGGCCGCTGCATCCCCCGTAATTGCAGCCGCGCTACGCAACCTACGCAACTTCCAGACAACCTCCACTACCACCCAGCCACCCTCCACCCCTCTACCACCTATCACCACCACAAGTCACGCACATGTGAGTAGCCTTCAACACTTTTCAAAATTCTCATAGTTTTTAAATATTACACTTAGCCTATAACTTAGTGAGTACGTTAATAACTTTCACTTCAACAACAGTAGTCTTTCCATTAGGGTGAAGTGAAAAATGAAAATGTTTGATAATCGTAATGGAATACCCGGGAGTAGTTGCCAAATGGGGAGTAAATGAGACCCTCGAAATTTGGGTTCAGAGAATTAACATCTTCAGGTGCCCCAATGGCGTCAAAATTTGAAGAATTTAGCGAAAATTGAGCTTTTTTTTAAATTTTGTTGAAAATTTTACTTTTCAGAATCGTGATGAAATATAAATTTTAGTTCAGTTTAAGGTCACAATTGATCACCAAAAAAATTAATACACTCTAATATTATATTGAAAGGTGCTCCAAAGGGGTTGAAAATCTTGTTATTTTGTTAAAAATCGGAAAATTTCAAAAGTATTTAAACGTTTTCAAACTGGGTTTTGGAGTTGAAAATGTGATATAATTTCATATTAACGGCAATTTTTAATGTGCTTCATGCAATAAAACTTGATAACAATTGATTGAAAGGAACAAATAAATGTTTGCAGTTGGTCCTTTTTCAAGACATGTGACCTGGACATCAGGGTAGTGAAATAGAATGACAACCTTTTTCAAGCAGTGAATATTATCAACTTTATATTAATACTCGCGCTTTGCGCTCGTCAGGGCTTCGCCCCCTGAACCCCTGATGTTTTTTGGGTTGACATTTCTTTTGTGTTGAAATTTTTCTTGGTAGAATTTTTTTCGATTAGAATTTTTTTCAATTTCCTCATGTTTTTATGGGTGTTGAACAAGAGGGTCTTTGAAAATTCCTTAATTGATAATTTTTTCATTTTCTTCTTTTTCTGGGTTAGAATTTTCGTGGGTTCAGAAATTTTTGCATTTTATTATATCGTTTGAACTGCTAAACAAAAAAGGTCCTTTTTACTTATGCTCTAAATATTCAAATTGAAAAGTTGGTAATATTTGGGGGTACTCAAAACCCCCATAATATGTTTTTCCAAAATTTTGTAATTTTTAAGGTATGAGCTCGTTTTTATAATTCCAAATAGTTTATTCTCATACATCCATCTCATCTGAGGAAACCATTTAATATGTTGTATAAGTGAGCATGTAGTATGAGGAGAAATTATGAAAAATATTACAAGTCCATACTTGTGGTTTAAAAAAATTTGTCAAATTTCAACTTTTGGTATATGTTTCTGAATCGTCTCGATGTGCAGAGTTCAATGATGTATAACACAATAGTTGCCGGTATGAAAATAAGAGATTTACAGGGGATCAAAAATTTGCCAAATTTGACCTGTGTCCCCTGGTGCCCCCCCTGAATATATTTTTGGGGCAAAATGCATCATTATAGGGCTATAAGGACCAAGAAACAAGATTCTGACCTCAAAAACTGCTCTAGAATATCATTTTCTGTTCAAAATTGACCCTTGAAAATTTTCAAAAATCCGGCAAAATTTGCAAAAATCAAAAATTGCCCCTACCGGGTCCCCATATCAACCCGATAGAAATTTTATTGCATAAATCGATGTTTCTCGTGATTCTGAACAAAAAAGGTCCTCTTCAATTTTGCTCTAAATCGTCAAATTGAAAAGTTCAAAAACTTGTGGGGGCCTGTACCCCATGATAGGGGTACTCAAAGACCCCCAAAATATGTTTTTCCAAAATTTTGTAATTTTTAATGTATAAGCAAGTTTTCATAGTTCCAAATTGTTCATTCTCATACATTCATCTCATCTGAGGAAAGCATTGAATATGTTGTATAAGTGTAGTATGTAGTATGAAGAGAAATTATGAAAGATATTACAAGTCCATACTTGAGGTTTAAAAATTTTTCATCAAATTTAAACTTTTGGTATATGTTTCTGAATCATCTCGATGAGCTGAGTTCAATGATGTATAACACAATAGTTGCCGGTATGAAAATAAGAAATTTACAGGGGATCAAAAATTTGCCAAATTTGACCCGTGTCCCCCAGTGCCCCCCCTGGATATTTTATTTGGGCAAATAACATCAACATATGGCTATGAGGACCAAAAAACACAATTCCGACCCCGAAAACTGCTCTAGAACATCATTTTCTGTTCAAAATTGACCCTTGAAAATTTGAAAGAATCCGGCAAAATTTGCAAAAATCAAAAATTTTCCCTGCTGGGCCCCTATATCAACCCGATAAGAATTTTATTCCATTAATCAATGTTTTTCGTGCTTCTGAACAAAAAAGGTTCTCTTCACTTTTGCTCTAAATCGTCAAATAAAAAAGTTGAAAATTTTTGGGGGGCCTGAACCCCATGATGGGGAGAAATTTATCAGGGTCTAGAGGTTTTTCTTGTACTATTTTCATGCCCTAAATCGATTGCTGACCTCAGTTATGCTCTAAAATCAGCCGATTTGGCTGTGGATTTGAAAATATGTTGAAAAATTGAAAATCCCCCCTACTGGGCCCCCTCTATTATCCGGTTGGAATTTTTTCGCATAAACACATGTTTTTTGGGATTCTGAACAAAAAGCTTCCTCATGACTTTGCTGTAAAATCAACGGTTCACTAGACAGAAAATATTCAGGGGGTCCGTACCCCATGAACGGGATCAAATTTTCAAAGTTTGGAGGTTTTCCCTGTGCCTACTCAGTGCCCTTGATCGATTGGTGACCTCAAATCTACTCTCAAATCAGCAGTTTTGGCTGTGAATTTTTGTCAATGAGTGTGTCAGTGTGTCAGTGTGTCAGTGTGTCAGTGTGTCAGTGTGTCAGTCACTCTGTAGTATAAGTTTCATATATTTAGATATGATTGTGATGTGACATGAAATGGCGGAGTTGACGGAGCGCTTTGCGCTCGTCAGGGGGCTTCGCCCCCCTGAACCCCTGGGATTTTTTGGTGGGTTGGAATTTTTTCCATGTTTGAGAATTTGGAGGTTGAAAATCCTTTTCAGGTTAGAATTTACCCAAGTAAATGATTCTCTTGGATGATATTTACACAGTCTTGGTTGATATAGAAAGTTGAAAATGTCCCCCCAGAAACCCCCCTGCAGAGTAAATAATCATCTTTCCATATATTTGTATGTATCTTGGAGTGTTGAGCAAGAAAGGTCCTTTCCACTCATGCTCTAAATTTTCAAATAAAAAAGTTGGAAAAATTTGGGGGGGACCCAAAGACCCCTGGAATTAATTTTTCCAAAATTTTGTAATTTTTAATGTATAAGCAAATTTTTATGGTTCCAATTTGTTCATTTCAGACATTCATCTCATCTGAGGGAAGCATTGGATATGTTGTATAAGTGAGCATGTAGTATGAGGAGAAATTATGAAAAATATTATAAGTCCATACTTGAGGTTTAAAAATTTTTCATCAAATTTTCGCTTTTGGTATATGTTTCTGAATCATCTCGATGAGCTGAGTTCAATGATCTATAACAGAATAGTTGCCGGTATGAAAATAAGAAATTTACAGGGGATCAAAAATTTGCCAAATTTGACCCGTGTCCCCCAGTGCCCCCCCTGGATATTTTATTTGGGCAAATAGCATCAACATAGGGCTATGAGGACCAAAAAACACAATTCCGACCTCAAAAACCACGCTAAAACATCATTAACTGTTCAAAATTGACCCTTGAATATTTGCAAAAATCCGGCAAAATTTTCAAAAATCAAAAATTGCCCCTACTGGGTCCCCATATCAACCCGATAAAAATTTTATTGCATGAATCGACGTTTCTCGTGATTCTGAACAAAAAAGGTCCTCTTCAATTTTGCTCTAAATCGTCAAATTGAAAAGTTCAAAAATTTGGGGGGGCCTGTACCCCACGACAGGGAGGAATTAATCAGGGTCTGGAGGTTTTTTTCGTATCATTTTCAGGCTCTCAATCGATTGCTGATGTCAATCACGCTCTAAAATCAGCAGTTTTGGCTGTGAATTGGAAAAAATGTTGAAAAATCGAAAATCCCCCCTACTGGGCCCCCCCTATTATCCGGTTGGATTTTTTTTGCATAAACCCATGTTTTTTGGGATGCTGAACAAAAAATTACTGAACAAATTTTCTGAGAAATCAACGGTTAACAATGTGCAAAAATTGAGGGGTCCGTACCCTATGAAGGGGGCAAAATTTTGAAAGTCTGGAGGTTTTCCCTGTGCCTACTCAGTGCCCCCAATCGATTGGTGACCTCAAATCTACCCTCCAATTGGCCATTTTGGCTGTGAATTTTTGTCAGTGTGTTATCACTCTTTCGTGTAAGTTTCATGTATATAGATGTATTAATAGTTAGTATTGAACTATGAATAATTGTGAATTCAATGGCAGAATCATTCATAACATTCAAATAAACCAAGAAATCAATGCTTATTGGTTCAGATGCCAGCTACAGTCAAATGAATTACCATTATATTGCTTATTAAACATTAAAATGGTGAAACGTTGTACCTAACTTATTTTTAGGATAGGAAAGAGATAAAGAGAGTGACAAAGAGAGAGATAGATATAGATTGAGAGAGAGATAGAGAGAGAGAGAATGACAAAAAAGAGGGAAAGAGTGACAGAGAAAGAGAGCAAGAGAGAGCACTGGCGGCTTGTACCCACGAAACAGGAGAAGAGCCCGTATATTTTACAGTATAGCACTTCACCTGTTTCGTGGGCACGAGCCGCCAGTGAGAGAGAGTGGAAGTCAGAGAGATAGCGTGTGAAATAGAAATGTTATGGAGATAAATGATGTAGGTAAGACAAGGTAACAGATGACAGCATTGTTTGCATTCAGGGAAGCTGTGCTAGGCGAGAGCGAACACTTGCCATTCTAATGATATTCTAATGTTTGATTAATATGCTTCTGGTAACAAGATTGTCGGGCTGCTTAGTTGGCTTGACGCAATTGCGTTTCTAGATTAAACCAAGTTATTCGGTTACGCCTTGGTTACACTTGCTGAGAAGACACGTAGGTACTATTTAAATTGTATTGTGACGGCCTGTTTTCTCAGCTTGCGTGAACTAAAGTCGGCTAGCATCGTGTAATTAAGGCATCAGTGGGATATCAGCTGTCCTGAGCCCCGTTGGAACGTGCGTCGTTTGTAGGGTATTTGGGGAAAATGGGTTGGACGGTCACCTGTGTTGAAGGGACTTGAAGTGACCAGGAATCTCAATCTTAGTCTCCTTCCACACACCACAATTTTTCAGCGTACGGTTTTTCGTTTTTCTCTAATCATTTCACTAGATTGAACAGTACTTGGCAAACACATTATATGTCCCTGCGCAAATCATATAATTGCTAAGCTCCAATAAAACTATTAAAATTTGTAAAGAAAACTAATAACTGGACGACCAAAAGTAGTGATGACTAGAATGACACGTGATTCCTTTCTGTTCCATAGGGCTAAAATCTTTCACTGAAATAAGACTAGGAATCTAGGTACCTTTTCTAAACTTTTATATCCAGAATTGGATAAATATGTAAAGGTGGAAGTCTTAAGCCGCGTATCGACAGTGCGAGGCATGTCCTTCAAATATTGTAGGTAGAAGGGAACATACTACGATACTGTGTATCATTGCAACGTATCAAAATCCGACATTTAAAAAAAACACGAGTGATTCAAAACCTTAATATAACAGACATTAATTACAGTACTCACATCATTTTATAATCATCATGAAAGGCGAGAGTAGAGATATCTACCGAAGCAGATATAGTCAGTCCAAGCAAAGAGGACATTCTGGCAAGATTGATAAATGACTCCAGTTTGATCAATATTAGTTAAAATTATTAATTTGGTCTCAGATTGTAGTAATTTTTGAATCAATATAGACTGACCTGGCGTCATTTTCCCAAAATGCCAGAATTTCTTCTTTGCTTGAACAGACTATAGGAGAAGAATAGATCATTTGGTAGATAATACATGGAGTGGATCGGACGGCAGTACTAAATTGTTTATCGACAGCCAGTGATTGGTGATTGGCTGATTGGTGATTTAGCCACAATACAAATTCACTTCAATCAATTTCTCCTTTCTTCTCTCTTCTTTCAACGCACGAACACCCCCCTCAACAATAATTCTCTTCTTCATTTCATCACAACCAATTTCTCCCTATTCTTCTTCCTCGTTATTTTCATTTTCTTTCTACTCCCTTTTCTATTCTCAATTTGAGACCTCCCAGAAATACAGGATGTTTCAGGAGGAATGTGCAATACTTCTCAGGCTGATTCCTCACACCAGGTAGACAAAAAAGTTCCATGGGACAAACCCCCAAAAACGCTTTGTTACCGAGATAACAATGGCGGAAAATTGAGATTTTTCAAAATATATTAATTTTTCTAATTTTTTAGAGGCTTTAGTGAGCTTCTAAAATAACCAATTCCCATGTAAAATTAGCTGAGGAATTCAATGAAACCAGTTCCAAGTTTGTAACTTTAATGGTTATTAAGATAATTGGAAAAGTATGCTAGAAAACGCAATTTTTTCAACAATAAGGGTTATAACTGAATAAGGAATTATAAAATTGTATTTTTTATTAATGGAAGTTGAAGAGAGTCGGATTCTAAAGAAAAAGTTAAATGGCGGCGATTGTGTAAATCTTACCCATATCTCAGAAATGGTGATCAACAATCGCAAAATTGACAAAACATAACTCAAGTGATAAATTTGTGTTTAGTAGCGATTTTGCGATTTTTGATCGCCATTACTGAGATTTGGGTGAGATTTACACAATCGCCGCCATTTAACCTTTTTTTTAGAATCCGACTCTCTTCAACTTCCATTAATAAAAAATACAATTTTATGATTCCTTATCCAGTTATAACCCTTATTGTTGAAAAATGGGATATTTTTCCTATTATCTTTATAACGGTTGAAGTTACAAACTTGGAATTGGTTTCATTGAATTCCTCAGCTAATTTTACATAGGAATTGATCATTATAGAACCTCACTAAAACCTCTAAAAAATTAGAAACATTAATATATTTTGAAAAATCTCAATTTTCCTCCATTGTTATCTCAGTAACAAAGCGGTTTCAGGGGTTGGTCCTATTCAACTTTTTTGTCTACTTGGTGTAAGGAATCAGCCTGAGAAGTATTGCACATTCCTCCTGAAACACACTGTATATTTAAAAACATAAGAAAGGATCACAATGCAAGCAGAAGACAATACTTTGACCAAGCAAATAAATTGATCAATATTATTCCTAATTACCTTATTTAACATATTATTGGAAGATCTAATACATTGTTAAAAAGAAAAACTATTGAATTTTTAACTTTCACCTAGCACATAAATTGATTGATAACATTCCAGATTACCTTACTGAACATATTATGAGGAGATCTGATACATTATTTAAGAGAAGAACTATTGAATGGATAATAAACTTTTTGAGTAACTATTATTATCTTTCTGTTTCAGTAGTATGTTTACCATCTCTCTTTCTTCTCCTACCCTCCCACCTTTCTTCTACTTCTTTTTTTTCTATTATTGAATTTATAATTTTTCAATGGTTTTTTGTAAAGAATCATGTTAGCAACACTCAGCTGCGCACAGAATTTTCCCTTGTAGGTGATTGGTCTCTTGTATTTCATCTGAACTTTTAGTTTAAGGATGTATATTTTGTTTCTGAAGAACCACAATGAAGTTTGATTTGAAAACTTTGATTATACTTTTTGTCTGTTTTCTATGATAACTATTACTTTTCTATCTATTTCTGCTTCTTTCTCTTCTTTTTTTATTGTGTGAATAATTATAGAAACACGTTGCAACCAGCATATGCAGTTATGCACGCTTCTATGTCTGGCAAGATGGGAAAATGACTCCAGCTCGGTGAATATTGGTTCAAAAATTATTGATTTGAACTCAAATTGTAGATCAGAATGTTTCCTACGATTGAGACCGAATCAATGCTTTCTGAACCAATATTGACCAAGCTGGAGTAATTTTCTCATCTTGCCAGAGGGTCTTCTTCGCCTGGACAGACTATACAAGCTGAAAGTAAACTATACCGAGTTATCACAGCCTCATTTTTCGTCTTTATTCCACCCTTATATCCTCCTCTTATCCATCCTTTCTTTTTCTTGTATATTTTCCTTTTCATCTTTTCTTCTTCTCAATTATATCCTTTCCTACTTCCTTCCCTCCCCCATTCCCACTCCAACTCTTCTTCGTCTTATCTTTCACCATTCCTTCCTTTCCTCCATCATATCCTCTCCCATCTTCTTCCTTCCCGCATTCCCTCTCCTACCTCATCTTCCTCTCCTCTTTCACCATTCCTTCCTTTCCACCATTATATCCTCTCCCACTTCCTTCCTTCCTTCCCGCATCCCCCTCCTCCCTCTTCTCTTTCACCATTTCTTCTCCTACATTATATCCTCTCTCATTTCCTCCTCCCACTTCCTTCCTTCCCGTATTCCCTCTCCTACACCTGCTTTTCTCTTCATCATTTCTTCTCCTCCATTATATCCTCTCTCATTCCCTCCTACTACTTCCTTCCTTCTCACCTGATTTATCTTCCCATCTCCGTCCGGAAGCAATTCGTAATCCAGCAAGACATTCATGTTACTCTATCTTTGTTTCCACCATCTTCGCGCCATTCTCTCCATCTTTCTTCATTCATCACAACAGCCCTAGCAAATTATAATACAACCCTTCTCTTATAATTAATTACAGTCTATCGTCTGTCCAAGCAAAGGAGACATTCTGGCAAGATGGGAAAATGACTAAAGCTCGGCCAATATTGATTCGAAAATTATAAATTTGTTTTCTACAATGTTTGGATAATGTTTTCTACAATTTGAGAACTAATATTTCATTTTTGAACCAATATTGACCAAGTTGGAGTCATTTCAACATCTTGCCAAAATGTCTTCTTTGCTTGGACAGACTATACATGCTTCGCAAACTCGAATTAATACACGGGGTTCAAGATGTTCATGCATATTATTAAGTTAACAAAATACTGTTCAACACAATTGTTTAGTTGAGATGTTTGTAGTTATTAATCTTGTAGATGATACGAGTGTACTCGTTTGTTAATAAAAGTATTCCAAGATAGTATTCTAAGATCTTCTGATTCCTATTTTCAGCCTGGAACTTTCTCAGAAACAAAATACAAATCAGCATTATATTATTTGAATTTGATGCGATTAATAACAGATAATCTATATAATGGTTTTCCGGAACTCATTTATATGATAAACAGATTTACAAATTTAATGATCAACTTATTTAATACTTCAGTGTAGATATGCTCCAAATTAACAGGATACCTCAACATTTCCAATAACAAAATACGGAGATCAGCTACTTAGTTAAGTTTAGTTATCAGTCTGGTGGAAGTTATGTGATAAATTTGTCTACTCCAATACATAAATAACCCCTCTTGTTTGGAAGTAGAAAAGTTGCATATTTTTCCTATCCTTTCAAATAATTTGTATTGAAAGTAAAAGGTTACATAATATCCCATACTGGAAATATTAATTCAAACTAGGATAGACCACTCTGGAATTGTATGAAACGAATATAGCAGGCTCCAAAAATCAAGTCGCTTGACGAATGTCTTCTATTAATGTTTAGCTCTGTCAGGACAGTCTGAATACTGTTTACAGAAACGTAACGGTTTGCTAAGGCAGCTCTCGACTCGATAGAGCTCTTGCAGACCGCTAGCGGACTGTCCTCACAGAGCTGCGCATTAATAACAGTAATTCGCCAACCGCCTTAATTTTTGGAATCAGCTGTAGAGTTCGCATTTTTAGAGCAAGAAAAGTGATGGATTAGGAGAATTAATAGGTGAACACAACGCTGTAACCTTTGACCTTCTATACACTTTCTCCTACGCTAGAAAGTTCGCCTTCATCCATAATCAAAACCAGAGCGGCGAGCCCTTCAAATACTATTTCAACTCATCTTTCCAGCTCGGAAAATTCTGCCGCTCTTAGCTTTCCGAGCTGAGAAAACTTTCAAAGTGGATAATTATCAAACGAGGGTGCAAATTTAGATCAATATTATCCGTCAAAAATAGGGTGATGAGGATTGAGATGGATTAAAGGGAAAAGAAAGAGAGAGAAAGGAATTGAGAAAGAGAGAGTTAGAGAAATACATCGGAAGAGAGAGGTAAAGGAGAGAGTGGTTGTGAGATGAATAGAGTGAGAGAGAGAGAGAGAGAGAGAGAGAGAGAGAGAGTTGTTGAGAGTTCTCCAAAAAGTTCTCAAATTTCGGTACCTAATTATTACAATAGCACCCAAGATATCTTGTAGATATTTTGCAGTAGGGTTAATGCTACACAGATACAGAGTTTTATATATAGATATAATGGTGAAGAAGAGTTTATGAGCCGAACTTGAGGATCAAGTGTTTTAATTGGACAACAATTTAATATACAGTACATAAATCCCTTGAAAATTAAGTTTCTTAGGCCGGTATAAAGCAAGGTGCATACAACAACAGACGTACGAAGAAGAAATCCCTTCTGGGTTATAAAATGTTGCAAAACACAGACGGATAGACGGACTTCTGTTTGCATTGCAACATTTTATAACCTGGGAGCAGTTTGTTGCAGTGCGCGCTTTTCTTTAGACGGTAAAGCGTGCTGTACACGGGGACAGTACTGTCGGCCAGTTGAATATCTGTAGCCAATCAGCTGTTGTTGTTTGACTCAATGTCAAGGCAAAGGTTGTGATTGACTACAGATATTCAACTGGCCGACAGTACTGTCCCCGTGTACAGCACACTTAATTCTACGCTTAAGCCTAGTTTATACGATGTCAATTGGCGAGACAACTGTCTCATGACAGTTGAAATTTACAGCTTTAAAATCATCAGCTAGGCATGGCTTTATGAAAACTGTAATAGACAATTTCAGCTGTTTGCGCCCGGCATCAGTTGTCTTATGACAATTGACTCGCCAATTGGCATCATATAAACTAGGCATTAGTTCTACGACATATATGAACAGAGATGAAAACATGTTTCCGTATTTTTATCTCATTTCTTCTGATTTGCATATGACATAGGAATCTCGAAAATATTACCATCCAAGGTACGTTGTTACTGGTCGACTGGAACAATGATCGTTTGCAGTCGATCAGCTGTGGCTAATAAATAACAAGAGTTGTGATTGGCCACAGCTGATCGACTGCGAACGATCATCGTACAATTAATATGAAATGATAACGTACCATCCCAGGTAGCACGTAAGCTTACTTCAAGCTGTACATTGAGTGGATTTTGAATTGGAAGTTCCAGTTTGATCAAACCAGCCTAATTCAAACTTGTAACAGGCTGTAAGCAATCAAGCTGGAAGTTTTTAACTTGTAACAAGCTGGAATTTTCATTCTTAAAATCAACCTTGAATGTTCCAGCTACAGTCCAGCTTGTTACAAGCTGAAATTAACCTTGATTTCAGCTTGAACTTTTAAGCTTGGATGATTAAACTTGATTCCAGCTTGAACTTTCAAGCTTTGCAAACAGCTTGAAACGTGGTAACTTCTTAACTTGAATCTAGCTGTATTACATCTGTTGACTGTAAGTTCCAAGCTTGTATCCAGCTTGTTGAATGGAACATTCAAGCTGGAAACCAGCTGGACCCCAGCTTTTTGTGCTATCAGGGATTATACCGGCAAAATATCAAATTTCGACCATCATCTCAACAACCATTGAAGTCCCATTCAACTGGTTCGCACGTAGGCTTCTTCAATGGGAGTTCATAAATTCTCCTAAATACATAGTTTTGAATAATAATGTAAATCATTTTCCAATTATTTTTATTTTTCATCAAGCATTTCTGCTTTCCTTCCAATGGAGGTTTTTGCACTATTCTGTCTTGAAATCATCCTGAAGAGCCCTGGCAAATTCCTACTAAAACCCCGAATAATAGACTTGATAGATATAATGGATATAAACATAGATATAACCCCATCGTTTCTTCAAGCACGTGATCGTTCTGAATGAGTTCTTGAACGACTCTAATTCTATTTGCAAAACTTTCCGTGCCAGTGATTTTAATTAGGTTTCGTTGCCACAATCTTCCCCAGTTTTCATCGATGCTTTTATAGTCTGTCCGAGCAAAGAAGACATTCTGGCAAGATGGGAAATTTACTCGAGCCACGTCAATATGGATTCAAAAATTATAAATTTGATCTCTAATTGTATAAATCATTCTATTCTACAATTTAAAACAAAATTTTTAAATTTTAAACCAATATTTACCGAATTGGAGTCACTCTCCTATCTTGCCAGGATGTCTTCTTTGCTTGGACAGACTATTTCCAGCATTCAATTTTTGAGAGCGAAAAGTGGTGAGAGGAATACTGTAGAAGAAGATTAGCAGTAAAAACAAAAAAAAGTGAAAATAAAATTGGTGGAATAAAAGAATGGAAGTAGGGCCAGGATAAAAGGGGTTGGGAATGGTCTTAGAGATGAATAGGCCTATGAAAGTAATGATAGAACTAATAAAAAATAATTGAACTAAAAATAGTAATAATGAAAATGTTATAATTAGGACTGTGAAGAGCACTAACAAGAGCAAATACAGAGAAAAGAATATATATAATCTGGGTACCAATGGGGTAACTTTTATTATGTATGTCGTCGATTTTTTCATCTATTACGACAGTTTAAAAAGCTTTAAGCTCAATTATTATTAATTTTTATCCAAGCGATTGAATTGGTCTTTCATTGAACAAAATTTTATTTATCACGATAAACACCTCTCTACAAATCGGCTTTCTGATACGGAGAAGTGATACAGAGTTTAAAATTGATACAGGTAGGAATATCGTTGAAACGAGACATTTGCAATGCTCATGAATCACCAACATATTGAAAATGAGATGATTCTATGTCTCAGTCATGAAATACTTCGAGAGCATTCCACTGGCGGCTCGTGCCCACGAAACAGGTGAAGTGCTGTACAGTAAAAGATACGGGCACTTCACCTATTTCGTGGGTAGGAGCCGCCAGTGGAGCATTCGAACTTACTTCAGGTATTTGTTGTTTCAGTTGAATGAATATAAAAAAAATGAAGCATTAGGATTCAAAGACCTTAATAGTTATTTTCCCCGATTTTCGGTATTGTCAAATGAGCTAACCTCACTTTGTAACCCCACGTAGCAAATATTTTGTGTCTCAATGAGCTTCCTTTCTGCACGATTGTGTATCAATTTTGAACTTTGAAATCACTAATGAGTATCAGAAATGCCGTGTTTTAATTCAAACATTTTGTCGATGAAGCCAAATATCTGGGAATGACATAAGATGCGAAACTGCGATGGAAAGCGCATGTGAAAAAAAAGGAATTGAATATCAAATATTCCAAAATGTATTGGATGTTGGGGAGAGATTCTACCCTATCAACCTACAATAAAATATTATTCTATGAACAGATTCTTCGACCTGTTTGGATTTATGGTATTCAGCTGTGGGGATGTGCTAGGAAGAGTAACATATACATAATTCAGAAATTTCAGAACAAAGTATTGAGGAACGCTGTCAATGCTCCATACTTCTTTAGAAACTCAAATCTCCACAGGGACCTTCAGTTAGAAACAGTAGAAGTTATGATAGCAAAGGCCGCTAGAAATCATTAAGAGACACTCCACAACCACCAGAATATTCAAGCTCTAGCCCTTGTTGACAATTCTTCAATATTGAGGAGACTGAAAAGGAAGAAGCCTACAGATTTTGTGTGATGTGAATAGTGTGATTGCAGAAGTCAGAATGTATAAAACTAAAAAAGTGTGTGATTGGTGTTTAAAATATTTAAGAGCATTGCTCTGTTAGAGTTGCAAAGGAGGATTGACTTTGAAAGATCTTCTTTAGTGTGAAATTCCCGTATTAATTTAGGATACAACTGAACTGTTCTAGCCAAGTGCTAGATTGCAGTTAAAATTCATTAAAAAAAAGAAATGCCGTGTAATATCGGCATGGCATATCATGCCGCGTCATGAGGCATCAAGAAATGGTGACACGATTATTGTATAAATTTTATGGTGTTCAAAGAAGTTTGGACCGAACATGTAGCAGAATTTAAAATTGAATACTAACTGAATTCATTTCCAATCAACGAATGAGAACAATAGTAATTCTCACTTAACTACTAAGTAGAAGTTGAGATGTGACAGAGACACTCTTGGGATCGCACAGGAAGCAGAAATGAATGAATATGGAACACGCTAAACTGAATTCGAATTTCAATCACCTCAACAAGATCTGGTATGAAAGTAAGTGTGAAATGAAGATAGTGAACAATTACGTTTCTATAGCAAAGAAGACATTCTGGCAAGATGGAAGGATGACTACAGCTCGGTCAATATTGGTTCAACAATGATAAATTTGGTCTCAAATTGTAGAAAACATTCTGCTCTACAATTTCAGACCAGGTTTACAATATTTGAACCAAAATTGACCGAGATGGAGTTATTTTCCTATCTTGCCAGAATGTCTTCTTCTTGGACAGACAATACAATCACGATAGAGAAAGAGAGATACAGTACTTGAATTGGAGATTCGCTATCGGAATGATTGAAACAGTTTGAATAATTGATGAGTCTCTCTTTAGCAAAGGCTCTTGTTTAATTTAGCCGCACTAATTGGTTTCTCTCCTGTTTCTAGTCAAGGGCTTGGCTTGGCATCTAGGTTGCTAGCAAAGTAAAGAAGACATCCTGGCAAGATGGGAAGTTAACTCCATCTCGGTAAATATTTGTTCAATAATTATAAATTTGGTCTCAAATTGTAGATAAGAATGTTCCCTACAATTTGAAAACAAATTTTCAATTTTTGAACTAATATTGAACGAGCTGTAGTCATTTTCCCATCTTGCCAGATATCTTCTCTGCTTGGACAGACTATATCTAAGGTGATACCTTCACAAAGCGTTTGATAGAGCACGAGCTACGTTGTAATGGGTCGCCGTCAAAGTGTCTCCCCGACAACCGTTCCCCTCTTGGTTTTGACCACAGGCGTCAACCAGTACCCTGCTGAAAATATGCCAGTGCCGACAAAGTGTCTCCCCGACATCCGTTCCCCTGCTAGAATGAAGGATACTCGCTGTCGGGATCGTGCCCGACAACGATTCCCCTTGAGCGCTGCCGACAAAGTGTCTCCCCGACATCCATTCCCCTGGTCGAACGAAGGAGACTGGCTGTCGGGCCCGTGCCCGACAACCATTCCCCTGGAGCGCTGCCGACAAAGTGTCTCCCCGACAACCGTTCCCCTATTGGGCATCAACACCAGCTTGTATAGTCTGTCCAAGCAAAGAAGACCCTCTGGCAAGATGAGAAAATGACTCCAGATCGGTCAATATTTTTTCAACAAATATCGATTTGGTCTCAAATTGTAGATCAGAATGTTTCCTACGATCGACACCAAATCGATCATTTTTGAACCAATATTGACCGAACCGGAGTCATTTTCTCACCTTACCAGAGGGTCTTCTTTGCTTGGACAGACTATAGCAGGCGGGAAAGTAGTAGGGCTACAATCACACTGCTTAACACATTCTATGAATTTGATTATTAGAAGAAAAGCTTGTTAATGTTGTGATTGATACGACTGCAAACATTAAAAGAAAGAGTATATTTCTCTTCCCAAATTCCTACACATGAATGAATGAAAGAATAATTTTCACCAGTAAAAAGGCAGGTAAGTTACAATCAAAACAATTTGATGCTTACTGTGAGAATCACGACAAGAGAAATGAATGAGACTTTAAAGCCTGTATGGAATGACTATAAAGCCTAATTTGAAATATACTCTACCAAATTTGACCAAGAAATTTTGTCAACTTCATGCTTATATTTTCATCCTCTAATTTCGTAATTTCTTGTTAGGCCTAATAAGGCCTATCCATAATTATGATTATGGTTAGTATCACACGATAGTATTCCTATTATCTTAGTGGATCATAATGAATCGTATCACACGATAGTATTTCTATTATCTTAGTGAATCATAAGAGATATAAATAAATTTTCAATGTCATTTGTTCCTCTTAGCAAAAGTGTGACAAATGAGCAAATTATACAAATAATCTTTGTCTTAAGTGTTATATCACATTAAAATTTGAATGTTTGGCAAAGGTATGTCGACAGACAAGGAGATTTTACGTCTCAGCATACTGTTGTGAAGCGATTCTTACCAATGGTCATCCTGTGAGTATTAGGTCTCTGTAAGGGTTCTCATCCACTGATAAATTACAATCATCATTGATCGACATGCCGGTTTAGGCCAGCATTACACGGTAATATTTCTATTATGAAAATAATTATCTCGTAATTTCATCTCTTCAAATATGATTTTAAGTGATTATAGGAATATTACCGTCTAATACCGGCCTTACAGCTGTTTTAACCGCCGGATCTCCATCCACTTGGGGTCCACATCCACTGTCAATTCAAACATCTATTTTTCACGTCTAGTTTTTTGTCGTATTTATAAACTTTACTGGACTTGATAAACACTGTGATGTGTCCTTGCGCAAAATGTGTTTTTCATTGAAATTGATAGGGTTGACAAGAAACCTGACGTACCTACAAAAATCGTGGAGTCTGCAATATTGGCAACGAACACTACAGACTTTACAGTCTCTATACGGATACTAGTAGCTAGTATCTAAATACTACAATTCTAGTATCAGTCTCCGAGGTTTCAAGGAGTGAGAATATTAAATATTATTATATTGATAAATAAATACTCTATGGGTGATAGTGGGGGTGGGGCTTCCGGGAATTTCCAGCAGAAATTCATTTCACCAAAAATGGTGTCTTCATTTAACTGTGATTGGTGCGTTCCCCTCCATAGATTTGGCGTGACTTTCAAATATAGAGAAAATAAAAGCTACTCTATGAGGGTTCATGAGGGCCTAAAAATGTTACAATTACTTTTTCAAAGTTGTAACTTTACCAAAATCGGTTACAGGTAGTTTTTTTCAATATTTTATTAAGTTATACAAATAAAGTTTCAAATAGAGCCTATAAAAATAGCTGGTTATCATGACAGTCAAACACAACTCACCCTTCTGCTCAAAGACTTTCATAAACTCATTTAATTATCCACATTATTTCTTTCTTGTCTATGCACAGCACACCTGGGTTCCTGGGTTTTATATCATCATCTCATGGGAAGTGTATTGGACAACAAAATCAATCGTGAGAATTTTTTTCATGGCTATCAATTAAAAGCCTACATTATCCAAGCAGGCTTGATCGAAATAACATCTCACACCATATCCCGAGAAACAGTCTATTTTTGTGTTCAATTGCGACTACCTCAGAAGCCATTGATGGGAAAAGTCGCATTTGGGCTCAAATTGTAGAAAATAGTCTTTTCTCTTTGGATACAGAGAAAATACAATTACCACTAAGGGTTTTCAACTCCCCTAAATTGAAAGGGGATCCGGGGGGCAAATTTTTGCATTTTTGAGTTCAATATAACGTTTACCACTTTGCTAGTTGAGGAGGGTGCAATTTTTCAATGATACCCATTGATGGTTTTGATCGTTAAAAGAGAATATTTTCAATTTTTCCATTGGTAGAATTATTCTATTTCTTCCGTCATAAATATAGATCATAGAGCGAAAAAATGTGCTTATTGATGTGCAGAAAAACGTTGGTAAAAGTAAAACTCGAAAGTATTGGTGTGTAAATCTTCAAAAACTCATTTCTGTAATTCTGGTGCACAGGGTATGATTAAAAAACCTGACATTTTATGCTTGAGTGAATCATGAACACTATTCAACTTAGATTATAGAGCGAAAAAATGAGCTCATTGATGTACAGAAAAGCGTTGTTCTTTCAATCCTAACAAAGTTGAGGTTAGAAAACAGGGTATTTTATGAGTAATATCCCGTATTTATCGATATTATGGAAAAAATGTTTTATCATCACGTGAAAGAGACAGAAATTCCGATCATAATCAGCTAGTAGCCTAATATTTTCTCAGGGACTATAACCAAAGTCTATGGAAAAATAGAAAAAGCGAGAATTGAAATAGACTTAATAGGCTTTTTTGTAACATGCTCCTCTGCATCAGATAGAACGTAAAAAACTGCGTTGAGAACCGTTTCAAAACATTTCACGGGATTTGTCCAACGAAAGTTTAAAGGCGAATATCTGTTTTTCACAGAAAATCACCCCAATATAGTAAAGATTTTCAACTTTTTTGTTTACGCAAAGTTCAATGTTTCGCTAATTTTAGGTGGAAGGTAAAAGTAAAACTGGAAGGGATTGGTGTGGAAATCTTCAAATGCTCAATACTGTAGTTGTAGTGTACAGGGGATGATTGAAAAACCTCACATTTTATCCTTGAGTGAATCATGAACACTATTTAACTTAATCGAAAGATCTTGTCCAACGCTGGTGCAAGGGATGTTAACGCCCTGCCAAGCCGCAAAGCGCAAGTTGAAATCTTAGTATTGGTAATTACGTAATATGAGTCAAAAAACCTTTTTTGTTCTTTTTTAAATATAGTTACTCTGTCTTGCGAAAGAGCATGCCATATATTTTCGATTATATCTCGGTTCATAGGCCACATAGAGTTCTGGTTTTTACAAGTTGATTGGTAGCCTACTATCCGACACTACAATATTAAAGCAAAGTTTTCATTGGATTCGGTGTTAATTTGTTTTCCAATTGAATAAATGAAATTTGAAATGAGACAATTTATTTACCTGAGTATTGATTAGTGAATCAGGTGTTGAGCGAATTCCATCACTTTTAAGTTTCAAAAGTAAGTTATGTGTTTATCAGCTGTACACATCATAATTATGTTATTTTAATTTTTTGCCTTTCAACTCCAAAGTCTCTGTGTTCTAGGACTCGCTTCTGGATTATTCCGCTCAAAATTTTATAATTCGGTCATAATTTAAAATGAAAAGTAAAAGATGGAAATAACAGTATAATAGTAGCCTATTTAATTAGTAGCCTAATTTTGAAAAAATATAAACACTTTTTTAAATGCACTAAAAAGAAGAAAATAACTTTCTTGATGACACTATTGGTTAATAGGCCTCTCTTATATTTCTGAAAAAAGTATTCAAATACAACTCAAACGAAAAAAGTGTGTCTCAAGACAAATTAAGCTTTAAAAAGTAGAAATATTACTTTCAAAAGTACAATAAATACTTTCAAAATTCTAGTTTCGAGCCACAATTTTTTCCTTTGAGTTGTATTTGAATATATATATATTTTTAATATAAGAGAGGGAATTCCTATTAACGTATGAGTTGTATTTGAATACTTTTTAAAGAAATATAAGAGAGAGAATTCCTATTAACCAATAGTGTGATCAAGAAAGTTATTTTCTTATTTTTGGTTTGTTTATAGAAGTATTTATATATTTTTTAAATTACTGTTATTTTACGTTCCCACTCTATAAGAATTCTGAATTCGCAAATCATTACTTTCGCTCAGCCAATTAAATACCTCTAATAAACTCGAACAATAGGTGACATTCCAGGGAGTAACTAGAAATTATTTAGTCATTAAAAATCAACATAATATTCTATTGTGTACTATTATTCCTTTCAGCCCAAATAACCAATTAGAGTGAATGAGTTAGCTCGTAGTAACCTCAAGTTATTAATGAGATACTCAACATAAGCAGAATCTTGACACTCGTATACTGCTGCTACTAATAATTCAAAAAATAACACGTCCACTACCCTTGCACTAAACCAAACAATGTATAATTGGATAGATCAATGTACGGATCATTAAGTTTTGGATGTTCGTTTTGAGATTAAAGAATAGATGCTATTTTCGACAGGCCTCTACCTAGACCAGACTAGGGAGCTGTTCTCATCGCTAATTAGGGTTGTTGAGTTGGAAAACCCCATAGTACAGTATCTGTGGAGCGTGGGAGTCCAGATAGATTGTTGAATTCAGTGAATAGGCAGGATGTATTATTTTTAGAATTGGAAGTAGTATCTCAGTGTCAAGATTCTGCTTATTATGTCAATGTCTGCTTCCTTCAAAAATATTTCTTAATGAACATGAGATGATGGTCTACAGTCTACAGGGTAAGGGTAATGAACTTTACATGTACGGAACCTGATATGGACAGTGTTGACCTACAATCGATTTCGGGTACATAGGATGAGCAAATAGGTAGATTGATCAATAGTTGGTGTGAGGGGATTTTTTGCACAGAAATTGTAATGAGAATATAAAAACTATAAATCTTATAAGGAATATCAGAAATAATTCATTAGTATTTCTTTATTTCGTATTTTAAAGGATGAAATAAGAAAACCTTACTTGACTGTACACAACATGCGATAGTATTTTTTCACAGTAGGAATAGCCTAAGTTACTCCTAGAAAATTTCATTTGCAAAATCGAGAATTCAATGCCTTCTGATATTATCGGATATTGTATCATTAAGCAGTAATAATTGCTTCTACTTTTTCCAAGCATTGATAACTTTCACTTGTTGAGTACCAGTAGTTGTGAATGTGATATGATAGTTATACATATTGAATGAAAATATTCAATTTTACATGAAGCACATATCACGTTATTCATCAAAACTATGTAGGTAGAAGTTGAGAATTGGATAGGATTCTGGTAAAACAATTCTCAACTACTGTTATTGAAACATCTATTGTGTTGAAGCTCTTTGTTATTGACACAAAAGATTTCTGGGGCAGCCCTCAGAATGGGACAGAAGGTGAGATGGAAGTCATCATAGAAGTCATCGGATAGCAAAGATAGAGGACCGTTGTTTATTTTACAACAACGGATGTTTTGACACCCACCCTAGAAAACAAAAAATCGTATGCAACGAGCTGGAATAATTTGGTAAAGGGGTGCTTTCCGAAACTACCGGCGCCCAGAGTACAATAGAGCCTACGTGTTTAGAAATTTATGTCGGTGGTGGCCATGAACCACTGGACATAGAAGTGTGAATTTGGTCTCAAATTTAAGAGAACTTAATTTCGCCTTGAGGGATTTTGAAGTACGAATGAAATAATTCACAATTCAAAGTTACAAACTTTCAAAGTAACGGAATATTTCTTGTAAAAAAATATGGCGTTTTCAAAATCTATAGTATTATATGTTGATATCACCAATCAATTGATTAATATCTAATGATTTATAGAAACTGAATGTTTTTCAAACGCCAGTTCATGAAATTCTATTTTTTCACAAGGACTCTCAGGTATTCGAATAAGGATACAAAGAATCATAATACCTAAAAGATTGAATCTCCTCCAAACACTCGGTGGGTGGGTGGGTGTTTAGAATATAGATATAATTTGATCACCTTCCAAAGTTATTCAACACAAATAATCTATCAACATTTAATTCCATTACTAGGAATGGCGTCTTAGCTCTGTATGAATTACTCTTTGGTCCTTCTTTTTTTAAATTCACGATGGACTCTCATTAGGCACGATACCATCATTCTTCCCTCTCCCGTTGTGCTCCTGAGCTATATCTTTCTTTACCCTACGACGAAAAGCCTACTATTCGATCTCTCAACAGATGCTGTATTTAATGGAAAAACACTTTGGATGAGCAATGTAATCTTGGAAAAAATCAATATCACTTTGAAAAATTTCTGCCTCCAAGAAAGTTTAGCTACTAAAGCCACGTTTACACCGGAATGTTAATAACATTAGTTAATATGATGAGTTACATAATATATAAGTCTATATAATAATACATTATTCAAAAAAGTTATTAACTAATGTTATTAACAATCCGGTGTAAACGTGGCATTAGAATTTCCTTCAAGTCATTTATTTGCAAATTCTTATTTAAAAATAATTAGTAATAGTAAAGCACGGCTGACATTTTATCAGTTTGGATGATCAAAACATGGAAATCAAATGGAACGACATAATATAGGCTACTCTTTTCAACAAAAATACTGTAAGAATTAATTATTGTCAATGGTAGAATAATATTCAAATTTTTCGCCTATTGTCAGCTGTTAAAATAAAGACTTCTATTACATGTTCAAACTAGAGATCAATTTATGACTTCACATGAAAGTTCCCTTGATTTGAGAACATTATTATTTCTCAAGATAATATCTTTAAATTTGCCGCTAATTTTTAATCAGCTTTTCTATTGAAATCAGATGGATTTTCAAAATTTTCCATGTGTCATTCTTTTCAGCCGTGATTATTGTGTTGAAATATAATAGGCATGGGGGTATATATAGATATACCGTTGCTGAGATATTATTTTTTTTCTCCTGAAAAAGGATGATAAGTCGGTCGATTTCATTGTCCAACGAACTTGACCTGTATAAAGGTTCGAAGAATATATGTTTTGAATTTGAAGCTGATTAAAGAAGGCGTTCGTGAATTATTGTCGAACACACAAACGAACGAACTTACGAAAAGACAGACAACGAATTGATCGTTGAGTCAGAAGTAGAAACTCGCTTCGCTCGTTCAACAAATGCAATTTTATACATTGATAAAAACGAACATAGATCTACTATTCGTGTTGCACTTCATGAAATACGTCCAACTGTTATCTAATACTTATAAATATCGGGGCAACGAGCTTCGCTCTGCTGCAGCATGCTACGACCGCACCGCCTCACGGATAGGATGCACAGATGCACCTTTTCTAATTTACTTTAGAATTCCAATAACTTGATTTCAAACCATTTCATAACTTTTGAAGTGATGACATTGATATTGTAAAAGAATATCAATAAGTATATTGACTAAAAAAAAGTCATGAATATCAGCTAAATAAAAGATAACTAGTAATCTAGTACTTGATGCTGGTTTGTTAGCATCATACGCATTCAAACTATTATTCGTTCTATTATTATTCCAATACTGCAAAGATGGTAAAGTACACAGATAATAGAACACATTAGTATCCTAGTATCTGTAGTAAAGTAGATCAGATTTTCGCTCGATGAAAATATGGGTTGATTTTCCAACCTCTGTATAAATTTCAACTTTCAATTTTTGAATGAATCCTAGTAGTTCTGTGAACTACTACTTAATGTATATAGTAATATTATTTTAGTACACAGGTAATTCCTTTTTCTTTCATATTATCCTTGAAATGACATATTTCAAATAACTTTATACATACATCGTCGCACAATTTCAACAGAACATTCCTGTCCAATTTCATCACAATGTATTGCCGCCGTAAACGCGGAACAAACATAAAAAATTCAAAATCGTCGTTTTGAATCTAGATCTCACTTACGTTCGGTCAATTAATAGATTAAGGAGGTATTTAGGAGGTCCTGATGGAGCTAGACAAACATGATAATTGGGCCATTAAATAGAAATATCTGGTACCGAGCTTTGCTCTGAAGCTGCGGCCGAACTGTTGAATTACATGAATATGATATTGTAAAAAATAAATTCAAAATTGATATGATCACCTCTCACAATTTTTTGACATGAACATGTGTTATATTGAATGTAACTCCATTTACTCCAGCTGGATAGCGTTGGTCAGCTAACGATAACAGCCATTATACGCAGTACTTGGGATTATGCATGAATAAGGAATATTTAATTCTATTAAAATGAGAAGACATGAAACTTGGTGACTGTAACAATTCTATTCATGTGACTTCCTTTCTAATTTTCAAACAAATTCGCTTCGGCAGCTGGCGGTCGGAAAGAGTGCATTTCAAATGCAATTCTATGATGGCTCAAATCATATGACTTGTAATGAGCTATTCAGGGTATAAATTCAAAGGTGCCGTTTTCGAAAAATACCATTTTTGGCATATTATTTGCCATTTTCTCCGCCATTTTTTATTGGATTTGTTTCGTTGATGGCTGAAATTGTAGGGCATAATAAGGGTATTATACACACCAATTTTCAAATCGAAAAACGATTTTGGTCGATTTGTAGTGATTTTTAAATTTTTCATCCCCTGATTTCACCCCCTATTCTTGGACCAATTTGACTGGTTAACGAACTTGACCGAGATATTAACACTGATAATTCCTGTGCAAAATTTGGTCGCTCTCCAACTAGCTTTTCGGGAGTTATCGACTTCATAGGAATCTGTAAATATATAAATATAAATATATATATATATATATATATAAATGTTATATATATGTTATTATATAAATAAATGTTATTATATGTATATATAAATGTAATAATATATACAGGAGACACTTGTAGAATTGTAGACACTTGTACATTTAGAAACTAGACTTAACTTACATTTTTGAGCCAGGGATATTTCAGCTGCTGAAGCATATATATATATATAGCACATCATAGAAAGTCACTTTTAGATAATTATTCCACAAATAGACAGATTTAAGTGATGGATAGGAAGAAAAACACAAATAAACTTACATTTTAAGGTGAAAATATTTCGGTGTCTGTGCCACCTTCTTCAGTTCACAGCAGAGAACAGCAACTGTTTTTCTTCCTATCCATCACTTAAAACTGTCTATTTGTGAAATATATATATATATATATATATATATATATATATATATATATATATATAGGAATTTGAACGGACATCAAATTTGTGTTCTAGGGACTCGAAAACGTGTAAAAAATATATCACATCTTAAATTTTCGATTGTTAGGGCAAGACCAATAGTACATTTTTTTAAATGAAATGCACTAAAATAGACCTAACCGGAATTGTGATTTCATGTGATGTTATGAGGGGACAGTTTGTCGGGATCGCAACCGGCAACGGGACCCCTAGAGCGTTGCCGTCAAAGTGTATACCCGACATCTGTTCCCCTACTAAAAAGAAGGAGACTGGTTGTCGGGCCCGTGCCCGACAGCCATTCCCCTGGAGCGCTGCCGTCAAGGTGTATCCGCGTCAGCGGAGCACCTTCTAAAACCTGCTTGGAAAGGAGACCAGTTGTCGCCGTCAACCGGTCTCCTAAAAACTGGCTTTTAAAAAAGGGAATGGCTGTCGGAGAGACACTTTGTCGGGGAGACACTTTGTCGCGTACCCGTTGTAATGTGTTGTCAACAAAGACACGGCTTAACGGTCTGTGAAGCTCGGGATCGATATCTCAGTTACTCAAATCAACCAAAGTTAAGTTAAGATGATCAATCGAAAATCTTCCTGCAAACGAGCAAAGAAGAAGTACTCTCGAACTTAGAGAAGTGATAACAGGTGTAAAGGGTCCAGTTTAGGAGTGATAACTACTCAAATCAACCAAAGTTGAAGTTAACCAATCAAAAATCTACTCTGGGTGAAGAAGTAGGAAGAAAGTTATTTCACAATCACTGGCGGTTCGTAATCATGGAAATGGTGAAGTGCCCGTATCTTTTACTGTACAGCACTTCACCTTGAAAAATAAATAAAAATCAAACACCTTTTTTTTGAAAACTTTAAAAATTATAAAACACACATACATGTTTCGAGATCTAAGCCCATTTTCAATGTGGATAAAAAAAAAAAATTATTTTAAACAGCCCTGTTTTAAAGTTCTTTATTCAAGCACTTCACCTGTTTTGTGAGCACGAGCACCATTGCTCACAATCTCTATATATAAAAGCGAAATGGCACTGACTGATTCTTTCATTCATCACCAGAACTGAAAATCCACTGAACCGAATGCGTTCAAATTTGGCAGGCATGTTCAGTTGGACGTTTAGACGCGTGCTAAGAACGGAAAAATTTTTCAAGGATACGCCAAATATTTTAGTTTTTCTATAGTTTTTCAACGTTTTCTTCATTTTTTCGAGAACCAATCGGTAGAAAATGTTGATATTTGGTAGGCAGGTTCAGATAAGGTCTAGAAATGTTGTGTTAAAATATTTTTGCAATCCGTTCAAGATTACGCCAGTAATCAGGTTTTCAAAATTGTAGATGAGTTGCGGGTTGCATATCTTCCGCCTTGATATGACCAATCCTAACTGTAAATTCAATGGTTCAGCGAGATTTTAGATGAACTAATTTGGAAGATCAAGTTTGAATCATTGAATCAAGTCTTAAACTATTTATACTTCCGATATACTTACCAAGGTTACGCTGAATATTAGCGTTTTAAATTTTTTTGGAATTTTCGGAGTATTTCTTGGATTATTCTAGAACAAATTGGCATAAAATGTTTTGAATTAGGTGAACAGGTCCAGATCAGGTGTAGAAATGCTGAAATAAATTTCGAATCCCTTCCGAACGGAATTTGCAGGCGAGCGAAGCGAGCCTGTTTGTCTCAGCTGTTACTGACAGAGGTTTTGCAGGCGAGCGAAGCGAGCCTGTTTGACTCACTTACTATGCCTATACTGGCGGGGATCCAGGGGGCGGAGCCCCCTTGCTAGGCGGAGAAGGCGAGCGAAGCGAGCCTGCCGGCTAGTAAGATATTTATAACTCGACAGATTCAGCATGGTATTGCCTTCCGTGCATCTCACAGGACATGCTAATTCTCTCAGGTTAAAATATTATTCATACTGATAGTTTCATTCGCAACATCCTCTACTGCGTTTCAAACCATTAGAATTATTAAATTCAAATTCATGATAATGATAAATAAGCAGTCCAACGTAGGATGATTGTAGAATAATTATTGAATAGAGTGATAATGCTCGAGCAGGAGAATAATAGAGAACGAGAAAGTATTCATCTAGTCAGCTGATTCATTCGCCAGTTTTTCATCACCAACTATAGTGATTTTAATGTAGAATTCCTTTTTCCCCTTCCCATGCTACCTTAGGTTACACTGGTGTGTCCTTTAGTAATCCACTTTCGTTGCGATAAAATATAGATTTTTTTTATGGCTAAGAACACAAAGTTAGGCATTTGGCGAATGACTGTTATCACTTCTCAGCTCTATCAGGACAGTCTGCTAGCTATCTGCAAGGATAATCTGAACGAGAGCGTTCCCACCTATACTAATTTGCTCTAGAAGACAGCTTCAGACTGTCCTGAGAGAGTTGAAAATTTATAACAGTCTTTCGCCAACCGACTAACTTCTTTGCTTCAGCTATACTTGTTAATAATATTTATCACCTATACAATAAAAATAGCTTTAGTTTAGCTATATCTATAATTTATTTATATCTACAAAAATTACAGCTATCAGCTATACAAATATATAGCTATATAATACACAATATTCAGCTATATCAGCTGTATAATATTTATCAGCTATACTTGGCTTAGCGCTTTTTGTTAGGAAAATCTTTGGAAATAACGTTTATGAATACGGTCCCCGAAGGAGATTCTCCTGTATTTTGGGAATTTCCGGGATAGAACGAACATCTTTGCGAAAAGTAACGTTCAAGAATACGGCCCTGAGAGGAGATACTCTTGTATAGTCTGTCGAAGGAAAGAAGACATTCTGGCAAGATGGGAAAATGACTCCAGCTCGGTCAATATTGGTTCGATAATTATCTATTTGTTTTCACATGATAGGAAACGATCTGTTCCGTGATTTAAGACCAAATTTATATATTTTTTAAAATTTTGATCGACTCGAAGACATTCTCCCATCTTGCCTGAATGTCTTCTTTGCTTGGACAGACTATACGTTGATACTTTCTAAAATCGAAACAGTTTTACAAAACGTTTGCACAATTTCTTGATAGAGGAGATCGAAGATATAGTTCACGTAAGCTGAGAAGATACACTGTTACAATGCACTCCACTTGTTAGTGCGTCTCTTCTCGGTATCTCTTCAACGCTCAGAAGAGACGTCACAAAATAAAATGCAGGCCTATTGTGAAAGCGTATCTCCTCAGCATGCGCGTACTGAAAGCATCCTCTTTACAGGGCAGAATTTTGATACGCAGTGATGATACAAAAGTTAAAAATTAATACGTAATCTAACAGGAAGTAAGCTCATCGGCACAAAATATTTGTAAACACGACCTTTCCACACTTTTTATATAATATACGGCATTTGAGAATCAGTAATTTTGGCGACAGTTTGCAGATCAATAATTACTTGTTTTTTGGTCGAGTGGTGGAAAAAATTATATTTAATAACTAATATCTTTAGAACTTTATTATAATATCTAAATCAAATAAAATAAATAAATTTATTATAATAGAACAAATTATAATATCTGGTACCGAGCTTCGCTCTGAAGTGAAAAGATAATATGAAGCATGCCATGCCATAAAGTTGTAAATGCCAAAAATAGAATTTTTCAGGAGAAAGAAAAAACATTGTTATATGTAAACCAAAGTGAATTTTATTGAAAAAATTTTTTTCCAACCTTTACAGAGTAGGATACACTAGTATGCAAAGTTTAGTACAAATTGATTAAATAGTTTTATTACAATAAATTCCAAAATAATGTATTTGTGCCAAAACGTTGTATATGCCATTGATGTGCAAGTGCTAAACGTAGTAAATACCATAAAACTTGCACTGTTCAATTATCAGTATTTGGTGTCTCCTCTAAAATTTCTTCAAAGTAGTCCCTTGCTGGTTGATCAAGAAAGGGTAGCATCTTCCTTATATCAGCTTTCTTCTTCTGAGGCACCCCAATGTGTGAACGACGAAGGGGGAGATCCAGATTTTTGAAGTCTTCTACACTGACTCCATCTCTCAACACATTAATTCCTACACTCCAACCTGCTGCCTCACCAGTACCTTTTGCTATCATAACCCGACCAAAGTTCACTGCAGTAAGTTTCAGTTGGTTAGCTGTTGAAATTTTCAGAGCTTTGGTATTCAAAAAGGCATGAGCAATGGATTTGAAATCATGGAATTCCTCAATAATCTTGCAGGTGAATGGATTCTTAATTCCAGCACTTACTATGATTTCAACTAAGTCCATAATTGTGTAGGCTTTGCATCTCTTTTTCCGTTTCTCTATGATGGCGAAGTCCCTATCACAACTCAAAAATGTATGCCCTTTAACTGGGTATTTGTGAACAATTTCTGAAAATCTACCATAGGCCAACAACACAAGATACATTGCTATCATAAATTGGTTCTTATTTTGGCCAGCGCAGTTGTCTGACCATAATATCAATTTCTTTTTGTTTCCCACATCGGCCTCAGTGGTCAGGTATTGGTAAATACATGAAGATATTTCCAATGAACCTCTTCCTCCAAAGTTCTCACTCCATAAACACATAAATCCTTTGTCTTTGCTTGAATCATGAATCCCCAGATTACAGCATGCTAACTGCTGAGCATAGTACATCTCAGTGTGTGTCAGTTGGGGCAAGTACATCTGTTGTTGCAGGTCGAATGATATCATATACACATCAGGAGTTTTAGCCAAATTAGCATCACTGGACATAGATTTGGTTGCTGCCTCGGCTCGCCGGTGATGCAATTCCTGCTCTATTTTGGCTGCAGCATCTCCAGCCTTTACCCTTAAATTGAGAGTGTCACAAGTGGAGCATGTGTCAACTCTAGGCCGTTGAAAACCTAAGTTGAACTTTGTAATGAAAATCTCATTGTACCATTGTCGACTCACAGGTACCTGCCCTTTGTCATAGTCCTGACAATATTTTTCAAGGAAAGCTCGGTACATGCGGCTGACATCGAGGTCAGGAGACAAAAACCGTTTGGTTAGGGATTTAGCTCAAGCATAGTGACTCTCCTCAGAAGGGAAACTGTTTATGTGCTCAATTATTTTTTGAGACCATTGCACTTTGTCATGGGATTTCCGCTGACCTCCCCTTTTATCTGTAGCATCCATTTTCCCCTCCAAAATATTTGCTCCTATCAACTGCACTCTTCTTGCAGTCACTCCAAATGTATTGCAAAAAGTTCTCATGCATACTCTCACCTCACTGCCACCAGGTAAAATCAAGTGATAGCTGAAAGAATGTTGTCTTCTGCTCTCTGATGGGTGTTGGTATTGCCCATATCTTCTTCTCTTGATCAATTGCGGATGAATGAATCTTTGAAGGTAGGCTTGTTGCTTGTTGTAATCACCCAGTTCATAAAAAGTTCCAAATAGTTCTTGACGATAATCTAGACGGATGCTCCTGCAGAAAAGCACACTTGCAAGTGACCTGGCAACATACAAAAAAAACAGAATGATTATGCTGAGAAAGTACCAGGATGGTAATATTGTATGTATGTATAAAAAATGAGTACATTACTGAAATTTGTAGAACTTATGTTGATGTTGTGTAATCTTTCCATAATTGAAATAGAACAGAAGATGTTGTCGAATTTCACTGAATTAAAAATTTTGAGGTCACAGGACCTTGGTTCCATGTTTTAGTAACACTTTGGCTGTACTGATGAAGCAGGAGGTCTCATAAAAACTTAATTGGATATCTCTTAATTTTTCAATTGTGTACATTACTGCCAATTTGAAGGTGTTGATCATGTTAAAATGAGTTAAGCATAGTAAAATGATAAACATTGTAAAATGAGTTGAATATGACGTATGGTACAATGAGGTGAACATGACAAATGAAATATTATAAATCGGATGACTTGCCATGAAGCTACTAAAAATTCAGAAAATATTGTCATTTACCCATTAGAACTACAAACTCTATTCATAAAATTCATAGCTGACAATTCAATAAACATGATTATTCAGTTTCACTGGCAAATGAAGTTATTACACTGTAGATAAAAGTTGATTGTGAAAGTAGATTTCATCTGAGAACAAAGTAAAAGTAGGCCTAATATTTTTAATTTTTTGGACTTGTAGTCATTATTTTAATGAGAAGATTCAAAGCTCTACTCACTTGATTGGACTTTACTTTGAATTTTCTTGTAAAAATAATGATTTTAAGTAGTCAATGTGAGTGTAAACGTTGATAAAAGTAATAGAAGTAGCATAAATTAAGAGCACAAAAAGCGTTCTGCTTACCTCTGTGGGAGGATTCTTTTCGAGGTTAACTTTCTTTGATTTTGCAGAAACATACTCCTTACCACTATTTCTCTGCTTCTTCCTTATATTTTTTTCCAGTTCTCCTCAGATTTTCTTTTCTTCTTGGGAAGAAAATCTCCTTGACTTTCCATATCAAAAAGAACAAACTTGATGGAACTCAAACAATACAACACGTTACAGAATCACTATACTCTATACTGCAAAGAAAAACGTAACTTGCACCTTGGCGTTTACAACGTTATGACTTGCACAACAATTCTAGTTCAAAAAAATACCGCGAAAAGCGCCACTAGCCTCATAATCTCATTCTGCACTGTGAAACATGGCGTTTACAACCCATTTCTGCAATAAAACACATTTGCCATGAAATGGCATTTACAACGTTATGGCATGGCATGCTTCATATATATTTACTATAATTAGCAGATGGTATACTGCAATCTAATGATTTACTATTCTTCCATCAGTGAAAAAACTCCTGACACCTGTTAGGGAAATTAAACTTGAAATTCCATTTACTCACGCTAGATAGCGCTGGCCAGCTAACGATTTAACAGCCTAAATGAAGTACTCCAGCAGAGTATTCCTGAAGGAATATTTGATTCCTTTATTATTCCTGCCAGAGAGTTTTCCTGCACATGAGACCTGGTGCAATCTTATTTTTCCATCACGGTTACATTACATTTCAAATTTCAAGGAAATCGTTGGAGCCGTTTTCTAGATCCGTGGTTCCGCATACATACAAACATACATACTAACATACGTACAAACTTACATACAAACATGCATACAAACATAGATACAAACATGCATACAAACATGCATACAAACATAAATACAAATATACATACATACAAACATACAGAAATTGCTCGCTCAATATAATAGGATTTATAAATTTCGTTTTCAGGTACGATCAGGCAGCGGAGCGCGCTGCATGAGTGGCTCGGGCTTCCACACGGTGGGCTGCGAAGAGAGGCTGCTCGCCTGGCTCAGACACACCGCCGACATTCTATTCGTGTTGGGCTACTGTGTCATCGCCTTCCTCAAACTATGCTTTCTCGGCATTCTTAGGTGAGTCTAAGTTTTCAACTGTGTATATTTCATACAGTACCTCCAATTGAATTTGTATTGTAAGTAAATGAGTAAGTGACCAAATTTCTACTGTTGTTTAGTTGTATAGTAAGAGACACTGGCGGCTCGTGCCCACGAAACATGTGAAGTGCTCGTATCTATTACTGTACATCACTTCACCTTTTCCATGGGCACGAGCCGCCAGTGGTAAGAGGAGCAAATTAGTGATTATAATCATGTCGTATCTACATGAATTGCAGAGTTTGAAGTTATGAATGGAGGAGGGATAGAGTGATACTCGAAAATTTATGTACTATCTGACAACTATCTGTGTACTATCTGATGTACTATCTTGTGTATTAATAAATGAAGTGAAAGGGGAAAATAGAGAGTAGATGAGAGGGGGAAAATAGGGGAAAATAGATAATAGAGAGGGGAAATAAGAGATGATAAAGGGAAAAAGGGAGAATAAGAATGATAAATAGGAGAAGGAGGAGAAGAAGGAGAAGGGGAGGGAACGGAAGTAAGAAGGAGTAGGGTGGGAGGAAGATGAGAAGAAGAAAGAGAGATGTTCGAAATTCGATGTACTATGTGACAATTGTGAGTTGATAAATGATAAAGTTAAAAGGAGTCTTTCTCAGATATAAGTAGACAAAGAGGAGACAGGAAGTAGGAGGGAATGAAGATTAGATTAGATTACTTTATTCAATTAGATAACAAAATTCAGCTTAGATTATACATTGTAATATAGATGAGTGAAACAAAATTATCCTATAAATTTCACAAAATAGAGACTTCTAGTAAAAATACGAAAAACGGTGATGTAATGAATGCAAAATTTATACAGATTTTAAATTGGAGGTTCTGCAAAATGAATAAGGAGTGTAAGTTATCTAAGTGAAAAGGCGAAGTTTAGACATATATATGTCCATTCTTGGGAAAGGATAATAAGGTTATCCTTTCCATTAACACTTGGCCTTAAGTTGAGAATTCATAACAAGCTATTAGAATTACTAAAGATAGTGAGAAAAATTATAGCATTTAAAAACTAGATTTAAATGAATTAATACGATATCAATCAATAATTGAATCATATTATAAGATAAGTAACAATAGAAATGATTGTGGTAATAGTGATGGAAATGGGTAATGATATTATGAATATATTATGAGGAAGAAGAGGAGGAGCAGAAGAAGAAAGAGGAGGAGGGAGAAAAGAGTGATAATCAAAATATGATGTACTATGTGGCAATGTTAAATTGATAAAGTTGAAGAAAAAAGTCAGTGACAAGTTTATTAAAGAGAAGAGAGGGTGAAGGAGGAAAAGGAAGAAGAAAGACAAATAGAAGTATGAGAAAAAGAATCAGGATGAAGTGAGAATATAATTAGGAGAAGTGGTAAAGGACTAAAGAAGATGAAAATGAAGAGGATGAGAAAATAGGAGTAGGAGGATGAGGAGGAGGAGGAGGAGGAGGAGGAGGAGGAGGAGGAGGAGGAAGAGGAGGAGGAGCAAAGAGGAATAACAGATATCAAAGCGTCGTTGTTAATTACACAAGAGCGACGATGATGGTTGAGGTGAGTATGGTCCGGTCGAGCAAAAACGACATTCTGGCAACATGGGAAAATGACTTTAGCTCAGTCAATATTGGTCAAAAATCATAAATTCCTTCTCAGATTGTAGAGCAGATTCATCTCTTCGATTTGAGACTAAATTTATACTTTTTCAACCAATATTTACCGAGCTAGAGTCATTTTAACATCTCGCCAGAATGTCTTCTTTGCTCAACCAGACGATATCCATCTCCAACTGACATCGACCAACGAGCATGGATAACTGAAGAGGTACTCAGCCACTTCAAAATCCACTCCACTGAGTCCCCCTTAGTCCCTGTTCCCTCTACAAATCATATAAATCACCATTCGGTATGTATATAACACTCGAGTATCTATGTATATCAATCCTGAATCTACTATGTCAACTGTTTCTGAAATCCGTATACAGCTAATGAGTTCATACCCATGAACATGGTTCGTCAAACCATATCAAATGGTTCCTCAAACCATATCAACTGGTTCCTCAAACCATCATATAGCTTCTGAGTATTATCGTAGATATAATATTCTGTATAGTTAGTCTATGGTATTATTTAGCCTACTTGATTAGTATATCAGGTATCAGGTATTTATCCTCGTGCCCTTATATGTAAGTTTTGTAAGCTAGATAAATAAATAATAATTATTATCATTTATTGTTGGAATTGCGACTTGATAACAAGTATTTCAAGCAAAGGTGATAATGAGTGAGTGAATGAAAGATGATGAAAGTTTACATTGAAATTTTCACTTGAAAAAACACTTTTCACTCTAGGAAATTCTGAGTTTTGATGAAAGTACACTGTTTACAATAAATATCAAATAAAAATGTTAAAATAAAAAACATTGTAAATTTTGAATTAACCAGAAAAAATTTCAGAGCAAAATAGAACCAAACTAACAAGAAGCCATTACCGCTGTTATAATAATTATTAGCTAATACCTGAATATACCTATAAACCAGGAATCAGTATACGGTTTACCGCATACCTTTATGAATATAATTTCTGGAATCATTACATACCTTAGGACGAGTACATAATGCATATACCATTCCTGAAGTCAGTTTTAAATAACTCTAATCAGTCTGAAATGATCATAATCACTCTAAAATAATCCTTGAGCCTGAAGATACGTTTCTGACATATACAATTCGATCACAATAATATTATTACAGTCGAAATAAATTTCATTGCAATTGGATACCCCACGACGTCCCTAAATTAAATAATTACTCACCCAACTACAGACTAGTATAGAGCAGAAAGACATTCTGGCAAGATGGGAAAACGACTCCAACTCGGTCAATAATGGTTCAAACATCTCGAGTTTGGTCTCAAATTGTAGAACAGAATTTTTTCTACAATTTGCAGAGACAGATTCATTACCTTTTAACCAATATTGGCCGAGCTGGAGTCATTATCGCATTTGCCGGAATGTCTTCTTTGCTTGACCAGTCTATACTCAATGATCGAATACGATCGAAACCCATCTGAATGATTGCTTGAATCACCACTCACAGCACAGGCGGCTCGTGCTCACGAAACAGGTGAAGTCCTGTACAGTAAAAGATACGAGCACTTCACCTGTTTCGTGGGCACGAGCCGCCAGTGCTCTAGAGATGGCAAAAGTGGAAAGGTGAAAAAACGAGTGAATATCAAACAATTCGTATTAATATGATAAATCTGAGGCTGTCGTGGAACCGATTTTGAGCGAGCTACCATTCTAGCCCTCTTTGAAGAACCAATTTTAATTGCACTGGCGGTTAGTGCCCACGAAACCGGGTGAAGTGCTGTACAGTAAAAGATACGGAAACTTCACCTGTTTCGTTGGTAAGAGCCGCCAGAGTTAAATTGTTGGATGAAATATGATTAAAAAAATCAAATAATGCAACTAGATAGCATTGGAAGTAATCAACTTCCTTATCCCATTGTTATAAAATGGTGGAGGCCTACCCATTGCTATACTTTAAATCGTATTCATAGTAACCTCAAATAACAAAGCCTTTCAGGGTTACCACCATACATTTATATCCACATAGCTATGTGGTAGAGAGAACCAAGAGTCCTAACTCCACTCTTAATAAAAACATTCAATCAATCATTTTCTTCTTCTATTCTGGGCACACGTTTTACGTGACGACAATGTACCGATGATTTTATAAGAAAGAAAACGAAAGCACCCAAATATTGAAAGGAAATGAAAGACACCCCCAGTGAGAGTGGAACCATTGATTATTGATACCGGGAAAGTGAAATACTGTAGATTCAAGTGATATTGTTACTATAAAAAGATGCAATCAAGCAGGCAATCGGTTTCAAATTAGTTCAATTATTGATCTTATATTCCAATTGTTGCCTTCGTCTGAGGGCTATCAACAGACAATACATTATTTAATACTTTTGGACAACGTTTTTGCGTAACTATTAAATACCGAATTTCGCAGAACACCCTGCTCTGGTATAGTCTGTCCAAACAAAGATGACATTCTGTCAAGATGGGAAAATGACTACAGATCGATCAATATTGGTTCAAAAAATTATACATTTGGTCTCAAATTGTCAGAAAACATTCTGATCTAGTATTTGAGACCAAATTGATAATTTTTGAACCAATTTTGACTGAACTGGAGTTATTTTCCCATCTGGTCAGAATGTATTCTTTGTTTCACATGACTACACCCGCTAATTGCTGCGTAGTATTCCATTGTTGGCACCCATCTTTACACCTCGAATAAAAATTACATCAAATTCACCCAACAACTAAACAATATAACATTTTTATTCAGAATGAATTACAGTAGACTTTGAAATAAATTATTTTTCCACAACTAGTCTCTAACTATTCATAGTCATTTTCGAATAAACTTATGATACACTTATTAGTCAGTGAAATATAAACTTATTTTTGAGGATACTGTTACCATCATTGATGGCAGCCCTAACAAACAAGTGAACAATGAAAAACAGAATATGTACTATGTGGTGGTGGTAGCTGAATTCACATTCTTATATTCGCTTATGTGATCAATTATTTCGCCAATTTCCCATTGTGAATAATTTTATTAAATATCAACAAACGAAGAAGGACTTATGGAGTTCGTAACTCAGCCTACAATATACCACCCACTTCGCTTAACTACATATTCGCTTAGCACCATTAAATTAACACCTGACAACACGTTCGTTTCGCGCCAAAATCAACCGCTTTTGGAGGGAGTTTTTGCCGCCAAAACCCATCAACAACAGGCGCGCTTTAAGCGGAAGAATACGCCACTCAAGCAAACCGTTAAGAAAGAGAAGTAGAGGAAGGAGAGGAAGAAGAGAAAGATGAATGGTGTGGAGGAGGGGGAGGAGGAAGAGGAGGAGGAGAAGAAGGAAAGGAATAAGAATAACATGAAGGAGGAGGAGTAGAAGAGGTAAGAGTTGTCAGCCCAACTTTCCTTTCTGAAATATTGAGTTTCCTATAGGAGACAAGCAGATACTCATTCCCTCAAATAATGTCACCTTCCACTTCACTTCCGTCTTCCACTCTCATTTTGTTTTCCCCATTCCTTCTTCTATATTCCACCATTCTCCTCCTCCTCCTTCTATTAAGAAATTGTGAAGATTATACTGTGATTGCTATTCTATTAAATGGAAAGACAAGATATTTGACTTTTGTTTATTGTCAAACCACTGGAAAAAAATCGGCTTACTGGTTTCGGTGCTACATCATTATTAATCTCTGGTAAAATAAAACTTGAAGTAAGGTGAAGCAGTATTAAAACGGCTACAAACTGCTATTGGTATATTCTGCCCAAGCAAAGAAGACCCTTTGGCGAGATGAGAAAATGACTCAAGTTCGGTCAATATTGGTTCAAAAATTATCAATTTGATCGTAGGAAACAATTTGATCTATTATTTGATCTATTGACCACATTTATAATTCTTGAACAAATATTGACCAAGCTGGAGTCATTCTGCCATCTTGCCAGAGGGTCCTCTTTGCTTGGATAGCCTATAGTTGCTTGAATCATCAAGCACCATAATGAAAGATAAAACATCTTCTAATCTTATATTCCTTCTTCTCCTAAATATTTTCTCTTTTCTTCAAGTTAACCATTGTCAACTTCCTCTTTCCTTCCCTTTCTTTTTTCTATTACTTTCCTTCATTTTAATCTTCTTCTTTTTCCTTTCCTTCCTTCATCTTGCCCATCTTCTCCTCTCCTACTTCTTCCACTCCCAGTTATTCTTCCTATCAATATTAACCTGCCTTTTCTCTATCTTTATATGGATCTTCTTCTTGCTCATTCTTATCATCATCATCATCATCATCATCCATCTTATTTTCTTTCTTCTTCTTCTTCTTCTTCTTCTTCTTCTTCTTCTTCTTCTTCTTCTTCTTCTTCTTCTTCTTCTTCTTCTTCTTCTCCTCCTCCTCCTCCTCCTCCTCCTTCTTCTATTTCCTCCCACTTTATCCCTTCTTATTACTTCTTCTTCTACTCCTTCAAAAATTCTTCTTCTCCCTTCTCAACGTATCAATCGCCTCTTTCTTCTTCTTCTTACTCATTTTTATCTTGTTCAACTCATACTTCCAGTTCAACCTGTTCCTTCCATCTTCTTCTTCCTCTTCTTTCTTCTTAGTCTTCTATTCCTCCTATTATTCTTCCTCCTTCCCCCTCAGATCCTGTCCTCCTTGTGTCCGTATCTCTACTTGTTTATCTCACCCTTTCCTTTGCCCTCAATTTCTCCTCCTCCATGTCTTCAAGTTTCAATGTTTCTACCATGAAGAATTCCTCTCATACACGTTTTTCCTCCTTTTTCTCTCTCCTCCTCCCTCCTCCTCCTCCTCCTCCACTTTCCTCCTCCTCCTCCTCCTCCACATGTTTCTTTTCCTGCTCCTCACTTCTTCCTCCTCCTCTTCCTCCTCCTCCATCTCCTCCTCCTTCTCCTCCTCCCTCTCCCCCTCCTTCTTCATCTCTTCCTCTCCCCTCTCTTTTCTCTGCTTCATACCATTTCACACATTACATCCAACAAAAGAGTTTCTCTCTCGGACATATCTTCTTGCCAAATCACTCGAAAAAAGAATGATATCCTACGAGGTGGGAACACATTTCTTGATGAGATCCTCTCCGACTTCTATTGAGTGGGTGGAGTTATCTATCCTTCCACAAATTTCAATTCTCTCCAGCTAGATAGGCTACACATACTCGAAAGAAAAAACGACATTTGATGTATGGGGATATTTCTCAGGCTCTAGATGTGATTCCCTTACTCATCTCTTCTCTTGTTGTATCATACTTTTAGAAGTAGGCTATACTTCGTGGTATTGAGAATGACAACGTTTTTCAACAGACTAGAATGTCTGTCTTACCACTGGCGGCTCGTGCCCACGTAACAGGTGAAGTGCCCGTATCTTTACTGTATGGCACTTCACCTGTTTCATGGGCACGTGCCGACTGTATTATTTACACTCATATCTTGTAAAAAATATCTTTGATTTTAATTATTAAAAGTTTCAACGAATACAGTAGCCCAAAGAGAAGATAAGTATCTTATCGTGTATAGTTGTTCAATAACAGAAGCCTTTAGGAAGAAATGGCTGCCATTTCTGCTGCCTAGTTTATAATTATGTTATAATTTTTGCTATCATATGTCAATAATTGATCGAATAAGTGAAAAAATTTCCATTCGTGAAATCAATATGATTACGATTAGTGTAAAAACGGTAGGTTGTCTGAAATGATTTCACCCTGAAAATATCAGTTCTGCGCATGCGCAGTTACACTCTCACTTCACTCCGCCATCTTGCAAGAGGCTCTTCTGTTCTTGGCCTAACTACAGTATTCGATCGAATTATTACAATGATCTATGGAAATGGATATCATAGTCTAAAAGGAAAATACTAGGCTCGGCCCAAACTAGCCTATTTCTCTTTAAATTTCAATAGGTAATGGTGTCCAACCCTTTGTAAATTAATGTCACGCACATCAAATTTCTGGGACAGGATAATTTCATAGAGAATAATACAGTCACAAGTGAAAACAATCTTTCATTTATTGATTGGGAAAATACATTTGGGTGGCTCGTTGGAGGAGTGATAAAGCGCCGGTCTGATAACCAGGTGGACCCTGGTTCGAATCCCAAGCGGAGAACAATTTGTGACCACAGCACAATCACATAGATACGACCACCCCGTCTTTCGGAGGAGACGATAAGCCGTCGGTCCCGACTACCTAAAAAGTAGTCGTCATCTATCATCCATTTCATTACCCACGCACAAGCATATGAGCTTATGTGGGCTTCACTCTCTTAAACTTAAACTTAAACTTAAACATTTGTAACCAACCACAAAATGTTATCTCGTCTTGATCAATCTCAATATATCAGCTGAAGATGTATTGGTAAAATGTGAAACCTGGTTCTGTAAGCTTCTATAATAAATCATTGAAATTTATAAAAATCTAAGTTTTTTTATCAGTATATTATTTCTAGGTATGGGTTGTAGATTGAACATCGAATAATTGGGCGAAAATTTAAATTTTCATCCTGAACCGCTTGAAAGGAAATGTACATTTCCACATTATCTAATTATATATTAATCTGAATACATAATAAGGATAAGGAGTTTAGATATCACTGGACATGAATGGTTCCTTATTAATTCTCAACGTGTATTCTAAACAGTCTCAAACAATTAAACTATATTCTCATTGTTTTCTGTTAGCTGTAAAGCATGAAGCTATCAATTATGTCAATCAAGACATCAAAATCGAATGAAGGTATACTATCAAACGATCGAATTATATTCTCATCATATTCTATCTGATATATCAGCCTCACAAGAAGCCTTCAGTTATCTTCGATCAAGCTTCAACATGGAAGTTCGAAACACTCTCAAACCGGCAAACGACATTCCAAAATGAAGGAAAAAAGAAACATTATCAAACAAAGAAACATTTTCTAACGAAGGAACATTCTTCTCAGACGGATACATGTGGAACGTAACGACTGTCGGCAGAAGTCGATCAGCTGTAGCCAATCACATCTCGACTGCGGCCGACAGTCGTTACGTTCTGCACAAACCAGAACGTACCTTAAGATACATTCTTAAACGAAATAACTTTCTGAAACGAAGGAACAGAAAGTTTACATTCCCAAACGAAAAAAACTTCCCCAAACGAAGTAAAGGAAAATTCTGAAACGAAGAAACATTCCCAAACGAAGGAATGTAAAATTTTCAAACGATCAAACCATTCCCATCGTTTTCCGAAAGCTTTATAACGAGAATTCGAGCTTCATACGATTTCTCAACGTTGAACTCTTGTTAAGATAACAAATCCCTCGTAAACTGTCGACTCCTTCAAAGAGTAACCAAATTATTGTCTCAGCAAACTACTCTACACACTGTCAAACACACACAGTCTGAAAGCAGGCGCAATCGATTAAAGCTAACAGTTTGCTGTTAGCAGAAAAAGAGAGAGGTGAAAGGGACCAAGAGAGAGTGAGTGAGGGAGGGAGAGGAAGAGAGAGCGAAAAATAAGATACTTAATGGAAGCGAGGAGAAGGGACTAAAAAAGTTGAGAGAAGGTGGAAATTGAGAGATTGAAGAGAGAGAGAAAGAGAGATGGCGAGAGAGAGAAATAGAACCAGGGAAGGAGTAAGAGTGAGGGACAGAGAAAAGAGGGAGAAATAAGAGTGCTAATAAAAGCGAGGAGGTGAATTAGTGAATTGACGAAGGAGGGACTGAGACATTCCAGAGAGAATAGAAATTGGAATGAATTGCTTGAGTAAGGGAACAAGAGAAAGTGAGAGAAAGAGGGAGGATGCGGGAGAAGTGAGTGAGAGAGAGACAGAGAATAAGTGACATATTGGAAGCAAAGAGGAGTGAATTAGAATTTCAAGAAGGACGAGTGACTAAGACATTTGAGAGGAGGTAGAGATTGAAAGGGATTACTTGAGTAAGAGAAAGAGAGAATAAATTAAGGAAAGAGATGAGAAAGAGAAGCTGAGAGACATTCAAAGGAGGAGAGAGATTTGAAAGTATTAATCAAGTAAGAGAAAGGATTGAGAAGGTAGAATAGAAGAGAACGTTCAATAATTGAGTGAGAGGGGAATCACTAAGAGAGAAAAATTTTGTCTAGACGAACTGAGTGATAAAGGAAGAGAATGGAAGTGAGAGATTCAGACAAATCAAGGATAGAGAGAAAATAAGACATTCAAAAATTCAACACGAAATAAACAGAAACAGAAAGAGTGAGCGAGAAATGTGAAAAATCAAGAGAAGTGGTTAATCAGTGGTTAAATCAGTGATCAAAGATATAAAGAACAAGAAATTATTTGAAGTAGAGCGGAAGTGAGGAATACGTAGAGGGAGAAAATGAAGTGATAGGGAGAGGATGAGACAGACAAAGAGAAAGATACGTAGCCTATACAGAGAGAACAAGAGAGAGGTTGTCTGTGAGAGAGGGGAAACGGAGAATACGTATAGTGAGAAAAAGTGAAAGAGAGAGTAAATGTGTGAGAAAGATATGTACGCAGAGAGAAAGAAAAAGTAAGAGTGAGAGAGAGAGTTAAAGTGGAAGAGAAAGAGATTTAGAGGAGGGATAGGTACCAATGGTCTGTGTAATGGAGCAAGTACTTGACACAAAAGGGTGCCTGCCTGCCTCAGTAGGAATTGGGAATACAAGAACAGCTTTTATAAATGTTGAAGGGGCGGATGAACTAGTTTTGAATATTCATGAGCTACCACGACCCACAATTTGCACCTACTTTCTCTTTCACTACTCTCTCCTCCTCCTCCTCCTCCTCCTCTTCCTCCTCCTCCTCCTCCTCTTCCTCCTCCTCCAGCTCTTCCTCCCATATTCCGCTCATCATCTTCTTATTTTTCTAAAGTTGAACCGAGTATACAGAATTATGACTTGAATACCATAATTTGTTTCGGATGTGAAGAAACCATACACAAAGTGAGGCTAGGTCTTTTGATAACGCCCGAAATCGGAAAAATCAAACTATTTACTACATAAAAGTAGTATTTAAGGTTTAGTTTTCCAATTCAATTTACGAAATACCTTGAAAGTAGGTCAAGGTGTTTTCAAAATATTCAATCAACGCCAGATAAAATAAGCTTATTTCCAATATGACGGTTATCCATAAGCGTCTTTTGCGAACTTGTAAATCAAAGGAAATAAATGTAAGTAGATCAATTTGGATGACTAGTTGGAAGTAGAGATATCGCGACGGTCCGATCACCAGGTGGACCCGGGTTCGAGTCTCAACAGGGGAAAATTCTTTAACCACTGCACAATCACATAAATATACGGCCACTCCGTCTTTCGGAGGAGACAATAAACCGTCCGTACCGACTACCAAACAAGTTGTTTTCTCTCATAATTTTTATTCAGATGAAGAAGCTTGAAGCAAGGCCCTGGGCCCTGGCTTATAAAGATTTACAGCTTGTTTTTCTGATGAAAAACAAGTGATTGGGATTGTAGATTCACAAATAAAACTCTCGATCTACAATGTTCCAAATTTTGGAAAGGATCAGCTGTTGAATCAACGATCAGTCAAAACTCACTAGAATACCCTAACATTCGAATCCAAAATGGCCGCGATGGTTCGAGTGGAATAGGAAATCCCATGTATTCTTTATTCTTTCTTTACAATTGCGACTTGGTTTCCAAGTATTTCAAGCAAAGGATGAATGAGTGATGAAGAATGATGAAGGTTTAAGATGTAGGTTATATGTCTATGTAAATAGGTTCAGACGACAAATTCACGATATCAGCTGTTCAAACTCGAATCATCGCGGCCATTTTAGATTACAAGGCTAGGGTCTTCTGACTTTGTTTACGATTTTCTTTGTAGGTTATGATAATATTTTAGAGACAAAAATGATTCCTGTTCAAATCTCACTATAAAAATAATGATTGATATTTATTACTGAATATATTCATAATAATAAATCAATTTATATATCAAAATCATTAAATTAGGAGCAAAGTTTTGGTTTCAAAGGAATAGCATTGGACTATTCCGATATTCTATTTACTTGAGGTAAATTCGTTTCATGTCATTTTTTTAATCAGCTGAAACTGTAGAATTTGCTTTTTATTGGAAACGTTTGAGACAGAAACGCCCATAAAATCCACTAGTTATGAGTAATGTGGATTGTAAAATGTTTATAAGCCAGGGCCCAGGTTCAAAAATACTGCATAATCAAGGTTCTGGTTTTATTCAGTGACTAGCCGACAGGCTCCGCCCCCTGGACCCCCGACAGTATCAGCAGTGTCAGTGAGTCGAACAGGCTCGCTTCGCTCGCCTGCAAAGCCTCTGTCAGTTTCAGCTGAGACAAACAGGCGAGCGAAGCTAGTTTCCCTTCGCTGCAATTTCCGTTCGAAATGATTTGCTCATCACATGACTCAACAGAGTTCTTTTGAGTGATCATTCTGAAGTAGTTCTTCTTTTACCTGCGTATTATGTATGATTTGAACGTATTTAGTTCATTAGTTCCCATGAGATAAACAAGAGTGCAAATTCAAACATTGAAAAACCTTGTAACAGACGTAACCTCGGAAGGGTTTCGAAATTCATTGAACACAACAACATTTCTAAACCTAATCTGGACCTGTTCACCAAATTTCAACATTTTCTGCCAATTGGTTCTCGAAAAATCTAAGAAAATCTCTGGTCAACTGAACATGTCAGCTAAATTTGAACGTATTTGGTACGCTAGATTTTTAGTTCTGCTGATGAGTGAGTGAATGAATGAGTGCCATTTCCCTTTTAAATATAGAGATGACAAATGGAATAAGTAATAGGGAGGGCAAAAATAGTTGGAATCTGAAAAAGATAGAAGAAGATAGGGTAGAGGAAGGGACAGAAAAGGGGCTGTTGAAGATATAGAGGATGGATGGAGAGGGAAAGAAAGGATGAAGCCAGAAAGAAGATGAAGGTCAGGAAGGAAATGTTAAAAAACACAAGAATAACGAAGAGAATTTTCAAAAAAGAGGCAAAGAAGACGGAGAACCAGTACGATGAAATGAAACAAGGAAAACCAAGCCAAGAGAAAGCTGTTTCGACCCCATTGTAATTCAAACAGCCTACGCTAATCTGAGAGGCTGATGGTGTTTCCTTTCGGTCCGCATGCTTTAATGGCATCCAGCGTGAAAATTACTACTGCTAATTGATTTAGCTGCTTCGTCTTTGCTGGGGCCATTGATTTGCTTTGTTTATTAGACCAGACAGCCTAGAACGGTTTTATACAAAATGAAGGAATTAAATTTTCCATTTATAAATGTATGAACTAATTATATCATACATATACATATGATATTTACATATACATATGTATGAACAAATAAATAATCAGATAACCGATAGCGATTCAAAATCAGGGCTGATTCAAATTCGAAACATTCTAGGACTATCACGCGTCATGAAAATTGAGAAATATGCTTTCATCAAAAATGATATCGTCAAGGATAGAGGTAAAGGATTCAAAAAATTTCATCAAAAAAATATTCAAATATGAGTATTTTGGCCGTAAATTGAAAAAGGAACCAAATTATTTTTCAACACTCTGTATCAAGCCGTTCTCGAAAACAATATCAGATTCATAGTAATATTATTTTGAATGCTCTCGTATCAAAATAATTTCCAGTTTCAATTTTTTTTCTGGAGCTGGGCTAGATTGTTTTGGTTTAATTTGCCTGGGATCATAATTAAGATGATATTAGATATTCGCATTGAATAGGTAAAAACTCACCATAAAATCATTATTCTGAGAAACATAACATAGGATCGTTCCTCTTACCTGAAAATGAGATAAAAAATTTCATTATTAATTACAAAACGACAACCGTATAGAAAAAGGTATGTAATGTAGAATAATCAATCATATACTTTGAATTAGTTTAAAATCACAATACTCTTTATAATAAATAAATAAATAAATATAATGTTTTCATAAACTTGAAAACGATTCATGAGAGCAAATTAAGAATCATTATGAAGGATACTGTGAATTATTATTTTTCCATCTTATCCATTGCTAGCTTCAAATATCAAAGAGATCAGTGTAAAAACAGAAATTATTTTCAGAGATCTGCAAGTAATATCTAACTTATCAAACCTTCGCTGAATAATTCCCTGACCCTTTAAGTTTCAAAAAATAAAAAATAAATAAATAAAATAAAAATGTATAAGTTTTGAAGTCCATACTTGTAAGGAACTATAATACTATAGAGCCCTACATACTTGAGGTCAAACACATAGAACATCACCTAGGATTTTCTAACAAGTATTGATCGAGCTGGAGTAAATTTTCCATCTTGCCAGAATATCTTCTTTGCTAGGACAGACAATACAATAAACCCAGTACAAACTCTAGATAATAAACTATCATAAACGATAGTGAATTGCCGTTTGGGTGAACGGTCGATATGGTTCTCCCAACATTACTCAAAGCACTTATGAATGATTTATGCAGTCCATTCAGATTATGCCGCTTTGAATTTGGAACGAGCCATATCATTCGGTAGTTGCTCAGTCGCTCATCAAGTTACTAATTTTACGGTAGTCAGCTCACGCTCATGAACGGGAATGGGTTTACGTATAGGTTGAGTGACATAATAAGAGAGAGAGAGAGAGATTACATTACTTTATTCAAATAGATAACATAATACAGCTTAGATTCTACATTGCGATGTAAACGATGAAAACCAATTCAACAATAAATTTTACAAAATAGAAACTTTTAGTAAAAATTCAATAGGGAAACGGTGATGTAATGAATGTAAAATTTATTCATACATGGAATTTAATAAGCTAACGCTAACAGCCCTCCTTTGGGAGATTGGCTGTCGTTAGTAAAGACAGTCAGTCGTTTCCCGTTTCTGGAGAAATAGTAATTGTTGCATTACACTCTTAACTGATTAACTGCATGTTATTCAGAGGTGTTCTGCATCTTGACTTGGTTGTGAAGACTGGCTTATGGTTGAGAGGATCGACGTGCTAACCACACGTTACCTCTATCCTGGTTGATGATTATTCGCCTGCTGTATTTTCTGTCCGGGCTGGGAGGGCATTCTGGCGGGGTGGGGGTGGCTTCGGCTCGGTCGGTATTGGTTCGGGGGCTGTGAGTTCTTTTGAGAATTTATGGCTTTTGGGCCGGTATTGGCCGGGCTTGAGTCGGTTTCCCGGCTTGGCGGTGTGTCTCCTTTGCTTGGATGGACTGTATAGTTTGGTGAATATGAAACTGGCAACCAGCTGGTAGGCCTAGGCCCTTCATAGGCCTGTTGCGCCATTGAACAAACAAAAAACGATAATATAAATTTGTCATGTATCCACATTGAAAATGGAGTTTGGACACAGAGGGGTGACCACTCTAGAACAGATTCAGATTCAGATTCAATCACTTTATTATGCAATGGTAATTAATGTATTTTTGTATTATACATAATACAATAATTCAAATCTTATGCTATGAGAATCGAAATAAATAGATGGAGAATACATAGATTTCCTCGACAACCAATGTGTAAAAGAGGATTTAACTAAGTAAGTAAAAATAAATGGATAAGAATAATTGAATAGATGGAGAAAGATAGAGAGAACTTGGGAGTTACGATTTATCACTGGCGGCTCGTACTCACAGAACAGGTGAAGTGCCCGTATCATTTACTGTACAGCACTTCACCTGTTTCGTGGGCACGAGCCGCCAGTGAGATTTATCCAAATAAATATCAAAATATTTAAGCCTCAATTCTAAATTGCAATATTAATAGAAACCCCTATAATTAAGACCCGTGACCACTCTGCGAGGCATGCGCGACAATGCTTCAAGACGCATGCTTCGGACTGTAGATACCAGAGTTGCTCGCTGCGAGGCATACAATTCGAGGCGAGCAGTCTGCTTGTCGGTAAAAGGGCCGCGCTCAAAGGTCCCTCGCCTCGAGGCGTGGATACCTGTGCTGTATGCCTCACCACGCACAACGCACAGCCGGTCATCCGGATTTAACCGATAAACAATTTGGTTCGAGAGCTTGCAATGAGCAAGCTTGGTTACAAACAGCGCAAGGCAACGCATACCTCACCCTGAGGTAGATGTCGTGCCTCGCTGCGAGGCATTCGCAGCGCATGCCTCACACTGTGGATATCCTGCTTTATCCTATATCAAGCATATTTATACTTGTCTGTAAAACATGGCAATAAGAGAAAGATTCATAGGGATTAATCAACTTTATTGCACTGGCGGCTCGTGCCCACGGAACAGGTGAAGTTCTGTACATTAAATAGATACGAGCACTTCACCTGTTTTGTGGGTACTCGCAGCTAGTGCTTTATTGAGGTCGATGTTAGGAGGTGATGTGAGGTCGATGTGTATGGGTATAGCCTGTACAAGCAAAGAAGACCCTCTGGCAAGATGGAAGAATGACTCAAGCTCGGTCAATATTAGTTCAAAAATTATCAATTTGATCTCAAATTGTAGGAAAGAATCTGATCTACTATTAAGACCACATTTATAATTCTTGAACAAATATTAATCAAGCTGGAGTCATTTTCCCATCTTGCCAGAGGGTCTTTTTCGCTTGGACAGACTACATAAATGAGCAACTGTGGTACAGCCTATGACAGTTATAACTAATGTACTGCCCCGCATTGTGACAAGTCAATTGATTCGCCATTTTGGATTAATCAGCGAGAAATTGAAATTAACCTGAAATTGCCTAGATGGTCAGTGGTATCGAAATTGATCACCCCCAAATTACTTGCTATTGTATTTACGGTGATGAATTGATGAACTGTATGGCTTGCAGGCCAATTATAATTACTACACTACACTATTATAACTATGACACAAAGTGCGAGTGAAATGTTTGGAAACGCCTCAATAATCCATAAACAAAGGTGATTTAACATTAGGTATCACATGGAATCCAACTTCAAATAAAATTTTTTTTTCTCTTTGACTCTAAAAACTTTGACCCTACCTTGGATACGCCTCAAGTTCATCATTTCAAATACGAAAGCAGTGGAATAATATTGATTTCGATAAGGAATTTCATATACTGTATTTTCAAATAGTTTGTCCCACTCATCCAACGCATGTGTACACCCAAACCCTAATTTTACTACTGCTAACATCTACTCTAGGTCTACAGTACAAGGGTTTCACATTCTCATTATATTTTGACACATTTTTTTATATGAATTTTAACTGCAATCTAGCACTTGGCTAATGAACAGTACAGTTCTATCCAAAATTAATACGGGACTTTCACAATAAAGAATATCTTTCAAGGTCAATCCTCCTTTGCAACTCTGAGCAATGCTCTTAATTATTTTAAACACTAATCACACACTTTTAGTTTTATACATCCTGACTTCTGCATTCACATCACACGAGATCTGTAGGCTTCTTCCTTTTCAGTCTCCTCAATATTGTAGAATTGTCAACGAGGTCTAGAGCTTGAATATTCTGGTGGTTGTGGAGTGTCTCTTCATGATTTCTGGCGGCCTTTGCTATCATCACTTCTACTGTTTCTAACTGAAGGTCCCTGAATTTCGACACATGACTTCGTTATTTTCCATAGATGGGAACATGGAGAACCATGTAGGTTCCAGTTCTTTTACGCTTAGTCTCATAAGAAACTAATAAGCAATTCATTTCTAACTCATAATTGGAGTTTTGGACTAAGTTAGAAGTCCTCACTAGAGCTACTACTTCTACATACTAATTAAATCACTTCAATATTTAATACATAAAATAATAAATAACTTTCACACTATTATCATTGCTCTGCTTTTCACACCACAAAACTCGAAGGGTTTCGTCCGCTTCAATCTGCGCAGCTGGGTGTTGTCAAGTAGCCGGGTAACTTCTTGATTGACGTGCTGTTGGATCTTCACAGCATGTTTTCTAGCGAAGCGCCCAATTTCACTTTGGACCAACTCAACCTCCAAGTCTCTGTAGATATCTGTATTCCGGATGAAGCTTGGTGCATTGACGATGTTTCTCAAACCCTGTTCTAGAATTGTTGAATTTTATCTACGTTGCTATTGCTGGCACAACCCTAGAGTTGAATTCCATAGATCCACTTACACTTTGAAACAGTCATTTCAAAACAGATTTTCAATTTCAAAACATTATAAACTATTGGTGGGTTTCACATAATTGAGTAGTTGAATTTCCAAGTATGTTATTCTTTTCACACGAGTTTGGAAACTCTTTCATTGAATGTGATCTTTTATTTCTATTGCGGATGATGCCCACAAAAGTATTTTAGCTTGTGAGAGGGTAATAAATAATGAGTGTGATTGATAAAGTGAAAACAGCCATGACTACAGGGACTCGAACCTAGACCAGGCAGTGCTAGTGAACAGAAGGTTTGCTTTTTCAGATTTCTACTATCGTATGATTGCAGGTTGGGTTGTGACGCCCCAGCCCACTACGCCAACTCGGCCGATTTCTTGGAAATGTCAAAAATATGGAAAACTTGAGAAGTACATGAACAGATTGATCAATTGAAGGAATATAGGTCACTATACAGTGTATAGTTTATTTATTCTTTCATCATCTGCGTATTTCTATTTGAGGGGAATAAAATCATTTTTTACAACTGTTCAACTTGGAAATAAATTCCACAGTAATAGATGTATTTCTCAAGAAACAGTTTTTCATTCTCACAACAACAACATATTCAAACAACTAACATAAATCATCGCACGTTTCGCAGATCAAATGTTGCAATCTGCCAACCAGTAAACCCTCACGAATCGAATGCTAATAATACTTTTCAGAACAACTTACGTAGAATACAATGAAACTAAAAAACTGGACCGAACTTTATAGGGATCATAAAGTCTTGTCGGTATCTGTAACTGTAAACGGAAAACGTGATTGGGGCTATGTAAACCCCAGCCCACTTTAGAACCCCCACTTTCAAACTCCCCCCCTCCAAACACTTCTCAACCAGGAAACCAACTAAAAGTAAAGTAAAAAAACCGCCATTGTAATTCTATAAGCAAAAAGATATTCTGGCACGATGAAAAAATGACTCCAGCTCGGGCAATATTAGTTCAAAAATTATAAATTTGGTCTCAAATTGTAGATCAGAACGTTACCTACAATTCAGAAACAAATTTTCAATTCTTGAACCAATATTAACCAACCTGGAGTTATTTTTCCATCTTGCCAGAATGTCTTCTGTGCTTGGAAAGACTATAACATTTTGTATAGGCAGTTTTGTACGCGGGAATAGGGTCTAACAATGTCTGGGTCATGAAAACGGAAAATAAAACTTTTTATTGCTATGTACCACCCTTATCTGAACGTAGAGAAAGGGGAAGAGTAGAAGAAAGAAAAAGAACAGATCAAATTCTCCGTAAGGTCGGTGGTTATGAGCGGAATTTCATTTTTATAATTTTTCTCCCAACCCTCTTTTTTACAGGGTATCTAAAACGCTAAAATGTTGCAAGAGATATATAGTAATATCCTATTCCTGTTTCCATTATTGAACAATTCTATAGGAGCTGAGGTACGGTACGATAATGTTTAAGATAGCATCATAATGGGAGCACGCACAGTTTCATTTTTTGTTCCTTTTTTCGATCTTGATAGAGGTGTCTTTTTAAAATGAGAGGAATGGGTAATTCCAGGTTATGCATTCAAGGTATTGTAAGGTCAACTCCTATAGCCTGTTATTCAAATGACGCAAATCGAAATAAATTTTATTCTAAAAAATTAACATGTGAAATGTTATTCATTTACAAACACACATAATCATAAGGATCTAGGAAGAAATAAAGGTATAAACCCTTATTGCAATTTATTTTCTAATTTATATGAAAAAAAACACCAAAATAAAATAGGTTTGGTTGAGCACTTGTATATTAAATAGGTTTAGTTATAATTGATAATTTTACAGTTAGTAATAGAAGCATTTATGGAATACAGTGACATTGGAAAGTTATTAAATTTTAATCGTCATTCAGAAGCTATCATGCTAGTATAGATTGCTATCAAGTAGGCATACATATTTGATACTGGAGTACATATTTTTACTCTACAGTTTTAGTAGTTTTAGATTTTTAGTTTTTTTTTGGCTTTATAGTTTTGCCATTTTTGTCATACTTTAGAGGAAATCATCCGTCAATATACGATCAATAGTCTTCGATCAATGTACGGTTAATGAAATCAATAGTCTTCTTACTTAACCTACCTTAAAATATCAAACTTCAATCTTTCGTTCTTTAGATGTCTTACAGTCAGTCTTATCAATTTCAAATAGAATTTATCGAGTCTAGATTAACCATGAGTACACCTATAAGACCTCTAAGTAGTCTACAATACATTAATCTGGAGGAGAGTACAGAAACATTTGATGCTTGATGAATAAAAGGGATATTAATAAGTGATAAAATCCATAAAAAGGTTGATAATTAGAAAATAAGAAGCAGTTATGGAAGAGAAAGAAGAAAGCTAGAACATGCGGAAGAAAGTGCATAATCCTGAAAAGTAACAAGATAATTACGTTTTCGATGGAAGAAGATGTGAAAATAGAGCGGGAAGGGTTTAGAAGAAATTGGCGGTAGAAATTAAAAAAAGTAGGGAAAATTAGAGAAAATACGATGATGAAAAAACAGGATGCGGGAAAATGGTGAAGTTGTTATAAGGGAAGTACGTGCGCCATATTATAGTATGCGCAAGCTGAGAAGATACGCCGTTACCATTTCAAGTGTATTGTAACGGCGTGTCTTAGCTTGCGCAAACCATAGAAGACGTTTCTTCTTGCCGCATCTTAAAACTGGTCTTGGAGCTTGCAAAAAAAGAAAAATGGAGTAAAAGAGGCAACTGCCTGGGATAAATGGAACAATAAGCACTTTTCCAATAATAGGGGAGAGAGTGAGAAAGTGAAAGTTTAATATAGTTTGTCCAAGCAAAGAAGACATTCTAGCAAGATAGGAAAATGACTCCAGCTCGGTCAATATTGATTAAAAATTATAAATTTGGTTACAAATTGTAGAAAACATTCCTATCTAAGATTTGAGACCAAATTTGTCATTTTTAATTAATATTGCTCGAGCTGGAGTCATTATCCTACCTTGCTAGAATGTCTTCTTTGCTTGGACAGACTATAGCGATGGAGGGGGAGAGAGAGTGATAACGGGACAGAGAGACTGAGAGGCAGGGAGAGAGTGAGAGGGAGAATAAAAGTAAGGAAGCCTGGAGAAGAGAGAGAGAGTGAGAGAGAAGAAGGAGATAGTGCGAGAAAAAACTTAGGTCATTAAAAACTTGGAGTAGATAGGAAAGGGTTTCAATCATTAAATGAAGACTTTATCATCGAGCAAATTCCAATAATATTTCTAATGTAATTGGCCAATAGTGTCTAGTTGATCTAGTTAAATCTCCAGAATAATAAAGATAACTTATTGAACGATAGTGCATAATGAAGTTTGACATAACCGCTAGGAGGTTTCAAATTTGATCTCAACAAACTGTTATGGAGCGCTTCACAACAATGGCCATCTCATATAGACTGCCCAAGCAAAGAAGACCCTTTCAAAATGGATAAACGAAGATCAGTCAAAATTGGTTAAAAAATCATCAATTTAATCTCAAATTGTAGGAAACAGTTTGATCCACTATTGAGACTACATCTATAATTCTTGAACAAATATTCGCTAAGCTGGAGTAATTTTCTAATTTTGCCAGAGGGTCTTTTTTGCTTGGACAGACTGTACGTTCTCTACAGTATCGTCAAAGAGAATAGTATAGTTGTGTCAAGCACAGAAGAGCCTTTGGCAACATGGCTGCCATTCATTGTTGCCAGTAGTCGATATGAAAATTGTTCTAATATAGTATAACCAAATTTAGGAAGAAATAGTACAGGCTTAGACTATTTTTTCAGTCTCAGTTAATAATTATGTTATGATTTGTGCTATCATATGTCAATAATTAAATAAAAAAATATTTAGATTTGTGAAATAAATATGATTACGATTAGAGTAAAAACGGTAGATGGCTGAAGTGATTTTACCCTGGAATTCTAATTTCTGCGCATGCGTAGTTACACTCTCACTTCCCTCCGCCATCTTGCAAGAAGCTCTTCTGTTCTTGGCACAACTATACACTTAAGATTAGTTTGTTAATGGTTCATGAAGATGTAACCAATCAAAAGTTAATGAATGAGCAGTGTGATAATAAAGGATGGCATAACAGAGGCATTAGCACTAGGAGGTTTCTTCCCATCCGGTGCAATTTATTAACGAATTCAATTAGGGCGTCTGTTAGCTACAGTTTCCGAACGTAACTCAGTAATCAGATTGTCAACCGCCAATTCCCAGTCATGCATTGTGGCTGCGTGACCTCACGTCTTCCTTCTGTCACGTTCGCTAACATCTCTTATCCTATTTTCCTCCCTCTCTCCCATTCATTCTTCTCCTTTTCGTATCTTTCTTATCCAATATTCTATTTTCTTCCCTCTCACTCTCATACTCCAACATTTATTTGTCTCTTTTCCGCATCTTTCTTATCCAATATGCGTTAGCCTTATTCCATTTTCCACTTCTACTATCAAGAACCAGAATGCTTAAGTTGGTTTTCACATTGGTCAATTGTATTATAAATAGTTCTGCCAAGCAAAGAAGATCCTTCAGCAAGATGGCGGAGGAGAGTGAGAGTGTAACTACGCATGCGCAGAACACTGAAACTTACCATAGTGGCAAGAAACATATCGGCAAGTGGTCAATAATATTGATTAGTCAGTCAGTTAGTCAGTTTGTGGCTTTATAGTATAAGGAGGTTGATTCGTGATACTTAGCAGTGATACAAACATCTAAGATTGATATGCAATTATACAGAAAGGAAGCTCATTGACATAAAATATTTGTAACATAGGGTTGCAAAGTGAGGTACGCTCATTTGAAAATGCCGAAAATCAGGGGGAAAACTCTTCCCCTATTGGCTCTCTGGAACTTGGTGTTTTATTGTTGTTTTTTTATCAGTTTATTAACTTCAATAATATACCTGAACGAGGTTTGAATGCTCTCAAAATTTTCAATCATTGAGAAAAGTAATTAGTTTTTTTCCAAAATGGTGCATTGCATTCCTTCCAGTATCAAATTTGACTCTTTATCACTACTATCTACGTTTACACTATTGCACATCAGAGACCTGCCGTGTGAAGAGGTCTTAACTCTACTTTTAAACAGGTCTTTACTTTCCAAACAAGTCGTCATATGTTACTCTTGGTACTCCTCCCTACTCTCATTCTCCTCCCTACTCTCATTCTCCTCCCTACTCTCATTCTCCTCCCTTTCTCTTATTCTCCTAGCATCATGAATCTTCTGTATCTTTAATCCTTATTCTCCTTGCAATTGTTACAGTATTCCACTTATAAGCGATTCCTTCTTTCATTATCCTTGTCTTATTACTTTTTCCTACTCTCAATCTCCCTACCACCGTATCCGTGATGGTATTTTGAATACAATCAGTTCCTTTCCTTATTTTCTTCTTGTTATTACTTCTTCCTTTCCCTTTGGTCCTCCTATCATTATTCTTGTTAATATTAGTAATATTTCCTACTCTTATTCTACTCTGCTTGATTGCCTTCTCCATCTTATTCTCCTCCTCTTAGCACTTTCATCTTCTCTTATCACTTACATTTATTTATCACTTATCTCTTACCCCAATTTTCTTAACACTCATCACTTATCACTTATCTTTCACCCCTTGGCCTTAGTCTAGTGAATTTGTGAAGTGTTTTAGTTGTTATTGATGTTTTGAAATCATGAATTTTTGGTTTAAAATGACCATTTTAAAAGAACTATAACCCACATGGTTCTCCATGTTTTCATTAGTGAAAATGAGATTATAATATTGCAAAGTGGAACAACCCTTGGGTGTCCCCACTATTAAAAGCATATGCTAAATAAATAAAAATAAATCTCTTACTCCCATTTTCTGATTGCTCTTTACACCATATCTGAAATCCATGACGGTATTGTACTCTCAAGCAGTTCCTTCTCTTATTACCTATTCTTTCTCCTAATAATGTTCATTCTTTTTTTTCATTCCTCTTACTTTTCTTTATACCATATCTGTGAAGGTATTCTACTGTTTTCATTACTTACTCTTTCTCCCACGTTACTCTTTCTCTCACTCTCCTTTACACCAAATTCGTGGAGGTGTTCTACTGTCAAGCACATTTTCAAAATGAATAGCAGTCTAACAATAGACGTGGTTTCACAACTACAGCGCTACCCACTACAGCACCAAGTTGTGCGCCATTATTGTAAAACGTGTGCTGGACAATTGATCGTCTACCAAATTGATTGTCGACCAAAGTGGCCGCCTCTAATTGGTACATAAGCTCCACGCCGATTGGTCCATCAATTAAGCCATCTATTTGTTGTCAACTGCCCATTCTTTGGCTTTTCTCAGATACCTATCTCCTTCAGCTGGCAATTTCTTCTAATTTATCATGGAATGGGTACAGATTCCAGAGCCTGCAGTCTATCCAAGCAAAGAAGACATTCTGGTATGATGGAAAAATGACTAGTTTGGTCAATATTGATTCAAATATTATCAATTTGGTCTTGAAAAATTCTGGTAGACCTATACAATTTGAGACCGGATTTATAATTTTTGGATCAACTTCTTTGTGACTATCCATTCAAAATACTAGAAGCTATTTTCATTTCAAGAGCCTTTCTCATTCAGCAATTACTGAAAGTAACGTCATTCATAACTGTCAGCAAGCCTATGCGACATATTGTTGGATACGTAATGTATAATATGTGGTCATGGAAAATAGTTTTGTATTTCCCAGTGACCAGACACAATAGAGAAAGCACTTAGAAGGAAACTGTGGTTGTCATATGGACTGTGAGAATAGGAAAGGAGGCCTCTTCCGTTTCAACCCCTTCTTCTTCTATTACTTCCTCTCCTTTTACTTCTTCTTCTTCTTCTTCTTTTTCTATCATGCCCGTTCTTTCTTTTGATATAAATCAATCTTTCTTAATCTTTTCCTTACTCATTTGTATTGTTTTCTTCCCCTCCTTCATTCCTTCTCACACTTTTATCCTCTTTCTCTTCTTCCTCCTCTCATTCTTGCTGCACCATATATCAATTGTCCCAATCTTCTTCTTCCCACTCATTTTTATCTCGACTCCTAGTTTCTAGACTAAGTTCTTCCTCCTCTTCTTCTGTTTTCTTCATCTTCTAACTCTTCTCCTTCTTTTCTTCCTCTCTCTCTCTCTCTCTTCTCCTTCTTCTTCTACCACTCCTCCTTCTTCTAATTCTTGTTATTCTCCTTTGTTTTCTTCTCCTCCTTCTATTTTCTCTCCTCCATCTTCTCCCCATTTCTCCTCTCATCGTCCTTTTTCTTTTTCTCCTTATTTTTTTCTCCTCCTCTTCCTCAACTTTTTCTCTTTCTTCTTCCACACTTCCTCCTTCTCATCCCTTTCTCTCGGACAATGCATCCCTTACTTCTTTTTTTCCGTCGTTGGCCTGCGTTTGATGTGCTTTCCATTCAGTTTTCCGCTTCCATTAGTTGAAGGATGAAAGAAAAGCTTGAACTTCCTTGTCAGGCATCACTGAGGCCTTCCTCATATTTGTCATACTTGTGATTCGTATCATTTTTCCTCACATACCACCAATGCCCTCACGCCATTCATACAACTCTATTTTATTCACATGATAGATAACTTTGGATTATTTCTTGAGGGTGATGCGTATATGAACTCAAGACCTGTGCGTGGGTAGTGAGAAAGGCAGCATTCTCAAGCTGTTCTTAATGCACTGCTCTAGCTGCGCTGCTCTAGCGATCACAGCTCTATTCACGTAGCTCTGTTAAAAATTTTCACATTGTTATTGTGGTTCTAATGTATAATAAATCAATAAATATTGTAATTCAACCTTTTTAAGCCATTTACAATTGAATTTTACTATTAATTGATTTATTATTTAGTAGTAGTCCTAATAACAAAGTAATAATTATTTTATAATAAAGTTATGTGAATAGTTATCAAAGTACCCTTTTTGAATTATCTTTATGCATTGAAAAATTCATTCGTAAAGGGTACTTTGATAATTATTCGAAATAAAAAAAACAGTGATAAAAGTGGCCCTGAGATAAAGGAAACATTATGTAAATAGAGTTGTAATGGCTAGAGCAGGGCAGCTAGAGCAGGGTAGCTTGAGCAGCCTATTTAAAGCCACTTGGGAATGCTATCCTTAGTTGTTCCATTGAATTTCCCAGCTGGTTTTACATTGGAAAAGATAATTTTAATAACAGCATGAAACTTCAAAAAATTAGAAGATAGTATATTTTTTATAAATACCTCGGTAATGAGCGTTTTTGGGGGTATGTCCTATGAAACTTTTCTGTCTACTTGGTGGAAGGAATCAGCCTGAAAAGTATTGTCCATTCCTTCTGAAGCCATGCATAGATAAACTCTATAAACCCTTGAAACATTTCTTCAACGATCCATCCATAAGCTATACAACTCTCTTTCTCCATTTCTCCCCTTCTCCATTCATTTTCCTATACTCCTACCATGCGCTTTCCAACTATTCCTCTCCATTTTGTGCGTTCCATTCTCTATTAAAACGAATTCGATAGCTCGACCAATTGAATTAGTCTGTCCAAGCTAAGAAGACCCTTTAGCAAGATGAGAAAATGACTCCAGCTCGGTCAATATTGGTTCAAAAATATTGTTCTGGTCTCATCAATTGTAAGAAACATTCTGATCTACAATTTGAGACCAAATCAATAATTTTTGAGCCAATATTGACTGAGCTGGAGTCATTTTCTCATCTTGCCAGAGGGTCTTCTTTGCTTGGACAGACTATTGTAATGGAACACTACTATTAAACGACAATGCTCTAGATATATAACACATCATTCACAATACACGCGATATATGTATTGAATATATTTCAAACATCTAGAATTGCATATCTATTTACTATATTGTAACTGGCCGTTAGCGGTGGTGAGATAAATTCAATATATACCTATATGTATTTATTTCGCACTACATTCTTGATGGAAGTAATATATTTATCTAGAGATCCTCCGATACCTAATGATTCCAGTGGTGGAATACAGATTCAGATTCAAATTCAAATTAAATTCAAATTCAGTTCAATTCAATTCAAATTCGATTCAAATTGAATTCAAAGTCGATTCAAATTCAATTCAAATTCAATTCAAATTCAATTCAAATTCAATTCAAATTCAATTCAAATTCAATTCAAATTCAATTCAAATTCAATTCAAATTCAATTCAAATTCATTTCAAATTCAAATGAGTTTATTTATTATTTGAACACTTCACATCGATTATCTCTACAAAGACACAATACATAGAATATCATTGTACAATAGAATATGAAGCTCGCAAGACTTTTGTCTGTTCGTAACTTTACAAATTCAAATTCAGATTTGATTGATTCTTTATTAACGTTACATTATAGATGACAGCCGTTACAGGTATAGTTCATTATAAGCTTTTCACGAAAGGTATATGTTTATGTTTCTATCTATATCAGATATAGAATAATGTTTGTCCATACCTAAGCAATATAACATTGCTGGAATCACCCCCGTATTAAACTGTATGTAAAGTATATACTATGTCTGAATCTTACAACATTGCTGAAGTAGATATAGAACTTTAAATATGTGGTGACAAAAATTAAGGCCGATGGCGAATGACTGTTATCAATTTTCAGCTCTGTCAGGAGAGTGGGCGAGAGTCTAAGAGTGTAAATCGTGAAGAAAGCGACTCCAGCTATACAAATAAGATTTGAAAGACAGCTTCAGACTGTTGTGACAGAGCTAAACCAGTCAGTCATTCGCCAACCGCCTTAATTTTTTGTATAGTCTGGCCAAGCAGAGAAGACCCTCTGGCAAGATGAGAAAATGACTCCAGCTCGGTCAATATTGGTTCAAAAATTTATGATCTCAATTGTAGGAAACATTCTGATCTACAATTTGAGACTGAATTAATGATTTTTGAGCGCATATTGGCCGAGCTGGAGTAATTTTCCCATCTTGCCAGAGGGTCTTCTTTGCTTGGACAGACTATACCAGCTATATCTGGACTCAATTACAGTGTTGAAATCGATTGGTATAGACTGTCCGAGCAAAGTAGACATTCTGACAAGATTGGAAAATGATTTCTGCTCGGTAAATATCTATTCAAAGATTATAAATTAAGTTTCAAATTGTAGACCACATTCTTCTCTACAATTTGAGAGAAATTTACTGAGGTAGAGTGAATTTCCGATCTTGCCAGAATGTCTTCTCGCTTGAACAGGCTATACCTATACCTATATATGGACTCTATTGTAGTGCTGCAATCGATTGGTATATGGCATGAATGAATCGCCATTGTTGTTCTATTGAATAGTGATTGGAGGGGGTGCGACCGCGGGGGGAGCACTTCTGTTGAAGGGAGGCTCATGCAGTATCATTATTATTTTATCACTTGGGGGATTTATTGGATGTTATACCTCAATTCAATAACCTCGATTGCTTCCTATCGCTGTTATTTGTCGAAAATAATCTGTTTCATAGTATTTTGGGCAAGAACACAAAAGATTTTAGCTCATTGATGATATTACAGATTTTATACAGATCACAGTCATTGATTTTATTGTTTTTTGCGTATCTATTCACAAATTTATTCATTTATTCATTAACAAGATTGATCATTCTTTAATAAATTATCCACCTTTATATTAAAACGTCTCAATTATCTATCGTCATTAGTTGTTTGAAAAATGAGTAATGCGTCAATTTGATTATTTTCATATTTATTAAAAAACTAGCCGGCAGGCTCGCTTCGCTCGCCTTCTCCGCCTAGTCAGAGGACTCCGCCCCTGGACCCCCGACAGTATAGGCAGTGTAAGTGAGTGAAACAGGTTCGCTTCGCTCGCCTGCAAAACTCCTGTCAGTGTCAGCTGAGACAAACATTCCGTTCAGAAGGGATTCAAAATTTATTGAGCACAGCATTTCTACACCTAATCAGGACCTGTTTACCTAATTCCAACATTTTCTGCCAATATGTTCTAGAAAAATCTACGAAAAACTCCGAAAATTCCAAAAATAGTGAAACGCTAATATGAAGCGTAACCTTGGGAAATATATCGGACATAGTTTGGAACTTGATTCAATATCTTCCAAATTAGTTTATCTATAATCTCGCTGAACCATTGAATTTACAGTTAGGATTGGTCGTATCAAGGCGGAAGATATGCAACCCGCAACACATCTACAATTTTGAAAACCTGATTACCGGCGTAATCTTGAACGGATTGCAAGAATATTTTAACACAACATTTCTAGACCTCATCTGAACCTGCCCACCAAATATCAACATTTTCTACCGATTGGTTCTCGAAAAAATGAAGAAAACGCTGAAAAACTATAGAAAACCTAAAATATTTGGCGTATCCTTGAAAAGTTTTTAAAATCCGTTCTTAGCGCGCGTCTAAACGTCCAACTGAACATGCCTGCCAAATTTGAACTCATTCGGTTCAGTGGATTTTTAGTTCTGGTGATGAATGAATGAACGAATGAATGAATGAATGAATGAATCAGTGCCATTTCGCTTTTATATATAGAGATTGTACATTCTGTTACAAATAGAAGAAATTATTATTAAACTATTAAACTATTATTTCGAAACTGAAATAATATTCTTCAGTTCTTCAAATCTATCATCATTCTCATAGACTTTTGTCAAATATTAATAGATTCTCAATTTTTAGATTTTCATAAACAGCACTCTCAAATTTCCTATTACGTCTTAAACTATATGTTTCATCTAAATTGATTATTTAATATGATATTTTTTTGTGAAATATCATTGGAACATCATTTTCGTAAATTTTCTATTCATATTTCTAGATAATATTTTGCGAATGATGTTATTTCAATAAACTTCTGATGCTACGCTGAAAGAGGAGAGTAGTATTGTACAGGAAATATAAAGATAAAAAAGAAAAAGTGTTCGCCTAGTTAGCTGATTCATTCGCCAGTTTCGTTGTTGGGAACAGTATAGGTGGTCGAATTTTATAATCTTTCTACATGTATAGTCTGTCCAAGCAAAGAAGGCCCTCTGGCAAGATGGGAAAATAACTCAACCCTGGTTAATACTTGTTCAAGAATTATAAATGTGGTCTTAATGGTAGATCAAATTGATGATTTTTGAACCAATATTGACTGATCTTGAGTCATTTCCTCATCTTGCCAAAGTGTCTTCTTTGCTTGGACAGACTTTATCAGCAATGGGTGGACGAATGGAAAATTAAGAAAGCAATAAATTCATATTAAGTAGCCAATAATTGGAGACACATTATAATAAATGAAAAAAATTCAAAACTCCAATTTTTTCTAGATATTCAAATCCTTTTCCTTCTCATTCTCATTTTTCATCTCTCTTTTCCTACCATCTCTCAACTTCATCCTTTTCCTTTTCTTCTACTCATTCATATTATTTTCTTCTCAACTTTCAGATACACAAATAATAAAATCAGAAACGGCAAGCTCACTAAAAGGTTCAACTTTTAGTATCCAACTCGGCTATGGACTATTTGCACATAACAATTCCTTTAATACTACTTTATTACTATAAGCTGCCAGAATCGGAAGTTCGGAATTTATGGCTCTTGAAACAAGTCTGCTGAATCTTAACAGTGGAAAAGAGTGATTAAGTTTATTGTTCTATCTTTGAAAACAATGTAAAACGTCAACACTGAGGGTCAACTTGATAAGATAGTTTATTAGACAGTGACTACAATTCTTCTTTTACACATCACAACTCTACTCACATAACTTTATTATGATTATTTACTTTGTTTTCAGGACTACTAATGTATAATAAATCAATAAATAGTTAAATTTACTCGAAAATTACTTGAAAACGGTGAATATCACTGTTTATTGATCCAGTTTACATTGGTAGCCCTGAAATCAGAGTAAACACATATAATATAGTTATGTGAGTAGAGTTGTGATGGCTAGAGGAGCGCAGCTGCCGCTTGGAAATCGTACCTCCATGCCAGGTTTTTCCAAGCACATTCAAAGTTGAGGGACCCTCAAATTTTGATGAACAGCTGACATTTTCTATGATAAGTATAGGAAATGTATTAAACTGTAGTAAACTTGAGGGTCCCTCAAATTTGAGTGTGCTTGTAAAATCCGGGCATCAGAGTTGCAAAAGAGGATTATCTTCTTGAGTGAAAATTAAAATTCCTTTAAAATTATGTTATGTTGAATCGAACTTATCGACTGAAATTATATTGAACTGAACTGTTCATTAGCTAAATGCCAGATTGCAGTGAAATTCATCTAAAAAATTAATTATCAATGACAAGACAAGAAATGTTTTAGAAGAAAATTTATCATTATTATCATATTTAAAGTAATGTAAAAATTAGAAGAACTCCGAGACAAACCGTCAAAAACTGTCCAAAATAGGCCTTCGGCCATTTTTTAACATATTTCAGAAATGAACAATCCGACACATCTCTATCGGATTGGTTTTCAGTGTAACCTATGAATATCTGATGAGACTGGTGAGATGAAAGTAGGGTACAAAGTTCGATCTTTCCAAATTTCGTTAGAACTTCTCTCTGAGGTCACGTGTTCACCAGACGAGTTTCAAAGAGGCGACGGCATGATGATTGAACGATAGAAGAAGGAGGAATAAGAATAGAAAGAGAAGGTGTGATAAATAGTAGTGGGAGAGAGAGAGAAAAGGAGAAAGTTGGAAGGCTTCAACACTGTATTTCAAAGTGAATGCAGGCAGGAAAAGCTTGAATTTTTCAGGCGGTTACTTTTCTGTCGGAAGATGTATCATCGTTTCGCTACCGTTCGTTCACTTTGTACAGAAATTGTTGGGCAAAAGAAATGGGAATGGAAAAAAGCGAGAAGAAAAAGTAAAAAAAAGAGAAAGAGAGAGTCATAGAAAGAGCAAAGCAGAGAGAAAAGTTAAAGAGAGAGATGTGAAGAATGATTAGATTAGATTTCTTTATTCATATAGACAATAACAATACATTCACGCTTCATTTCTAGATTGCTATTACTTCTATATAAACGTTACGAGCTGAAAACATAGTAACATTATTCAACCAACACGGATACACATGAACACAAAATTATAGAAATTTCATTAAAATATATCGGCAATCTTTTAAATTACGATTGAATAATTGTCTAGATGAAAAGGCGAAGTTTGGACATAAAGTTCTTGACAACAAATATGTCCTTTCCATTAACACTTGGCCTTAAAAGGAGAGTGGCCTAAAGAGGGAGAGTGGAGCAGAGAGTGAGAGAGAGAATGCAAAAATGTGCTATGGCATAACTGATGTATAACTGTGATTAATGATTCACGTGAAATTCAGAATATTTGAATCAATTTTTTCAGTTTTCATGATTTCTGTTGGAAATATTCCTTGAAAATTACTGAGATTCGTATAGAATAGAACTCACTAGTTTACTTTTTGCTGAAGTAATAATCACCAGTGTTTTTTTAATAATTATCATATCAATGAATAATAGGTTTTTATACCTCTTTATCATAAAACACAGTCGCAGGTTGAAGTCAGTCCAAGCAAAGAAGACCTTCTGGTAAGATGGGAGTATGACTCCAGCTCTGTCAATGTTGGTAAAAAAATTATAAATTTGGTCTTAAATTGTAAATTAGAATGTTTCCTATAATTTGAGACAAAATGAGACATTTTGTCTCATTTTGTCTCAGAGAAGAACCACCCTGAAGACATTGAACGAGCAGGAGTCATTTTCCAATTTTGCTAGAATGTCTTTTTTGCTTGGACAGACTACACCTGTGCTTTGAACTAGGAAATGTGAATGCAATCATGTCATTACTAAAAGTCAAGATCACTTCTTATTTTAGGCCTAACTTATCAACGTAATAGTCATGAGTCTATTTGACGTAAATTGTTTGTTATCGGAGGTTGAAAAAGTAATAAATTCAACTATTCAATTACTCAACTCAACTATTCAACTATTCAAAATTCAACTATTCAACTCATATCGACTAAGATTGATTCAAAATTTAAATCTTAATCTGAAATCTCTAATATTCTTTTTGTCTGTTGACAGGTACGAGATCCGCGAAATGATTCAGAAGATCAAGATGCTTCAGGGTGAGCTGAGGCCGGCCGAAGTGGATGACGTCCTCTCCGATAGCAAGCAGACAATACCGGTGCAGACATCACTCAACAAACACGAACATAACAACGGACGAATTCTACAGACCGACATTGCTGGTAAGCTGAACTCATCTCAAAACTAATACATTTTATCGGGAAAACTAAAATTTGATACAGAAAATTCGAAGATTCAACAGAAGTATTCAGAAGTCCAGGCATGCAGCATAAAAAGAACTATTATACTTTCAAATTCAAGATGACTTGTTTCTGAAACGAACCAATCGATAGCAGCACTACCACAAGGCACTAGTACGCTCCGTAAGTCCACGTGGGTTTCATTGTACGCTGGACGCTGGCGTAGTTTCAGAAATTCCTTTGCTAACCGACATTGCTGGTAACCTAAACGCATCTCAGAACTAATATATTTCATAAGGAAAACGCAAATTCTATAAGATATTTTAGGAGAAAATTGAACAAATCACAGAACTATTCAGAATAGCATGAAAATGGATGTCCAAGCAGACCAACATTGCCGGTAGGATGAACACATTTCATAACTATGAAATTTTATGGGGAAAACTTAAATACGATAGGGGAAATTTGATGACTCAACAATAGTATTCAACTGTCAGATAAAATACAGGTATTGTAGAAAAAGAGAGACTTAATCGGAAAATGGAAACAGAAATAAGATATTAATGCTTAGTTTTCCCATAACACAAGTCTATAACACATGTTCATGTCAAAAAATTGTGAGAGGTGATCATATCAATTTTTAATTTATTTTTTACAATAACATATTCAATATGTAATTCAACAGTTCGGCCGCAGCTTCAGAGCGAAGCTCGGTACCAGATATTTAAATTCAACAGTTTAAATTTCCTATACTATAATTTTATAAAATATGCAGGGAAAGAGTGACAACTTGTTTTCTTACCGCAGAATTACTATTATCTCTGTTAGGGTGGTGGTACGACGATTTTCCTTCTTGGTACAAAAAGGTACAAAAAAGTACAAAAATATGATGTATTCGAATTTCACTTCCTTTATAGCAGAAGTCAAGGTCACACCGATCAAACGTTAAACCAAAATTTGGTTTAATCCAACTTGGAGAAACCGGCCCTTATCATAGAAAAGCTCAGCTGTTCATCATAATTTGAGGGTCCCTCAACTTTGAGTGTGCTTGAAAAAACCCGGCATGAGACAAGAGAAATCCGCCTCGATTTAAACCAGTTACAATAATTTGATTAAAATCTGTGTCAACGTTTTGATTACGCACTCAATCAACTGATTGGTTTCTGACGAGCCAACTTCTTGAGGAGTAGTTTCACAGACATGTTTATGGGTTTAATCAAAGTTGATAGGCCAGCGAGCTGCTGGGGTAAGAGAGGGCTCAAACCTGGAACGAGGTGCTTCAAGTGTGAAGTTCGCTTACGCTGAGAAGGAACGTCGTCACTATACACTTTACATTGCGACGGCGTCTCTTCTCAGCTTGCGCGGACTACAGTGGTGTGTAGTGGGTGGACCAGTGGTCACTAGACGATGGGTCAAAGGTCATGGGATCGATATCGCCTGAAATTACCCACTTTTCTTGTCTTGTCCACTTGCCCTTCTAGGTAACGGATTGACCGAGAAGGCATGTGATAGGGTGAGACATGTCTAGATTTAATAGAGACCGTTCTGGTGATTGCAAGAGAATATAGAACTCGTTTTTAACATTGGTGAATAGGAAGTTCGCCTAGATGGACGTAGTTGGGGATTTATAGTGTAACAAAATTCATTGGGCCGTTATTTCACGGTGATATTTCTATTATTATATTGAATCATAAATAAAGAGATGAACATTCAATTTCGTATTTTCATATAATTCCATTATGATGATATAAAAATAATACCGGCCTTACTACCAATTCCATTTTGATCAAACTTTATTGTGGTTCTTCAAAGCAAAACATACTTAAAAATATCAGATAAATAGAAAAATACAAGAAACCAATCACCTGCAAGGAAAACCCTGTGCGCAGGTGAGAGTTGCCAACACTATTCAATATAACAAGCGATCAAGAAATATGAGAGTCAATAATATGATAATAGAAGAAAAAAGATGATAATAAGACTGAATATCTGCATTAAGTGAAAATAATTTTTGTGATTTGCAAATAAATATCATGAAAAAGTAGTAGGATGAAAGGATAGGAAAATTAGAAAAAATATATAGAACTCTTTTTTAACAATGAAGAAAAGGAAGTTGGCTTTGTTTTTTGGCAAGAAGAGTGGATTCAGCAATACACAGAGTTTAGAAAAACCCTGGCAATCATATAATTAATTTTAGTGGAAATTAGAATCATGATTGTCTAGAGTCTAGACTCTAGATTCGGTGTAAACTATTCATTTGTAAAGAGGTTCCATAGAAATAAGAAATGTTGGTAGGCAATGTTTATAAGAAAGCCTAGACTAGTAACTTGAAATGTTCGATTTATTTCGTATTTTCTAAGATTTTTGAGTGATAATTTCACACAAAGTAACGATTCTGCGATTCTGTCCTAGACTCGTCAAAACTTGATAAGTTTTTTGATAAAACAACACTGAATCTCGTTCAGTATATTTTTATAAAATAAACTTTATAAGCTTTTGAAGTTGTAGAGTAGCTTTTGAAACACCCTATTCTCACTGGCTGCTCGTGCCCACGAAACACGTGAAGTATCCATATCTTTTACTGTACAGCACTTCACCTGTTTCGTGCGGGCACGAGCCGCCAGTGCCTATTCTACAACTATTCTAATTAGCTTAACTTCGACAACAACGCTTACGTCAAACCAAGGTCAGTATAACCTAGAGGGCTATATACCATTGTAATTTGTCTGCAATAGATTTAGTAATAGAGTAATAATTATTCTATATACTAAACTTGACGTCAAACTAGTATTTGAATGACGTAGTTCTCATTCAGAGAACCCAACAACTAATCTATAAAATGTTCAACCTCCCAAAAGGTTCCAACTCTAAATATTCGATCACCTTTTTATAATTGTTGACAAGTATTCAGACTTCTTTCTTTCCCGTGTCCACGTCTGACTAAAATATACAAAAAAAAAATAAATGTACACATACGAAACTTATATAGTCTGTAGTCTGCCAAGCAAAAAAAAACCTCTAGCAAGATGAGAAAATGACTCCAGCTCGGTCAATATTGGTTAAAAATTATTGGTTTGGTCTCAAATTTTAGATCAAAATGTTTCCTACAATTGAAACCAAATAAATAATTTCTGAACCAATATTGACCGAGCTGGAATAATTTTCTCATCTTGCCAGAGGATCTTCTTTGCTTGGACTGAATAAACATGCATAATATAAATTATATAATTGCTTTCCAGTGTTCAGAGACATATTGTCTGTTCAAGCGGATAAGACATTCTGGCAAGATGGGAAAATGACTCCAGCTCGGTTAATATTGGTTCAAATTATAAATCTGGTCTCAAATTATAGGAAACATTCTGATCCACAATATGAGACCAAATTTATAATTTTTGAAACAATTATTGACCGAGCTGGAGTCATTTTCCCATTTTGGCAAAAGATCTTATTTACTGTACCTGAATCACAGGCAGACGCCAACGAAACTAACGGTTAGCGAATGACTGAATGACTTCTCAGCTCTGTCAAGACAAGGCAGCGAGCGGTCTGCGAAAGCGTATCGATTCAAGAGCGACCCCCACTAAACGTTTTCGCTTTTTCAGACCTCTTTCAGACTGTCCTGACAGTGTTAAGCATTAAAAATAGACATTGGACAACCGCCAATTTCGTTCGCACCTGCAATTCAACTGAACACTTATGAATATATAAAAAATAATTGATGTTCGCGATTAAAGTCGAGACAATAAATTCTCCCCAATTGTAATTTATGTTGGCTTGAATACTAAATGTTGCCTTACGTCACAGATTCTCTTTCATTGATAGAACCATTCAATATTTATGAATGAACAACGTCACGGGCTTGTTTCTAATGAATGAAACAATTCGTATAGTTTGTCCTAGCAAAGAAGACATTGTGGCAAGATGGAAAAATTACTCCAGCTCGGTCAATATTGGTTCAAATATTATAAATTTGGCCTCAAATTGTGGAGCAAAATAATTTCCACAAGTTGAAATTAAATTTATTTATTTTTTACAATTATTGACCGAGCTGGAGTCATTTTCCCATCTTGGCAGAATGTTTTCTTTGCTTGGATAGACTCTAGTACAATGAAAGGCCATCAATGAATTATACTGGGAAAACCTCATTAAAGAGTCACTATAATCATGTGAATCAGTGATTACTGAATAATTTATCAGTTTTTTTTATTCAAGGAAAAATCATCTACTCGAACGATTTGGATGAATAAATTATACAGTATCAATTATAAAAATATTTTCGGAAAGCTATTAATGAGCTTCAGACAAATTTACTCCCATACAAGATTAATTTTTGATCAAACCTGATGTTTCTCCGAAAACAATAGAAGAACAAGAATGAAAAGATACATAGGAAATTGGTGGAAGTCGAAAAATAGCCATCATAGCTCATAAATAAAACAGGCAAATCTATAATCGAAGGCAAACCCCTGCTTCGTTAAGAAGACACGGTATTACAATGTAAAGTATATTATGACGACGTGCCTTCTCAGTTTCCGCAGACTGTAACGAGGTAGGTCGACTTTCACTGTCTAGAATACCTGTATTAATAGATAATGTCGGAAATCTAGTCGCTCATCACACCACGAAGTTTTTTATTCTTCGATAGCACTTACTAGTAAGAGTGTTATATTTTTAGACGACCTTCCATCAAGGGGTAATTATTGTACATTGGGTGGGAATCAATGAATACAGACTGTCGGCACTATAAAGCTCATGCCCAACCAAAGAAGATATTCTGGCAACATGGGGAAAAATACTCCAGCTAGGTCAATATTGGTTCAAAAATTATGAAATTTGGTCTCAAAATACAGGAAACATTCTGGAGTAGGCAACATTCTGTAGTAGGAAATATGCAAAGAAGACATTCTGGCAAGAAAGGGAGAAAGACTCTAGCTCGGTCAATATTGGTTCAAAAATTATAAATTTTGACTCAAATCATAGATTATCATGTTTCCTACAATTTGAGCCAAAATTTATAATTTTTGAACCGAAATGTTTCAGAACTGTAGTCGTTTTCCCATCTTACCAGAATATACTCTTTGCTTTGACAGATAAGACTACAACACTGATAAAATATTTTGACATCATTTGGTTAATTGAAGACAGTATTTAGTATCTATTGAGTTTCTTTATATATAAGGTCAAGTTGAGTAAATATTTGAAGAATTAAATCAACATTGTTATCTAATTGGAGGTTCTAACAGAAGAGTTTTCCCCCCGACATAGAGATTTTTTTGTGAGGGTGATGCCTACATGGGCTCTTGGACCTGTGCGTGGGTAATGGGAAGGATGATGATGAGAGATGAATGGACCTACTGCTTTAGGTGGGTTCCCAACCACCGGGAAGCGATTTTTGAGGCTCATAAATTGAATTCAGAGGAACCGGTCACCATTACAACAATGGTGGTAGAGGCCCGTCGCTTATCTAATCTCACCAATTAGACGCTCTCTACCACTGGGACAAACCGCTTCCCTCAAACTTATCTGCAGTTATAAATAGTGTGAAATAATATATTCATTCTTATTCATCTATTCAATAAATGATTAATTACATCATTCATTAATGGAATTTATTCCCTGTATTCGGCTATTCAAATGATAGCAATAGCATGTTGAGGAAAATGTGGAGCCCTACATTCACAAAGTGCATACCAATGCTTTTGCTATATAACAAAATTAAGTGATATAACAATTTTTCTTCATGTATTTCAGACATTTTTACGAATAATGTTATGGATTTATTAATTCCGGATAACAGGGAGATAAAATTTTTGGGGTTAAATTTCAACATAAATAGCGAAACCTCCTATTTATTTATTTTTTTGCTTCAACCCTAAAATGCTCTAAAAATGAAATAATGTGAGAATTTTTAATTAGAATAGAATCTCCTCTTACGCTTTACAACAGGAAAACTATGAAGTTGAAATGATTTTTTGATCATGAATGAAACGATGACTTTTTAAAATAAAGATTGACATGCTCAAATTAAATTCGAAACAAAAAGAAATTCCAATACATTCAAGCCTTGTCACTGAGCAACTAATGAAGAAGCTTCACAACGTATATTATAATTGGGAAATAAGCTATTGCCTATTACTGAAATTAAAAATGTTTCATTGATAAAATCATAATTCAGTAAAATCATAATCAGTGTATTCTCAAATATAATAGCTATGGTTTTAATTTTGTTGCTATTGAATTGGAACTTACTGCTAGACACCTCAACAAAGCAGATAAGTTTCTACTCGATTACATTCATAACAGAGGGTTTCAAGAATAAGTTGAGACGCCTGAAATATCATCTAGGACACTGCAACAAGAAATGACTTGATATCTGGGAAATATCCCGTTCTAGTAGGTTATAAACGCATTTCGATTATTGTCTGTTCACCAGTCCACCTCCGAGATTCAAAGATACAGTCACCACCCTATAGTCTGTCCAAACAGAGCAGACATTCTGGTAAGACGAGAAAATGACTCCATGTCCATCAATATTGGTTCAAAAATTATAAATTTGATCTCAAATTGTAGATCTGAATGTTTCCTACAATTTGAAATCAAATTTATAATTTTGTAACCAATATTGACCGAGCTGGGGTCCTTTTCCCATCTTGCCAGAATGTCTTCTTTGCTTAGACAGACTATGCTTGAGCTCGAATTAACTTTCCACATGGATGAACTGAGATTGAGTTCCAGTTATTTTCCAGACTCCAGATTGGATTTTATCATCCTCCTGAGCACTGAGTGGAACTTCAGAACACTCCAGAATCCATGTCTGAAGTTGAACTGAATTTGCCCTTGAATTAGTAGAAGTTATTTGTCATTTATTAGTAGAAGTATTTTGTCATAACGGTCATCTTATCTTGGAAACTAACTTTATCTCAAGCTCCTAAAATAGCTGGTACAAAAAAAGGTTTTGGGAAGAAGTCCAGAAAAATGTTCTAGAAAGAGGACCAAAAATAGGTCCTAGGAAAAGAACCAGAAAATTATGTCCTCTGACTAAACTAATACATTGATTTCCCCGCTAACCTCAGTACGATGAACCTAATACCTAAATACCCTCGTAAACTCTCGTTAAATACAAGTTAAGATAATAATTATCAGCTGGAGATTTGGAAAATAAAATAAAACACAACTTAATTTAATACAATAGATTAAATAGCAAAGAATTGAGATTAATCCAGCAGAAATTAATTGGTTGAATAAAAATGGAGAACTGATTCTTGGGATGTGGAGGGTCAATACTTTGTTTGACAAATACAACGATTTGAATGAAAAATATAATGATGAATTTTAATAAATGAAGTATGAAGAATTGATTAAATATGTACAAAACATCGTAATTGGTTTGAGAAATGTGTAGAAATGATTACTTTGAAAAACTTACCACAACGCCAAAAACTTAAGAACAAGTGCACATACCTGGAAAAAAGTAAAATGATTAATTAGCAACATGATTTTATATTAATAGATTGATTTCAAATATTGAAATAATATAATATAGTTTTTCTTGTGTGCCATATTTTGTTTTCTTTTAATTTTGATTTCTGAGACTTGGGTAAGTTTCACACAATCACAAACATTCAACCCTTTCTTTTTTAATTGCGTTTTTAGCATATTTCCTCGATTATATCGATAAAAAACTTTTCAAAGTTACAAACTTTGTCTCAGAAGTAAAAACTTAACATGAAAGTTACAAACTTCCAACAGGTTTCATTGGATTCCTCAGCTAATTTTAAATAGATAATTATTTTTGTACCTGCATAAAGCCTCTAAGAAATTATTGCAATATGGATGCTTAAGAAAAAATGATAATTATCCACCATTGTAATCTCGTTACCAATTATTTCTGAGGTACGTTTTTATGGCACATCTTTCGCTACTGGGAGTAAGGAATCAGCCGGAGGAATTGCACCTTCCTCCTGTAACTCTCTGTATATACGACTAAACCAGATGTTCCCATCATTCCCATAGATTTCAAACAACTCTGCAACTTCCAGCTACTCCCCATGGAAAACTGGCCGGAAAGTTGCGATTGATTACCCATAAAACACAAGTTAACTTTATGCAACGAACAATTCATGTGGAAAATGATTCCTGTTCTCGTATTCCATGGTCAAAGCAAACTTTTACCGACATTTGAAAACAATAAATTTCTTCTCTCTTCCCTTTATAACTATGGTTTCGGTGGAGGGTTAACTTTCATTTCCCATCCTCAATTATCTTCTTCTTATTCTTCGTCTTCTTCTTCAATCACGTTCTATCACCCATTTCTACTCCTTCTTTCTTCTTCTTCTTCTTCTTCTTCTTCTTCTTCTTCTTCTTCTTCTTCTTCTTCTTCTTCTTCTTCTTCTTCTTCTTCTTCTTCTGCTTTTTCTTCTTCTTCTTCTTCTTCTTCTTCTTCTTCTTCTTCTTCTTCTTCTTCTTCTTCTTCTTCTTCTTCTTCTTCTTTTTCTTCTTCTTCTTCTTTTTCTTTTCTTTCTTCTTCTTTTCCTTCTTCATCTTTTTCATCTTTTTCTGCTTCTGCTTCTTATTCTTCTGCCTTTTCTTCTACGTTTTTCTCCTTTATCTTCTTCTCTTTTTTCTTTCTCATCATTATCATCATCACCTCCTCCTCCTCTTTATCCTCCTCCTCCCTCCTCCCCCCTTCCTCCTCATCTCTTCACCTGGGAAATAGCTGCGCTGCCAGATTGTGTGTAATTGGAACATCTTCAAATTCGCGATTAAATCCCATGTCTGGACGTCGAATTTAATCCTTGATATGCCAGTAGTATTAAAAAAGTTCCTGGGTAGAAGGATTCAAAGGAAATTTGATTTTTTGAAAAAATTGATAAATCGCAAAAATATTACTTTCTTTTGTGTATCACTTCTCTCACAATCATGGGTTGTAGTAAAAATAAAGTTTTTTTATATCAAAATGACAAGGAGAATTCGAGCTTTCTAATGGTTTTTGAATTTTCTATATCCGACCAATAATAAAGTTTCAATTAATGAATATGTTTGCCAATGTCGAGTCTCCTCGAACAGAAAACATGAAACATCTAGAAACTTTTTTGTTTGAGAAGATAAGTGGGTGGTGAAAGCAAGTAAATTGTTCAAAACCAATTGAAATTATTTTTCCAAATGTCTAAAATAGTCGGAAGATCGTAATTTGGCCTCTCAAGAGTTGCAAAGCAAGGAGAGCTGTATATGCATGAATCATTGTATGTTAAAAATTGGAGTTATTGAAGCTAATCGACTTGGATATTCGAGTTGTGAACAGCTGGTTTATCATGAAAATAGTGAGTTTCACAACACTATTAGGAGAAGTTTCAATTTCACGCAATATGACAACGTAGCTATTTCTCGGGTGGAGGGGGTTTTCGTCAACTTAGATTGCGCCGACTATGGCTATGTCTGGGTGAAGTTTTTTGAATTTGAAGGAGACAATAGATGCTTTACATCAGCTGTTACAGTGGGTTACATCACGTGGGTACATATTATAGTGGTTACACATAGTATAGTGGCTAATTATAGTAGTTTCAAGCACGTACAAGAGACAGACGAAATAGCCAAGCTGTTTGGCCCCAGCTATACTATATTTGCATTGAGATTCCGAATAAGATTTATGTGAGTGTTCGCCCTCAAACCGCAGTCAGTCCCATTGCATGAATATTGCAGGTAGCCAACCCAACTATATTCTGTTCAAGAAACAAGAAGACATTCGCGCAAAATGGGAAAAATGACTCCAGCTCAATCAATATTGGTTCAAAGATTATAAATTTGGACTCAAATTGTAGGAAACATTCTACTCCACAATTTGAAACCAAATTTGTAATTTTTGAACCAATATTGACCGAACTGGAGTCGTTTTCCCATCTTCTCAGAATGTCTTCTCTGCTTGTACACTGTAGCCAAACCAACTATATAAACGTCAACACACAATAACCAGTGGCAGTCAAGTCGGTGGCAGTTATTTATCATCTTGTGGCTTTCAAAACTTGCTACCACCAACTGTATAGGTGTTACAATTCGCGCAAGCTGAAAAGACACTCCGTTACAATACACTTCATATTGTAACCACGTGTCTTCTCAGCTTGGGCGAACTAAACCCCTTATACTTCTTCTTAGTACCCCCTCTTTTTCCTCTTCTACAACAGCACATCTACCTCCTCTTCCTTCACTATCTTCTATTTCTCTTTGCTCTTATTCTTTTTCTTATTTTCTTCTTCTTCTTCTTCTCCTTCTTCATTTCCTTCTTGTTCATAAAAGACAAGAAGGAAACCTACTTGTTACATAATGTAAGACAAGACCCTTGTTTTGTGAGACTGCAAGTTCTGAATTCTAGAAGTGACGAAGAACAAAATTTGATGCAATTTTCTTGTACAACTGTCTTCATGCATGAGCAACAGAGAGTTGGTGATCAAGGAGTTATTTATTTATTTATTAAATAAATATTTGTTAATTATTTTACTCGCTCGAAATTTATCAACATCAATTTCACGCATTTCTTAGAAGCTCCACGTTCTTTTTGGTGAATAGTAAACAATGCTATCGCTGTCATGAACTGATTTTTCTTTTCAATGAGTTGTCGTTAGTTTTGGCAATCAGTTCGTTCAAAAGCACACCAGTTTTAATTCGATTGAAAAGTGTTCGATTATTTTGAATCGAATTCCCTTCAAAGTAGATTCGCGAATGTTGTAGAATTTGAGGAATCCGCCATTTTTTCAAACCTCAAATCTCCATTTAATCAAATCTCCGACTTTGGATTTGTTTCGGATAGGTTGTAGTTAATTAACGCAACTGTTTCTCAAATATTTTTGAAGATATCAGCTTCAAATAATTTTTTAAGGGGATGGTTTTTTTCAAGCGCACTTCATTTCTATCTCTTATTTCAGATTGGTGGTAGTAGTCGGCCATTTGCCGAAGAGGAGAATCAAGCCCCATGAGAAAATGTAATTTTTATCAATCTCTTGGAGCAGATATCGCCGTTATTCATGAACAGAATTTCACGTTCTACTATCATTGGAAAGCAAATTCAATTCTCCAGGGGGTTGACTTTTTACTTTTTTGATTTTAATAATTAGAGTTCAATACTTTTTTAGTTAATTAATTATACAATAATTATTAAAATAAACTTAAAAGTAAAAAGTCCACCCCTGGAGAATTGAATTATTTTTCCAATGACACAAAGAACGTGAAATTCTGTTCATAAATAGAGGCTTGTTCTGCTCCAAGAGATTGATAAAAATCACATTGTTCTTATGGGGCTTGATTCTCCTCTTCGGCAAATAGCCGACTACTACCACCCACACTTGATGAAATAACAAATAGAAATGAAGTGCGCTAGAAAAAAATAACCTATGCAGTAAAAATAACATGAGATTTTGGTCTGCTATTGCTTCTATTGCTACCACTCTCGTTCAAAGTGAACGAAAAGAGTCATTTCAGCTAGCTCCCATTTGATAGCTCAATATTCTTGTACGCTGTGCGCCGCGTGGTTTAGGAAAGGACACCTTGACAGTAGCTCAAGTAGCTAGGTTTGACACAGACTATAGAAAGTAGCTTATGATAGCAGCTACCACTGCTACTATCCCCTATGTTACACTTGATATTTATAGTTTGTCCAAGCAAAGAAGGCCCTCTGGCAAGATGAGAGAATGAGTCATGCTCGTTCAATATTGGTTCAAAAATTATCAATTTGATCTCAAATTGTAGGAAACAATTTGATCTACTATCAAGACCACATTTATAATACTTGAATCAATATTGACCAAGCTGTAGTCATTTTCCCATCTTGCCAGAGGCTCTTCTTGGCTTGGACAGGCTATATTAGCAGCTATTCCTCTCGCAGCTAATAAAGTAGCTTGGTACAACAGGCTTAATATTTAAAAACCCCATACAATGATTAAGCATGGGCTGACATGATTTTCCCAGCGAAAACAACAAATCTTTCAGATTCGTGTAATGGCATAGGGGTAGGGCGTTGCACTGCAAAAAAAATAATTAAAATTTGCATCGTTAGGCTTTCTAGCGAAGTTCTAATCAGCGTCAGCCATGTCCGGCGTTTAAAACTAACGAGATCTGCTCACGTGATCGGAGAGGGGAGGGGAGAGAATTTGGAAAAAAGCGTGACAAAATATAGAGATTCAGATTCAGTGAGTGAGTGTGAGAGATAGAGTTGAGAGTGCTGAGTTAACAAGTAGGAGAAACAGAGAAATTAGGACTAAGTGAAGGAGAGAGAGGTTGAGTAAGTGAGCAGGGAGGTAAAGCGGTAAAGTAGAGGAGGGAAAAGAGGGAGAGTGGGAGAGAGAGGGTGAGAGAGATTAGATTAGATTAGATTAGATTACTGTATTCAAATAGATAACAAAATTCGGCTTAGATTATACATTGTAATATGAATGAGAGAGAGAGAAAGAGAGAGAGTGTGAGAGGAAAAGAGAGAGATTCAGATTCAGATTATGTAAATTACAAAAATACATCGGCTCAAGTCCTTTATTATGCAAATTAAAAATTATACTATTACATCGCTCACTTTAAAACTTGGTATAGACTAATATGATTAGTAATGTTACTAATATGATTGGAATGTAGGATTTGATAATTATGTTAACGGTACTATAACTGATGCTGTAATTACATAAAGAGGCGGAGTTTGGACATATAAGTTTTCATTCTTGGAGAGGAATTCTCAAGAACATACCTCCCATTAGCACTCAACTATATGAGAGAGATTGATTTAAATTTAGTGTTAAGGCGGGGTTCACAGACTATAGGAGGACCGAAAATTACACATTTGAGGGTTAGACATTACGAAAAAAGAACTGGTGATGTAACTCACTTTTGGGGCTACTAGAAAGGTTTTCCAGATAGCAACTTGTTCGGGGCTGGTCGGACAGCAACTGCTCTCGCTGTCCTTCTCTCCAACAGAAGATCCTGGATGGTGAGGGGGGAGAGGAGGGAGAGGAGGTTATCGCGCACTTATCTTGACTTTAGAGATTAACTGTTCTTACCATTTAGATTTCTTCATTCATTCAGATAGCAACAAAATATTTATGCTTAGTTTCTAGATTACAAGAGTTTTTATTAATAATTTTGATTATTTTATCATTTTTACAAGTTACATATGAATGCAAAAATCATAGAACAATTATCCAAACAGTATGCTACTTGCTTGCAATCTTACTTGTTGTGCATTGAAATATCTAAATGAAAAGGCGAAGTTTGTACATAAAGATGTCAAGTGTACAACTTGTGATCCACTAATTTTACAGTATTATAAAGTGCACAAAGTATTATGATTCCCTTACAAACTAGGTCATTCTCTTCCATTGTTTATTCCATAGTATTATCAACATATTCTAACAAAGGAGACTTCTGTTTATTCTTGATAGCTGGAGATAATAAACATACATTTTTAGTGTTTAGCTCACGCTCTTCTGTATAAGAGTAACAGAACGCTGCAAAGACCTGGTGGAAAAAAATAATACTAAAACTAATAAAAAAGGGGCGTGATGGACAAAGTTGCAGGTAATTATTGCTGTATTCCGTGACTGTCTACTTTCTTATCAGACAACATTAATGATAAAGAGAGAAGTAGGTGTAGCCTGTACAAGCAAAGAAGAAATTCTGGCAAGATGGAAAAATGACTCCAGCTTGGTTGATATTGGTTGAAAAGTTATAAATTTGGTCTCATATTGTAGATCCGAATGTTTCCTACAATTTGAAACCAAATTTATAATTTTTGAACATATATTGATCAAGCTGGAGTCATATTTACATCTTTACAGAATGTCTTCTTTGCTTGGGCATCTTATAGAAGGGGGTACAGTTGAGAAATTGATGCAGAAAGAATGAGTATTACTGAAATGTAGATTGTAGATACAGCTTTTATTTGGTTTGGGTTTTCAATAAAATACCATAAGCATATCAATTCCATATCTACAGAGTGTCTCATGAAGGAATGATCCCAATACCGGAAGAGGAATGAACAAGCATTAACGAATGCGAATTTTGCATTCGATTTAAATACTAAATTCGCATTCGTTACTGCTTGTTCGCTCCAGTATGGTCGATTGGTGCTTACCACCACCTTCATCTATCCAATGAACCTGAACAAGACGAATAATTTGCTATTCCAAAAACCCCGCCTCACAATAAATTTTCGCTACACACTTGTGAATATAAATCGTAGCCCTTAAAAAGGTGGTAACAGCGTTCCCTATCAAAGTCAACTGTATTTTCACAGTTGAGATTAACTAGTTGAAGAACAAGTAGAAGGTGTTTAACTTGAAAATAAATTTCCAACTTTTCCTATCAATAGAGAGCTTGTAAGTTGTAACCAACATAGATTAGGGTAGATGAAAAAACAAGACGTTGTCAAACCACTGATTTATTAAAAAATCGAGAAACCGGTTTCGGTTGTTACACCATTATGAATCTCTGGTGAACTGAGATCTCTGGTAAACAGTTTACCAGAGATTGATAATAATTATTAAGAGATTGATAATGATGTAACAACCGAAACCGGTATCTCGATTTTTTAATAAATCAGTGGTTTGACAACGTCTTGTCTTTTCATTTAATATTTATAACAACCACAAAATCTCCTTCACAACTACTCATATCGAAAAGTGAAAAAAATTAGGCTAAACTTGTTCCAGAAAAGTATAAATACAAACAAGTTAAAAACCAAGTTGTAAACATTCAACTTACGAATAATACCCGTCTATTTTCATAGACTTGTTAATAGCTATCAAACCATCTACTAGCTACAAGTAGCTATCAATTTCCTTGATTTCGAAATCAATTCGAGTTGAGCTAAAGAGATAACTCCATGTGGGCATCACCCTCAAAAAATAAAACTTCAAGCTACTTGCACTTGCACATAAGCAGTGGTCACGGCGCAATTTCCTTACAATAAGATTCACAACATGATACTCAATCAAATAGGAAAAAATAGAATGGTCTTGTATGGTTATTGAAACATTCAAGAAATTACATGAGACGGATACGACTTAGATGCGTTTGGCTACGTGTTTTAGCTGCACGAATTGAACACATTATAAAAAATGAGGCCATATCTTGATTTTATCCGGTAAAGGTTTTGTAACTATTTTTAGTGGAAATAAATTTCAATTTGAATTGAATTTGATTCAAACTGCTAACACTGCTGGGTCCTTGTGTATTTTCTAGCAATACAAAATCGTTTTGTGTAACTTCTTGGAGTCGATCAGAGGTTCCGAATTCGATTCTTGACCGGGGAACTGTTCTCTAACCACAGCGATAATCGAAGATACGACCACCCAGTCTTTCGGAGGAGACGTAAAGTCGTCGGTCCCGACTGCCTAAAAACCAGTCACCAACAAATCATCACTCTCATTACCCACGCACAAGCTTGAAATGAAAGCACATGTTGGCATTAACCTCAGTAAAAATGTGAAACACTTAACAGTGCATAATACAAGCTTAAACCAAAAACTATGGAAATCTCCAACTAGCTCTATCTAACCAACTAACTAACTATCTCAAACTAATCAATTATCGCTAACTAACTAACTAACCCACTAACCTACTAACTAACTGAAAATTTCATCATTCAACTATGGAATTCTCTAGTCTAGGGATCTCTATGGATTAATATTCTCCAATAAGTGCCTAAGGCGGGTATTACACGATAATAGTTCTATGACATATTTTGAATGAATCAATGAATGAATTTATTTGCCTAAAGAAACATATTTAACATAAGATAAAACAATTTATGAGATAATTTGGAACTGTATAGTAATAAACAGAACATACAATTGTTATTTACCAAACAAATTATTAATCAAATGTTATTTACCATATATTTCTATTATCAAACATCTGTGATGATGATATATTACCGTGTAATGAACCAAATATTTACAAATGATTATATTCTATGTCATAATATGTTCTCCTATAGAGAACATATCATAATACCTTTGATAATAGATATATGACATAGAACTATTATCGTGTAATAGCGGCCTTAAACAAGTAACGTTTCATAACAGTAGGAACAAAAAGTCGTTAAATGGAGAATGTAGTTGAATAAACGTTCAAGTTCAACTAGTTTTCACTTTCATTAAGTGGGGGCGCTTCATTAATCTTGGCAGTAAGGCGTACGCCCCATCAATAACATCTGCCGACGCTATGTTTGGTTAACTGCCAAACCAGCTGTACAATGACCTAGCTTAAGTATTTTCTTTCACAAATTTCTGTACGTTCGAACGTTATTCTTGACAATTTCTCATTCTTTTCTTCTACTTTTTTCATTTTCTCTTCATTTGTTCTTCTTTTCCTGTCTTTACCTTGTTTCCTAAATAGCTTTTCCTTTTGGAAAAGTTTGGTTAATTATCAAACAATGTGTACAATGACCTGATTAGATGGAAATGAGTATTTTCTTCAAGTGTATGCAGTATGCACCCACAGCAGATGCTGAGGATGGGGTGATTAAGGATTTTTATGCAAAAATTAATTCAGTGTTGCAGCTCACAAAGCCCCATCAAAGTCCCAACCTCGCGGAGCTGGCATAAGAAGAAGAAGAAGAAGAAGAAGAAGAAGAAGAAGAAGAAGAAGAAGAAGAAGAAGAAGAAGAATATTTTCTCTCACAAAATTCTGCAGATTCCAATTCACTTCTTGACTATCTATCATCCTTTCTTCCTCTTATTTTTCTTCTTTAGTTTGTAATTTCTCTTTTGATATTCTTTTTCTGTCTTCACTTTTTTTCCTTCACCTGAGTAGATTTTCAAGTTTAAGATTAACCAAGTAGATTTTTCAAGTTTTCTTCTTCTTCTTCTTCTTCTTCTTCTCCACCTTCTTTCCTTTCCCTTCTTCATTCTTTTCTTTACCACAACTATCATTACCTCTCCATTCTCTAATCAATCTACTATCCTTATTCATTATTTTTCCAATCTTCACTTCTATTTCCTCCTTTCCCTCATCCTCTTACCCATACTCCTTCTTTCTTTTCTTCTCCTTCCTCTCTTTCACCTACACCTTCTTTTTGCTTCTTGCCCCCTTCATCGCCTTATCTTTGATTCTTCCAGTTTTTCCTTTCTGCTCCTCCTTATTTTTTCATTCTTTTTTCCTTCATCATCTTCTTTTCTTTCTCCCCTTCCAACTCCTCCTCCTCTTATCTTCTTTTCCTCCTCTTTATACCAGGTGCCCTTCTATCACCCCCCACACCCCAGAGGATAATACTAAGTAAAGTCTAGCCATGGCACTTTTTCAGAGTGTTTTGTTTGAAACACTACACCATCCAGCGTCCCCCAAACTTTTTACTCTTCAGCTTCTTCAGTTTGTTCAATGACAATCTAAATTTACCTCCGCCTCTGTAATTAAAGTATCCTATTACGTTATTCTAGACTACAAATACATTACATTATAAAAGATAATTAAAACTAAGCTGGTGGTTGAAGAATTACCATTATTAGTGTTCAGCTCTGGCAGGACAGTCGACAATCACGGTCTCTGAGAGCATATCAAGTCGAGAGTGATCTCAGCTAAACTCTTCCACTTTTAGCAGTGAATATAAGAACATTATTTTAAAAAACAACACTTTTTAAAATGCACTAAAAAAAGTACACCAAAGAAAGTACCGCAGTGGGGAACTTGAAAATATTTCATATCACCAATTCGAAAAAATTAAGAATCTACTATATGTGAGTTTAAGTATATGTATGTAATACATGTATATGTATTCATATACATGAATAAACTTGATAAACACATTCTAAAATCATGATTTATGATAGCGGAAAATTTCAAAATTTGCTGATCACCTGATTTGCCAATACACACTCGTAAATAAACACATCCAAATTGTCTAACTTCAAATTTTATTATTCAATTAAAAACTAAATTAACAACAAATTCAATCGAAACGTTGCTCAAGTTGTAGTGTCGGATGGTACCAATCAACTAGTGAAAACCAGAACTCACTATGTGGCCTGTGGCCTATGAGCCGAGATATAATCGAAAAAAATGGCGTGTTAGAGATTTCTCGCTGGACAAATTAACTAGATCAAAAGTGTATAATACTGTATAATAAAAAGATACATAAGAGTTATAAATAGTCGAACATGTAATGCATTAAAAAATAAATGAAAAGGGTACTGTGATTATTATTTAAGAAACAGTGATAAAAGTAGCCCTGAGATAAAAGAAAAAAAACTATATATAAGAGATATATATCTCTATATTCACTGCTTTCAGACAGTCCTGACAGAGCTGAGCATCGATAACATACATTCACCAACCGCCAGTTTCGTTGGCTTCTACTTTTTTGAATTGAATTGAATTTATTTATTGCCAAAAAACAAATTACAAATACAAATTTCTTATGGAGACCGAAGCAACAAAGTGCAAAAAACAATATATACAAAATTTGACACAATACAACTTTCAATATTATCAAATAAAAATACTTGTAAGCCTATCTTGGCCTAATAATAGCACCTTATTAACTTTTTTTGGCACTGCCGGCAGAAGTACAACTTGAGCGCCAGCAGTGAGTTCTATTTTACAAGGAAAGCATTTTCTATTTTCAGCATTTACAGCAATAGATTCAATACAAAAAACAAAAGAATAGGAAAAAAATAAATTTATAAATGAATAGCTTAAAATGAAAGGATAAAATAAAAGAGATAATTTTTATTTATAGACAAAAAGAGTTTTGTAAGGCTTTAAATTTTAGACAATTTAATTTGAGTTTAAAGATGGAAAGATTAAATAAATAAAGATGAATTCATTCATGACATAGAAAAAGTTAACGTGAGATACTAGTCTCTTCGAAATTAATCTTAAAAAGGCAAATTGAATAAATAAATGAATGAACTAAAGATGAGAATACATTTTTAGGACAATAAGCATTCAATCACAACAAAGAGATAAAAGCACTTGGCTTTCGATGCATCAAAGATAGAGCAACATATAATAGGACAAATATTACCATCATAATATTAGAAAATAGAAAAAACTATCCTAAAACGTAATAATTATCAACCTAATAGGAACATCTTCATTATCATCCAAGAAAACAACAGCTTATCATCAGCAGAGATGAAAATAAATATTTCTCTTGATCCACTCATCAATTTCTATATGAAGCTTTTTTGTAAGTTTGCTAGTTATAAAATGATTTGGGACTCTATTGGCATAAAATTCTACATAGAATGAGAACTGATGTTTATTTATTGTTAATCTGTTAAATGATGTATTGAATAAATTGTTTACTGAAGGGCGAATGTTATAGGGATTGTTATTTAGGGTTAATAATTCTCTATTTCTATTTATGTGAATTATGATGTTTTTAACAAAAACCTGTCTCAGTGTATGAACTCCAAATTCTATGAAGAGACATTTACTAGGTAAAGTCTAGGTTTCCCAAGGGCTGCCCTGATTATATGTTTTTGTAAAACGAAAATTTTATTGAAATGGGAGTCAAAAGTACCACCCCAAACCTCTATGCAATACTGAAACAAAGAATGAGCATAGGCATGATAGATGGTTCTTATTATGTTCACATCATTCAATAAATTTATTTTGTAGAAAACCGATATCAGATATTTCAATTTGGAAATCAAATACTCTAGATGAGAATTCCACTTCAAGTGGCAATCAACCATTACTCCTAAATATTTTATAGAATTTATTTTCTATTTTTTGACACAAACAATTTGTCTCACCTATAGGGGTATTGATTCTGTGGTCGTGCATTCTAATACAGAGATCAGGAGGTGGCTCGCCGATCGAAGTTGGGGAGAAAGCAATAAATTTAGTTTTAAGCAAGTTTAATGTAAGAGTGTGATTATCAAACCATGCCTTGGCCAGAGCTAAACCTTTATTTGCATTCTCATATGCCTCCTCCATGACTCACCTGTGAATATTAACGCTGTGTCATCAGCAAAAGATATTTTTGTTGTGTTTGGAATATTCAATTTGAGGAGATCATTTAAATAGATTAGGAACAATAAGGAGATAAGACTGTACCTTGAGGTAGGCCATAGCTTTTCAGCTTGCGTGTATCTGTTCTATTGTTTAAGGTCATAATTTGCATTCTATCCTCAAGGTAATTCAAAATTAATTCTTTAGCCAGTCCACGTATTCCACAGCCATCAAGCTTATTTATCAAAGTTAAGTGAGGTATGGTATCAAAAGCTTTAGCTAAATCTAGAAATATTGCAACTGTTTTGGATCCTTTATTGAAGTTCCTGTTAACTAAATCTGCTAACAACATAACAGCATCCTTAGTTGATTTCCTGGCTGGAATCCGAACTGATTCGCTGCTATGATGTCCTGCTTATTCAAATAGTCCATCAATCTCTTTTTTAAAAGTCTTTCCATTATTTTTGACAGGTTACTTAATAAACTAATAGGCCTGTAATTCGCTGGATTTGATTTATCACCCGATTTATGTATTAGTATAATTCTAGCAATTTTAAAGCGTTTTGGAAAGTATCCATGACTGAGGCAACTATTTATTATAATTTCCAAAGGTCTAACAATATAGGGAGCAATTTGTTTCAGAAAGTGGCCTGTAAATCCATCTAAACCTGGGGATGCATTGTTATTCAAAGTATTTATGATGTGGCCGATCTCAACAGAATTTGTAGGATATAAATAAAAACTATTTACAGGAGGATTGGATAAAGGTGTTGGAAATTCTTGATTAAGTATGTTCTGTCGCAGGTTGGCTGCATATTTTTCTCCTACATTGACAAAAAACTCGTTGAAACTTCCAACATCAACGTTTGGTTCAGTATCAGACTTTCTCTTAATTTCTAGAATCTCTCTGATATTTTCCCAAGTTTGCTTTGTATTTCCCCTGCACAATTGAAATTTGTTATTAAAGTATTCTATTTTAGCATTCCTGATCAAGGTACTCAAGTTATTTCTATAGTTTCTATATTGCTCCTTTAGAGTTACATTAAAAGGTTGATTTTTAAGTTTACTGGCCATTCTATCACGCTTTCTCATCGCACATACCATGCTTGGTGTAATCCACTTTTTTAATGGTCTTTTCCTATGCGGAAGCTCAATTTTTTGTGTGTATTTATTAAGATTATATTCTAATTTTTCGATGAAAACGTCAACCATTTCATCAATGTTATTTCCATCGATCATTTCTAAGAAATTCCAGTTTTCCTTATCTAAGTCATCCATTAGCCCTTCATAGTTAATTTTTGTTAGCGTATTTTTATTTTTTGGAGGGCTGTGATGAGTGTTGGAACCGAGCTTTAAATGGAAAGAAATACAATAATGGTCAGTTATACCAGTTTTTATAATGGTTGCAAACGCATCGTTTTCCTCTACTGACTTAGATTTGAAAAATATATGATCAATGCAACTTTTACTATTATTATGTGAACGTGTTATTTTGTTTATAAATGATTTATAACCGTTAAGTTGCAAGACACTAAGATATTCGTTACTTTGAAAATCATTATTGATAATATTTATATTCAAGTCGCCTATTATCATGGTAGAATAATTATCAGACCTCTCTGCACGAAGATAAGCGTCGAGGCTGATAAGAAAAGCATTAACATCAAGAGACGGTGATCTGTAAAGTGCTAGTACTCTATACAATTTATTATCAAGTTCAAACTTTATAGCTATCAAGTTAACAGATTCTATATTGACATCTATCCTATCAAACTTTATCTCATTACTTACAAACACACATAAACCATCACACTTTGTAAACACATTACTTTTATTAATAGGAGTATAACCATCAATATTAAAATTAAATCTAGCTGAATCATCTAGCCATGTCTCTGTTAAAACAATAATATGAAATCTAGTACTAATGTTGCTAATATAATAAAGGAATTCATCGAAGTTCCTACCAATGCTTCGAATATTCATATGAAGTACATTAAAAAGTTTATTTGCCTGACTGTTATAAATGAATGGATTGAATGAAAAGAAATCATCTATTTCAATTGTATTTTTAACGCTGCCATGTATAAGTGAATCATCAATATCATCAACTATACATGATTACACTTGAATTCAAACCATTCTACTCAATAAAATCCAGTCAAACGACAAAACTATACAAAATACACGATTAACCATCTTTAAAACAAATTTTTATAGTTTTAAAACCTTTCAAACTAGATCCAATCATCTGAACAACATTCATTCTGCATTGAAGCAAGGAATGAAGGAATCGTGAGCAACGTGCAAAAATAAAATCAACCTAAACTTCTCCAATAACGTGATAAATAAGTATAGTTGTGCCAAGAACAGAAGAGCCTCTTGCAAGATGGCGGAGGGAAGTGAGAGTGTAACTACGCATGCGCAGAACTGAAATTTTCAGGGAAAAATCACTTTAGCCAACCTACTGTTTTTACACTAATCATAATCATATCAATTTCACGAATAAAAATATTTTTTTATTCATTCATTTATTTAATGATTTAAATATGATAGCACAAATCATAACTAGGAAAGAAAAAATAGTCTGAGTCTGTACTACATTAATCTATCTGCACTCATTCCACCTACAATGCAAACTACAGATTTACAATCGAGACATTAAATAGAGAAATAAAGATTTTTTTACTAGATTTTTATCAAAAATGTGGTTGTCAATATCAAGTCTTTGAAATATCTTACTAAAATAGCTTAAAAATCCCCTTCGATATTTCTGCAGCTAAGGAGAAATCATAATCCCCGAACATCTTGTCGAATAATATAATGAATTGGAAGTTTTCGAACAAAGTTTTTCCGTGTTTTCTTTCAACTCAGTTGAGATGAATTCGCTCCACAATGGCGACCGCTAACAAAGGAAAATAATCCTTGCCGGCTACAAGTTTGAGTTTTCCGAGTTTTTCCAAAGGTTTTTCAGACAGCTCACTAGCTGCTTATCTAGCTTACTAGGCGCCTTGTTTTCGTTTTTCCTGTTTCTTACTTAACAACTCTCTTTATCTTTGTCTCTTCCAAAAATTTCCTCAAAAATACTCTTTCTTCCTTGCAAACGAACTTGTCAACCGTTCCAACGCCGAATGTCTTTCCGTTCCAATCTCTACAGGATGAGTATCCCAGTATACATTAATTTTTGGTCTCAAATACTTGGTGATCATGGAGAATACAATAATAAAATAAAAACAAACTGATTATCAATATAATAAAGAAATCAATCAATAAATATAACAAATTGATCTTGCTGAGAATGTACATATGGCTGAATGAATTTATCCCACTGATTCATGTCATTCAATACAATTCTTGAATTTTTGGCATAAAATTAAGTTTGCAAAGGTATCTCTCCTCCTTTCATTCTCTCCAGTACACCCCATCATTGAGCCAATGATTTTTTACAACTTTTCATTTTGTATTGTTATTTTCACTCTCATAATCTCTTTAAATGAGATCAAATTTAAAATATACACAAAGAACTATGGAAACTCTAAACAAAATAACTCAACAATAGTAAACTAACAACACCACCACCACATCTCCAATAAAATTAAGCAACTAGGGCAAAATTCTCCATCAAACTCAAATTAATTATTATGCTTTCACCCCATCGTCAAAGCTTTAGCAGAAAATAATTTAAGGTTTAATGCAGCCAGGCAACGTTGTAAAGCGAACACGTTGGAATATGATCGTTACAAAGTGCGTTTGTCAGTGCGTGCGTGTGTCGGTGCGTGCGAAAGTGCATGTCAGTACGTAACAGAACGGTGGGGTCACGTCAGTTGGGGAATTAAATCGTCGATAAGACCACCCTGCTGTTTCAACTTTCATCATATATCAGGCTTGCTTTTACACCGAATGAAAGTTAAAGTTGTAAGCTCTCTGCCGTTACCAAATTGAGTTGAATCAACTCATTCACTCTCTTCGTCATGAACTACATAATTCTCTCTTACCCTCTTCTCACTCTCTCTTTCTCTACTTTTTCACTCTTTCAATCTTCCAACTAGATATTCTCAGTATTTTTACTACGTACGTATGAATTTTCAATTCCAAGTAATAATGGGAAGGATATACTTATCCTTTCTCAAGAATGTACTTTTTTCTTAACTTCTGATACACATAATGATACACAGAGGGTAATCTGATACACATAATGTAGGATCGCAAGCAAATAGCCCTGTAATTGCAAATTATTTGTAGCCTTTTTTCGTTGTATGAAACAGTTTTTAACTTGATAAGTCTGTAGAATTATTAGTTTTTTTACTTGAAACTATTATCCTACAACCTACTAAAAACTAAACATAAATATTTTGTTGTTATTTGAATGAATAAAGAAATGTAATTTAAGCTCTTTCCCTCTACAACACTGGCAGCTCGTACCCACGAAACAGAAGAAGTGCTGTACAGTATGAGATACCAGCACTTCACCTGTTTCGTGGGCAGGAGCCGCCAGTGTTCTACATAATCTTACACTATTCGCTTCACAATCTTACCCTCTTCGCTCTCACATTCTCTCACTCATTCTTACTCTCTCACCTCTCTCAATCAATCTCTATTTTTCCTCCTTCTCTCTCCACCCCTCTTCTCGATCAGTTTCACCCTCTCTTCCTCTTGACCAATGTTTCAACTATGCCGCAACAGTTAGCTACAGTCACGAATCCACCCAAATCCCCAAAACTTCAACTAATACGGCCTCTCAATGTTGGTTTTTGAACTTTTGCCCAGATTATACGGCTGAATTTGTGGGTATTTCACTTTGGTTTCTAATCCTGATGATGAGAGTATTTCGATCTTCAGAATACATATATGGATACTTCAGAATACATGGTTGAATCAGTGAATAATGATTTGTTCTCTGAGGGTGATGCCCAAACGAACTCTTCGGCTTGTCCGTGAGTAATGAGAGTGATGATGATGAGAGATGACTACTACTTTTTAGATTATAGGGACCGACGTCTTATCATCTCCTCCGAAAAACGGGGTAGCCTTATCTATGTGATTGTACAGTGGTCGGAGAATTGCGCCCTGGCTATGAATTGAACTAGGTTCCTGTTGGTTACCAGACATGTTATCACTTACTCCAACAAGCAACCAAATTTCATTTCATTTCAGTTTGTAATAAAAGCTCTGATCGTAACCTTTCATGGGTCGTACTAGATTTATAGCTTAAAGTTTATAGTTAACTAGCAAGTTACTCGGAGAAAAATTACGGTACATGTTGTTGAAAGCAATTAAAACAATATGTTGAATACAATCCTTAGTATGATCAATATTTTTGTGCAGAATTCCGAGTTTGTATGTCACCTGGAAGTTAAGTTTTACGCGCACACACTTAAAACTGAGCTCGTACTCTCATTATTATAAGAATGATAATGTGATTGCTTTCACATTTCTCAATAATAATGTGATTTTTCGTTTTCATTGAAACAAATTATTAGTTTTCGCTTCCTTAGCTATTTCATCGTTACATTGTCTAGACCTAGAGAACAGATTTTTCGTTATTTCCTGCTACCTTTTGGAATCATTTCAAGATGAGAATATTCACACTACACTTTATGGTAGTCAATTCTTTTTATCTACACATGAATAAATCTCTATATATAAAAGCGAAATTGCACTGACTGATTCATTCATCACCAGAACTAAAAATCCACTGAACCGAATGCGTTCAAATTTGGCAGGCATGTTCAGTTGGACGTTTAGACGCGCGCTAAGAACGGATTTTAAAAACTTTTCAAGGATACGCCAAATATTTTAGTTTTTCTATAGTTTTTCAACGTTTTCTTCATTTTTTCGAGAACCAATCGGTAGAAAATGTTGATATTTGGTGGGCAGGTTCAGATAAGGTCTAGAAATGTTGTGTTGAAATATTTTTGCAATCTGTTCAAGATTACGCCAGTAATCAGGTTTTCAAAATTGTAGATGTGTTGCGGGTTGCATATCTTCCGCCTTGATACGACCAATCCTAACTGTAAATTCAATGGTTCAGCGAGATTTTAGATGAACTAATTTGGAAGATCAAGTTTGAATCATTGAATCAAGTTTCAAACTATATATACTTCCGATATACTTCCCAAGGTTACGCTTAATATTAGCGTTTTACTATTTTTTGGAATTTTCGGAGTTTTTCTTAGATTTTTCTAGAACAATTGGCAAAAAAGGTTGAAATTGGGTGAACAGGTCCAGATCATGTGTAGAAATGCTGAAATAAATTTCGAATCCCTTCTGAACGGAATTTGTAGGCGAGCGAAACGAGCCTGTTTGTCTCAGCTGTCACTGACAGAGGTTTTGTAGGCGAGCGAAGCGAGCCTGTTTGACTCACTTACACTGCCTATACTGTCGGGGGTCCAGGGGCGGATCCCCTGGCTAGGCGGAGAAGGCGAGCGAAGCGAGCCTGCCGGCTAGTAAATACATGAATCAATGATTACCTTACAATACATACATGATTATCTTGTCAATGAATGAATGAATTTGTGAGTTGAGAGATTATGAAAAACACCACTTTATTCATATTAGTCTAAAAACGTGCATCGAATTGTTCGCTTTTTATATTCAACATCAAAAACACTAATTTGAACAACATTTTCCGAGTTGGATGGAGTTGAAAGGACTTAAAGCCGATTTTCGTAGCAAAAACGATAGCACAAAATTAAATTACGAACAATCTTACACGAGCTTATTCAAAATTCAAAGGAATTCCCAAATGCTGCAGCATTCTATTTCTCGGAAGTACGTATTAGTCTGTCCTAGCAAAGAAGATATTCTGGCAGGATGGCAAAATGACCCCAGCGCGTTCAATACTGGTTCGAAAAATATAAATTTGGTCTCAAATTGTAGATTCGATTGTCCCCTACAATTTGAGAACAAATCAAAATTTTCGAACCAATATTGACAGAGCTGCAGTTATTTTCCCATCTTGCCAAAATGTCTTCTCTGCTTGGACGGACTGTACCCTTATCTGAGCACATCATTAGCAGTGATAAGGCTAGAAGACGCCGTTAAAAATACTACTATAGTCTGTCCAAGTATTGAAGACATTCTGGCAAGATGGGGAAATGACCCCAACTCGCTCAATATTGGTTCAAAAATAATGGTTATAATTATAGGTCTCAAATTGCAGAAAACATTTTGATCTAAAATTTGAAAACAATTTTTTTTTTTGAACCAATATTGACTGATTTTGAGTCACTTTCCCATCTTGGCAGAACGCCTTCTTTGCTCTGACAGACTACTAACAAGGGATAACAGTTTGAATTGGATGCGCTTTCTTTATTGTGTAATAAATCAAGTAGGAGAAGAGCAATTTCACAAAGCCCTTATAAAAGGCATTGGGGCAAAGCACTGCTGGAGATCAACAAGCAATTTACACAAGCTATATATAGCAAAACAGCTATGTAATAAATCTATATAATAGAGTAAGAAGCTATATAATAAAGCGAGAAGTTATAAAACAAAGAATATAATGAATCAGGCTGAGATTGAAGTCAGTCTTCAACGGGCATTTGGAATATGGAATTTCAAAATTACTGAAAAAGATGAAATACTCAAGTACCGTACTGCTGAAGTATTAAAGTACTGAAATACTGTGAATCACTGAGTAAAATACAAAGCACTTCACTGTACAGTATAGTGTACTTTATTCCGAACGTGTTCCGATATTCAAAAAATAAATTATTCTATTTTTTATAATAATGGAGTTCGAATGTAGTTACTTACTTATATTGAATGAGAGTACTTCAAATATTATCAAGCCCTAGTTCATTAATTTAGAGTCCCAGGGGTTGAGAAACTAGATAAAAAGCTAATATCATAACTATCTCTTCTACAATTTTAGTGTTGAAATTCTAGTAGAAAATTCGATTTATTCATCGTTATTTCCATAAATTTTCCTTCTAAGTTATTTCCTATCAATTTTCGCTTTAGCAAAGCTTCCTGCAAAATACTATTTGTATTAGTGGCTGAACAACTTCAAATCTTCTCATTATAAATATGGTCATGACATTCTAGTACTACTGTATAGCTCAAGTACTCAACTATTAAAATTCAAGAATAGGCTGTTCCAGCAGAGAAGACATTCTGGCAAGATAGAAAAATGACTCCAACTCGGTCAATATTGGTACAAAAATTATAAATTTGATCTCTAATTGTAGATCAGAATGTTTTCTACATTTTGAGTCCGAATCTATAGTTTTTGAACAAATATTGACCGAGCTGGAATAATTTTCCCATCTTGCCAGAATGTGATGACGCTCCAGTACTAGCATAAGTAGTATAGTTGTGCCAAGAACAGAAGAGCCTCTTGCAAAATGGCGGAGGGAAGTGAGAGTGTAACTACGCATGCGCAGAACTTGGATTTCCAGGGTGAAATTACTTCAGCCAACCTACCGTTTTTACACTAATCGTAATCATATTGATTTTACAAATGAAAATATTTTCTATTTATTTAATTATTGACATATTATATGATATGAATTATAAACTGAGACAGAAAAAATAGTCTGATGCCCGGTTTCTCCAAGCACACTCAAAGTTGATGGACCCTCAAATTTTGATGACATTTTCTATGATAAGTATAGGAAATGTAGTAAAGTGTAGTAAACTTGAGTGTCCCTCAAATTTGAGTGTGCTTGGAAACCGGGCATAAGCCTGTACTATTTCTTCCTAAATTTGGTCAAACTAGAACAATTTTCATTTCGACTAGTGGCAGCAGTGAATGGCAGCCATGTTGCCAAAAGCTCTTCTGTTCTTGACACAACTATTCTCAAGTACTAAGTCTCGTTAAGGAAATTCTGTAGAATTGTCTACCATTTGGTTGCATTTATTGTTATGTGGTCATCCATTTAAACTTTAAATTGAGTTCACTTCCCCAAAGCTCCAGAATCGCCACATCAAAAACCACCAAGTACATTATCCTATATGTGTGGTATTATTCAAGTAATCCTGTATGTATGGTATTATGAGTATTATCCATGTATTTATTATCTTGCATTAAAGTTCAGTGCTAGTGGTCAAATACTGCCTCTAGACACAGACTAGGAAATGTATGTAATGGTCCCAGCTTAATACCAAAATATATTATTCTTTATGACTCAAATAACATTTATTATTGTTGAAACGACTATTATTATCATTTCATTGCACTTCAAGTATTGATGACGTCAAAAAATTGGGCAATTTCTCCTGCTCCAAATTTTGATGTTAGCATTTAGTTATGCCTAGATTATGTTTATTGTAATCAGAAGAGACAATATATGCTTTATATCAGCTTCTAGTGGGTTGAATCACTTACAAGAAATAGACGAAAACACTTAACTTTTTGGCGTTCGCTGTAGCGAGTTATTTATAACTTTATCGCAATATCGCCCTTTATCCCCAATACCCGACTGTACATTGGATAACAGTGGATTTGCTGAGATATTCCATTCGTCAATATTAACTAAATTAGATCAATTGAATTGATAGACCTATAGAATTTTATCAAGGAGTTATAGAAGTTATCTTCTTAATCTATCTATCTATTAGTTTATAGAAGTTATCTCAAGCGTAGAAACAAATTGCTACCTAGATTATAGGTCTTTTTACAGCGAATAAATCTTAGCCATTTCAACTCAGCTCATTCAGGACAGTTCGCGAGCAGTTTGGGAGAGGACGTCAAATTTTCAGCGACCTTATGTACACCGATACGCTCTCACAGACCTCTGTCAGACAGTCCTGACAGAGCGTATCTGATCAACTGGGGTCGTTCACTACTCTATGTGCTCTCGCACAACGCTCTCAGACTGTCCTGGCCTGAACATTGATAAAAACTATTTATAATTATTGATCAGAATCTCTAAATAAATAGACAAAGGACTTCTGCAACTGAAAATACTGACCAATGTGATAATTGAAATGAAACTGTTCAAAAACCTGTGGCCGGACCAATAATTATCATTATTAATTATCCAGCAGTTGGTGTACTGCAATACCTGATAATTCTTCCATCATTAATGAAAATCATTCTACTCGTGAATCCGCTATATTGAAATTCAGCTATATTGTCTGGTAGAGCAAAGAACACATTCTAGCAAGATGGGAAAAAGACTCCACCTCGATCAATATTGGTTCATCAATTATACAAATCACGTATCGGATTGTAGAAAATATTCTGCTCTACAATTTTGGACCAAATTTATAATTTTTTAATCAATATTGACCGAGCTGGAGTCATTTTTCCATCTTCTCTGCTCGACCAGACTATAGGCTACCAATGCAACGATTAAAAGTCACAACCAGTGAAAATAGGACATAAATTTTCTATAGAAATGTATTATTTCTGCATGGTAGATTCTAATAGAAATTTTCTATTCCATTCTCACCGGTCACAAAATTTACGCCTACTCAAAATTTCAATCGGCATCCATTAGCCAACATCATCCTATCATTTTACTCTTTTTTCAGATCCACTCCACCACCTAAAATAGCCATTTTCCATTAGGCCTGCCTACCATCTTGTCAACATGTTGATTATCAGCTAATGCAGTGGGAACAAGGGCCACGTTTCTGACAGTTCTAATCGTGGAATGACAATGCCAAGTGCATCACAAAACAATGCTTAGGAATCCCACTCACTCTCTCTTTTAATCACTCTCTCTTTCAATCCATCTATCGCTTTCTCTCTCATTTTCACTACCTCTCTCGCCCAGTTTCTCTATAAGCCTCTCTCTATCACTTTCTATCTTTCCATCAAATTTTCTCTCTCCCTTCTAATATATCTCTCTCACTTTCTCTCTCTCTCTCTCTCTCTCTCGTTTTCTCTCTCACTTTCTCTCTTCCACAGGCCAAGTGTTAATGGAAAGGATATACTTATCCTTTCCCAAGAATGAACATTTTTATGTCCAAACTTCGCCTTCTCATTTAGATATTTTAATGCACAATCAGTAAGATTGCAAGCAAGTAGCGTATTGTTTAGATAATTGTACAATGATTTTTGCATTCTCTCGTATTATAGAATTATAGAATGACGTGTAAAAATTGTAGTATAAAATACCGTTATCGAAATTAGTGTGTAACTTGTAAAAATGATAGAATAATTAGATTCAATAACAACTCTTGTATTCTAGAAACTAAGCATAAATATTATGTTATCTAAATGAATAAAGAAAACTAATTTAATCACTCTCTCTCTCTCTCTCTCTCTTTCTCTTCCAATAACTCACGCACGCGTTATTAGGCCCATTGTACACGGGCGTAGGAAACGCGGCGTTAACGACGCGTCGGCAACGCGTGCTCCACAGAACACATTGTGTTAAATAAGCTTGTCCACACGGGCGTGATAAACGCGCGCCCATTTAACACAATGGTTTCTGTCGAGCACGCGTTTTCGACGCGACGTTTCGCGTTTCCAACGCCCGTGTAGAATGGGCCCTAGAGTAAAACGTGCGACTCTCACGTATGGGGCAGGACACGCGTTGATTGGTGACAATCTAATGTGAAATCAAATTAAGATCCTCCACAACTCATATTGGCAGTTTAATGCAGTTTGTGGATTGTAAATTGACAAGTAAAGGTTTCGATGTGTAAATCTGGTAGAAGTAATAGTTATATAATTCAGATTGTAGTTAGTCGATGTAGATTAGTAGTCAAATGCTGGAATGTGTTGAAGAGCTTATTGAAGGGTTCGAATGTTTTGGTGGTCGTAGGTGAAGAGAACTGGGTCAGAACGGAGACTAACAAACGGTAGAAAGTTGGAAAGTTGGTTATAGTCTATCCAAGCAAGAAAGACATTCTGGCAAAGTGGTGAAATGACTCGAGCTCGGTCAATATGGGTTCGAAAATTATAAATTTTGACTCAAATTGAAGATCAGAATGTTTCGTACAATTTGAGACAAATTTTCCATTTTTGAACCATTATTGACCGAGCTGGAGTCATTTCCCCATCGTGCCAGAATGTCTTCTTTACTTTGACAGACTTTACCAAAATCTGGATAAATCGAAATGACTGGGTTTATCCCAATTCGAGTTGACCTTTTCATGCTGAAAATTCCAATAAAGAGCATCAAACGGAAAATTTCGTCTTCTCATTAATTAGGACTTTGAAAGTCAGCTGTATGAAAGGAGAAATTACAGCTTCCAGTCAGGCATTATCAAGGCTACAAATCTTCTTCCTGTGATCTGAGAATGGCATTTCCAAGAAGTCCAATTATAATTATTAAGAATTCCTTTTCTATGCTAATTCCATCGCTCAGTATTCCAGCAAGGAAAGGAAGATTAGGTCAGATAAGATAAGATTTCGTTATTCATATAGATAACAACAAAGCATTCCAGCATAGTCTCTAGATTGCAATCAAATATAGTAAGTTGTAAGTTCACTATAATACAGAAATATATTCATTATACAGGAAAACTAATTATTCTTCGAATTTCAAGCTGAGAACCAAATAATTATTCAACAAAAACAGGTACAGATAATCGCGAAATTTATAGGAATTTCATTCACCAATTTATAATTTGCAATCTTTTTCATTAAGATTAAATTATTTGAACAAGAAGGCGATGTTTAGACATAAAGATGTCATTTATAATATAATATAAGAATATTGAGGATATCTTTTCCACACTTGGGCTGGTGACGGAGATGGAGTTTATAAGATCAATATCCCTAAGGAAAATCGAGGAAGATAGAAACAGAATTGAGAATTATTTATGCACTGCAGTTGAAGGAATAAATAGAATAGGAAGAGAACAATTTTGGGAAGTATGCAGTGAAAATAAAGTCTGTCTAGGCAAAGAAGACATTCTGGCAAAATGGGCGAATCACTTCAGCTCGGTCAATATTGATTAAAAAATTATTAATTTGCTTTCTACAATTTGAAATAAAATTCATATTTTTTGAACACATATTGACTTAGTTGGAGTGATTTTTCCATCTTCCCAGAATGTATTCTTTGTTTGTACAAACTGTACCATGAAGCCATGACTAGGATGGGAGAAGAGTGAGAGAGGGATGAAGATGAGAGAAAATAAGAAGAAAAGGAGAAATTGAGAAAGAGAATAGAAAGCGAAGGAAACAGTAAGAATAGAAGAGACAGAATCAGCAGCACACTTGCTGCTGGAATGTCCAGCGTTCTTGCAAATGAGGAGGAGACTTCTTGGAAAGGCCACCCTCCTACCGGAGGAGGCAAGAGAACTGGACTTCAAGGCCCTGAGTAAATTCTGCTCTGGCCTTGGATTATGGAACATGGCATAAGCCAAAGAGGGGATGCTACAAAAGATCGAATAGTGGTCGCGGTGGCTAAGGGTTACAGAAGCCCAACCCATTTATAAAAAAAAAAACAGTGGGAATTAAAAATTTTCCGAGGAAAAATTAAATAGAGGAGGGGAAACCACTCATGAAAACAAACGAGGGAAAAGAAAGAGATTAGATTAGATTAGATTACTTTATTCAATTAGATAACAAAATTCCGATTAGATTATACATTGTAATATAAATGAGTAAAACAAAATTATCCTATAAATTTCACAAAATAGAGACTTCTAGTAAAAATACGGAAACGGTGATGTAATGAATGCAAAATTTATACAGATTTTAAATTGGAGGTTCTGCAAAATGAATAAGGAGTGTAAGATATCTAAGTGAAAAGGCGAAGTTTAGACATGTATATGTCCATTCTTGGGAAAGGATAATAAGGTTATCCTTTCCTTAGAAAGAGGTGGAGAGAGGAAGAGAGAGAGAGAGAGAAAGGAAGATAGAGAGTTAAAATATCTTAGATTGGTCGGATACAATGACAATTATTATTTTGCCAAAAAACCAATGGAGAAGAGCAGCGTAAAAAGAAGGAATTAAGAGAAATTGAAAGAGAGAAAACAGTGATAAAAGAGGGTAAGAGAGTGACATCGGAAATATTTGAGATTTATTTTATACAAATACATAATCTCTAGAACCTCAAATTTAATCAATATGGAAGAGGAGGAGATGTGGATCTAATGCGAAGAGGATAAGACGATACTCATTATTGAATTATTGAGAGGATATAATAAAGAAGGAGAGAAATATGTAGAACTGAGTGAGAAAATCATGAAAGAGAGTGTATTGGAAAATGGGAAGGGATGAGAAGAGAGGAAAGAGTGAAGAGAAAGGGGAAAAACCTAGAGAAATATTCTGTCAGGGTATGACATTAATACCGAACGAATCATATCGATTTTAAACCTAATAACATTTCGTCCAAAAATGTTTAGCTTGCGGCGTAGCGTCTCATGGTAGTAACCGAGATTAACTTTTTCCTTCGCGATCTCTCTCTCACTCTCTCTCTCTCTTTCTTTCTCTCAATCCCCTTGTTACTCCTCCCATTCCTTATTTTCTCTTTCCATTTCATCGTTTTCATCGTTCGCCTGCTCATGAATTCTTTATTCTTGTCAGCTTCATCAATTCATAGCTCCACAGCAAACATTCGGTTTCTGTCGAAAGATTGGCTTTTCAAGGGATGACGAGGAAAAATTATGGGAAATTTGGTAATTAATTGATATTTGTTTGAAGATTTATCAAGATATTTTCGGTTGAATCGATAATTAATGATGGATATTGGGATAAAAGTAAGAGGAAAGAAGTAACTACTGATTACATTTTTTGTGTTACAAAAAATGGAGACGAGGAAAAGACTCAGATAGAGGAGACAAAAAAGAAAAAGAAGGAAGGATAAGATCTGAATAATAAAAAGAAGATAAGAATAGGGAGGATAAGAACAAGAAAAAGGATGAGAAGAACAGGAACAAAAATATGAACAAGAACTAGAACGTGATCAAGGAAGAGACAAGTAGAGCAAGATCATGAATGGGAATAACAAGGATAAGATAATTAATAGAAACGAAAAACTGTTTGAGAAAAGAAGAATAACAAGATAAAGAATAAATACAAGAACAAGAACAATGAGGAATGCAAGTATAGAAACCAGTATAATGAAAAGAAGAAGAATATAGTAAAGCGCAGAAATATATTATGATCAAAGAGACCATATTGTTTTGTAACTGGAGGGACGGATTTAAAGATACTCATATGCCAACTAAATCTTATTGTGTAAAGACAATAAGAACAAGATTTTGAAAAGGAATAACAAGAAGAAGGACACGACAACACTGGCAGCTCATGCCCACGAAACAGGTGAAGTGCCCGTATGTTTCACTGTACAGCACTTCATCTGTTCCGTGGGCACGAGCTGCCAGCGCAGGACAATATTACTAATAAGAATTTCACGAACAATAACGGAACAGGTAGATGCACAAAAACGAGAATGGGAGCCAGATGCGAAGAAAATCATAATCACCACATACAGAAGATCAGGATCATGAATAATAGTATACTCGGATAATATATTATTTTTGGCACACTTGATAGAAAGTAGCCAGTTTCGATCTACTTGGCAGGCTTTGAAAGCCTTCATTGTCCACACTAGTGCGGAATAAACGGCTGATATTTGGGCCTTATAGCCGTACAAGATAGGAAAAATCAGCTGTCAACGAAATTTTCCGTTGACTTGGCAGCGCATTCCATGCAAATTGGTCGACTGAACAGGTAAGTCGACTATTTCGAACATTTTCCAGCTGATTGCATTTGCATCAGACGATTTAGCAGATGATTTTCTTCAAGCAATAATTTTTGTTCCGTATAATTCCACACCTAACCTTTTGTTTTGATTGAGAATTGATTTCAGCGACTGATGACCTTCGTTTAGATTAGAATCCTGAATTTATTTTAAAACAAAAAACGGAATTACCAATATGGAATTCAGCAAGTTGAATTCGTATGTCGTATTTATAAAAACTTTCTCATCTTATTCTGATAAGCCTTTCTATAAAGTGTACCAAAAACACAAATACACAACACGTTTCGAAAACGTTCGCGACGTCGCGAATACTCCATCTTTCCAGCCTCAGCTGATCGCTTCGGCTGTAAAGCTCCGTATTCTTGACGTCGCAAAACGACGTTTTCGAAACTAGTGGTGTAATATACTATTACATGAAAATGAAATCTTCTGTATAATCTAACAAGAATATAATCACGGATCAGAATAACAATAATGTGAACAAAATCATAAGTATGAGTGAGAATAACAGGAACAAAAACCTGGAGAACCAAAAGCGCATGTAAGGAAAATGAGAAGAGAGAAGTATAGTCTGTCCAAGCAAAGAAGACATTCTGGCAAGATGGAAAAATGGCTCCAGCTTGATCAATAAATTGTGGATCCAGTCTCAAATTGTAGATTAGAATGTTTTCTACTATTTGATGCCAAATTTATAATTTTTGAACCAGTATTGACCAATCTGGAATCATTCTCCCATCTTGACAGAATGTCTTCTTTGCTTGGACAGAATATAAGTTGGGAGTGAAGGCTTATCTGATTTATAGCTTCATTAGTGCGGTAAGACAAGACTTTGTGTTGGCGGGTATGCAAGAAGCAGAATTCGCATGTCTTGAGAATCAGGGGGTACAAGAAGAGGGGGGTCTTAAGGGGGGGGTAGGTACTAGTAAGGGGTTGGCTATCCGAGACGATTATTGTCATTAATCTCGTCTTGGCTGGCAGTGCTGGTGAAACCAAAGCTGTTAGCTTTCACCTTCAATTTGATATCTTAATAATTCCACTGTTCTCCTGTCGACTTGAGTTTATCACTGGATTATTTTTATTCGAAGAAGAATTTAATTGGTGAGGAAACCATTGAAAATAAGCATGTTTGTTAGTAGTTGTGATATTGTGTTAGTCATCCATATTGAATGAAAATACAAAACCACGTTGTCAAACCACTGATTTATTAAAAAATCGAGATACTGGTTTAGGTTGCTACACCATTATCAATCTCTGGTAGAATAAAACTCTTTTTAGTTTACCAGAGATTGATAATGATGTAACAACCGAAACCGGTATCTCAATAATTTTTGATAAATCAGTGGTTTGACAACATCTTGTATTTTCATTTAAATAAGGATGTCGCTTGTAAATCTCATTAAGGTATCTTTTTGAAAATCCAAGGCAGATTTTTGATACGCAGTAGTGATACAAAAGTCCAAAATTGATACGCAATCGTACAGGAAGGAAGCTCATTGATACATAATATTTGCAACGAGGGGTTTCAAAGAGAGGTTAGCTCATTTGACAATGCCGAAAATCGGAAAAAATAACTATTGAATCTCTGAATTACAAATGTCTCGTATCAACGAGGACAACAAGATTCTTGTATCAATTTTAGACTGAATGCAAGGACCCAAAAATTGACGCCAGACAGGTTTGAGCTATAGGGCCTTCAGATTAAGAGCCTCACACTTTGATCACTCATCCACCGAGGTACAATATACTCGTAATTGAGGGAAAGAATTCTCGATCAGCTGTGACCTAAATAAAAAAGCCTTATGCTATGGATATGCATTCGAAGAACAAACAGTGAGGTAATAGTATATTACATAATGAGTGTTTTACATACGAATAATTATGTTTACAAACGAGCCTTTAGGCGAGTTTGAAAAATATTATGGGTTTGTCAACCTTCCCACACGAATTATGTGCATTTCTTTTCGCCATACTAGTCTGAGAAGGATTTATTAAAACCTCAAACAACTAAGAACATTAACTGAGCTAACATAACCTACAACACAACAACTAGCACAGAAGCACACAGTCAACTATAATGGTGGCTCGTTCGACTCGTTAATTCATACGTCCGAATTCGGAAAAAACAGCTGGGCTAGATTTTGAGTGCTTTGATGATGATTAGTGCTGTAATAATCATCAAAATGATTATTCCCGCATTCAGAACAGCTGATGTTTGATTCTCTGTAAAGAACAATTTCCCAAACGCAAATCTAACTTTGAAAGTTGTCTATTACAAATACACTCATATTATAAGTATGGCGAAAAGAAAATAATGACTCAACCAAACGAGATTGAGAAGGTAGAGAGGCTGATAGAATAGCATCTTTTTGGCAATAATTGATAAAAACTATAGATTAAAATAGCCTTTAAAACTGGAACCATGCATTTATTATACGAATTCATTAAAATTTATCATTATTTGGTATCAATATACGATAATTATTATATGGATATGATTTGTGTTTCCCATTTTAACCAGATAGTTTCTATTTGCAGCTTCTCCGCTAATATGTACTATGTACTATGTGTACTATTGATCAATACAAGTCAACAAGACCCAAAATCGACCTCGTGAGGTTGAGCCAGAAGAGGGTAAATGAAGGTAAATGAATAATCAGAAAGGGATGATAATCAGAACCTCATCTGAGTTTCAGAACCTCATTCTGAAAGTAAAGAATGAAAATGACAGAGAAAAATAGTGATGGAGAAAGAAAAGGAGAAGAGAAAAAGATAATTGTTGAGAGAAGTATGATGTCATCCGACCCGGAAATGGCTCAAAAATTTACGAAATACGTGGGCTATTAGAGCCCTCAGAGCAGTGCGCTTGCTTCCTGCTAAATAATGTTTGCTTCATTTAAACGGTGACCTGCTGCATTAGGCTGCATTGTTAAAAGGTTAGAACAACGAATTATTTCCCAAAATTTGGCGAATGGATGATATGAGGCATAATGGTCTAGTTTCAAACTGTGCTGAACATTTTGTTTGTTCTGAAATTTAACATTTCTGAACAATATTGTTTCTAGTACTGTTCATTGTATGGCTAGAATGAATCAATTCATCCATTAGTGTTATACGTTAGTATCAGTTATTAAATATTAGCATAGCTTCCTTTAATAGCTTCTATTGAATAATAGAATCTATAGAATTCAATAGCTTCTATCCAAGGAAGGTATGATATTAGCTCACGCAAGCTGAGAAGACCAACTATAAAGACTCGTACATTGTGAAGAACTATAAGGGAATTTCTACATCAGTTGAAAGTATCTAGTTCATACTGAATTCAGTTATTACAAGCTGAGAAGCTTTTCATTCTTAGAAGAATTTTTTAGAGATTAACTAAATATCTTTCCGCAATTCCAAAACTGTGCTCAACAAGTTTACTTGACTAAAAATATGAAATTTAATTTCAAAAACGGTATATTAATTTGATGGATCATTAAGGACCTGAAGTGCCTCTGTATCATCATAAATAGAGTAAGAAGCAAGTTATTCAAGTCATAGAGTTTTTCATTTTGAACTTAAAAGGTTGAATATGAATTAAAGGACAGTTGATAGCCGAAAAATGGGCATTCTAAACTCATAAATGGGCTATGCTGCATATTCTGGGAATCACCGGTCCTTGTATACTCTGTGTATCATACAAGATAAAAATATTAGTCTGATAAACAATTTTGTAAGTTGAGGAACCGTCTTGGGAAGTATGTGACATGAGGCTTTTCAAAATTATACAAGCCCAAGAAATTCGAAACTGATAGCGGATAGGTAGGTTCTTATGTAAAATAAAAGATAGAAAAGAATGTATAGTATTACCAATTATAATAACCAAATTAAGAGAATATTTTAGATTGAAAGTGTCAATCTTCTTATCCCTTATAATACATATGAACTTGGCATTATAATTCGAAAGTTTATGTAATCTTTTCAACATTATAGGAAACTACATCTTGTGATACAATAGAACTCCTATCGATGAGCCAACAATCACAAGAAAAAGGGTTTAGAGGGACCACTACTTTCAAGTTTGCATGATCACAGGATATTTGGCCACACGAATACGAGAAAATTGTGGAATAAGAGAAATTATTGTTCAACAATTGGGTACGAAATTTCACGATTATAGCAGACATAATGAATTGGGCGCACTGTAATTTTGCTATCCTGCTTTTTATTATACGTTACGAACTTTTTCAAGATCTACCTGCCTTTTCCTTATCACTCGCAAGGAACAGAAACAAATTTGTAGTATTTGTAGTGTATACCTATATTCAGTTTCCCATACATACAATACTCTAATCAGATACAGTCTGTCCATGCAAAGAAGACATTCTGGCAAGGTTGGGAAATTTCTCGAGCTCGGTCAACATCGATTCGAAAATTGAAAATTTGGTTTCCAATTGTAGATCAGAATGTTTCTTACAATTTAGGAACAAATTTATAATTTTTGAACCAATATTGATCAGGCTGGAGTCATTTTCCCATTTTACCGGAATATCTTCTTTGCTTGGACAGACTACACCTATACATACTGTTTCTTATACAGCAATTCAGCCAGTCACAAATTCAGCCCTCTCGAAAATTTCTTTCACCTTGATTCAGTCACAAGGTCTTATCAGTTGGAGCCAGAGTCTCGTATCTGATTATGTCAGAAAAGCAGACAGTCAAAGGTGACTGAGGGACTGCGGTTTTTTATTCAAATCTGTGTCGCGTGCAGAAAATAATTCGATTTGGATTCGTAAGGAGAAAGAGAAACTTGAAGAGATAGATGGAAAGATAGTGAGAAAGAGAGAGAGAGAGAGAGAGAGATTGAGAGAGATACAGAGAAATAGATAGAAATAGAAAGAGCCAGTGACAGGGAGTGACAAAAAGAGTTTGCTATTTTTTCTTCTAGGCCTATTGTAGAGTCTGTTCAAGCAAAGAAGACATTTAGGTAAGTGAAAACAAAGGTTGTCAGATCCACAAATTATGGATAAGTTCCACGACATCTCTGATAAAAGTGAAAATTTTATTCAAAGAAGACATTCTGGCAGGATAGAGAAATGACTCCAGCTCTGTCAATTTTAGTTTAAAAGTTATAAATTTGGACTCAAATTAAAGAGATACATTCTGATCTACAAATTTGTATCAAATTTGAAATGTTTGAACCAATATTGAACGAGAGTCATTTGCCCATCTTGTCAGAATGTCTTCTTTTTATGTAGGCTACAGTCTTAAGGACTGCAGTTTTTTGACGTCTAGTGTAATCGGACTCTTCACAAAGAGTAAGAGAGAAAGAGAGAGAGCGCGATAGAAATAGAGGTAGAGAGAGAGAGAAAAGTAATTTTCTAGTTCAAGTTCAGGTCAACCAAAAGATCCCCAATAATCTCGTCCATAGCAATTTGCAGAGCAATTGCAAACATGAGCATCTTACTAGAATATGGAATGGATTTCTTATTTGGGAAAATAATTCAACCTTGTGAAGGTTATCAGTTTGGCAAATTGTTGTTGCTTCTATCGGGGGAACAATTTGCGCAAGCTGAGAAGACACGCCTTCACAATGTAAAATGTATTGTAACGGCGTGTCTTCTCCAACTACACTCACAATCAGCTCCCAAACTTGGCAGAATATATTATAATAGTAAGATAACACGCTAGGTGATATGCTGGAAGATTTATGTCTGTTACACTATCAAGAGCGAGGATATTCCAAGCACCACACCCATTCTTATTCCTTTTTATCCTGAATATATTTATATTTATACCCGAGTTTATATCTTTTGGACATGTTACTTGAGTTGTCTGAGAGTAGAATGTTTCAGAATTTTATGCGAAAATAAATTTATTGTTTGCAATATTTTCCAAATCAGGAGGGAAATATTAATAATATATGAATCCTGTTGTTTTGAAATTTATGTATGTTTATTATTATTTGTTGTTACAATTGCGACTTATAAAAAGTATTTTAAGCAAAGGTGATAAGTGGATGATGATGTTTAGGCTACATAGTGAATGAATGATGATGGTTGCTGAATGTTTACATTACAATTTTAACTTTAAAAAACACTTTTCACTTTACAAAATCCTGATATTACGCTATGAAGAATGGAATCATCTCCAATGTTAGCAAAACAAGATTTCTTCATTTGTAAAATATTAGTGGAAAGGTTTTTCGACACGACACATTTGAGAGTAAATGAAATCTTTTTTGTATTGAAGAATGGGAAAAGTATAATAATATATTCAAAATAGTTGAGCATGAATCCTCAATACCTGTTGCAATATCAATTTTGAAAAAATGTTATTCAGTGTATGAGTTAACATGCTATCAAGAATTTCTCAATATTTAAACAGAACAGTGACTCTATATTCCCAATTATAGAGTAACTATAGTCACTGTAATCGAATTTCCAGTGTGACTGAAGAAGGCAGAGTGGGTCTTGTTTCCTATCGCTAAAACATTATTGCTCCATTTCTTGCCCTAATTATCAGCCATATTGTTACTAGTTAATGCATATTGTATCATAATTATTATAGGAGCAACAACACTTCATCCCAATACATCCATGATTATTTCTTCTTAGCAGAGCAATAGCGCCTCTGAATCCAAGGAAGGAACTTGACTCAATAATAAATATTTTCAGCAATTTCTGATTTGCTAAATATGTTGTCTGAAGTTTTTTTTTCAACTTAACCAAAAAAATGCTACAATTCTATAGTCACTGTACTCAAATAGTGAAAAAAAACGCTACCTATCGAAGAAACCCCAAAACAAATAAGCTGATACTGTGTTTAGTACTCGACTCCTATTGGTGGATAGCTCCTTCCAGTGTTGAAAGTGGGAGTGAGAAGCCTCGTCCAATCACAGAGCTCCATTGCAATCGTTGTAGATTTCCCCATTCTGTTTTCAAAGGCATAACAATAAAATCCACCTCACCACCCCTTCCCTAATTTTCAAAATTTATTAATGAGTCTAGAACTCTTCTCTCCAATCTTGATTGGTACTGTTGGATCAATTGGTACTCAAAAAAGAGGTTATGTTCACATTTGAAACTTGGATTATATACAAGTTTTGACTTGCAACTACTTGACTCTACAACATCAATTTAGAATTTGGAAAACTATTTTGAAAGTAAAAAATATATAAATTATAGGTTACATTATAAGTTAAATTATAAGTTAAATTATTAAAAATGTTAAATTTCGAAACAAATAATGATAATAAGACATTAAAACACTTATTTTTTCACCAATAAACCGACTTTCCCTATATTTCTGGTTCTCAACGGGGCAGTAAGAATCTGCATTCTTAGCCACCTCTTTATCTCTTCTCCAAATAATATTTTAGACTGATTTCCCTAAAAAAATCAATTTCCTCTCAACTTATCGCAACAAAACCTACTTTTCCCTTGTTCCAGGTGCTCGAAGAGGTGACCAGAGCCTGCAAACCACCCCGCTGCACCATGGCGGACGCAGCCACCTGACCACCCTCCTCTCCAACGATGTCGACTCAGACACCAACAGCCACTGCGCGCTCATCATTCCCGAGGACGCCATTCCTCCCAAGGCCACCATACCATCAAATAATGGTGAGTTACCATACTTATTTATTGTATTCATCCTTTTTTGTTATATTTTTGCAGCGGGCTACAGCGACCCTTGATCACTACTATACCGTGTATTCAGAATTTCTCGAATACTAGTATAGGTAAAAAATGGGCGTGTTATTTTTACGTCCGTATACAAAATTTGAAACTTTAGAATTTTCTTCATCCCCTGTCGACAGTCGACAGATGATTAGTGTAACCAACTGGACAAAATTGGGCAGAAAATTCTCAAAAGAAAGATATAGTCATAATCATTGATATCATAGTCATAAGTATATAATCATTGAAATTTCCTAGTTAACTTGCTTTTATGTTATTTGAGTTTTTGTTTTGTATTGTGAGCTTAATCTGATGGTACTAAGTGTTTCTCATGACAATTTATTGTGTATTTTTGTAGGCTATATCTTTTATGACGTTGTTGTATGTTAGCTGGGTCATTGACTTCAGCAAACTGTACCAATGATTGAATAAATAAATAAATAGTCAAATCACGCTCTAACAAAATTTGTATTTAATTCAATAAATTCAAGCGCCTATAATAACGGCTTTTGCCAAAAATGTTATTGTTATGTGGAATCTATGTTATTGGATTCTGATGAAATCGGCCCTCAGACATTCCGAGTTCAATGAATTTGCAATTTGGGCCGTGCAAAGAGCACATCCGTGCGCAAAGCACGTGTTTTGCGCACGGCATTCCGGAATCGTTTTGTGAGTCGTTTCGAGTTCTGGAATGAGATGTTTTGTGATCGAGTTTTGGGAAAGAAATATTAAACTACAATCGTCAAATTTTGAATATAATAGGCTAAAAAATACAAAAAAAAAGATAATTTGAAACAAGTCATGTTATAAGCTCACATGCAAACTCAGCCAGACCAAATTTCGTTCAACGAGTAGAACTCTTTCTCTACAACAAATTTTTTAAGCTTTTTCTTGAACAGCACGTCAGTTTCAAACGATTTCAAGTTATCCGATATTCTATTCTTAATCGGATGAGATGATGACGCAAATAGTATGATAAGATGATAGGCCTATAGTTTTTTATAGTTAGGAACACCAGAACAAAAATTGATTTTTCATCCAATGACAAAAGCAAAATGACAAAGAGTCTAGAAGAATAATGATAAAAATAACTGATAGAATAATGATAGAAGTTGAACTGATATTAACCCAACGGACCTTAGCATAAAGACTCCCCTACGCTCTATCAAGACCAACTAGAAACTTCAGACCATAGCACTGGTATCGAAAACCCACAAAATGGTGGCAATCATGACTGTCATGACTGTATTTCCTATGCCTATCCATATCTATAGCTTCCATAGATATAGTAAATTTTGAGGTTAGCTTTTCCTCTAAATACATTATTTGACATGAAAAGCTATTCGTATTACGCTGGTTCTACTCGGTAATATTTCTATTATCATTATTATAAAAATACTAGATTCAATTTTGATCACTCTTCATATTATAATAGAAATATTACCGTGTAATCATACCGACCTTACATTTGATATGGATAGGCATAGGAAATACGACGCCATGACAGTGATGAGTGCCATCATTTTGTGGGTTTTCGATACCAGTGTTATGGTCTGAAGTTTCTAGTTGGTCTTGACTCTATGGATTCAATGTTTTACAAGTGTAACGATGACACTAGTGTAAACTAGTGTCAGAGTCGTGTAAAACTTGTGTAAGATTCCATATACATGATTTTAAACTTTGAGTGTAACGCTCCTTTACAAGAAGCCCATTCTCAGGCTATGCAAAACTATATTGTACTTTGTACCTCAAAAACACAATGGAAGATCTTTACCATGTAATAATAATAATATAATATTCGTGTGACCTGGCTGGCTCAGGTCTGGTGTCAGAGTTTTCAGGTCGCTCCTGATCAATTTCAGGGCCTCTGACATGACATATTTAATTTAATTGATAGATGAAATGAAATAAATCAAATACTCTTTATGAACTTTATAAATAGGTATTATTTTTACACAGACCTGTTTCAAGTTTTAGCCCATTTTCAATGTCAATAAAATAATACTTATTTATTCTGAGTATACTTATTTGTAAGTATTATTTTATTCACATTGGAAATGGGCTAGAGCTTGTAACATGTCTCTGTAAAAATAATACTTTCAAAGTTTATAAAGGGTATTTGATTTATTTAATTTTATCTATCAATTATTCTAAATCGCTCCAAGTTTGAAGTTTAATTTCCATATTTAATTTAGTTTACATCTGAATCAGGACATTGCACGATAGGCTATATATTTCACGATTTAGCAATAATTATAGTTTATAAATATCACAGAAATGATATGGATTGAATGTCGATAGCTACATAGAATATACCAAGATATATTACATACATACCAAAAGAATGGAAACAACACAATGTACAGGAGAAATCTTCTTACCTGTAAAATAAGGAAAGATTTTTATCAATAAAATTTATAGAGTTGATTTGTATTGAACAAACCACACTACATTTGGAATAAAAAAGAGATTATTGATGATTGATGATGATCAATCTCTATACTTGAATAGAAGTTACTTCCTTTTGGCTTTAACACGTAAGAGATAGGCCTATACTACTCAAGGTTAGTAAATCTACCTTGATTTACTATTATTTACTAGCCTTGTATACTACTCGCTTATTATTAATAAATTTATACTAATGTCTACACTGTGATTATCATGTCTACAATCCAAAAAGATGTAACATTCCTATTCGTAACTCCTATAAGATTAAAAATTCAGTGTATTCCGATGCCAAAGTTATACTGTATATATATATATATATATATATATATATATATATATTCCCGTGTATAGAAACAATACCTACAATACAGTATTATTGTAGCTATGAATGTATTTCGACCAGTTTTGAAAACCCTACAATACTCATCAAAAAGAAAAAAAACAAATCATCAAAGCATTTTCCTTTCTGTGCTGCACTCGGTCGGAAAACTCTCAATTTATTCGGCCAGAAAACCGATTCGGAAAACCTACTGTGTGGCGGTGAAGGTCGGAAAAAAGCGGGAAATTTCTCCACAGTTTAAAACAATGCTTGTCAGCATCAAAACCGCCTATTGGTGGGAAGAGGGAGGGAGGGGATAATGGATTGTAGGGAGATGAAAGACCGATAGAGAGAGAATAAAATAAAGAGACAGAGAGTGAGAAAGAGATATAGGATGTGACGCAGATGAATTGTGAGAAGCACAAAGAGGGAGAGAGTGTCTTTTTATGTCTGAGAGAATCAAATTCAGATTCAATTACTTTATTCATATAGTATACAGTATAACGATTTAAATCCTATGCTATGATAATATTAAATGAGACTAATTACACAGTTCACATGAGTTAACTGAGTATAGTATAAACTATTAAAACTTGTAAAATGACTCGAATATGGGATTTAATTAGCTAACAATAATATGACATTGTACTGCATCTACATAAAATGTCGAAGTTTGGCGAATGGGGTGTTAGTTTTTTTAGAGTGGTAAAAAATTTTTAAATAATGGATGAAATTAAATAAATCGGATATCCTTTATAAACTTTAATAGTATTATTCTAGGTGAAAAAATAATACTTTTGAAGTTAATGAAGGGTATTTGATTTATTTAATCAAATCCATCAATTATTTTGAACAGCTCTAAGTTTGAAGTTTAATTTTCAAATTTTTAGAAGTATGATGAATATGACAAGGATGAGACGAGGAGAATAAGGAATAGGAAGAAAGTAGACTTAGAAGGGAATGAAGAGAAGATGATGAATTAGAAGGGTTTGAGATAGAGATTTTAGTTTTGTTCTGAGGGCGGAGCCCACAGGAGCTCATAGGCTTTTGCGTGGGTAACGAGATGAATGATGATGATGAGGATGACTACTATTATATCTACATTTCAGGTACCTAGTCGCGACCGACGGCTTATAGGTAGTCTCCTCCCAAAGATATATTTATATGGTTGTGCTGTAGTCAAAGAATTGATCCCCAGTTGAGACCCGAACCCGGGTCCATCTAGTAATCAGACCGGCGCGTTATCACTTCCTCCAACCATCCACCCAAGTTAATTGAGAGGTTTCCGAAGAGATAATGGTGAAGTTTGAAAAGTGAATGGAAGATAAAAATAAGGAGGATGGGAAGGAAGGGTAAAAGGAGAAGAAGAAGGAGGAGGAGGAGGAGGAGGAGGAGGAGGAGGAGGAGGAGGAGGAGGAAGTATAAGCAGGAGGAGGAGGAGGAGGAGGAGGAGAAGAAGAGAGAGGAAGAGTCGAATGGAGTCACTGAAACAAAGCTTCATCAAAAATCTCATTGGTAGCTCCAGCAGATAAATATTTGTTTGAGAGGATATGCTGATAATTGTGGTTTAGAAGCCACAGTACCAACCTCTAATATAGTCTGTCCAAGCAAAGAAGACATTCTGGCAAGATGTAAAATTACTCCAGTTCGGTCAATATTGGTTCAAAAATTATTAATTTGGTCGCAAATTGTACAGCAGAATGTTTTCTACAATTTGAGACCAAATTCATGATTTTTGAACGAATATTAACCGAACTGGAGTGATTTTTCCATCTTGCCTGAATGTCTTCTTTGCTCGACCAGACCATACCAACCCCTACTACATTCGAATACCACACAAATACATGTATATCAGACATATCCCATGAACAGAAACACACAGTAGATACACGAATATAGATATTTATCGTGATAGGTTCCTGTACACAAAACAATACATGCTCCCATAAATATAGACTGTGCACATATATCTGTGAACAGGAACATACATACAGACACTTATGAACATAGACATATCTTGTGATTTACTCCTGTATACAGAATCGTATACATACAGGCAGTAATAAATATAGACACATCCCATAGTAGAAACATATATTGACACCAATATATATAGATATATCCCGTACACGGGCTCATGAATATAGATACAGAAGCATCTATGGAGTGGGTCTTCACATGTTGCTAGTCTATGCATTTTCCAATGATTGCTGTTGATATTAGTGATGGGTAGTCTGCTAGAAGACTCCAACAAAATTGGCGGTTGGGAAATGACTGTTATTAATCCTCAGCTCTGTTAGGACAGTCTGAAAACTGTCTACAAAAGCAAAACAGTTCCACTGAGGTTTCTCTCGTTTCGATTTGCTCTGGAAGACCGCTCGCGGACTGCCCTGAAAGAGCTGAGAATTATTAATAGAAAATCACCAACCGCCAGTTTTGTTGGAGTCTGCTGGTGTGTGTACATTGCGATCAACAACTCGAGTCGAACACACCAAGCTGTGATGAGAATCGAATCATTTTCAACTCTCGAACCGAATAGAACTCTAGCACGTTCTTTTATTCATTGCCTTGTTGCGTTTCATTCCTGAAATAATGCATCAGTGAGGTAGTGATCGAAGTAGGCTACATTACTAACCTAACAAAATGATGTGGCTGAGTTTCCATGAAGGTCAATGTGTGGAGTATTGGGTTTAAATTTTTTTTTTCAAAAAAATTAGATTGCTGTACCTTTTAGAATAGAAATGTTTTGGGCAGTCAAAACATGTTGTTTTTATATTATTTAATATGTTTATTTGTAGTGTACAGTACAGAGACTGTATACTCATTCACAGTGTGAAATGAAAGGCTTCATAATAGTGAGCTGAGGTAGAACATTTCCCCGCCAGCCACCATACATTTGCCAAGTTTCCAAATTCTAATGAGATTTAACAGTGAAATTTGGAATACTTGCCAGTTTTGGGCTTTGCCTGTTGTAGTCTTCTTTGTATCATTACTCAATAAAGATGATTATGATTATGATTTTTGAAGAAATAACAAGATAACAATAAAAACAAACAATATCAAACAAAAAAAACAATTCTCTGGAATTAAAAATTGTCTCTTTAGATTTTCCTGTTTTTTAAAGGGGTTTCCTTGAGGCCTGTGCATGTGCAATGAGAGGGATGATGATGATGATGATGATGATGATTATGATGAGAGATGACGACAATACTTTTTAGGTAGTCCGAGCTGGAGTTATATTGTCAATATTGACCGAGAAGGAGTCATTTTCTAATCTTGCCAGAATGTCTCCTTAGTTTGGACAGACAAAAAAGGAAGCCGCGATACTATACTATTTTGCATTTTAAATTGACTGCATAAAAGGCCAACTCCAAATTCGTACATTAATTTGTTGAAAAAAAATTGTCCAATCAAGGTGATTGCCCGAATAAATAATGAATGAAAGCTCGTTTCACCACTTAATTCCAGACAAACAAGGTGTCATTCATTATTCAATTCAATTCAGGATCGTGGCCCAACTGTTTATTCACGGTTAGGTTGGGTTAGATAAGGGTTTGCGAATAATTGATGGTTAGTTTGGGCTATCTATCGTTACATCGGTAATTTTCTAGGCTTGTTTACACGTCACTAATGCATGGCGGGTGTGTTTTGCCTGTCAGTTGGGGGTTTAGACAAAACACGGCTAAAAATTAAGGCCGCCGCACTAATAAAGCTAATCCACTTTGCATCCCTTATCAGCATTAATAATTTGGGTACCGTAGTCTTTGACCTGTTCCCGTTCTTTTTTATAACTTTATCTTTCTATCCTTCCCTCACTATCTACGTATTTCTGACCTCTCTAATGTATTTTTTCACTGTCTCACACACTAATCTAATCTGATCTCTCCCTTGCTTTGCGCCTTCAAGTTTCTCTTGACCTCTATCTCTATCTGTCTTTGTCATTCTGTCTTTCTTACTCTCTCTTCCACTCTATCACTTTATCTCTCTCTTACTTATCTCACTCTATTGCCTCTATAATCATATTCATCTAATGATATCATAATCATATTTTAACTACATTCCCGTATCATTTCAAGATCCATTACCCACGCACAAGCTTAAATGCTTATGTCGGCATCATCCGCAATAAAAAGAAAAAAAATTACATCCAATAAGACTTAGATTTTAGGTGGCTCCAACTCAGCTAACCAATCAGAAGTACTTTGGATAATATGCCAATTTGGCACACAATATTCTATTTTAAATATTCTATAAATCTGGCAGATGAATGCATCCATACTAAATTACAAGAGTACCTGATCTAAATTATGCACAGTACTTGGGGACAGAAATTCTCACTTAGGGACTGCATCACATCCTCAAGTACTATGCCAACACTCCTACAGGTAGGGACAGAAATACACACTTAGGTATAGTATAGTCTTTCCAAGCAAAGAAGACATTCTAGCATGATTGGAAAATGACTCCACCTCGGTCAATATTGGTTCAAAAATCATAAATTCGCTCTCAAATTGTAGAACAGAGTGTTTCCTACAATTTAAGACAAAATTTATGATTTTTTAATCAATGTTGATCGAGCAGGAGTCATTTCCCCATCTTGCCAGAATGTCTTCTCTGTTTGAACTGAATATGGGAGCAGGAATACTCAGTTATGTACTCTGCCAATACCCTACAGGTTGGGAAAGAGACATAGTTTTTGTTCTGTGCCAAAAATATCCTCTCTAGCGCGCTGACTTGTGAAATTACTCGTTTCACAACACACGACCGAAAAAAACAATATTGAGAAGCAAAGTCAAGCACAGTCATATATATTCGACAAGAGAAGGTGTATTGGGTGGAGTTCGTTAGAACGGATTGCGCTGTATATAGATATAGACTACCATAGGCATGTGTAGGACAGTTGGTTAGGACAGTTAACGTTTGGCGAAAGGGTGGATGGTGAAGGGTATGGTGAGTGGCGAGGGGTGGAGTAGTGGTTTTGATAAAAAGTAGTTTCACTGGAAATTGCGGTTGGGGTAAGGTATTGCAAATGTGGTGCGAGCATTATCCATTTTCGCATCAGATTTTCTGTCCTTGCCAATTTCTTACTCGTTTCAGTCCACTTTCTCCACTCTCTCATTCTCAATTGGTTCTCCCTTTTTTCTCCTTCCTTCCTTTCCTCCTTCTTCTTCTTTTTGTCGATCCGTTTCCGATTTTTGGCACTGTACTTGCCAATTTTTCTCTTCTCTTTACTTTCTCTCTCTCTTTCTCTAAAAGTCAGCATTAACTATATACAAATTATTTTATTTTGTTGATACAAATATGACTCACTCTTAACAAATAGTTATCAGTTAGTATTAGCTATAATTATTAGTTATTATTCGTTACTCATTTCATCAACATATTGTGTCATTCCCACTTATTAGGCCTATACTAATAATCATCAATTCTACTTAATCTCATAGAATTAAATCCAATAATTCTTATTCAAATAGATCAGTAAAATAACCACCCATGGTTGAGTGTTAATGGGAGATGTTTTTCAACATCCCTCTCCAAGAATCTACATTTATATGTTATGTCTAAACTCCGCCATTTTTTGTAGATACAGTACAAATTTATACTATAGGTACCTTATTGAATCCCATATTTGAGCCATTCTACAATTTGTCATAGTCAATAGGTAGTTTACTCATGTGAACTGTCCCAGATAGCACGTAATCTTATTTCAAGCTGTAAATTAAGTGGATTTTAAATTGGAAGTTCCAGTTCGATCAAACCAGCCCAATTCAAACTTGTAACAGACTGTAAGCAATCAAGCTGGAAGTTTTAAACTTGTAACAAGCTGGAATTTTCATTCTTAAAATCAGTCTTCCAGCTACTTTTTCCAAGCTCAATCAACCTTGAACTTACAAACTTGGAACTGGTTTCATTGAATTCCTCAGCTAATTTTACATAGGAAATGATCATTTTAGAACCTCACTAAAGCCTCTATTAGAAAAATTAAAACATTTTGAAAAATCTCAAATTTCCGCCATTGTTATCGGTAACAAAGCGTTTTTGAGGGCTGGTCCCATAACTTTTTGTCTACTTGGTGTAAGGAATCAGCCTGAGAAGTATTGGCATTCTGAAACACCCTGTATATAAAAGCGAAATGGCACTGATTCATTCATCACCAGAACTCAAAATCCACTGAACCGAATGCGTTCAAATTAGGCAGGCATGTTCAGTTGGACGTTTAGACGCGCGCTAAGAACGGATTTTAAAAACTTTTCAAGGATACGCCAAATATTTTAGTTTTTCGGCGTTTTCCTCATTTTTTCGAGAACCAATCGGTAGCAAAAATGTTGATATTTGGTGAGCAGGTTCAGATAAGGTCTAGAAATGTTGTGTTAAAATATTTTTGTAATCCGTTCAAGATTACGCCAGTAATCAGGTTTTCAAAATTGTCGATGTGTTGCGGGTTGCATATCTCCCGCCTTGATACGACCAATCCTTAATGTAAATTCAATGGTTCAGCGAGATTATAGATAAACTAATTTGGAAGATATTGAATCAAGTTTCAAACTATGTCCGATATACTTCCCAATGTTACGCTTAATATTAGCGTTTTACTATTTTTTGGAATTTTCGGAGTTTTTCTTAGATTTTTCTAGAACAAATTGGCAGAAAATGTTGAAATTAGGTAAACAGGTCCAGATTAGGTGTAGAAATGCTGTGCTCAATAAATTTCGAATCCCTTCTGAACGGAATTTGCAGGCGAGCGAAGCGAGCCTTTTTGCCTCAGCTGACACTGACAGAGGTTTTGCAGGCGAGCGAAGCGAGCCTGTTTGTCTTACTTACACTGCCTATACTGTCGGGGGTCGGGGGGCGGAGAAGGCGAGCGAAGCGAGCCTGCCGGCTAGTTATATATATAATCTACATGAATAAAGTGATTGAATCTCTCTCTCTCTCTCTCTCTCAATTCACGACTCTTCTTCCCCAGCTTTCCTTTCCTCTCCCTCTTTCTTTTTCACAAATCCCATTCTCTCTGTGGAGTGAAGCCAAATTGTAGAGCATCTGCCGTCCAATCGCTTTGGATGGACCGAGCGTCCTTATACAGTCTGTCCAAGCAACGGAGACATTCTGGCAAGATGGGAAAAGCACTCCAGACCGGTCAACATTGGTTCAAGAAATATTAATTTGGTCTCAAATTGTAGATCAGAATATTTCCTACAATTTAAAACCAAATTTATACATTTTGAACCAGTACTGAACAGGCTGGAGTCATTTTCCCATCTTGCCAGAATGTCCTCTTTGCTTGGACAGGCTATACTAGGGGGGTGATTCAGACCAGACCCACGTCATTACGGTGTCTGACCCCACCCCTCCCGCCCACTGAGTCAGCAGATTTGAAGATGTCGGCAGACTGTTTTGTGGGGGGTTGAAGGGTTGTTAGGCGGATTAGACTTCCTGTTGTTACCTGAGAGGGTCGTTAGTGGGGGATTGTTATCACTGAAAATATTGGTTGAATGGAATCTCAGCCCCTTTTAACAGAAGGCCCGGCCTGATGGAAAGGCAACACTGCACCATAGGAACAATCTAACCCCATACTCTTGAAAACCCCAGATTATTCGAGAGTATCATGTAATAAACTTACAATCTAGCCATAATGATAGTATTGAGTAAAGTTACAAATCATGCATGTTGACTTGGTTTTCTTCTCTTTAAGCTCAAATATCTGGTACCGAGCTTCGCTCTAAAGCTGCGGCCAAACTGTTGAATAACATATTAGATATGTTATTGTAAAAAATAAATTCAAAATTGATATGATCACCTCTCACAATTTTTTGACATGAATATGTGTTATAGACTTGAATGTAACTCCATTTACTCCAGCTGGATAGCGTTGGTCAGCTAACGATAACAGCCATTATACGCAGTACTTGGATTATTCCTGAAGGAATATTTAATTGTTTTATTAATCCTGCCAAGGAGTTTTCCCGTACATGAGACCTGGTGCAATCCTATTTTTCCATCACGGTTATATTACATTTCAAATTTCGAGGAAATCGTTAGAGCCGTTTTCTAGATCCGTGGTTCTACATACATACATGCATACATACATACAGAAATTACTCGCTTAATATAATAGGATTTAATAGCTTCCTTTCAATATATAACAGCTTCCTTTAGTAAGGCCATGCATGACTTTGAGAGTGGCAACTATTTAGAGTGTATTCTAAAGAAGTCCATTAGAATCGGTCCATTCTAAAGCATTGGAATAATTTTTAAATCAACAGTTTCAACGAATGCGAATGCTTTTGACTTGCTTCAACTATCAAGACATAAATTTATACTTTCAATCTTTCTGCACTACTTTCAATCTATCACAAACTATTACAGAAAACAAAAAATTAATTCTAAACGAAAAGTTTTATAAACCTATTTTATGAAAATTATGCTCAAAAGAGATAAAAACAAAAGAAACCATTACTAATAATAGTAATAGTCTAATTCGTGTAACCTGGTTGGCTCAGGTCTGGTGTCAGTGCTTTCAGGTCGCTCCTGATCAATTTCAGAGCCTCTGACATGACTTAACGACTATTTTTAGGCAGCCGGGACCGACGGCTTACCAAGTCCATCTGAAAATTCCATATAGGACAATGAACATCTTGTGTGTTGGATGTTCATAACCTGAAAAGTGAAGTTTTGCTAGTTGTTGTTGGGCATCGACAATTTGGGTTTTGGACAAGTTGGGCATTGAACACTCAATAGAGATTACAACGTCTTGGATGAATCTCTTCTCCTTGCGATCCATCTACAGTGAGTGGGTATAGTCTGTCCAAGCGAAGAAGACTCTCTGGCAAGAGAAAATGACTGAAGCTCGGTCAGTATTGGTTCAAATATTGTCAATTTGATCTCAAATAGTGATCTCAAACAATTTGATCTACTATTAAGACCACATTTATTATTCTTGAACAACTCTAAGCTGGAGTCATTTTCCCATCTTGCCAGAGGGTCTTCTTTGTTTGGACAGACTATAACAGACTAACAGAGTCCTATTTCATTGCCCTAAGACTCAGGGAAAGGGTAGGAGCATCCAATATGAATCTAAATGCATCTGAAAGGTTGAAGCATCCGGTCTACTATGAGAAAACTTAAAAATTATGAACAAATCACAGTAATTCTCTTTTAAAACCATCAAGATCCGAATATCCCAATGAAGTATAATTGATGATGATAAAAATTCAATCACGATTTTGATAGCTTAAATCCCATGCTCTTCATCATACCGTACCATAAAAATTTCCGGACATTTAGATGAAATGGGACTCTGCTGACGTATACTGATATTATTATTTTTATTATCATCATCCGAGCTATAGTCGCCTCATTCATTCGACGACCCAGTAAGGCACAGGCTCACTCCTCATCCACCCTTTCATAGCGGAAAAACTCTATACGGGGAAAAACTGAATTTTGCAGCAGTTTTTAAAATACGGCCCTATTTCGACGCTACTCGAGATGAGAGAAAAAAAAATGGAGACGAGGAAGGAGAAGCTAAAGTAGAAGAATTTAAAGAAAAATGAGTGAGAGAAGAAGGAGAAGGAAGATGAGGAGGGACATGAGAAAAAAAAGAAGAAGAAGAGAAAGAAGAAAATGATGAGGAGGAGGAGGAGGAGGAGGAGGAGGAGGAGAAGGAGGAGGATGATAAGGGAAAAGATGAAAAGGCGAAGAAGTAGACAGGAGAGGAATACAAGAATGGCGAGAAGAATCGAAAGATGAAGAGAAAGGAAGAGAAAGATGAAGAAGGAAAAGAAAAAAATGAAAAGGATGAAGAAGAGTAGGATAAAGAAGAGAAGGAGGAAATGGAGAAGGAGAAGGAGATAGGGAAGGAAGACAAGACGGGAAAGAAGAAGATGGAAAAGTTGAAGAGAAAGAGGATAGATGAGGAGGAAGAAGTAGAAAGAAGAAGAAGAGTAGGAGGAGGAAGAAGAGAGAGAAGGAGGAGAAAAAGGACAAGGAGGAGTAGGAGGAGGAGGAAAGGGAAAGTAGTGGGAATAAAAAATAAGTAGATGGCGCTGATTGAGGTAATACTGCATGCAGCATCGTCTTGTGGCCTGGCTAAATATTCATGCAATTTTCCCAAGTCCTCATCCCAAACAGTAAAAAAAGGAATAATAGCGAATAGTTTATCAAAAATAACAACCGAATCCATGATGCGGACTACTGAGACAGTACTGTACAATCACTTGGTGGCCATTGAGTGCCACACTTCCAATTAGATAAGTCGGTCAAATTCAACATACTTTTGCCAACACTGACTAAATTCACAGTATTTTCAAATTGTATGCTAATCATGATCTTTTTCATCATTTGATGTCAGGAGTCAGCTTGTTTGACAGATTTCACTTAAGCATTTGATGGATGTGAGCTGCACAAAACCATTTTAAGGTACTGGGTACTCAAATGAAACTTTGTCACTGACCTGAAATAAGGCAAACATTAGTAGGAAGATTCAGCCCACTTGATAATTCTGAATAATTTGTTTGAAAAAATGTCTTTCATGTGTGCATTCTCACACATACCTTGCCCCAAACCATAACCATCTTTAGGCATAGTTCATTCATTTTTTATCTTTCTGCTAACTACTCATATTATTCCTAAACATTAATAATGCTTGCAATCAGAGTACCCTTTTGAAAAATTTTTTTTTATTTCACACATGTTTCGGATTTGCCATTTTCAAGTGTATTTACTTTTAAAATAAATAAATGTATTTATTAAAACTTTTAAAATAATTACAATCAGTAAATACACTTGAAAATGGCAAATTCGCCGAAACATGTGTGAAATAAGAAAATATTTTTTTAAAAGGGTACTCTGATTATAATTATTTTTAAAGTTTCAAAAAAATACAGTAGCCCTAAAAGAAAAGAAGTATTCCAAAACAGTACAAAAACACAAATAAATTTCATTAGCTAAGTAAAATCAATATCATATTCCGTGGAAGTTATAATCAAATGTGATAAATCAATAAATTTACATGATTTCTAACTGAATTCCATTTCCAAATGGGAAGATACGATGTTGCCATTTTATTGACCAAATTTTTATCATCATCTTCACTCCACCACGTGCAGTTGATGCCGAAAGTTAGGCGGTTTCACCTTCTCCTAGTGCGCTCCAACAGCTGATGCTATCAATTAGTGTTGTAGCATTCAGCAGTGCCTACATGAAGTTTTGAAATCAAAAAGATAATCACACAATTTTATTTTTATTTTTATTTTATTGTTTATTAGCCATTGGCTACTGTGAAGTAACATTGGCAATGGTCATAACATCTATAGAAAAAAACAACAATACACACATAACACAAAACGAACACTCACAAACACTAAAACTGCATTAGTAGAATATGCAAGTACAGTCACACAGCAATTAAATGAATAATAATAAAGGGTCAGTCAATAGGGCTTTGCCAGCTATAGATGCATCTCTCAATGAGCCAACTCTTTGTCTTGATCCTAAAATTATCAATTGATTGAATTTCCCTAATTTCAGCAGGTAGCGAGTTCCACCGCTAATATATACAATTTATACAGACACACAATATATACAGAGTGTTACAGGAGGAATGTGCAATACTTCTCAGGCTATTTCCTTACACCAAGTAGACAAAAAAGTTCCATGGGACCAACCCCCAAAAACGCTTTGGTACCGAGATAAGAATGGCGGAAAATTGAGATTTTTCAAAATATATTAATTTTTCTAATTTTTTAGAAGCTTTAGTGAGGTTCTAAAATAATCAATTCTCATGTAAAATTAGCTGAGGAACTCAGCACCAATTAAACCAGTTCCAAGTTTGTAACTTTAACGGTTATTGAGATAATTGGAAAAATATGCTAGAAAACGTCATTTTTCAACAATAAGGGCTATAACTGGATAAGGAATCATAAAATTGTATTTTTTATTGATGGAAGTTGAAGAGAGTCGGATTCTAAAGTACAAGTTAAGTGGCGGCGGTTGTGTAAATCTTAGCCAAATCTCAGAAATAGCGATCAAAAATCGCAAAACGCTACAAAACACAAATTTATCACTTTTGCTATGTTTTGTCAAATTTGCGATTTTTGATCGCCATTTCTGAGATTTGGGTAAGATTTACACAATCGCCGTTATTTAACTTTTTCTTTAGAATCCGACTCTCTTCAACTTCCTTTAATAAAAAATACAATTTTATGATTCTTTATCCAGTTATAGCCCTTATTGTTGAAAAATGACGTTTTCTAGCATATTTTTCCAATTATCTCAATAACCGTTAAAGTTACAAACTTGGAACTGGTTTAATTGGTGCTGAGTTCCTCAGCTAATTTTACATGAGAATTGATTATTTTAGAACCTCACTAAAGCTTCTAAAAATTATAAAAATTAATATATTTTGAAAAATCTCAATTTTCCGCCAATGTTATCTCGGTACCAAAGCGCTTTTGGGGGTTGGTCCCATGGAACTTTTTTGTCTACTTGGTGTAAGGAATCAGCCTGAGAAGTATTGCACATTCATCTTGAAACATCGTGTATAATTTTATTGTGTTATGAAAAATATCCAGCAAACGCACAGACAATTATGTGTCTATGTTTGCTGTAAGTAATTCCTATATTTAGAAATAATATTTACTGTAATAATGAAATATGATTCTTGTAAATTTTTCTATACTTTTACTTATATTCTTCACTTGTACTTTACTATGTGGAATAAACGTGATTTTGAATTTGAATATAAAAGATTCTTTACATCTGATTTGATAGATCACAATATCATCTAGGAAACCGCCTAACATTTTGGCGTCAGCTATCCAGTCGCTATAGCAACCCATCACATCACACACTAGCTGAATCCAACGCGTTTGCCAAAGCCGATCAATATCGTTACTCTATTATATAGATGACGAATGTCATCACCCATCACCCACCCCCACCATCATAATATATGTAGTTATAGTGCCCCTGCCGATAATAAGCTACAATATTAGTAAGCTCTAGCCTTAATGAGATGCAGTAAAGCTTACATTATTAGTCCATCAGCACGATTTGTTTTTAGGAAGTCACTAATCATAAAATATGCTTATATAATTCAAAACGTTTTGTTTTTAGGAAGTCACTAATCATAAAATTTGCTTATAATTCAATCTCCCATATCATATTTGTATCAATTCATAAAACGAAAAACCCACGGATACAAGGAGGCTTAATTTTAGAAGGATTTGAAAACGTTTAAACATATTTCTAGATCTAATCTGAATCTGTCAACCAAATTTCAAAATTTTCTGTCATTGGTTCTCTAAAGCTCTATAGATAAGCTCAAATACCCTCGAGAAATTTTAGAAATCTATTCCTAGAACACGTCTAAAGCACTGGCGGCTCGTACCCACGAAACAGGTGAAGTTCCCGTATCTTTTACTGTACAGCACTTCACCTGTTTCGTGGGCACGAGCCACCAGTGGTCTAAATGTTTGAGCCCGACCAAAAATGTTAATAATGTGTGCTATTTCACTCTTAGGCCTATTATCGTCATTAAAGATTCACAAAGAGGAAGAAGTACAAAGAGGAAAACCATGTATAGAAGGAATGGAGACTTGGAGAGATCACAAAGAGGAACAACTACAAAGAGAAAAACCGTGGAGAGATTCTCAAGAATTAAGAACTACAAAGAGGAAAGCCATAATAGAAATGAAGAGATTCACAAAGAGGAAGAACTACGAAGAGGAAACCCATAAACAGAAGGAATGGAGAGATCCACTAAGAGGAAGAACAACAAAGAGTAAAACCAAGAAATGGAGAGATTCAGAGACGTTACCCCTGATATATTCATATGGGTCATTCCTTTTATAACCTAGCGACGTTTATCGGGGTTTAAAACCCCGTTTTCCAGCTCTAAAAGTATCCCACAAAAGCATTGTGGCTTGGCTTTTTTCTCTGTGGCCAAGTTTTTTCAAAACTCTGAAACTGATGCTGAACGTTTATATAGATCTAATAACAGTGGCCTGCTTCATGAGATTTTTATAAGTCTTGTAAAACGAGATAGTAGGAGTCTTGTAGAACGCGAGAAACATCACGATGAGAGACTGCAAAACCATAAATTTCTATAAACCTGGTCAATGGCAAAGTCCGAGAGATTAAAAGTCTTGTAAAACGAAATAGAGTGAGTCTTGTAGAACGCCAAAAACATCATGATGAGAGACTGTAGATTCGAAAATTTCCATGATAGACTAAAAGCTTTTTAAAACAGGGGGAAATCCGAAAGATTGAAAGTCTTGTAAGACGGTATAGTAAGAGTCTTGTAAAACGGGATAGTTGGAGTCTTGTAGAATGCGAGAAACATTCGAAAGAATCGCAAATTCCCATGATGGTTTTAAGACCTTGTAAAACAGGGCAATCCGAGAAATCAGAAGTCTTGTAAGACAGGAAGAATCACAAATGAATATGAGGGTTTAATGAGATGTTTTATACCTTGTAAAAACAGGTGAATGACCGACATGAGAGGGAATTTCAGAGCCACTACAGAATTGAAAATGTGGACATTGTTGTGGTTCAAACTTTCAAGGATGTGAAAAATTAAAAACTCATGAAACAACATTTTACGCTAGTTTTACACTTACATTGCACGCAAGTTAAGGCAAGAAGAAAACGTTTTATAGCCTCCACTTTATTATGTCCCTAGCTTAAAAACATTTTATGTCGGTTTTAGACCATGATTGCACGCAAGCTGTGAATGGTATAGCTGACGCCAAAAAGTATATAATATATTATTATAGTATAACTGTTTTAGTTGAACAACCGTTCATCACTGTTCAGTAACGTATCATTGAAGTTATCAGAAGTAGAATAAAACAAAGGATTACTTTTAATTCAACTTAATGGTTTTCAGTGGTATTTATCACGTCTGTGGAGTTGGCCTGCTTACTACTAACTCATCAAGTTATGAAACAGCAACTATAGTGACACAGTAATCTTGTAATTTTCAGCTCAAAACTTCTAATTCATTTCAATATTTTTATGAAACTTTGGATTTGCTTTTTGTTATTTGTCTTAAAATTGAACCCTCTAAATTCAAAATTTATTATTTATTACTTCTGGATTATCTTTCTTGGAGTGGAAATTTTCGGCTGAAAATTAAATTGATACATAACCTGAAAATTTTGGACTATATTTCAATTCAACTAAATTTAGGAATATTTTTTAGAAGTTTTGGGCGATGGCCTGTTTTTTATTCCCACTGAAATTGTATTATTTTGTACTGAAATAACTATGAATATTATGAAACAAACTCGATGTACTTTTCATCTATTTGAATGTATATTCTTGAAATGAGATACAACTGGTGACACACAGTACAATAACTGGCATTGACCTTGAAAAAAACAAGATCCACACAAATCGAGTACCTACCTCGCGAAAATTCATGTAATGCCGGCTCCTAGCCCACATTTTAAGACAGAAGTTACGAGCTTTGAAAAGGCAAGGAAAGCAGAAGAAAGTAGGACATAATTCTGAGTTGTAGAGGGGTAGTGAAAAAATTTAATTTCCCTACCGTCGTCCAATAAAATCCCGCCGTAAATTTATTTCCGGGGACTGGTATAGTCTGTCCAGTAAACAAGACATTCTGGCAAGATGGGAAAATGACTCCAGCTCGGTAAATATTGATTCAAAAAGTATCAATTTGATCTAAAATTGTAGATAACATTCTGATCTACAATTTGAGACCAAATTCATAATTTTTGAATCAATATTGACCGAGCTGGAGTAATTTTTCCATCTTGCCTGAATGTCTTCTCTGCTTGGACAGACTATATTGGCTTCTTATTAAAAAATAATGCACTGAGATTGCCTTTATAGTAGGACGAATGATGATTGTGCAAAGTAAATAAACTGTATTCGGTTTGTTATTCAGCTATATATAGTTGGCGCAAACTGAGAAGGCATGCCTTTATACACAGTTTACATTGTAACGGCGTATCTTTTCAGCTTGCGCAAACTATAGCTACTACTCTGGGAACTATTTCTTTCGACCAGTAAGGTCTCATTAAACTAGATGAAATGAACAGGAGAAGAATGAAGCTTCGGAATAGATCTGGATGAGCCAGGGTTATTTGCAGAGTTAAGCGACCTGAATCAAAATTTGATGTTCAGCAATAATAATAGTTATAGGTGGTCTATTTTAATTCTCCCCAAGGATATTAATTTCCAAACAATATTTCTCTCCTACTTTCTACTCCAACATTGTGAATGATGAGCCTCGTACCACATTTTCATGAATTTTGCCAATGGATATTGAAAGATTCCACCAATGAATATTTTATAATAATATATCCTCTAAAAATTCACTGTTTCTAATCAAGGGTTTATAGTTTTCTTTTCTAGAGATCTGAGTTACAACAAACATTAAAAATGAAAAGAAAAGATGTTGGTAAAACCACTGATTTATTAAAAAATCGTCAACAGACAGTGCTTGAAATTCAAAGTCATTCCAAAGTATGTGTCAATAGTAACTACGTCTTGTCTTTCATTTCGAGGGTGGATGGTAGTATATTATAGTATATTCATATAGTATACTAGCCGGCAGGCTCGCTTCGCTCGCCTTCTCCGCCTAGCAAGGGGGCTCCGCCCCCTGGACCCCCGACAGTATCAGCAGTGTGAGTGAGTTCAACAAGCTCGCTTCGCTCGCCTGCATAACCTCTGTCAGTGTAAGCTAAGACAAACAGGCTCGCTTCGCTCAAATTCCGTTCAAAAGGGATTCAAAACACATTTATTAAACACAGCATTTCTAGACCTAATCTGGACCTGTTTACCAAATTTCAACATTTTCTACCAATTTATTCTCGAAAAATACAAGAAAAAATCCGAAGATTCCGCTAATATTGGGCGTAGCCTTGGGAATTATATCGGACATGGTTTGAAACTTGATTCAATATCTTCTAAATTAGTACATCTATAATCTCGCTGGACCATTGAATTTACAGTAAGGATTGGTCGTCCGTATCAAGGCGGAAGATATGCAACCCGCAATACATCTACAATTTTAAAAAACTGATAACTGGGGTAATCTTGAACGGAATTAAAAAATATTTGAAGACAACTTTTCTAGACCTTATCTAAACCCGCCTACCAAATATCAAAATTTTCTACCGATTGGTTCTCGAGAAAATTGAGAAAACGCCGATAAACGATAGAAAAACTTAAATATTTGGCGTATCCTTCAAAAGTTACTAAAATTCGTTCTTAGCGCGCGTCTAAACGTCCAACTGAACATGCCTGCCAAATTTGAACGCATTCGGTTCGGTGGATTTTTAGTTCTGGTGATGAATGAATCAGTCAGTCAGTCAGTGCCATTTCGCTTTTATAGATATAGATTATAATTGTATAGCCAAGTGGACGGCAAACTGTCCAATAGGAACAATGTAATTTCTATCAATCTCTTGGAGTAGAAACAGTGAATATGTAGAAGAGAGCCTATATTATTTTAAAATATTCATTGGTGGGTTCTTTCAATATTCATAAAAATGTGATTCGTGGCTCATCATTCTCAATGTTATGGTTAAATACCACAATATCACCTTCCACAACCATTCAGAAAGTTACATCAAACATTTAAAAAATTCTGGATATTGAATGGAATACAAACATTAAAAACTATGAGTTAAGAGTTTTCAAAACAAGAAAACAGAATAATAACACGATGCACTACCTGTATAATCTGTATAAATTGGCTCATCTTTATAAATACGGAATAATTTCCTATACATTTATAAAGTTCATTACCTATTCCTGTATAAAAATCTAGCACTGGACTCCAAAATTTTTACGAAACAGGCCTCTGTACAAATTGCTTTGAACAAAGTAATAATCATTTATTTGTCACCTGTATGAAAAAGTTTCAGCCTACATAATTTCCTGACAGTAGCTAATCATTTTGGGCGAAACACTGTTATGGTAGGGAGAACTTCAGTGTGCCCGAAAAACGATTAAAAACTTTTCAAATTATTCAGAAAGTCTCCTTCGTGCATTTTCGTAGTCTGCCCAAGCAAAGAAGACTGAGAGACTGACTCAAGCTCGGTCAATATTGGTTGAAAAATTATGAAATTGGTCTCAAATTGTAGAGAAGATTTTTTATTGAAATTTGAGACCAAATGTATAATTTTTGAACCATTATTGACCGAGCGGGAGTCATATTCTCATCTTGCCAGAATGTCTTCTTTGCTTGGGCAGACTTTAGCTCACTGAGCTTAGTTCATCACTCAAGGTGAAAAAGTATAAAAAACTTGGGGTGAAGTTAGGCCCACTGCCAAACTTTGGGGCATATCATCCTGAATTATTTCGCAAACATGATGCCACCTTGTTCTTTTTCTGCAATTTTTTTATCATCCCTCTATTTTTCCAAAAATGACAAGAGGTTTGTCAGAGAAAAACGCTGAACTAGTGTCTTACAACTTACATTACTGAGGAGTTAATGTTGTGTAAAGAGAGAAAATGTATGGAGGAAGTAATGTTTCACAAGCTGAGAAGACACTCCGCCCCTTGGTTTGTCCCAGTGGTAGAGAGCGTCTAATCGGTGAGATTAGATAAGCGACGTGCCTCTATCACCACCGTTGTAATGGTGACCGGTTCCTCTGAATTCAATTTATGAGCCTCAAAAATCGCTTCCCGGTGGTTCGGAACCCACCTAAAGCAGTAGGTCCATTCATCTCTCATCATCATCCTTCCCATTACCCACGCACAGGCTCAAGAGCCCATGTTGGCATCACCCTCACAAAAAAACTTTACATTCTAAGGCGTGTCTTCTCAGCTTGCGTGAACTATATCAGAATAAGTATCAGATGGAAGGATATTTTTGTTTCTGTTTCTGAGGGTGAAGCCCACATGACTTGTGTGTGGGTAATAAGATTATTGATGATGATGATGATGATGATGATGATGATGATGATGATGATGATGATGATGATGATGATGATGATGATGATGATGAAGAGAGATGACGACTACTGGTTAGATAATTGGGACCGACGGCATATCGTCTCCTCCGAAAGACGGACCAGAGTATGCAAGATTGCATAAATTTTTATGCATGGAATAATATTTTAATTATTTTGTACTTTGAAGAATATTGAGTAGGATATTTGATTTTTTGTATCAAATAAATACCAAGCTTGCCAGCTTAATCACCAAACTATTTCAATCTCCATCAACTTCCCCAATTTTATTGAATTTTTCAGTTTCATGAAACCTGTCTCTACAAACATTTCCGACTTCATGCTTCAAGCCTTTCTATATAAACTACATGACTATACTTCAATCCTTTATTCTTCTACCTCTACAAATATTTCCAACATTACACTACAAAATAACGACGAATATTTCCACCACTTTTCTTCAAGAGAAGAACTGCAAACGAAAATATGTTAACTTCGAAGTAAAACTTTCTACAAAAATTTGTTCAAATACGATTACTTCAAGAGAAACCCTGTCTAAAAAAAATGTTCACTTCAAGAGAAAAACTATCTACAAAAATATGTCCAACATTGTACTCCGAGTAGAAAATAATAAATCAGTCCCAAAGTTATCGCAGTTACAAGCCGCAGCCTCAGTATTTTCACTCCAGTAAATCACGCAGGAGATATTTCATGCTACAGTGTGAGAGCTAATTAGGTGTACTGAGTGGCGCAATGATTTATTTGCAAATCGTAATAATAGCCGGCGCTTAGTTAAGAGTCTGTCCAAGCAAAGAAGATATTCTGACAAGATGGGAAAATGTCTCCAGCTCGGTCAATATTAGTTCAAAAACTATGAATATGGGCTCAAATTGTAGACAACATTCTAATCTACAATTTAGGAGCATGTTTGAACAAATATTGATCGAGCTGAAGTCATTTTTCCATCTTTCCAGAATGTCTTCTTTGCTTGGACAGATTATACGGCTGGGAATTCTGGGATCTCTCAATTCAGGGAGCAACGAGAATTCCTGTAATTTCACAATGGCAGATTCAATTATTCAAGCAAACACTTTCATGCACAGCTCACCAAGCGTGTAGTAATTGTTCCACTCAATTAGGTGTATCGAAGATTTCAATTCAGTCGATTTTGAAAATTTTGTATGACTTACCTATTGCTCTTGTAGCTTGATGGCCAACAAACTTGAAACATGTCGAACGTCAAACATTACAGTAATTTACAGAATTCCAAGTAATAATCATGAAAAGCAGGGCCCTAGCGTGGTTTTTTGGCGCCCTGTGCGTGATTTTGGCAGGCGGCTCACCCCCACAAAACGAATGCAATCTAACAGATTTAACACATTATAATGTATTTAAGACAAACATGATTCTAGCTGCCTTGCATGTTCACATAAGCAATCCCAATGTTGCATGTGGTGTGGCAAAAAGGATTGGCTATAATAGGGACTTGCTTATTTTAATGTATCCCAACGAATTGTTTCGTATTTTTATGTATTGGATACCTGATAAGCAAAAGCCTACCGGAATTAATGGAAAATAACTAAAGGCTATCTACATTGAGCAAAACTGTCACATTGCACCGTACTTTATCATTAAAATTTTAATTATTGATTAATTTATCTTATCAGTTTGCTTCAAATCACATAAGGGAGGGAATAATAAATTTTTCACAGAAAAATATTGGGTATCATCATAAATATTACATTCCACTGGAAATCAAGATGTTTTAACAAGAAGTCAGAAACTCAATAACAAGCAAATTGAAGATTTCAGCCATTTTCACTGCTCTACCCAACTTCCTTGAATAACATTCAAAATAGTTCCAAATACAGCCAGAAGATGGCAGTAGCAATAGGGTGACTTGCTTTGACTTCCACTGGCCACGCCTCCAAGCTCCGCCTACGATCAAAATGGCCGAAAATATCAGTTACAAAAGTTTCCAAATTCAACCAGCAGATGGTAGCAGTTGACAGGTGGCATTTCAGTTTTGACTTGGACACGCCTTCATGTCCCACCTGCTCTTTTCTTATTGGTTGACAGTGTTTCGTGAATTCTGTCTTAGAGAATGGCTGCTAGCAAGAAAATGATAGATGGTGTATCATACACAAAAAATTACGCTGATTTACTATATTGAAGATCTTGAGCTAATATAATATTTATTTATGTATTCAGGCTGGTTAGATTCTATCAAGCTAGTTTTTGAAAAATCTTTTTGTATAATTTAGACTCAGTTTTCACTTTTATTGTGTAACTTGGGCGAGTACTAGACTTCAATAGTTCTATGCTGTATAAAATGAGATGAAAATATGATTTTGCACTCTCATCTTATACTCATTAATTCTATTTTCATACGATGAATGTAATGAAATAGGCTTGTGATTGGATAGGCTTGGTCGACAGAGTGTACGGTGGTTCTCAGCCAACAATAGAATTAAATTTAAGAGTGACGTCTCTTCTCTTGGCTTGCTTCATAGCCTATTGTTCGTGGTTTTTAAATTGATCAATTCATTCTGATGAATGAGTTTATACAAAGGGAATAATTTCTTGTGGATTCAAGTTGTTGGTAGAATAAGTTTTTCATCAAATAGTAAAAAAATTATTCTAATAGCCCAATTGGATTTTTTAAATTCCCGTTTTGCATCAGCCGCCACGGCGCTCCCTTGGCTGTGACGCCCTAAGCGGTCGTACACTCCGCACACCCCACGCAGGGCTCTCATAAAAAGATACATAACAGGAAATTTCTAGAGTTTAAAGTGAAAATCATGAGACAATACATAACAGGAAATTTTAAAATTCAAAGTGAAAATCATGGAAATATACACAACAGGAAAAGTACAAATCATGAAAACAGACATAAGAGGAAATTACTAGACTTCAAATCCATATCATGAAAAGCTAGGGATTGGAGAAGCTGGGTGTCCTCGGGAAAATTTTCAATTTTCTTTCAAGATTATAATGATAATAATACTGTAATAATTATACATCCATACAAAAAACTATGAATAGCCTACTATGATACATGTATTAAATGAAACAATCCAATTATCTTATTCGGATATCTTGTATTGCATCTATGAATAATGTATCATGTAGGCCTACCATCTATTGCAAGTTCAAGGTCTATTTACGTATTCACAAATGATTTTCCAATCTTGGAAAATAATTTAACCGTTTTGATAGGTCATCGTTTCAAAAGGTCATCAGTTTTACACACATACAGTTGCGAAACTTTGGAATTGGTTGTCTCTCGACTGCATGAAACGAATATAACAAGAACTATCAATATCCAGCCATGAATGGATTTCCCTGACCACACAAATACGGAATTAAACGTCGATGCTATCATGAACCTGTCTTTGCTATTATACAATATTTCTATATTGACTTTGCTTTATATTAACAATATTTGTTACAGTTTGTCGTTGCTGACGTGGTCTCCCCATTTTTATGCTGAAAGTTTGTTTTTGTTGTCGAAAGTTAACGTAAGCCAAGTATATAAATTTTGATGAACAACTGATATTTTCTATGATAAGTATAGGACATGTGGTAAACTTGAGGGTCCCTCAAATTTGAGTGTGCTTGGAAAAACCGGGCATAAGAATTTCAAGATTCCAATAATTCATTCTCTAATTTGGAATATTATTTTCTCATTTCCCAGATAACAACAACTACGAGCTGCAAGAATTTTTGCTGACACGGCATCGCACGCAAATCTGACTACGCCGTCTGCTTCAGGTCTGGTTCAAGAAGCAGGACGAAGACGAGAAGCCATTCCCTTTCAGCGTCTCGTTCAGCAAGCGACGCAGCCGTCGCGGCGACAGCAGCGATTCTGGCGGCGGCGACAAAAAGCGAAGACGCAACAGCGGCGACACTAGCGCCACGGCGGCCAACGCCGTCAACAACAACAACTATCCAAGTGGCAGTGACAACGAAACGGACACTGCGGGACGCAGACGCGACAAAAACAAAAACAAATAGTGCTGATAGGGCGATAAAACAAGAACAAAACAATAGTGCACACAGGGCGATAAAAACAGGAGCAAATAATGCTGACGACCACAAAAAAGTACAGATTTGATTGGACTATTTTTAGAAAGGGAGGGTAAAATTTAAAAAAAATTGTAGCTTGTAAAACTCCAAACTTAAAAATTGTTTAGTGACAAAAATTGGAACAATTATTGTGTATAAACCAGCTTGAATTGGTTGAGAATTATTATTATTACCTGAAACAAATACTTTCAACTATTGAAACAATAGTTGGTGGCAACAACTGCTATGATAGACAATGAATACCGACGTAAAAATAGAAACAAATATGATGCTGGTGTCTACTATGTACAAATTTTAAAAAAGGAATGCAGAATTTCAATACTTCTAGAAAAGGTGTAGTATTGATGCTCAAACTGGATGTTGAAATTTTAGTTCAAACCTTGTTAAATCCAGCTTGAAAACAAAAATGGAATTTATTTTGGAGACTTTAGAAAAGATTAGACTACCTGGAATTATGAAATTAACAGTAGACCATGCCACTATAATTCTGTTGGGTTATTATGTGCATTCATTGACAGCCCACCTTTGCAATCTACAGCATCAAAAAATTTCTTGTGATTAGAAAATAATTTTAAAAAACTCGGCAAAGTGTGCAATCTACAAGACTCAAGACTGAGAAGTGATCAATGGTGATTTTGAGCGTCACGTCATGTAAATTGTGCAAAAACATTTAACAAATTGGTGAAAAAAAATAAGTGCTACAAAAAGTGTTCATGAAACAATAAATTATTGAGAAATTAGAATGAGTCCGAGGATCGAACAATATTCTATAACTATAAAAGTAGTTCAAGGGATGAATTTAACAAATTAATTCCAAATAATTATTTGAATTGATTGATTGATATTTCCCACAATTGAGTTGAGTGTAAGATCTGTGATTGAACTTTTTTAAATTGTTATGCTTGGGTTATATTGAAAGACTGTCAAAATGTTCAGTTTGTAAAATCATAGTTCAGTTGTATAAATAAGTGTTGAGAATAGTCCAAAAACAATTCAATGTATAAATTTGCAACTTCTTCTACACCAAAATAGTTTCAAATGTTTGTTATTATCTGTGTTACAAATTTAAAATCGTTTAATAATTGATATTTAGAAAAACTAGAACGTTCACGTTGTATAATACTTGTAAAAATAAGTTCACAATATTATGGTAAGTTATGTGTTTAAAACTTTTTGTACTTTGAATTTTTCATTATGTAAGAATTTTTTATAGTAGAATTATGGTTGAATGCTAAGGTGGCGTGTAGAACTTAGATGGCAGCAAAGGGTTTGACTTGAAACCAATAGAAAAAGGTAGGGAAGTATTTTTAGAATATAAAAAATAACAAAGGAGTATTATGCTCAAATTGAAAGAAAAAATAAATCTCATCAAGGGCTGAACAATTTTTCAATTGAAAAAAAAACAAAAACATAGCTACTGTAATATAAATATCTGAAATCTATTTATGTTGATGTTGATAAATAATCTGTGCTGTCATACCAATAATCTTAACGCAAAGCTTCGATCAAATCTAAAATAATATAAATATAAAAATTTACTCAAAAGTTAAAAAATGAACTATTCCATGAACAAATTCAACTTTCTGACACATTCATAACTAAAGAATCCAAACCTGAAGTGAGCTAGATATGAAGGTTTCCCACAAGTAACTTACAACTTTTTTTTCAAGAACTGTAATTCGTATTTTGGGTAGATGTCTCAAACATTGAGTTTAACATATTAGCATTCAATTTTTATTATTAAGAGATCAGAGGTTGATCGGCTTTCAAAAATTATTCAAGGGGACTGCATCATAGAAGTTTAGAAGTCCTTTCGAACTGGAAAATGCAATCAAAACCTGAAGGGAGCTAGATATAAGGATTTCCACAAGTTCTACAAATTTTTCAAATTACTATATTTCACATTTTGGGTAGATACATTAGACTCCAAAGTTATACTTAAATTTTAATATTTCTAGTTTAGTGTAAATTCATATTTCTCAGAGCCGGCAACAATATTAATATTAATTTTATTTTATAATTGCAACAATATTTTACATTAATTTTCTTTTATAATTACAGCTATCTATTAGGCCTACCTGCAATATCTTGCAATGAAATACCTATCTTGCAATACAATAAGTACATTTTAGTTTTAGTTTTTCTATGTAACATAGTACAAAACTTTTTCTGTTTCCATATTTTCATCAGATAACAAAGACATTTGAAAAAATAAATTCAGTCATGCTCAGCTACAAGTTGATTCTGACAAGATTCTCTATTATAGTCAAGCAAAAAATATATTCTGGTAAGATGGAAAAATGACTCCAGCTCGGTGAATATTTGTTTAAAAATATAAAAATGGATTCAAACTGTAGAAAACGTTATGATCTACAATTCGAGATCAAATTTATAGATTCTAAACCAATATTGACCGAGCTGAAGCCATTTTCCCATCTTACCAGAATATCTTCTTTACTTGGATAAAGTACAGTGGGACTAAAGGAGAGTATTTTTAATAAACTTTCAATTGACCAAAAAACATTTCCACGGTATTATAAATTATGCTTGATAATATAACAGGGTACTAAAGCTTAGAGAGCGCATCCAGGGTGATCAAATCCGCCGAAATTTATAATTGGAGCAATTACAGTAATCAATCATTTTATTGACTGAATACTTTATCTGTTCAAAATATTAAATTGATTACCGACCAAATAATTTTCTATTTTGAATTAATAATTATATTACCTACCATGCTGAATGATTTTGGAACAATTAATTAACTACCCAGCAGATAAATTACCCGCGCACTCTGAGAAGAGACGCCAACACAATACACTTCTATTGTGACTGCATCTCTTCTCAGCTGGTATTTTTCCAATCTGAATCACTGGATCGATATCAAACATTAGCCTAATTATTTATTCCCTTTTCAAAACTATTGAATTGATCATATCGATTTGAACTGGAAATATTCACAATTTCAGTCTCTACTCATTAGATCAATTAATTGAACAAATTCAAATTTATTTATTCTTTGTACACTTTACATCGATTATCTTTACAAAGACACAATACATAGAAAATCATTGCACAATAGAATAAAAAGCTCACAAGACTTTTCGTCTGTTCAAACACCAACTAAATAATTTTATTTATGAATTAAGTATTGGTTAAATTACTATTTGATAATTTTATTCAAATTAATGTCTGAAATCAATAAGTTGGCGACTATTATGAACTATAGACTTTTTCACTAATTTCAATTTTTTCCATTCAAATGTTTAATGATTGAAATTTTTAATTAGACTCCAACCAAAATATAAGCCAATTCTGAGTTCTTTTTGTCAAAATCACGACTCCATTCTTTTTAAAGCTGTCGCTAAAAAGTGGATGGTTTTCAAGCTGATGTAATATAGCTGATAAATGTTTGAGAAGAATAATTTCTACAAAAAACTAAACTTGGAAGATGGCGTCGCCAAGGGAACTCAAATCAGCAATAAAAACATTTGAGAAAACTAGCAATACACGTTGGCCGACGTGAGTTTCTAACCATTATAAAGATGCAATAATTGAGAGAAAGGTTTATGCCCGGTTTTTCCAAGCATACTCAAATTTGAGGGACCCTCAAGTTTACTTCAGTTTACTACATTTCCTATACTTATCATAGAAAATGTCAGCTGTACGTCAAAATTTGAGGGTCCCTCAACTTTGAGTGTGCTTGGAAAAATCCGGCATCAGTCTGTCCAAGCAAAGAAGTCATTCTGTCAAGATGGGAAAATGACTCCAGCTCGTCAATATTTGTTTGAAAATATAAATTTGGTCTTAAACTGTAGAAAACATCCTGATCTACAATTTGAGACCAAATTTATAATTTTGATTTTGAACCAACATTAACCGAGCTGGAGTCATTTTCCCATCTTGCCAGAATATCTTCATTACTTGGACCGACAAAGATGAAATAACTAGAAGAAAAGTAGTTTGAAATCCCGAAAAAGATGGATGGAGAAAGGGGGCGAATAGAGAAGCTATTAGAAGAATAAGGGAACAGCTGGAGTGGTTTGAGCACGTGCAAAGAATGCAGGAGTAATAGGATATGAAAAAGAAGAAGGAGAAATGAAAGAAAAAGATGAAGAAAAAGTAGAAGAAGAGAAGTGAAGTAAGTGGGTGGTTATAGACAGAGCCGTCGCATAGTTAGGAGGCGCCCGAGGCAAGGCTTTGGTCAGCACCCCTCTTCCAAACTTCCGCCCTCCCAACTACCACAAAGAGACGAAGGAGTATCCAATGATCTCTATGGGAATATTAAAAAGCTTGTAAGTGTGCTATGATGTGATGGTAGTGCAATGCCATTAAAAGTCATTCTTTTTTATTTGGGAAAAGTTTTTAAAATTAAGATAGCATATTCTACATCAACTTAAAATAATTTATTTCTATGATATCGTAATGTCATCCAAAGTCATTATTTTTTATTTGGAAAGTAGGATTGCATAAAAGAACAACTTATAATTTATTTTTCTGAAATTATTGGAATCTTTGATACGGTACTACATGAGTATATCGTTTTGTTCGTGATAGGAAAAATAAATTACAGTACTATTTATTCACTCATCAAGCAAGAATCTTTATTGGACTAGAGAATCTTTCCAGGGGAGAGATTTTCGCGAAAATATGCTATTTAGAAGAGCATTTGAATCAGTGTTTGTGACTTGTTCTTGAAATACTCATAAATTTGAAATTTCTAGTAGAAACTTTCTATTTACTTCAATATTTCTTACTAAAAGCTATTGTAACGAGCGGAGTGAAGAATTTTTCCCTTCTAGTTATTTAAAGTGTCCGATGATTACTCCATTAGAGAAAAACATGTTTTTAATGAGTAATGAAACAATTTTTTAGAGTTTTGAGCTGTTTCGCTTATTGAAAATTTGGTTACTTTTTAAAGCGCACTCTATCTAGTACAAGATATGAAAATTTTTACCCACGGTGGATGGGTACATACGTGATCTATCAAGATTTGATCAATTTTGTTTGTTGAAAATTGGTAAATTGATCATGTCTATTGAGTAATTATACAGAGTAAAACAGACGAAGCCCGAAACTGTCCCTCTCTGAAGCAAAGTGCATTCTAGCTTTCTAGTGCAAGACAAAAATTTCACCCACAGGGGCCCCCCAGGATCGCGGTGCCCAAGGCAACCGTCTACGCTAAGGGCCTGATTATAGAGAAGAGAAAATAGGTAAGTGGTGATGCGTGATAGTGGGAAGAAGAAAATGTGGTAGAAGAAGAAGAAGAAGAAGAAGAAAAAGAGAGAAAGGAGTAGAAGTGGGTGATAGAACGTGATTGAAGTGGGAGGATCTCTTATAGTGAAAAAAGAATTTGAGAGTTGAAGAGGAAGGACAATGATTGTGAAAAATGAGACGTCTAGTGCAAAGAAAAGGGAGGAGGAGGAGGAGGAGGAGGAGGAGGAGGAGGAGGAGGAGGAGGAGGAGGAGGAGGAGGAGGAGGAGGAGGAGGAGGAGGAGGAGGAGGAGGAGAGGAGCAGGAGAAGGAGGAGGAGGAGGAGGAGGAGGAGGAGGAGGAGGAGGAGGAGGAGGAGGAGGAGGAGGAGGAGGAGGAGACACAGTCTAGAATCACAATGAGTGACTAAGGGATTGTGTAGTGGAATGAAAATGTGAAGGCAATAAACTTCCAACTTGAAAAAAGTGGGAAAGAAAAAAGTAATTAGGTAGAAAAAGAAAGGATAAGGTAAGAGACACGAATCCTAGAAACCAACTTTCCAAGGAATCACATGTATTATGCATTCTAATAACTGATTAAACAGTAAGTTGTGGAAATATTTGTTTTTTTTTAAATCAACTAATTGTTTTTAAAATATTATTATGAGGCTTGCCAAGCTCCATTTAAATCAATATTAGCTTCGAAAATTAATCATAACCAATCTCCATTGATTTATCAGAGTAAAAGTATTTTTTCAAGATTTGGAACGAAGAATTAAGAAGCATATGAAGGACGAGGAATATTTAAACTAAATATACTAAACTGAAAGTAATACTAAAATCAAATGACTTAAAACTAAATACTAATTCTTCTGAAAGAATTGGATTGAAGGACTGAGAAACATGATATGAACATTGAAATATATATTGTGAAGTAGGAATGATAGATTTGAAGTGTTAGAAAGAGAAGAGAATTGAAAATAATACGAATTGGAATATTTTTATTTTGATTGTCTATAGATTTGGGAATAATAATTTAGAAGCAGGTAAAGGAGAGAAAAGATAATGATAAAAGCGATTGAATAATAAAAATAAGAATGAAAATTATAAGAGAAACCATGAACAATCTTTAGAAATTTGAGGAAAAAGGAATGAAGATTGTTAATAAGGTGGAATAAAAATGAGGTTGAAAAATAGAATACACAGAGAAAATTAAATTTGAAAATTATGGAAACCCAATACGTTATCTCATCCAAAGTTCTTGCAGTTAAAGAAACAAGTAGCCTATCTGCTGATATTGTATTCAAGTATTAAGTATTAGAAATCCAAACAATTGATGAGAAAAATTAAACAACGCTAATTTATTTCTAATTGCAGGTACAATATACAAACAGAAAATTGAAGAATCATTTTTTCATCATACAAAATAAATTATATTTTTCATGAAATCTTGAAATCCACAATTTCTTATAAAATACTATAAATATGGAAATTCTAATGATTTTGTAAAATTAATTTTTACTTAATTTTTCCTAAAATAAATTTTAAAATGAATGAATAATTGATAAAATTCATCTCATTAAAATAAGATGAATAGTGGATGCTGTTATCTGGCGGTCTCTTACACCAAATTTCAAATTCGATAAATGCAAATTCCCGTTTTAATAACTAATAAAATATGACCAAATAACTTTACCAACGACTGCTTAAGTAGTTTGAATGTTGCAGAACATTGCTTTCACTATATTAATTTATCAACTTTGGACCAACTCAATGAGCACCATAATAGAATACTTTTAAACCTAACTTAGATATGTAGTAAATTTCTAATATTGGGCACGCACTGTAACGATTTTTCTGGCCTATATGATTAGGAGCTATACTGTTATAGTTATGTAATGATTAGATTTTGGAATGATATTATGAGAAAGAATTAAACATAATAAAAAAGAGAACGAACGTGCTTATAGATTGTGAGTATAGAGTATATAGTAACAATTTAACATATTAAGAAATAAAACTAGCAAGGGAATGGATTGTGAGTGAGTTATGTAAGGAGATATGTTCATTTTTCTTGAATTTTTACTTTAAATAACATGAAAAACTACTCTTGTTGCTAAAAAAGGTAACTTTTGATTCTGATTATCACTTTTTATTAATATTTGTCAGGAATACCCTGAATTAAACCCCAGCCTATACAAACAAACCAAAAATACTATTAATTATTGGAAATGAATATATACTAATTTCATGAATTATTATGAGGATTATAAATATTCAGAAATAATTATATCTGAAGAAATGTATAAAAATGGATTCTCACACGGATACTAGAATATCTAGTACCGTATTACTAGTATTAAAAAATTATCCAGTACTATACTAATAGTAATAGTATTGGATACTAGTATCTGTACAGTGGATTATGTCAATAATGATTCAATCAGATTGATATCATAACTCCAATATAAGCAAAAGCCTTTCAAAGTTTTTCATACTTTTACAGTTGGCTAAATATTTTTCCGTACACTTTAGTCTGTTATTAATGTATAGAAATCTCAATTACCCCAACGCTTTAATAACACTTCACAGAGAGACAAATGAATGAAGAAGATGTTTTAAATTGTGTCATGTGAAATGAGAAAAATATAATATAGGCTAGTGTAGGCTACATACCACAGTGATGCATTTTTCTGGACTATGAAACAGTAATGATTCTTACCTGTAAAAAGTAAAATATCAATGAATCAGATTATTCGACCTACTTGGAACCAGACATGAAATGGTGAATTAAATCAGTTGAGCTTCACACACAACCTCACTTGCTAATTTATTCACTTTTATATGTTCCTAGCATAGTGGACCTCACTCTTCAATTCAATCTGGGCGGGATCAAGATGTAACTTACAGTATCAAAGCAACGATAGGCTGTATCATAAGGCACTCTATATTCCACAGTACGGCACTCTGCATTGATATTTGAATACAAGCAAAGCAAACGCCTTTTCAAGTTTTTACATACTTTTTTCGGTTTAACAAATATTTTTTAAATATTCTTATTTGAACAAATCAATACAACAGAGTATAAAAGAGCTGAACATAATAGCTTACAAAATAAAGACAATTTCAAAACATTTAGCCCAAGCTGAAGTTGAACCATATAGTCCTTCAAAATGAAAGAAAGATGCTCTACTACTGAGTAAGCAACTAGGACCACACTATGGAAATGTGCGCTTAGTTTCAATATTGACCAGTCATGACCTAAATAGCAATAGCAAAAATATTTAGCGCTAAACTTTTAAAAAAATATTAATATAATATCTTAATTTATTCTGTGAGAAATTGAAAGAGAATAGTTTATTTTAGTTCACCTAAAAATGAACTTTTAGAAATGTTAAAGAACAAGTACATCAATTTCTGGTACACGGTACACCAAGTAGCCTACAAGTACACCAATTACACCAAGTACAGGTACTTCAGAATACCAGATACAAGCATACCAAGTGCAAGTGCACCAGGTACAAGTACCTTAAAGAAATTGAATTACTTTTGTTAAGTTCAATCCTCAATGTAAAAAAATCAATAGGTGTGTTATTCAATCTACAAAGATTTTATACAGTAGTTGGAATTTCAAAATGTACATTCTTCCCTCCGTTAGATATCTTGCATACAGGCAGACACTTGGTCAAAATTAACTTAATAAGATGATAGATAAAGTTATCATATGTTTAATTTGTATTCTAGAAAGTATTACATTATTTGTAATCAATTTAGCCCACAATGCAGAGGTTTCTGATTACATATATCAAAAACTTTATATATTGAAATAAAACGGTTTCTTCGACCTCACAGCAGATGCGGAATTTTTGAACAAATCATAAAAAAGATTCATGTGTATCAGGCTACCTTACACAGATCACAGTTGGTAGGCCTATGTCATCTAGGCTACAATACAAATTCAAGGAAGTTTTCTCGAAAAATGAACCATTGATGGGAGGCTACTTATATAATTGGGATGACCTTTTTATAAAATAATGCTAAAACTAATAACATTAATGGCATAGCTAATAACCAACTTGAGGTGATTGATTCAACAATACAGGAATTGTTGAGATACTTAACCTACTTTTGGGGATATTGATTTTCAGACAGTGTAGTCTATTCCTGGCTCTTCTCAACAATATTCAAGGGTTCATGTAGAACTTTTATTCTTTTCTTGATCCCAGCTCATTCCAGATGCCTCTAGTTTGGTTTATTTATTGCCCCCTATCACCCCCCCCCCTCCTCCACAAACTACTTTCAAACTCTTTGCTTTATTTCTTCCTGCTTCTTATTCTTCCTCCTCATTCACTCCTATTCCTACCAACTACCTTCGTCTTCTATTCTAAAGCCTTGTTAAGTCTTCTTCACAAACTTCACAATGCTTGACGTTTTCTTCTTCTTCTTCTTCTTCTTCTTCTTCTTCTTCTTCTTCTTTTTCTTCTAATATTTTCTCCTCTCTTATTCCAATTCCTCCTCTTTCTCTCATCTAACTTCTCTTCTCTTACTGATAAATTCTTTTTCTAATATTTCATCTAAACAGCTCACTGTTCAGAACATTTTGATTGTCTAATTTATTTTTCGCCATACTCGTGTGTATACACAACTTTCCAAGCTAGATTTGCATTTTGAAAATTGCAGTTTACAGGAGAATCAAAGATCAGCTGTTCTGAATGCGGGAATAATCATTTTGATGATTATTACGGCACTAGTCATCATCACGATGATAATTACAGCACTGAAAATCTAGCACAGCTGTTTTTTCCGAACTCTAACGTATGAATAAACGAGTCGAACGAGCCGCCATGACAGTTCACTGTGCGTTTGTTTTGTGCTACTGCTAGTGTTGTGTTGAGGTTATGTTGGCTTCAGTTAATGTTTTCAGTTGTTTGAGGTTTTAATAAATCCTTCTCAGTCTAGTATGACGAAAAAAATGTACATAATTCGTGTGGAAAAGTTTACAAACTCATAATTATTTTCCAAACTCGCGTACCGCTCGTTTGGAGAACATAATTATTTGTTTGTAAAAACGCCTTTTCCAAACTCATTATGTAATGCGTTTATACTATTTATACATTTATACTGCGAAATATACTATTTCAAACATCATCATATTTATATTTTTTAAAAAAATATCCATATTTTTCTTTCATTTCATATTGTCTTCACCTTATTTTACCCGATTCTTACAATGTAAAATATCCATTGAGAGACGGACTAATCTTTTTGATAAAAATATCACAGTTGAAAAAATAAACTATTAATCTGAAATTTTCTAAACGTGAAGAGATTAATTTTGATTAATACGAGTAGGCTATTTTATAGTATTGACAATAAGTCATTGTACGTACATTGTGGGTTAAGTGGAAGAGGGGGCTCTTGTGCCTCAACTTCGCCCACAACACTTTATGTGATGTACAAAGTGGAAAATAAAGATATTTATCTACATTGGTATTGGTATTGGTATGCATTTCTGATCATCTACCAGTTATTTTTCAATGATTTTTTCCCTTGTATTAATAATTCTGAAGTGAGAAATTTTAGCAGCAGGGTAGCCTACAAGTACAAAGAATTATAACATACTAGCCGGTAGGCTCGCTTCGCTCGCCTTCTCCGCCTAGCCAGGGGGCTCCGCCCCCTGGACCCCCGACAGTATCAGCAGTGTCGGTGAGTCGAACAGGCTCGCTTCGCTCGCCTGCAATTTCCTTTGATTATTATATCAATCAACAGGGTTCTTCTAAGTAATCGTTCTGAATTAGTTGTTCTATCATTAACTCAGCTCAACTATTTAGTACCTAGTTCAATAGTTCCCCTAAAATAAAAAAAAATTGCAGATTCCAAACATTGGAAAACCCTCTATTACAGGCGTAATCTCGGAAGGGTTTTGAAACCTATTGAACACAACATTTCTAGACCTTATCTGAACCTGCCTACCAAATATCAACATTTTCTACCAATTGGTTCTCGAAAAAATTGAGAAAACGCCGAAAAACTTGTATTTGGCGTATCCTTGAAAGGTTTCTAAAATCCGTTCTTATCGCGCGTCTAAACGTCCAACTGAACAAGCCTGCCAAATTTGAACGTATTCGGTTCAGTGGATTTTTAGTTGAATGAATCAGTCAGTGAGTCAGTCAGTCAGTCAGTGCCATTTCGCTTATATAGATATAGATAAATATCAAATTTGCACCAACCACTCGATTAACAGACTATACTAACCCAATTTTTTATTATTCCTTATTATGACTTCTTTCTTATTCCCACCAATTCCCTTCTTATTCTCATTCTCTTATTTTCTCTTCATTAATTTCTTCCAATCCTCATGCTTACTATTTCCAAACTCTTCCATCTTTTTCCAAATTCTTACCTATTCATCCTTCTCCTTCTCTTCCTCCTTCCCACTTTATTCTCAATCACATCCTTCCTGTTTTTCTCTTCTTTTCGTTTTTACTCACCTTCATTCACTTCCAATCCTCATTCTTCCCCCAAAAAATTCTTTCATATTTTTCCTGCAATTTTCTCACCTATTCCTTCACCTCATTCTTCTCACCACTTCATTCTCACTCATATCCTTCTTGTTATTCTTTTTCGTCTTCATTTTATTCTCCCTCATCTTCATTTTCTTCCAATCCTCATCCTTTCTATCAACTTTTACCAGCCAACTTCTTACCTACTCCTCCACTTCGTTCTCCTTCGCCTTCTCCTTCGCCCCCTCCTCCTTCGCCTTCACCTCCTACTCATCCTCATCCTCCTTCTCCCCACCTCATTCTCAATCACATCCGCTCATTATTATTATTCTTGTTTTTCTTCTTCGGTCAAGACCAAACCAACTAATCCATAAAGCTGTTCGTGCAATGCAATACATTCAGTTTTTTCTGTGTGCCTTCGCTAACTAATCAATATCTATTCTATTCCCACCATTCCACCTCTATTTCTGTCCTAGAATTTTGTCTGAAGGGCTATTTTCATCAAACTAGGTTACAGGGTAATAAAATTACATTGCTCTAAACCCATTCCCTTCCCAATATTATGTAATTGATGGGGAAGATGCCATAAAATTGTTATTATTAATTCTATTATTGTTGTTATTGAAAAAATTTTATTATTATGTTTTTTCATACATTTTTATTGCTTGTAGGTTCCACATCCAATATTATAGCCTCGATATACTTTCTATTATTGAATTCATTCTAAAAAATGATTGGTTGGATTCAATATTTCATTACTCATGGGTTCCAGTCTCGAGATACTCTTTATCATTAAATTATTGAATTCATTCTAAAACTAGTTTCTTGTAAAACTCATAATTATTTAAATAATGAAAATTAAACTAGTTTTGTTTCATAAATACAGTACCGTAACTTGGAGCAAAATCATGAGATAAAAATACTGTAAGTTAATCGTAAGTTCAATGTCTAGATTCAATTTCCCATAAATATTTAACCAATATTTATTCATACCTTACTTTTTTCAACAGATTAATAAGAATTCAATATTGAAAACACGTTCAGATTATTACTTTGTACACGTACCTATTACTATTATTAATGCACTACAGTAGATAATCTAATTTCATATAAGGACAATGCTATAATTATAATCGAGTCATTTTAAGGTTTGAGGTAGAACAAGTTGTAACAAATATGATTCCTAGGGAAAACGTTAGCTGGCATTTTTCTATTTAACGTGTGAAAAATCCGACTCTCAACTTGTGTCGGAAAGTTATTTTTGGCAGCCATATTGGGAAATTTTTAACATGACGATTGGATTAATCAATTATTCAATTAAAACCAATCACTTCTAAATTATTCAAACCATATTCCAATGAATTTTCATCATAAAAGTAACCTCAATTTGGACTATCTTCAAAGATTAAATAAGAATTATATATTTATTGCAGACCTGTGTAATAATCAATAAAATTATTGTATTCCCCAAATTAAGAAACTCTGCTTCTTCACATGGAATTGTGCAAAGACGGTTCTATTTAAGGTGAAAATTAATCAAATAAGTTTGATATTTGTTGTAAAAATCAATCATAACAGAATGTTAACGATTATGAAAAATTTTCAAACAGAATTCGATTTTACAAAATCATACATCAACTGGAGATAATGGAATTGCATGATTTAAAAGATTCTCAATAATAAATCTATAATTTTCTGCATAAATTACACTGTATCCGTTATTTTTTCAAATGAACTACAAGTCTTATAATCATTAAACTCTTCATTTTCATTAGTTCTTATCATTATTGATACTCAAATTTGTGTATAAAACTAAACAAAATGAGTTGTACACGACAATGGACGGAGTATAGAGGAACAGCCATGTATAATAAATTAAAATTAGAGTTGTATTAAATTGAGAAAAAATAGTTTTAGTTTCAAATGTATTAGAAACGAACTTTCAAGTGTCGGTAAAAAATTTCTGAATTCATGAAAAATATGTTTTCAATTCATAAAAAACATGTCTTCAATTCATGAAGAATCATTCAAGTGAAGTGTAATTTATCTCATTCGAGTAAAACAAACAAAACTACGATGAACTTTCCATATCAATAAAACAGCAAGAAACTATAATATAGACTACGAACTTCAAAACAAGGACTGTGAAATTTCAACGTTATAGTACTAAATATAAGTCAAGTTGTATGTATATAAGACGAATAAATGTTCATTAATTGCTTAATATTGTTGAAGAACTGTACCAAAATCTGTAATAAACAATTGTACAGTTATTTGTTCATGCAAAACTTAGAAGAAGATATTTTTATATAATATCATTTATACAGTATTAACATTTATCAATTACGACGTACAAGAGAATACTATTTTTCTCTTTTATGAATAAATATATTACAATGGCAAAGCAGGAGTTTATAATACCATAGATGAATCCATTACGTTGAAATGTGTATGGTCAGTTCAAGCAAAGGAAACATTCTGGCAAGATGGACTCCAGCTCGGTCAATATTGATACAAAAATTATATAAATTTGGTCTCAAATTAAAAATCAGAATTAAAAAATTAAACCTGATCAGAATGTTTATAATTTTTGAACCAATATTGACCGAGCTGTAGCTATTTTTCTATCTTGCCAGAATGTTTTCTCAAGATGTTTCAAAGGAAACATTCTGGCAAGATGGACTCCAGCTCGGTCAATATTGATACAAAAATTATATAAATTTGGTCTCAAATTAAAGATCAGAATTAAAAATTAAACCTGATCAGAATGTTTATAATTTTTGAACCAATATTGACCGAGCTGTAGCTATTTTTCCATCTTGCCAGAATGTTTTCTCTGCTTGGACAGACTATAGCTTAAGGGCGCGGCAACACCTGGTCGTTTTTTAATCAAGTGGACTTGATCAATTGAGACTATAAATTAGTCTCACTAATATTATTAGACTATAACATTAGAGAAATTGGGACTATAAATTATAACTGCAAATAGAAACTATAGATTATTAAGTCAAAATGGGATTACAAATCAAACCCATACTGGTAACTTACTTGTATAAAGTTTAATGATAATAAGTATTGATAAATATCCATAGATAGAGGCCTACTACAAATACTTGATTTTAAGAATAAATTGCTCCTTTTCTGATGGTAGCAGAGTAGCTTATATAGAAGAGTCAAAATAGCAACAATCGAAAACCATAAATTATTGGAGTAGTCGTTCAGAAAAGAAGCTACCGTATTTATTTATTTATTCTTAAAATAAATCATTAGTATATCTCAAGTATTTTTATGAATATCTAATATGATTGAAATTTATACAAGTAAGTTACAGCTTGTAATTCCATTCTGACAGAATATAACCTATAGTTTCTATTTGCAGCCTATCAATCTACTCTCTAATTGTTCAAGGCAACTTGACTCAAAAACTTCGTTTGGTCACAGCACGAAAAATTCATTAAAATTTGTTAAATTAAAGAAAAATATGTAAATTATGCCAAAATAATAACGTCTAGATAAATGAGGTGGTGAATTGTTATGATGTGAATTAATTATTGTTGATTCATCAATTATAATTGTGAAAATTACATGAACCTTGGCACTTTTGAGAGCTATCTGACGGGTGAAGCATGAATGTAACAGAGAGTTTGATCCATGATTATCCAAGAAAAGAAGACCCTCTGGCAAGATGGGGAAATGACTCCAGCTTGGTAAATATTTGGTCAAGAATTATAAATATGGTCTTGCTAGGAGATCAAATTGGTTCCTACAATATTTGAGATGAAATTTATAATTTTTCAACCAAAATTTACCGAGCTTGAGCCATTTTCCCATCTTGCCAGAGGGTCTTCTTTGCTTGGACAGACTTTACTTATAATTCTTTATTGACGTGTCTATAAAATCTTCAAATTTTTTTCAGTATTTTTAAGAGCTTTGCCGTAATTTTCTTAAATGCTAATTAGGCTTAATAACTGTCTAATATGTTTTTAAAGTGTTTCCAGAATATTGATGTTTTGAATACCTACGGTACTCTACTATTTTTTTTTTTTAATAAAAAAGTGAAGATTTTTCCAATCATTGATGTTGCGAATTTGAACCAAACCATACTCTTAATAGAAATTATCAACTGTAAAATTCAATTGGCTTTTCTTCAATTTATTTAATTATAGTTAGCATTTGTAATGATAATTGAAAATAATCATTTTATTACTTTTGAATCAAACGATAATCAGAAATAAAACTACATTGACCAGACTTGTGTAAGTAAGATAATTGGAATAAATATATATTGACTAGTAACTAACTAGAGATAGCACTCGATTGTAATAGAAATATAAATAAGTGTGAATGAATTTTATGCTGTTAAGATGAATTAATGAATGTTTGTAAATCAATATGATTGCATGATGGTTTCTATTTTCAATTTTTCAAATTCATTATAAGTGTCTTGATGTTCAATGTTTTATATTTTCCACATTTCAGCTCTGATATTGAAATTACTGTATGTTTATTCCTACAATGAATTTATTAAAATTGTGATTTTTCAATTGAAGATCTTCTTGTTAGTTGTAGAACAAGTAAGTAGGCTAAGTTGGATATTGTTCATTTTTTAACTTCATCATGTGTAGTCTTATTTTGCCAATTCTTAAGTTTCAATGATAAGCCTATAGTTCGCACAAGCTGTGAAGACACGCTGTTACAATACAAATTACATTATAACGGAATGTCTTTTCAGCTTCCGCGAACTACACAAACAAGACATTTTTAGTGGTTTTAAAACTTAACAAACAATTAGATTCATACCTGTTATATTTATATTGTTACTCTTGGGGAAACTTTGTTTCATAAATTAAAAATATGTAATATATTTGCACTAATTTTAAGAAATTATACTTTACAGATACTGCCACTAAATTTATAAATTTATTGAAAATAGTCTAGTCATGTTGAAATATTAATTTTAGCTTGGATGGTAACTTCACAGAATAGTGGTAAAATGTGTGCAATCTCACATTGACATGAAACTGGGGCTTTAACCTACACTTAAATATTAAATTAATTGTTTTTACATGAATTTTAATTAGATTACATTAAATTAATTATTTTTCAGTTAGTTCTTATCAGACTTATAATTTGTTATTTACAACTGCAGTAATAACCAATTCTATCGTTGATTTTCAAATAACTTGTTATTCTTATTATTATTTATAATAGAATTTTCCCGTTTTTTCATTGAGAATGGTCGTCTATAAGGATACAAAGGCGACTAAATTATAGACTTTGTTTCATTTATTTGATTCACTCATTTATAAAAGTTGCCGGTATAGTTCGCTCACGCTGAGAAGAGACGCCGACACATTGTAAAGTGTATTGTGTTGGCGTCTCTTCTCAGCTAATAACTATAACACATATTGATTATGATTTCAGTTTGAAAAAATTATTCACGCAATAAATGATTACTTCTCAAACTACTGCAAAAGTATATCAAATCTTAACTCCATTCGAATTGATATTTATTTTACTTTCTTTAGAAAAGATCATATTTTTATTTAGAATTAACTCAAGTTACATGAAATCATCACCTCAGAACAATAGTAGGATGTGTTGAAAAAGCACGTTATTAAAGAGACTTGAATATTTGTTTCAAATATTATGTTTTATTAAACTAAAATTAAAATCTTATTAAGATTCTCAAGTTCATAAGTGTATCGCCAGATGTCCTACTGTTGTTATGGCTCAACAATCATAACTTGTTGTGACGATGTATCAACTTATCAACTTAAAAATCGTAATTAGTTATCAATAATAGTTTTAACAAAGCATTTCATGTTCAACTGAAGGTTTTTACGATATGCATAGAAGCCTTAACTCAGTTTTTTCTTTATTGAAATGCCACAATTAGGATTGTATGAAAGTTTTAGTGAACCGTAGATGGTGTAAATTTTTGACCGCTGTTTGACTAGAGATAAAAATATTGAACGATTAAGCTTCTTGATAATAAATGTTAATTAATGTGAAGATTCGTATAAGACACTTTGAGACACCAATTACAGTTAGTTATAATGTATATAAAACCTTTAAAATCGATGTAAATGAATGGATACAGTCATACAGACCTAAAATAATAGAATTTCTCTAATTATATCACTACTCTAATAATTATTGATGTTTGTATGAAAGTTCAGTTGGCTTGATATTTTTTCAAAAAATAATGTCACTATAGAATAAAGTTTTGCCAATTAAATTGAAGATTATTGTCGTATATTAAAACAAAAAATAAATCTATCTAGTTAAATTTATGAAGAGATGTATAATTGTTTTCAATTTTAAGCGAGATAATTTTCTACTGAATGTTAATTTATGTTATAGTTAATCAAATGGAATTTAATACATTATTGTAATGTTGAGCATTAATGTATTTTTAGAGTACAATCTGACAGCGAGAACTTCCATTTAAAAATGTTGATTCAATAAAAATTTATGCTTATTTGTTATAAATGCGAGTTTTCATTAATACCATTCAATCATTTCATTCAATATCAACTGATACTACCACAGGGAAAGGATAGTTGATATCTTCAACTATTTTTTCTCCATGATAATATAGTCTGTCCAAGCAAAGAAGACATTCTGGCAAGATGGAAGATATTGGTTCAAAAATTATAAATGTAGTTTCAAAATAAAGAAATCACTCTGATCTGCAATTTTAAGACTGATGATCAAATTTTTTCGATCCTATCTTACTAAATAGATACAGGCTAAATGGCTTCGGCTTGGTCAGTGTTGGTTCGGGGACTGTGAGTTCTGATTAAGAATTTATGGCTTTCGAGCCGGTATTGACCGGGTTGGAGCCGTTTTCCCGTCTTCTTCGTTTGGATGGGCTTTATAGTGAAGTAAATATGAAACTGGCAACCACCTTCATTGAGACAGACTAAAAGTTAATAATACTTTCTTATGTTCACTTTTCAACGTAATTGACGTGAGGATTGTACCTGCTTTGATACAGCTGACCTTCTGCCGCCAATTAATAGGCCTAAGTGTTCTTACCCCAATAAGATTATTGCAATTTCTCAAATAAACAAGCTAAGAAATTTCCGTGAAGCTCCTAATTGGTTTCAAAGCGACATGAACCAATTTTGAACCAAGCATAAATATGCCATTTTATGGCATATTTAAGTTCTAGAATCTAGAAAATGAGTACGGTACCGTAGGTTACCTACTTATAATGACAATAAGTAACTCCTTGAATGACCGTAACCAAGTTAGTTTACCTTCTAATCTTCTAAACATAATAGAGGGCGCAGTTATTTGTTAGGAGTTTTATTTATGCAATAGTAGTCCTAAACAAGTCTGATAAGCACAGAGATTAAAATATACCTGGTTTGAACCATGTCATGTTGACTGAATCATATGGCTGATGCTGGAAGATCCTTTTCAGGAGTTGAATTCATTCCTCTTCACTGTGCCAAAAAGTGATTCAAAATATTTACTTTGAAATACATGACGCCTCTCATCATAAAGTAAAACATTCTCCAATAATTTTACATACCGATCATTTTTTATTACTTTTGTTCATTTGATTTGATTTAATTTTCTTCCTGGTGACTCTTGAAAGAGTATAGGAAATCGTCAAAAAAGACTATTTTAGTCCAAAAATAAAATAAAACATACATTTACATTACATTAAACATAATGTACATTACAAAATATACAGCCCAAAAGACTAATTTCCATCCATAAATTCTAAAATTTCTTTTTGAGTATTGCTGTAGTAGCTTTTTGCTTATTGCTCTGGTGTGGGAGAGTTCAAGTGTTCAAGAAATATAAATAAGAACTAGAAAGCCTTCATCTAGTCAGCTGATTCATTCGCCAGTTCCATTGTCACCAACCAAACTCGTCGCCCAATATTTTACTCTGGAATTCACTTCAACTGTAACCGTTAGCTTAGTTGGGTACTTGACAGTTGGTACCCAGAAACAGGTCACTCCAGAAAGTTACACTAATTGTTAATGATCCTGGTAGAGTTCAGCAGAGCTGAGAAGACACGCCATCACAATGTAAAGTGTATTGAAACGGTGTATCTTCTCAGCTTGCACGAACTGTACATCGTTAAGAGTTGAAAGCATAAGGGTTATTGTATCCGAAATTGCGGTTAGCTAATAGAACAAATTGTCTCCAAGGGATACCTACATGCAATGGCGGCTAGTCGTTTGGTGCCCATTAAAATTAAACGAGCTAATCCTTCCCTAGAGAACTAGTGGCCTCTAGAATACTAGTAATAACTATAATACTAGTGTAACTCTAGTAAGCTGTAATGATATTACAGGTCTACAGGTTACAGGTTCAGACTAGTAGTCTGAAATAGGCTACTAGTAAATCAGTAACTAGGGAATTATAGTAAAATATGTAATCACTTGACACAAGCAAACTTGTCAAAGACTCCTTCAAAATAGGTACTGGTTGGCGAATGTCAGTTCTCAATACTCAGCACTGTCGGGATGGTCTGAAAGCGGTCAACGACAGCAAAACGGTTTGCTTTGCCTGCGTCGTTCAACTCTAATCTCTTATACTGTAAGTCTATTTAATCTATATGCTCTCTAGCATAATATACTTGACTTATATGCTGTAAGATATCAATCACTCTATCGAAGGAAAGATTTACACTTTTGAAACATTCTATTTTCGTAGATAGAGTGAGAAGCCTATTGATATTGAACATTTTAATTTATAATTGATATTGAACGTTTCAATTGAAAATTCGACAATTTAAGGCTTATTATTCCCTGAAATGGCTATAAGATCTTAATTTTCAAAATATTACTTAATTTTTCTGAAAACTTAATTTTCATTCAGAGGTGGCCACTAGAAAATCTGAAAATTTCAATGGTGATCAGGTAAATTTTATAATATGATTCAGTAGTAACCAGGGATACTAGAATACACGGTAGGGATCACGCGCATGTTTTAGTTAGGGCTCTATAAATAGTCTTTATAGTTCCTTAGTTTTAGTTACAGCTAGGTGTGACGTTTCATCAGCCCACAAAACGTTATAAAAAATCTAAAAGCTGATTGTCAGCTTTAAAAAAAAAAACTTTAGAAGTATTATTATAGTAATAATATTTGTTTATAGGTATTTGATTTTTTCATTTTATTTATCAATTATTTTAAATAGCTCTAAGTTTATAGTTTAATTTTCATTCCTACCTTGCTTGAGTTGCGCAGCTCTAGCTGCACGTTTAGAGCTTTGCAGATTATCAAAACTATATGATATATAGTTATTATTTAGAGCTGTGATAGCTCAAGACGCGCAGCTAGAGCACTGCAGCTACAGCTGCACAGGGCTGAGGAATGCTACGATTAGGGTGAACTCATGTCGGAGCTGAGATGAGTTGGGAGCGATCTCAGCTGTGATCCTAGCAACGCGTTGATTATATTGACGTGCTTTCTTAATGATCCTGTTCATGACGGAGCCCTTTGATATTGAATATTGGATATTACAGAGACTGTATAGTGTATAATACTCACAGTGTAGTCATTGCTGTGGAACGCTTCATAATAGTATGCTGCGATGAAAACTTTCCCCACCAGCCACCAAACATTTGACAAACTTTCAAATTCTGATGAGATTCAACTGTAAGATTTGAAATATTTGTTCATTTTTCAAACGTTTTCCAGGAGGAACAACATTGAAAATCAATTCTCTGAAATTAAATTTTGTCTGTTTACTTCTTGTATTAATTTGAATTATTTCATAGAAAATAGCAGAGACAAATAAGTGGCATGGGCAAATTTTAGGTTGTTTTTTTATACTTTCAATGAAAATATTATGAGATTTGGCAAACGTATGGTGGACTTGAGCGAGATAACCAATCAAAAGTGACACAGTCAATGTTCACCCTATGATTATACAGTCTCTAGAGCCAATATTATCTAAGTGTAATTCATGAAGTCCGGTTTATTTATTAAGTAGGCCTAATAACCAAGCTGACCAATCACAAGTAACTCAGTCAATGTCCACACTATTGTCTCTATAGACAATATTACGCGTTTAATTATCAAGTGAAAACCAACCTTTAGCGAGTCCGTAGCAGTCACTACGCAGTCCAAGTTCGATCCCCCGATGACCAGAGGCTGCTGCCGCGTTCCCGAATGTGTCTCGAAGTTTCTGCCGCTTTTATCTGAAACGCTAGCAATCGCTTGCGAGCCTTGTGCAAAGGCTAACGCGCTTCTTACACGTTCTACATGCTCAGAACGTTGATCGCTGATGAAAACAGAAAAAGAAAACCAAACATTGCATTAGGAAATGATAGTGTGCAGAAGAACTGAGTGGATTCCCATATAGGCTATGAATAAGCTGATAAAAATTATTGGATAGAACCAAAGTAGATAAAAATAAGTAGTAGGTGAAAGTAAATAGAAAAAATAAGTGTATTGGAATAAATAGGTAAAAATAAGTAAAGAAATTTGTAGAAATTATCAATTCCACTATATTTTATACTTATATTAGTATGTTTCTTGCTATATTTTATACATGTTTCTCACTTTGTTATTAGGGCTTTTGATATATAATAAACCAATAATGAATCACAATAGCGTATCCTTTAAAATAAGTTCTTTATTTCACTAAATTTCAAAGGATAGTGTGATTCAATATATAGAATCAATTTACAATTTCATGAAGTTTACAATTAAAAGAAATTTATAGTTTTTTTATCCCTAAAATCGTTATTGAAAGGGTGTTGAAAATATTCTAAAATTTCATGAGATAAGAAAAAATTGCGTTAAGTGGAGATTCTTTTTTGTAATATTATAACTAGAATAATGACGACTGTGATATACAGGCACTTGAGTTGCCAATTGCATCTATGCAGAAAATAAAGGAATTTGAATTTGAATTCGTTTTATAGAGGTTCTACTGTGTAAAAGAGCTAAATTATGATTGATTAGTTCAGTTTGAAATTTTCCATTCCATTACGTTATCACGTTCAGTATACGAAAATAGAATAGTGAAAGGAGTAATGAATGGAAGTGTATTATTTCATGATCAGTGGAAAGTAAAAGCACCAGAAGCAGTTTATATTTATATTCAAGCATGAAGCATGAAGGAAAGCTCTAAGTAATAAATGGGAAGAAGAAGAAGAAGAAGAAGAAGAAGAAGAAGAAGAAGAAGAAGAAGAAGAAGAAGAAGAAGAAGAAGAAGAAGAAGAAGTTGAATAGAAATTAAAGAAAGTACAAATACAGAAAATGAAGGGCCGCGAAAATAATGGGAGAAGGAATGGCAGAGTAACAGGAAGGAGAATAAGGTCGCAAAGAAAGAAAATTGTAGATGCGAAATCAGGAAAAGGCGAAAAGAAGAAATAAAAAGAAAACAGTAAGAGGAAAACAGAACACAACGCTTTTTACCCACCCTTGGAAAAAAACACTAAGAAAAGTCAATTCTATAATGAAAGAAGGAGGTCGAAATGGGTGAGCAGATGTAATAAATAACACATAATGTCATTTATTTATTTTATTCTATTTTTTCCACCTATAAGAACACTGTATACAACATCGAACAAAATTTACTGAAAATACATTATTATCACACTGGTAACCATGGGCTATAGAGAGTGTCCTGAAATTTTGTTGTTAGGTTACACCATTCGAGATAAACTATTTTGAATTGGTTGATCACATTTTATTGAAATATTTTACTGATCCTGAATCAATAGAGAATAGAATAGAGAATAGTTTCATAGTTTTTGTTGTATTCATCAAAATATAGTGGAACATTCCAATAAGTTACGGAGAGTGACCCTATAGCGAGAGAGAGAGAGCAGATTCACAACATGAGCAGTTTTCAATTTACTTTCAAAATTAACAAATACAAGAAAAAAGTGATAATGATAAACACTCAAGTTGATAGATCTCTTGAATTGAACAATCTGATTGGAAAGTATGTATCATACATAATATTGAAGCAAGATGGTTCCATAATGATACAATATACTTTTCAGTTATATTATTTAATTTCATACTATCATTTTGTGTATTTTCTTGAATGTATCATCTTGAAGGGTATGGAACCGCGTGTACCTGAACAAAGCTTTGTATAGTCTGTCCAAGCAAAGAAGACCCTCTGGCAAGATGGGAGAATGACTCAAGCTCAGTCGATATTGATTCAAAAACTATCAATTTAATATCAAATTGTAGGAAATAATTTAATCTACTGTGAATACCACATTTATAATTCTTGAACAAATAACGACCAATCTGGAGTCATTTCCACATCTTGCCAGAGGGTCTTCTTTGCTTGGACAGACTATAATGATAATGGTTTTGAAGGTAAGAGAATGGACATGTTGGTTGGGTGTTCGGCGCGCTTAGCCTCAAGTAGAGACACTAATTTATAAATATGGCACGAATTTTTATAATATAGTCTACACAAACCACTACATATACAATAAATACATAATACAACATACTACATACTTGGAATGTATACTACACAATAATACCACACAAGTATCTTGCTTCCATTATTTTGGAATTTGTTTATTATTTTTTTCGGATGATGCCCAAATAAGTATTCAATTTTACTTGTGCATGGGTAATGGAGTGTGCGAGGGTGATTTATGAGGTGCATAAACGACCATGCCTCTGGTGGGATTCGAACTTACGACCGGGTAGCGCTAGCGGACTGAAGGTTGTAACGCCCCAGTCCACTCGGCCAACCCGGCCGGCTGAGCACAATTGAATATATTCTATCATAGTTGACAAAATCGATTCAGCTGCTCGCGTTTCAAACAGAAACATGAAATTTCATTTTTTACGATTATAAAACTATATTTTTCCCTCTTCTCCCGATCTAGCATGGAAAATATGCACTATTTTTAGACAGCAACCAGACTATTTGTTCAGCTTGTGCTAAGAGTTACTTGAGTATTGTAGTTACTTTCAAATGAATATTTTAGGGTCCAAATGCACTGTCAGTTTGGACTAACAGTTCAATCGTTCAACGATCGAGGTTTCCATTCACTCACAATTTTTGACTGTCACAGTCCGAACTGGCAGAGGATGTGGACCCTAAGAATTATAATTTTAAAAGCCTTTGAGGCACAATCATATTATTTTATGCATTGTTATCCAAATGAGACTCCAACTACAGTACATTCAAACAATGGAAACAATTATATATAGATTTCGAGAGCTCATAAGGCACATTTAGTATTTTCTAGTCTAATGGTATCAACTTAATCTATTCCAAAGACATTTTTACTCCTTACAGTAGTCCTACCTGGAGATCAACTTCTGAAGTTTTTTCGCGACTCTGCTGCCTACTAGAGCATTATTCTTTATTAACGCGATATCTGTTCATCTTTATTAAAGAAAATAACAAAAAATATTGAAAGAATTTCAATGGGTATGGATACACACAAATAAAAGGGAAGGTGATGAGTTTTTATTCAAACACAATTGCATATCTTGAGCACTCAGGCTGAGGCCGCACTGCCGGTGGGTAGAGCCTGGAGGGTGGAGGGTAGTTGGTAAATCTATAGAACATACACACCATTCACAGTAATACATCGTATGAATGGTATGACGTCATACTGTTTTTTGAGGTTATGTTGTCCATATTTAAGAATTTCAAGATGGCGGCTGAACACATACCATTCATACGATGTATTACTGTGGATGGTGTGTATGTTCTATAGATTTACCAACTACCCTTCACCCGCCAGGCTCTACCCACCGGCAGTGCGGCCTCAGCCTAAGAGCTTAAGAATTAGTAAGATCAGTTGAGGATATTATGTGTGTCGGTATAGTCCAAGCACGTTGAGAATAGAATTTCTAGCAAAGATTAACCACCCTTTCCTTATAAACTGGTCGTATACATTTGAAATTCCTTCAAAATGGCCACTTGAAGGGAAAGTGTAACTGCACATGCGCAGATCTTTGAAAATTTTAGATTTAAATCACTTCTTCCAGCCTACCCCTGGTAATATGTGATGAGAAACAGATGGTGAGAGAGGTACTGTTCCCATTTCGACTGCTGGTAGCATTGAACAGTTGCCATTTTGAAGGAATGTCAACTGAGTGCGACCAGACTTTACATATTCTGGTAGGGATGCTACAAATGTGTACCACCGACAATCTGTACCATACATCAGAGATGCTACATACACTCTTCATTGGTACCTATAATCTGTCCAAGCAAAGAAGACATTTGGCAAGATGGGAAAATGACTCGAGCTTGGACAATATTTTTTCAAGAATTATTAATATGGTCTTAACAGTAGATCAAATTGTTTCCTTCAATTTGAGATCAAATTAATAATTTTTGAACCAATATTGACCGAGCTGGTGTCATTCTCTCATCTTGCCAGAGATTCTTCTATGCTTGGACAAACTATCATTACTCTATGGTCTTATGTTTGAACTGGAATTCTATTCTCAGCATATATGCACGATATATAGTTGGTTTCATATTGAAATAATACAACATTGTAAATTTTACAGACACTGTTGATACTGCAGAACCGTTTCTCAATGGAATGAAACACACAAATTTAATAGAAGGCCCAAGCCTAATAGAACGGCAACATTGCACTGAAGGTTCAATCTAACCGTATGATAAGATTAAGCACAGTTAAAAATCATAAATGTTGACTTAGTTTTTCTCTCTTTTAAGCATAATTTTCATAAAACTTTTCTTACAGATTTTTTTGTTTTCTGAACTGGGCTATGATAGAAATTAGCAGAAAAGATTGAGGATAGACAATTATGTCTAAAGATAGCTATGATTTGCAACAATTCAAATGTGAGAGCACACACATGAAACGCATCCGTTGAAACAGCTGATTAAAAAATGATTTCAATGCTTTTAAATGGACAAACTTTCCTACTCGACATAGTTGTCAATTTCAAGGCCATGGTCTAATATTAAAGGTAGCTATTATTCTACCCAAAGTTTGTTTATAACAAATTCCGGCAAAATATGTGTGTTTTTATTAAATATTGTGAATAAGTTAATAATAATGAATAATATATACTCGAAAGGATACTTGTTTGCAACGACTTTCCTTCGGTTAGTTTGCTCACTCTTTCTAGAACAAAAGGAGTAACAGCTTTCCCTTTGATTCCTTGTTTTTCGCATTCATTCAACGACTGCGAAATCACCTTTTCCATACTGCTGACTGAAAATGAAGAAATTAATAAAATGTTTGGTTGCCATGACAAATTTAAATGTGTTTAATTTTCGTGCTCTAAATTTATAGGAAAAATTCAATGGTGTAATGATCTGGTGAAGTGCTTCAGTTTTAACAGTCAACAATGTTTTGAAATCAAAAATTATGTTTTCAAATTAACTTTTTAAAAGAACTATAACTCATGTCTCCGTTTGTGGAAAATGAGTTCATCTGGCGAAGTGGAACAACCTTTGGGTCTCCCCACTATTAAAAGCCATGCGCTAAATAAATAAAATATTAAATAGAGTTATAAGTTAGTTCTATCGCCATCAATTCAGAGAACAAAGTCAAGAGTATTACTAATCGCATAAATAAAGATTTATGTTTTGTTTCACAAATTAATCAATCCAAAAAAATTACTAGGAAGTCATGGAGAGCAAGATATAGAAAGTCATGGAGAAATATGACATAGATAGTTGTAGAGAGGGAGGAATAAAACTTGAAAATTTGGAAAATATCAGAGTAGAAGTTGATTTTACCGAATCTGAAATAGCTGAAAAATATGAAATAGCTATTTATCCTAGAAATAGCTACTTATCTATTGGACTACTTTTAATACTTTCAGTTTTCATAATCTCATGCTAGCGACTAAAACGTGTAATCAATCAATTTCGTCATAAAATCAGTGATAATGGAATAGTTAAAAAATGTTGAGCAACATTTTAAATACGGTACTTATATCAAATTATATTTTATACGGTACCTTTTACAAATTATATTGAATTATATTTAAAAAATACATTATATCAAATACTTTCATCACATTCATACATTATACCCACAACCATTCTTACATTTGATTACTGAATAAAGAGTCTATTTGATGTCAAACCACGGATTTGTTATAAATATTAATTAAAAATATCAAGTGATTTTTTATAAATCTACGGTTTGACAATAACTAGTCTTTTTATTATGCATGGATAACTATCATATCTATCAACTACTCAAAAAGCATTTCAAATACAACATTAAACAAATGTTTAATAAAATAATGATTGATTCATTATTCACATTTTTTGTCTTCAAAAAATATGTGAAATTTCAACTTACAATCAATATTTTCAGCTTCTGAAGGAACCGGGACACCTAGCAAGATACCAGAGTTCATTTCCAACGCATGTAGGCTAGCTATGAGTTTGGAGGCTTCATCGATGTCTTTCACATGGTAGGGAGATTTGTGACCACTCTCCCCGGTGTAAAAAGCTGGGAAATGGTTGCTTTGCCCCAGGGTAACGACACAGACACCCAGGGTTTCCTGTAAAGAAAGACAATAAATTATTTCCTCTACATGGCACTGTCCGACGGCCGCAGTTGAACAGTTATAGCCAATCACAGCTCTTGATGTTTTAGCTCAAGGGCAAGACAAGAGCTGTGATTAGCTACAGCTGTTCGAGTGTGGCCGACCGTCGGACCTTGTCGTGCAAAGAAAACCGTACCTTAAGGCCTCTTTACACGGCGGCTTTCTGATAGGCATTGGTGATACAAAAGTCTAAAATTGATACGCAATCGTACATGAAGAAGCTCCTCGACACTATATATTTGCAACGAGGGGTTTTCTCCCATTGAAGTAGAGTCATGTGTTGATACAATTCAGAACTCACCAAATACTCAAGGGTCCGCCCAATGTCCAGGATAGACTTAATTCCACTGGACACAACTGTGACAGAGCTCCTAGACATTTCCATCAGATCAGCACTGATATCCATAGTAGTCTCAACGTCTCTGTGTACACCACCAATGCCTCCTGAATTGGAAAACGTAGACTAATATAATAAGAAGTAATGTAATTAATAAAAACTGATATAATTGCAAGTAGACGAATATAATAAAACTGAGATAGCCTTGAGAAATTCAAGGTGTCGACCACCCTAGTCAAGTTGTCTTGATCAAGTAGATACATCATCTGCCAAGTTACATTCGATTCGAAATCCACACGTTGATAATAGTAAACTTAAACATTATTTGATGAAATGCATCTAGTTGATCAAGTCGACTTGACCCCTCAAGCACAACATCTCACTTTATCGTTTATGCAACATTGTATTATGAGAGTCAATTTTAATCACAACGCAGGAAGCCACACGAATTAGTTTAGTGCTAAAGTGAAAAGTTCAGTGTTCAAAAGCAGAGTATCCTTTCTTACTATGTGAATATGTTAAAACAATTTATTAGTTATTAACCAATATAGAAGGCTAAACCAATGGATCACACCTTCTCTAATCACTTGTATCAATTTAGGTTAAAATAGAATAGCTTATTAGTCCCTTACTAGGTGCTACATTAATGAATTAAAAAAAAATTAATCACGAGTGCAATAAAACGTTCAAAAAATACTGCTTTGGCTAGTATTCAAAGTATTTCACAAGTTGTTTGAAACCGAATGAAACTGTTGCATACACCATTATTTTTATCTTCGTCTAGAGGTAATTTCCATTGCTACAAGTCGCGGACACATGTGGGATGAAAGATGCAAAATAGACACGTAATTGTATAAAGAGAAGCAAATCAAAAATCAGCAGACCAGTGTGCGTTGCTCTATACAACTACCTAATTCTATTACTACAAAGCACGGGCACAAGGTGCAACAGAAACATGTAGTTGTAAGGAGCAACGCGAATAAAAAATCAGCTGGCCAGTGTGGGTTGCTCTATAATACAGCTCCGTGTTTCTATTGCTACAAAACACGGGCACAATATGCAACAGAAACGCGTATACTCTGTCCACGGAGTGTTCGGACCTCCCCCATTTTGACGTCGCATGCAGCTTTAGCCAATGGCAAGTAAGGTCATCATGCTGCAGCTGTTACTTTCTAGGTCACAGTTATGCTGTGAAAATCTGGGAAACGCAAGCCTTTCACTTTTCAGAGAACCTATCAAAATTTATGGGTTTGCACTCTTTCAGCTGATTTACATAATTCAAACCTCCAATGAGAGATTTTTTGGCGAATATGTTTTGTTCTTTGTCTCATCTTAAACAAAACAACATAGTTCTTTTAAAAAATATTGGTTTTATTGAATTCAAAGTACATACAGTAATGAGATTAATTCATTGCAAATCTAAACTTTAGTTTAGGTTATAGGCTAATGGGCCAACTTGAATATGCAGTAGTGTGTAGTTGAATGAGTTTGAAATTCCCGGCTTGAACTGAGCAGTCAAAATGATAACAAAAATATTATTATGAAATATTATGTTCAATCAAACTTAATTCTATCAAATGATATTGATAATGATTGTTCTCATGTTAGAAGGATGTAAATTTTGCCGAACAACCATAAAACATCAATATTTCTAAGGCCACTCAAAAATAGTTCCTGTCAATTACGACCGCTTGTGAGCTGGTCGGATCATGGCGTCAGAGCCTCGGAAGAGGAGCTTAGGTCCGAACACTCAGTGGACGGAGTATAGATGTATAATAGAGCAACGCAAATCAAAAATCAGCTGACCAGAGCGTTGCTCTATAAAATTCCATGATTCTATGGTATCTTGGGCCCGTGTTTTGAAGTAATGGAAACCTAACTTGAGGCTTACGTGCCCGTGCAAATTTTTTAGAAATGGACACCTACCTTAACAACAACAAATATTTTTCTACTATTTATGGAAATAACCTTTACAATATTGTCAGTATGCGCCAACTATAAAATGGAATAAAAATATATTTTCACTAATTCTGTTGATTAAATTAATTAATTTTGTAGTCCACTTGGCCAATAAAAGTGATGGATGTGCAAAGTGAGAACCTAATGAAAAGAATACAATGATAAAGAGTTATTAAAATTATTTATATGAAAGAATAATAATTATTTGAAAAGAAATGACCGGGTACCGGATTTTCAGGGTAAATGAGCTTGAGATGTACAGTTGGTTTCATCATTTCAACCGTGAATCGTTAAGGCTTGCTTTCCGAAACTACGCCACGCACAGGCGCACAGCGTACAAAAAACTGAACTACTAAACTTTAACGTTAGAATTATTTAAACTTTCAAGTGCGAACTAGCTTGGAGCCGTGCCACTAGATAGCAGCACTACTACGATGCCAGTTATTTCCTATATTAAGGCTTAGTATTTACACACCTGTGCACGGCGCGTTTTGGGAAGCACAATTTAAAAAGTTAACAATGATAAAGAGTCATTTAGATTATTTATACCTGTGACGAATACTTTTATTCCGATTTTCTCAGCTACCAATACTGTTCCTGCTACTGTTGTTCCGCCATCAAGTTTCTGTAAAAACAGAAAATCAACTGTTAAAAAATCTTTTAGAATTTATACACATGTGATGGTACAAAAATAATAGGAAAATTAAATCTTCAAATCAAATTTTATTTAAATAATTCAAAATGCATAACATCAAATTCACAACACCATCGTCATCATAAATAACAACGACAAACAACATCATCGCAATCAACACCAATAATCAATAACAACAACAACATAAAGAATAAGAAAGTGAATATTAAAAAGAATATATTAGGGAAGTGAGGGAGGAGAAGAAGGTGAAGTAAAGAAGAAAATTAAGTTCAGGATAAAGAAAGAAGAAGGTTGAGATAAAAAGGAAAGAAGATGAAGAGAAATAGGAAATGAACAAGAAAAAGGTGTACAGAAGATTAGGAGAAAGTAGAGATTCAAAGAAGATCAGGCTCTACTCCAAAGTACAGTACAGATTATTCAAGGTATAATGCAATATTTACTGAAGAAAATACAGTATTTATTATAGAAAAATTCAGTATTGATAAACACGTGAAATAGAAAAAAATGCTAGGGGGATTATTGTGATAGTCACCTACTGCTGTATTATCATCTTGCATTTTTATCATTTTCCCTAGCTATTATTATTCTCAAGTTCTATTTTCTACTTCATATTCTACATAACTACTTTTTCATTTTATTTAGTTACTACTCGAGAAGAGTCTGTCCAAGCGAATAAGACATTCTGGCAAGATGGGAAAATGACTCCAGCTCGGTCAACTTTGGTTCAAAAACATGAATTTGTTACCAAATTGTAGGAAACATTCTGAATAATTTTTGAACCAATATTAACCGAGCTGGAGTAATTTTCCCATCTTGTCAGAATGTTTTCTTTGCTTGGACAGACTATACTTAGCCTACTTATGCAGGCTTATGTAGCCTACTTATACTTATGCAGGTATTCTCTCGTTTATTATTTATTTATTTATTTATTCAGAGATACTAACACACAATCATAATAATTATATGATAGGGAAAGAAAACAGGCACGATCTCGATCCCAATTTTGAATAAAAATTAAGTTCAGAAAAGATTAATTGAAATCTGAAATTATGTTTATTCTCTCTGCTTGCTTTGTTTTGTTATTCAATTGATGCACATATTATTGTGTTGAGAGGGCAATATATGGAATATTATATTCTTGTACCCTAATAAGTATGATTTTGATGATGAATAAATAATTATGTTACCTTTGATAAAACGAATGGAAAGTCCCTCCTTGATATTTTCACAACGGGTCTATCCGGAGCGGCAGGTTTAGCCAATCTCTCCAATTCATCGCTTCTCAGACCAACCTTTACACGACCCTCAATCACTCCTATAGTTGCTGGTACGGCTCCCTAGAAAAATTGTATTCAATATAAAATAAAATCAAAGTTTTCACTTTTTGAGTAGTTGTGAAGGTGATATTGTGGTAGTTATCCATATTAAATGAAAAGACAAGATGTTGTCAAATCACTGATTTATTAAAAAATTCGAGATACCGGTTTAGGTTGTTACACCATTATCAATCTCTGGTAAACTCCAGTTTACCGAAAAGTTGTAACCGAAACCGGTATCTCGAATTTTTTAATAAATCAGTGGTTTGACAACATCTTGTATTTTCTTTCAAAGTTTTCAATCTGAAAATTACAATTCAACAGTTTGAAACAAGTAAAATTACCAGAATATTTCAAAATATTAAATTGTGTAGGTCGTTGGAGTAGTTTATAATGCGCCGGCATAATACTCAGAGTTTCCGAGTTCGATCCTAGTTCACAAAACATCTTCCAAACTGCTTCCCCATCTATTTTTCTTTTTTATATCGTTGTTGCGTTTTTTCTTGTTAATCACTTCGGCATATCTACTTCTTGAACCAATCTCATTATGGATGATTTTCTCTCTTCTTTCCTGATGTATAGCTGTCGCCAAAATGTTGAGCGATTTGCTAGCTTACGTGGGAGAAGACGAAGCCACAGCTTAGATACGGACACCCCATCTTTCAGAGTGACGATAGGTCGTCGATCCCGTCTGCCTGAAAAGTAGTCATCTCATGCTCACCCACTCACAGCCAAATCCGGCAGGTCCACATTCACTGACAGCCAAAAACTGTGAGTGGTTGGGAAAACTGGCAGTCTAAATTAGCTGTAAGCCGGCAGTCCGATCAGCTGTAGATGATCAAATTCTAATTTCAAACTGACAAAGAATGTAGAAGCTAAAAACTTATTTGGGTATTATCCTCAGAAAATTCATTAGAAATCGAGATTAAAATAAGAATCCAATTGAAATCACTCAGAGAATTTGAATTAATTCTCTTATCCTCAACAGGCTACAAAATGGTTACCCGCGGACAAGCCTGAGTCTCATGTGAGAATCACCCCAAAAAATTTAATTTTGGAGCGGCCGTTTAGCAGAGGTGTGTAGGGAGTAACCAGTCCGATATTTGAAAGGTTTCGACTTATATAGGCTATTATGTTTTTTTTTCTTTATTTTTGCAAATCACCAAGTGAATACTACTTTAATAAGCTCAATCCTACTGCAAGGTGGCTGGCAGTAGCCTATCAGATTGTGTTTTTAAAAGCGACAAATGAACAAAAAATACCGTTTTGTTCGACTCAAACTTGGCACGTGAATAGCTGATGACGCCAAAAAGTCAGGCGGTTTCGTCTGTTCATTTTGCCCTCCAACCGCTGATTGAGATTACCAATTAGAGTTGTCATTCAGCTATGCCTGGATTATGTTTTTAAAATCAGAAGAGACAATAGAAGCTGTTACATCAGCTGTTAGAAGGTTTCATCACACAAAAGACAAACGAAATTTTTAGGTGCCAGCTATACCAAACCGACTGAGACAATCAGTGTATTTCACAGCGTTTGAGCCTCAAAGTGTATTCCAAACAACATTTTATTGAAAAAAAAGAAAATATGGTGTCCAGGGACCAGTTTTGCATCTGATGTGCTTATATACCCGGGACCGTCAGCAGATTGTTTCAATTCGTGGAGCCTCATTTGCCCCCCTATCAGTGAACCATAGTGTACCGCAGGGCTCAGTCATGGGGCCAATTCTATTCATCATTGCTATCAATGACTTGGGTTTGCTAGGCGATATACTGCTCTTTGCTGATAACACCACCATCTGTTCAACTGGCAAAACACCAGAGGATGCAACCCTAATGGCAAATGACATATTCAACAAGGCCAAGGATTAGTTTCAGCTCAATAGGCTGAGCCTCAATGCTGACAAGACCCAGACATTGATGTGTAGCCTTAGGCAACACTGCAAGCCAGAGACAGTCAAGCTCTTGGGTTTCCACCTTGACTCACCAATGTGCTCCAATGAGCACACCGATAATGTCTGCAAGAAGTTATCTGGAGTTGTCCACCTGCTACATAGGCTGAAGCTTTTATTGCTATAAGAACATCTGGTCATCATCTACCACGGTCTCTTCCATAGCCATCTAAGCTAAGGTCTGCAATTGTGGGGCCATGTCTCCAGTTGTGATGCTATTCTGCTTCTCCAGAAAAAGGCCGTTAGAATAGTCTCTTCGAGCAGCTATTTGGATCACTGTAGGCCAATTTTTCGGCGGCTGGGAATTTTCACAGTGTTCAGCAACTATATCTTCATAAGCTTAATTTATGTCAAGACCAACTTGAACCTATTTTCCACAAGAGCTGAGCTTCATGGCCGAAATCTCCGACATGGCAACTCACTAAACCTACCATAGCCTACTGCACACTTAACAAGAAGAAGGTGTGTTTTCCAACCTGCCCTTCAAGATGATAATAGGCTACCAGCTGCAGTGAGGTGTCTGGATAATAGCAGCTTCAAAACAAAAATAAGGTCCTGACTCATTGGTAGATCATACTACTCATTGAGGGAGTACTTTGAGGACAGTTTGGACGACATCGTCTAGCCCGCCAACCATGACGCAATCAATCCAGCCCTGCTGGTCAAAGATGAAGACATCAAGTACCAAGTAAGTATCAATCAAAACGTTTTGTCTTGCTGTGCATTGGTCTCATCTCTAACACTAAACCTATTCCACACTGGTTCGAAACAAACGTTTCGTTTCAACTGGTGCAAGTTACAACTGAAACTGATTGTTCTTTGTTGAGGACTCTAGTCTCCTTAATTTCAATTGTCTGTCTGTCTGTGAGCAAGTAACCAAAAAAACCGAAGATCGTACACTTTTGAAATGTCAATCATTAATTATATTTTCATAGATTGACTAGTTTTTCATTTATGTGTATAAAGGTTGTGTTCTAAGTAACTTATTGAAAAAAATTATTTTGTTCTAAGGTTCACTCAGATTCTATCATGGTCGAGTTTTTGGTAACTCCGTTATAATGTTGATTCATTATATTATGTAGCTATACCTCAAGTTCATGGAAGACCTTAACTTTTTAAAAACAGTCTAAACGTCAACTAACCTGATCTCTTATGATATTCTCCACTTCAAGAGCCGTCTCCAGATTTGAGGGATAAGGCATGCCATGCGTTATAATGGTGGATTCTAAAGCCACAACTGGAAAATTATTGTTGAGCGCACTCTCCACTTCAGGTAAAACGTCGATGATACTACTCAAATTACTTCTAGAGGTAAGGTTACGTTTTGCTTGTCCAAATGCTGAACTGTAGCAGGTCACTCCCAATCTAAGCGATTTCATCTGTAAGGAAAATATTTAATTTATATCAGCAGACGAATCAAAATCATTTCAACTTATCACACTAGAATAATATACAGTTGTTTTGCTATTTTAAATAGCATATCAATCGGCTACTTATTATAATATTAGACTATCCAAAATAATGTTATTAGTCGAGGAGATAGATCAGCTTATCAATGCTTGGTTTAGCAATGAGTCACATATTTATGCATATCAAATGATTCAGTATCTTTCAAATGGAAAGATGTTAGAAGACCCACTGTATTTTATTGAATGTTGTTGTTGTCATGTCAAATCGTAGCTTCACATGATTGCTTAAGATTGAGCCTGAAAAAAGAAAGCAACAGTTCTATAAAATTAGTTGTTAATTAATGCTATCAATAATATCTGCAATGAAAACTTACCAACATTCTGAGCAGAAGAGACGATTGTGTAAGCAAAATGCAACAGGTCCTTTCACGTTTTGTGTGAATCCAGCAATTGAATCCTCTAGACATGGAAAAGAAAATTGAACATAAAACACATTTCAGTCTAGATAAGCCTAATATGTAATTTTCAGAATATTAAAACGTTTACCGGCGTTATATCAAAACAGAAACTAACCAAAACCAAGACAGATTTTTGCACGCGTCAAAACAAAACAAGAAACGAGACTGACATCGACATGAAAAATCTTGTCGACTTTTGTCTAAGGTCGAAAGTCGACTTGTGAGTCGATGATATTTTGCTCCAATATAAACATTATATTTCTTTTAATAATTGAAAATAGCTTATAAACTTATAAAACGCTCAAATTTCCATCGTAATATATTGATTTTGATAAATATTTATCATAGTTTTCAATGTATTCTTGTTTGACGCGTATCTTGTTTGTGCTGGTAGAGCTGTTCAGTGATAAGCCTTGAGAGCGCTAGATTCAAGTTGCAGCTTATCACCATATTGTAGGTAATCCTTCAATGTTGGAATGCCTAAATAATGTTTAATGCTTTAAAAAACTAGCTGAAAATGCTCATCCATCACTAAATATTTATATTTTCCCACTAGAAGCAAAGTTATGCCAAACATACATGATAATTTTATTTTCATCGGATAATTCCATCAGAACGATAGCCTATTTCAACTTGAGGATGATTTCATTAGAAGATGCTACGGTAGCCTACTGTAAAGGAAGTAAAGGTACCGGTACCGGTATCTTGTGATTTTAAATGGAAAGAAACAATTAGATTATTGTTATACCGTATTTAAAGTAACCTTTGAAGACGGTACCAGAACAAGAGGTGGATCTACAGAGGGGGCATTCATGTCCCTCACCCTCACATTCATACACGTCTTGGTATTTTATAAAAATATATCATAAGTTTGTATTTTTTATTATAGGCTATTTATAATACAGTAGTAGGTAAGGTTTTCTTTCATACGTACCATACGCAGATAAATTTCAAGTCCGTTAGAGAATCATTATATATCTTTTCCTTTTTTTCAGCCCCACGCATAAAGATTTGAAACTATAGGTAATAACATGCTACATCTTATTTGTGAGTCACAACGTAGAAACAGAATTTGAAGGTGAACTTTGTTTTCTTCTATTTCATCTCCTCTCAATTGACAGGACACCTCAACTCTAGAAAAGGATGCTGAAAGCAAGTGCAGAGACAGAAACAGTAGCGGTTCCAGCCCCGAAAGGACTGGGGGGGCAAGGACTCAAATTCACGAGTGATTTTCTAGGGGAAGGGAGTTTATAGAAGGGTATGTGGGTGCCCTTACCCCTACCCCAGATAGTAGGGTTCCCAGGCGTCTTTTTTCCTTGGGAAAAATTAAAAATATCATGACAAAGTAAATAATTAGTCTAACTCAATTTGATTATTTTTCGAGCTAGGTTGAAAATCTTGATGCCTTGGAAACTTTTTCTTATTTTATTTAAAAAAAATAGTCTTGAGGTTCAAGAGTAGATAATTTGGCAATAATTTTTACTAACTACTATTGAATTAATTCCAATATTTTCATACTACGGCACACAGAGTGTTTCAGAAGGATGCGCAATACTTCTTTGGCTGTTTCCTTATACCAAGTAGAGAAAAAAGTACCATGGAACATAGGTACCCTCAAAAATGCTTTGTTACCGAGATAACAATGGAGATAAATTAAAATTTTTCAGAAAGTATTGATTTTTAGAGGTTTTATTCAAGTTATAAAACTATTTATTCCCATGTCAAATTACGACGTGATAAATTCAATCAAATCTTAAAATTACGACTTAACAGTAATTTTTCACTTGTTCAATGTTTTGTCTCTTTTTGATCGCGATTTCTGAGATTTAGGTAAAATCTATACAATCATGGCTATTCAACGTTCTCTTCAGAATATCTTCCGATTCTCTTCAACTTCTATCAATATTGGAAATAAAAAATTATGGTAGCATATTTGCTCTATTATCTCAATAACCATTCAAGTTAAAAACTCCACATGAAACAGTTAAATGGTAAATTTTTCACCATTGTTATCTAAGCGGTAACAAAGCGTTTTTGGTGCTATGTCCCACGGAACTTCTTCCTCTACTTGGTGTAAAGAAACAGAGCTCGAGAAGTATTGCACATTCCTTCTGGAACACTCTGTATAGTATGAAAAATTTTGAATTAATTCAATAGTTGGTAAAACTTATTGCCAAACTATCTACTTTTGAACCTCAAGACTTCATTTTTAAATGAAATAAGGCCAGGTTTTCAAGGCATTAAGATTTTCAACTTGAAAAAATCATCAAATTAAGTTAGACTGATTACCGGTATTTACTTTGTAATGATATTTTAGATATGATGCAATCATCATAATCCACTTCATTGTAAATTGGAGGATTCAATAACCTCAATTCATGGAAGATATCGGCAAGCTTCTTTGGCTGAAGTACCAAACTATAACATGAGTGAGGATTTTGAATTAGGCTTAGAAAGTCCATATGAACTTCCAATAATAGATATTATCTATTCTATAAACCATTAAATGATTTTTTTATGATTTTAGTCTACACTAAATCAATTATTTTAGAAATAATTATATTACGTGCGTCTAACTAGAAAAACAATTGGAAAAATTCCCATGAAAACTGGGGGGCAACTGAGAACCCAGCCAGCCCACCCCTGGAACCGCCACTGGACAGAAATATAAACTTGAATAATTTCAATTTCACTGGTGGTTCGTCCGGTGAAGTGGCCGTATCTTATACTGTAGGCACTTGACATTTATACTACAACACTTCATTTTCTCACACGGCATGAGCCACCAGTGAATCAATTTGTATAGGTACAGAATAACGAGGATAATTTTTGCTTCTTTCATACCAGTAAGTACCGCGTACCTTACATTATTATACAGTGTTTCAGGAGGAATGTCCAATACTTCTCAGGCTGATTCCTTACACCAAGTATACAAAAAGGTTCCATGGGACCAACCCCCAAAAACGCTTTGTTACTGAGATAACAATGGCGGAAAATGGAGATTTTTCAAAATATATATAAATTTTACTAATTTTTTAGAGGCTTTAGTGAGGTTCTAAAATAATCAATTCCCATGTAAAATTAGCTGAGGAATTCAATGAAACCAGTTCCAAGTTTATAACTTTAACGGTTATTGATATAATTGAAAAAATATGCTAGAAAAAGCCATTTTTCAATAATAAGGGTTATAACCGGATAAGGAATCAAAAAATTGTATTTTTTATTAATGGAAGTTGAAAAGAGTCGGATTCTATATAAAACGTTAATAGCTATCAAAAATCGCTACTAAACACAAATTCATCACTTGTGCTATGTTTTGTCAATTTTGTTATTTCGGTAACAAAGCGTTTTTGGGGGTTGGTCCCATGGAACTTTTTTGTCTACTTGGTGTATGGAATCAGCCTGAGAAGTATTGCACATTCCTCCTGAAACCCCCTGTATATAACTTACCTGCCAGTCGCCTAAAGTTAGGCTCTGATTGGATAACTGCTATAATTATTACCTACTATTGATTGATATATTCACAACAAATCGTCCGACAAAAAGTTCATGGTATGACCATTTTTATTATAAACTCTTCAGACATTTTGTGAACATTTTCATCAAAATACTGGCCCAAAACATACTGATATGAAAGAATGTCTATACTGAATAACGTTATTTTGGTTTATGATACCATACCAATGAAACAATCTTAAAGTTATTTCTTAAAATATCAATTTATTCAAGATAAAATAATCATAAAAATATAGTTCTAGGCACATTGATTCATCAATAGAATAAATACTTTCAAAATTTTCCACAGAACAGTCAAATAAATATGACCTGAAAAAATACTCTTAACAATCTTATTAATCCTTAAACAGTGATTTTTAAGTACGGTATAAATTTCACTGATGAAAATTTATCTTGGCATCTAGAATTATTATTAACATTAATATCTTTTCAAATGCACAATGCACAGTTCAAAAGTACTTGTAACAATATTGTATAATCAGTTCTTGATACATTAATTTATTCAAGATAAATTGATAATTGATTTAGGCAACTGTAATTTATCAATGAAATAAAAACATAAATTTTCAAAAATTGGCACAGAAAGAGATCACGCAAGCTGAGAAGACACTGCACCACAATACACTTTCAGCCTACATGCGGGTCTTCTCAGCTTGCACTAAGTACGTATTCAATAGGGGAAACCCATAGAATATTGATTAATAAATGTGTGTTATTAATAATTCAAATTCAATACAATTATTGTTCCATTGAAGTATTGGAAGATTGGAACAATTGAACTCTAAGCGTAAAACAACACTTCCTTCAAAATAATTATTCATGTAAATATTATTACTCTAGAATTACAAGAGAATACGAGTATTTCCTAATTATGATTTATAATATTAAAGCTAAATTTTGATAAATATTTAAAATTTTCATCTACTCTATTTGAGGAGGTGAGAGTCAAAACTCACATGTTCCAAAAAATGCGAAATTGAGATGGCACTGTCATCTTGTTCTTCTTCTTGAGCTAAACATTGCTATGCTATTGGTTTACAACAAAACCAGCTTGTTCTTATTCAAATTTAATGACAAAAAGTGAGGTTAGTAGCAAAACTCACATGATCCAAAGGAACATGTAAGTTTTGATGCATAACGGCTACTAGCAGGTCATGTGATCACTTTCGACCAATCGTGCGCCAGCTATCTGCTCTTTGTCCGTCTGTCGTCTGCTTTGAGTGGGATACAAAGCTGATAGTTTGTGATTGTTAGCAGTAGTTATTGATAGAATTCTTCTAATTTCTACTCCATTCTACCAATTATTAGTTCAGTAATGGAAGAGTTTGTAGTTCCAATCAAAGATGGTGAAAAACCAACAAAGAAAACTCCTGACAAAAGTACATGGAAACGCACGAAAGAAAAGATTGCCAGGTAGGTCTAACCTCACTTTTCTTATACTGTTTTAATAAAATTTAATGTTTGAGTTATACACTGTCAAAACTGATCAGAAGGAAACAATTTTTACAAGAAGGTAAAATTTGTTTCTTTCTGTTCCAGACACAAGCCATCACAGATGCCAGAATTCCCCAAATGCAACCACTTTACTGGGGCATTCCAGTGCCGCACATTAACAATGAGAGACGTACAAAAATTCCATGGTTTATTCTACAAACGCCCGGAACGCCAACACCAAAATAATTTTATTCTTCGAAATGTGGAAATAAAGAACGTTCAGAGGAGGAGATCAAGAGAACACAAAACTAAAGAAAAATCACAACTACTGAGGACTACAAAATATTTCGTCAAAACTACAGCAGGAGATAAAGTGCCAGTCTGTATGAACAGTTTTTTATCAATTCTAGGCGTATCCCGATTTCGTGTCAATAATATCACAAATGAGTTGAAAAAAAATGGTGAAGTAGTTGAAAGAAGAGGAGGGTTTCGCAAGAAAGAGAAGTACTCAACACAAAAAATCAGTATTATGAATTTTATCAACACATTGAAATGTGTTGAATCTCACTATTGTAGGGAGAGAAGCTGCCGAAAGTATCTTCCCAGTGATCTTAATGTAAAAAAACTATGGAGAATTTACTCATCAAAAAATAAAAACTTGGCAGTAAAACTATCCTTTTTCCGAAAGATTTTCAACACACAATACAATATTGGTTTTGGCACGCCAAGAACCGATGTATGCTCTACGTGTTTAAGCCTCAGAGAGAAAATCAAATGTGAAATGGATGCTGTGAAGAAAAATGAGCTCTTAACAGAAAAACGGGTACATCGTCTGCGCTACAAAGCATTTTACAAAAAACTTCAAGAAAAAGACAATGACATCTTAATATTGTCATTTGATTGCCAAAAAAATTTGGCACTTCCTAAGATACCCGATCAATCAACATACTACAGCCGCCAGTTCTATTTTCAGAATTTTACAGTTGTGAAGGGACACAGCAGAGGGCCATTGAACCCTTCAACAGTAACGTCCTACTGTTGGACTGAGAATGAGTATTCAAAGGACTCCAACCTTATTTCATCATGTGTCTTTGACTGTCTGCGAAGTACTGATTTGACCTTATATAAAAAAGTGAGACTGATCTCTGATGGTTGTGGGGGTCAAAATAAAAACTCTATCCTTGTAGCCATGTGTCACTCATGGCTCTGGTGTTTTGCACCCAACAACATAGAAGAAGTTGAATTGGTTTTTCCGGTAACAGGCCATAGCTTTTTACCCCCAGATAGAGTTTTTGGAAACATTGAACGTAGAATGAAAAAGATTGAAGAGATCATCAAGCCTGAGGATGTCGTGAAAATAATATCCGAATATGCAATGGTGAAGAGAGTTGGTATTGACTGTGAGGTGGGGGACTTTCGTAAATTGGCACGGTCACAATTTAAAAACCTAACGAGCTGGAACTTCCAAATTTCTCAATCCAAAAGAATAATTTTCAAAAAGGCAAAACGCACTCCCAACATTCTCACAAGGGGAGAAAGTACTTACCGGACAGATTTGGGGAAGAGCCAGGTCCTTACAAAGAAAGGAGTGTTAATGAATGGATTGAACCCTGACATAATCGAGAAGAAGAACTTGGTGTCACTAGAAAAAAAGAAAAGGATGTTGAAAAACTCCTTACAAATCATTTTGGAGCGAATTGGAGAGAGAATCAACAACTTGAGTTTTACCGCAGCATTATTGATAACACCTCTGCTGAACCTGTTCCTGAAGAAGAAGTTTGTGAATTTGTGGATGGGTGTTCTAATTTGATAATCTGAATTAAATACTGGAGAAAATTACTAAACCAAAATGATTTTATCAAAATGACCAATCAATTTTAATCAAAATAATTTTTCATGATGATTGTCATCATAAACACTATTTCTATTATTGTGAATCCTTTTATCTAGCATTTTTCCACTTTTATATTAAACTTCATAATAAACAAGCTCAAATTTTTATTGTCTAGGTTTATTATTGTTATTCTAAACCCAAAAAATTTCCTCTGAGATGTTTTGGCAGTGTATAAAAATATATAAATTCTTCTGAACTTGCAATAATTCATGTAGTTTTTTTTTTTTTAACAAAAGTAACTATCAGATCACCTATTGACTATTTTTAAGGGTTACACTTCAAAACTCACATGTTCCAAGTCACTTATTTGCAAAACCAACATGTTCCTAGAGTTGTCATCAAAACTCACATGATCCAATTTTTAAATTCATTTTTTAACTATTTATAACATTTTTCAATCTATGAGGCCTGAAAATATCATATCTGTGGCAGATTCTACATGTAACAAAATAGTCCATATAAAAAAAAGATAAGTGGCATATTAGATCTCAGTTTTCTGGAATTTACCAAAATTTAACTTTTGGGAACATGTGAGTTTTGACTCTCACCTCCTCATTTACAAATCGAACTATGGAGTCAGGCTTCAATGATTTTTAAAGCTACTCAATAAGATAAAATTATTGGGTTTAGAAATAATATTTGAATCTTATGTTTACTTTATAAAGAAAGGATGATGATAATGCGCTTATTTCTGATATAATAAATACTAATGGAGGGCAAGATTTAATACTATTAGGACGGGTTGCACAAAAACAAAACAAAGAAAAAAAATCATCAAACGGATTCAATACAGGAAAATGCATTTGTGCAACCAGCATTTCGTTAATAAGTATAGGCCGTTAAGTTGATATAAGCCTTACAAAATGAGGGAGGAGACGTCGTCACAATATATTTTACACGGTGAAGGCGTCTCTTCTCAGAATGTGCGAACTTTATAGTTGTGTTTTACTAAAATAAATGTACCTACTTTCTAATGAATAAGCGATCTTTGATTGAATTGTTCTATTATTTTGTTTTTATAAAATTCGATGAAATTTTCAATGGTCCGTTGATAAGTTGATAAATATCGTTGTGTTTTTCTAATATAAATAAATTCTCAATCAAGCATTCATTGATAAGTTGAATAAGAGTTTTGTTTTCTAGAATGGAATAACTTTTCAATGAAGCATTCAAGAGTACGTTGATAAGTTGATGAATATCGATGTTTTTTATGAAATAAAATAACTTTTAAAACAAGCACTCAATTTTTTGTGAATGACTTGACAAAAATCGTTGTTTTTTGCAATAAAAATTAACTTTTCAATCAAGCATTCATTGATAAGCTGAATTATAGTTTTGTCTTTCTAAAAATTAACTTTTAAAACAAGCATTCATGAATAAAATAGTTCAACGTTGTGTTCTTCTAAAATAAATGAACTTATCAATCAAGCATTCATTGTTAAGTTGATTTAGTGTTTTCTAAAATAGAAGAAATTTTCAACCAAGTTTTCATTGATAAGTTCATCAATTGTAGTGTTTGTTTCTAAAACAAATGAACTTTTCAATCAAACGTTCATTAATAATTAATACGACAAAACCTTTGAGTTTTGTTTTATGAATTCAAGAGGAACAGTTTCGGGCTTTAAACCTATTGTACTCTTTGATATAAAATAACTTCATACACATGAAGACAATATTACAGTCTGTCCAAGCAAAGGAGACATTCTGGCAAAAAAGGAGAATGACTCCAGCTTAGTCAATATTGGTTCAAAAATTATAAATCTGGTCTCAAATCGTAGATCAGAATTTTTCCTACAATTTCTTAATTGTTGAACCAATATTGACCGAGCTTGGGTCATTTTTCATCTTGTAAGAATGTCTTCTTTGCTTGGAAAGACTATAACTAAGACCTTCTTTTAGTTTTGTTTGTATAAATTCAACTGAAACAACTTTATGCTTTCAAGCCTGTTGAACACACTTCGATGTAAAATAACTTAATAAAGATAAAGATGATATTAATAACATATTATTGTGTGTGTTTTTTTTAAATAAACAAGTCGACATAAAGTTGTGTTTTTTCTAAAACAAATCACTTTTCAACCGATCGTTCATTGATAAGATGAAATATTTGTATTTTGTTTTCTAAAACTAATGAACTTTTCAATCAGGTATTCATTGGTTTGAGTTCAGGCACCATACGAGAGTTGGAGCTCCCATTGGTGGAGCGGATGGATGATAGAGTTCTCTCTCTCCAACGACCAGCTTCCCCGTTCATATTCTGGTCCTCGCAAACGCAAAGGAACAAGGTGTCTATAACGATCTAAAAAATGAAAAGGAACAGGAAAGGATAGAATCAAACATAAAGCAAGAAAATTAAACATAACTAACGAAAAATAAAGTGGTAAGGGTTGTAGGAAAGGAGAAGTATAGAGTGATCCAAGTGAGAACAAAAATTGGATGAAGGTAGGTGAGAAAGTAAAAGCAATTAAAAGGGATAGGAAAGAATGAAATGAAAAATAAATAATACAGCATAAAATGAATGAACCGAGAGGTACCGGGTTCGATTCCCGGTCCATGCACAGTTTTTTGAACAGTTTCGTTCGACGAATCTCGCCTGTTATTCATTAAATTGGTCGATATTTGCAGTAGCAGAAATAATTTGTTCTATTTATATAGCTATCATTGAATATTCAAATATTTCTTCTTTTGTCTTTATCTGTTGATTATAATAATTAACTTATAACTTAGTAAATATGTAACTTAATTGTACAAGTTACTTATGTAACTTTCACTTTAACAACAGTACTCACGATTTTGCTGCGTGTCGAACGAGTTTCGTGACACTGAGCCACATTTTCAGCGTACAAGGAGTTTCTAGATGTGGATCAGTGCCACTAAACGCGTTCGACAAGCAACAAACTCGTGAGTACTGTTGTTAAAGTGAAGGTTATTGGCATATTTACTCAGTAATAAGTACAGCTTACCTCATACAACGAGATGACAGAATGCGCTATAAAGTAGGCAAACACACAGATGACCAGCGTGGGTGCCGAGTAGAAGTAGAGGTGCTCGTTGCTTTTGATAAGCAGCAGGCCTACTGAGCCGGTTATGGCCGTCACAATCACCTTGCCAAGAAACAGAATAAAATCGCCCATACTGTTGATGATGGCGAATTGGATGGCATTACTCATCAGCACATGGAAAGCCTGAAAAAATTAGAGGTGAAACTTTTACAAAAAACTCAAGAAAGCTGTGTATTTCGGCTCGATATGCAATCAAGATGTTATACAATATCATAAATATTTATTTATTTATTACAATTTATTGACTTGTCCATTTAATACATCAAATAGAACGATAGAATTGAAAATTTCCAATAGACTAGCTGTCATGTTGGCAAAATATTATCAATCTGCGATAAAATAATGTGATTATTGACCGGCTTGTTGCCGGTTGTATAATTTGATCCTTTAACTTCTTGAGATGAAAATGAAACATAGGCACACATTTATAATTAAACATAACTACAGCTACAGTCCTAAAGATTCCAGCCGACACAAAAAATGTTACCAGACTACAGTAAGGGTGAAAATATGTCAAAAATGTGAGGCTGCGGGTGTTACATAGTAAAATAGCTATTTATGTATTAAGAGCGTAATGCGCGACTATATCGCTCGCGCAAAACAGTTATCACGCGACGCGTAGCGGAGCGTGATAATTTTGCAAGAGCGATAAAGAAGCATTATGGTATCGACGATAGTGCATTGAAATTTTTTAAATCTTATCTTGAAGGAAGATCCCAGTCGGTTTATCATTGTGGTCTGAGCTCTGATTTCTTATCTGTAGAACGTGGGGTACCTCAGGGATCAATCCTAGGACCTATACTTTTCATTATTTATATTAATGACTTGCCCACTTACTTGGAAGGCAATGATAGAGAAATTTTCTTATATGCAGACGATCTAGCAGTTGTGATAAGAGAGGAAAATCAGACAAAAGCAAAGACCAATTTGAATCAATGTGACCGTTTGATTGAAAGGTGGAGTAAGGCAAATGGGTTAACTGTAAATGATGATCAAACGACTACTATAAGTTTTAGTCTAGCCAACAGCCCTAATGTGGAGTCTACCAAGTTTCTTGGCGTTCATTTGCAATCAAATCTTAAATGGAATACACATATTGAAAATACATACAATAGGGTACTAAGAGGACTTTTCATGATCAGAAGGGTAGCTGGAAGTGCATCAAGTGAGGTTTTGAAAACAGTATATTTCGCAAATTTACATAGCCACCTAGCTTATGGTATAATTCTGTGGGGGAACAGTCCCCTGGCTAGTAAACTTTTTCTTTTACAGAAAAGAGCCATTAGAATATTAAATAACGAAGAGCCACGAAGCCACTGTAGGCCACTTTTCATAGAGAATAAAATTCTGACCCTTCCATCTATGTATATCCTTGAATGTCTATGTTATGTCAGGAAGAACTTGAATAAATTTAGCCTAAACTCTGATAAGCATGATTATAATACGAGAGGGGCAAGTAATCTAAGTATAGAGAGTGTTTTTCCAATGCATCACTGAGAAGTTTCAGGGCGCAATCTCTCAGATTTTATAATGCCCTCTCGTCATCGGTAAGAAACTTAACGGCGGCTGAATTTAGAGCTACAGTCAAAAATGGTCTAATGAAAGGTGGACTTTACAAGGTACATGAATTTTATAATATTTCCCAATTCATGTGAAGTCGCTAATATTGCGCTTGATTATAGTTTTAGTCTATTTTATAATTAAATTTTAATGATCATAATGTTATTTATTAATTTGTTGACTATTTATATTTTTAGCAGCATATGTCATGTTTTTGTTTCGATGTATTTATTTATTTAGCAGTGACTATGGCCGATGTTTATGTAATGTGAATCTAATGGCAATAAATATATTTCTATTTCATTACGCGCGAATTACTTACAATATTTTTTCTACAACTGCACGAACCTGTTAATCTACAGTTTTTTCAGTCCTCAAATACTGCGAACTATTAAATTACTCTTGTGTAATTACCGGTACAGGTACAATCAGACTACTGCGCATGCGCAATTACTTAGCAAGTGTAAAGTAATTCTACTGCTCATGCGCAATTACTTAGCGAGTGTAAAGTAATTCTACTGCGCATGCGCAGATGGTTAGCGAGCGTAATGAAGATTCTCCTCAGAAATTGGCTTCTTTACGAGGAGAATTCAGCTCGTAAAATCTTGTTTTACGCGCAGTTGTAGAAAAAAATCGTTTTACATCTATATATCATAGTATAGTATTAACCAACAGCCTAAGCCTAACCCTAACCCGCATCCTCACCTTTTTGACATATTTTTATCCCAAGTTTCGTTGCATATGAATTGAATCTCAAATTACATTAAAACAAAACAAGCCTACAGTATAAGTAGGTTCAAGTGAGAATACTCATCTCAAGCTTCGAATCTTTATAGGTCAACACATGGTCTGTTTCCAAACTGAATCACGAATGTTTTCAAACCAATTAATAGTATTTCAGAAAATTCAAATCAAATTGTTACAATTTACCCATAACTAAGTATAACACACTCGACTAGCTGCTGATAGCTGGGTATTTATATAAATTTGAATCAAAATTTTCAAATTTCTAAAACTAACTCACTCTAGCTGCTGCTGGACAGAAGTTGATACCCTGCATAGCTACAACAGTGTATGCATTGTGATTGATGTAACGAATGAAATTCTCAAGGCACCAAAAACAGCAAATGCACGATTTTAGACCACATCTTGCACAAGATGACACGTCCTCTGACTTTTTAAATCTGAAACAAATAGCATTTTATTGAATCACCAATAAATTTGATTGGTTCACAAATTCATAAGCAGTGAGCAAAAGGTGTATAAGAAGTACTAAATTTAAAAAAGTTTGAGCCGCTCGGCCGGCACCGAGAGGTACTGGAATCGATTCCCAGTCCGGGTACAATTTTTTAGTTTCATTCAATGGATCTCGCTTGCTATTTAGTACACTGGTCAATAGTTGCAGTCGCAGAAGTCCTTTGTCTATTTATAAAGTAATTTATTTATTATTATTAATATTATTATACTGTAATTATTATTAGCTTCACGGGGAAGTCACCAAGGTGAAACTTTTTCCTATACTTATGATAAAATAATATTCTCACATATTGTACAACTCACCTATTTGAAAAATTGTAAAGTGTTTTATTGTATTGTGTACTGTTATTTGTCATATTATATTATAAAGTGAGATAATAAACGAAATGAAATGAAAATGAAAAATTATTTTGTTTTGGTCTCAAGTTTCTATTTGGGCTAAAATGGAAACCACTAATCATACCTCTATTATTTTCATTTTGAAATTATTCTTTTTCTGTACAGCTATTTCAATTGTTAGAATATTGACTATTCTACCAGTTTAGGGTCTACACCCACAGACAGTTCTGACAGTTCGGACTGTGACATTCAAAAACTGTGAGTGAATGGGAAAACCGGCAGTCCAAAATAACTGTAAGCCGGATATCGTTCAACAATAATAAATTAGCTTTGAAAGATCGAACAGTCACTACGATCTGACAATGGACATAGTCTGTCCAAGCAAAGAAGACCCTCTGGCAAGATGGGAAAATGACTACAGCCTGGTCAATATTTGTTCAAGAATTATAAATGTGGTCTTATTAGTAGATCAAATTGTTTCCTACAATTTGAGATCAGATTGTAAATTTTTGAACCAATATTGACCGAGCTTGAGTCATTTTCCCATCTTTCCCTTCTTTGCTTGAACAGACTATACTATACACTTTGTCCAACGTATCTACTTGATCAAGTTGACTTGACTCGAAATCGTGTGGTTGAATCATGATTTGAGTAATATTTTTTTTCATTTCCTTGACTTACTTTGTGTTGCGATTGGTGTAAACGAGTCTTGGCAGCTTGAGTTTCTAATAGAAGGTAGTTTTAAATATATAAAAATTTGTATTTGTAATACAATAAGTTAGATGAAAAACAAAGACAGGTAAAGAACAGAAACCCCCATTTCTTTCAATTTTGAATAGTTATTTTATTTGTTGAGTAGTTGTGAAGGTGATATTGTTATCTATTGTATTGGTAGTTATACTATTAAGAGTGGGTGGTAGTAGTCGGCCATTTGCCGAACAGCAGAATCAAGCCCCATAAGAACGATGTGTATAAATTATCAACTATAAAAGTATTGAACTTTAAATTGAAATAAACTTAAAATGTGAAAAGCAGAAAGTCAATCCCCAGGAGAATTGAATTCTCTTTCCAATGATACTTAGAACGTGAAATTCTGTTCATGAAAAACGGCGCTAAGTGCTCCAAGAGATTGATAAAAATTACATTGTTCTTCTGAACATAATTCTGCCGTTCGGCAGTTTGCCGTCCACTACCATCTACCCTTAAATGAAAAGACAAGATATTGTCAAACCACAAATTTATTAGAAAGTCGAGATACCGGTTTCGGTTGCTACTATAATCACTCTTGATAATGGTATAGCAACCGAAATAGGTATCTCGATTTTATTTTTAATAATAAATTAGCGGATTGACAATACTTTCATTTAATCTTTTTATCCAAGTATTTTATTCTAAGTTTCTTTGACTTACTTGGTGTGAAGATAAGTTAGAATCAGTCTGGGCAGCTTAAAAATAGTTATCAGCAATGATCCCTTAGCCATAGTGCCAAGATGATAGCATATCATATGCCGGAAAGACGTTAGCACTGGCGATTTTGAAGTTTTCTTCCACCTGGAAACACGAGGTTTCAAGTTGAAAAACGAAAAAAACAGATTGAATACGGTATGTTACATTCACAACTACTAGCCTATATCACTACTATCATAGCCCCCTAAAATAGAAGGCTAATATAAAATGACAACATTGCATCGTAGGTGCAATCTATCCATATGATAGAATTATTATCGTAACTGAGTAGTCACAAATTTTGCATGTTCACTTAGTCTTTCTCTCTTTAAGCATAATTCTCCTGAAATGTCATCATGAAACTTTTCGTATAGAATTCTTCTTGTGTTTTCTGTACGAGATTATGATAGAAATTAGCATAGAATTGTATAATACCGTGAAAATAAGGAAGGTCTCAAGGTTAAGAAACGTGTGCGCAGAGGCCGAGTGTTCAAAAAATTTATATGAAGTAAAAATAAGGATTAAAAAAAGATGAAATAAACTGCTTCAGTAAAAGGAAAATTGAAAACTGATAGAAAATCATAGAATCTGATAGAAATTTACAAATCTGAATAGAGAATTTAAAAGAAACTGAGAATTTAAAGAGATTTAAAGATAGTTTTAATAGAGAATTTAAAAGAAATTACAGAACAAAACATAATAGACAATCTCTATTTTGCTATGGAACAATTCTACAACATCGACAACTTTTATCAAATTAATTATTTATAGAGTTATTTATTTATAGACAAATTTAAAGAGAATTTCAATAGGGAATTTAAAAGAAATTACAAAACAAAAACATAATAGACAATCTCTATTTCGCTATGGAACAATTCTATAACATCGACAACTTTTATCGAATTTTTAATAAATTAGTTATTTAAAGTTATCTCTCACCCATTAAAGTACCACCTAGCCACTGCGCCAGCCACCACCATCTGCTGACATGACAAAATAAACTCCGAAGTCCACACCAGACTGATGAGGTACACCCACCACATGTACCGCACCCAGGTGGCATCCACATACTGCACCAGGGTGAAGGTTTTGTGACGCGTGATGGAAATATTGGACACGGGATCCAGACCGAGCACGCTGTTGTCCTCGTCTGAGATCCGGTGACCCAGCGAGCTGGCTACGAGTGACGGGTCCAGGTCGGTTGAGAAGGGCTGGACGGATTTGACACCAGGGTAGTCTGTGTTGATAAGAGATCGTTGATCAATAAAAGTATGCATATTCATTCATTTATTTCAATAACAGTTAGGTGGAAACACAACACATGTCAACAAAAATGTTTTTCCTGAATTTAACGAAAATATAACAAATAATAAAGATTAGGTTCAAGTTTACTTTTATGGTGTTGTACATCCATTCTTTTTCCACTTTTAAATTTCAACTTAATAAAAATCACTTGATTTTTATTAAGTTTAGATTCACTTTCATGCTGATTTCCACTTCCAAATATAGAGAACAATGAGTTACCAATTTAGAGTTTTGAATGGATAATAGCATAGCCCCCTTTAAATAGGAGGCCCAGGCCTGATAAAATTTCGACAATGCACCGTGGGTACAATCTATCCATATGATAGCATTGAGCACAGTTGCAAATCATACATGTTGACTTGGTTTTTCTCTCTTTTAAGCATAATTCGTATGATCATGAAACTCTTTTTATAGAATAACTTTGTGTTTTCTGTAATCCATTACATTATGATAGAGATTAGCATAAAAGATTGAGAATAGACAATTATGTCTTGAGATAGCCAAGATTTGTAGCAAGTCAAATGTGAGAACGCACACAAGAAACGAATCCGCTGAAAACACTTGATTTGAGAATGATTTCAATGCTTTTGAATGGACCGACTTTCCCACTCAACATCGTTGCAACTTTTAAAGCCTTGAACTGAGGTGACTATAATAATATTTGATTTTATGGTGGGGAGCTAATTATAGCCTACTGTACACTGGTTGAGTAGTGTCGGCAAGTGAGACGACGCACGGTATGGTGATTTGAAAAATTCTCTTGAATTTTACGTCAAATCAAACATTCTCAAAACTAATTCCATTCACTGAAAATATTGAACAAAAATTACCAACAATATAACTTCAAAATAAAGATATAATCTTGAAAATCCCATCCGGAGTCTAGTTACATTTTCTGCCGCAAGATGATGTTGAAGCGTAGGCTACTGGCAGCTTCAATGTCCACTAGCTACTGGCCAACAATGAGAGAACAAACTAGTTTGTTTTTAGTGGCGGCCAGTAGATACTGGACGTTGAAGCAGCCATTAGCCTACGCATCCACCAACATCGTCTAGTGGCAGAGATACCGTTTTTGGTTGCTACACGATTATCATTATCTGTTATCTCAAAACTGAAGTAGAGAGCAGCACAGTATTATTTATACCAACCGCCGAGCACCGTTATTTGTATGTGCGAGAACCTATCACGGAGAAAGTCTGATGCCCGGAAGCACACTCAAACTAGAAGGACCCTCAAGTTTACATTCAACAGTTTAAATTTTCTTTACTTAGCATAGAAAATGTCAGCTGTTCTATCAAAAGTTTGAGTATGCTTGGAAAAACCGGGCATGATATTGGCCTAGACAAACCCCTCCCCTATAAACCCTATTATATTAAGCGAGCAATTTATGTATGTATGTATGTTTGTATGCATGTTTGTATGCATGTTTGTATGTATGTTTGTAAGTATGTTTGTATGTATGTTTGTATGTATGTATGTATGTCTGTCTGTCTGTATGTTTGTATGCATGTTTGTATGTATGTTTGTATGTATGTTTGTATGTATGTCTGTATGTATGTTTTAATGTATGTGGAACCACGGATCTAGAAAACGGCTCTAACGATTTCCTTGAAATTTGAAATGTAATATAGCCGCGATGGAAAAATAAGATTGCACCAGGTCTCATGTCCGGGAAAACTCTCTGGCAGGATTAATAATAGAATTAAATATTCTGCATTAAAGTACTGCGTATAATGGCTGTTATCGTTAGCTGACCAACGCTATCAGGCTGGAGTAAATTTAGTTACATTCAAGTCTATAACACATGTTCATGTCAAAAAATTGTGAGAGGTGATCATATCAATTTTGAATTTATTTTTTACAATAACACATTCATCTAATTCAACAGTTCTGTCGCATACAGCTTCAGAGCGCAGCTCGGAACCAGATATTATCTTTCTTATACATGCCATATTATTTAAGATAACGTGAAACAAAGTAAAAACCCTTTTTGCGTATGTGCTATAGTCTGTTCAAGCAAAGAAGACATTCTGACAAGATGGGAAAATGACTCCAGCTCGGTCAATATTGGTTCGAAGATTGGAAATTTGGTCTTGACTTGCAGAAAACATTCTGCTCTACAATTTGAGTCTTTTTTAATTTTTGAACCAATATTGAACGAGCTGGAGTCATTTTCCTATCTTACCAGAATGTCTTCTTTCCTTGGACATACTATATGTGTGAGTGCAAATATGGGGTGGCCTCCCTAACCACGACAAACCATACAAGACTCAGCAAAGCATTGACATTGTGTATGTGTGTATATGCTTCAGCGTTTTTTCTTGTCGGGACTGTGTCGTATCGTTGATATGGTTTGTCATCGCAACAGTCACCACCCTGGATAGGTTTGTTTACTTTGTCTCAAGTTATTATGAATAATATTATAAGTATGGCTATTCAATATGAACATTTGGTAACACTTCAAAGATATTTTCCAACTCACTTGCAGTGGCGAGACATACCACAACCAGCACCCAGAACCAGTAGAATACCAGCAGCTGAATGAAGGACAATATCGGCTGAAAGTACAAGCTGGGCAGAGCACTGAGGCATTCAGCTGCCTCCTTGAAAAGGTCGGCCAGAAATTGCAGATTACGCCTCATCGAGCACACCAGTAGCAGGATCACTGCCTGAAAAACGAAATAATTATATATATTTCAATTGAAACGACTCAGCTCTTGTACTAGAAGCTATATACTAGCAGTTTTTCAAATAACTTCTTTACATTACGGTATTATGAAAAATCTCTTGATGAAATATTACAATTTATAATGCAATCCACAAAATAGAAACGATCCATAGACAAGAATTACGAAAATACGAATAACTTAATATTACAGAAAGACTGATGCCCGGTTTTTCCAAGCACACTCAAATTTGAGGGACCCTCAAGTTAACATTTAACAGTTTACATTTTCTATACTGAGCATAGAAAATGTCAGCTGTTGTATCAAAATTTGAGGGTCCCTCAAGTGTGCTTGGGAAACCCCTATTCTCTTTTTACCAACACATTTAAGAATTCACAAACTAATAATTATAATTAATGTGAAAAAATTGTCATTGTCCTCAACTTTTAATCATAAAGCCACGTTTACACCAGAGTTAATAACACAAATTCAATCTTTGGGTGTTATTGTTCTTTTGCCCTGCTTTTATTGTGTTTTTCATTATATTAAAAAAACTGGGTCAAAGACTTCCAATGAAGAGTTGGAATACAAAATCCAAGAGGGGCATTAAGAACAGTAACACCTGAACACCCGCTGTTCCCATCACCAGTGATTCTGTCTGGTGACCCAGTGAACTTTGAACTAAATTTAAAAATAATTTTAGGAGATCGAAACAAAAATACTAACTGTTATAACAGATGAAATTATACCATAAATGAAGAACGCTCGTTCATTTTGTATGGCTTCCTCAAGCAAGAGTTCACTGGGAGTATTGTCTAGCTCCACCTTTATCTCGTAATAAGTCCACCAAACTGTTGTACAACCAACTAAAAAAAATAAATTAATGTGTTAAGCAAGGAAACGATGAATAACTGATAATGAAGAAAATAATGAAACAATTCTTCATATTTGACATTGTAGTCTGAATCTTAAATCTCCGGCTGCATTGATGGAAGAAGTTATACATTAGGTGTATTCACGATCTATGCGAGTATTTGTCAAATTGGTTCGTGATATTTGTTAAATCGAATTAGCAATAGGCTATATTTGCTAATAAATTACTATAGCATGGACTCCACAAATAACAGGATACCACGACTGGTTGACACATGAGGGTTAGGGCTTTATAGAACCTCAATAAGGGGTCTTCACTCCAACTGTTGAGTCGTTATCCTGTAATTTGTTAGATCAATGCTATAGTACAGAGAGCGGCAAAAAGATCTGATGGTTTTATAATGTGAATAACTCAAACGTTTAAAGTGGTACCAAGTGTTTTAATGCAGATTTCAGATTTGTATTTATGAAAATTTATAAAAATGGGTTATTTGATCAGTTTAATATTTGAATATATAACGTCCATCAAATGATGTCCGTCTTGGGCCATGCATTCTTCCAATCTTGCACTGAAATTGTCAAACACTTTCCCTAACATTGCAGGAGTAAGGTTGGCTATTAATTTCTTGGCTTCCTTCAGGTCATCCAATGTGCGGGGTTTGTTTCTGTATACTCTTGGTTTCAGCTTTCCCCACAAGAAGAAGTCGACAGCGCGGTAGCGTAAATCGTCAGATCATTTTGCCGCTCCCCGCTCCCATCATTTGAAAGACGTTTTATTCAAATCTTAAATTGATCAAATAACCTTTTTGGGGTATTTTTATAAATATTAATTGAATCTGAAATCTGCAATAAAACACATTTGTACCACTTTGAACGTCTGAGTTATTTACATAATAAACCCATCATATCTTTTTGCCGCTCCAGTAGTATATTAGAAAACAATTAGCAGCTGATTCGATTAAAAAATTACCATGACTCAACACAGATTTTGAATATCCAAAGAAGAGGTAATCACGATCCAAGGATAACACGACTCAACAGGTGGAGTGAATAAAATTATTTTCAAGTATTTAGAGTTGATTTCGTCAATCTAAGTATAGAACACAGAACATACAATTGTAATATATGGCTACCACTGATGCTATTTTATTGAATTGAAAGTAAGTACATCTATGTAATGCGTGATGAAAATATAGTAAAGGGTATCTAGTTTTTCAATCCATTGAAATAACATTGAGCATCTCCATTAATCGATAAATAATGTTCAGAACAATATCTATGATTGTTCAATGTTCTAATGTTCCATCTACTCACAACCTACGTATAAACGCTTCTTCAACTCCAATTAAGTTAATCAAATTAACTACTTCGTAGATAGGCTATAAGATACTGAAATCTGTGAAGATTAACAAATAGTAAATAAATCATGAGAATTGATACAAATGAGTAAGAAATAAATTGCACTGATATTGTCAATTCTATTGTTTATTTTTCCCTCCTTTGGGAGATTGGCTATCGTTAGTAAAGACAGTCAGTCGTTTCCCGTCTCTGGAGGAATAGTAATTGTTGCATTACACTCTAACTGATTAACTGCATGTTATTCAGAGGTGTTCTGCGCTTTCACTTGGTTGTAAAGACTGGCTTGTGGTTGAGAGGATCAACGAGCTAGCCACACGTTACCTCTATCCTGGTTGATGATTATTCGCTTGCTGTATGGTCTGTCCGGGCGGGGAGGGCATTCTAACGGGGTGTGGGTGGCATCGGCTTGGTCGGTGTTGGTACGGGGACTGTGGGTTCTATTTGAGAATTTATAGCTTTTGGGCCGGTATTGGCCGGGCTGGGGTCGTTTCCCCGTCTTGCCGGGGTGTCTTCTTTGCTTGGACGGAATGAATAGTGGAGTGAATATGAAACTGACAACCAGCTGGTAGGCCTAGGCCCTTCTTGGGCTGTTGAGCCATTGACAAACAAACAAACTGGTTATTTTTGGTACAGGACAATTGTTTCGTGGCCACACAGGTCACATTTTCAAGCTGAACATTTTCATTGAACATTTTGAACATTGAACACAATTTCACTGAACATTTTTTACCATGGTGCTGTACCAAAAATAAATAGTGGAATTGACTATATCAGTGCAATTTATTTCATTATGGACCGATTCTACAACATCGACAATTTTAAAATAAGGTCGAACTTGAATCAGGATTTGAATATAATTTTTTTATAGAGTACTTACCAAGTGAAGCAATGCAGACCGCAGTCATTATTATGAATGAAACAATATTTGCAAATAAATAAAACAATGATATGACGATCAGCGATAATACTGCAACAAAAAAATTAGAATACTTAATTAGTATGCTCAAGAAATGGAAAAGTTCTTTTGAAATCAACAAAAAATTGAAAGATCAATTTTCTGAAAGTGTTGACCGGACTCGGAAAGTAAGTAAGTAAAGATCATAAAAGACAAATCATCATACAATAGGAATAAGTAAAGTAATATTTCAGTGAATGGAATTTGATTAATGTTATTGATTAGTGAAAGATCTAATTATATCATCCTTTGCAATAATAATTTGTGGTAAAACAAAAATTTATTTTTGTAATCAAATAGTCTGAGCCACGGATACTAGTACCTGTGGTCTGAACTATCATCTCACTTGCACTAACATTGAATTGAGAGCACCTTACATACATTTATTTTAGAAAATACAATACTTCATGGCTTAAAAACAGATAGAATATAAAAAACTTATAACGGCATATTATCTCGCCATTTTTGATTGGATTTTTTCCGTTGATGGCTCAAATTGTAGCATAATAAGGGTATTATACACACCAATTTTCAAAACGAGTTATCGTGTTAACAAGAATCTGTATTTAAAAATAAATATATATAATATAAATATATATAAAGATATATGAATTTGAACGGACATCAGATTCGTGTTCTAGGGGCTCGGAAACGTGTAAAAAATATATCACATCATAGATTTTCGATTGTCAGGGCAAGACCAATAGTGCAATAGTGTATCTCCCAAATTTAATAGAAATATTCTAAATAAAAAGATTCTAATATATGTTCACCAAATCCACTTTAATTATTCACGTTATCTTCTGATAATGTATATGTTTCATTGTGAATTGGATTGAAAGCGCATTTTATTCATTCAATGGAATACAATAATTGATGGATAGAACGTCCAAAACGACTTATTTTCAAAATTAAATAAATATAAAAATAATCTTAATTAATTTTATGACCGCCAAATCACTTTACATTTTAATAAAGTATAGTCTGTCCAAGCAAAGAATGCATTCTGGCAAGATGGGAAAATGACTCCAGCTCGGTCAACATTGGTTCAAAAATCATCAATTTGGTCTCGAATTGTAGGAAACATTCTGATCTACAATTTGAGACCAAACTTATAATTTTTGAACCAATATTAAAGCAGCTGGAGTCGTTTTACCATCTTGCCAGAATGCATTCTTTGTTTGGACAGACTAAAATAAATAAATATCGTCTGACCTAGCTGGCTAAGGTCTGGTGTCAAAGTTTTTAGGTTGTACCTGATCATTTTAGGGCCTCTGACTTGACCTAACGACTGCTTTATAGGCAGCCGGGACCGACGGCTTAACGTGTCCATCCGAAACACGGGAGTGGCTCGAGATAATTGACCAGACAATGTTTGATTGTGAATTGAAATGAATAAATTTGAAATAAATTTATTCATTTTTTAAGAAAATACAATAGCCTACATTATGGAAATACAGACTGAACGTCCAAACTGACTGATTTACTTACATAATGCAAAGAACGTCATAGCTAGGATATAGTGCCAAGTAGCATACAAGTCACCCAGTACTTGTTCCACAAAGTCCCAGCTATTCAGGAGATCAAAAACGCCATGAACTATATTCTTCACTGGCTCCACTATTGTGGTGGGTACACAACGGTTCATAACGGGAGAACTGAAAGGAATAAAACAAAATCCAAATCAATCAAATTCAATTATTTTGAACAGCGACCAAGAGCCTCCAAAAATCATCAACCAAAGGGCTGCTACAACAACAACAATTTTTATCTATTTAGAAATAATAACTCCAATAATAATTGAAAAATTCGTTCCTTACATTTAAAATTAAATAACCGCAGTGAATAGTCAAGAGATATTGAAAAGAAAAACAAAGAACTAAGACTTGTATAGAGTTATATGATTGATTAGGAGCAATAAAAAAATTGGTGCATTTGATGGAAATTCATGAATTCTTCTAAATAAATTTTCATATAAAACACAAATTAAACACTTGAATGAGTAATTGATGAAATACATAGCAGAAAATAAAAATAATGCGAGAATATCTCCTCTATCAATGATATATTTTCAAGGAATCAAGATTAATAAAACATGTAATGATAAATAAGATCAGAAATGTGTACTAAATAAGTAATACTCCTTCATTGATTTATTTAACAGAAGAAGGTCAATAAGAAGTATAGACAAATATTCAAACGGATGGACACGTTGAGCCGTCGGTCCCGGCTGCCTAAAAAGCAGTCGTTAGGTCATGTCGGAGGCCCTGAAATTGATCAGGAGCGACCTGAAAACTCTGACACCAGATCTGAGCCAGCCAGGTTACACGAATATTATTAAATATTCAAACTGTAGCCTTCACATTTTGCTTCGGTTACATAAACGTTCATCTTCGGTGAACAAATTTCGAAGTTCTCGAAAGAACTGAGAAAATTTTTAGAATAGAGTAGCAACATATAGGAGTGCCCTATACTAATATATTCTTCATACACCATAGATGCATTCTTATTTGATTACTCGATACTGCTATATATTTTTCAGTGCTGAAGAACAATAAGATATAGTCTTGCCAAGCAAAGAATACCCTCTGGCAAGATGAGAAAATGACTCCAGCTCGGTCAATATTGGTTCAAAAAATATTGATTTGGTCTCAAATTGTAGATCAGAATGTTTCATAGGATTGAGAACAAATCAATAATTTTTATAACCAATATAGACCGAGCTGGAGTAATTTTCTCATCTTACCAGAGGATCTTCTTTGCTTGGACCGACTATACCTATTGGAAGAATTCTATTTATTATTATCATCATACTGACTTACGATCCTCGACCAAGCTGTATAGTGTATGTAATATTTATTTTCTTATAAACTATTGTTTTGTACCAATAAAGCACTTTTATATCAATCTATCTATTATTATTGTGAAAAAATATACCTTTTATTAACTGGTAGTAAAGGACAAGGCCCATAAGCAGAGCTTACGAGCAACGATTCATTCAGTCCATGTGGATCTTTATTCTCCCCCAAAATATCAAAGTCATACCTGCAACAATTAAATATTAATATTAAAATTGATTATATTGGTATAATACGAGTATGTTATTAAAAATCAGTCATACCTGCAACTATTGAATATGAATATTAAAATGGATTACATTAGTATATGTTATTATAACTCTTATCCCCATTTCACATGCAACAAAGGTCCGGTTTTTAGTACTTATAAATTTTACTAGATTGGACAGAACTTGGCACACACATGATGTGCCAAGTTATATTATTTTTAGTACTTATAAATTTCACTAGGTTGAACAGAACTTGACACACACATGATGTGTCACGTTATATTATATTTGTCAAGCTTCAATCTAGAGAAATGTATAGGACTGGCAAAAAACCGGACGTTGAAAAATCGTGATATTTGCAAACTACAGAAACGTTTGTGAAATTAATTAGTCATTAGTTCAGAGTGAAATATTTACTAGCAGTTCGTGATGGAAAACAAAATAGATGAGTATTAATTAGTCACATACATTAGAGCATTGTAACAGACATGTTTAAATTGAAAGAATAATCTACAATAACTTTAATAATTTGAATAATTCAACATCATTAAATATACTTGTGAAAATATAGGTTCAAGTCCCAAGCGGGGAAACAATTTTTGACCACAGCAAAATCACATAAATACGGCCACCCCGTCTTTCGGAGGAGACGATAAGCCGTCGGTCCCGACTACATTAAAAAAAAGTAGTCGTCATCTATCATCCATTTCATTACCCACGCACAAGCCTATGAGCTCATGTGGGCTTCACCCTCATAAACCCTCAACCCTCATAGAACAAAATCTTTAATACACAAAATTTTGGTAAAGTTTTCAAGAAACGCATCATTGATAACATAAAAAATTAAAATTTGCTCAGATTAATGAATCGTCACAGGAAAAAATTGTAAATATTATAAGGATAATGTCGGCTGAATTATTGACATTTTCTCATCAGCTCATCAAAATTCCAAAACTGATGGAAATTGTTTAAAACTGATAAAATGACACATTTTTAATCAACCGAGCTATTCACAAGAAATGACAGCATATTTATCAAAATATTGACTTGTTTTATTTTGGGATTAATTATTAACGCTTGGCTTCAAACACAATGATAACAAAATTGACATGGTTATATCTAATTGTTGTAACGATTGTTGAAAAACAAAGTGATAATGATATTGAACCTAAGGGAACATTATGTAATATTTTTTAACGGTGAGACGACGGATCAATTTACTTTGAAGATTATTAATTATTAGAAAAGTGTACAAGATGATAAAAGAATAGTATTATGGCTTAGTATCCGTAGATACAAGAATGGAACGAGATTTTATAATTCGATTTTTAAAGCTGGCGCAAAAAGTTTGACGGTTTAATCTGCACTTTGTGGGCTCCAATAGCTGATAATGTCATTTAGCTATGCCTAGATGATAGTTTTGAAATCGAAATAGACAATAGATGCTTTAGATCAGCTGTTAGTAGGTTACATCAGCGAAGGAACCGCCTAAATTTAAACAGCTATAGAATGTACTAGCCGGCAGGCTCGCTTCGCTCGCCTTCTCCACCTAGCCAGGGGGCTCCGCCCCCTGGACTCCCGACAGTATCAGCAGTGTCAGTGAGTAAGACAGGCTCACTTCGCTCGCCTGCAAATTCGGTTCAGAAGGGATTCAAAATTCATTGAACAGATCATTTCTAGACCTAATCTGGACCTGTTTACCAAATTTCAACATTTTCAACCAATTTATTCTCGAAAAATCCAAGAAAAACTCCGGAAAATAGTATATCTTCCAAAATAAAATAAATATCTCCCAAATTAGTTCATCTATAATGTCCCTGAACCATTGAATTTACAGTAAGAATTGGTAATATGAAGGCGGAAGATATGCAACCCGCAATACATCTACAATTTAAAAAAACTGATAAGTGGCGTAATCTTGAACGGAATCCTAAAATATTTCAATACAACATTTCTAGACCTTATCTGAACCTGCCTACCAAATATCAAAATTTTCTACCGATTGGTTCTCGGAAAAATTAAGAATACGCCGAAAAACTATAGAAAAACTCAAATATTTGGCGTATCCTTGAAAAGTTTCTAAAATCCGTTCTTAGCGCGCGTCTAATAGTCCAACTGAACATGCCTGCCAAATTTGAACGCATTCGGTTCAGTGGATTTTTAGTTCTGGTCCCCTCAAGTTTAAGTTTGCTTGGAAAACCCCGGCATAAATCACTTCAAGATTATTATTAGTTAATGATTTCATTGTCATTTTTAATCAATCAAACACATTGGTACACGATTATAACCAAAACTGTTCCTCTACCAATAAAATTATACAATCAGTCCAACGTCAGATTAAGTCAGATCATAAAGTTTAATTACTAATTTAGACGTCAATATACACAATAAATGAGATATAAGATACAAAATACACAACACATGTGAAAATTGAACTTTAAACTTAGGGATATTTAAAATAATTGACAAATAAAATAAAAAAATCAAATACTCTTTTCAAAAAACTTTAGAAGTATTATTTTTTACAGACATTTTTCGGGACTAAGCCCATTCATTTTAACCACTTTTTTCATTTCATTTATCAACAACACATGTGTATTGACCTATATTCTGAATTACATAGTTTACCCTAAATTTATCATGTTATCACTTATTTACCTTACCATATCTGTTAGATACTGGATAATATGAAATTGAAATAAATAATATTCTAATAAATAATGAGCTTAAAAACTTCCTAGGTATAATTGAATATTGGTTCAAAAATTATTGATTTCGTCTCAAATTGTGGATCAGAATATTTCCTACGATTGAGACCAAATAAATAATTTTTGAACCAATTTGACCCGAGCTGGAGTCATTTTCTCATCTTGCCAGAGGCTCTGCTTTGCTTGGACAGACTATAGGAACTCTCTTCTATTCACAAATACAATCACATTCACACTCTTCTAGGGGGAATTCCCACCTGTCAATTTTGTACACATTATCATTATATAGTGTAATAATTCTTATTTTATTTTGTTAATCAAGAAAAATTACATTTATTGTGTTATCATATGTTTCATAAATTGAAATTGCAAACATTGTGAATAACATACCTGCACAAATTTATACCAGTTTCTTTGTAAAAACTTCTCAAATCGTCCAAATTTAAAATATCACGATCCGGACATTTTTCAACACATATATCCATTGATTGTCCAACATTGGCAACATTGAAAAAGAAAAGGAACCTGAAAATAAAAACAGAACATGCGATGAATTTCTTCTTTTAAATAATTTAAAAGTAGTCAAAGTCAAATAAGTCAAAGCTTATTGCATTCAACAAAATCTATTGGAATTCTGAATTTCAATAATATTTTAATATAATTTCAATAGTAGTTTGTTGATGACTCGAGTCAAGTCGACTTGATTGGAAAGATAAGTCAGATTAAGCAGTTGATAGAGAAGCTGAGAGAATATTCAAAATTGCAACAATCAAGAACTATAAATTAAAATAGAAATTTAAAAAAGAAGCAATCTATTATTAAAATTAATAATTAGTTCATTTACCAATAATGGGTTTGATTTTTTACAAATAAAAACTATAGGCTAATAATTGGAACAGTAGTTTAAAAAAGGAACCATTTGTTCTTAAAATTGATAATTAGTAGTTTTATTAAAAAAAGAACGAATTGTGGTTACCATTTCAACGTATTTTCCCGATTAAATTTACCAATTTACTTGACTTGTGGTCAGGTTTCAACGATTGCTAAAAAGCGCTTACATTTAATTTGCTTGTTTTTAATAGTTTCCCAGAGTCTCTAAATAGAGTCTAGATTAGATTGTCAAAAGATGCATAAATACATGACTAAATTGAATCATAGAGAAGGGATAAGAGATGTCTGCTACCCTTTCTCTATGATTTAGAATATGCTTAGATTGGGAACTTCTATAAAAAAAAACTAATAAACAAAATAATAAATATGTTTTACATTATAGTTGAATTGAATTAACTTTTAAATCCGACTGGAGGGGAGTCCTCTCTTCAATGGGAGAGAGAGAGTCGGCTGAGCCAATAGAAACGAGAAATGAGAAAATACTACACGCGCTGTTGCCAGCTTTCACTCCCATACGCATAGGTGCATTTTTACAAATTCTTCGAGCGAGGAGGAGCTACTAGATTAGCTTGTCTGTGTCTAGTGCGTGTATTGAGGCATTCGAGTAAATTGTCGTATCAATGAGGCAACGGCAACACTGCGCCAGCTCAATCCCCACAAGTTGCGTCTCCCCAAATCCAAAAGTAACTTCAAAACGACTATAATTCGAATTTCTTCCCTCACCAACGAATCGAAAAATTTGCCCCACTCTCGAGATTTATTGTAATGGGAATTTTAGTGTAAAATCACTCCTGCCAACCTACCGCTGGTGAGATGTGATGAGTGACAGATGGTAACAGTGGGTCTTTTTTCATTTCGACTGCTGGCAACATTGAACAGTTGCCATTTTGAAGAAATGTCAACCAGGCTATACACGATCATTATCACCAAAAACATTCATGTCTACTTCAAAAATTTATTTTATCAATTTCAACCATTTAGGACTAAATATTTTTCTCTACTTTCAATAATTTTAACTATTTTGTATTTTGTCAACTACTCACTTTTTATCGGTCATATTCAGTCCTGTTAGCGAGAAATTTCCAATTTTCTCATTGTATTCAGCACCACACGTATTTCCAAAGCTGTCATATCCATTCACCAATCGCCTTGGATTTCCATAAGCCAGAGCAAAACCAGCAATCATAATCTGTTGAAAAATAAATCAAATTTACTTAAATGTGTTGTTGTAAATGATGAATTCACAACACTAAATCGAGGCAATCCAGCTGCTAGACAATGTAGGATTGGTGCGGAGGCTCAAAAGAAGGAAACCATTTGAATTAGTGAAGTACAAGTGGTTTTCAGTGAAAAAAGCAGAGCAGTGTTAACATAGCTCCTTATAGCTCACAGAGCAGCCAAATAGGTGTACATAATAATTATTATTAATAAAAGTAAGATATTCTATTGAGAATTTCATTGTGTTTCATTTATTGATCACTATTCATTAGCCATTTGGTGACCATTGCTCTAGAGGGTTCGATGTTTAAGAAAATTCACATAGAAAAACTTTCATTTATGATTAGTAAGATAGGTTAGATAAAATTTGCTCATTAGTCTCAAGACTAGATAGCAATAGTACTTAGGGATAAAAAACAACACTAAATCTGTTCCAAATAACATTCATTTACCCATATCAGTTACAAATAGTAAATATATTTTCATGTATCACTTGAAAATACTTTAATAATCATTTTACAGTTTAATCCATTCAGAAACAATAATTTATTAAATTGGGGTGGAATACAAGGGCACCTAATAGGATAAATTGAGTATTTCAAATGATGTTATATCACGGGTAAGTTCCACCTCGCCAATATGTACTAAACCAGATACTGGTCATCCATCCAAGAGAAGAGCACAGTTTTTGTGAATCAACTCCACGATTACTAAGTAATCATCCTTACCGAGTGGCTAATACTCAGTTCATAGGTTTAATTCAATATACAATTATTATCAATTTCAAGTATGAATGGTTTATTCCTTGGATATTAAAATTTTATCGTTTCTAAGTTGACCACAGGTGTGATCGAGATCGAGTTTAGATTTTATATTAAAAGAAGATTCAGGTTCATTTACTTTATTTATGTAAATTACAAAAATACATCGGCTCAAATCCTATATTATGTAAATTAATATGAAGACTGAGAGAACATGATTGAACAAACAGAATTCTAAGAACAATTCATTATCAATTGTTTGATAATCCTCACTGGCGGTCAGTGATGACCAGATGATCAGTTCATCACTGACGGCTCGTGCCCACAAATAGGTGAAGTGCCCGTATCTTTTACTGTACAGCACTTCACCAGTTTCGTGGGCACGAGCCGCCAGTGAATTGATACTGAAAGAGAATGCATGAATTCATACCATAAGAAACCAGAAAGAGACATAGACTGCCAGCCAGAATACATCAGTGCAACCTCGCACCTTTGGCCTATCCGAGGGGGGATCGGGCTCGTCATCTCCCCAGCAAGCCATTCTGAAAAATATACATACAAGACAAACTTTAATAGATTTAAAATTGAGTTGATAAGTTTGTAAGAATGATTATTATTTGAAATTGATTGATTTTGTAGTCTGGGGAGGCATTGTTCATACCCAGACCCGGCACTAACTGGAACGGGACACGGATATGATTATGATGATTTACATTACTACAAGACGCGGGCACATGATGTAATTAAAACACGCAGTTTTATGGAACAACGCGAATCACAAATTAGCTGACCTGTGTGCATTACTCTATAACTATAAAACCCCGTGTTTCCATTGCGTCGTGGGAACATGTGCCCGCGTGAATTTTGAAGTAGGCCTAATGAAAACGTCCCTGTAATTTGTTTGCAGAAACAGATGAAATTTAAAATTCAGAAATTCAATACCTTCTGCTTTATTTATTACCCACACAAAACACGAATCCAATAATATTACACAAAACACCTAACTAGTATAAGATTATATTCAAATTAGATTTATCTAAAGAGTTTTCAACATTTCTATTACATTGAATTTAACATTTTCTATGAAGTACTCTTTCAGTTTTCCAGATAACTCTGTTTCATCAAATTTTATTTTTTATAAAGCGGTAAATTAAGTACTCTTGTTGGTAGAATCTGTTTCAAGCTTAAAGCTGTGACTTTATCAATCATAAATATTTTGAAATGCTGACTCAAATCTTCGCCGTTATTCAAGTGGCACCATTTTCTTATGACATCAGTTTAAAAATTGAATTAGTAATGATGTGATGAATAGTTTCCTATAATAATCAAATGAAAATTGTGAAGTATGTAATTGATTGTTCAATAAATTTAAAGTGTTTCCAATCATTTTGAAATGGATATAAAATAATGCTATAAGCTAGCTTAGGCTGAAAGGTGTCTATTTCGAGTGACTTAACTTCCTAAAAACTGATGCAAAGAATCTACCGTCTTTTCTGATTTCAAAAACATTATTTATAGGCTATTTATTTTATATTTTAAACATTTTAATATTTTAATAATAACTATAATTGAAAAAATCAGCTGTTGGAGCGCACAAGGAGCAGACGAAACCGCCCAACTTTTTGGCGTCAGCTATAATAATTAATTAAATAATTATTGAATTAAATCATCCATTATAATATTATTGAAATAGGTGTTATATTTATGTAAAAAATATTTATTTCATTTTATGGATTGTAATTTGTTATATGGGGCTACCAATTATGCTAAAATTAACATCGACGTACCCTATTTTGTATTCTATTAACGTAGCCTATTTAATATTTTATTTACGGATTTCCAATAAATGATAGCTTAATGAAGACAATGGAGAGAATTGATGCAAGGCGATTAATGTAGCCTATTATAACTGACCTACCTACTTTGACCTACATGACCAAATTGATATAATAAAATAATAGAAAAATAAATAAGACCTTTACATTATTCTAAATTTAATGTACCATTGATATCTTACTGGCAATTGATCTAAATATAAAATTAATTTGTTCATCAAAAAATCAACTGTTAGTGAATACAAAGAGACATTCGTCTTTTTAAAATTTTCAATATTTTAGAAAAGAGATACCGCAGCTAAAATCAAGGACACCACATAAGCGCTTTCTATGTCAAGCTTATTTGAACCTAGATAAGTCGGATGCCACTCCTCAGATTTGAAGAGGTACAGATTCCAATGAATTATATCATTTAAAAATGAACCATTACATTGGGTAGTGCTACAGAAATTGCACATAATTTCGTTTTCAAAACTTTATAATAAAAGTTAGCTTATACAGGGTTCGCCAATGAAGTGGGACGATTTGAATGAGTTTGAGAAATTATATTTTTGTAATTTTATCATAAATAGAAAGTAGAAACGTAGCCATTTAGTGTACAATAAGTGAAAAATCATTTTTTGAATACATCATCCTCCAAATGTCCTCCATTGGAATCTATGCACTTTCTATGCCTGGAAGTTTCCCATGACATTTCGCAGCATATTGAGTGGTATTGTGGTATTCCTCCAATCTCATCTCGAATATGTTATATCCGTTGTTTTAGAGCTGGGATAATTCTGAGTGGATCTCTTTAAAAAAATCTCGTTTTTAAGTAGCCCCATAGAAAAAAGTCACAGGTTGATAAATCTGGAGAGCGAGGGGCCAAGGGATATGCCCGTTTCGAGAAATGACGCGGCTTGGAAACAAAACATTCACAGCATTCATGGCAATTCTCGCAGTGTGGCTTGTTGTTCCATATTGTTTGTTCATTCAATAGAAAACGGACGAGGTGTAAGAAAGAAGTTATGAATCATTTCGATGTAACGCTCAAAGTTGAGTTACAGCAAATCTACCCGTTTCTTTCAGGCCCGGCTGCAAAAGTGCATAGATTCCAATGGAGGACATTTGGAAGATGTTATATTAAAAAAATGATTTTTGACTTATTTTACACTAAATGGCTACATTTCTACTTTCTATTCATGATAAAAAATACAATTTCTTAAACAACCTGTTGCTTATTCAAATCAAATCGTCCCACTTCATTGGCGAACCCTGTTCCTCTTCCATCCACGAATCAATTAGACTAGGCTAATTCAAAGCACATCAATAGTTAATTTATTTATCAATTGAAACTGCTTACTTGGGTTGATCACCTTTCACCTACATGTAGTCATTTAATTTTACAGTAAGAATATACTTTTAACCTACTGGAGTGGAGGACTTTTGTACTTTGAGCCTAATTAAGTAGTTTCCTTACTGTAAAATTAAAGTGTCGGTGATCAAAACAAAGTGAATTTAAGCATAGCTTCCTTTTATATATTCAAGGATGATGACAGCAGCTCGTCATGGATCAAGAAATCATCACCTTCTATTTTATTATTTATATGAATTATTCATCTTTCAACTATCAGGCTACTTGATTCTATCTATTATATAATTAAATTATTGCTCGTCAATAAATGTTCTAACACTCTTACTTCCATTATTCTTGTTCTTTTTCAAGCTGAATTATTTTTGAAACCCTGATTCAATGGTAAGATCCAATAACTCATTTTGGAACATTAGCCAGTCTGAATAATGTGTTCCCCCTTATTTTTTATAAATTGATTAAACCGTAATTATAGTTTGCATTGGCTAACTCTTGAGTGGCCCTTGAATAATAAAAGCTTTTAGATTTTCCCAGATAAAATATGTTCAAGTTTTGATGCATAGGCCTAGTACCTACCACGGATAACAGAATAGGCTACATGTGTTTAAGTATTTGTGTTACCTACCGTTTGGTCAAGGCTTTCAGTTCTTTCAATCTTTTCAAAGACAATTATAACTTTTTTTCGATTCAAAATCAACTTGCCGTACTAGACTACAGTGACCTATTCAAATTGAAGCTAGGCATAACCTATTTTACAACCATAAAATTGATTTTCTACAAGTTAAACAATTGGCAGCTACAGTCACTACTGTAGCAATCTCACAATGACTAACAACTTCATTTACATGCATTCATGACTTCCAAATTCAATGAGTTGCTAATTGAGAGTTCATCACGTTTTCTTATACAGGAAAATAGACTTCAAATACAGTATTTAAAAACTTTACCGGCTCAACAAGGTCAAATGAAAAATAACCAGAGATAAACTTACTATCAAAGAATCTTAAAATAGGCTAGGCTACATCATCAGGCTCATAATTCATGAGCATAAACCAGGGGTTCTCAAACGGTGGGTTGCGACCCCCAGGGGAGTCGCGAACTTGAAAGGAGAAAAGAAAAACAAAGAAATAATACTGATTTGTATTCAGTTTTCTCATAGTTGAGATCAATTAATTTTATGTGAGTTGGAATGATTATTGTTAGTTCACATTAGTGCATTGCGTATTTTATCAGTGTAGTGCCTATTCCAGAACAATTGATAGATATTGCAGAACTTTTCAATTGAAGTTGGTAACTTTCAATCTACATTTATAGTCTCCTCAATTAATTCAAGTTGGTAATTTGGGAAGTCACCAAAATACATTACCTTAAAGGGAGCTAGGGGGGGTCGCAGGTCCAAAAAGTTAGAGAACCCCTGGCATAAACCAACTGGAACTTATGGTGCTCAGCAACAATAAAACCAGAGTTTAAGATTATTGGATGCTCAACTGTATGTGAATTAAATAGAAAATCGCGAAATTAAACTTTTAAATTATAAAAGTTTATAAAGTATGAATTTAAAATTATAATACTATGAACTTATAAAATACCGGGCTAACATTTAGGCTATTTGATAAATTAACCTTACCAAACGCTTTCTTCAACACAAGAGCATTAGATATTATCTAAAAAGTAAGGTGAAAACATTAATTAAAAACTTACCTTGTAACCTAAACTGAACAAATTTTCAAATAACTGTTAACTGCCATAAATTATTCAGCTAAGCTTGTAATTGAAAAATCAAGAAGTGTCATTTAAAAATCAAGCTAGGGCGTTGTTTATAAACATAACCAAAGTTACATTTTTCACTTGCAGTCTGCAGCTGAACTCAAAAACTGTTCGTTTGTTCGATGACCAGAACAAACTGGTTACGAAGCAATAAATCTCAAAAAGTGGATTCTCATGCGATCTAGCGAGTGTTTTGTTAACTACAAAATTACAAAAAGGAATGCTTATGCGATCTAGCGGATTGTTTTGTAACTATTTGAAGTTAGTAACAAAATTATCCGCTAGAAAACGTGAGCATTCACTTTCTGAATATTCTAGTTGTAAAAACAACCGCTAGATCGCGTGAGTATTCACTTTTGAATTGATTCTCAACTGGCATATAAAATTTTCTTTTGCGTCCGGAAACTCAATTCTAGATAGGTACTGCTCTGATTCAGGATATATTTGATGAATTGTTATAAGTATTTTAAAGTATTTATCACAGAAATTACACAGACTATATTAAACGGGTGTTTTTTTGAGGCATAGAACTTTAAATTGCAATAAAACAAGAATGGATTACGGTATTCGATTGACAAGAACTTTTTTCATCTGAAAGATAATCTTGTGGCATTACATTTTTAAAATGATTTATGACATAATATCTGGTAACAAGCTTCGCTCTGGAGCTGTGGCCGAACTGATGAATTACATAAATATGTTAATGTGAAAAATTAAGGAACCTCCTTGTAAAAAATAAATTCAAAATTGATATGATCACCTCTCACAATTTTTTGACAGTCATGAACATGTGTTATAGACTTGAATGAAACTCCATTCACTCCAGCTGGATTGAGTTTGTCAGCTAACGATAACAGCCATTATACGCAGTACTTGGGATAATAATAATATTCGTGTAACCTGGCTGGCTCAGGTCTGGTGTCAGAGTTTTCAGGTCACTCCTGATCAATTTCAGGGCCTCTGACATGACTTAACGACTGTTTTTAGGCAGCCGGGACCGACGGCTTAACGTGTCCATCCGAAACACGGGAAAGTGGCCTGAGAAAAATTCCTGGTCTGACCTGGGTTTGAACCCGGGACCTTTGGGTTGCAACGCCTAAGTACTTGGGATTATGCCTGAATAAGGATTTTTTTATTCTTTTATTAATCCTGCCAGAGAGTTTTCCCAGACATGAGACCTGGTGCAATCTTATTTTTCCATCACTGTTATATTACATTTCAAATTTCAAGAAAATCGTTGGAGCCGTTTTCTAGATCCTTGGTTCCACATACAAACATACATACAGAAATTACTCGCTTAATATAATAGGATGGCTGGCTCGGATGTAGTCAAATCTGGATGTCCAATTTTTTATTACTTTTTCTAACATTTGTGGCAGATTACACCAGCATATTCCATGTAGAGCGCACCAAACAGTCAGTTTTTCTGGATGTAAAGGTGTTTTGACATACATTTCACTTCAAATGCGACAGTTTTGTTTGTTGTTGTTGCCATTCGGCTCGACCAGAAGCACGCTTCATCGCTAAAAAAAATCCTAAATCGCTAAAAAAGAAAATCGGGAACAACGGCTATCTCGTTTTGAGCCCATTTGACGAATCTATGTCTTGCTTGATGATCGTTTGGCTTCAATTCTTGCACGAGTTGATTTTGTAAGCATGCAAACCAAAATCCTTCCGCAAAATCTTCCATAAAGTGGATGGACACAGATCCAATTCCTGTGCTCAATGCGGCGAATGGCTCATTCGCGTTTTCCTCAATGCTACGCTCTAACTTACACCTATAGCTTCTTCTGCACCGCACTGGGGATGCGAGTTATCATTAAGAGTAAACGTGGTGCGAAAACGGTCGATGGGTATTTGAATTAACTGCACTGACAGACGGTTTTGTTGATGATAAAATGGACGTAGAACCATAATTTTCGAAATAATATTGCGCTATTTGCAAGCGTTGTTCAGACGTGAGTCTATTAATGATGAATTCCCAAACTAAACTGATAATAAATAATTTGTCAAATGTTGAATCGATCACCATCTTAAACAGTAATGCCAACTTAAAGGTCTATACCTCTTAAAAAACACCCTTTATATTGAGACAAAATGTACGCAAATGTTATTGTTAGGTATATTGGATACTAGGCCTACCACAAATTTCTATTGAATGAATTACTATATTTTCAGCTTGTATAACTTATTCGTATCTATCGAATATAAGAATATGAATCAATTTCAAGCTGCTTTTTTCATATTTTCACTTGTTATAAATGTTTAGGGCCTCGCTAAAACCATACGGTACCGAATGAGACAATAATTCTCATATCTTACTGCATAGTCCAGCCATTTTATGAAAAATCAAAAATGCCTATCTTGGGAGAAAATTCAGGATGCTGCGACATTTTCGTTTATTGTTCCTTGGTCCTAGGTACCTTATAGGACAACTTAAATTCAAAAAGTAGACCTTCTATACCTTATGCTCTGAGAGTGCTCAGAAACCCACAATTTCTCATTATTATTTATTCGAGAGTAAATTTTTACCTACGCTACCTGTACTGAAGTTTTCTGCCAGAATATCATTTACTAGGTCATCAAACGACCCAACTATCATCCTTGATAAAATTGATGTCTAACGAAGCCTCTTTCTGGCATAAGGAGGCAATAAAAAGGACCCTTGAAGGATCATATGCTAATATAATTTATATAAGGACGCCCCCCAACTTTGGTGATAGTGAAATAAAATGAACAAAAATTATGGCTCATTCTTTTCAGCTCATCAAAGCTGTTAAAATGTGTAAATCACTCCAAATTTGTTAAAAATTGAAACGTTCATTCCTAATCGAGAGGACTTTCACTTTTCTCTTCATGTACCGTAGCCTACTGAGTGTAGGCTAATTTTTGCTTTCAAATTCTCGTAATTCGGTAGTATCTGATGATAAAAAATCATAATTGGTCTCAATTAAGAGAATACGTGAAGCCGTCGGTCCCGACAGCCTAAAAAACAGTAGTCTCATCATTACCCATCTCATTACCCACGTACTTGCTTAGAGCACATGAGGACCTCACTCTCCAAAATATATATGTGGTGAAAACTTAAAATATACAGTGATAGAAAGCTTCAACAAGATTTGTTAATCATTAGAAAGGAACTTTCAATTTGAATTTAGAATCGAGTGAATGAATAAAAGGGTATAGAAACACTACTAAACTGGAACATAATTTATTAATATATAATATCAATACTTATAATAAACAAAAAAAATTACGTAATAAGAGTTAATATTGTTTAAATAGTTACCGTATTATTTATGTACACATACATGCATAATAATCTGCTGGTGACAATGTTTTTCAATACATCATCACAAGTTACATTAATTTTGATTAAACTTACTTTAGATTTATCGAGTTAAAATCTTCATATTTGATTCTTAAATATCGTAATTTTATAAAATATAACTGTTGAAAAATAATTCTCTCAAGAAAATAAATCATCAATTTATTTATGTATCACCCTCCACCCCCATCTAACTCGAAAAGCTCATTTTCAAATACCACTCATACGTGAAACTTCAACAAATTTCTACACATGCCAAAACATACAAAACAATAATAAAAAAGCAGGGTGAAAAGATTAACAATATTATTGTTAAAAATGATGAGTTTCCAATTATACATTCCAGTGATTGGAAATTATTTTAGTAGTATAGAAACTTTAAAAAAATATTAATTAATTGCTAAGTTTTTTTACACAAATGATAGTATTAAACTACTTTACAATTAAACCACTGGAATATAAATATTGTGATAGATGAAATATTTTAAATTTTAAGGAACCTAATAATTTGTGTTTGTTTAAAAGAGAACATAGATTTTTATATTGCCGTATCAATTAATACGGATAGAGCAGCCTATAGAAGTATTTGCTAATAATGAAAGAGCTAAGATGTTGTCTCAAATCCACTTTATTTCTAATACAAATAAAAATTAGAAATTAAACAGAAACATGTTTTCATGTGTATTCACACATCCTTAGCTGAGTACACATGAAAAAATGTTTCTGTTTAATTTCTAAGTTTTATTTGCATTAGGAATAAAGTGGATTTGAGACAACATCTTAGATCTTTCATTACAGAATTCATTATGGAAAAATTGTACTACATCAATATTCAATCAACAAATTTCATTTGCTAATAGATTTAGTAAGACTAAATTTAGTATAATATACTAGATTTAGTATTATATAAAAGTGTAGAATAATATTTGAAAGTGTTCAACGAAAAAATATTAAACAACAAGTTTTCTAGTGACCGGAAGAGAATTATTCAGGAATTATGTTGGAAAATAATTACAGTACCAACTTAGTTATAATCCCATTAATTGAAACCACTCTTCACCATTCATGACAAAATACCAACTTTCTTAACCATACTTTAATATCTATTGAAGTCCACAACCTTCACAAGTCTCTTAAATTTAAAACAAAGACAAACATTTCTTCAAAATAATCGAACTAATCAACAAAACAAAAAATATAACCATTTTTATAAATACATTTGATATGCATTACATTACATTTTTCTGTTAAAAATGAGAGATCGATTATTATTATTTTTATAATGTAGAAGAATTGATGATTTGAGAATTCCTATCTTACACACATTGAATACATTAGTGTTCAAATTTGACTTTTGATTTTTTGATGACACTGACATAAGTTTTGGAATGTTTTTGAAAGAGGATAAAATTACAATTGGGTGATTGAAGAAAGGTTGAATCCTTCAATTGAAATAGTGGAAACCTATATTGGTAATAGTAAAAAGAAATAGAACACATAAAATTATCCTGGAATATATAGAACAATTTACAACTTGAAACCAACCAACAAGAATAATCATTTAAATTTTTTTCATATTGTAATTATGTCATTACAATCATGATTAGGATTGAAATGATAATCCCTGATACATCTGCCATTGAATGAAACAAACTAATAAATTTATTCAATTAATCAACAAATAATGTGTTCAATTGTTGAGTGAAGAAACACCAATTCAAAACCAATAACAACGGTTTCCGTTATATTCAATTAAGGAATTCCAGATGAATCTTGAACTATATTCCATTAACACACAGAAGAGTCCACTAGGACCATTTCGTGACACATTTAAATTTAATTTTACATGGATTAAAGCTTACTTTACAAACTACACTATTAACACAATTAATTTAACTATCAAAATCTATTCTCAATACTATATTTCAAGTTGCTGTAACTCTGATTAGGATAGACATTTGAAAACTCTTCTATAAACTAGCCATGCATGGATAGGCGATCATTTCATTAAGAATTTAATAACATTTAGGAACCTATACATTGAAGTTTACTAGTTAAGCATATAACATTGATAGAATTATGTTGAAGCCTAAGCGCGTGTTTTAAGCATTTGTGTGAATTTAACTGACTTGTTTTACACACCAAATGTTATTCGAGAATTTGTGAGTAACAATATTAAATACTTATTTTGTGACCGATAATGCTATATTAAAAATGTTCAAGATTCGTCATCACCTTATTTTATCGAGTTGCGTGTATATTTTACTTCAAGGTGAATAATTAAGAGAAAAAATGTTGTCAATTCAACAAAATCTCTTTCCTATTCACCTTAAAATATAGAAGTTCCCAAACATATTTGTAAATTTTAATTTCACTTTAGACAATCAGTCACTGAGTATATTTTTGTGAAGCACAGAAACAAATGAGACTTTACACACCAGAGCCAAGTATAGTCTGTTCAAGCGAAGAATGCATTCTGGCAAGATGGGAAAATGACTGTAACTCGATCAATATTTGTTCAAAAATCATCAATTTGATCTCCAATTGTAGAAAATATTCTGCTCTACAATTAGAGACCAAATTGATAATTTTTGAACCAATATTGACCGAGTTAGAGTCATTTCCCCATCTTGCCAGAATGTCTTCTTTGCTTAGAGACTATAAGCTAATGAAACCAAAGAAACTGACGGTTGGTGAATGACTGTTTTCAATAATTATATTATAAACTCATTAATATACATAAACTCATAATATTATTATTAATTATATTATAGACTCAGTTCGGACAGTCGGTGAGCGGTCTGTGACAGCATAATATAAGTCCAGAGTGATCTCAACAAACCGTTTCTCTCTCGCAGACCACTTTCAGACTGCCCTGACAGAGCTAAGCATCAAAATCAGGCATTCGCCAGGCGTCAGCTATATTCTTTACTATTATAGCTTCTTAAACATCAGCTATATTGAGATAGTATTCCATTACTATTTTTTAAATTATTACAGGAAGTGTTAGTGTGTGATGATTTTCGGCTTTTAATTTTTTAATTAATTTTCCTATTTTAATGAAAGTTTGGAACTATTTTGTGTTTTTCGGATCAACCCTTCAAAATTCAAAATTTTAAAATTATTATCACTTTAAGATCATTTCTTTGAGTGAGAAAACTTCGGCTGAAGAAGAAATTTGGACTTGTAACCTCAAATTTTGGACTATATTTTAATGAAAATTGTGTTTTGAAATACCAAGGGCTATGCCTGTTCTTTCAACCGATGTGTGTTTTTCCAATAGATTACTAAATAAATAAATATTATTCTCAAGTCTGTTTGAACAGTACCATCAATTTGAAAGCTTCACAAAAACATGTACAGTGTACTGCTCAACTATTATACACGCAACTCAAGGTTAAACGCAAAAGACACAGACTGTAAGCAGAGTAGGTTATGTCTCTAGAGGAGTAATTTCCATTCGAAAATTTCTTAGAACCTCCATATTACACCAAGTGTAAACATACCAAAATACAAAAATATTCAAAACAAATATGTATTTAGGACTGTTTATAGAAATTTAATTCAGGACTTTTTATAGAAATGTATTCCCGTTCGATAGTCTGCAAATAGTTTGTGACTTTTGCGCCAAGCCTTTGAACTTCTCTCACCCACATTCTAATAAACTGTACATTTGCTGAGGAAACAATCACTAGAACTATTTAAAAGTTTTCAATCAAAACAAAGTAATAGGAAATTTGTTTCAACTATCTATACACCGTAGATGAAACACATAAATTCCTAATCAACAATTAATTATTATTACTTGGCTACATTGAAGATTCGAGTCATTATAGATAGTAGTTAAAGAGGTTGATAATAAATAATTTAATTATTATTAGTAATAAGATACTTTGAAAGAAGTAAAAAATTGTAACAGGTCGTATAACGTTTTTTTGCACTGAATTTTTTATCAAAACTGGGAGTGAAACACTGCATTAAGCTATGCCTGGTTTTTGCTCTATCATGTCCTCTATCATCGAGGTAAGTGGAAGAGAGGGCCGGCTGCGCCCTAACTTCGCCCTCCCTATTCTATTATTTTTGTCATCAGTTTGTCATTGAATAAATAAATAAATGACTGGATTATAGTCATAATTTAAATCATATTTATTTTAGAGAGAACTTATTAGTCTATTGTACCAAATAATTCAATATTCTGCAGCTTGAATGTTGAAATTTTGAATTTTCAAGAGTATTGTTTTACCAGGAACTTACTTGATCAATTAAGAATTTTCGCAACTCATTACTGTTCTCAATATTCATTAATCAAAATCTGAATTGTTTGAATTCAATTAAAATTTGAATCACTTTCAGCTCAATTATAATGCTTCCAATGCTTCCTATTAATAGTAGAGAGTTCTTAAAATATAAATCTAAATTTGGTTCCAATATTGTTGATAAAATTTGATTCCTCCATTTTGATTATCGTAGAAGTCACTATTCACTAGAAAATATTGAAATTGTGCGAAGTAATTTTAATAAAAAACGTTAGTAAACAATAAGTTATAAGATGAGTTATAAAAGGTTATTGAAATAGCCTTTTGGGTAGTTGTGAATGTTACATTGTGGTAGTTATCTAAATCTGGTCGTTTTTTATTCATTATCGGATAGGATTATTAATATTTAATTTTCACCTATACTTCACTATTGTATGCAGTTTTCGATTTTAAAATGGAATTAGACGAATCAAGTCTTACATAATGACAATCGATACAAATTTAATTAATAAAAAAACAGTATCATCCAATCGTATACGTTTTTTCTATACAAACAAATAAACAAACGTTTTTGTATAGTTTTATGTAAACTCTATTAAAATTTCAGTGTATAATTTATTTATTTTTATTAACTTATGTAAATGACTCGAATCTGCAATTTTATTACGACTGTTATTACAAGATGCCTGCATAAAACATCAACAATTATGCTGTTGAATTTGTTCCTCAGAGGAAACACTAGGAAGTGTGAGTTAAATGCAAGTAATTACAATATTTTTCTGCATACTAGAATAATTTCACATAGTGCATCATTTTAAACTTGGCGGCAAATACAAATTTCTGCATACTAAAATGTCACATAGTGCATAGTTTTGAACTTGGCGGCAAATTCAAATAAGCGATCACCATTGGCCAGAGGTTTGCACCAATGACAGTAATAGGCGGGAAATAATAGCGTGATAGTGAGGAACAAGACAGTGAAAAGAATGGAATTGTCTAATACCAATAGGTTGACGATGATAACGAATTCAACAATTTAAAATTTACACTTTCATCAGAGATTTCAATTTATTAAAACACACAAAAGACAAAATAATACAATAAATTTCAAAAACAAATATACATAACAATGACACATTAAACAAAAACACAGGCTTCATGGTTGGGTGTGCTGGGAAGAAAAGAGAGAAGAAATAATACCTAACCAACTATGGTTTCCCATGTAATAGGCAGGTAAGATGAAGAGATAGGAAGGAATGGGAAGGGGTAAGACGTTGAGAAAAAAAAGTAAGGAAGAAAGAATACAGAAGGAAGAACAAGCAAAAAGAATGGTGAGCGAGTCCACTTTTAACCGAGAGGAAAAAAAATCATAACTAAAAAAAAAAATCATTTTAAATGTTTAGATGTTGTGGAACTATCCATAATTTGATGATGATGCCCTAAGCATTGAAACTCAAGTAATTATGGCATTTTAAATAAACTTTGTGGATCTGACAACCTTTGTTTTCACTTACCTAAATTTAACATTTGTGTTTTCCATGAAATTTTTCAAGTATGGAAATTCTGAAATTCACAGAAATTCAGGCAATGTAGGTACTTTTTTATTGGGAGCAGAAAAGTATCTCCATCAAGAAAATTTATTTTCAATACTGGATTATGATTTAGGGGAATCCCAACTCAGCAAATATCAGCTTATAGTAATTATTTTTCTTACTTCAATTCTTGAGGAGCTCAGCATAGAAAGATTGACAGTGAATACTTTTCAACAAATTAGATTGGATTTTGAAATTATTTTGCTCAACATACTTAATCCAAAGTGGAATGGCTAAAAGTACAAGCCGCCAGGTAAAACTGAGCTTACAAAAACTGTACTTTTTTGTACTATTATAGCTTGATCCCTTCAGTTAATCTCCTTTCACACGCCAATATTTTTGTACGTACGGCGTTTTTTGCCTTCCTTATAAATTTCATCTGATTGAACAGAACCTAGCAAAGACGACATAGGCCTAGATAAATGGACAGTTTGGTATAGTCTGTCCAAGCAAAGAAGACATTCTGGCAAGACGGGAAAATGACTCCAGCTCGGTCAATATTGGTTCAAAAATTATAAATTTGGTCTCGAATTGTAGATCAGAATGTTTCATACAATTTGAAACCCAATTTGAAGCAATATTGACCGAGCTGTAGTCATTTTCCCACCTTGCCAGTATGTCTTCTTGATCAGACTATACTATTGTTAAATTACATTCAAGCTAGTTATCAAATAAAGAATTTATTTTGTATCATCGTCAACCTGCTACTACTAAAACTGAAAGAAATAACTTACACAGCCACAACTGCACTAAAAATTTGACATGGCAAGATTAATTAGTGGGATACTATAAGAAGAGACATAAGACGTAGCTTGAAAGGCCTCAACGGTATATCAATCACATGAGGGCTGGCCCTACCAAACAATTGTTACCTCCGTTCTTCTTCTTCTTTTCCTTCTTTTTCTTCCTCCATCTTTTTCTTCATCTTCTCTCCTCCTATTCTTCGTCTTCATCATTTTCTTTTTCTCCTCCTCCTCCTCCTCCTCCTCCTCCTCCTTCTTCTTCTTCTTCTTCTTCTTCACCAGGGGCGTCATTTAAAAAAAAATGTTTAGGGGGGGGCAAACACCAGGGGAATGGGAGTATGTAACATCTACTAAGGAAAAGGGGACCGGAGTTTCCCCCGCAAAATTGTTCAAATTATTATTACTGTAGTACACTTGGATGCAGGCTAATTTTATGCTTCCGTTCACATATTAAAAGTATCAATAAAATAATATTATTCATTATTAACAAGTAGATATTATTATTAATGTATCGATAAAATTATATACAGAGTGGCTAAAAGTAGGCCCGCAGTTATTTCTTCATTGGGCCTTTTGAGAGTGCCATTTTTCAACCCAATTATATTACAATAATATTCACTCTAAATATCCTTTTTTTAAAGAATGACTTTTTAAAAGTCCAGTAATAATTTTCATTATTTCTCAATTCCTTGGGGGCCTAGGACCCCCCCCTTCAAAATAACGCCCCTGTTCTTCACCAAGTTTTCATTTCCCTTCAAACCAACACCTCCTTATTCTCTCCCTTCCTTCTTCTCTTCGCCTTCTTCTCCCATCTTCTTTGTCTCTTTCTTCTTCTATAGGTCGCCCAGGGCCGGTATGATCTGACAATAAATGTCGATTCCCTTCAGAAAGACATTCTCGTTGAGAAACTCGTTGTGGTCATGCAGAAGTACCGGAGTGTGATTCATGGGAGAGAAGCCGAAAGCTGGTATGCCAAGCTGTGGAACAGACAAACTGCATTATAAATCACATCACATACAGAGTGGCGCTGAAAACTGGAAATTTTCAAATAACCCAACAAATATTTTACAAAACATTTTTAATGCTGAAAATGTGTTAGTCAAAAGTGGAATTTTTAGAAAATCGATCACTTTTAAAAATCACATCTGTTGAGAGATGTCCATTGCGCCTAACACATACATTCAATCGATTTTGGAGACTAAAATGTATCATTCCCGGCTCTAAATTCACTGCTCAAACTGACCGGCTCTAGCCATCACAAATCTATTCACATAACTATAAGTTATGAATTTTCACCATGTTATAAGGGCTACAAATGTGTATTTAATCAATAAATAATGAAAATCGCTTGAAAAAGGGTAAATTTCACTATTTTATTATTTATTACACATTTTTAGCCCTTGTAACATAGTGAACTTTAATAATATAGTTATGTGAATAGAGTTGTGATGACTACAGCGCGCAGCTAGAGCCGGGCATCTCGAGCCGCTTGAGAATGATACCTTTTAGTCTTCAAAATCGATTGAATAAATGTGTTAGACGCAATGGACAACACTTAACATATGTGATTTTTAAAAGTGATTTTCTAAAAATTCCACTTTTGAAACATTTTCATCATTAAATGTACAACATTCAAAATATTTAGGATATCTATACGATAACAAACAAATACAACGGAGTATCAAAGGATGTAACTACAGTCCGAACTATCAGTGGATAAGAGCTCTCAAGCCACCGAGACACAATTCAATCGTGAGAAAATTTGTACTTCAACATCAAAAAGCTCTGAACTAATTAAAAATTCCCAATTAAAAATTACATTAGAACGCCGATTAACCGAATTGCCAATTATCCGAATCGGTTATAAACGTAGTAGAAGATTAAACACCAGCGTTTACAACGTGATCATAGATTTTCTTACTTTTTCCGAATTGTACTTACTTTACTGAAGTTTAGTACAGTATTTGTTTTGCTTTCCACATTAATATTTAACATCACTACACTGTAATTTTTAAATGTGATAAAGTTTATTCCAAGTTTAAGACATTGTTTTTCTTTGATACAATACTTCCATGTCCAATTATCCGAATTGATCCCGGCCCTAATTAGTTCGGATAAACGGCGTTCTACTGTAACAATAATGTGGACATGCAATTGAAGTATAATAGTACATATTTTTTGTTTTACTTTTTTTTTTAAATTAAAACATCAATGTTCAAAATAATAGGCTCCTTGCTTTAGCCATGAACAAAGATTTAATTTATTAAACAAATTGAAAAAATTCTACCTACTATAGAATAAGCTTTGAGAACTTTACAACAGTAAAAATTTCAACTTGAATACTTTGATAACTTTAAAAATCTGTACAAACCTCTCTCACAAATCGACTATCCGTCCCACCAGGAAATATCTCCGGCTTCAGTTTCAAACCCCTGAAAAATGGTTGAACAAAATAATTGACCAACAATCAGTTGATTTTTTCTAGTACCTATCTAACATCAAAACAATGAATTATAATAATAAGTATCGAAACACATTGTGAAATCAATCTCAAATTAATTCAGTAATAGGCCTACATATATAATTTTCAACAACAAATCTTGAATAATCAAGTTCAGAATGAGTTTCTCAAGAATCAATGACGTTTGCTACAAAGCACTCATGTAGCCGAACAGTAAATGGTTGAAGGAGAAAGAAAAATTATAATGGAAAAACATTAAAATATATAAAACAATAAATAATTAGAATATAAAAACATTAAAAATGGTGATAATAGTTTTTCAAAAACGTGAGATATAATCATAATCATATTTTTAAGGTAGGTTTCCATTACTACAAACACAGAGGACGGATAAAAGTAGCACGGGCACATGTTCCGTACGATTTGGCTGGTGCGGAACGTAAAAAAATGGCGGACTGTGTGTTAAATCATAGGACCGATTTCGTTCCGGTGGTATCACCGACGACCACGACCAACAGCCGCATTCGATGATGACCTTACTCCTCCAGATGCAGTCTTCCGACCAGTCGCAGTGGATTCTAACCTCAAATATTTTGGGAGACTTGGAGAAGATGTAGTAAGTTATAATTGAGATAACCAGGAGGAAAATATTGATAATTATGAGGGATATTTATATCAAAGTAAATGAAATTTTGATTCAAATAGTACCAAAATAGAGTAATTTTTATTTCTCACTAGTAGATCTGGATATCATGAAGGCAGATCATTGCAACTGAGTCGTGCCAAAGAAAATGGTTCAGATGCAGCCGTATGCGTACATTGCAGCTGACGGTCGTTACATTCCGCACCAGCCAAATCGTACCTTAAGATACAATAGAAACACGTAGTTGTATAGAGCAACGCAAGTTGATTTTTTTTTGCTTTGCTCCATATAACTACGTGCTTCTATCACTTTTTGTGCCCGACATGTGTCCACGACTGGAAACCTACCCTTAGGTTGAGGCCGCACTGCCGGTGGGCAGAGCCTGGAGGGTGGAGGGTAGTTGGTAAATCTATAGAACATACACACCATCCACAGTAATACATCGTATGAATGGTATGACGTCATACTGTTTTTTGAGGTTATGTGTATTTAAGAATTTCAAGATGGCGGCTGAACACATACCATTCATACGATGTATTACAGTGGATGGTGTGTATGTTCTATAGATTTACCAACTACCCTCCACCCTCCAGGCTCTACCCACCGGCAGTGCGGCCTCAGCCATACTGAGAAAATAAACAGTTGTCCTTCTAAGCGAAACTTCGGGTAGAAATATATTACATAGAAGAGTTATAAGGAAAGGCTGAAAATAAGGAATATCCCATACAGTATATTCACTGTATGTGAGTTTCCTACACAAAAAATTCATAAAACAGCACCAGGTAAGATAAGTAGCGAAACTAAGGGGAAAGGGGTTAAGTTATATAAAATAATGTACACGTGTTACGGATTTAAATTCATATTTGAATTTTCAATTTTTAGAATATGTGTAACGTTAAAAATCAAATACTATAGGCCACATTAAAATTTACACAATGGTGTTTTGAAAAGGAGTAATATCATTTCTAATCATCATCATACCTCTAATTACCCACGCACAAGCCTAAGAGCTCATGTGGGCATCACCCTCCGAAAAATTATAATCAAGTGTTAGACACATGATTTTGTGCGATACTCTAATAATCACAATTATGAAAAAAATGTTAGTTGATAAAATTTGAACAAAAATTGGAATACCACAAAAATAATTTTCAACCAAAAAAACTAAAATTATGAAGAAGGGAAAGTTTGTCAATGAAATTTTTAAAAATCGAAATAAAACAAAAACTCAAGTCAAACCTACATAGCATCTGTTTGTTTAGTGAATGCCTTCCACCATAAATTAGTGTCATCCAGGGAGGTAGTTACAGTGGGGGGCATTTTTACATTTATGTCCGGGTAAGTTCCCCCTCCAGCCTCTTTGCAAACGTCCTAAACACAAGTTTAAACAAAAAATAATTAAATAACTGAAAAGTACAATATTGAAACGATTATCGCGTTTTATTGGAAAATGAAATTTGGAAAATTGAAACAATAGTTGAATTTGGGGGTAAAGCTGAAAAAAATAAATAAAAATTATTGAAATAAAATTAGAAATGACTTACAAATTGCTAGCGACAGTTTTGAAACACTGCCACCAAAAATTGTCATTGCCAATTGATGTGACTTTTTTCTTCCATTCCTTACGTTGGAATTCAACCCATGTGCCATCTCCTACTTCATCACATACAGCCTAATAAAATGATAAAATAATTGCAATAAACAGAGAAGGAGAGATTGGGTGATTAAAAATGGAAATCAAATTACAAAAATAAACGTATAATTATATCCTAATCCATCACATACATCCTAATAAAATTATAAAATAATTGCATTAAACAGAACAGGATGAATAGTATATTAACAAAAGTAATGAAATTACAAAAATAAACGCATAAATCCTTGTCCGAGTAGAAAGAAAAATTTACTGGAGAACTGCATTCGAAAATAAATTATTTTATTGATGTAATTTCAAAGGAATTAACAGCAGAAGAATAAATTTAAAAAATGAACGCATAAATCATTGTCTGAAGAGTATAGTCTGCCCAAGCAAAGAAGACATTCTGGCAAGATGGGAAAATGACTCCAGCTTGGTCAATATTGGTTCAAAATTTGTAACCATGGTCTCAAATTGTAGGAAACATTCTGATCTACAACTTGAGCCCAAATTTATAATTTTAAAAACAAAATTGACCGAGCTGGAGTTATTTTTCCATCTTACCAGAATGCTTTCTTTACTCGCACAGACTTGGACGTACTTCTTTTCTGAAATAATAAACACATTGTTGGAAAAAACTCAAAATGACTTCACGTTATGAATAAAGGTAATTAATTCACTCACTAACATTAAACAGAAATAGTTGTGAATAAATAAAATACGATACGGTAAAGGTAAACCTACAAATAAAGTGTTTCTTTCAATAACTTTTAACAAAAATACGTTCTCATGATCTCAAGCATGAAGAAGTAACAATGTTTCAGGTAACATACACGTGAATTATGAAAATTATTTGAATGATTGAAGTTGATATAAAAAAATATGCATATGGCTTTTTTGTGTGGAGCTACCCATAAGGGTAAGTTCCACTCGCCTTGGTCACAATCTGGTCACCCATCCTAAATCAGTCCATAGTGTTTGTGACTTATCACACATTGAAGTTGATAATTAGAATGAGTAAGACGATTTAATATTACAAACAATTACATTCTTTAGCAATGGATGATCATTTATTAAAAAGCAATCTTACATTTATTAGAAAGCAATTTCAAACTATTAATAAACATGCAGCATACTAAACTAACAAACACTATACAAAGCAGATCTTTGAAATAGAAATGAGTAAAGATGTGAGCTCACGTGATACATATTTCCTTTCAATACGATACACAATATGACACTTGTATCAAATGAACTAATCGAATTAGAATGTATCATTTACGTGTGACTAAAGGCTCTACCTATTTTTTTATTTTTACTCTCATTTATTTTTGATAAATGACTGATAATTTAAACAGATGATGGTCTATGATCGTTACATTTTAAACAAATTATATTTTCATAAAGCATATATTCACGAAAGGAAATCGAATCGTTGACACATTGATATAATACAGGTACGAGTACATAAAAATCTATGCAAAATCGCAGTAAGCATTGAAATGAGAATACTGTACAAAATAAATCTATGCAAAAACACAAACAAAATTGAAATTAACTAATAGCAGCCAATGAATTTATTGAATTTATAAACAGAGAAAACTACTTGATTGAAATAACTAACAAATGAACTGAACTAAATGAAAAATCGAACAGCAACTAACTCAATCGAACAAGTAGAAAAGATAAAATATAAGAATACATGTTTTTGAGAATTGAAATGTCGATGTATAAGTGAGAAGAAATGAATGAAGCAAAAAAGATGTAGAGAAACAAACTACTACCGAACTTTAAAGCTTAGGGCTGTTTAAAATAATTGAAAAATAAATGAAAATCAAACACCCTTTTAAAAAACTTTAGAATTATTAAAACACAGACATGTTTCGGAGTTTTTAATTTTAAAGTTTTTTAAAAGGGTATTTGATTTCCATTTATTTTTCAAACTACTACCAATACAACATGACATTTTACAATATTGAAGGATGTATAGTTACTTGCTAGGACATAAACACGCAGCTTAAAGACGAAAAATGAAGAATAAAGGTTTTAAAAATTATGAATTTTGGTACAACATGCGTAATATTTCCTCTAATTACCCACGCAAATGCTTGAAGCACATACGAGCATCACCCTCGGAAAAACATTGAGATTTGAATGGACGAACAAGTCGAAATGAATGATGATGAAGAGGGAGAAAACTACAACAAAAGTTACTTCATGCAAGGACAAACAATCACTTACATTTTAGAACAGACGGTACTAAGGACACCCCACCATGGGTTACTAGTTGTTAATTTTGTGACTTCTATTTTTTTCTGTTTTTGTTGATACTCCACCCAGGTACCTTTACCTGCCTCCTTACAAACACCCTGTGGCCGCAATTGAGGGGAAAACACATTTATTTATTCATCAAAGTACAAAATTTACTTAATGGAATTGTCAATATGCTTCGTCTAGATAAAACCAACTGAATTATCATCAGAAATCATCCACAGTTTTCATGAATAGGTTATCATCAACAGAAGGAATAATACAGGGTTCGCCAATGAAGTGGGACGATTTGAATAAGCAAGAGGTTGTTTAAGGAATTGTATTTTTGTTATGTTTTTATCATAAATAGGAAGTAGAAATGTAGCCATTTAGTGTACAATAAGTGAAAACAATTTTTTTTTTAAATATAACATCTTCCAAATGTCCTCCATTGGAATCTATGCACTTTTGCAGCCGGGCCTGAAAGAAACCTAGAAACGGGTAGATTTGCTGTGACTTTTAACTTTGTGCGTTACATAGAAATGATTCATAACTTTCTTACGCCAGAACTTGCTTGTTTTCCATAGAATGAACAAACAATATGGGACAACAAGCCGCACTGCGAGAATTGCCATGAATGCTGTGAATGTTTTGTTTCCAAGCCGCGTCATTTCTCGAAATGGGGATATCCCTTGGTCCCCTCGCTCTCCAGATTTATCTACCTATGACTATGACTTTTTTCTATGGGGCTACTTAAAAACGAGAGCTTTACAAAGCGATCCACCCAGAACTATACCAGCTTTAAAATAACGGATTTGAGATGAGATTGGAGGAATACCACTCAATATGCTGCGAAATGTCATGGGAAACTTCCAGGCCCGGCTGATTCCAATGGAGGAAGATGATTAATTAAAAAAAAAATATTTTTCACTTATTGCACACTAAATGGCTAAATTTCTACTTTCTATTTGTGATAAAAAAATTACAAAAATACAATTTTTTAGACAAACTGTTGCTTATTCAAATCGTCCCACTTCATTGGCGAACCCTGTACTAAACTTTAAAAAAAAACAAAACAAAAATGAAAACCGTTATTGAAATTACTTGAAGTTGTCATAACCAAAAATTTATGAAAATGTGGAGACAACGGTTTCGGTTATTACTTCATTATCAATCTGACAAACTACAAATCTGGAGCCCACCAGAGATTGCTAATGATGTAACAACCATAACTGGTATTTCGATGTTTTAATAAATATTCGCTTACCAAAACTTCCAAATAATTTTATTCAATAAGGATGGATAGCTATTGCAATAATTACAACGAAAAATTATTTAAAATCCTAAAAAAATGTTTGAGAAGTGATTCACAAAATTGAGTAAGGCAAATGAGGTAGTACATTTTAACATAAAATTTCAAGTAAGTAGCCAACGTAAACCATTCATAGTTCAGATTATTCTTGTAAGTTTACAAGAAATAAGTTTACAAGAAATATCACATTCTTAAGAACTACAAGATTAAAAAGACAGAATTAGTTTTACACAGTAGTACGGATAAGCAGATCATGATTTGTATTTTGGAGCTTAATTAATGTCATTTCACAAGAATGGCCACTTGAAAGACGATCAAGAACAACACATCTGGAGATAATGGATCTTCTACGGATCCCCAACTTCTACGTACTGAATAATTTATAGTTTGTTATATGAATATTCAAATAATACAGTTGTTAATTCAAAAATTAAATAGTTGGTAACAGACAAGGATTATCAGTTTACATTAACATGAATATCTGAGGAAAAATGCATTATTAAAATAAAAAATGCAAATCAAGCAGTTAGAACACATAATAAAACTCGAATTGCAATATTGCAACAAGCGCCAATCAAAACTTCATCTTTTTTTAGCTGCAAGAATCTGATAGAGATTCTAGATTTTAGCTGCAAGTTAAACTCTGATAGACAAAAGAGCAATTGTTATTTCCTTAATAGACAATCACTCAGATAGTAAATAATAAAAGTACTCTATTCAATAAATAAAATCTATTTTCAACCATTAAAAGAAAATAAAGAAGAAACTGCGTAATTCGAACTACTTCCATTCGAATTTTTGGATTGCAGGAAACTTTTAGCTGGTCACTTAAGGTTACAAATTCTTAAAACAGCAGGCCAAGCTTCATTATTGTAGATCAATCTATTAAACTTATATAGGTAGTCGTAGAAGCTTGAATAGAAAATTGTAGTATTTGCTAGTAGGCATAAAAATTCTAGTTGGAGAAGATTGAACTTTAAATGAAAATTTTTTGATTAATTTAATGAATTCGAGTCAAAAGGGGACTATTGCAAATTTCAAGTTGGAATAGAAAGCATGTTAAAAAAGCAACATAGTTGAAGTTTTCTTAAAATAATTTCAATCACATCAACTTCACAAAAATGAAATTCAAATCATCTAATTTATTCCAGTAATATACTTATCCATGCTTCTTGAACTCTTGTGAATTATATTATTTATAAATATACATCTACTTGCAATAAAGAACACTTATAGTTGAATTGTGTTGATTTTCTTACAATGGACTTCCATGGCGCTTTGAGTTCAACTCAGAGCTAAGCTTAGGTTGAGTAACGGACGCAGACTTATGCCGGGGTTTTCCAAGCACACTCAAAGTTGAGGGACCCTCAAATTCTGATGAAAAGCTGACATTTTCTATGACAAGTACAGGAAATGTAAACTTGAGGGTCCCTCAAATTTGTGTGCTTGGAAAAACCGGGCATCAGAGTCACATGAGACTTGAGTCAATTATCTCAGAACCAAGTTTAGCTCAAAGTTCTTAAGATGAATACCAATGTTCGAAACGCGTCCGCGACTCAACCAAGAGTACTGTGTTGCAAGTAGAAGTATATTCCATGAGATTATCAAGAATCTTCAGCGCAATAGTTGATTGAATAAATGCACAATACAATGCTTGATGCAAGTCTCACAAGGTAACAGTGAATTCGATATTATTGAATTATTATTTGAACGGGAATCTTACCTTGACCCAATTCTCGAACTCTTCGTGATCGGTGTCGACTGACAATCGACAATCGAAACCAACAATCAGCTCTGGAGGAACAACGTTGTTTTGGACTCCGCCCTAGAAAATTTAACAAAACATTTATTATAATTTAATTCATTTCTCATGTCATAACTTTAAACCATTAGGCCTTAAATCACAGCCTCCTTAAATAAGACCATGACCTTTAAAGAGGCAACTATGTAGAGTAGGAAAATGGGTCCATTAAAAAGCATTAAAATCATTTTCAAATCAGCTGTTTCAACGGATGCGTTTCTTTTGTGTGTTCTCACATTTGACTTGGTACAAATCATAGCTATCTCAAGACATAATTGTCTATTTTATGCTAGATTCCATCATAGTCTAGTACAGAATACAACACAGAAATCCTATAAGAATAGTTTCATGAGCATAGTTCATAAAAATGATGCTTAAAAAGAAAAAGATCTAAATAATCACTAGCACTATCGGGTATATTACCGTCAAGATTTTTTAAAGAAGACAGTGCTGACAGTGTCTTCAGTGTTGACAATGTGTTCGTGGAACACGAAAGACCTCAACTCCAGCAAGGTAAATCAACAGTTTCCTTCTGTGAAAAATCTTGACTGTATTCTCGGTAATATATCCTAGTGAATATTTACACACTAGGATATAGTTGACACTTGACACTTGCTCATCATGGATCAAGAAACCACCTTCTTCAGAAAATCCTATTCAACATGCTTGATTTGTAACTGTACTAATTTTGCTCGAATGTATTCAAAGCTTGACCCTACAATAGAAAATTAAGAGTTTTTGTTTACCTTCAGCATGGTGAGATTGATAGTGGTGACATCACCAACAGTGAGGTTAGGATTCACCTCCAACTTCTTCTTTTCCTGTTCACGTCTGGCCATGAAGCGATTGATCACTATGTTGAGCTTCTCGCCGGCTGTACCATCCAATAGTAGCGAGCCATGACCCGGCGTGCCCAGACAATGAATGTGCATATCTGTTTTGAAATAACTTACATAAGGAATTCAAGTATTGAATAGAAAGATAAGATTTGTGAAAATTAGACAAATAAATAAGATAATGCCAAACCATATACAGTATTTATTAAAAATCTAGAAACCGGTTTCCACTGCTATACCATTATTAATCTCTGGTAGACCAAGACCCAAGAAACTGAGAAAGGATGGAAATGGATGAGATGGAAACGGAAAAGGATGGAAACAGATGAGACGGAAGAAGAAAAGGAAGGAAACCTCTAATTCTAGAGGTTCTAAAGTTTTATTTATCCTACAAAAATTTTCCAGATGAGGTTTTATAGCAACCATTCCAAATCCCACTAGAGGAAGAGAAATTACCAATTTTTTCAATAACCAAGTTTAGCTTCATTTTATATTGATTAATTAATTACCGCATTTAATAATATTTATTTTAGTAAAATGAGTATTTAGTTAAATAGAATGAACTACGAGGTAAAATAGTTGAATTAGTGAGTAATAATAACTATTCGATATCTTTTGCATACGCTTACATCATTAGAGAAAAGTCCACACTAGTTGGCGAAAAGCTTTTTAATAGCATCTCTGCAAGTTAAAGAAAAATAAGAGATAATGGTGAATTTATGAAGCTCCTGCTTATATATTACTCCATACTATATCTATATGGTTGATTTTTTTTTTGAGAAGGCAGGTAGTTCTCATACTCAAATATGTTGTTTTTTGTTGTCTACTTGTACAACTTCCATTAAACTCTTTAGTTGAAGCGATTCAATGAGGTTGAATAACTTTTAATATATAAATATTATTTATGCATTCAGTGTTATTACTATTTTTGTTCTAATATTGATTTGTTCTCATGACTTGTTTCATGTTAATGGGGTACCTGTACCACCTTTAAGTTTATAAATTATTTTTTATTTAATAAATATTATAAGGAGATTTGATCGTGGACACACAGCCTAGACTGAGAAAATAATAATTTGCAACTCACGCCAGATTGAGCGTTCGCCATTGAATACAACGAACTCCTCTCCAGGACTTGCCATTCCCTCATCAAGCGCACAGCCGATGTTCAGCTCACGAAATTCATCAGATTTCACGAATTCTCCCATGCCAGCTACGCCACCAATCTCTTCGTCTGTGGAAGAAAAACAATGGTTTTTCAATGTTAAATTAATATAAGAAATTTTAGGTATAATCTTGTCGTGCGAAGAAGACATTCCTTCAAAATGGTCGAAAGTGTAATCACACATGCGAAGATCTAAACATTTTAGTGTAAAATCATTTCTGCCAACATACCGCTGGTGAGATGTGTTAAGAGACGAATGTTGAGAGTGGGCCTATTTTCATTTCGACTGCTTTGTTACAGATTGCATTACATGAAGTATGCACAATAATATGAATCTATATTATTTAATTATAAATTTAAACGAAGAGACAAACACACAATCATAATGAAGATAGGGAAAGAGAAAATAGGCACATCCCTTTCACTGTCTCCATTCTAATTTTGATGAAAAATTCAGTCCATATTAGTCAAGTTGATAAAGTGGGGTGTCATGGGCAAATAAGTTTTTTGAATGTAACATTCACTGTAAGATCATTTCAAGTATTTTAACAACATCTCTGATATCTTTTATCATTTACAATTCTACTAAGCTAAGCTTGATCATGTAGTGAAATGTGATACAACACAATTCTATTCTATTCTATTCAAGCAATCGTAATGAACCTCCGATAGAAAATTTAACAAAATTCATCAGAGTTTTAGTTTAATTTCAAGAGTTTCAATTCTTCATGACAATCCTACTTACTACACATACATTTATTATAATTCATTATTTACTTTGAACAGCCTTTTATTGACATAAACAAATATAATGCCTGTTACCTTACTCTCATTATTTACTTTAGACATTTTTTATCAATAAATCCAAGTAAGATGCATTTAATTACTCAGTTATCTGTTCGAGACGGTTATAAAATCTCTTCTTCTCAATTACAAACAATGATGAAGTAAAGTTCATAAGTAATTTTAAATATTGTATAACTTTCTAGAGATAAGAATGTAACGGTTGATTTGTTGAGACCTACAGTTATTAGGTACTTGAATTATTTTTACAACACTATTTATCAATTGAAACCATATCACTGTGGCTATAAGAACAAGACTATTTTTTAAATTTCAATTTGATAACTCAAGGATTAAAGTATATCTGACTCCAAAAGGTTTGGTGGTTTTGTTTGTTCCTTGTACGCTCTAACAGCTGATGTTGTCAATAAGAGTTGTAATTCAGATAAGGTGTTTTTGAAATCAAAAGAGACAATAGATGCTTTACATCAGCTGTTAGAGTATCACATAACGCACAAGAGACAGACGAAACCGCTCAACCTTTTGGCGTCAGCTATAATATGTATTCGAGCTTCTTTTACTGAATGAGCAATTGTAGGAAAAATAATTATGATTCGTTGACACTATATAAATATTGTTTGATGATTTAGATACATCTGAAAGAGTAGAATACATTTTCTTACACACTCTACTCAATAAATTGGACTTTATTCAATTTCCGTGCTGAATATAATTAGCCTATTATGGGCATTATTTATTGAACTGTTGAGACCTATTCATTTATATAAAAAATAGATATCAAGGTTCAGGCTATTCAAATATTGTTTCAAAATTTAGTTACAAAACATTGGAAAGAGTCGAATACATTTTCTCATTCACTCTACTCAATACATTGTACTTTATTCAATCTCTGTGTTGAATAATTGAATAAAAGCCCTAGTTTACACTCTCCTATCACTGAGTATGAATAAACAACAACCAATTAACACCCCAGTCTGTTTATCAATGTAAATTGGAGCGTTTATCAGTCCCCCACTAAACTTTCACTTAACATATGTGGCTAGGGAAAAATGTTTGTTGAAAAGAGGAAATGAAGCTATTTTTAGTTTAGACGGTCCAATAATTATACCTTTGAAGATTACATAGTATACGCCAAAAAGTTGGGCGGTTTCGTCTGTATCTTGTACGTGATATAACCTAATAACAGCTGATGTAAAGCATCAATTGTCTCTTTTGATTTCAAAAAACATCATCTAGACATAACCAAATGACAACATAAGGAGCGCACAAGGAGCAGACGCGACGCAGCCACCTAATTTTTTTGCCGTTAGCTATACAAAAGATGGTAAATAAGTCAAATCCAACAATTGATTGTTTTAGAACCGACACTCTTAAGAATTACATTATAGCCCATACTTTCATTATTGTAATAACCTATTGTTATAGTAACTGCATGTATATTAAAGAGTTATCTTGGGTGTCCTTTGTATCCTTATGAAGGGTTATCTCATGTTTTTGTTTAATACTTATCTTGTGATCTTGTTTATGAATAAGTAGGGAATTAAAATTTCAAGTTATTGTAGAAATATCAAGCAATAAACTCACCAGGCACAAAAGACAGATGAATGGTGCGTTTTAGCTTGCGGCCTTCCCTAATAAGTCGCCTAATGCACTCGATATACTGAATGCCCACGCACTTCATGTCCTGAGCTCCTCTTCCATAAATATTTCCATTGTCATCCTTCTCGCCACCAAACGGATCGTACTTCCATTTATCCTAAAAAATTAACAATTACAAATTATTCTTATAATAATTATATCTTCGATTTCGTTTTGAAAAGGGAAAGATATAGTAAGTTAGTTCCAATGGTAAAGTTGAGAGTGGATGGTAGTAGTGGACGGCAAACTGCCGAACGGCAAAATCAAGCCCCATAAGAACAATGTAATTTTTATCAATCTCTTGGAGCAGATAGAGCCTCTATTTATGGACAGAATTTCACGTTCTTTATGTCATTGGAAAGATAATTAAATTCTCCAGGGGCGTGACATTTTACTTTTTCGATTTTTAGTTTATTTCAATAATTATCGTATAATTAATTAACTATAAAAGTATTGAACTCTAATTATTTAAATAAACTAGAAATCAAAAAAGGAAAAAGTCACGCCCCTGGAGAATTTAATTCTCTTTCCAATGAGATAAAGAACGTGAAATTCTGTCCATAAATAGAGGCTCTATCTGCTCCAAGAGATTGATAAAAATTACATTGTTGTTAAGGGGCTTGATTTTGCCATTTGGCAGTTTGCCGTCCACTACTGCCCACCCTTAAAGAAGTTCTAATTGTTGGTTGTTCGAACAAATCTCACGGGTTTTAAAGGAGACAAAACAGTAATCTTTTCAAAACTGTTTTTAGTGTTTTAAATTATGCGTGTTCGCTGTGGTGAGTCATTCATCATTAGGCCTACAGGTGTTTGCATATACTATTTGTTTGGTAAGCGTTCAGTTCACTCAAGTGTAACTGTGGATTTAGAGGGCCTAGTATGCAGTTGATAGAACCACGGTAAGGTCTGTATAGTCTGTCCAAGCAAAGAATGACGCCATTCTATAATGACACCATCGATCCCACAGATGTGGGTAATGGATGAAGAAGGAGGTATATAAGGTATAAGAAGACATTCTGGCAAGATGGCAAAATGACTTCAGCTCGAACAATATTAGTTCAAAAATTATAAATTTGGTTACAAATTGTAGAGCAGAATGTTTTCTAAAATTTGAAACCAAATTAAAAATTTCTGAACCAATATTGACGAGCTGAAATAATTTTCACATCTGGCCAGAATGCCTCCTTTGCTTGTACAGAGTATAGGCCTACTCACCTTACTGTGCTCGACCAGACTACGTAGCTAGAGCTATAATTTTCATCAGCAGTTATAAAATAGATAGAGGCCGCTGCTTTTTCAAATAATAATGAAATTGTGATCAAATATTACTTACGGGATAGACAGGAACCACATCCATATGAGAGTTTAGAAGTATGGAAGGTAGCGACGGCTGACTGCCTGTCCATGTTATGAGGACGATCGGCTTGCCGGGTACCATTTGTAGAACACGTACAGGCAAGTTCAAACTGCATGCTTGCTTCCGCAAAAACACGACACATTTATCTGAAAATAACAAAATAAATTAAAATTGAATTCAGTAACGCGATAGGCTACCCGAAGAATAGATTCCACATGAAAATGTGAAAATTCTTGTAGACTGTAAGGAAATTCAAGTTACAGTTATGAGCATCTAAAAATTCTATATTAAATATAATTCTATAAAATTTTTGAGTGTTCGACCATCACTAAAACAGAGCCTATTCCACAAATGGCAAATTGAATTAAAAATCAAATCCCCTTTTAAAAAACTTTCGAATTATTATTTAACAGGCATGTTCCGGGACTAAGCCAATTATCAATGTGATTATTCACATTACTGATTAGTCCTGAAACATGTCTGTTGAATAATAATTCTAAAGTTTTTTAAAAAAGGTATTTGATTTTTCATTTACCATTTATTTTAAATAGTCCTAAGTTTAAAGTTTAACTATCATACAAAGTATATCACGTGCAAGTTCAAGCACACAGAGTGGGCCTAAAAGTGCACTAAGAACAAATATATGCCTACAAAGAACAAGTGACTTAGACCTAAGTAGCGTTTTACTATGTTTCATCATTACGTTCAATGGAAGAGACATAAAAAATAGCTCAAATACCTTATTGCTCTTGCAACAGCAGCCTATTGAAACAGCTTCAACAAGTTTTTCAAAGTTGAGGTCTATAACAAGACTGTCGAGACTGTAGAGTTTCTTCTCAAATTGAGAATTAGCCTACTGATGAATGCCGCAAAAATTATTGTAATATTTTACTGGAATGTTTATTTTAAAATCATAGATCCATCCTGGACCCAGTCTCTATCTAATTCGAAATTAATTTGACACTACCTAGTTCTAGTAATCAACTAATATTTTTCAAGTCTCAAGCTGTTTCAGCATTCACCCAATTTGCATAATGAACGGTAATCTGATACGGTATCAGTATTTAGATTGAATGAATGTCAAATCCCTGTGTGAAAGTTTTGCCGATAATTATCCTATACGAAATTTAGAAAGCAATATGACAAAACAAGTTAAGAATGAAATGTTTATGTTTCAATTAAAATTGAATCAAATACATCATTCACATGGTCAACACTGAAAGGGGTATGGGATGGTAGGCGACATTCACCACTATCAGTTTGCAGCAGAGCATGGATTCAAGTTAAATAAATTGACTTACCGTAGTTTATATTTGGCTGCACGGATGGTATCCTCAGATATTCTATGAAATTAGAGACAGCCTCGTTTTCTTCAACTAAATCGTTGCTTTTAACAGACATTTTAAACGCCGGTGAATCTTTCATACACAGCTGATTGACTGTTCAAGATTCAGGCAGACGAGACCAGTTCAGCTGGGTTCGCCCCTCCCATGGCAATCACGTCTGCATTGCAGCCAACCTACAAAGTAAAAGTATCGTACGCCCATGTCAAATTTCCATTAACAGCAATAATATTTTCAATTTCTGCATTTATTTCATTACTATGAATAGATTCAAATGCAACAAGCGTGACACTGTTTTGACCCTCCACCAATTGAAAGCTCAAATCGACATTTCAATTTGAAATGCCTCCCATACCGGCAAATTTCAATTTTATTGAACGACAAGCAAGTTCCCTGAGCAGACCACAGCTCATGCTCATAACTTGTGGTTTTTCCTTGCTTTTTTTAATGGGGATGAATCCACCACTTACATGAAACCCTAGAAGGTGGAATTTGTGATTGAAATATTCAGTGATTCAGTCCCAACTGGGAATCCTGAAGAAATCAAAGACGTCATATAAATCAATGGAAACCCCCTCTACCGTACTGGAAAATAAATTCCTTTGGAGGATTGCAGCTTTCTTTTACCATTCATCTGATACTGAAATATTTAGTTTAGATTTTATAGTTTTCGAATATAATACATAAAACTTAGAACTGCTAGTTCTACAATAAAATTATACCGTATATAAAAAGCATTATTTAAAAAGAGGGAGTCAAAATGAGAAAATTGAAAATTATCAGCTTAGTTTTTGATAATCCATAAACTACAATTTGAATACGGTACCGGTACTTCACAAAAATACTTGAGTGATAAGTATTCAAAAATAAGTGATAAGATCACAAAAATACTTTACAAGCTAAGAATAAGATGATTGTCCATTTTATTAAATTGATATAGTCTACAGAACCTTATTGTTGAGATTTTTAGTGATTGTAATTAGAGAATTAGTGTCAGTACTATCATTAAAAATTCATTGTTTTACAAAAGAAATCTGTTGAGGTCAAGATTTTAAACGAATTATGAATGGTGTTTTGATTCAATGAATATAATATACAAAGAATTTACAATGAATAAAACAATAGATATATAAAGAAGAAAAAAATAAAATAATTATGAAGAGTATCAGGAGGAGGGTTTGGTAGAGTGAACCGTAAGTAATATGAAATAGTAATAATAATAATAATTTATTTGAACACTTTCGGTCGAAATACATATTTTCAAGCATTTTTACATTTTGAATTACAATTTTCAACATTTTTACACTAATTAAAGTCCCAAAAAGGCATGCATTTTATTTGACGCAAAATATTTGTGTGCGCTTTCAACAATAGAACCATAAAATAATTAAAATTGTACTTTATACTAACTACTGTAAAAATAAATAAAAATATCTATTCTATAGAAAATATTCAGCACAATAAGAACAATAATATGACTAGAAATAGAGAAAAATGACGAATTGAGTCACAGATGACAAAGTGATGTTAAATTATAATGAAGTTTTTTTTATCAGTAACAGAGTTTTATGAGATAATACGTTTACACGGGTTGGAGGGAATAATAACTAATAGAATTATAAAACTTTGAGATAAAATTAAATACAGATAACAAACTTATAGCATATCACTTATCTTATTAAAGTATGTAAGCAATTCATACGACTGAAACATAATATTACTATTGTAACTTACAAAAATTGAATAAGGAGTATACAGGATTAGAAGATCAGACGCGTTCAAGGAAACAACAATAATGACTGAATATTATAGACTAGATTCTAGATGAATGATGAAATATACTGTAAGAATTGCATGAACATAACATTTTTCAATTGGTTAGCGTTAAATTCTGTACACAGCAATCACGTTCAATAAATAATTTTTATAAAGGAGATCACAGACTAATTTCTACTCTATTGTCCTATTAAAATACTATCAAATTTTTGTGCTTTAAAAATTTAGCGGGCATTAATCTCATTTAGAACTTTTATATAATATTACAAGATTACACTTAATTATAGGTTTTTTATTGAAATGGCACATAATAAGATACCTTGTCAAGAAGATATTGTGTTTTTCCAAGGATGTTACCTCCTTAGTTTTTTCAAGCATCAAGATAAATTATAGTCTGTCTAAGAAAAGAAGACATTCTGGAAAGATGGGTAGATGACCTCAGCTCGGTCAATATTCGTTCGAAAATAATTATTTTGATCTCAAACTGTAGAGCAGAATGTTTTCTACTATTTTAGATAAAAATTTTTAAAAAATGGGGAAATATTCAAGATGGCAAGATGGGGAAAATGACTCTAGCTCCGTCAATATTCGTTCAAAAATAATAAATTTGATCTCAAATTTTAGAGCAGAATGTTTTCAACTATTTTAGATAAACATTTTTAAAACTAGCTCCGTCAATATTCGTTCAAAAATAATAAATTTGATCTCAAATTTTAGAGCAGAATGTTTTCAACTATTTTAGATAAGATTAAAAAAAAATTAACGAATATTGATGGAGCTGGAGTAATTTTCCCCATCTTGCCAGAATGGCTTTTTTGCTTGGAAAGACTATGGCCTGGCGTATGCTGAGACGCATGTGACGCAGCCCACGCGAACTAGCCAATCACAGCTCTTATTAATGACAGGAAAAGAGCTGTGATTGGCTAGTTCGCATGGGCTGCGTCACGTGTGTCCCAGCATACGCTCGGCCTATAGGGCGAAAACAAAAGGAGAAAACGAATAGATAAATTAACAATATTGAGAACAAAGTCCTAAGAATCTAGACAACTGTCGGATGACACACTGCTTGAGTTGTAATCGCTGGCATGCAAACGTTCCTCGCAGCCAATGATCTGCTCAAATAAAGATGGAACGTCCTGCGGGTTGGGATGACTCAGAGTGATACGGATGAAACGAAGGATGGCCCCCACTGACTCCCCCACATTCCACTGGCGATCGAGCAGCACACGGCACACTGTGTCCAACTGTAAATAAATTAATAGTATTTCAATCACAAATATACCAACCAAAACCAAACCTCAAGGCAACTTCTGGAGTTGAAACCGATCAGGATCTGCCCTATCAGGGCAGGTTCCTCAATCTGAAAGTGCTTCAGGAACAAAGGAGGTTCCATAATTATTATCAACAAGTTTTATTGTTAAACAAATTGCCACTAAGAATAAGAAATTTACCTCTCAAAATATTTATTTCATGTCCATATTAGCACAATGACTTAAAAGGCAGGCTTTTTATAAAATTGACGTATTTTTAGTAATAATTTAAACATCTTACTTTTATTTAAGTTAGTATATGTAAGATTTTAAGCTTTATAATTTGACGTTTGTTTATAACATTTGTAATATTCGACAACAACAATAAAGATTTGATTTGATCCGTTGCATTTTCATGTAGAGGCGATCAACATTGAGAAGGCTTCTATGGATCACTTAGGAAACATCTTAACACAATTAGACTTGGAAATGAAAGCCAGATGTGTAGACTTTACAATCAGTCTGAAGAGACTGCCAAGTATATTTTACTGGATTGCGAGAGACTGGGGGCAAGGAGAAAATCTGTTTGACTGCAAGCAACCAAGTGATGCTAGTAAAGGGGGGAAAACACCTGGACCTAGTAAAGGACACTGGTATTGGTTTGCCCAACTAGCGTAGTTGGGACACAAAACAAGCTCCGGTAGACGTGTGAGGATCTTTTGAATCGATGGATCATTGAATCTGTCCCTTCAGTAACATATCATAAATATGTAACAAATAGAAATATTCTTAAACTTTGATTCATTCTTATACTAATTATAATAGTATACACATAAGTATATTCTTAAAATTTGAAAATTAAATGACTACCTTAACAAGTTGTGTTGCTATTATTAGTAATCAAGTTCAATTGTTGAAACCACTATATAAATTAAGACGAAAATAAATCATGTTTTTTTCGTTTTGAGTTCAGTTCATAGATTTTTATGCGTTTTTGCAAACGATGTCTGTATTAATATAAATATATCGGCTGACATGACCAGCAAGAATAAAAGCATAAAACACAACATGGTACTAGGTAGACATAAACCAGAATAATGATATACTGTAATTAAATACAACAAAGGCACCTTTTAAGGGTGGATGGTAGTGGACGGCAAACTGCCGAACGGCAAAAAAGCCCCATAAGAACAATGTAATTTTTATCAATCTCTTGGAGCAGATAGAGCCTCTATTTATGGACAGAATTTCACGTTTTTTATGTCATTGGAAAGATAATTAAATTCTCCAGGGGTGTGACTTTTTACTTTTTTATTTTAAGTTTATTTTGATAATTATTGAATAATTAATTAATTAAAAAAATATTGAACTCTAATTATTGAAATAAACTTAAAATCGGAAAAGTAAAAAGTCACGCCCCTGGAGAATTTAATTATCTTTCCAATGACATAAAGAATGTGAAATTCTGTTCATAAATAGAGGCTCTATCTGCTCCAAGAGATTGATAAAAATTACATTGTTCTTATGGGGCTTGATTTTGCCGTTCGGCAGTTTGCCGACTACTACTGCCCACTCTTAAAATACAAGAGACATTCACTTCTATTGACTGACTGAGTATGATGGTTTGATTTTATGTCTTAAATGAAATTCAATAATATTATATTGCTTCAAGTAGACAATTATTTTAATTCAACCGTTTTAAAACATTATTTTAATTCAACTGTTTACAAACAGTAAAGCTACAACAAAAAACTGACCTTGAGCAACTTGTAATGTGAGCAGGTGAAGTAGACGAGGCAAGGCACTCCGGCCACACTGGCCGCCAGCCACTGAATGAGCAGCTTGAGCTGCGGATCGCCCAGCTGCCGGCTGCCGCAGCCCCAGTTGCCACTCGCCACCGGGCGCAGCTGGTCCGAGCTGCTGCAGCCCAGCTCGCGTTTCTGGCCTAGTACCGATACCTAACACGAAAAACACGCTCAGAATAATTGAAAATAAAAACAGTTTTGGACTGAATAAGGTCAAAAAGGCTCAGAGACGGATAGATAGTGGTTGATTGAAATTTTGACATAACCTGAAAATTTTGAACTGTATTTTTATTCACCTAAATCTACGAATTTGAGAAGTTTTGGGCAATTGTCTGTTTCTCATTTCCATAAAAAGTGTATGATTTGTACTATTATTATTTATTTAGCGTATGGCTTTTAATAGTGGGGAGACCCAAGGGTTGTTCCACATCGCCAGATAACCTCATTCTCCACAAACGGAGATATGATCGAGTTATAGTTCTTTTAAAAAGTTCATTTGAAAACATAATTTTTGATTTCAAAACGTTGTTGACCACTAAAACTGAAGCACTTCACAAAATCACAACACCATAGCTGAAAATATTGAATTTTTACTATAAATTTAGAGCACGAAAATGAAACACGTTTAAATTTTGTCATGATTTGTACTGCTGTATTATTAATAGTATTGGGGCGGTAATAGCGAATTAATGGACTGTATATGCGAATTTTCAAGGGTATACACTGTACTACCTGCAGGTTTCCAGATGGCGAGAATGGGGTATTGCGCGTTATAGTTATGGCGAAGAAATTTAGCGTTGTTTCACTTGGAAAAGCGGAGCGAGAACTTGAAAAATAAGGGAATGAACTGTTATAGCTTGCCGGTGGCTTTCTTATCTTGTCTGCCGTATGCCTGTCTGGTATTGTCTGATTGCTATCCTCTACAAATAGTGTATTATTGGTATTTGTATCAGCTGGTTTAGCAAGGTTCTATCAAGTCTCATTGGACTATTTTCGTGCATTCTACTCTAGCCTAAGATGAGAAACTACAAAAATAAATAATTCAATAGATTTTAATTGATAAGTGTTTATTCAATTGATATCAACCCATCAAAATTGATTATCAATATTATTAATTCCGGTTAATCATTTATTGGAGTGAAATCCCATTGGCAGAAACAGAAATTTGGACTATTTTTTAAGCGAAATTGTTTTAAAATAATAGTATTGTCTGTCCAAGCAAAGAAGACCCTCTGGCAAGATGAGAATATGACTCCAGCTCGGTCAATAGTGGTTCAAAAATTATTGATTTGGTCTGAATCGTAGGAAACATTCTGATCTACAATTTGAGATCAAATCAATGTATTTTGAACAAATATTGACCGAGCTGGAATCATTTTCTCATCTTGCTAGAGGGTCTTCTTTGCTTGGACAGACTATAAATACTGTGCCTGTTCTTTCTTTCACTAAGTATACTTTGTCATTAGTTGAATAAATAAAGAAAGAAAGAAATGAATAAATAAATACTGAAATGTATTCCTGTTGAAATAATTTCAAGGTGTACTAACCAACTGAGCCGCCAGCTTATGCTTATGTCTGGCCAGCTCCAGACTCAAACTGCGCGCCGCCATTGCCAGCCGGCTAGCTCGCCGCTCATTGGTGGAGCCGTCGTTAGGCCCCGCCCCCTCGCCCGCCGGAACCACGCCCACAAACGACTCACTCAACGTACGCTTCAGCAGGCTGCCTGCGAAATGATCAGATTTTCGATACAGTTATAATCTTTTATTTGATTCTCAACTTTATAAACGAAATTCTATATGCATAGTGAATTGAATTCAAATGTTCAAGTCAATACTCAATATCTTATTTGGTATATCATATCCATATGGAGCGAAATCAATATATTGTTATTATTGTAACATGATATCAATATTGGCAATTGGCAATATTCTCGAAACAGAATTCAGTACTGCAGTATTAGACCAGGCGGATGCTGGGATGCATGCATGCACACGCACCCAAGCCAGCCAATCACAGCTCTTGTCTTGTCCTTAACAAGAGCTGTGATTGGCTGGCTTGCGTGCATGTGTATGAATGCGTCCCAGCATACGCCCGGCCTTAATATTGGTGATTTGGTATTGTGAATCTCCAATTTTCATTATTAAACTTTAATTTAAAGATTTTCAATATTGGCGATATTGAATGAGCTATATTATTGTAACAAAATACTGTAGATGGATATCAATTTTCCAATATTGCCTCCTTAAGGCTGAGGCCGCTCTCCGGTGGGTAGTGCCTGGAGGGTGGAGGGTAGTTGGTAAATCTATAGAACATACACACCATCCATAGTAATACATCATATGAATGGTATGACGTCATACTGTTTTTGAGGTTATGTTGTCCATATTTAAGAATTTCAAGATGGCGGCTGAACACATACCATTCAGACGATGTATTACTGTGGATGGTGTGTATGTTGTATAGATTTACCATCTACCCTCCACCCTCCAGGCTCTACCCACTGGCAGTGCGGCCTCAGCCTAAGGAAGGGCATAGCAAATTCAGTAAAACATTTGAAATTCCATGTAGAATAAAGGCTTATTTTATCCTTTAAATTTGATAGCAAGAGATGTGATTGGCCACAGCTGATGGACTGCGTTCCAGTCGCACCAGTATCAACGCACCACGAGGCATACGCGGCACATGCCTTGCACTATTGAAACGCGGCTTAAATGTCTTAATTACACGGGACTACATAACTATTTAATTTCAATTTATTCACATAATTTAGGAGAGGTAGTATTTTTTCATTGACTAATTAAATTATTTAATTAATTTTAACACAGTTTCCTCACACAAGTTACATGAAATACCATTCCAATGCATTATTATATTGATATCTTAGTACGTGATATCATCTCATATTATGTGAGCTTCAGGCCCACTTTCCCAATGCAAGTTGATCAAAGTTATAGGCTCAGATAACACCTGATTGTGTTAAATTAGTATAGGACCAAATGTTATCAAATCCTATAGCTTTGCTAAAGCCTCATCGAGTGAAAGCGGGCCTCAATATCATATTATGTAATAATATCACATTCCAAGATATCGATGAAAATCGGAAATATCGAGATTAATATCGACTATCCCCTACCTGCAAACTGCACTACGGCTGCATCCCTGAGCCGTTGGCGCTCGCTGGTCTCAGCTGCAGCTGCACAGCAGTCGCCTTCCATCTCTTCCAGCCAGCTGCCCAGCTGCGAGTAGATTTCCTCCAATTCTATAAAAAGACAAACAAAGCAAAAAGGTACACCTCTCACTTCGTTTGAAATTATTGCATGACCTGGACAAAAATCTGTAGGTGATTGAGTATTGTTTGTCCAAGCATAGAAGACATTCTGGCAAGAAGGGAAAATGACTACAGCTCGGTCCCTATTGGTTCAAATATTATGAATTTGGTCACAAATAGTAGGAAACATTACGGTCTACAATTTGAGACCAAATTTATCATTTTTTAACTAATATTAACCGGGGAGTCATTTCCCCATTTTACCAGAATGTTTTCTTTGCTTGGACAGATTATACTTTACTATTTCATATGTACCGTCATCTTCCTAGTGTAACATACTACCTTCATCTATGAAGTGTAGATGGTCCAACAAAACGGAGAATCACAGTGTTCCTATCTTTGATCGAGCAATTGATCACAGTTCTTTGTCAAAAGCTCGGCATAACATTTCTTGATATAAAATATATAAAATGATAAATAAATGTAACTATATTCAAAACTCACCTGAACTATAATCAGTGCTAAAGCTATATTTCGACGAATTTCCAAAATTTCGTTTCGGAGAAGTATCTGGCATACCGTTGCTACTGGAGTTGGTCCCCTCACCCCAGCCTCTGGTCTGCTCATCTTCAAGCATAAATCCCCTAGAACCTCCTCTTTTCATCCTGAAAAAATATATTCATTTGTTCATTAAATATGATTTATAATGCAGGGTGTTCAACTTCAGAATAGACCATAAGCAGAAATAAGAAAGTTTTCATTTACATAATTACATGGAACAAAAATTACAATAATATTGAATTTGGAGTCACATGTGTTAGCAAAATTATACGGAACAGCTTAAATTATACAAATATTTTTGTTAAAAGATTATCTAATGGTGTGAATTGGGTAAAATAATAAGTGAAACAATGCTAGGACTAGCTAATATTATGTTGGATAAAAAGACATTATGTTGTCTGAACAGAAGTGTTCCAAGTTTCTTGTTTTTGGTCATTGACTTTTGAACAAGAAGATGAGGAAATGAAACATTTCCATGGAATTATCATTTCAAGAGGATTATCATTATCAATATAACCTGATCTTACTAGTAGACACTTATTTTAGGGGGAGGGGGGGGTTGATACTTGAAATAAAATGTTCACAGAAGCCTTTTTTTTCGAAAGGATTTCAATTTCATTAAAATAAAACTTGTGTTCAACATGCTTCTAAGTGCTACCACAGAATGAGTGCTCGTGCCCATGAAACAGGTGAAGTGTTGTACAGTAAAAGATTCGGGCACTTCACCTTTTTTGTGGTCACGAGCCGCCAGTGGTCAAGAGCGAACTCAGCTGAGCCTTATCACTCTCGCTGACCGCTTTTAAACTGTTTTGACTGAGCTGAACATCAACAACTATTCCCCGGTCTATTAAATGTGGCGAAGACTAATGCCCGGTTTTTCCAATCCCACTCAAATTTGAGGGACCCACAAGTTTACATTCAACAGTTTAAATTTCCTATAATTATCGTAGAAAATGTCAGCTGTTTGACATTGAGGGTCCCTCAACTTTGAGTGTGCTTGGTAAAACCCGGCATAAGAGTCTACAGCCTCTGTCAGTTCTGACTGCAGACCGAATTGACAGTTAGAACTGTGGACTATTGACTGAGGGCTGTGAGAAAAATATTCAACAGATCAGACTGCAGTCCGTGATAGACCACAGGTCCGATCGTTGAACTACAGCACCGTGAGACAGTCCACAATTCAAAGATGGCCACCCGGTTACCCCATACACTTACAGTTTTTTCACTGTCACAATTAGAAATGAGCGTGGATGTTGACCCTAATAGATGACCAGGGCCGTGTCTCATAAACATTTACAATCCACAATTACTAATAAATCGTGGATTCTACACACGTTTTCGTCTCATAAGTTTAGGTGTACAGTTCAGCCGTGTTCCGAAGAAGCGTGGACAGGTGGCTGTATAACATTGGATGGGAGGCAGCCGAAGCCCTGCTCCGCTCGCGATACATCCGATAACTTGCCCCATGCAAAGCCAGAACTATCAAAATCATAACTACATAACATCATATTTCTTTTTTCTACTTCGTCAACTGATATGGTAAAGTAGCTTACAATAGGAGAAATAATTTTCTTTCTTTTCTCTCTCTACACTTTTTTCTCTAGCCTATTACCTGTAGAATGCGATCTCACAGCTCTCTTTCATTCCTGGGGTTATAAATGTTTCCATTTCCTAATTAATTATTATTTCAATTTTTCAATTCCATTTTATTAGATTTAGTTCAAAAATTATTATTATCATTATTCTATTTATTTACTCTTAAGCTTATTTCTCTCTATTGTTATTTTGCTTCCTATTATTTTATTTTTGTGATTGCATATGTGTTGTCTGCGGAACTCTCCTCCACACGCAGACGATCAGTCTTTGTGGAGGAATTCCATTACATTGTTTATTTCTTGTTTGATCTTTTTTTATATTTTACTTTGAGGAATAAACTTATTTGAATTTGAATTTGAATAGATGTTTCCCACAATTCGGAAATTTTACACTCTCAGTTTTTAAATATCACATTCAGAATTATAATCTGTCCAAGCAGATAAGGCATTGTGGCAAGATAGGAAAGTGAGTCCAGCTCGGTCAATATTGGCTCAAGAATTGTAAATTTGGTCTCACATTGTAGGAGACATTCTGCTCTACAATTTGAAACCAATCACTACAGTTATTCTATACAATTCTTTGAACCAATATTGACCGAGCTGGAGTCATTTTCCCATCTTGCCAGAATGTCTTCTTTGCTTGGACAGACTACAGTAGATTTAAAACTTTATAAAACAGAAACATACATTTACTAACCGCAAATTTAGTTGAGTCTGATCCTAGGGTAAGGTTTTCCTACCTGATCTCTTTATCCTCCATACTGGACCCGGTTATACTGATGCCGATGGCATAGCTACTCGACTCTGAGCTGGTTCTGCTCTCGGCACGGCACAGCGCTTCTCTCAGCCGCTGCGCAAAGGTGCTGCGTCGCTCGGGCGTATCCAGCTGGCCGCTGTAACGTTTTGCATCGTCAGCGTCTTCTGAAAGTCGCAAAAGTAGAAAATTGGCGAACGAATGATTTAGAATCGATCAAATAACAGCTGTAGTAGCTTCTAGTGAAGTTGCAAGAATTTTCAGTTTACAAATTTTCAAAGTTTAAAATATTCAAGGTATTTAAATGATTGATTATTCTTGTTTCGAAATTATCATATCCTTTATAAAGTTCATTTTTTTAGTTTTTCCTTGTGAGTAAAAACTTGTTAAAGTCAAGTAATTAACTAAAGTGGCATAACCTAAATATTTGGACTCATTATGAAAAATTGGTAAAGGGACAGTTTTGGGAGTAATCCTGTTGAACCTTCCATTAAGTATAGGCCTATGTTGTAACTTGATAATAAATAATAGATGAATATTAATGCTGATTAAGCTCATAACAGGTAGCCTGAGGGTGGATTCAAGTCGGAGCTTTTATAAGCGATCCCAGCTGTGATCCTAGCAACGCATACTTATGCCCGGTTTTTCCAAGCACACTCAAATTTGAGGGACCCTCAAGTTTACATTACTATTATTATTATTACATTACATTACAATTATTACATTACTATTTACATTTACTACATTTCCTATACTTATCATAGAAAATGTCAGCTGTTCATCAAAATTTGAGGGTCCCTCAACTTTGAGTGTGCTTGGAAAACCCGGGCATCAGACCATTAATACTCTAATGCCCGGTTTTTCCAAGCACACTCAAATTTGAGGGACCCTCAAGTTTACCACAGATTACTACATTTCCTATACTTATCATAGAAAATGTCAGCTGTTCATCAAAATTTGAGGGTCCTTCAACTTTGAGTGTGCTTGGAAAACCCCGGCATAAGTATATAAGGTCTAAGAAAGCGTACGTTTCATAATAAAGAGTTACGACATAGACAGGCTCATTAGAAAACAAGTCAATATAATCTAGTATCACAGCTGGGATCGCTTATCACAGCTCCGACTTGAATCCACCCTAGGCCCGCAGCGCAAAACAGCATTTGTTTTTAAGAAAACAGCTACGTCAGTATTAAGTCGCCTTTCTATACCCTATTCACGAGCACTTAAGACGACATTGACAAACTTTTTGCGTGTGCGTGGGGTGGCTACCTTGGCCACGACAAACCATAAATAATAAACAACGTCGCATAGACACGTCATAGCATTGTCAATGCATGTGTGTAAAGCCGCGTATCGACAGTGCGAGGCATGTGCCGCGAATGCCTCAAGGTATAGTCTGTTCAAGCAAAGACGAGTCTTACTCCAGTCTCCAGCTCGGTCAATATTGGTTCAGACATTATTGATCTGTTCTCAATTATAGGAAATAATTCGATCTTCAATCTAAGACCAAATCAATAGTGTTTGAACCAATATTGACCAAGCTGGAGACTGGAGTAAGACTCGTCTTTGCTTGAACAGACTATACCTTGAGGCATTCGCGGCACATGCCTCGCACTGTCGATACGGGCCTTAAATGTGTGTCGTTAATTTTTTAAATGTTATTTTTTTGTCTGGATTGTGTAGTATCGTTTCTATCGTTTGCCATCGCAACATAACCTGCTAGATTACAATGTGGGTTTGTTTACTTCATCACAAGTCATTATTTATTTAGCGTATGGCTTTTATTAGTGAGGCGACCTAAGGGTTGTTCCACTTAACCATATAACCTCATTTCCTAGACATTATGAATGAAGTATAGATAGGTTCTGATTTTGAAAACCCCAAAAAGATTGATTAGATTTGATTAACTATTGATGACAAGGTCTAAATCATAATCCTATTTGTGAAAATTTTCTTTAAATTCTCCCACCTTCACAAACACTAGTGCGCGCCGAATGGAAGACATCGGGCGGGGAGGGGGGTTCGGACGCGCAGCTGGAGTAAGCGCTGCTCGCCGACCTTTTCGGCTTCAGTGCAGCTGTTGTGGCAGCTGGAGCTGCACCCGTCTGCAGCTGGTGACGGCTGATCGGCAGACACTCTCCGGAAGAGCCCAGCATTATGAAGCGGTTACGAGCGGATAGTGTGTGCATATTTGTCTGCTGTTTGTTGGGGGCGGGTTGCTGTTGAAAACGGAAATTAATAGAATTCTAGCATTTTATAATAAATGGAAATCGGAAATGGATAGAATTGAATGGAAAGACAAGATGTTGTCAAACCACTGATTAATTAAAAACCGAGAAACCGGTTTCGATTGTTACACCATTATCAATCTCTGCCACCAATATGCTTGCTGTGCCAGTTCTCACTTATTCGTTTGGAGCGGTGAAGTGGAACAAAAATGAGCTCCAGGAACTTGACAGGGAGACATGTAAACGAATGCATTTGGAGAGGAGTCTTCACCCTCGCTCATCTGTAGCCAGGATCTATTTGCCCAGAAATGAAGGAGGCAGGGGTTTACTGAATAAAGAGCGCTGAGTTTAAGATCCTACCTCAACAGCATAGAGATAAGTCCATCCATGGCTTGTTCTACAAGCATGTTGAGAAGCAAGGTTTGTCCAAAGAACTGACATTTTCTTTCCTGAAGTCAGCTGCCTTGAAATCTGAGACTGAAGGGTACATACTAGCTTGTCAGGATTGTGTAATCAACACATTGTCATACCGGAGCTAAGTAATGCATTTGCTAGTGCCTGATATCAGATGCAGGGTTTGTCACAAGTCACCTGAGACCCTGATGCACATATTGTCAGCTTGTTCTGTGCATTGCTTGAAAACTTCTTTAAAATTTTATGTATAATGTTATTTGAGTACATTCATGCTATGCGGGGTTTTTTCAATGCAGAAAATTATTAATTTCAAATTTTACATTCATGCTGCAATTATAAGCTATATCCATAGGCACAACGCTGCATTACGAGTGCTTTACTACTATCTGCAGCAGTCATATGGTATAGACAAAACACCAATACACCAATACTGCCTTATGCCCCGGGGGAAATTGATTCTGTTGTGGAGAATGATATACCGCATATACTGGAATTATTCATTCTCCACCACCAGGCTTCTGACAGCTACTAAGCCTGATATTGTACTCCAGGATATGACTGCCAAGACTATGTACGTGATTGAGTTCTCGGCTCCAGCTGAATGCAATGCCACAACAAAAGATGAGGAAACAAGAATCAAGTATCACGATCTTCTGATTGAACTGCGCAAGTTGAACCCAGGCTACTCTGTCAGGCTCGCAATTGGTGTACTAGGGAGGGGGGGGGAGGGCACGCTTGACACTGCTTTCAAATCTTAAGGCAATTCCAGCATGTCAGTGCCAATCTATTGACAGACCAAATGCAGAAAGCAGTCATCTTGGGCTCACTCCGTCTGCTTAGAGCAAATGATTTGTGGATCACGGACATGGCATGATTGCTCACCTCACGTACGAGAAGAGTAGTCATGTCACAAAACGCTTGTTAGACCTCCTTGGGAATCGGAGCCCCAGGTTGTGATGGTCAAGCAGATCCTAATTGTACAAAATAATAATGATAATATCGAGTGACCTTGCTGGCTAAGGTCTGTTGTCAGAGTTTTCAGGTCGCACCTGGTCAATTTCAGGGCCTCTGACATGTCCTAACGACTGCTTTTATGCTGCTCCTGGTATTCTGGTAATGCTGATAAAATAAGCAGCTTATGGAACACTTTAGGAAACTAGATTGAATAATTATAATTATGAAACAAAACTATAAAAAATATATAAAAATTCACCTTAGATTCCCTATGGTCCGCACAATACTGTAGCTCAGTGCACTCTTCCAGTGGACGATGGTGCTCCTGGTACTCTGGCGGCGTGGACGAGAACGACTCGCCAATGGGACTGAGGCGCCTGGTAGCCGGAGGTGGTGGATAGCCCAGCACACGCTGTCTGAAGCCCAGCAGCGCCTTGTTCAGCTCCCGAAGCACATTGTCCTCCTCATACTGGCTCAGAGGCAGACGCGTGTAGTTCTCACCATCCATACAGCAGATGTTCAACTGCAAGGGATGAAGAAAAAATTAATAGATATTGCAGTTATTGTTGGAATATTATAACAATAATTTATTAGAAACCCAATGAAAGTATGTTAATAAATAAGAATCGAAATCACAGTATTTCAAGTATTTAGTTTTCAAATGAACTAGTACAGTGTAGTTCTATGAACAGTAGACCTCACGTAGTCACCCATTTTCCCTGCATCCTAATAGTTCTGTTAGTGCTTAAGGTACGTTTACGTTCAGAGTGTAAGTCCATTTCAAAAGTCAGCGCAAGAAAGTCAGCTATGCAGTGATCATAGGCACACTCTAGTTTTTGTCGGTCGTCACTATGGCCACAGCTGGTGCTACACTCAAAGAATTTTTCTCTCAGAGTTTCGGAATCGGAATCGGCGTGCACTCTGAAAGTACCAGACAGGCAATCAGCAAAATTGAAAGCATACAAATAAATATTGCATGCTACACCAATTCTTAACTTCAAATTACAAAGCTCAGCTGTATCCAACTTCATAACAAACTCCTCACATCGAAGCCGATCATATTGTATTTCCTGTAATATTTCTTCTCTTGAAGCCGTGCCACTAGATATCAAAACTACCAAGCAGCACTACAACGTTTCATGAAAGAATGTAGTTTTCTTTTTACGCTGGGCGTCAGCATAGTTTCGGCAAGCACCCCTTAAAGACAGACCTGTTTGTTTGTTTTTAATAGCTTCCCAAAGACTATCAACAGAGTATGAGAATGTTTACCAACTGCAGTGTTTATCGTCTCCAACTAGCCAGACTAGACCAAAATTAAATAATTGTGAATAGAATGACATTACCTGTGGCGGATCATTGAGGTATTCTATAATGGCTTTGTTGCGTGGATCTGATATCCTCGTGACTTGCAGTACACCTTCCAATGTCACCACCTCGTTGTCTTCCAATGCTTCTGAGCATAGAAGTAAAACTAACAGTTCCGGACAGGAGCAGAACTGAATACATTCCTGAAAAAATCAAGATAAGTTTTTGTATTTAATTGAATACATCAGTATTTTATTGAATATCTTATTTTAATAATGTATCTATTTTGAATATGTTAGAATAAATTTAGTCTGTGTTAATATATATAGAATAATGCATAAATTGATAGTTGTATACTTTTTTCAATTTCTAACCTTAAATTCGCCTTCGAATATCTCAACTTGAAATTGTGGATTGTGTTACATGTCAATCTTATGGGAATTGGCAAAAATATTGTGGATTCGAGCGATCTAACCAATCAAAAGTGAAGCATGCAATGTCCACACTATGATTATATAGTCTCTATAGTAAAAACTATATAATTATAGAGTGGACATTGAATGTCTCGCTTTTAATTGGTTAGATCGCTCGAATCCGTTATAATTTTCCAATTCGCTTAAGATTAACATTGAAATTATGAGCAATCATATGTAACGTTGAGATACACTTGACCTACAAATTCGTCTTTGCAATGTAAGTTTTTGCCATTTAATCCTTAAATTTAAAGGATTTGATTGGAAAACAAACAGTGAAGATTAAATAAAATAAAAATTTAAAAAAAACTTTAAAAGTATTTTAAAAAATAAATGTGTAATTATTATGTAATGTGTAAAATAAATGTGTATTACAAAATAATAAAATTTACTTTAAAAAAGTATTTGATTTTTCATTTTATTTATCAACTAATTTAAAAGCACTAAGTTTAAAGTTTAATTCACAGTGAAGATTCTATTAAGGCTGTAGATAAGAGCTATTCTTTATTCAATCAATCAATCTTTATTCAAAGCTTACATAGAAATGTACATGATACATCTTAAAAATTATTTCAACAAAATTATAAAATATAAAAACAATTGAAAAATTCACAGCAATGACCACTCTATGATTATAGTCTCTATAGTTTTTACTAAATGGATATTCGCTATGAGCATCTACCGTGCTGCGCTCTGGTGGATTATCGTGTGTACTTTTCTACGCGTTTTAGCATACAAAGCATAGCGCTAAATGGGAAAAACGCATTTATAATTAGAAAGGTATTATTTGCTGCTTCATGCATTTCTCAGTAATTAGAACATGATATTTAGGATATGAATGTTAATTATTGATAGTATTATAGCTCATTATATTAGAAAAATCCTAGTTTTCAAGTATTTGAGAGCAGACAACCGCAAACAGATGTATTTGAGAGTCGACAAAAACTTTGAGATAACAGCTGATAAGTTATCTTACATGAAAATGAAAAATTGGCGCAAGCTCACATTTATTTGAAAAATTGAATGATATGAATATTCCTTATTAAAACATAATTAATAGAGTTTTTGCGTTGATAGTAACAGCTTATTAGATTAACTAACATAAAAATATTCATGTACATTACCTCATGTACAGGTTAGAATGGAGCACTCCATGGTCCTACTTGATCATATTCCTAAAAAAAGTCAATAAGTTCAAAATTGCCTGTAATGGCATATCAAAATTCAAAATAATGGCGGCTGGCGGGAAAAAATATTGTTATGGGAACTTTCACAGCAATGACCACTCTATGATTACAGTCTCTATAGTTTTTACTATATGGATATACAATTTCTATGGTTTTTACAAACTCACCCTCGAGCTACCATCAAGTAGCACAGGTCCGCCAACTCTGGCGCTGGAAAAACAGATGATGAGATGATCGGATCGCATGCGGTCGAGGCGACCTTCGTGTTTGAACGTGAGCGGACACAGCGGCAAACCGCACTCCAGCCAGTCTTCAATAGTCAGCCATTCCTTGCCGGACATCACCTGTTCAATGAATTAAATGAATAAAAAATGAATTTATTTATGAATACTAAAAATATAGAATAAACTTGAACTCAATACAAGAGAAGAATATTGAATCTACAAACATAACAAGTCACAACCCAACAATATCCTAAATAGCCAACTCCAATACCAATCTCACACCCTATTTAGGCTACTTATAAAAAAAATAATTGTGATAGCTGTCCTGCTGCGATCAAGTTTCTTGACATTTGGATGGACAGGCACTTGTCATGGAATCACCATGTAAATTTTGTGTTGAAGACACTCTCAAAAGGTCTATTTCTTATAAGAAGATTGAAAACGTGTGTAGGTGTTGATATTCTTCTCAAGGTTTACTATGATCATCTTCAAAGCCTCATATTTTATGGCGTAATGGGGTATTATCCAGATACCTTTATTTGAAGAAATGAGAGTAATGACCTTCCCAGCTCTCTAAGTGTACTTTCCAATTGTATTTGTTCATTCAAATATTAAAATATTTGATGTAAATAGGGATCACTATATTTATGATACAAAAAACTGAAACAGTCTGAGAGTTCATAGATACCAACATAGCTCGTCTCAGAAACTCTATCCTTATATGGCTGTAAAACTGTATAACTATCTTCCTATTTTTATTAAGACTCTGAGCACGACCTCTTTCAAAATGAAAGTGAAGGAAATTTTAAGAAATGAAACACCATACAGAGTAAATGACTATTTTTCTATAAATTGGAAAAATTATACATGAACAGTATCAAATTTGATGTATGTACTGGATTATAATTGTGCTGTAAGCAGATGAGTTGTAAAAACTCTTCCTTTCAATATTTTAAATTTTTATTTAATTTCAAAGTGCTGACATTATTGTTATTAAGATACTTAATATATTATTGTCTCATATAAAGAAATGACGTTAATAAATGAGAGGACAAGATGTTGTCAAACCACTGATTAAAACACTGTGTAAAAACATTCTATGACATTAAAGAATATTTATTTATTTAATTGATGTCATTATCTAAATTGTACGTACATTATCTGATACTGAATACAATCAAATTATTAAAATGTACATGAATAAATAATAATATTCGTATGACTTTTAATGGTGAGGAGACCCTTACGGGTATGTTCCACCTCGCCAATGTGTACTTGGCCAAAAACTGGTTACCCATCCAAGAGCAGTCACAGTGTTCGTGACTTAAATTCACGATCACTAAGGAGCCACCCTCACCAAGTGGCCAATACGCAGTACATTATGAAATGAAAATACTCTTTATTAGGCTGAGTTAGGACTAGGAAGTCTTTCTACCATAAATATAATTTCATGGTTACTCGGTGAAGGTGGATGCTCTATGTGATTGTGATTGTCACAAACACTGTGGACTTCTCCCCACCATTATAAACCATAGAAATATTATTTTATTGTTATTTTCTCTATGGATAAATATTTAAAAATATTGAATGATACTTATTGAATATCATACCTGCCTTGAAACATGTATTTTTGAAGCGGATGGCGGTAGACTGGATTTATCCATAATTTTGAAATACTGGAAGAAGCTTCGTAGTTTTGATCGTTGGTAGTTACTGAAATTACGAAAAATAACATGTAAATCAACAATTATAATTTGTAAACTTTTTTAAATTTCTAAACTTATAATATTTTACTGTAAACATTTCTGACGTTATTCAACTGTATAGAAACTTTCTGTATCATTGTTGAATGAAATGAATATTCTATTTTATTCTAAATTTAGGCTCTAAGAATTTGAATGCCTACAGGCTACACTAACATTTTTTAAATAAATCATTGGTCTAGCTGATGCCAAAAATTAGGCGGTTTTGTCTGCTACTTGTACGCTCCAACAGCTGATGTTGTCAATTAGGCTTGTAATTTAGCTATACCTGGATGGTGTTTTTGAAAAAAAACAATAGTTGCATTACGTCAGCTGTTAGTAGCTTACATCACGTACAAGAGATAGATGTAAACCGCTCTCACAAGAGACGCTCTCACAAACCGCTTCCAGAGCTGGGCATTAATAACATATATTTGCCACCCACCAACTTGGATTCCACATCCACTGTCAGTTAGAACTGACAGTTGATCGTTCAACGATTAGCCTGACGATTTACAGCTATTTTGGACTGCCGGCTTCCCCATCCACTCACACTTTTTGGTTGAGTGTTAATAGGAGGGACATCTTTGAACATCTCTTTCCAAAAATTGACATTTATAAGTCTAAACTCCGCCATTTTATATAGATACAACACAATTTCATATAACCGTTAGCTTTTCAAATCCCATATCTGAGTCATTTTACAGGTTTCCTTACTTACTTGACTCAAGCGAACTCAAATCAAATCAAAATCTCATTTATTCCAAAAACAATTCACAGTACATGGAAAGAAATATTTTATTTACTAATAATACAAATCTTAGACTATACAAAGTGTTAGACTAAATTTATGTTTACCAATGATTGCAATCTTATAAATATACAGTACTAGATTAAATTTGTTTTATAATCATGCAATAGGAATGAGCCTACATGGGCACTATGGCCTGTGCGTAGTCTTGAACTGTGTATTTAGTCTCATTTTTCATTCTCATGGCGTAGAATTTAAATCGATATACTGTATCAAGTACTCTGCATAAATAAAGTGATTGAATCTCACGGGCGGCTCGTACCCACGAAACAGGTGATGTGCCCGTATGTCTTACTGTGCAGCACTTCACCTGTTTCGTCGGCTCGAGCCGCCAGAGTTGAATCTGAATCTGAATCCAAACTGAGAGTGGATGTGGACCTACTAGAGTCTATAGAGAAATAACATGAAAAAAAGAAACCACTAATGAAAATTAAACTTTAAAACTTAGGGCTATTTAAAATAATTGAAAAATAAAATGAGAATCAAATACCCTCTTGAAAACTTTAAAGTTAGTAATGCACAAACATGTTTCGGGACATTCAGACCATTATCAATGTGGATAAAATAATAATTATTGGCTGAATGTCCTGAAACACGTTTGTGCATTAATAATTTTAAAGTTTTTAAAAGTGTTTTCGTTTCTCATTTTTTTCCAACCACTAATGAATACAGTAATTGAGTTTCGAAATTGTAAATTCAAGAGTAATTAAGATTATAATTGTACCAGTCAAGATGTTTGAAAAAGTTGGTGAAATTGAAATCCTGGAGAGTAGGGTGCGTTTTCAGGGTTCGTTTGGGAAACGTAGAGAAGAAGCAGTGTGCTAGTAGAGAAGCAACAAACTCTCTACTAAGTTCTGTCCTTTCATCTGAAAAAAAAACAATCAATTTTTAAAGTTAAAGACATAGGCTAGATGTTTTTTCACTACTATGTGCCAATGGCTCAACAGCTCATGAAGGACTCCTACCAGGTCCAGCTGATTGCCAGCTCCATATCCACTCCACTGTAGGTACAGCAGAGGTGCATAATCATTAACCATGATAGAGGTAACGTGTGGTTAGCACGTTGATCCTCTCAACCATGAGCTAGTTTCCGTAACCAAGTGACGGCGCAGAACACCTCTGAATAACATCTAGTTAATCAGTTAGAGTGCACTGGCGGCTCGTTCTCAAGAAACAGGTGAAGTGCTGTTCAGTAAAAGATACGCACACTTCACCTGTTTCGTGGGCACGAGCAGCCAGTGTGAGATTGTAATGCAACAATTACTATTCCTCTAGAGACGGGAAACGACTGACTATCTTTACTAACGACAAGCCATTTCCCCAAGGTAGGGATTTCTCATTCAATTGAGTAGGAATATTGTTGGAAATAGCAAAAACATGATAATTTTATTAGTACAGTGGATGCTATGTTTATAGTTAGATGAGCTCATGACTGTCTAGTTGACATGTGCTTTTCCCAGCAAGGATAATGCTACAAAGCACAGAATAAAATAAAAACAGGAGTACCAATGCGTGTTTTCTCATTCAATCGGGTAGTAATATTGTTGAAAATACCAAAAACATGATCAATTACAGACCAAAAACAGAGGATGTTCATAATTAGAGAAGCTGACACTACTGCCAGGTTGACAAGTGCCTCTAACAGCAGGAATGATGCTACATAGAAAAAAAAGAAAAAAACTGGAAATAGGAGGACTAATTTGTTAATTCTCATTCAATTACGTAGGAATATTGTTGTAAATGCCAAGAACATGAACATTCTATTGTTACAGAGATGCTATGCTCATACATAGGCTGACATGACTGCTCTCAGAGAATGAATAATGCTACATATCAAGGAATTAAATGGAAATAAGAAGAGTAATGCGTTAATTATCATTCGATTAGGTCTAAATATTGTTGTAAATGCTATAATTAATATCATTTTACTGTTACAGAGGATGCTATTATGTTCATTATTAGATGAGCAGACATGACTGTAAGGATGACATGTGCTTCTCCCAGTAAGGATAATGCTACATAGCACAGAACAAAATGAAAATAGGAGAACCAATGCGTGTTTTCTCATTCAGTTGAGTAGGAACATTGTTTAAAATTCCGAAAATATGATCATTTCATGGTTACAGAGGCGATGCTATGCTCATATTCAGATGAACTGACCCGTCTGTCAAATTGACATGTGCTTCTTACGGCATGGATAATGTTAAATAAATAGCATGGGATAAACTGGAAATGGGTTTACTAATGCGTGTTTTCTCTTTCAATTGGTAAGGAATATTGTTGGAAATGCCAATAAAATTATCATTTTATTATTACAGTGGAAGCTATGCTCATAATTGGATGAGCTGACATGACTTTCAAGTTGACATGTGCCTCTCACAGCAGGGATAATACTTCAAAGCAAGGAATTGACTGGAAAAAGGAGGACCAATGCATGTTTTCTCATTCAATTGGGTATTAATATTGTTCGATATGTCATAAACATGATCATTTTATTGTTACAGAGGATGCCATGTTCATTATTAGATAAACTGTCATGACAGTCAGGCTTCTCACAGCAGGGGTAATGCTACATAGCAAGGAATAAACTCTCCTTATCAATGAGCTTCCTTCCTACACGATTACGTGTCAATTTTTAAACATTTGTATCACTACTGCTTATCTTGAGTCCGCAGTGTATGAAGGCCTTAGTAATGTAAGTCAAAATATATCATACCCTATCACTTTATACATAAAACTTACTTTTAATTAACGGTTCATTCTTCTTTTGTACCTTTCAAATAAAGATTCAAAAGTCACTTACTATGTTGCTGTAGACTAAAATGAAGACCGTTGGGAGGTCGCAAAGATTTCAGCTGAAGAGCTCGTCTAGTTAGAGAAGGAAGAATAGATGAGAAAAATGTGTTTCTCTCTTTGTCATCCATGGCTGTTGTGATGAAAGTTTTCAGACCCTCGAACAGAGAAGGATCTGGAGTGTCGGGCTCATCTGGATCTAAGCCTATGCTGTTGAAATAGAACAAATCAATTGATAACTATTCAATAATTAGCATATAAAGATTAATTCTAATAACTATCGTTATCAACTTTCACGGTAGCAACATTACTCTTGATTTTGTTGCTAGAAACCTATAAATGAGTATATAGATATAATCTGTCCTAGCAAAGAAGACATTCTGGTAAGATGGAAAAATGACTCTATAATTTGGTCTCAAATTATAGAAAAGAATGTTTTCTACAATTTGAGACCAGATTTATAATTTTCTATCAATATGAACCTTGCTAGAATGTCTTGTTTGCTTGGACAGACTAAACTCTGTGGCCCCAAAACGCGTCCCACAAGCAACGTAATCGTAATGTACTGTTGTTAAAGATAACGTTGATAACGTAATTTATCATAATTATTATCATGACAAGTAGAAAATAAATAAACCAATAAATAATTCACAGTATTAATGATAAGATAATTGAATTTGGAATAGTCTCAATGGCTAGTATATCAATCAACAATTGTATTGTCTCTGTATGTTTTGAATCTTGTATAATCCACAATGTATTATAATATACAGCTGTTTCGTTTGCTCCTTGTACGCCCCAACAGCTGAAGTTTTCAATAAAACTTTTCATTTGGCTATGCCTAGATGGTGGTTTTAAAATCAATAGATAGTTTACATCAGCTGTAGGTTTCAGAAGACAATTGCTTTGACATTTGGCATCGTATAAACCAGTCTTTATGCTAGGTTTATACGATGCCAATTGGCGAGACATTAATTGTCTTCTGAAATGTACAGCTGATGTTAAGTATCTATTGTATCTTTTGATTTTAAAACCATCATCCAGGCATGGCTGAATGAAAACTCTAAGGGCCGGTTTCTCCAAAAAAGTTAATCTGAATTTTGGATTAAACCATTAGCTGGCTCAATAAAAACACAAGTTAATAAAAGTGACCATACACTGACAACTGATAGTTTAAACTATAATTTCAATTAAACGTATTTGGAGAAACCGGCCCTAATTGACAAACTCTAATTGACAACATCAACTGACGGTTTTAGAGAACAATCATTGTCTCGCCAATTGGCATCGTATAAACCTAGCATTCGAGTTGATATTGAGCTGAATCAAGATGATCTTTTTAAAATAAAAAGAGACAATAGATGCTCTACATCAGCTGGTAATCAAACCCAGGTCAGACCAGGAATTTTTCTCAGGCCACTCTCCCGTGTTTCGGATGGACACGTTAAGCCGTCGGTCCCGGCTGCCTAAAAACAGTCGTTAAGTCATGTCAGAGGCCCTGAAATTGATCAGGAGCGACCTGAAAACTCTGACACCAGACCTGAGCCAGCCAGGTCACACGAAAATTATGATTATTAGCTGGTAATAGGTTATAATATCACATACAAGAGACAGCCAACATCTCTTGTACGTGATGTCACTAACTAACAGCTGATTTAATGCATCTATTGTCTCTTTTGATTTCGAAAGCATCACCTAGGTCTAACTAAATGACAACTCTAATTGACAATATCAGCTTTTAGAGCGTACAATGAGCAGAAAAACCACCTAACTTTCTGGCTTCAGCTATACAAAACCTCGAATTTTGTTGGAAAAATAGTATAATCCGTCGAAGCAAAGAAGACCCTCTGGCAAGATGGAAGAATGACTCAAGCTCGCTCAATATTGGTTCAAAAATTATCAATTTGATCTCAAATTGTAGGAAACAATTTGATTTACTATTGAGACCACATTTATAATTCTTGAACAAAGATTGACCAATCTGGAGTCATCTTCTCACCTTGCCAGAGGGTCTTCTTAGCTTGGACCATTGAGTTGATAAAATAGGCGACTTACTTGCAGAGGGAATGTATGGCCTGCATGGAAGATATAAGGCCATCGAGGTCGGAGGATGTTTGTGAGATGGAGATGCAGTTCAGATGTTTCTCTATGGTTGACCACCAGGGGAGGTCGCACGGTAACATTACCAGTGCCATTCTGCTCACAATTGATCACCTCGCTGCTGAAAATAAAAAAATAATTTGGTAATAATCAATCAAAAAATCCAAATAAATCTAAATATGGAGTTCACTAAATTAGGATGGCTCGTTGGAGTAATTATTTATTAAATTAATTTATTAAAACTCCCTAAATCTTACAATACAAGCTTTCAAAAATCTTTTGTGTTTCTAGGTCCCAAATTATTCAATCAGTTGCCAGGTTCAATTAAAGAAATAAACAGTTTCTTACTTTCCAGAAAAAAGTTTCAATTGGCTGCTTTCTTTATACCCTGATACTATTGAGAGATAATTCACTATCTTAGGTTGATTTTCATTTTTTTCAAATTATAATTAAATTCCAATAAATGAATTATGAAGACACTATATGCACTTAATATTCTTCATTTGTGTGAATGTAGCATTTAAAATGTTTTTCTTTCAACTGCGTTCCTACTTGCACGCGAATTACATTAGTAGTTCAGCAAGTAGTAAATTTATTCTCATGTTTATTACATTTAAGCTTACTTGTTGTCATGGTAAAATTTTAACAAGCTAAAATTTGTCGTGCCCTAAATTTTTCGAAATTCGATATTTTGGTAGTGAATGGTGATTTTAGTGATATTCCTTGTGTTTTGGACTCTCTTGATTGGGAAGAACTTTTGAAAATTCAAATCTCAGTGTATAACATCAAGAAATACCATGATTTCCCATTGACGGAAATCAAGGTTATGATGCCGGTGGAACTTCCTTTTGGAACTCCCCACCGAATACGGCATAAGAATGAATGAAAAGCTTACTTAAAATTTTTCGTAAATAAGATATTTTCTTTTGTTATTTATCTTTTTTTTTGTAAGTTTATTATAGTATGTTTTGTTATTATGGGCAATAAAAATTGTTTATTTATTCATTATTAGCACGCCGTCTGGTAGCCAAGTGGACCTGAGTTCACTTCTCGACCGGGGCAAAATTCTTCGACCACATCATAATCACATAGATACGGCTACAGTCTGTCCAAGCAGAGAAGACCCTCTGGCAAGATTGGAAAATTACTCCAGCTTGGTCAATATTTGTTCACGAATTATAAATGTGGTGTTAATAGTAGATCAAATTGTTCGCTACAATTTGATATCAAAGTGATAATTTTTGAACCAATATTGACCAGCTTGACTCATTCTCTTATCTTGCCAGAGGGTCTTCTTTGCTTGGACAGACTATACCCCGTCTTTTGGAGCAAACGAGAAGTATTCGTCACCTCTCATTATCATCATCATCCCTCTCATTACCCACGCACAAGCTTAACAGCTCGTGTAGGCATTACCCACAAAGAAAAAAGACTGACAAACTTTGTGAGTGATATTAAATGAGAAGACAAAATATTGTTGAGCCACATATTTATAAAAAAATCGAGATACTGGTCTCGGTTGCTACACCATTATCAATTTCTGGGTTTACAAAAGATTGATGGTTGCTACCAAAACCCGTATCTCGATTTTTAATAGATCTGTAGTTTGACTATATTTTGTCTTTCCATTTAATAGCCTATGGGAAACTACCACAATATCACCTTCACAACTACTCAACAAGTTTGTGAGTGGTTTCCTGATATCAAAATAAAGAAATAAGTTCAAAGGGTCCTGAAATGCTCTATTACAGAGATAATTATGGCGGAAAGTTGTAAATTTTTCATCGCATTTATTACTTTTCAATGGCTTCATGGAGGTACCAGAATAGTTATTTCTCTTGTAAAAGGTACCAAAATAGTTATTTCTCTTGTAAAAGGTACCAAAATATTTATTTATTACGTAAAATCATTTACAGGAATTCAATAAAACCAGTTAGAAGTTTGTAACTTCAAAGGTATTGAGATTTTGATGGCATCTCCCACATAGAATTTTCTCGGGCGTGTCTCTTCTCAGTATTCAGAGTACATATTTGTATTAAGTCGTTAAGTCATGTGTAAAAGCGCTACTTGGGTGAGCTAAATTTGTACAAGCCCTGACTGGCACAGCGGTATGAACCCCTTAAAATAGGGTGAGCAATGAGATTTATTATCAAATTTGATTTGCTAGTTGAAAGTAATAAATTTTTTGAATGGGCGCCAGGCCTCTCAATGAATCTATATGTAGCCTCTTGAAGCATATGAGACTTGAGTCAACAGTTTCCTGTGTGAGCATGTGCCACACTAAATAATAAATATAGTATAATAATTTATAATAAATTCACTGAAAGCACCAAATTTCAAAGATTAGAATAACTGGTGGTAAACTCAATTATTATGTTGAATAAATCCTGAATACAATTTCTTGTATTAGCATGTATAGGTTGAGGAGGTGTGCAGCTTGCAACACGTCTCAAGTAATGCAAATTTGGATAAATCAATATATACAATTTTATTAATCAGTTCATCAACGCGGATGAAGGTACTTACTTGGCACATGAGTAGGCTCAATAAATTTACTCGACTTAGAGCAGCGAATGAAACTAGACAAATGATGGATTGTGAGAATATGGGTATTTTCAAGCACAAACCACCAATTGAATCGTTAATTTTCTAGTGAGTCCAGGGTCGAATACAGATATGGTGATACACTCATATGTTCGCCCTTCTAATGGTTAGAAGATTCGCTTTACCAAGCCGAACAAAAATAAAATGGTACTCAGTGCAACACTCCAAGTGAAGTTCACAATATTCATGTAGCAAATGAATTAATATATTTCTATTAGTTGCTCAACACGCCATATACCTTGCATCATAAGTGAGATCACTAGTAATATTGAATTATGATGACTCAATATTCAGCTACTTCACTTTGATGCATGGCCAAACTGGAATGCACGTGGAGGTAAAAAATCATTAATAATAATTCTATCGAATATCAATCATAACTGCTTAGCCTAATACCCAGAGAGAATGGCTAGGATTAATTCAATAGAATATTAGAGGCAAATCGCCTAAATAACAGACTAATATATTCTCCTTTGCTTTTGCTACATGCTTCTAATAAGAATAAAATGTATATAAGACTTTTTTCTCAGACTTTTAGTTCTCAATAAATTTTTTAATAAATAAATTAATAGGAATAATCAACAATGATTTAGATATTAAAGCTATTCTTAATTTAAAAGTCTTTCAACTTAGCAATCTAATATACTCAGGTGGTTCGTTAATTTAAATGGGAATTCGTGTTAAGTTAATTGCGCATTATTTGAAGTGGCCAAAATTTAAATGATTTGCTTACGCGTTCGAAGACTTGGGCGCCGATCCATGAGGGTTGTGGTCCGTTCTAACACCAACAGGGAATTTGGAGGAATCTTGTCCAGGCGATGAGGATTTTCGAGTCGGGACCCTAGGCAACGCTCATCTCTTGTAGACGTCCTCGGCGGCGATCTGCTCCGTAAGGGTTGTGGTCCATTCTAACGCCAACAGGGAATTTGGAGGAATCTTGTCCAGGCGATGAGGATTTTGAGTCGGGACCCTAGGCGACGCTCATCTCTTGTAGACGTTCTCGACGGCGGTTTGCTCCGGTCCTCTCGCAAGCAGGGGTGTTGATGGAATGGGGTGAGCATTGCTCTTCTTCTAGGGTCGAGGTCATAGGCGGAAGTTGAAGCTCGGTATCAAGGGGCGTTGAGTTCGACGTATAAGTTTCTCATTGGTCAATTCATGACTTCGACGTCCATATTGAATTTGAGAGAAAATAGATCACTTTTTGTGTAACACACCTGAGTATATGGGACATACGAACCACCTTTTTCCACACTTAACATATAATACACTTAAATCTAAAGCTCCTATAAATCTACTAATGAAGGTTATCACAATATTTATTTTTGTAGGCTCAAAAGTTCCACGAGGTAACTAGTGTGACGTCATTTTCCGTCAGGTTATACATTTATAATAATTAAATTGTGTAAATAATTTATTAAATTTCTTTTCAATAATTTTTGGCCTTGATAAATTTGATAGACATTAATAAACAAATAATAACAATGAAACAGGCATAATGTTGCAGAGTGGTAACAATTATATTTTGGCAGCAGCATTTAAACATTTAAGGTAAGACAGCAAAATATTATAATTTTATATTTTTATTAAAATCGTCCGAGATAATATGGGCGATATATGAGCATGATGTTATCAAATTCGAATTTTACCGCTAGCTGTTGAACAGTTCGCAGATGCCGATCAAACAGCTGTTTAGCAAATGTCAAATATTGCGGTTATGTATGCTCTGGTGGTGCTAGTAATAAATATGACACCGGTTTTATAATAATTAATTAAAGCAGACAGGTACGTAATTTGCATTTATTAGAGGAATATTTGTTCCAAATTTTACTGTTACTTCTTATCAGTAACCAAGCAGATAAGACAAAGCTTCTTGACCTATATTTTCAGTAGGTTGTTGACCTTTAAAGTTGGGGCATCACATGATCCTCTATTGAGCACATCTAATTTTGTAGAGCAAAATTAGATGTTCTCAATAAAAAAGAGATCTAATTTTTAAAATGATTTATAAAAATTATTTATATAAGTGTACATATTAGTAGACACTGGCAGATATCAATAAATATCAAATACATTGTTATATATTGGTAGATTGGACTTACATGGGTTCCCTAACAAATTCTGGAATATATCCAACATAGAAATACATAATTGACATACAATGTCGACAATAAACAAGTGGTGAGCATATGCCCCTTCCACAAAAATGTTGTCTGGACTACTGTGCCAGCAACAACCCTACACAAACTTATATTCTTCAAACAAAACAGAATATATAAATATAATAACGCAATGAGATCTTTGCTCAAATGCAATTAATAGCAACACAATGTGCAAATAACACCAATACCAAACAATATATAACAATAAATAAATCGAGTTCATACTCGTGCAATGACACAATTGGTCTATAATAAATAATTAGCTCTATTTTAGCTCAAAGGTTTTTTCTCAAAATTTCGGACATGGTGTCCCGCTTTGTCGTTCAATTAGTTCTCGTACCTGTCGCTTGGTGTCGCACCGATCTTTTTGACTTTTGTCGTTGGCACATACTTATGCGGTTTTCCAACGACCTTTTTAATATGTGACTAATAATGCTAGTTGCTTGCCTTGATCGCTGGTTTGCACTGTAATTTATTTTTACAATAATAATAGAATTTCACTGTTAATTATAGTTCTCATTCAGATTCATTTGAACAATAGTTCTTTCAATTTACATTCCCCATGCAGTCGACTATCCAGGGCTGTGAACAGCTGTTAACTCAAGCTGTCATCTTGGCCTACAAATCAATGTTTATTTATTTGTTTAAACATGATTAACTACAAATTTTTCTGGTAATTGGGCTCACTAGGACGTGAATAACATTTTGGTTTAGCATATTTACTAACATAGTTGATACATATGATAATTTCGGGTCTGGGTAGTATATCTGTATTTGAATTTCCCACTAGCCCGTAATTACCACTAATTAATATGGCACTTCATTTCTAACCTCCTGTTCAGTATCCGTTCCATTAAAGCTAGGATTTGGTTTTCATTTTGGGAACGTGCTATCTACTTTATATTTACAAATAATAAGTTCACAAATAACATTCAATAGATTTCAAAGACATGCCGTTAGTACTAACTTCCATAAATTTTGTGACTTTCCATAATGAGGAACCAAATTAATTTTCTAATATAATATGCCATGCTCCGTATAGGGTTATGTAGTCATGCTAACTTTTTATTTGGTTTTTACTTTAATTTTATTATTATTATTCTACATATATTTACAGCTTCAGGGTTCATAGTACTCCCATATTTATTCACTTAAAATATATTTATTCACTTCTTATATATGGCTTTACATTTGCCACATTTTCCCACCAGGTTAGGTCTCCGTTTTGTTCATCTTTTAATTGTATGGTGTTGTTATTGGATATTTTGGTAATGGTGACAGGACCTTGGTATAATGAAAAAATTTTTTTCGTTTGTTTGGTTAGGGCGTCCGATAACCTATGTGTCTTCACTAACACCTCCTGCCCTACGTGGTAGGTTATGTTCTTTATTCCTTTGTCATGATACCTTTTCCGGCGCTTTGCAGCAACATTTAAATTGTTTCTAACCAAGTGTATTTTGTCAAGGTTAGGTTTTTCCTCTTCTTCTGGGAATGTTACTAGTTGTTCTAAAAAACTTAAATTCTTAAATCCAAAGATAATTTCGTGTGAAGTGTAGCTTGTACTAGCATTTACACTATTATTTAGGCAGTATTCCAAGAATGGCAAATATCTGTACCAATGCTGGTGATGTATGTGACAGTAAGCTTTCATGAACCGTGCTATATCCGACATCTTACGCTCTTTCAGCTTGCTGTTAGCTACCTGAAGCTGAGTGGCTAAATCCTTGTTTGTAGCAGTGTTATTTCGACTCAATGTGTCGACCTTTTACTCCTGCGACCGTAATTGTTTCTCCAAGTTAGCACATTTTTGAGATAACTGGCTATTCTGTAAACCTATATTAGCTATTTCGCACTGTAAGTCCTGGCGGTGTTTGAGCATATTTGTCTCGACACTGGTCAATCGTTGCTCTATGTTTAGCGTAGTTTCAGCTACTTCACCTCTAAGTTGCCCTATGACATCTGTCTTAACCTTCTCCACATACTCCTTATCTGGTTTGGACATAAGTTTTTTATTCATCTCGATCACGTTGGTATCTGACCCGGCTTCGACTTCCCACGTTTATTTATATTGTCTATGAGACTGACCGATGCTTCAACACTGTTTAGACGACTATCTAACTCGACTTTATCTTTCCGCGCCCATTCCTCTTGTGCATCTAGCCTAGCTACTAATTCATCTCTAGTTTTTTTAAGATCCTGCTTCATTTCATCTTTGAAATCGGTAATTACTCCAACAAGCCGTTGATAGAATTTTTCCATCTCGGTTCTTATAGAGCAGGGACTTTCGGCAATAAGCATTTGGGTTCGAACTTCTTGAGAATCATGTTTATTGGGGTGCCTAATTTATAATCAGGTCTATTTCCTATATTTGCGGGTGGGGCTCTACGAGGTCAGTATTGTTTTCCCTCATAGTAGAATAAAATCTGGGTTCTTGTTCCCCTTGGGTATGGATAGACCCTATACTTCCCATAGCACGTTCCCGTGGTGTTGCATTCGGTATTCCCTTCCGCGAGTGTTTCACTAGTGCCTTCATCTATGGATGTGTTTTCAGTGAAATCTCCTAAATAGGATATGGCAGAATCAGTGGGATGTGACATGATGTGTGATAACACAAGTGAATACAGTGAATATATACAGTGCAACCAGGATATAACATATACCGAAACTACAAGATTCAACATAAAGCCACTCTGCAACATGTATTATGCTTACAGGGAGCATAAAACAAACTATTCCATCCCCCCACTCGCTTGACGTAAAGCTAGTAATGGTAACTTTTAAATATTTTAATTAAAGCTTGATAGGTAATGATAATTAATGGCCTAATAATAATAAATAATCTCAGTTGTTGAGCAATTTCGTATGTAGCCTATTCTTGATTACTTAATGTGCGGTAAATCTTCAAGTTATAATACACATTTCATCTAATAATATATTCAATACTAAAACTATAAAATCAATAACAACTTATAACTAAGTTTATTGATGGCCAATTCAATTATAATAAATTCAATTAATTCTTAAATTATCACTCCTATACTCTAGCCATTCCTCTTAATGGGTTGCCTTAATTTCATTAATTTAAATTTTCCTCACTTCCCTAAATTCTTAACACTTCTTCCATTTGCCTTTGCAGTATTAAATTGAGTATTTCTTCTCAACTTAACGCCGCCTAGTTGGGTGCCAATTTGTAAAAGCGCTACTTGGGTGAGCTAAATTTGTACAAGCCCTGACTGGCACAGCGGTATGAACCCCTTAAAATAGGGTGAGCAATGAGATTTATTATCAAATTTGATTTGCTAGTTGAAAGTAATAAATTTTTTGAATGGGCGCCAGGCCTCTCAATGAATCTATATGTAGCCTCTTGAAGCATATGAGACTTGAGTCAACAGTTTCCTGTGTGAGCATGTGCCACACTAAATAATAAATATAGTATAATAATTTATAATAAATTCACTGAAAGCACCAAATTTCAAAGATTAGAATAACTGGTGGTAAACTCAATTATTATGTTGAATAAATCCTGAATACAATTTCTTGTATTAGCATGTATAGGTTGAGGAGGTGTGCAGCTTGCAACACGTCTCAAGTAATGCAAATTTGGATAAATCAATATATACAATTTTATTAATCAGTTCATCAACGCGGATGAAGGTACTTACTTGGCACATGAGTAGGCTCAATAAATTTACTCGACTTAGAGCAGCGAATGAAACTAGACAAATGATGGATTGTGAGAATATGGGTATTTTCAAGCACAAACCACCAATTGAATCGTTAATTTTCTAGTGAGTCCAGGGTCGAATACAGATATGGTGATACACTCATATGTTCGCCCTTCTAATGGTTAGAAGATTCGCTTTACCAAGCCGAACAAAAATAAAATGGTACTCAGTGCAACACTCCAAGTGAAGTTCACAATATTCATGTAGCAAATGAATTAATATATTTCTATTAGTTGCTCAACACGCCATATACCTTGCATCATAAGTGAGATCACTAGTAATATTGAATTATGATGACTCAATATTCAGCTACTTCACTTTGATGCATGGCCAAACTGGAATGCACGTGGAGGTAAAAATCATTAATAATAATTCTATCGAATATCAATCATAACTGCTTAGCCTAATACCCAGAGAGAATGGCTAGGATTAATTCAATAGAATATTAGAGGCAAATCGCCTAAATAACAGACTAATATATTCTCCTTTGCTTTTGCTACATGCTTCTAATAAGAATAAAATGTATATAAGACTTTTTTTCTCAGACTTTTAGTTCTCAATAAATTTTTTAATAAATAAATTAATAGGAATAATCAACAATGATTTAGATATTAAAGCTATTCTTAATTTAAAAGTCTTTCAACTTAGCAATCTAATATACTCAGGTGGTTCGTTAATTTAAATGGGAATTCGTGTTAAGTTAATTGCGCATTATTTGAAGTGGCCAAAATTTAAATGATTTGCTTACGTTCGAAGACTTGGGCGCCGATCCATGAGGGTTGTGGTCCGTTCTAACACCAACAGGGAATTTGGAGGAATCTTGTCCAGGCGATGAGGATTTTCGAGTCGGGACCCTAGGCAACGCTCATCTCTTGTAGACGTCCTCGGCGGCGATCTGCTCCGTAAGGGTTGTGGTCCATTCTAACGCCAACAGGGAATTTGGAGGAATCTTGTCCAGGCGATGAGGATTTTTGAGTCGGGACCCTAGGCGACGCTCATCTCTTGTAGACGTTCTCGGGCGGTTTGCTCCGGTCCTCGCAAGCAGGGGTGTTGATGGAATGGGGTGAGCATTGCTCTTCTTCTAGGGTCGAGGTCATAGGCGGAAGTTGAAGCTCGGTATCAAGGGGCGTTGAGTTCGACATAAGTTTCTCATTGGTCAATTCATGACTTCGACGTCCATATTGAATTTGAGAGAAAATAGATCACTTTTTGTGTAACACACCTGAGTATATGGGACATACGAACCACCTTTTTCCACACTTAACATATAATACACTTAAATCTAAAGCTCCTATAAATCTACTAATGAAGGTTATCACAATATTTATTTTTGTAGGCTCAAAAGTTCCACGAGGTAACTAGTGTGACGTCATTTTCCGTCAGGTTATACATTTATAATAATTAAATTGTGTAAATAATTTATTAAATTTCTTTTCAATAATTTTTGGCCTTGATAAATTTGATAGACATTAATAAACAAATAATAACAATGAAACAGGCATAATGTTGCAGAGTGGTAACAATTATATTTTGGCAGCAGCATTTAAACATTTAAGGTAAGACAGCAAAATATTATAATTTTATATTTTTATTAAAATCGTCCGAGATAATATGGGCGATATATGAGCATGATGTTATCAAATTCGATTTTACCGCTAGCTGTTGAACAGTTCGCAGATGCCGATCAAACAGCTGTTTAGCAAATGTCAAATATTGCGGTTATGTATGCTCTGGTGGTGCTAGTAATAAATATGACACCGGTTTTATAATAATTAATTAAAGCAGACAGGTACGTAATTTGCATTTATTAGAGGAATATTTGTTCCAAATTTTACTGTTACTTCTTATCAGTAACCAAGCAGATAAGACAAAGCTTCTTGACCTATATTTTCAGTAGGTTGTTGACCTTTTTAAAGTTGGGGCATCACACATGTCAGAGGCCCTGAAATTGATCAGGAGCGACCTGAAAACTCTGACATCAGACCTGAGCCAGCCAGGTTACACAAATATTATTATTTTATAGTATAAATGTCGCAGAAGTTTTATGTTTGTTTGTATTTTTGTTTATTGAGAAATAAAATCATTTATTATGATGAGAAGAATATTTAAATATTTAGTAGCCCAGAATTGGAAAAATCGTTTCGTTGAAAAATCCTTTTCTGCAGAAAAACTCAATTAGTCACGAATATTGTTTAAAACTCACCCAAACCTCAAAATACTTTGTTAAAATGTTATTATATATAAGAATTCTTCTCATTAGTAGCCTATTATCACTGTAATAATAACATTCGACAAAAATTGTTGGCACATAAATTATTTCTATATTTATTCCAGGCCAAATGTTTTCTTTCATTGTGACTAATGGGGAGATCCTTATTAAGATGAGAAATAGTTGAGGAATTCCCTTGGCAGTTTCTTCTTGACTTGACTCGACTCCAATTGGATTTTTTTTCAATAATAACAAATGAGTAAGTTGAAGTAGATTTTCATTACTACAAAACACGGACACAAGATTCAATAGAAACACACACGGTAGTTGTATGGGTCTACACAAATAAAAAATCAACTGACAAGTGTGCGCTGCTCTATAACTCCGTGTTTCAATTACATCTTGTGCCAGTGTTTTGTAGTAATGGAATCATATAATATTATTCGAACAACATTAAAATTTAAGCTGACCCTCACCCTCAAAGAAACACTCTTAATAATAATACAAGAATTATTACAATGCATAAGAAGTTCCAAACATGATAACAAAATACATCTATTTTGTAGAATGGATTTATTAATGCTTTCTAGATTACTATAATAGGAGAAAATACATGGAATTATTCCAAAAATCGAATGAAAAAAAAACATGAAATCAATTACTCGTTGAAGTGACGCGCAAGTCTGATAATCAGAGATAAGTTACCGAGTTCGATTTTCAATCGAGGAACGAATATTGACCTCAGCATTATCACAGATACGGCCCTCCATCTTTTAAATAACACGGAAAGCCGTCGGTCCCGACTGTCTGGAAAGCAGTCGTCATCACTCATCACCACCCCCTACTCATGTAGTATAAATTGGTAGAGGAGTAGTTTAGGGCCTGTTGCACTTACCCAAATGTATTTTTGAATAAATGATGATTGTTAAATGAAAATGATTAAATGAATATAAATGAATAGATGATGATTGATTGATCACGTTACCCATGCACTTGCTTAATGCACATTTGGGCATCACCCTCAGCAAAAATTTTTTGTGACTTTAAAGGCATTCACTACACAGTTCGTACATGCTGAGAAGAGACGCCGTCCCAAAGTAAAGTGTATGGTGACTGGGTGTCTTGAAAGCTTGCGCAGACTTTAGTAGAGTGTATAAGGTTCAGTGTAGGATCACCGGAATAATTCTAACTGTTTTAGATAAAAATATCTCCTGCCCTTGAGTGGCCCGTACTTCCCCATCAGGCTGGTAACTTGAAAAAGAGCAAAACATCAAGTTTGAGAGTGCCACTAATCACCACCTCAAGCGGAGATCTATTTTTGTTTCTCGAAGAGTCAAAGTTAGAAAAAAAACAGGAGAACACCCTGAATCAGTTTAAAACTTGATGAGAATTAGTACTAGTAGATGATACTAGTATCAATCTAAGCGCCATGAAAAATTAATGTAAAAAAGATTCTTCCACTTAGAAGAAGATATTTTTCATAATTTATAATTTTTAATCTTTCTTATATTTTTTAATTTTTTCTCCCTTTTTCAGATGATTTTATTAAACATCTAAAGTAGATGTTTAATGAAGATCTAGATGTTTAATAGTCAACGACACTAGCGGATGACGAATTTTATTATTTTATTTATGATAGCTCTCTCAGAACAGTCTAAAAGCGGTCTTCAAGAGCAAAACTGTTTGACTGAGGTCATTTTTTATCTGATATGCTATAGCAGACCAGTCGCCGACAGTGCTATTTTTTCTTCAACTGCTATAATTATTTTATTAATATACAGTCTGTGATCTACTAAAACGAACGATTGCCATGTGTTTCAATAACACAAAAGAGGCAAACTGACTGTTTTATTTTTTTGGTTTTGTTTAGTAGCGTATGCCAAGTTAATCCTATCTCCTCTATAAAATATAAAAAATTTTCAAGTGAAAGTTTTAATTCCTCTTTGAACTCTTTATTGACTGCCTCAATTCGCATTTGAACTCAATTAGCACTGCCTCAATTTTCCTGTAAGGCTATTTTTATTACAGTAGGACTACCTACTCTTATGGATTAAAATGTGATTCAAAGGTCTCTTGATTTATACTCACTTGTTCATTAATTCAAAAAATCATTTCAATCTTTTACAATTTCAACAATGAGAAAATAAAGAAGTTGAATTGTCTCGAGTAAAAATTCCAGGTGTTCAATAAGATTTTCATGAATAAAAAAATCATAAATGGAATTCTAAGCAGTTGCCAAGATCTTTTTGATTTAGAAAGATCCAGATCATCATCACTCATTCCAGAAAAATTTAGTTTGAAGACTTCAAATAAGAAAGTTCAAGTCTTGAAAATAAAGTACCGTACTGTACGGTACAGTACGATACGAGTGTAGGCTACTGATAAGTTTAGAGGCTTCTGATGTGTAGGCTCATGAAGAGTAATTTCATGATCATTCATTTTTTTATTATTTATTTACATGTAAATAAATAAAATGATCATTCATAATTTCAGAACAATTTAGGTTTTAGGACAGAAACGTTTAGGCATAAACGGACAGAAAAATGGACTAAACATTGCACACATGCACTACTACGCCCTGGTATGATCTGGTGTGATATGATCTCATCCACTCTACTCCCGTCCACTCGTTCGAAGGGGCCATTTTGTACAACCGTGTGTGACATCATCATACCTTGGGAAAATTTTCAATACTTTTTCTTTTGTTTGATTTTTCCCATATTCGATATTATGAACATGTTCCGGTCCCGTATCAAGGGTTTAACTGTATGATGCTGCTTAAACTTAGTTTACATCTGAACAGAAGTGGCACGGGCACATGTGCTGTCTTTAAGGCCCGTATCAACAGTGCGAGGCATGTGCCGCGAATGCCTCAAGGTACGTTGTTACTGGTGCAGTCGATCAGCTGTGGTCAATCACAACTCTTGTTATTTAAGCTGAATGACAAAGCAAGAGCAGTGATTTAGGGCTCTATAAAAAGGGGGTAGACGCACGGTCCGCCATTCTGTGGTTAACTTTTAGCGCTGATCAACAGATGTTTATCAAGTTGAGCAAATGAATTGAGTAATTGTTTTGAAATCTTGGAGGTTAATTTGTCATATAAAATGGTTCATATTGCTTAGTATCAAATTGCAAAAAATATAACCATTTATATCATAAAATTGAAATTTAAAAAATAAAAATTTACCAGATTCTGGAAGATGAATCAAGGTTAAAATTTTGACTTAAAAATTGCCAGACTGGAAATTCAATGCTCTGTGAATTGAGTATTATTTTTTTCTAACATGATTTTTATCATTAATCATATGTTTGACTGTCGAATTGGATGAATTCAAACCTGGCGCTACAAGTTGACCACAGAATGGCGGACCGTGCGTCTACTCCCTTTTTATAGAGCCCTACAGTGATTAGCATTGCTCTATTCAGATCCGTGTTTCTATTGCAATTGAGGCGCATGTGCCTGTGTAACTTTTGCAGTAAAGGAAACGAGGCTATAGTAAATACTATAAAGAAGATTGTGACATAATATTAGTTGTAACGCATTAACTTACGTATAATTCAATTTAAGTTAATGTTCTACGGTAGAATGGGGGTTATGAATTATAATTTTACCAATTATCATAGCTTACAGCCTACATTAGAGCCTGATTAGCTCATATTTAAATATGATTTACGTTATAGGAAGCAATTAAAAATTTGATTCTTAGAATTATATTCTTGTAACTTGAGAACCACTGGTTCACATTCCATATTATTATGTAAGCAAACGCATGTCTAGTTGTCTACATCAATTTATACCTTGCATGTGGAATGAAGAATGTGAGACACATGAAGAGAATAGGCACCTCTAAAATTGCATTTTCATATTGTCGCACACCTGGTCTTACGAAAAAAATCTTGATTTTCTTTCTCTATTGAGTAGTTTTAAACTCTACTAACATAGTTGAAGATTGAAGTTATTCTTTCTTAAACGCCGCGCAGTCGAATGAACTCAACGAGATGGAACGTTTTCTCAATAAGCTGGAATAGAAGTCTAGAGGTATTTGTATCTTTAATAATCAAGTCCCTTACATTTTTTCTTTTCCTGAATGCCCAAATGTGCTTTAATCATCGGGTGGTAATGAGAGATGACGAATGCTGTTTAGGCAGTCGGGACCAAAGGCTCTCCTTCAAAAGACGGGATTTTATATTGATAAATGTTCATTAACTGGTTGGTTATAAATATAAACTTACCGCATTTCAAGAAATCATTCATTTATGGAGATTTCAGAATCAACCATGCGCCGCATCAAGAGGAAAAGCTTTGAACCCAGTGCATTTTTATGAAATCCTACAGGTATCATAATAATTTATACAAGTTTTTAGTCACAGGCAATGCACTTGTAAGGCAATACACTGGGATTAATACTCTTGGATTTTCCCAGTTCACAACCCCCAGAAATTCAAAATAGGACATAAAATGAGACAGCGTTGCACAACACAAGTATTCTATTTTTATAAGTCTTAAAACTATAACACACCACACTGCTCTGTTGAGATAAATACCGATTACCCCTCACCAAATTACTGAAATCCATTCCAAGAGCAAAACCAAAAATAAAATGTTTGAGTAGCAGACGACAACTCAACGAGTCGACTAAAAACAATCGATATTTTTCAGAGTATCGAGATTGAATTTATATGCAAAATTTGAAACAAATAAGAGAAATTTATTTGTAAAGTCTGAAATATAATACATTATGAATATTTTCAATAAAATAAATGAACGAATCTATTTATTTACGGATGAATAATCCATTTTTGGTAAAATGTTCAAACAGCTGTTGCAATCTAGTAGCAACGAAATCTACGACGACATGTCGTCTGAAATTATTTCATAGGTTATGTTATTTAAAAGCAAAATAGCAAAAAATAATCTACACATTGTTGCTGAATTCAAACACGATCATGTTTCTACATGAATTATATTATTTGGCTATGAATTTCCAAGATGAATTTCAAAGAGTATTGTAGAAATATTTTTGCTATTTCAATTGGAAAATGTAAAACATTCATTTCTCTATATTTGAGTGAGTATAGGCTGCATGAACTTTAAAACTCGTGTTTGTTCTACATTGTTTTGCATCATTTTATCCTACTAAAGATTGACTGCAGATTAAAAATCCTTCTTATAAATCTCTCTAATATTTAAGCAAACTCCTCAATGCCAATTTCCAATGCTAGCCATTTTCGTGTTCAGGTATCTCGGAGAGATTATGTTTGAATTACCACAATTACTGCAATTATTAGAGTTAATTTTTGCTCTTTTTACATGATATATATTTCTACATTATTTGCTATTCAATAAAATCTGAAATCTTGCAGACCTGTAGCCTATTATATGGAACATTTATTTTCAGACTGCACTTGGAGTCCAGTAGGATGAACTTATCTTCAGATATTTTGGATGAGATTGCACTCGAAGGGCTAGATGGTATTACCATTGAAGCCCTTTGGGTGCGTCTATTGCTGCGAAAAGGCTTCCTACTTCCACCGAAAGATGAACACTGCAAACTCTATATCTGGAATATTGTTAGGAGATTGAGAGATGTGGAATTTTATCAACTGGAAGAACCACGGTTACCGCTCATCGTATTTGATAGGTAAGTTCTTTTGACTCTTTTATACGGTTTGATATCGTGCAATTTATATTTTTGAGTCTAAGCTCAGACCACAGATGTTCCTATTAGCAATTAGATGTTGGCTAATTTTTCCACTACTGAGGGGTTGATATTTTCTCTATTCGTGACTTGCAATAACAACTTTTCCAATACCGTAATAAAAAAGTTATTTTAAAAGATCTATTAGATACCTTTATTTTCGATATTAACTTGATGAAAATTGGAGAGAAGAAACGTTTTAGACTGTTTCTATCTTATTGTAGTGTAATCACGTAAATAAATAATCAACTCTTATCCCAGTGGGCGAACTGACCTTTTTCCAATTTTCAAAAGCAGTGCAAATGCAAGTGTATGTTATACATCTAGAGAGTGTTCAATTTAAAACATAACTCGTTGCTTATTAGCTTAAGTACTAAATGTATTTATTTTGAAAAATTAACATGTTGGTGTGAAAGGGGTTGAATACTGTTTCCAATGTTGGTGTGACTGGATTAGGCATGGCTATTTATTCCTTGTGCATAGCAGTTGAAGTACTGGTATTGAAGATCAAGAATTTGCGTTTGAACGTTGTCGCTCTAGTATGGAGATGCTACAGGAATTTTTTGATGTGTGAATCATTTTAATAGGATCGTGGCCAACAAGAACCCCTGATCTTTATCGTTGACTTTTTTATGTGAGGCCATTTGAAAGAAATTGTTTAACTTACAGGAGCAAACCTTATACCCTACATGAATTGAAGATAAACATAATGGTACTATTGATGAGATAGTCAGATAAAATCTGGAAAAAGTGGCCAGAAACATGGTGAAACGTTCAAAGTGCATTATTTATTACTCTGCGGATGGCTTTCAATATTGGTGAGACCCAAGGTTGTTCCACTTAGCCATATAAAATAATTTTTCCTAGATGGGAACTTGGAGAACCATGTAGGTTATAGTTCTTTTACACTTTAAAACAGTTTTTTCAATACATTGAAATGGATGGACATCATTTTAAATTCTGCTGTAATCTAAGTTTCTGTCAATAAATTCTTATTTACATACTTGAACTAAAATATGGGTTCTGTTTCAAATTGAAAACTGTGTATAATTTAAATTACATTCAATAAATAAATGATTGTATCATTTGCTACAGATGGAACTACGTGGAGGAAGACCTCGGTCTGGTGACAGAGCCCGACCCGGCACCAGTCGATATCTACCCTCACTGTCTAATCTCGGACACCGACAACGAGATCCAGGGCTCGTGTTCCACCTATCACACACGTCAGAACGTCTCCCACAACGTACGAAAACTACAGCTGCCTGAAATCTTCGACCAGTACGGAGCCGAGAGTATTGTGATTGTAGCCAGTCAACAGGTGAGGCGAGCAGCGTTGATGGGAACTCAACATATACCGAATTTAGAGTTGACCGACTTCCAGTACTGTTGTTTGGAACGGGTGGGTAGATCTCGGTATCATGGAGAGGTTACTCAGGGAAAAATGGGGTTGCAAGTATTGGGTGTTGATCCTAAGACAATTTTTTATTTTAGGAAATTTTTATCAAAACAAAACCTTATCACTAAACAAATTTTCCATATGCGAGCTAGAAATGTGTCGGTTGGTGGTAGGTTAATACATTTGCCACGTTTTTATCAAGCTGTGAAACCAAAATTTGTAACTTTAACCGAGAGTGTAATAGATTTTTTAATGACACAGCCTGATTATATGTGCGAGGTGAACAAAATAAAAGAAACGTTAGGAATATCGTTCTCGTTGAAAAAACTGATCAACTTTCCCGAGTTTCAAAAGTATGTACGATCCGATAGTAGAATACCGTATCGTACTCTGTATCCCAACGCGGATACAAAAGATTGGAAACACAAGTCGACCGATAAGGAGAAAGTGTTGCATGTTTTGTATCTTGTCGACCCAACGGTTGATACAAAAGAGATCAAACGTCGACTGGAAGGTAACGATGAGGATGATGATGATGATGATGAAGACGAGGAAGACAGTCATAGCCAAGGTTACCTGGAACGTTCAGCGAGATGTTTGGACCGCCCGATCGTTCTACAAGTTTGGAAAGTTTTGGAAAACGCGGGACCTAACGGTTTATCAGCTTCAGAACTGACAAGAGCGTTGGGTATTTCCAAACTTGACATGAGGGCAATTTGTAAAAATATGTTGAGAACTAAATTAATAGCTTCGTTTATGTTGGACGTTGCTAGGCAACGTGTCACTCGGTATATTGTGAATAGTGATACACGCCTATGTGATGTCACAGCTGAGTTTGCTAATGAAGAAATTAAATTTTCGAGCTTGATCAACGCTGATGGTAAACTACGTTTAAACGACGATGATAGTGAACGAGGTTCAACTGACGTTGATGGTAGTAAACTACTTTCAACCGATGTTAAGAGGGAACAACGTAAAACGAAAGTTGGTCGTAAACCACGTTTAATCGATGATGATGATGGTAAACTACGTTTAATCGAAAGTAAACTAACTTCAAACTGAAGGTGGATGTAAACAACGTTTAACCACCGATAGTAAGTTGATTGGTGAAAGTAGTTTAGGCGAAGGTTGCGCGGGGGAACAAGAAATTTGAAATCAAAAAGTACTAAAAAATCAACTTCAACAATCATTCAAGGTGATGGTAATGACAATGATATTCCTTTATTAATGACAGTAACTGAAGAATATGATCAAAATATGGAAGAAGGTAGTGAAGAGAAGGAAAAGAAATCGAGTGTAGTTGTGAGAGGAAAAGGAAAGAGAGATGTAGAGAAGAAGATGGAGGAGAAGAAGAAGAAAGTGAGTGTGGGAAGAAAGAGGAAGATAAATGTTGAGACTGTAGAGAAGAAGAAAGAGAAAGAAGGAGATGAAAAAGAAAGGGATGATGTTGTAGAACAAATAAGTAAAAAAGGAGGAGGAGGAGGAGGAGAAAGAAATATTGAAAAAGAAGATGAAAAGAGTGTGGACAATAATTCGAAACTATTGGAGGAATGTGGTTCAAAGAAAAAATCGTTGAAAAGAGTCAAAAATAAAGGTGAAAAAACTGGTTCCTCATCACCGAAAAAATCAAAATTGAAAGTTAAATCTGCTGTGGAATTGAATGAAGAGAAAAAAGTTGACGAAAGTATTGATAGTTCTATGTCTGAACCCATAGAGTCACTTTCTAAAGATCCGAAATCTTCCACCTCTGATCCTAGTGATGAAAATGTGAATGAGAATTTCAAGATTGATGTAGAAATTACAGACGATCTGAACTGGCTAAAACTCCGGGGAAGATTAGGTAAAGAAATTGATGGGTATAAAACTGTACGCTCTCTGAAACGCTGGAATTGGATATTAGAAACTGTACAATCTCTAAAAGTAATAAACGGTTTAAAGAATCTTCAAATGGTAATTGACGAGAAAGAAAAAGAGACCCATTCACGTATAGACCGCAAATCTTTGTTGAGAATACTCTACAGAATGTCTTCGGACAATTTGATAAAAGTCTATAGAGTTACATTGAAATCTGGCGACATCGTTCAGGAGATGATCTTCATCTGTGATTCTTCAGTTTCCCCTGACGATGCACAGATTAAAATTTCAATAGATTTGGCAAAATTGAAGTTCAGTTCCAGAGTTAGTTTACAAAACACTACTCCAATAAAACAAGAACAAATTGAACCTGTACAACCTTTAATTAAAGAAGAGATGGTACTCACGAATAAATGTGATTTTGGCGAAGAACATAAATCGAATGTAGATGTACCAAAATTTATGAGAATGCGTTACCTACATATTTTCATGTATTATTTAGTGTACGGTTATGAGGGGAATGTGGATTTGGACCAAAAAGAAGCAGCACAACATATACGTGCTATGAACTGTTCAGATTCAGATGATTTGGAATCAATGTCGTTCATTTATGTACCAAACATAAGTTGGAAAATGTTTGTTCCACCTTTACCTCAACATCGTGAATACAAAACAGGTTGGTCATTATTAGCTGACGTTATACTGCGTTTACCATTATCAATGTTTTTACAGCTAGTTCGTCTACCCTACATCATTCCCAACCTTGAACTATACGTGGATCACCCCGTGAAACGTCACACACTTGTAAAAGATTTACCAATACACATCAGAAACTGTTTAACGTTCAAGAGAAAATACGTATTCAGTATTTATGAAGTGATGGAACGTTTAGCGTATATTGGTTTGGTACAGGTTGGACATCAAAGCTTCAAAGAGAAGGATAACGTCTATGTGTATCTAAACAAAAATGCATTGCTTTTAGATACAAAAACGTCGAGACCAGGTTATCACAAAGTTAGTGAAGACTTGGTTTATAGTGAGATAAGATATCATTTTGAAACAATGATCAACGTGGAACAGTATTGGTTGGATATGTGGAAGATATGCATGCATACAAAACTTGGTAGTAGGTCTTGTGTGGTTGGTACCGAGTTGATATTGGAAAATATAAAATTTAAAACAGATATGATCGAGTTGTTGAAACCGAGAACACGTGAGGAAGTTGTGGTAGAGGATGTTGGGTATTTACCGGGAGATAGATTGGGTGCGGCCGGTTTTGACTCAGCACTTTTTTCACATTTGAAACGTAACTGGTCGTTTAAACCGTTTCCCCGAGCTCGAAAAACCGAATGTCCCGTACCGGACAAACCTAAAACCAATCCGAAAAAACCGTTCAAACTCCCCGAGGGTAAAAATCAGATGGTCTACTCCTTGCTGGCCAAACGTAGGAAGAATCTGATTATCACAGCTAGAAAACAAAATGCACTAACTGCTAAAAACACTGCTCTCAGACATAGTTCCGTATCGCGCAAACCTCGTGTAACTGTTCGTCAGGTGAAACCAAAACGATTTGTAAAACATAAGAGACCGTTCTATGATGAAGTAGATAGGGAAGCTTTGAAACGCATGAACAAATTGAGGGTAGACTGGTCGAAAGCTGAAGACAAACTTTTACTTTTGTGTAAAGTTGTGACCACAATCATAGAACCCCAATCAAAATCGGCAATACTGGGAAACACGTACATATCAACTCGAGAAATTTTGCATAAAACCTTCCCAGAATCCAGAAACAAAACATCTCGCGCTTGTCAGCGTCGTACAAACTACATGTTGCGCTCACAGGGCACTTGTCACAGTTTGAATTTGTGCATTGAGGAGCTACGACATGACCCTAGTATAATGGAGGTTTACGGGGATTTGTTTGAAAAATTGAAAGCCAAGTATGAGAAAAATAAGGTGGTTGAAAACAAAGCGAAATTGGTGGCGGAATGGAATATGCATTTCAAAAATTTGTTTGAAATACTCGCCAAACGTTTTGATAACTTCTCAATGTTTTCGTTATCTGCTGTGACACCTGCAATACCTGATACTATTGAAGAATTCTACTCACAGTATATCGTGATAGAACCTGCGAAAAAAGTGAAAGCCAAACATAGATTCAATCAAATCGAAAGCGTGAACGATGTGTACTGTTCTGTGATTAATTCAACAATCCACAGCGCGTTATGTTGTTCCTCGGATAAAACTTCTTGGTCGTTTCATTTGTTCAGTGTTTACCAACAGTATCCAGAGAAAATACTTCGTGCAGCTTTGGGAAAAATGAGGACAAGCCTAATGGTGTCTTTGAAACGCGCCTGGGCTAGAACGAAAATGCGATCGGGTAACTATCTACCACTAACTGCCTCCCCTTATCGTTTATCAATCTCCTACATAAATTTGATGGCATCCAAGTACACATTTGATATATTTGCCGAGAGCTATGAACTGATGAAAACTTTGGTACAATCAGACCAAATGGAACTGCAAACCACTACAGGGGGAGCTACAGCCGGAGTTCTACACTTGGTAACTGATGATTTGCTCGACTTCAAGATTGAAATACCAGATCAAGTGATAGTTCTCAATCCAAACATCCCTGAAAAAGATGAGAAATACTCGAAACTATTGAAACGCTACCAGGAGCTTCTCGCCAATTGCAAACAAGAATTGACAACTACATGTATGATGCAAAACGATAACGATGATTCAAACGAGAACTCAATTGGAGAATACAATTTTGATTACAATGGTAAAGATGCTTCAGCTAGTAACGCAATTGCACGAACCGCTAGTAGGATAGCGCTGTACCTAGTTAAAGATTCTGAAGAAACCGATGGTTTGGTTCCACATGATTTGCAACATGTACACGATTTTTTCGTCGTGAACTCGTGTTCGGTATTGTCAAACATACGGCACGATCTAACTGAAGACCAGTTGAAGATTATTACCGATTTGAGTGATATTGACATTTTTCAAAAAGAGTTGAAAAAACAAGTGATATTTCCAGGTAATTTGATGACAGATTTGAATGTGAATGAAGTTTTGAATCAGAAATTCACTGGAAACCAATTAATTTTAGCAGAAAAGATAATGGAATTAGCAAAATCTGAAGGAAATCTAGGATTGATGTGTGGTAGGATAGTGCAGGAATTGGGAAATAGCGTGGAAGTGAAGGAAGTTTTGGACGAACTTTGTAAGCTAAAAATGCTGGTTTGCACTGGTGTAGTGTACACTACCTACGTTCATTACAAACATGCCCGTCCTTGGTTGGTGCATAGTTTTAAAAATAAACGAAAAGATAGAGATAATCGATTGCCAATGGTTGGTGGAGTGATGGAGTTGAAAAAAGAGGATGAGGAGGAGGGTGAGAGAGCTGATGAAAAATTGCGTGAAGAGGAGTCGAAAAATCGAGAAGAAAAATTGGATGAAGATAAAGAAAAGAAGGTGAAAGAAAAAGAGAATGTAGAGGAAGATTTACTTGTGGTAGATCAGGAGGAGGTGGGAGAGAAAGAAGAGGAAATGTGCGTGGTAGATTTGATAAAATCTGGGAAAAATAATGAAAACAATCTCGCAAATGATTGCGAGAACCTAGTGCAAGAAAATGGAGCGGTTGTGGACAAGAATACAGATGAGAATTCATGTAGAAAGGAAGTGGTTCCGGAAGAACAGGACAAAGAAGAATGTGTAAAAATATTGGGAGAAGATAGTTCTAAACAAATTCTGGATAAGAAAGCTGAAGTTGGGAGTGAGTTTGTTAGAGAAAATTTTGAGGAAAAGAAGGAAAAATCTGTTGAAGTTTTAAGAGAAAATTATACATTTGAAGAAGGTGACGAGAGTAAGGGAAAAGAAGTGCTTGATACAGATTTGAAAGAAGTTCAACTAGTAGATAAAGGAAAATTAGATGAAGTTTTAGGAGAAAAGAAAACAGGTTGTTCTAGAAAAGGAGATGAACAAGAATATGATGAAGGTGAATGTTTTGTTGAAAGTAGTGCCTCAATAAAAGAAAAGGAAGTTTTTTCAGTTGAAAGTTTGTATAGAATAGGACAGCATTCACCAGATGACACGGAACAAATAATTTCAGCTGAAGCGTTGCCGGTACAATGTTTCAAAGATACTAGTCTAGGTGAAGGGTGTTCCAAGGATTTCATGGAAGAAAATGGAGGTTCAATAGTAAATGATGGAAATAGAGCGAAAAGAAATCGTGGCGATGAAGAATGTGAGAGTTTGAGTGGTAGGAAACGAGTTCGATTTGAAAATTCGTCAACTGAAACGTATTTGAAACGTGGATCCGAATCTAAATCTGAAAATTTGAACATTCTGGGAGAAGTAGCTATGAAAACTAGCTATGAATCTGAAAATTTGACAACAGTGGGAGAAGCAAATCTAGAATCAAATTCTAAATTGGAGAATTTGAGTGAAACATCTCTGAAAACCAGATCATCAAACTCTAAATTGGAGAATTTAAGTGAAACATCTCTGAAAACCAGATCATCAAACTCCAAATCGGAGAATTTGAGTGAAACAACTCTGAGAACCAGATTATCAGAGTCCAAATCCGAAATACTACCTTCAACTAGTAAAGACACCGACAACCGCAACTTAACGAATCCCATCAAAATCCTGATGCGTCCATGGGTGAAAATTGACGGTTCGATAAACCGTAAAAGTTTGGATTATTTGTTAACCACGGTTTTGAGTCATATTATGCTTAATCCTCTGTTAACTTTGTCTGAACTTCAGGAACGGTTTTTGCCCGCCTTACAGCCCCAGCACACTAGAGAGCTAGCCGAACTTTTGCAGCAGATTAAGTGCGTTGAAATTTATATTTGTGAGCGATTGGGGAAGGTGACTTTGTTTTCGAAACCTTGTGAAGTTGTACTGAAAAAAGCGACGGGTCTGGAACCGCCCAACGAAATACGCTATGAAGCTATGAGGGATGCTATTGTTAATTTGGGGAAGTTGATCAGTACCAAACAGTACAGTGAGTCGTTTTTAGCAATGCTCACGGCTACGTAACTGGTGTTTGTTGATATTTATAGAAATTTATTTATTTATTTTTAGTTTTTAGCTATGCTCACGGCTACTTAACTGGTGTTCGCTGATATTTAACGAAATTGATTCGAGTACCAAATAATACACTGTTCACAAAAATAAGAAACTTACAATTGCCCAAAACTTCTTAAATTACTAAATTTAGAAAAATATATGAAAATCAAACACCCTTTTAAAAAAACTTTAAAATTATTAACACACTAACATGTTTCGGCACATTAGGCCATTATCAAAGTGGATAAAATAAAAACATGTCTGTGTTTTTATAATTTTAAAGTTTTTTAAAAGGGTGTTCGATTTTCATTCATTTTTCAATTACTTTAAATAGCCCTAAGTTTTAAAGTTCAGTTTACTGAATTTAGGTATAGTCTGTCCAAGCGAAGACATTCTGGCATGATGGGAAAATAATTCCAACTCGGTCAATATTGGATCAAAAATTATAAATTTAATCTCAAACTGTGAACCAGAATGTTTTCTACAATTTGAGACTAGATAAAAATTTTTACCCAATATTGACTGAGCAGGAGTCATTCCCCCATATTGCCAGATTGTCTTCTTTGCTTGGACAGACTATAAATAAAAATATAGTCAACTTATAACTTAGTAGATATGTTAATAACTTTCTCTTTAACAATAGTACTTACGATTTTGTTGCTTGTTGAACGCGTTTTGTGGCAATGAGCCATATCTTCAAAGTACAGCAATGTTAAAGTGAAATTTGTTAACAAATTTACTAAGTTATGAGTTAAGAAATTGAAAATATATTCCAAAATTTCCAGATGTGAGGTGTATGTCCAAATTTCAGTTTCTCAACTTCAAAAAAGTTAATTCTGAAGTGATTGATAATCAAGTTTGAATTTAGAAGTTACTCTCATCATTAATGGATCCACTAAAATTATTCGGTTTGATAAATTATTGTTGTAAAGATTTTCATGTATGTACGTGTACAGTATCATTTACTGAGAAAGTTGAACCGAGGGTCAACAGTTGAGTATCTTCTTTGAAGAAGATACTTAATGTATACATAATACATAATTGTAAAAATAATATGAATATTGTTATATTTTGATAAATAATTGTTGTAGATATTTGAAAACATTTTCAATCTCCTGGTGAATAACTTATTGATAGAAAGATTTTGGAAATTTAATTGATAAGGTAGAGTGAAAGTGGGAAATAGAATTTGGTAAATTATTTGTAAATATTTAATGGTGAAGTAATGTTTTTGTATAATTCGTGAATGAATGATAAAATAATTTTTATCAATTTGAGAGTTTTTGTGAAAAGGATATTTTTGGTTTTTTACAATGACATGAAGACTACAAGATGTTGTGGGATTTTCTCACTGTAAACATTAAACTGATGGAGTGTTCAAACCCTTATTGATAATAAATTTCAAGTAATAGAGTAGAAAGAAGAATTTCAAAGATGATCTATTTTAATTTATTAATTTCTTTATAGGTATTTGTAGATAATTGGTTATACTTGAATTATATAAGACAAAACATCACATTCAATAGGAGTGAAATAAGCTAAGTAAGTAAGCAAGTAAGTAATGTAAGTGAGCTTTGGTTGATGTTGATTATTCATAAGTGACTATTAATTATGAAAATTACGATAATTTTATGAAAATGTTACGCTTTATAAATTATGTCTTGATATGCTATTGAAATTTTGAATTTTGTGGAACTGAGTGAAGTATCGAACTTCTTGAATTCCTGGATCATTCATGCTTTGTTTGATGAGGAAATATTATCAAATTGTCAAAAATTTACATAAATTGGCGTTTTTCCAAGTATTGAATCTTTTTGTGAAGTTTCTTTGTAAGTAGAAAAACTTGTTTCAACTATCTATTTATTTCAACTATCTATCTTATTTCAACTATTCTTCTCAACTATCTGTTGAAAATTTTGTATCATGGAAAATTTAACATAATTTTACTGATGTAGATAGTTTCTTGTAATATATTTCAATAGTTCCTAAAGTCAATCGCTGTAATTAATATCTGCTTTCATTTTCTCATGATCAATTTGAAATAAAGGGAATAAATTAGTAATTTTATGATGGAAAATATTGAAGTTTGATTTCTATATCTCCAGCTAATAAATCTTCCACCATCAATCTTCAAATATGGTTGATAAGTGTTTTTAATTTCAATTGTAGGTGAGCTGAGATTAATATTGTAATTCATGAAAAGTATACTTGAATAGTAGCAACTTTCACGTATAAAATTGTTTTCCATTACTACAAGTCGCGGGATATTAGAATACGAGTGATACAAGTAGGCCTACATTATTCTAGTTTCCGTGAGGAGAATACAATACAAATTATTTTGTTTTGTAATCTCTGTTTCTTCAAGCATTGTTCATCCTATTTCCATTTTCAAACTAAGTTTAGAGTTGAAAATAGATTAAATGTTTTACCTATTTTACATAGCTTATCATATTGGAACTTCTAAACACTGCAACAAAATCGTAGTACAGTATCAGATTACAGTATCTGACACTGATTACTACCAGAGACAATGTATTATTAATGTACAATTATAATAATACATTGTCTCTGTTACTACTAATCGTAGTACGGTATCAGATACTTACCACAGAAAGTATCAGACACCTTGACCATAGAGAGTTCTATCTCTCTAGAGATCCTAGAAATACCTGGATCCTCTTTCCCTTGACGTTCAACGCTTGAGAAAATTTAGGGTCAGTTTCTCCAAAAAGTCCACATGAAATTCTAGTTCAAATTATCAGCTATTATTGAATGGTCACATTTATCATAATGTATTGTGTTTTAATGGTTTAAACTAAAATTTAGTTCAACTTTTTCGAATAAACCGTCATTCTTTTAAAATTGTTCTCGTCAATAAACGCAAGCTGCTCTGAACTCTAAACACTCAAAAAAGTGTTTAAAAGACATCATTTCTGGTGTTTATCAAGACTTGTGAGGAGGTCAATAACACGCAACGTACTAGTGCTTCAAAATGACCATGTTTCCCTGTATCACTCTGTAAAAATTTTTTACACTCTTTTTGTCGCCATATCAATCCAGCTAATTATAAATTGCAGGAGCATTTTCAGATGCATCTTGGAGTATTGATCAAGTTGGATAAAAATACACCAAGATTTTAATTTACTCATTATTTATTCCAACATAATTATTATTAACAAGTTAGTAGTTTCATTATGTTTTTGTTATTTTATTGCTATCGACATTATCAAGAAATCAGAATATCTTCTAATTTAATGCTGTACATTGTATATTTTAAAAGTACCCAATGTTAATTCTTCATCAATCGACTTAGAAGATTGAAGTAGGAATATGCTGCTTGGACTACCTGAAAAATATTTCATCATTGGTTAATTAAATGTAATCACATCAATGAATAATTCAACTTATAAAATTAATTGATGTAATAAATTATTCAATATAGTAGATTTTACTCTATCTATTTTGTGTAAGATGCAAACTGCCTGTTGCTTGATTATACTATTGAAATTTAATATTTTCTTCATCTTAGGGCTACTTTATCACTGTCTTCTTATAAGAATCACAGTCCCCTTTTCAATTATTCTCATTCATGTGTAATTGAAAATAATTGAAAAGAGTACTGCGATTCTTATTTAAAATAAAAAAATATTTAAATTGAATACGGTTGGCTACTGTAAAATAACAAACCATTGCAAGCATACAGTAACTACCAACTAATAAATGGATTGGATGTCATTCTACTGTAATTAGAGCACTGGCGGCTCATGCCTCGGGAAAAGGTGAAGTGTTGTACCGGAACAGCATAAGATACGGTACGGGCACTTCACCTGACGATCCGTCAGATTCTATTTTCGAGCAACTGGATACGGTACTGAATTGAACGGACATTGCCTAATACTATACCTATTTCGATAATTATATAATAAATCTTTGGTGTACCGTAATACAATTTACTGTACAGTCTTTCTATTAGATTTGTTTTGACCTCAAATTACTCAAAACATTTTGTCAGTGAATCGTGGATGCAAATATGTTGGAAGATAAATTTTGCTACTTACAGATGCCATATTCTTCCTATCCATTGTGAAAATGTTGAATACATTCAATTTCGGTTGAATTGAGCTCTGCATTAGCATCATTTTTAAATATGGGTAGAACCATGAGGGGTGTCCTTCCCATTCACATTCGTTCAGGGATAATCTCATTTTGTCCACCTACAAAATTGCAACAAATATTTTATTTAGGAATCCTTCTGGTTTTGATCCAAACACATCAATAATGATGTAGTCCTTTTATCCTTTGTAGTAGTACTCCTTTTATGGATTACTTCTCTACAATTAATATTTCCTAAATTTTTATTTGAGGTAAGTTCAAAAGCAACACATTATTTAGTATAATAATAGATAGATAAATATCTTTATTTTCCACTTGTACATTACATAAAGTGTTGTTGGCGAAGTTGAGGCACAAGAGCCCCCTCTTCCTTTTCACTAACCCATAAAGGAAGAGGGAGAGGAGGAGGAGGAAGAAGATGATAAACACTGCTTCAAATTTGAAAAACTCAACTTATTATTTATTTCCGCAAGATTAGAATTTAGTTTTTGAGTCTTTTTGTAGCTTTCAAATACAGTAAGTTACCGTAGAATGTAGGCTGCAATGCAAAATTGATTGTCTAACATCGCAGCAATGGGCACTACCTCATGTATTAGCCATTAAATTACAGTAGGCTACCGCAGACAATTTAATTCCACTTTTGAACTAAATATTCACGACTTCGCAGTAAAATTTGTCAATATTAGTTTATGAAAACTATTACTCACCTGTGGAGCGCTTTTAAATTTATATAGAGACATGACATCCATTTTCAACACTCAAATTTTCAGCATAGTTGAAAATGGATGTCGACATTATCCAAAATCGCTCCACAAATTTAAGAGCGCTCCACACGTAAGTACCTAATGATTTTTCCCACAAACTAGTATTAAAAATTTGACTGCAATGTAGCAAAAAAATTAGAGTTAAAAAGTGAAATATTTATTAGCAGTTTGTTATGGAAAGTGAGATAGATGAGAATATAGTTTAAATAAAAATTCTTTGATGTTGAGATTATGAAAAAATATTCTTCTGATCTTACCTCATCCTTGACCCTTTGTCCATTCTCAGAATATGCATATTGGAGCAGCAACATGGAACCTAGTAGAAGACCGTATTTTATTTTGAAAACAAAGTCACCAATCTGAAAAATGTAATAGAACAGTAGTTTAATAAATAAATTCCAATTTTAACAACAGCCTTTTTGAAGCAAACCAGTTTACAGAATTATTTTATAAAAAGTAAGGAGTATTTTATTTTATATGTATGGAGTGTTTTTTTTTCATCCAACGTCATGAGCACCTTACAAGGGTTATAAGTATGGTTGTAAGTCTATTTTTACATTCTGAATGTTGAATTATATTTTCATTGTGAATTTTACCATCATTTTTATAACTGGTTGGATAATTTCTCCTGATTCTTAAACATAGGTACAAGGATTGATAATTTCAAATCATTTTAGATACCTTTCAAATTTTAAATTGATAAATCATGGTTTTTTTATTCTTGAAGAGTTGAAATTTGTGAGTATAGTGAAAGTGGACATTGTGGATAGACATATAACCTACATCTTAAACCTTCATCATCATCATTCATCATCACTCATTCATCCTTTGCTTAAAATACTTGGAAACCAAGTCGCCATTGTAAAGAAAGAATAAAGAATTGGATTGAGATGCCCAATTATATACTTTTATTAGGCCTATTTTACATTAATAAGATCGGGATGGTCAAATTACCACAATTTGTTGGAGAACTGGGCATCTTTACTTGAAAAAAACTATTTCTATATTATTTTAAATCCAAAAGTAATGAGGATCAATATTAATCAAGCATAGCCTCCTTTAGTCCCGGATTTCTATCCTAAAAGTGAAGGTATTCCAGAGCTGTTTTCCTTGAGATTACATAAGTTCTGATATTTTTTAAAGGTTCATTGACTTTGCCAATAATTTATTGAATGAGCCTTGCTATTTTCCAGCTATAATTGCACTTTATAATTAGCTTTTCACTTGATATTACTTATACTGTATTATGAGTTCTGATTTTTTTGGAAAGTGTGAGGAAGAGGGGGAGGAGAGGAGAAGGAAGGGGAGGAGGAGGAGGAGGTGGTGGAGGAGAATTATTGACTTCATCAATAATTTTTAAAGGATACTTGCTATTTTCTAGCTATACACTGCGCCAGTGATGAGAGAAGGGAAGGTATGACAGAAAAGATGTGGAGGTGGAGGAGGAGGAGCAGCAGGAGGAGGAGGAGGAGGAGGAGAGGAGGGAGGTGTAGGAGGGAGAGAGGGAGGAGGAGGAGGTGGTGGAGAAGAATCTTATACTCCACAGGGTTTAATAAAGTCGCACTTTTGTGCGACCGGGGTATACAAGTATTTCACAAAAGCAACAATAATTATTATATTTATTCATTAATCATGAATACAACAAATATTCATAACTCATCATTATCAACATCACCAACATTCAAAACATGTATGTTTCTCTCCATGTTCCATGTAATCAACTCTTGGTTCAACTTCGGTTTAGTTATATATTTTTATTATTTCATTTTACATAAGTATTTGAATTCATTGTATTTTTCGTATCGGCCTATAATAATTATTTCTTTGTATAATAATGTGTAGGAGACATATTTGGGGAAACCTGTTGTCTCCATTTTTGATAATAAATGAATAATTAATGAATAAATAATCAAATCTTACCTGAAAGCAAAATATAGCAAAGCAGAGTTGTAGGCAAATGAAAGTATTTGCGTAAAACATTGAAAAGCCAAACATCTCGTTCAGCATTCGAATTTTCCTGGAGAAAAGAAAACTGTATTATAGGACTACTCCATAATCTTCTTAATGCAATTGTAAAATAATTTTTCAATGGATCTTCCAATGACGTTATTAAATTGGCGTCAGATTTGATTAATTATTGAATTTTCTCAGATTTTAGATTAATCGTTGCTGGTTTATTAGCCAAGGAAAATTGGACCAAAAAAGGCCTAGCTTCTAAAAAATGACGAATGGCTGGAAATGGTCTTAAACCAGTGTAAGAATCCTGAATGTCTTATACACGGTAGGCCTATATGAGTTTGTGACTCATTTTTTAAGGTGTGTGACCACCAAGACTCAATTTATTTTTAAGAAGATGTTCAAGATAAATATTATACAATGACATTGTAACAGGTAATAACAGGATACGGTTACAGGATTGTAAATGACATATTATGTTCAATGTAACTTACCTCTGTTAGCATAGGACCTATACCATGTGAGCTTCATTCTCATAGAAAATATTGAGGTGTGTATAGTCTGTCCAAGCAAAGAAGGCATTCTGGCAAGATGGGAAAATGACTCCAGTTCTTTCTTTAGTCATTATTTTTTTCGAAAATTATAAAGTTTATCTCAAATAAATCGTAATATATTAGAATGTTTCCTACAATTTGAAACTAAATGTGAGTTATAATCAATTATTGAACCAATATTGACCGAGCTGGGGTTATTTTCCCATCTTGCCGGAATGTCTTCTTTGCTTGGACAGACTATACAATAAGATAAGAACATAATTACCTGTGAATAGTTTGATGATGAATGGCCATATTTCTTACACAATTCTTCAAACATGCGTGGTACGCCGCTATATCATTGAAACTTTCCTGGAGACCGTCCGAGTTGTAATAATTTTCTCCGTGAATTTCTGCATAACTAGCATTTTTCTTAACATTGAACTCTTCAGAAGAGTCACAATTATTCCCACTATAAAACGCATTGAACTCTTTAGAAGAGTCAGAACTTTTTCCACCGTAGAACGCATTGAACTCTTCAAGATTGACTTTGAACAGTTTCATCTCTACCACGATATTGTTAACAGTTATCACAAGACTGGCAAAAAGCAGAAAAGTTAACCAAGACGCGTAAGCGATTTGTAAGAATTCAACAATACAAATCAGTATAAAATTGCTGATGCTTGTAATATTGGGATATCTGGTTGAAGTGATCCCTGGGAAATAGAAGACAAAAGGTAGGGATAACTGGTCCAGCCTGGCGTAGCCCAGAAAGAAAAATATAATTCCGAAAAGCGGCGAAAGTATTTGACTGGCATAGTAGCCGTTCAATATGTTTTCGGAAAATGAAACTAGAAAAATTCCTCGTCCTTCCATGTCTTTCACTATAGTTTTCCGACGATTATCGAATTTCTCTTGTAGATATTTTGTTTTTTGGTTGGTATTGTTTGTTTGGCATACCTGAAAGCAATCAAGAAAAGAAGTTGATGTATTTTTTATAATGTAGCCTACGCATGGCTTGATACGGTACCCTTTTTGAGAATAAAACAATAAAATTAATCAAAGAACCCTTTAAAATAAGTCTATGTTTTTTTTACAAAAATCTCTATTTTAATTTTTAGTGCATTTCATTCGAAAAAATGCACTATTGGTCTTGCCCTGACAATCGAAAATTCATGATGTGATATATTTTTTACACGTTTCCGAGCCCCTAGAACACGAATTTGCCGTTCAAATTCATATATATATATATATATATATATATATATATATATATATATATATATATATATATATATATATATATATCGGTCAAGTTCGTTAACCAGCCAAAATGTGTCCAAGGGAAGGGGGTGAAATTAGGGGATGAAAATTTTGAAAAATCACTACAAATCGACCAATGACTTGATCGTTTTGAAAATTGGTGTGTATACCCTTATTATGCCCTACAATTTGAGCCATCAACGAAAAAATCCAATCAAAAATGGCGGAGAAAATGGCAAATAATATGCCGAAAATTGTGTTTTTCGAAAACGGCACCTTTGAATTCATACCCTGAATAGCTCATTATAAGTCATATGATTCGAGCCATCATACAATTTGAAATGCACTCTTTCCGACCGCCAGCTGCCGGAGAGAATTTTTTTAAGGTTCTATTTCACTTGAAAGTTTCTCGAAATACATATAAGTTCACTTTTTATCAGTTGTGATAAAAAATGAACTTATTTTAAAGGGTACCGTACTTTTATTAATCATTATTGATTATTATATATTAATCATTATATTACTAATCATCTTCTATTAGTTAGGTTCCTTAATAAGAAAGTGAATCATTCAAGAATATATAATAATATAGGCTTCAAGATAATATGCTGATAAATGAAAATAGAAATCACAGTACAGTTTATTTTTTATTATTTAGTCTTGACTGACTGAAAAATTACTAGTAGGACTATATAGGATAAATTAGATAAAGTTGAAATATTTGACAAAACTGTCAAAAATAGAACAACACCGCTCAAAAATATACTTTAAATTCTCAACAAACAATATTCAACTCCTGAATAAGAATTATTGATAATTTGAATAATTGAATATTACCTTATAAGTATAGTATCTTTTCGACATTATTTCAAAGAAGAAAGTTGTTCGTTTTGTATTGACAAATGCATCAGTCGACAATGAAAACACGCCATTCAAATAATTCAAGTTTTCAACCGACAACACCTTGAACCCGAAATCCCATCTGTGCCAGTTCATTGCCATTAAAAATATGGTTTGCAGAAGAAAGTAGATAGAAAAAGTGTACAAAAAGTAGCCTTTTATGCTGCGTTTTTCACTGGGCCAGTATCTCAAGAATTTCAGTCGTCCCTCAATTTTTTTCAACAATCTTTCAATTCCTGGATCAGCCTGTAAAAATTGATGAATTATTTTCGAATTTCTGTACAGTACTTGACTACTTCCACTTATAAATACATCTATACAGTTTTTCAGTAGGCATATCGATCAAATTTATAAAGAAACTGGAAGCATAATTATTACTTTATGATGAGACATGAATGTGTATTCCACAATAAATATTTTATATCACTTATTACTTTTTAACATAATAGTGAATAGGAATGCATTCCACTCCTGGAGAGGAGCTTCATATTAGGCCCCACAGTAAGTTATACACATTAGGCCCAATATGAAGCTCGATCCTCTTCAGGAGTGAAATAATGTCTTCCTCTCTACTATGCCAAAAAGTACCTAAGTGATTAAAAATATTCACTGTGAAGTGTGAAATACGTGTTTTCTCTTATCAAACAGTTCTAATTGGTATAAATGTTAAATATAAATTTTAATTAGTTCATCATGGAAAACAACATATATATTATTACCATACATCAACTGCTTGATTATTATAATAAATAATTAATTAAATGAAAATACCTACTGAGGACTGATTCTCAATATTTGCAGTAGCAATAAAGTAGGTAGTCGAAGTATTTGCAGTAGGCCTAGTCTAACAATTATTAGATTTTGATTTTCGAGTTAATTATTATTGTAAACAATAATAGTCCTACGGTATTGAGTTTTGAGAATTGTAATAGGCTATTATGCGTTTAAGGTATTAGTTTCATAATGATTGAGTAATTTATTAGAATGGAATCATTTAAATTACGGCACTTAACAGTTAACATTCATCAGTTGTCATTATGATTCAAGAAATCTCTATAATATAGGTATTATTAAAATAATTTTAATAACAATTGTTATAACAATAACAATAATTTTAAAACAATTATTGTTGATGGAGTTTTATGGTGGAAATATTTTTCACTTGTGAAATCACTGGAATATAGAATAGAGCTCTCTACTTATAAAATACTACTAATAGTTTATATCCTCTATAATAGTGTATCAAACCTTTAAAAAATGGCACATTATTCTTTTTCTCAGATACTCTTTACTGTAGAATATGATACCCTCAAAGATGATTCAACTGGTAAAGAAGTAATTAAACACTAATTAAATTTGTTCATCATTCAATTTTTTAGGAACAAATAGTGGATTTGAAATATTTTTTCTACCAATTAAAGTTTAAACATAAGTTACTTATAGTTTTCTATTACCGGTATAAAGAATTCATGTTTGTGCAGAAAAATTTTAAAAATATCTTAATATTTGTTAGACGAGCTACTCACCTCCATTTTATTGTCTCTATTTATTTCCTATCAATTATTTTCCCAATTTCAAACTCTCAAGCTTACTTACTAGTGGAAGATCAAATTCAGTTTACTTTAAGCGTAGGTAACAACCTATTTAGATTATAATAGATGTTCTTATACGAATTTTAAACTGTATTTCAACACATATGAAACTTTCAAGGTAGATTATTGTCGAGGAAAATGTGAGTGATGATATATAAATTAAGTTTATGTAAATTAATTTTATTAAGAAAAACTTTATGGAAATCCTCAAATATCAATGAATTTATGATATGCTTTTGGATTTTCAAGTAGGCCTGCGAACTTCAACAAGCTGTCTAAGTATTATTTGTGATCTTCTCTTAGAGGGTACCCTTCTATGTCTATCCTCTCCAAGAGTCCTTCAAGTTCTGACCAGAACAGACAAACTCCTACCCTTTTCTTAACTATGAACTTGAAGCAATCAACGTATTATTCAGTTCTATTTTGAATACTTTCTCAAGAAACCCTCCAAGATAATGAATGGTTGGAGTTATTATTTCTGTTTCATATTTCTCGAGAAAGGAAAATACAGGCTTTTCCTGTAAGTTCTAAAACAGGAGTAGTAATTGCACTCTAACTATCAGGTGTGGTTTTTATCTAGCTTTTATTTTTACGGAATAATCGCTGTGAATTACTAATTCCATGAACAATTATTCAGAAAAATGTTTCCCTGTTTTTATCTGTTATAATTATGCTTACCACAATAAGTGTCTTAATTTTTAAACATATTTCCACCCCATTGTTGGGTATCCTGTTTTTTCAAGTAAGAATTAACCAATTCAAGAGTTCTTGCCTATAGTTAAGAATTTCCAAATTCAAGAGTTTTTTCACTTTTCCAGCTAATAATTTCTTTGGTTACGGTATCGTAAATATATGTAAGTTATTGTTATAGTATGTGTATATTTTACATGCATTCAGGGCCGTAGACAGGAATTACGGGCCCCGGGCAAAATCACCTGACCGGGCCCCTCATAGCAGATTTATATAAATAAATGTTCCCATCTTTTCCATTTTATAGGTCATATTCCCAAACGGGTTAAAACAATGAGGTTACAGGAGGTAACCTCCATGGGTTGAAAAGATATGATACAATACAATGCAAAAATTTAACATGAAGGATTCTTGAACATAAATTAGAAGATTTGTACCTACAGAAAGTGAGCTTGTGGAAGTAAGTATCAGTGCTTGATTTCTAGAAAAAATAGGTATGGGAGCGGTGGGTGAACTGGCTCACGGGAGGGTCTGGAATACTCCCCGGGGGGAGGGGGGTCTTGGGGCTCCTCCCAGGAAAAATGTTTAAAAATCACACTTGAATTGGAGCGTTTTTAGCAAATCTGAGCAATATTTTGTAGCTGTTTTTTATGAAACTAACAATACAATTTTAAAGAATGAATAAAAATCACAAAGCTTATTTTGACCAGGCATGGTTTGTACCATTTCAACAACGCTGGATAATCCACAGAGGCCTAGATTTTCCTCAAGTTTTGAAACATCCGGTTTAAGAAAAAACATGATTTAGAATAAGATTGCATGGTTGGAATAACAATTCTTCACAAGCAACTCTTTACAATAACAAGTAATATTATGTTTTAATTAAATACAAAGTTATCAAACATTTTTAAATAAGTGAATGACAAAAATAAAAACCGAACATGAAAGATTTTTGTTGTTTCCAAATTTTTTTCTTGTGAAAAAAGGTATGGAAGCGCCGGTCCCACGCGTTCCCCCTGAAATCAAGCCCTATGGTTAATATTAATATAACAACTTCAAGTTATAGGTACAAACCGGGAAAAGAGAGCTATTAGCTCTCTGGGGCCTGAGCTCATGGGCCCCTGGTGACTGCCAGGTTACAGCTCAGGACGGACTGACTGAGCCTGAATAAATAGGAATGTTTTTTTTTAAATATTCAATCCATAGAGCTTTGGAATTTATTCCAGTTTTTAAGAAATTAATGGTTGATTAGTGAAAGAAATCGAGTCTAATTCAATTCTAATAAAAAAATATAATTTTCATGAACTTGTATGATTGATAAAAAAAAATTTCAACTCAATTTTTCCGGGCCCCTGCCAACAATTTATGGTCCCGGGCCCCGGGCAAATGACCCGAAAAAACCTGACTGTCTACGGCCCGGCATGCATTCGTACACGTTCTATCTACAGTGACTATATAAGACTTACATAGTCACTAACATAATACATAAGACTTATATAGTCACTGTAGTTCTATCCTATACTTACTTTCATACGGGTTTGTTTTTAATCGTTATGAGTGAAAATTTGCGAGATATGAAGGTGTATCGTAGCCTTCAGACTAATATTTAAAGTAACTTACCGTATTTCTCGAAATTTAAAAAAGAGAAGTTTTTGAACTTTATTGTCAATGTTTTCATTTAATAAGCATATATTTTTAATTCTTTCCTTCGAATAAATACTGTGAATATTCCTACGGTTTCTTCTAATAAAATAATGTGTTTCTTCTTTTTTGAGTTCTATAGGTACTTCGTTATACTTTCAACCATAACTATAGCTGTTTTTTTTTTAAATATATGACTGGGTGCATCCGCTGCATCTTAGCATTCATGATAAATCAATCTTATTCCATCTTTTCAATCTTCTAGAAAGTCACGCAAACCGCCAAAAGTTAATAAATTCATCTTTCCAGTACGTTTTTCTTGATTATTCAACTTGAGAATCATTTGTGAATGGATATGCAGGGCGAATGCAGAAATAATGTTTTTCGAACTTTTGAAAAGTTTGTCTTAAGTTTTCTTGATTCTTGACGCCACACACTGACTTAACTACTGTAAGGTCTCCAATAAAAACTTAGGGTTAATGCATAAGTGGTCTTAATGAATTTTATTGTAATAATGTATTTTGTATTTAATGCATCACATAAGATCCTCTTATATACCGTAGGATGAATTGTTTTAATTTAATAAAGGAAATAAATTTCATTCTTGATTTTCTTCAAGTGCAGTCCTATTCTCAAAGCTGCATTTAGTTATTGACTTTCTGAAGGATAAACAATTACATTTTTCATATAAGTAATGGAGGGAAACTTTTCAGTCACGCGAGCAAAAGTTTTAAGAGCTTGAAAAAATGGGGTTTACTCTTATAATAGTTGTATTTAAAATACTATATTAGTAGTATTATAATAGTTGTATTTAATATACCTGTAACGATGGTACCTATGAGGTACGATGAGGCCTACTGACAATGTAATTAATTTCAGCTTCTATTATTATTTAAAATTATAATTTTATTTTTAAATTAAAATTATAATTTAAAAAATAAAAGCTTCTAAAATTATTATTTATTCCGTATCGTATACTTTCGTCGAATTGATAAAAGGTTTCTCTCATTCCATCTTCTAAATTAAGTTTCTTTTATTCTACAGCCTCTCTTTTGGATGAGTTGTGAACCACTGGGAAGCGAGTGTTGAAGTACACAGATCCATTTAGATAATAATTATTAGATGATGATAAATTCACCCTTCAGAGCTGTTATATTATTCTAAAAGTAATGGGTAAAAGCACAGTTTCCTTTGATAGATTTAATAAAGGTAACTATATGGTAAAATTTATATGTTCAAAAGTATTCTGTTGGGTTTTTTATATAGCATATAGGCTAAGGGTGTGGAAGCACAATGGTATCTTGTATAGGCCTAATAGGTAGGAATACTGTTTACCTTGGTGGTATTAGAGAAAATTAAATCTTTTTAGGTATCATTATTATCATATTATTCTTTCAACATAGTCTCATATCAGTAGAGAGTGGAAAGAAAATTTGGACACTTGAATGATTGAATTTTCTAAAATCATTCAGCGAATATTGTACCGTATTGGGTATATTGTCTGAACAACGATTTTGATTTGAGCTACCGGTACGGTAATATTTTATCTGACGTCGTATAAAATGAGACTCATACAACATCACTATAACTTCTACAATAATGAAATTATCAACTCTTGAAGTACCTAACTTAATACACTATCTAATAAGATTCATTAAATAAATGAACTGAAAAAATTTAATTCATTGTCAATAAACAGAAAAATCATGAAGACATGAACCAAGTCTAAAGTCGAACAGTTTAATATAAAGTTTACTTTTATCCTTCTTAATGAAAATAAGAATTAATAGGCCTACTTCTGTATTCATTAAAATCGTATTGCACCCCAGCTTTCCTATTTCCACCAGCATTCTCATATAACATATATAGATATATCTCATATAATTCATAGCCTATATCACAGTCAGAAGTGGATAAATTATCTTAGAAAACATAGATTATTATGGAGTTTTTCCAAAATAAATAAGATATAACACACTTGTTTTACATATGAGGAAACCTTTGAGAATGAGTGAAGATAAAAAATCTGAGGTCCAAAACTATTACTGACTGGAGAAATATTCTCACTTTCATTAAGAATAAGGATAAAAGTAGAGAGCAAAATATTAAGAAATCCTCTCCTACTTTCATGGGAGAATATAGGTTTAGAAGTAGATTATATTAAGGTTTGATGTTAAGAGAGTAAAAGCTTACTACAATAGGGGAGGAAACAGTTGTTGGAGTTGGCAATAAAAACGGGAAAAGATATAGACAGAAGAAAGAAAACAGGAGATGGGGAATAAAGATTTGGAGAAGGAAGAGGAAGAAGAGGCGCGGAGAAGGAGAAGACCGAAGATGAGAAGGAGGAGGTGAAGGTGAAGTAGGAAGATAATATGAGTGATAGGAGAGGTCAGTGTGGTCAGATAGGAGTAGAAAGAATGGATGGAGAGAGAGGTGACTTTGGAGAAGGATAATCAAACAGGATGTACATAGTCAAAAGAGAAGTTGAAGAGGAAGAGAGAAGAAGAAGAATAAAAAGAGGATGGCATAGAACTGAATTATGATAGTAGAATAGAATGATAAACAGTTCGACTAAGGTAGGCTACCGTAATATAGATCAAGATAAGCGAGAATAAGGAGAAGAGCGAAGTATATAGGAGTTTGAAGAGGATGTGATAAGGAAGAAGAGTAGAAGCAGAATGAGGAAGAGTAGCGTAGGTGTTTGAGGAGGATGTGATAAGGAAGAGGAGTAGAAGGAAGAAGAGTATGAGGAGGAGTAGGATGTGATAAAGAAGAGGAGTAAAAGGAGAAAGAGGATGGAGTAGTTGGTGGAGGAGGAGTAGGATGAGTAGTAGGAGAAGGAGGAAGAGGTGGAGGAGGAGTAGGAGGATTGAAGAGCAGATAAGATGAGGAAGAGGAGTAGGAGTAGGAGGAGGTGGAGTAGGAGGAAGAGGAGGAGTAGGGGTTCGAAGAGCAAAAAAGGAAAGGGGAAGGAAAGACCAGTGAAAGGAGGATGGATGAAAAGGGGGAGAAAGTTTAGAACTAGGGGTGAGTTAAAGTAATAAACCTTCTCTAGAAAAAAAGAATGAATGAAAAGTTCTCATGAATGAAAAAATGTCAATTCATTTTAATTTTGTCACTGATACAGGAGGAAAACTTGTCTTATGATGTATTTTGCATATTTGGTTGATGTCATTGAGTAAGATTGATCCATTCTTTTATAAATGCTTCTTTCTTTCCCGGAATTCCCAGACTCAATCATATTCCTCCAGGTACATCGATAGTTCTATTATTAGATTGTCTAGGGTCCAGGAAGTAGGAGCTCATCTGATCCAGGACTGGGCTTCACTGCACCTGCAAGAGCTGGAAAACCTGAATTTCCCGAAAATGTTTCCCAAATCCCATCATTCTTCAGTAGTAGGCCTATATTTATTTGCATGCCGGTTGCAACCATACGGTAATTAAAGTTCTTGAATTATGAAATTGATGATTGTTGAGTTGGGGCGCCAATCAAAGTAAGCGAACCGCCCACGGGTTTCCCTGTCTGGGGAAAATCAATAAAAATACATGCAATCGGCATCTGTATGGTACGCGAAATAATTTTAATCACCCGTTTGGTGCGACTGTGCCGCTGCGTTGAGAGATATTGACGAATTTGTCCGAGTGAGATGCATATCTATTAGCTTTGCGGGCAAATGAGAGATGGAGAGCATTTCTCAGCTAAAGACCTTGTATGGAAACAATGCTGCCAAATTAGACTTTAAAATTGCTGGAGAATCCTCGAGTTCACTACAACCGCTTATCGGAGACATCAAAAGTGGGATTCATCTCATAAACTTGCAGACATTTATATCTCAAGTTTATTATCAACAAAATGCAATATTCTCTTCCAGAAACATTGCTACCAACACTTTGAGGGTAATAATATGAGTAATTATGGTGCACTAAAAACTTCTGAAGCATTCTTCTTTATTTCTAAAGTTTTAATTTTGAAAAGAAAAGTTGATACATATTTGCTTTGTACCCATTCCACAATTCAAGTTCATCAATTCAAATGTTTTGTAGTTTCTCTAAAAAATTAGTTTTTACTGGATAAAACTGCTCAAGATAAGCAATTAAATAATGAAAAGTGTTCCCAAAAGCATGGGAAAAATATTTTCTTACAAGAAGTGAATTTTATGGAACATTTTCCCTGTTTCTACTTGTTTTCAAATTACAGGAAATCATGAAGACAAAGAAATGAGCGATTACTCAAATTGTACCGATTTGACAGAACTACGATTTGAGGTTGGCTACATTGATCACGCACAGTTGAGGAATAGGTGATGGAGATTGTTTCTTTGATTTATTTATGTTAATGAGTGTTATTGGACTTTACCGATAATTCGTCATTATTAGTATGGTTGAAATTATTTTAAATGTAAAGTTTATACTCTCTTGAAATATGCTAACTTTTCCGACAGTGATTTTTGTGGTACGATAATGGCTAGTGCAGAAAATAACCTCGAAAACTTGAAGCCGACTGCTTCGATGAACAACAAACAATGATGTGATCACAAAGATTTTGCTTGTAAATGCGTTGTTAATCATCATTTTAATAATTCTCTGATGAAAGGTATGGTATTCAGCTATCTAGGTGTATATATTGTGTCTACTGAATAGTTGATAATTTTAAATCTCAACTACCTTTGTACAGATCAAGTCCTAGGCCCATTCATTAATCATGATAGGCGTTATGTCTGATTGCCTATTCCTTTTTTATATTGCTGGAAATCTTGGATCATTATCCGTTTTTAGCAAAATTGTAAAATATAATTCGCATTAAAATTTAAACTTCAATAATATAACCAATCGTATGGAGTGAAGTCAGACAAGCTCAATAGTTGCATAAATATTTTGATTGTCATTTTTATTGCTAGGTATTTCTTGACGATATTTATTTATAAATTAGAAATGTTACAACTATTTTTATAATTTTAAACCTTCTATATTAATTAATTTTTTTGTAAAACTTATTCGCATGTTGATCTCTCAAGCAGATAAGAAAAGAGAATAAGGATAAAATAACTTTTAACTACTAAAACAGAATGAAGATTTTTGGGAATCACAAAAGTACTGTTGGAAATTAAATATTTTCAAGGCTTAGTTGCTTTTGAAATGGAATTATTTGCTAGTCAGAATACTCAGAATCCAGTCTGTAGATTAACTTCTAAGATGTTACCTTGAACTTGTAAGCGTCTGGCTTAGTTCAAACAATGCTTCTAGTGGTTTATAAAACTAATCCTTCTTGTACATTGTGTCAGATTTTCTAAGTTTCTTATTAATATTAAGGCAGCACGGTGAAAATAAGTTTCTATGTTGTAACATTCCTTCCTGAAACCAGAGTGATGCAGCATAACCTAACTTTATTGACATTCTGTTGTTTACAAAACATTTTTCATAATACAGGGCCGTTACAGAATAATCTAATACAGATACAAGATAACTTTCCTTATCTAACCAGAGCATTAAAAAAATGGCAACTGTTCGAAACTAATAGAAATAGGCTAATATTAAAATTGTCACAACTTAAATACCTTACAACCTACTAATATTTTTTATTCATGGTGGATTAGCTTGTTAGTTAGGCCGATATTTCACCGTAATATTTCTATTGTTATAACTTATAAAGATTTTGTGAAAAGAGATGAATTTGTATTTTCATCTCTTCTCGTGTAACTTAATAGAAATGTTTCTTTTTTGAGTGGGGCTACTACTAGTGTATGTTAGTAAATTGAATAAAAACTGCAATCACAGGACCTTTTTTCATTTTTTTTTTAAATGAAAACAAACAGAAGAAAATGAAAACAGGACATGATCTTTTTTTCAACAGAAAATGTTTCGCACTCATTAGGACCATTTTCGAGTGTCAAATTTGATAATTAATAGAATTATTATCGTGTTATAACATACCGATCTTATGATGGCCTTCATAAACACCATAAATTTATGTTTTCTTGCTATTTGAAACAATTATTATCTCCTATAAAATAACCAATATTCCATCTAACAGTGTACCGTAATTGATTATTTATCTTAATATTTAACTTAGATAGTGGTTTTCCTATCCCCAATTTTATGAACATCGCTAACTTGAGGATAATTTATGTTTTGAAAAGCTAAGGTGATTATTTAAAATAAGTATGTGACAACTAGGCTAAGCTACCAGCGTTGAATTTTATTTTTATTAGATTATTATTTGTCGTTTTTTATTAAGTTCATATAAATTAATCGAACAGTGGTACTTGTATAAGTAACTTATAACAGAAGTTATACATTTTTAGTTGTAAATTTACCTTTCAAAAGAATCTATTATTAGTATTCAATACAAGATGTTTGGTACCGGTACTAAATCATTTCTAGACTGATTCATTGATTTAACTTATTTAAATACAAAAAGAAATAATGACATTTTCTTATGTTCTCTTCCTACTTGTAAATTCCACTGTTACCTGTATCGATATCTAACAGTTGAATAGCCTACTCAATTTAGACTGTTCAATAGTCAATTTTAAAAGTTCAATGGACTCAACTTACCCTTTAGTTTGACTAAAAGACTGGAAGCTTTCAAAAACACAATAATGTAATATCGATATTCAGGGTTCGGTTTTTACAACATCATTAATCTCTTGTAATCACAATTTGATCAAAGATTACCGGTGGGTTGATATTTTAATAGAGATTGATTATGGAGTAATAACAATAACCGGTAACTCGTTATTTTACTAGTTATTTATCTCAGTATATTGTACTAGTTTTCACGATGTGACAACTTCAACTCTTCCTGTTGAAAATTGATAACTATAACACTCACCCTCACACTACACAAATGTTCTAAATTTGAAGAAAAACTCCACTAAGTTTTTATTTATTCTCTACTATAGTCTATTCAAGCAAAGAAGACATTCTGGCAAGATGGAAAAATGGTTCCAGCTCGGTCAAAATTGTTTCAAAGATGATAGATTTTGTCTCAAATTGTAGAGCAGAATTTTTCTACAATTAGAGACCAAATTTACAATTTTTGTACCAATATTAACCGAGCTCGAGTCATATTCTTATTTTGCAAGAATGTCTTCTGGCTTGGACAAACAATAATAGAATATTCTTTTATTTGTGATGCAGCTCAAATTCATTTATGACGTTTTATTTGTATAAAATCAGTGATAACTGCCAAACTTTTTAATAGTCCATATAAATGTATTTATGAGCCTGTGATTTACAAAAAAATTATATTCTACCTTTTACTTCCATCTATTCTACAATCTAGTTTGATTGTGAGATTACAATCAAACTGCTAATTAGTTTCAAATTAGGCTAGATTGCAATTAGGATGTAGGAGAGGGAAAAATTATGGTTTCTTAAACACTTGTGAACACTTATTTGTTACTCATATGACTCGAGCGCTCTGGAATTGCATGTCGTTGCAAGTCGTTTTCAACAGACTTCATGCGATTCAAAGCTCTTTAGTCATGTGAGTAATTATTGAGTGTTCAATAATTTTATATTGACAGCATATCATAGAATCTTTCAATTAATATTGATTAGTATCCGAGCTGTTCGTCAAGGATTAAGAAATTCATATAGTCTGTCCTAGCAAAGAAGACATTCTGGTAAGATGGGAAAATGAATCCAGCTCGGTCAATACCCTACTGGTTCAAAAATTATAAATTAGGTCCAAGATTGTAGATCAAAATATTTTCTACAATTTCAGACCAAATTTTTAATTTTGAAACCAATATTGACCGAGCTAGTCATTTTCCCATCTGGCCAGAATGTCTTCTTTGCTTGGACGGTAAGTTATAGTCGTTTCAATTGAGTAGAAAAATATTGGGAATAAAAATTGAAAATTACAGTTTCCTTGTACTTATTACTTATTTGTTTCAGCACGACGTGTTTCAAATCCATTAGATCCATTCTCAAGTGCCGAAGCATGTGCTGAATTGCTGAAACTAATACCTTGATTTTCAAGTTTCATTTCCAATACAATTATAAGTTACCCTTGAAAACTTATTGTACATTGAAGGGGGAAAAACATATTAGGATATGTATTTTTTTGTTTCTTTTGAATGGCAGTTCTTCCGGCGATTCTTAGCTTCCCACATGTTGCTTCATAATTTTTCTCTTTTTAAAGTTTTCCTAAGATTGATGATTGTTTAGCAACCGAAACCGGAATCTCGATTTCTATCAAATTTATGGTTTGACAATATCTTGTCTTTTCATTTAATATTAATCTTTGTAGAGCTTTATTATTATGTCTTATTGAACAATTTTCTCCATTTTCTGTTTCAGTATAGCTCTAAAGATGACGTTCAACTGAATGCCAGCCTGATCTGCGATGGACCCATATGTTCTCCGACGAATAGGCGATGTAACAATAGAACGAGTACCAACCAAACCAGGCGAACAGCAGGGTGGATCAGCTGTTGTGGATCAGACCACAGCTGATCCAACTCCAGCTGAAAAGTCATCAGCTGACGACAGCCACGCGCCAAAAATGAACAATCCTGGGAAATCGAATCGGTCAGCCGATAGTGAAGAAGAGGAAGAGGAGGAGGAGGAGGAAGAAGAAGAATTTTCGGATGAATTTGAAAGTGATGAAAATGATGTAAAAACTGATAAAGTGAAAAGTAATTTGGGGAAAGATTGGGGGTTGGGTAGTGCGGTCAGTATTGATTCTGTTCCGAAAGGTCCATCAAAATCCAATACTAAAACTCAACGTCCGTTAGTTACTGAACCTGAAAACTTCCAACCGGATAAAAGTGTCTACAATCTAGGTTCAGCTATCAGTTTGGAAACTGTTAACTCACGTAGTAACGATGATAACAGTAATAGTAGACGTGAGTTTAAACCCTATCGAGACGATTTTGTTTCCAAAACGACGGCGGACAGGAGTTTTGATAATAAAGGTGCTGTAGAATCGACGTCTTCCTATCAGACCCAACCTGATCAAAAAAGCAACGCTTCAACGTATCTAGTCCCCGGTGGAAGCGGAGACCATGCTAGTGACAAATCTGAGTATCAAGTACCGGGTGATAGTAGGGATTATAGTTTTAATCAAGGTGATAGATCTCAGTATCGTGAAAATGTGAGGTTACATCAAGACAATGAATATCTGGCACAATCCCGCGACGGGATGGCTGAACAACGTAAAATTGTTTCACCAGTATCATCACAAGACGTAACAGATTTCAAAAGCTTTAAACTGGGGAGTAGTGTACGTTTGGAACCGGTGGGGACGGGAGGAGGTAGTTATGATCAATCTCGATCAAATTATTCGGAAAGTTATGTTGGCGGTATACAACAAACCTTACCCTCAGCTATGGGACAGTTCAGTTTGAGTAATAACAGTAGCGAAGCGAAAATGTTAACGGATTTGGATGCTAAAAACGAGGTGGGGCGTGGTGAAGGAACATTTAAAAACTTTTTACGCGACGAAAACAATAGTTCCGAGTTTAAACTTGGTTCGTCGGTTAGTTTAAACCCGGTTAAAAGTAACGAGCATTCAAGGTCGAGTTTGGACAGTTACAAATCGGGGTTTCGTTTGGGGAGCGGTGTGAGTTTGGATGTTGTAAAACCCAAACAAGATGGCGGATCGAGTGATGCGATGATGGACCAGGGTGGTAATTATGACGAGGAAGAGGAGGTGGATGAAGAGACTATTGCTGCCAGGATAGCCAATAGTATTGCTGGAGATCGGCAGAGGGAGACACCACAAGAAGATGTCAAAATGAAGGAGGGAGATGAGGCGACAACGGACGAAGAAGAAGAATCTTATGAGCAGTTTTCAAAGGTAATTGATGTTTGTTCTATTTTTTCTCTAGTTCTTTCACTTATTAGGGCGAGTTCATAGTGGGTTGAAAAATGAAGGTGGAAACGAAGATGAAACGAAAGATGTTTAACTGATGCGTTCCCCTTCATAGATTTTGCATGACTTTCAATAATTATAGCGAAAATAATATTATTCTATAATTCTATTGATTAGCCTACACCAATTTGTAATTCTGAAATTGGGGACAAATAAATAAAATCATTAGGCCTATCAATATTACAGGGATACATTTCTTTTTTTGAAACTTAAAAAATGATTAAAATCAGAGTACCCTTCAAAAAATATTTTTTATTTCACACACTATTTCACAAATATTTCTAAAGGGTACTCTGATTTTAATCATTTTTAAAGTTTCAAACAATTAAAGTAGCCCTAGAAGAAAAGAAGTATACATTTCTTTCTATATTTTCTTTAAATTTTTTCAATAGACCTAAATAAGTATCGGGAAAAGCACCAGTAGTGATCACTTGAACTATTTTTCTTATAAAATACGGATTTTCTGCCTTTAAACAAGCTCTTAACCTGCTAGAGAATCATCTTAATATGTTATTCAGAGCATACAGCTTTACGGAGCTATACTCTTATGCTATACGGAGCATCAAGAGAAATTTTTATGAAAACTTGATTGTTGCTATTTCACTCGACCTTGAGGTTTCAGTAAGACGTTCGGTTTTCTCTTAGTTGTTTCAGTAAGAAAATATGTATATAAATTGTTTTATCATGTCTAGAAAGTTATTAAATTCCGCTATTCCTAGTGTTATAATCATTTTCTGGAATGTCTAGGTGATATTCATAAGGTTTATAGCCATAAACAGCTTATATTGTGGCGTAAAATGAGACTGGCCACTACTAGAACAAGAAACAATGAATAATTCAGTACTGGCCGCCACCCTAGTATATATCTACCAAATTTTTTTTTTAATCTTTTCGTATTCTATTATAGGAACAAGATAGTGCTGCAAACGTTCAGGAGCCAATGCAAGAGGAACCTCCAGCCGAAACGGAGGGTGAAGCTGGAGAAGACGCGGAAGCGAAGAGGGAGAAGGAGAAGAAGAGGAGGAGGAAGAGAAAGGAATGTCAGAGAATGTGGTGGCTGAGGAAGAGGACGCTTTGAATCTGCTCGGAAAAATCAAGATGGAGGTAGACAGCGATTCAGAGATGGTAAAGATCAAAGAAGAACAAATGGATCCCGAAGAGGAGGAGGGAGAAGGAGGAGAAGAAGAAGAAGAAGGAGAAGAAAAGAAATCGGCGAAGAGGAAATCGGCGGAATCTGACGAAGAAGGAGATGATGCGGATAAAGATAACGAGAAAAAGAAGAAGAAAACTGGTGAGTGTTTCTATTTATTTATAAATTGAGATTGTGTTTTTAATGTTTGAATTAAAATCTTGATATGTTTTTCGTTTGTGATAGAAGATACTCTTGAAATTCATGTGGAAAGGTATGGAATTTGAAATGATAACCTATTTGAATTGAGTTTGTTCCAAGATGAGAATGAAAATTAATGTAAAAAAGTTTTGATTTTGGTGTGATACACGTTGAAGTTTTTCACCAATATATCCAAATTGGAGTGAATTAGTTTCAAGATGAGTAGAGCTTACGCCAGAAAGTTGAGCGATTTCGTTTGTCTCTTGTACGTGATGTAACCTTCTAACAGATGATGTAAAACATCTATTCTGTTTTGATTTGAAAAACATCATATAGGCATAGCTAAATGACAACTGTAATTGATAACATCAGCTGTTGGAGCGCACAAGAAGCAGACGTAACCGTATAACTTTTTGGCGTCAGCTATAATAATTATTGTGTAGAAATCGCCTCAATTACTCACTCAATTCTCACACTACTTATAATTATTCATCTTGAAATCAACTCACTTTAATAAAGATATCTCTGTGAAAAACCTGAACCAGTATTATTCCAAATTCCTTTCTTTCTACGTCTATCTTAAGAACCAATAATTTTTTTCAAATTGGTGTTCAGCTATCGCCAAAAACTTGGGCGTTTTCCTTACTGATTATATTCTACTCAATCAAAATATATACGTAAAATATCGTACGTACACTAAGTTAGGTATAGTCTGTCCAAGCAAAGAAGACCCTCTGGCAAGATGGGAAAATGACTCAAGTTCGGTCAATTTTGGTTCAAGAATTATCAATTTGATCGTAAGTTGTAAGAAACGATTTGATATACTATAAAGACCACATTTATAATTCTTGAACAAATATTGACCAAGCTGAAGTCATTTTACCATCTAGTAAGAGGGTCTCCTTTACCTGGATGGACTATACTTTTGGCAAACAAGTCGACTTGACTCAGAAATTACCTAGAGTATATGACCTATCACACTCGACCGTCAAGTTTCGTACATTTATTGTTCTATATTGAGTCATTTTTTCTTAGGGTGATGCCCATATGAGCTCTTAGGCTTGTGAGTGGGTAATGAGAAGAAAGAAGATGATGAGAGATGACCTTGATTTGGATTTTTATTATAAATTGGTTGAGGAACAGCTTTGGGCATTATGTCTGTTGTACTCACCTTTGTTTTTGATTGATTGAATAAATGACGACCAATTTCTAGATAAACGGTATAGTCTGTCCAAGCAAAGAAGACATTTTGGAAAGATGGAAAAATTAATTCACCTCGATTAATATTGTTTCAACAATGATCAATTTGTCTCAAATGTTAGAGCAAAATGTTTTCACGATTAGCTACCAGATTTATAAATTTTGAACCAGTAATGACCGAGCTGTAGTAATTTTTCCATCTTTCCAGAATGTCTTCTTTGCTTGGGCAGACTATACCGACTACTGTGATTGAATGAATTAACTGTGGACTGAAACTGAAAATAACTACTGTAATATAATGATTGACAGTACTCTATGTTTGTATAACAAATTCTTGAGTTGATAAAATTTATTTACTAAAATGTGCAAGTAACAGTTGTTGGCGATTGAATGATTAATTTTTTATTTTTCCCCGCATAGATGGTTCAGGCTCGGACTCGGACGGTGACAAGAAGGACCGTCTGGACCGAAAGAACGCCAACTTCCGGCGGAACATTCGCGAGGTGATGGACGAGAGTCAGCTGGACCAGGCGACGCTCAACGCACAGCGACTCGAGATGGAGCGACTCAAGCGTGTGCAAGAACAGCATCGAATTATCAGAGAGGTGAGTCGGGTGCAGTTTTCTTACTGGGATACGTTATAGGGCGGCTGAAGCAACGCGGGCAGTGCGCCCAGTGTACAAAAAGTGTACTAGATGTCTAAAGCTAAGCGGGTTATTCTTTTATTTTGGTTCAATTTCAATTTATAATATACATCCTGAACATCTTAGAATTTTCAATTAATGAAAATCAAAGTACCCTTTTTAAAAGATTTTTTTTCATAAATTATTTTCTTTATAATTATATCAAATTATTTTTTAATAAATAAATACAGTAGCCCTGAGAAGAAAATGAGTATCCTGAACATCTGTTTATCAGACAGAGGATGAGTAAAAAAAGAACAACCCTAGGGAAGGTTCTCAATACAAATAAAAATGACAACATACTACTATATATACATACAAGTTCTCATACATTTCTAAGTACAAATACATACATGTATGTAAGTACATACAAGTACATACATTTCTGCTTTCCTCAATGAATTTTCATATCCCAGCATTCAATTCTAGAAGTTGTCCTACGTTTGAGATTCCAAGAAGCAGAACAGTATGCGGTTATAATTCTCCTCTTTTCAGATCATTGAGACTCTATAACAGGGTGAATAAAAGAGTGGATCTCTTTGCCTCATACAGAACTTTCCATAGGGAATTAAGACAACTTTTTGTTCACTGATGGTCTTATTAATTACTATGAAATTTTTCTTATGCTACTTGAGGTAACATATTCCTGATTCTTTCTCATTTACTTTCCTTTCTTCTTATTTAACTTCCAAGTTGAACTACTTTTATCATTTATCTTTTCTCATCTTTAGTTGATTATTCAACTCCATTATAATATTCTACTTAGAAACTTTATTATATACTAATAACTTTATTAGCGACACATTTATGTACCTACTAATTCAACTGTTTCTATTATTAATCTAATCTTAAATATTAATTTTATTTTGATTGTAAAATATTTTCTGTTGGTGGCCTCACATACTGTAATATCACAATAAATAAATAAATAAGTCACTTGAAAAAATAAACTGTAGCTGGACAAAGGAATGTATTAATAGGTGCCTAGGTTGAGACAATGACAAGGAATCAATCAATCAATAGTTACAAAAGTTAATTAGAGATTACTCCTGCAGAAATCCATCAACTGAATAGTAACACCTTTCAAGCAACACCTTCTTCAACAATGTTCTGAATTTTTGTAAATCCGCCATGTTTCTTATATCCTGAGGGATCCTATTATATACTTTTCGGCCCATATATTGCGGTGATTTTTCAAACATGGCGGTTCTGTGAGCAGCTACTGGTAGAGAGGCTGAGTGCATTGTACCTGTGGATTTCATTATTGCGGATGAAGTTTGGTAGGTTTTTGTGAGAGTAGGTATAGTCTGCCCAAGAAAAGAAGACCCTCTGGCAAGATGAGGAAATGATTCGAGCTCGGTCAATATTTGTTCAAGAATTATAAATTTGATCTCAAATTGTAGGGAACAATTTGATCTACTATTAAGACCACTTTGCTTCGACAGATTTATTGATTTAGTGGGACTTTTTACACGTTAAATAGGAAGCTGCCAGCTACCATTTCCACCATAAAACATCTTTGTTGCAATTTGTTCCAGGTTGACCCTTTTTTTTGAGCTAGAATGACTCGACTATTTGAGTGGCATGCCTGGTTACTCTTTGAAAGTTTTTTATTTATATTTTTCAATTTGAACTCATACTTCTTAGTAGCCTTTATAATAAAAAAAATATCTTACAGTAAACATATCATAATTTTGAAACAATTTGACACTTCGAAAGTTTCTTGGATACCTCATGATGGGTTTGATAACTAACTTTTATAAAATAAATATAGATTTTAAAATTGAATCAAAAGTTTCTCCCCATATACAATTAAAAGTAATTAATCAATTTACACTTTGAACCCATGATGATGCCCTGTGCATTAAAACTCAAGTATGGTTTTAAAAATAAACTTTGTGGGTCTGACAACCTTTGTTTTCACTAAATTAATTTATTGATTGATGTTGCAGGTTCAAAAACAGATACAGATGAACAAACAAGTGTCGAAAGCTGAGACCAGAGTGATATCTCTGCTGCAGGGCAACACCAGTCTGCTGAAAACCAGCGCTTCCACCCCTGCTCCATCCAGCAGCCAGTCAAATCAGAATACGGTGGTGGTCAAACTGTCATCGGGATCTGGGGCACCGCAAATTGTCAACAAAAAGGTGAGCTAAATCGTTATTTTCATGTATGAAGTGACATTTGAAAACATTGAAATTATAAGTTTGATTTTTTTCATCTCGCTAATAAAAACTCGTTTCCATTGCTACAAAAATCACTCGGGCACATGTGCCTAGGATGCAATAGAAACACGAAGCTGATACGAGAGAATGGTAGATGTTTCGGTGTTAAAAAATTGATTGATGAGTGCAAAATAGCTGAAACATTCAAGCCTGAAGGTAGGTTTCCATTACTACAAAGCACGAGCTTATGTCGGGCACAAGATGCAATAGAATCACGGAGTTGTATAGAGCGGTGGTCACCAATTAAGTTTCATGAAGGTCCGTTTCAAAGTCTTGGCGAGCTTCCGCGTTCCATTCAGGGAAACCACTTGGGGGGGGGGCTACTCCCATAAATTGTTTTGAAAAAATTAATAGTTTAACTACATTAGTTTTATTCATTATTCAAATATTTGGGATAGTTATTACTCTGTATGTATTTCGATATTAATGTTCTTTAAATAGGCCTATATTGAAGTTGGATATTGTGCCATTAATCTAATTGAAATAAAGGCCATTATTTCAATGGGATTTGGCAATAAAAATTACTTTATAGTTTATTCTTCTTACATGAAGAATGTTTACTTATAAAATTGTTAAAACTTTTTTCGAATTTAGTCCGTGACTATATCTTTTCACCTATTGAAATACCAAGATAAATTGAACTAAACGTTTACTAGGCATAGAATAATTGGATAGAATAATGCAACAATATTAAATAAAAAGCCAACTTTTTATTGAGAGTTGTATATTGAGAAGTGTTTATTTATTGTTGTGGTTATTTTTTTTATAATTCAATTTCATTTAGACTTGAGAGGAATCCTTATAGATATTTTGTTTTAAAATTTATTTTAATTTTTTTTTCGTTGAGATCGGTAGGACATCGCGGTCCGCACAAAACTAGCTGGCAGTCCGGATCCGGACCGCGGTCTGCCATTTGGTGAACATTGGTATAGAGCAACGCACACTGTTCAGCTGATTTATGGTTTGCGTTCCTCTTTACAATCACGTGTTTCTATTACATCTTGTGCCCGCGACTTGTTGTAATGGATACCTACCTCATCTTGCAAGTAAACTCGATGCTTCCAAATGGCCGACTGCACATACTCTGATTTTTATTAGACTGAGGTCTTTTAAAACTATTGAAATCATAAGCTGTAACTTGGTTTTTTAGTTTTTCTTGACTTGTTACTGAGCACAATGTTTCCAAATGGCCACTGAGCCTACTCTACTAAGTTGCCATTTTCTTTGGAAGGAACTTTCTGCTAAATATTATTGCCATGCCAAGCACTTTTAGCATAAACTGTTCGATCAAATTTTGTGAACAATGGGTTCTATTTCATATTAATTGAAAGAAGTCATGAAATATTTGGAAAGCTAAGCATGCTACGTCTCATCTCTTAATCTTGATCTACAATTATCATAAATATTTTCATTGAATTAACAGATATATAGTGAATGCAACAAGCTAATGCCCAAAACAACTCCTCTACCGAAGCTACTCAACAATACAGAGTTCATTTCTGGTAAGAGGTCATATTCGTCTCAACAAGACATTCAAGACGTACATTTCACCACTTCCGAATTTTCAATAATCCATGAAGATATAGGGCAGTGATATATACAAGTGGTTGAGATGAAAGACGAAGCCTATTGTCCTATGTTGTATCTAATGGCAAATAAGTTTATAAGTATATATCCAGCGTACAAGGAGTATCTTTTGAAGAAGGTTGTTTCTTGATCCATGACGAGCTGCTGTGTGTTCATATTCACTGAGATATACAGAGTGTTTCAGGAGGAATGTGCAATACTTCTCAGGCTGATTCCTTACACCAAGTAGACAAAAAAGTTCCATGGGACCAACCCCCAAAAACGCTTTGTTACCGAGATAACAATGGCGGAAAATTGAGATTTTTCAAAAAATATTTATTTCTCTAATTTTTTAGAGGCTTTACTGAGGTTCTAAAATAATCAATTCCTATGTAAAATTAGCTGAGGAATTCAATGAAACCAGTCTGAAGTCTGTAACTTCAACAGTTATTGAGATAATTGAAAAAATATGCTTAAAAAACGCCATTTTTCAACAATAAGGGTTATAACTGGATAAGGAATCATAAATTTGTATTTTTCATTAATGGAAGTTGAAGAGAGTCGGATTCTAAAGAAAAAGTTAAATGGCAGCGATTGTGTAAATCTTACCCAAATCTCAGAAATAGCGATCAAAAATCGCAAAATCACTACTAAATACAAATTTATCACTTGTGCTATGTTTTGTCGAATTTTGCGATTTTTTGTCTACTTGGTGTAAGGAATCAGCCTGAGAAGTATTGCACATTCCTCCTGAAACACCCTGTATAACCGACGATGAAGTCAATATCTTTTATTTTTACAGAAGGAAACTGTTTAGATTACCTTGCTGGAGTGGATGTCAGAACACCAGTATTGACAATGTGTCGTAATATGCGTTCGTACCTACTGTGTGTGTGTGTGTGTGTGTGTGTGTGTTTTTTAAATTTATTTATTATATAATATGTTATTTATGATTCATTATTGATTTATTATACATTGTTAGCCCTAATAAGAAAGTGGACGTATTATCAGGGCTAAAAATAATATTGTGTACTTTCGTGTACCAATAATAAATGAATCAATAAATTAATATTCTTATGCGTGTTGAATGTTTCGCCCAGGTACTAGAAATGCTACGCAGCCAGAAGCCGGAGCCGTCGAAAGCGACCGCTGCAACCTCCAAGGTGACTAGCCTAGCACGCTCCCTGCTCAACAAGCCACACATGATGACACCATCCGTCTCCATCGCCCCCGTCAAACCCAAGTCACCGAGCGCCGCCCCCGACTCGCCGGCGCCCAAGGCGGAGGCGGCTGCTGCGGCCACCGCCGCCCCCAAATTGGAGCCGGGGACGGATATGGCGGCTATTCGTAAAGTCACCGGAAAAGCTAAAGGCAAAGGTCATTCATATCTATTACTAACTGCTGAGAATTCGGAGACTGTATACTCAGATTCAAATCAAAACAAAATCTCGTTTATAACACAATCAATATACATGGAAAAGAAATATTTTATTCACTAATTATGCAATATTATAAATACAGTAGGCTCCTAGACTAAATTTTATTCACTATTAATGCAATATTATAAATACAGTCGTGTACTAGACTAAATTTTTATTCACTAATAATGCAATATGGAACAATCTTATAAATACAGTACTAGACTAAAAAAATGTTTATTCACTAATAGTGCAATCTTATAAATACAGTTAGTTTGTTTGTCAATGGCTCAACAGCCCATGAAGGGCCTAGGCCTACCTGCTGGTTGCCAGTTTCATATTCCTTCCGCTATAAATACAGTACTAGACTAAATTCTTATTTATAATTGAGTAATAGGAATGAACCTACATGGGCACAATAGCCTGTGATTAGTCTCGAAATTCATTCATTTTATTAATTTAGATCACAAAATACATCGGCTTAATTACTATGCTACGAGGATAAGAAATGAGATTAATTACACAGTTAGCTTGTGTTAACCAACTACAAACTATGGAAATTTGTGCTGTATATTAATCGAAGCATGTTGGATTCAACTGAGCTAACCAATCAATAAAGTGTGAATCAATAGTCACACTGTGAGTATACAGTCTCTGTAGCTATTTTACTAACTGTTTGAGACTACTATTTTTCAAGGTTTTCATTCAAAGCATTCAAATTACTCTTCTCTTTCTTTCTCGTTCCTTTCACCTTTCTGGTGCTTTCGGTCTTTCATCTTTGTTTTCGGCTTGTTTTTCAACATATTATTGAGGACTTAACTGAACTTTAATTACTACAATTAATATTAAGGACTTATGCCCGGTTTTTCCAAGCACACTCAAAGTTGAGGGGCCCTCAAATTTTGACGAACAGCTGACATTTTCTATTATAAGTATAGGAAATGTAGTAAAGTGTAGTAAACTTGAGGGTCCCTCAAATTTGAGTGTGCTTGGAAAACCCGGGCATCAGAGTTTTAATTAATTTTGACCCAATGTCTGTTTGTGCGCAAGTTATTCAACGAACTAACTGCCATATACTTTTGAAATTTGTAATGTAATATATTTATAGATTGACTGAGTGAAAAATTTTGGAAATAAACAGTTAAAAATATACAGTTAACAGTTGAAATTGGTTTTGTTTAAAATATAATTTTAAACAAAACCAACCATTAACCATGGCATGGTTAATGTGATAAATTAATAATCAATGAATCTTAGTACCCTTTAAAGTAAGTTTATGTTTTGAAATTACTATAATCCCTTATTCCCATTGTTATGTAGCTTTATCCCTGCTGTGAGAAGCCTGACAGCTTATCTATTAATGAACATAGCATCCTCTGTATCAATAAAATGATCATATTTTTGGCACTTTTAGCAATACTTCTTCCACATTGAATGAGGAAACACGCATTAGTCCTCCTATTTCCAGTTTATTCCTTGCTTTGCAGCATTATCCCTTCTGTGAGAAGCACATGTCAACCTGACAGTCATGTCAACTCATCTAATAATGAACATAGCCTCCTCTGTAACCATAAATTGATCATGTTTTTAGTACTTTAGTAGCAAACATAGTAATAACAAATTGCTATCAGGGTGTATGTATTATGTCATAGCTACATTTAATATAAGGCCATGGACTTGAAAGTGGCAACTATTTAGAGTAGGAAAGTGGGTCCATTGAAAGCATTGAAATCACTTTTCAATCAGCTGTTTTAACTGAGGCGTTTCTTGTGTGCGTTCTCCCATTTGACGTGCTACAAATCATATCTATCTTTAGACATAATTGTCTATTTTCAATATTTTTGCTAACTTCTATCACAAGCCAGTATCGAAAACACAAAAGGAATTCTATAAGTAAAGTTTCATGATCATATTTGATGAAATATATGCTTGCTTAAAAGTGAGAAAAACTAAGTCACCATGCATGATTTGTAACTACTCAATGCTATCATAAGGGTAGATTGTTATTGAGAAACACATGTAGATCTTACAGTCATGTCAGCTTATCTAACAATGAGTAAAGCATCCTCTGTAACAATAAAATGATAGTATTTTTTACATTTTTCAACAATATTCCTACCTAATTAAGTGAGAAAACATGCATTAGCCCTCCTATTTCCAGTTTATTTCTAGCTATGTCTACGGTGCAATGTTGCCATTCTATGAGGCCAGGGCCTTCTATTAATAAAGGAAGCTATGATTTCGTGCATTTTTCATTGGATAGAACTTAATTTCAATTTGAATTTCGGTTGCAGACGTGGTAACTATCTCGAGCAGTTCGAGTAGTGATGAGGACGATTGCATCTTGATCTCGGAGCCGTCTGAAGGTGAGGAGGAGGAAGAGGAGGAGGACCCTACCAATTCTGGCATGCATACCAACGATACCTACAACGTGCCAGATGACCAGGGTAGAGTGCTGATCAATGTGGGTCATCCTGATGACGAGCCCGATGTTTTCCTCGCACCGCAGATAGGACGCATTATCAAACCGCATCAGGTGGGTTCTACACTCTGATTTTACTGTTCTTATCATAATATCTTATATATTCTTATCACATTCTTATCTGTCCATATTATTTTTCGTTCTGTACCATTTTCGTGCTTTGGTTTCCATGGATGAATTGTTTGTAATGTAAACTTTGTTCTCTAAATTATTTTAAAATTCCCACTTTTATCAGAGATGTTGTGGAACTTATCCATAATTTAGGTAAATGAAAACAAAGGTTGTCACATCCATAGGGTTTATTCAAAACATTGAGTTGAGCATTGAAACTTAATTATGAATACACTACTAGCAAGTAGCCTACTTCATTATCTAACTATTTTAAGGGTTAAGTGTAAGAGAGGGCCGGTTGCGCCCTAACTTCGCCCTCCCAGGTTATTAAATAAAGGCAGCCATTCTATTCTATTCTATTTTCAATGTGGTCTAAATTTTACTAAACAAGCCCTAGTTCTTCGTTATTGATTTTCATAATCTATCACCCTATCCTTATTTACTTTCGTCAATTTTTTCAGTTGAATAATTAATTCATGTTCTTTTTCAGTATAACACCCTCCTTTGGGAGATTGGCTTGTCGTTAGAAAAGATAGTCAGTCTTCTCCCGTCTCTGGAGGAATAGTAATTGTTGCATTACACTCTAACTGATTAACTGTATGTTATTCAAAGGTGTTCTGCGCCGTCACTTGGTTACGAAAGCCAGCTTATGGTTGAGGGGATCAGCGTGCTAACCACACGTTACCTCTATCCTGGTTGATGATTATTCACCTCTGCTGTATAGTGGAGTGAATATAAAACTGGCAACCAGCTGTTAGGCCTAGGCTCTTCATGGGCTGTTAAGCCATTTACATACATCCATTCAGTATGATAATAACATTATTTGTGTTTCAGATTGGCGGTGTGAGGTTCCTATTTGACAACTTGGTCGAATCTTTGGAGAGATTCAAGACTTCGAGTGGATTTGGCTGCATACTGGCTCATTCCATGGGCTTGGGAAAGACTCTACAGGTGAACCCATCGTTCATTCAGCTTCGAAATAATTAATTTCTTCTGTTACCTCCGTTTCACACACCTCATTTTTGGACGTCCGGTTTTTATTTATTCATTACAATAACGAGGAATACTTCAGGCATTATGCTCAAAACAGTATTTAAAATCAAATTAACTGATGTTACATTGAAAAAAGAACATGCAATCGCAATAGCTATAATTATAAGTAAATACTATGCTTTACAAGAAAGTTTTAGCAAAATAATATAAATTAAAATTAGAATAAATACCGTAACAAAAGAAGATAAAAAATTTGTCGACCCAATAAATTTTACCAGATTGAATGAAGCTTGACAAACTTGATATGATGTGTGCAGTGACACATCATGTGTTTGCAAAGTTGTGTTAAATCTAGTAAAATTTATAAGTACGGCAAAAACCAGACGTCCAAAATGGCTTACCTTGTTGGAATAGGTCGATTACAAAATTACATTCATAACATTTTCCCACTGCCATATATGATATGTATGACATTCACTGCCATCGATGTATATTCATTTTTTTCTATTTACATTAGTGAACAAAATGGTTACTAGATTATGAATATGCAGAGTGAGTGAAAAATTTGTAACCGGCTCAATATTTCTTATAAGAAGGTAATTTGGCGCAAGGTAATTAGAATAGAGTTCTATTCTAATTACCTTGATTTGGCGGTCGGTGACATGAGAAAATGTTCTAAAATTGAACTTTCTATTCAATTTTGACATTAAATGTCAGTACATCACCATCATGTTTCATGATTAGAGGGGATTGCTTTCAACAACATATACAACGATTTTTCTCTGACTTTTCCGGTGTAAAGCACTGGTAACCTGCTAGTAAATAGGTAAATTTTAGGTAGTGGATCACTCAATTATTCTATTCTTCAATTATTTGTTAATAAATCCTGTTTAAATGAATAGTCAATTTTTTGTAAAATTTAATGAACTAATAAATAAAATAATTAATTTTCGATTCTGTTTGTATTAATAGTAAAGTGTTTTGTATAATTGAATGAATAAATTTTCTCACACAGGTTGTCTCTTTCTGCGATGTATTTTTGCGTCACACGGAAGCCCGCACCGTGCTGTGTATAATGCCAATCAACACACTGCAGAATTGGCTGGCCGAGTTCAATATGTGGTTGCCAACCGATCCCAGCAATTCGCCATTGGCTGCTCATGGCGAGGTCAGGCCTCGTAACTTCCCCATATTCGTGCTCAACGACTTGCAGAAAACCATCACAGCTAGGGCTAAGGTTGGTTCAATTTATTATAAAATTTGTTGATTGTATGTTGATGTAGTGGAATTTTTCCATAACGAAAGAACTAAGATGTTGTCACAAATCCTCTTTATTTCTAAGTGGATATAAAGTGGATTTGTGACAACATTTAGTTCTTTCAATTTATAATAATTGTAAATTCAGAGTTGTATACCTGTATATGTTACCAAATATATCATTTCCCATGAAGATTACAACAGCCGGCAATCATAGGTTCTACATAGTTTCCAACAAAAAATGTCCTGTTGAATTTTTATCTATCCACCTTCGTTTTCAAGATTTATAGATTTTTTTATATTTAAAATATAGGTCAACTTACAGTCATTGAATTTTCAATATCTCAAAAACTATCAGTCAAAAAATCTTGTTTTAAGGATATCGTTGGAAAGAGGACAAAATTTCACATTGATTTGATATCATACACATGCCTAAGTTGATTATTGAACAGTATTTTTCAGCGGTCAAAGTTGAAAAAGAGTGATTCTCCAAGTTTCCTACAAAATTCAAACAGATTTCCCTGTTATTTTCAAGGTTCAAATAATTTTTTATGATGCAAAAACTTCCTTTTTATGTAGTATTCAATATGATACGAAATCCAGGGGTCTAGCTCAAACCCCTGAGTCAGAATTTCCGTTCGTATTTTTTAAAGTAAAAATGAGACTAATTTTGTTGAAAGTGAATATACTGTTTTTAATGTTATTGTATGATATTGAAAATTGTAATGCTTTGTCGTTTCCAATTGCAATGTTATCATGCTTGAAAGAATAAAAACATTCTTATTCTTATTGTTTGTTGTAGGTTGTTGCCGAATGGAGCAAACAGGGCGGTGTGCTGCTAATAGGCTACGAGCTGTACCGTCAGCTGAGTTTGAAACGACCGCGAAAAGTTCGTCGCGGCAAAAAGAAGACCGATCCCGACGACGATTTCGACAACAATAAAAACAAACCTTTACTCGAAGAAATGCACACGGCACTTGTAAAACCAGGCCCTGATTTGATCATTTGCGATGAAGGACACCGCATCAAAAACAGTCATGCATCTATATCCCAGGCGTTGAAACAGATCAGAAGCAAGAGGAGGGTTGTTCTAACCGGGTATCCATTACAGAATAATTTATTAGAGTATTGGTGCATGGTGGATTTTGTGAGACCAAATTATCTGGGTACGAAAACTGAGTTTAGTAACATGTTTGAACGCCCTATACAGAATGGACAGTGTATAGATAGTACACCTCAAGATATACGATTGATGAGGTATAGGGCGCATGTGTTGCATTCGTTGTTGGAGGGGTTTGTACAAAGGAGGAGTCATTCGGTTTTGACTCATACGTTGCCACAAAAAGAGGAGTATGTATTGTTGATACGTATGACGCCGTTTCAAAGGAAGTTGTATGATACGTTTATGAATGAAGTGGTACGCACAAAAGCAGTACCAAATCCGCTGAAAGCGTTTGCGGTTTGTTGCAAAATTTGGAATCATCCAGATGTTTTGTATCATTTTTTGAAGAAACGTGAGAAAACCGGTGAAGCAGTAGATTTGGATTTGGATGAAACCGTTCCCATTGTACCACCTTGTCCCCCACCCAATATGCCAGGAGGCATTATTCTACCACCACTGCCGGGCGCGCTGCAGCCGTCTCTGATGAATACGCCGCCCTTGGTGCCCGGGGCGCCCAAACCGCCGGCGCCCGCTAAAAGGGGACGTGGACGTAGTCCGAAGAACCCCAATGCGCCCAAACGCGAACGCAAGAAGCCGCAGGCGAACGCTGGGAAAACGCCGGCGGTTGCCGCTGTCATGCCCAATGCTACTGGTAATACAGGTGAGTTGAGTGAATCAAAACGAATTGAGTTTATTTTCATGAATAGAATAAGAATAGAATATATTAATTCAAGAAATAATATTTTAGAAAAATTTTGCAAGATACAAATTAAACAGAGAAAGATTTCAATTCAGGAACATGAGAGGGTACTCCTATTATAATCATTTTTTTTTTAGGAATTTTTATTATTATTATTTAATAATAGGATTATAAACTCCTATTATAATCATTTTTTATTATTATTATTTAGGAACATGAGAAGAAATAATATCACAATCAACTACTATTATTCAGGCATTATCTGCAAAATACGCAAATTATTTAATTACTTTTACAATATTACAGCAAAAAGAAGGTAAATCTAATACGTCTTTTCTTCTAGGGCTACTGTATTTTTTGAAACTTTAAAAAATTATTATAATCAGAGTACCCTTTTAAAAATATCTTTTATTTCACACACAACATGTTTCGGCTGATTTGCTATTTTCAAGTGTAAATAATAACACTTGAAAATTATTTACACTTGAAAATGGCAAATTAGCCGAAACATGTTGTGTGTGAAATAAAAAGTATTTTTAAAAGGGTACTGTGATTATAATCATTTTTTGAAGATTCAAGGTAAATCTACTTCCCTGTGATTTATTGGGTGGTGATTTTATTGTGGCTCTAAATTTTTCAAGTTTATAATTAATTATTATTTGAGTGGACTTTCTTCACATATTTATCGTGTCAACCTTCTAAATTCAAAATTCTCTAATAGTTTTATCAAAATTATATGTGCTAAGAAGATTTCAATGAACATAACCTTTTCTGAACTGAATTTTTCTTCAAAATTGGGATCGAGATAGTAAAGGGCCTGTGCCTGTTTTCTCTTTCCCCATCATATAATTATTATGATTGTGTGTTTGTATCTCTGAATAAATAAATAAATAAATAAATTAGGCTACAGTAATGAACTATTTTTCTCATGGAACATACAAAGGAGTTTTCTTCAAGTCTCCATTTATATTACTATTAATATTAATATAAAATTCGATGATTTATTTTACCGCTCATACAATTTACAATTAGTGAGTTTTAAAAACTTTGAATAATTCAAAAATAAATTGGGATGATTAATTAATCAATAGAACTAACTATTTAACAAGTATTTCATTTGTGAAATGAATTTTTTGTATTATTCACCACTCACCGGTCATTATATCATTAACAAATATTTATCTGCCTTTATGATTTTTTGATTCCCATAGCCTATTGATTTAATTTTGAAATTTCCTCAATCAATGAAATAATATAATCATTTGAACAATCATTTTATCAATCATTACAATCATTTGATTAATCATTTGGGATTTAGGTGAACCTGTACACTTGAGTAACACAATGTATGTGGATCAAGAATCTTTATGTTCAGAGGGTCATATCATTTTTAACAACAGATTATTATGCTGTATAAGTAATACTAACTCCTCCTTTGGGAGATTGGCTTTCGTTAGTAAAGACAGTCAGTCGTTTCCCGTCTCTGGAGGAATAGTAATTGTTGCATTACACTTTAACTGATTAACTGCATGTTATTCAGAGTTGTTCTGCGCCGCCAATTGGTTGCGGAGACTGGCTTATGGTTGAGAGGATCAACGTGCTAACCACACGTTACCTCTATCCTGGTTGATGATTATTTGCTTGCTGTATGGTCTGTCCGGCCGGGAACCGAATTCTGGCGGGGTGGAGGGGGCGGCTTCGGCTCGGCCAGTGTTGGTTCGGGGACTGTCAGTTCTGATTTATGGCTTTTGGGCCGGTATTGGCCGGGCTGGGGCCGTTTTCCCGTCGTCTTCTTGGCTTGGACGGGCTGTATAGTAGAGTGAATTTGAAACTGGCAACCAGCTGGTAGACCTAGGCCCTTCATGGGCTGTTGAGCCAGACATACATACAAGTAATACTAATTGAAAAAATTGTGTAAACAATTTCATCCTTGACATAGATAATAGTTATTCTATTTAAAAGCTAATTTTATGATTGATTAGTATGAAATCTGTTTCAGATATAAAGATTCTTCATAGTTTACTGACGTTTGTCAATTGATTGTATTTGGTGAGATTGTGGTATCTCTCCATAATGAAAATAAAAAGACACAGTTGTTGTCAATACTACTACTTGTTTTTGGATACTTTTTACAATAGTACCTTGGCGTCAAGATAAAACCTGCCTCATTCTCAACTAGACTGATGCTTTATTAGGCTATATAGGAAACTGTTTCTGTACTCTTACTTGGTTACCTATGTAGCCTAATTCAGCATCAGAATAGCTTGATTAGGATTGTACAGGTTTTGCCTTGAAACCATTGTGCTATTGTAAAAGTATCCAAATACATGTAGTTGTATTTACAACATCTGTGTCTTTTTATTTTCACGTTTGTCAATAATTGTAAATTATTCACTCACTGTAAAACTGAGTCTTGCATCTGAATCTATAATCAATCTGTTTCATTACAATACGAGGGTTTTTTATATCTTTGTTTATTTTTTACATTTGTTGCGTGGTAAGCTTTGAAATGAGTTTAGAACTGTTCTGTGATGTCAGCTGTTGTTATTTTTTGCAATTAGAATGCACTTGCCAGCTTGGCCAATAGCTCTTGTTCTGACTACTACGCTCTGAAGCTTGTCCTGAAAGAGCTAAGTATATTATCAACCTTTGTCATGATCAATGAAAAAGAATCAATGAAATATTCTCAATGTGATTTTCTGTTTCAATTTGCAGACAATTCTGACAACAAAAACCAAGGTCCAGGACCAATGAACAATCCTGGCAACAGTGGGCCAATGAATCAGCCACCAGGCACAAATCAGTCTTGTCCGCCCTACAATCAGTCCTACAACAATCCCAACCAGTTCAATCAGTACCAGGGCCAATCACAGCCACCCTACTCCAGCATGGGAGACCAACCCAACAACTACAATCAAGGCAACTACGGTGCACAACCACCTAACAATGAATTCCAAAATCAGTTCCAACCAAACTATCCCAACCAGAATAATAGTTTCTCTGGTTCCGACAACTTTTATCAGAACTACGGTAACTACTATCCGCAGAACCCACCAGATGCAAGCAATTCCAACTTTAATAACTCTGGATATTGGGGTAATAATTCATACTACAATAACACGGACACCTCAAACAATTTCTTTGAGGGTGGACAGTTCAATGAGTCCAGCAACACTGGACAACAACAGTGGAATCAGGATGGTTTCAATCAGCAATCTTCTAACAGTAATTACAATCAAGGGTTTGGAGGTAACAATGCAAGTCAGGGATATGGGTCTGGGTCAGGTGGTAATCAAAATCTGAATGCAACAGCCACCAGTGGTGCACTGAATCAGCAAATGCAGCAAGATCAGCAGTCAAACTCCTACAGTGATCTGCAGAAAATGGAACAGATGGGTCAGCAGAGAACACAAAGTGGTAGTATGCAGCAGGGTGGCTTGTATGGTAGTGTTCAGAATGATGGAGGGAATTTACTGGGCAATAGCGGTCAAGGCCATGGTTCACAAAACCAAGGGATGGTGGGGACAGGACAGTCCAATTCAAATTTCATGAGCAGTAATCAGTCAGCCAACCCTTTGATGACTCCTCAACATCAGAACCCATCTGGCAGTCAGTCCATGATGCAGCTAGGATCAAATATGATGTCTGGAGGTCATCCCCCATCAGGCATGCATGGTTCAAGCATGATGAACAGCAACCAGATGGGAATGTCAAGTATGATGGGTGGTAGTCAGCCTGATGGCAGCTCTTCACATATGATGCAGCCTTTGGGTCAGAACAGTTTTGGTGGTGATCATAACCAAGGTGGAATGAATACAATGCACCATATGTCTGGAAATGATCAGATGGGTGGTGCTCAAGGAAATATGATGGGTGGTATGCACAGTCAAGGCATGATGCAGCCTAATCAGAATATTCTTGAAGGTGGCAACAATGATCTGATTCCTCCACCCAATCTGCAGCAGAACAATCGTCAGCATCCCATGATGGCAGGCAGGCCGGGTCCTGGTCTTCCAGGGGGTGGTCAGAATAAAATTCCACCCACCCAACCAATCAACCAATCAGGCTCCATGATGCAACAACATCCGCCACCTTATGACAGCCAGAACTACATGGGAAGCATGCAAATGCAGAACCAAGGCATTCCAGGAAACATGCAGGACATGGGTAGTTCTCAAGGCATGATGATGCATGGTATGAATCATCCAGGCTTATCCAATCAACAGCAGAATCCTACTGGAATAGATCCGAACTTTAAACCTCAAGATGGTAGTGATGGTGGAATGTACAGGTCGCCCTATTCAATGCCTTCATCAACCTACCACCCACCTTCCCAGTCTGATACACATCCTCACCAGATGGGACCAATGTCCCATCCCTACAGGCCTCAAACTTCCCAGCAGAGTCAACATGACAAACTCATTGATGATCTGTTCAATAATCCTGCAAATGATCTGGGTGGAAGTGCTCAAGATCCATCCAACCCAGATAATAGAGGAGGAATAATGGGCATGAGTCCAATAAAAAACACTGGGAACAATATGTCTGGTGGAATGGTGAACATTCAGTCAAAGACTGTTAATCAACCTCAACAATTCCAGTCATTCAACCAATACAATGACCCACCACAGCACAGTTATGATTCTGGGGCATCCAATCAAAACCAATTCAGGTACAACCAGTCTGATTTGATGGGCAGTTATCAGAGTTCATCTACTTCTGGGCAAAATTACCCATCTTCCACTGGAAGCTCTGGGCAAAACTACCAATCTTCTTCAGTGGGAGGTAGTTCTGGACCAAACTACCCTTCTTCAACATCTGTAGGAGGAAGTTCTGTACAGAACTATGGAAGTAATGAAAGGGGAAACCAGTACCATGATCAGCAACACCCAGGAATGATGAATAGCTACCAAAATGTTTCTCAACCATTTGACACTGGTAGCAGCGGTAACTTTGGCAACCAATCTCAAGCAGGCAACTACAATGATTCCTTGCAGAATTCTTCGGGAAACTATCAACAACAATCATCCAACAATATGTCAAATATGTTTGATGGAGGGAATGGGGGTAGTGCAGATCAGTCAATGTCTTCATCCACCAATCAGCAACAGACTTCAGGTTCAAATGAAGGATCTCAAACTGGGTTTGGAGCCAATGTTAAGGAGGATAAGTCGTTTGATGATAGCAAGCTCAAAGATGACAAAAGTGGTTTGGGACAGAAACCCTGGCCGGCTGATATGAAGAAGGTTGAAGAGAAATTTGAGCCAAAGTCAGAAGCCGCAAAAGCAGAGGAGGAGGAGGATGATGAAAAGGAGATGAAGTCGTGTGGAAATCAGACTGAGGAGAAAGCTGATGTCAAAGCAGAAACGATGGTGAAGGATACAACGTACACGTTTGGAGAAATGAAGGAGGTGGTAGGAGTGAAGGATGCGACAACAGGGGAGGATGATGGAAAAGAAGGAAAAACGGATGGAGCAGCTGCCACTCCCACGCCACTGGTGAAGAGTGGCAAGGAGGATCCTGGCATTCCTTACGATTGGGTAAGTTGATTTTAAATGTTTAAATTGGCATTTTTTTGCACAATTGATTAGAATTTTAAATTGTCAATTACACTTTATTTTATAAAAATTAGTCTACAGTAGTGTAGCATGATTTCGTGTGTACATTAGCACATCTTCAGCTCTAGGCCACTGATATGTGTGTACAAAATATATTTGTAGTTTACAGCACTGGCGGCTCATACCCACGAAACAGGTGAAGTTCCCGTACTGTACAGCACTTCACCTGTTTTGTGGGCACGAGCCGCCAGTGGTTTACAGCTGAAGATATGTGAGTGTACACGGGACCATGGTACTGTAAACTAATTTTTACAATAAATTTGTAGAATCTAAATTGATTTTGTAGAACTCCATGTTGAAAAAACACAGTTTGAAATTGTCCATTCCATTTTTATTAATAATTGACACTGGACTGGTTTCGAATACTGTACTGTTGAGAATAAGACCTCGAAGGTCTCGAAGTGTGAATGGTACAAGTTGAGTAGACAATTTCAAACTGTGTTTTATTCTAATTTGAACAAAATTAGACTATATTGGTCTTGAGTAGACCGATGCAACGAAACATAATAGACTTGACAAAATAGTTATAAAAACTTGATAAAAATTTGGCAAATATAGTATACTTTGAATTTTAAAACTGTGTTTTCTTTTATCCATCAGATATCTTGTGTACAGCCAGATACACAGACAATGTTCAAGAGATTCCTATTCTCTCAATTTCTAAATAAAGTAGACTTGATTTTAATTTTTTTTAAATAGTACATCTTTGGCATTTACGCAAGGATTAAATGACGTAGCTATTCGGATTCATTAGAAAGACTCATTCCATTTCAATGGCAATTATTAATTTTATATCAGTTCTAATTGATATTTTCCACTTCCGTCTTCCAAGGTATTCAGTTTCGTTGGAAAGAATAATTTTCATTTCAATTTCATATTATGTAATTCTAATTGAAATATTTTTCAATTTCAGGCTGAACGTCTATTGAAAGGTTACATCCCAGGAGACATTGAGGCTTCGGCGAAGATGGCCATACTTTTCTGTATTCTGGAAGAATCCATCAACTTGGGAGATCGTATACTTGTGTTCTCTCAGTCTCTTTTCACACTCAACCTCATTGAAGATTTTCTACAGAAAACAAACCTACCGAACAGACATGAAAGATGGGCTAGGAACTGGAACTATTATCGTGAGTTTATTTTTAAAACGTCAATGGTTCTTAAAAAAAGAATTATTTGAGTATTTTATAGGGTATTTGCATAACTCATTAAAATTTATCCGGGTTGCTCCAATATAGAATATTGTTTCATCTGTGATATTTAGTCTGTTTTTGAGTGGTTGTGAAGGTGATATTGTGGTAGTCATCCATTTTTATTGAAAATACAAGATATTGTCAAACCACTTGTTTATAAAAAAATCGAGATACCGGTATCGGTTTTTAAGTATTATCAATCTCTGGTAAACTAGAACTTGAAGTACAGAACATCAGTATTTATATTACCGGTAAAGCACCGCTATTGGTTGACGCTTGAACCAATGGCAGATGTTCGCCAAAACCGGTATCTCGGTATTTTAATTGGTTTGACAACATCTTGTCTTTCCATTTAATAGTCAGTTATATAGGATTTATTCCTATCTAAAATGTTATTCTTATTAAAATTTCACAACGAAAATTCTTATCAACAGAGTGATTAAACAAGAGCGCCGGATTTGATATATCAAATTGAGAGTTTAATTTGAAAATTGAAACATCAACATGTTCATCTCACTTTCCGATTTCATTGACCGAACGTAAGTGAGGTCTAGATTCAAGACGACGATTTTGCATTTCTCTTTATGTTTGTTTGTTTGTTCCGCATTTAGGACAAACCGCGGCAATAGATTCTGATGAAATTTGACAGAAATGTTCCTCTTGGAATTGCGCGTCGATGTATATGTAAGGTTTCTGGAAATATTGAGTTTCAAGGATAATATGAAAAGAAAAGGAATTACCTCCATACTAAAATATTACTATATACATTTATACTTCTGATCATAGGAGAATTCACACTGTAGAATTATTCATGCTTAACCAGCTGTCGTGTTTATTATTAATTGCATGCAATAATTAATGAAACTCAACATAACTTAATAGTATTCCCTTCATGAATAATGCCTCATCCATGGGTGACTTCGTGAGGTCTACAGAACTACTATTAAAAAACCGGGCTTTAGTGTATTTAAAATTGAGTTATTCATGTGCCCTCGTCTATAGCGCGGAAACACATCAACTCTGTCCATGTAATTCACTTCAGATACATTTTGGATTATATTTATTTATTTATTCATTTTTTTGAAAATAATACTTGAGGCTTTAAGGGTAAGTTTCAACAGGCTTAAGCCCAAAACTGTCCCTTATCCAATTTAGAATACAATCCAGGTTATTGATAAATGATATGAAAAAAATCAAATACCCATTTTATAAAGATGGGAAAAATGAAATAACCAGTTTTTTGAAGCCTTAAAAAAGTATTTGATTTTTTCCATCTTATTTATCTATTATTTTAAATAGCCCTAAGTTCAAAGTTTAATTTTCAATCCAGGTTATGTTTGTTGCTTATCTTTCACAGTCACAAATTTTCACTCCAAACTGTTTGTTATAAACATATCAATATTTTTATTATTATAGATCATTGTAAACTCTGATACAGTATTTATATTATTATAGATCATTGTAAAAGTTTTATTCATAAATCAATTATCGATATTTAATCATACTACTATAGTGTAGTGTAAATAGTATCGTACAATTCAATTGATACCGATTATTCTTAACATAGGAAGTATTAATAACCAAGCATCAGTCGATCCCACAAAACAGTAACATTGTGTCTTGTAATTTGTTTTACTTGCAATAAAATGTCATTGAAACGATTAAAATTTTTATGTCAGGTCTGGACGGCAGCACGAGCGCTCTGGAGCGCGAGAAGTTGATCAACGAGTTCAACTCGAATCCGAACATTCACCTGTTTCTGGTGTCGACGCGAGCTGGATCGCTGGGAATTAACCTGGTCGGTGCCAATCGGGTGATAGTGTTCGATGCCTCGTGGAACCCCTGTCATGACACTCAAGCCGTGTGCCGAGTTTACAGGTGAGTGGTCGGAAAGAACGAATGAATGAATTTATTTGCCAAATGAAACATATTTTACATCTATAAGATAAAACAATTTACAAAATAATTCGAATTATATAGCAATAATCAGAACACAAAATTGTCACTAAATAACAATTTTTATCTGATGATACATTTTCTAACCTTGTGTGTTGGCAGTGAGCTGTACTTTATATAATTTTGTATCTCATCAAGTGCAGAAAATTTTCCCGGTGTACTGTAGTTAATAATATACAGATATGTTTCAGAGGAATGTCTGACTCATAAAGTATCAGGATTCAAAAAAATTAAAACTTTATTTTAAAAATCTCAATTTTAAATTAAATTGTTTAATTTGTGTTTAGCATTTTTTGTTTTTGAGAACAATAAAATTTTTGTTTCTACTTGGTGTGAGGAATCAGTCTGAGAAGTATTGCACATTCCTCCTGAAACATTAATATATTATAAATTCAACATAATATACATTTTCTCATTCTGTAGAAGTTTATGGATGAAAAAAAGTTGAAAACGAAGATGTGATTGTGATATTTCAAGCTATGGTTACATTGAAGCGAAGTGAACTTTATTGTATAGTCAGAATAAAGAATATTTTCTGGCTAAGATTGGAAAATTACTCCAGCTCGGTCAATATTGAATAATAATTTACTCTCAAACTGTAGGAAACATTCTGATTTACAATTTGAGACCAAATTTATAGTTTTTGAACCAATATTGATCGAGCTGGAGTCATTTTCCCATCTTGCCAGAATGTCTTGTTTGCTTTGACAGACTATAATAATATTTTTTGAATCGTGGAATACGCTGCTTCTGAGAAGTTTATAGTTTTTTTAAGTCATATGAATATTTTACATAAGTTGAAGATTATTTATATTGATTTTTGTGTTGTCCATCTATCCAGGTACGGGCAAAAGAAGCCCTGCTTCGTGTATCGGTTGGTGATGGACCACTGCCTGGAGAAGAAAATCTACGACCGACAGATCAACAAGCAGGGCATGTCGGACCGAGTCGTAGACGAGTGCAATCCAGACGCCCATCTTTCTATCAAGGTGAGATAAACACAGTCTTTCTTTAGGTAATTACGAGCTGACAATAAATCAATTACTGTATTTTTTATAAAGTTTGTAGAATTGATGGTGATATTGTGAAATCTCTCCATAATAAGAAAACTTTGATTTTGTCAAATCTCACTAATTTATTATAAAAGCTAACAGAACCAGGTTTCACATTTTACCAATGCAAGGCTTCAGCTGAAGATGCTTTGGTAAAATGTGAAACCTGGTTCTGTAAGCTTTTATAATAAATCAGTGGAATTTGACAAAATCTAAGTTTTCTTAATATAATTACTGTATTATTTTTTATTATTTTGTCTTGAGTGATCGTGAATAGGTTATACGACAATACGTGTTTCTATTTCGTATTGTGCCCGTAAAAAATATTATTATGGCTTCAAATGGTGGGGAGAACCTTTCGGGTAGGTTACACCTCGCCATTGTGCACTTGGTCAAATACTGGTTACCCATCCAAGATCAGTCCACAGTGATCGTAACTTAACTTCACGATCACAAAGCGACCTCTCTCACCGAGTGTGCCCGTGTTTTGTAGTAATGAAAACCCTACTTTTCCAAAGTTTTTGAACATTTTTATTTGGTGTTTTTGTTTAGATTTTTATTTTGAACAGTGAACTTTCATAAAAATTCAAAAAATTTAAAGTTAAAAGTGTTTTTTAAAGTGAAAATTTTAATGTAAACTTTCATCATCTTTCATTAACAATTTAAACATCATCATTCACCCACTCATCATCACCTTTGCTTAGAATACTTGCTATCAAGCTGCAATTGTAATAATGAATAAATGTATACTTTGATGAATATTTTCATGTTTCTCCTCTATACCCAATCCTCGATCACTTGAGATGAAATAAACAAACTTTTTGCGCGTGTGTGCGTGTCAGTTTGGGGGCTACCTTAACTACGACAAACCTAAACCAACAAACGACGTAGCATAGACACATCGTAGCATTGGGAATCGTGTGTGTCGTTATTTTTTTCGTCGAGACTGTGTCGTATCGTTGCTATGGTTTGTCAACACAATAGTAACTGTCCTGTTTGTTTACGTTGTGGGTTTGTCATCGTGAATGAGGTTTAGTGTGTAATATCATTAACATTACTATTTTTTCAAAGTAAGTTCATTGTGGTAATAAATAAACGATTGTTGAATGTCGTAGGAGGTGACCAACCTGTGCTGGGACACTGAGGAGACAGATTCGAAGCCAATGCCCGATGTGGCCTCCATCAAGGACAAGTACATCGATGTCGTCATGCAACGGGTGCTCGACAGGCATGGTCAAACTTTGTCCAAGGTAAGTGCAAAAATCAACATTTTCAATAAATTTGTATTTTGAATAACAATAAGCTCATGAAGCTTGAGATTAGTCCGCTGTGTAAGTGAAGAAAAATCGTGCTCTTACTTGAAAATGCTGTAATGACAGTAACCAATCAAAAATTGAATAAATTCATAGCAGCTCATCAAGGACCTATCACCTTACAAGGACTATCTTTATCTTACAAGTTGGTCTGAGTTATAATAGAAAACTAGTAATTTAAAATATAACACAAAAAAATTAATTGTATTGGATGAGATATTGTGGTATTTTTCCATAATGAGAAATAATAAGACAGATGTTGTCAATACCACTAGTTTATTGAAATATTTTCACAATAGTACCATGGTTTCAGAGCTATACCTGCCCCATCCTCAGCTAATTTGTGCTTGGGTAGGCTACAAGGAACAGCAAGTTTTATTTGAGGTTAGGTGTTAAGGCTCCTCCTCACTTCCTCTTTGTAGCCTTAACACCTAACCTCAAATAAAACTTGCTGTTCCTTGTAGCCTACCCAAGCCCAAATTAGCTGAGGATGGGGCAGGTATAGCCCTGAAACCATGGTACTATTGTGAAAATATTTCAATAAACTAGTGGTATTGACAATATCTGTCTTATTATTTCTAAATATAACACAGTTTTAATCAGTGAATTCCACTCTTATTAATAATCTTCAACTCTGGACTGGTTCCGAGACCTTAGTGGTTTCTTATTAATATAATTCTGCTGTATTATTACAATTAAAATTCAATAGATTAGTTCATATGCAAGTACATATCAAGTTACCATTCTGCTTGATATAATTGATGTTAAATTAGTTGTTAGTTTAATAGGTATTCCTCATTCACTGTCAGTGGATGTAGACCATTATACTTGCCGCTTTCCTTGAACTTATCAATGGAAAGGAGCTTGAGAATTATATACTTTAATTTATTTTGTGTAGGCTACGGTTCTATGTAAACATCATCATTCACTCACTCATTATCACCTTTGCTTAAAATACTTGCTATCAAGTCCCAATTGTAACAATAAATAATAAATTCTTTATTATTATATACAAGTATGTACATGTGTAAAATAATATCAATTTATTTGTGTAACAATAAACATTTATTGAACAATCAAATATACCATCCATTTTAATATTCTCAACAGGAACCATTCCAACATGAGTCACTCCTTGTGGACAGGAAAGACAAGAAGCTTTCGCAAGCTGAGAAACGGCTCGCAAAACGAAGCTATGAACTGGAGAAACAGGCTAACATTAATAGTCGACCTGTCTATGGTTATTCAGGTGGTGGTAATCAACAAGGCCTACAAATAAGGTATGTTAATAATTTCATTTTTATTTTTTCACTGTAAGCGAAAGAGTTGAAGAGTTATCAGTGCCAATAAAATTTAGCAGTAATGTTTCATCACGTATTTCTATTTTATTTTATGCTTTTTTCTACTATCGAGCTCATTCAAGTTCCTAGATTATTCATATTATTGTTAGTTAGATTGAACAATGCTTACATTTTCCTCCTTGATTCTATGAAATTAAGAAACTAGTTTTTAGTTTCTCGACTTCATTATTTAATATTTCAATTTCCTTATAATTTCAACTATTTTTTCGTTCCTGCTTCCTTATCTGATATTTCAAGTGTCTTACATTCTTCCCTTATCATTCTTTTACTGTCCTAGCTTTTCAATTTTTTTTTCTTTTGTTTATTTGTTATATTCATAATTCAGTTCAATATCAATGCTTTCAATTGTTCAATTCATTTATATTTTCTTTTGTTTGCAATTCAGGAGTTTCATTAAGATTTCTTCACAGTCCTAGATTTTTTTGATAAATTTACATTTTCTTTTTTATATTTACGATTCAGTTCAATATGAATTATTTCAGTTCTCCAATTAATTTATATTCTATTTTTTTATATATTCGTGATCCAGTTCTTCAATTCATTTATATTTTATTTTGTTTGTGACTCCCGTTTTTGTTGGTCTAATATCCTGTTGTTATATTCATGATTCAGTTCAATATTGATGATTTCAATTCTTCAATTTACTTATATTTTCTTTTGTATGCGACTCCAGATTTTTGTTGTTTAATAACCTTATTCTAAGAAACTCGTTCATTTTCAAATTTATCTTTACTTTCTTCCATTCATTTCTTCTTTTACTTTTGGTTTTGTTCTCCTTTTTTTGTTCATCCAATAATTTCATGGTTGTGTTGTGACACTAGACCGACTTTCAGAGCGATCCGTGGCGAGGGTGGCGTAGGCGTGGTGAATAAGCCGATGGCCAGTGTGCGACCCATGCAGTCGGAGCTCAGCTCGCAGTTGGTGAGGGGCGGGGATGGCATACAGCGGCCGCGATCCTGGATTCCGGCCGAGGTCTGGCAGAAGCAGGGCATGAGCGCGCAGGAGATGACGTTGCCACTTGGTAAGTGCACAGAAAGTTGAGAAATCGATTGTGTTTGATGAGATAATGTAATACTTCTCCATAATAAGATATATTATTTGTTATTCATTCCCAAGGATGGACATCTTTATGTCCAAAAATCGCCTTTTCATTTAGATAATTCAATCATTATGGAAAATAATGCCAATTACAGTACATATTTTTTTAAATATAATTTAAAAGTGATAGTTACAACTATGAACTATATATTTATTCCTGAATAGAGGTATACTTGCTCTTACATATTATTACTTACTATATCTAATTGCGGGGGTGGCGTAGCTAAGTGGGTTGAGTGCTGGCGTCGCAACCCAAAGGTTCCGGGTTCAAACCCAGGTCAGACCAGAAATTTTTCTCAAGCCACTTCCCCGTGTTTCGGATGGACACGTTAAGCCGTCGGTCCCGGCTGCCTAAAAACAGTCGTGAAGTCATGTCAGAGGCCCTGAAATTAATCAGGAGCGACCTAAGAACTCTGACACCAGACCTGAGCCAGCCAGGTTACACGAATATTATTATTATTATTATCTAATTGCAATCTAGAATCTAAGCGTGAATGTTTTGTTATTGTCTATATGAATAGAGAAATCTAATATCTAATAAGAACAAAAACATACATCTGTGTATTTTTATGAGAGTAGAAATGTGTCTTTATGAGAATAAAAATGGAATAGAATAACTTTGTCGTGGCAAAGTTTGGGTATTGGTATGCAAAGTGAAAAAACAACAATAAAAAAAATTGCATGGTTGCCTGTAAAGTCGGTATACGGGCGAAAGTTTTACGTGACAACGACTTTGAGTGGTTTTAAAATTATTTTTATAATAAAACATATGATTTTTTTGTCAACATGATGGTTATGGCCAAACACTAACATGTGTATGCCTATCTCTCGCTCTTCCACTTCCGGGTAATCACTTCCGTAACGCAGTTTCTTGAAGTGTCACCCAGCAAACCAATTTATAAGACGTTGTCACGTCAAAATCAAGTAGAAATCAAAGTTACTTATATTATTTAAAAAATCAAAATATACAAGGTATGGTATAAACCAAATAAGGGGATTGAGATGTTCAGCAATAAGCAAAAAGAAAAGAAGAACTGCCAGAATAACAAGCTGTGGGGTGAAAAATAGATGAATCAATTATTAAGGCTGTTTCAAAAGGAAAAACATAATAGAAGTATCTATGGTAAGAAAATGGAGTGATAAATAATGTAAAAGGGGGGATAGAGAGAGAAAGAGAGAGAGAGAGAGAGAAACACAAAAGACACAGTTTATGCCAATATCACTTCTTTCATGGGGGTGGCGTAGCTGAGTGGGTAAAGCGTTGGCGTTGCAACCCAAAGGTCCCGGGTTCAAACCCAGGTCAGACCAGGAATTTTTCTCAGGCCACTCTCCCGTGTTTCGGATGGACACGTTAAGCCGTCGGTCCCGGCTGCCTAAAAACAGTCGTTAAATTATTATTACTATTATTATTACTTATTTCATGATAAGAGTAGTGGTATTTTTATGATAAAAATATCAGTTGGGTCTATTAGTAGATGAGTGGGTGTCTTTTTATAATAGAAATAGTGGTATTGACAACATCTGTGTCTTTTCATTTTCAACAAATTAGGCGCATGTCACATGTCTGCCAAAGTTCTATGTCCCACATGACTGGTTTGCCCCTGCTGTAAGAAGCACAAGTCAATCTGACAGTCGTGTCAGCTTATCTAATAATGAATATAGCATCCTCAGTAACAATGAAATGATGATGTTTTTGGCATTTTCAACAATACAAATATTCCAATACTCCTATTTCCAATCACGGCTCTAGCCACAATAATGTTTGATTTTCTGTTTTTTGCAGATGTGGTGATTCCAACCAATTCTCCGGACCGCTCTTCAATTGTGTTGAAGGCCGGGCAGAAGGTGATGGTGCTGAAGAGTCCCAAGGGCATTTACATGCAACTGGAGAACGGAAAGATTATTGCGATTAGAACCGCCATTAAAGTAGGCAACAAGGGAGAGAAAAAGACTGATAAACGAGAGTTCACGTTCGAAGGAAAGAAAGGTACATCTCAATTTTCAGACGTGATTCATGCAGATTTTTGTTTGATTTGAAATTGGGTTGTAATAAATTGTTGAAAGCCAGATATTGTTTTATTTTCAGTAGTGATTCTAAATATGTTTTTGGTTTCAGAATTCCAAATTAAATCTATTAGCACCACATGCATCCGTGGAATGTGTGACCCTTTCTACACTTTTTCCGAGCAAAGGAGACATTCTGACAAGATGGGAAAATGACTCCAGCTCGGTCAATATTGGTTCAAAAACAATACATTTGATCTCAAATTGTAGGAGACTTTCTAATCTACAATTTGATACATTCAATAAGAAATACAAGACGCTTCAATATGATACATGATACTATCGAATAGGAAGAACTTGTTTCATGTTGAAACGTCTTGTATAGAATTGGATTATATTTATCGTATTACAGATGACCAGAATTTGGCCGATTACTTTGCCAAGCAAAGAAACATTCTGGCAAAATGGCAAAATGAATTCAGCTCTTTCAATATTGGTTCAAATAAGTTTGGTCTCAACTTGTAGGACATATTCTGCTCTACGATTTGAGACCAAATTTATTTTTTGAACCAATATTGGAGCTGGAGCTATTTTCTCATCTTGCCAGAATGTTTCTTTGCTTGGCAGACTAATCGGCCAAATACTGGTCATCTATAATACGATAGATATAATCCAATTCTATACAAAACGTTTCAACATGAAACAAGTTCTTCCTATGTCGTGTATCTTCTATCTTGTCATGTATCTTCTTCCTATCATCTTCTTGTATGTAGTTCTTCCTATCATGTATCACATTGAAGCGTCTTGTATTTCTTATTGAATGTATCAAATTGTAGATTAGAATTAGATTAGAGTAGACTACAATTTGAGGTCAAATTTATAGTTTTTGAAGGAATATTGACCGAGCTGGAGTCATTTTGCCATCTTATCAGAATGTCTCCTTTACTTGAACAGACTATACCATCTTGATGCTCCTTCCACATTACCTTACTTCCTGCACGTAACTCATTTTAATGCAAAATTTGCATTGCCTCATGAATCTACTTAACATTGATTAAACTGTGATTCACAAGTACTATGACAAAAATTTAGTTCCTAGAGCTTCCAACAGAGTGTTTGAAGTGTTATTAATATCCTCATTTTTTCGCTAGTGCTTTTGATATTGTATGTTATAACACAAAATAACCAGATTAGTAGAACAGTAGATACTTATTTTCTCTTAGGGCTAATGTATTGTTAAAACTTCAAAATAATTTAAATCAAAGTACCTTTTTTTAAAATGTTTCAAGTTTTATAGAACAGTAGTTTTATGGAACAGTTGATGTTCCATTTCAGCGAAACGAATTAATTTAGTGCTGAAGTGTTCAAACGCAGAATATCCTTTTTTACTATGTGAATTTGTGGAAAATTGTGTCAGTTATTTACCAATATAGAAGGCTTAACCAATGGATCTTCTCCAATTACTTGTATCAATTCAAGATAAAATAGAATAGTTTATTAGTCTCTTACTAGGTGCTATATTAATGAATAAAAAATGTTTCATTTGATAATAAACGGTTTCATTTGTCCCCAGAAGTAGCCGTCCAGCCGAACCGTGCGCGCGTTCAAAATCTTCCCATACTGCGCAACAACATCTCGATTATACCGCGCGGCGGCGGAGCGACCGGCATCACCAGTCGGGCCGGGGCGGTCAATCGGCCCCTGGGAGCCAGCACGGCGGGAGGGGGCCAACGGCCTCTGGCGCGCATGCTCGGTCAGAACAGCAATCGGCCATGGGGCACGCCCAAACAGCCCATTGCTACCACTAAACCCTATTTCGGAGAGACGCCGCCGGTTACGGTGAGAATGGTGGAATTTATTTGCTCTCAAACTGAACTATTCACAAGAGTACTATAATTTTTACTAGAAGTTTGTTGTGAGACTTACACATGACATGAAATAAAATAACATAAAATATTTTTTATTAGGCGAAATTAGGACTAGGAAGTTCCTTCTACTACTCAACCTTATAGCCAGATAACATAATTTAGTGAATTGAAAAATAAATAGGTTATTCTACAGAAACTGTATACTCACAGTGTTGCTATTGCTGTGAATTGCTTCATAATAGAATACTGAGGTGAAACATTTTCTTGCCAGTCGCCATACATTTGCCAAACTTTCAAATTCTGATGTGATTTAACAGATTTGGAATATTTACTAATTTATCAAACGCTTTCTAGGAGGAATGAGATTGAAAATCAATCATCTGAAATTAAAATGTGTCTCATTACTTCTACTATTACGTTGAATTATTTAATTCAATAGAAAATATCACTGGCAAAGATGCATAGTCGAATTCTAGGTCGGAAATTTCTCGCTTCAAGATAACATACGATTCACGAGATACAGTCCACACTATGAATATTCTATAGATTATTCTATATTATTACTCGTATAATATATTATACTATATTATTATAGATTATTCTATTATTATAATAAGTCTATAGATTATTCCAATTTGATTGTCTTGGAAAAATGATGGGCGAAGCCAGAAAATGATGTAGTTTATTGTTCAGATCAACAACATAAATTGTATTTTTGCAGTAAATATTACTGCTTGCGCACAGTACTATACCCTATTCACAATCACTTGAGACGAAATAAACAAACTTTTTGCGTATGTGTGCGTGTAATGGTAAGTCTTCTATGCAAAACGGTCCGACGGTCGAACAGCTATTAGACAATCAAAAGTCTTTTCTCTAGCTGTGATTAACTACAGTCCGACTTGTCTTGTATGAGGACTCTTGACTTGAGCTACAGCTGTTCGACTGCGGCCGACCGTTCCGTATAGAAGAAGACCTACCATTACACGCACACACACGCAAAAAGTTTGTTCATTCGTTTCAAGTGATCGTGAACAGGGTATAACACGAAGTACTTTGTTCGCGTCAGTCTTCTTGTGAGTTGAGTGTTTTCTAGGAGTTGTATGATTTTTACATTGATCTGATCAATATAAATCAAACTGATCAACGCGAGCTGTTCGAATAGTGTCTCATGATGGGCTGCCAATCGCCTTATCTCACTGGTCACTTAGATGATATGAAGATTTCTACGTAAATATTTAATAGCGATTGACAATGATTTTGACAAGAGCTTGGTAGTGAAATATACACAACAAGCCGGACTTACTTTATATTTATTTATTTATTATATTGTGAGACTGTAAAGAGATGGTGCTCGTTAGGAAAGTGGTGAATCTGCTCGGCCGCCAACCAAGTGGTGCTAGATTCGATTCTCAGTTTGGGCACAGTTTTTCGTGCAATTCGATTCAACAAATCGCCCTCTGATATTTAGATCTGTTGTTGATATTTACATTCGAAGTCTTCAGTTTTATTCATATAGGTTCCATTGAATTTTCGCATTAATAATTGTTGCATCATCTAAATTAGTTGGTTACTCAAAAAATTAAGCTAAGCTTTCGCGCTGATGCATTTATTAGTTTGAAATGATATCAACTGTTAATAATGTATTGAATTGTATCCTTCAAATTTGATGACCTAAACTGCAATTGATGGTTTGTCTATTACTATCTGGATTAAGTGAAGAGCGAATTTGAATTATTTTTTAAGGTGACAGTAACTAAGAAGAAGGTAGATGCTCCAACATCAAGTACTGTTAGAGGACAAGCTAAAGTTGAAAAGAATCCATCTACTGAAGAATCCAAGGTAAGCTCTAGTTCACTTATCATTCCAAATTTTATTAGAAAGTAATTGATTCTTTTTTGACTTGTTGATTCAATTTCAAATCAATGACTAAATTATTCCATAATCTTTATAAGAAATTTTCACTTTTTAAAGAATAATATTAGCATTAATCACTTAGGTAGTTGAGTCGTGGTATCCTATCCTGTTATTTGTTAAGTCAGTTCTATAGTAGTATGTTAGAAAAAAATAGCTGTTGATTTAACAAATAACACTACTTATCTGGTCAAGTGAATATCCCTAGAGTCATTCTAATAATTTGGAATCTTGATAATGCCAATTTTCTATTAAATTATTTTGATGATTTGATAATTTTCAGCAATTGAAATTAAGTGATAATTGAGATATTTTTGACTTTCTGCTTTTGACTCTATTAATTATGATAGGTTCTACTGGATCATAAATATGTGATCTAGTAAGAATTAGTTTAATCTAATTCAATCATTATCATTTATTCAATAATATTATCCATGCTTATGATTCAAGAATGTACTTCCTAAAATATTAACACGTTCTGTATTCGATTCAATTGAATCAAATTTTGTAAATTATACCGTATTTTGATTGAAGAATCTTGATTATTGTGTTTACCTAGGATAATATTTTAGAAGCTAGGTAATTGGATTACTCATTTGAAAAATTAGTTATGCACCATTTCAATAATCAGAAGTTCTGGGTTTGCTTTTTGAGTAGTTGTGAAGGAGGTATTGTGGTAGATATCCATATTAAATTAGAAGACAAGACGTTGTCAAACCACTGAGAGTTTACCAGAGATTGATAATGGTGTAACAACCGAAACCGGTATCTCGATTTTTTAATAAATCAGTGGTTTGACAACGTCTTGTTTTTTCATTTAATAGTTCTGAGTTTGATTCTTGACTAAGGAACAATTCTTGGGCCATGGCATAATCACAGATACAGCCACCCTGTCTCTTGGAGGAGACGTAAATCCTTCGGCCCCGACTGCAAAACAGGAGTCATTATTACATCTCTCATTACCCACGCTCATGCTTGGATTACATGTGGCGATAGTCTGGACATGGATGTAAAAATGACTCCAGTTCGGTCAATATTGGTTCAAGAATTACAAATTTGGTCTCAAATTTTAGATTAGAATGTTTTTTAATCAATATTGACCGAACTGGAGTCATTTACTCATCTTGCCAGAATGACTTCTTTGCATGGACGGACTATATCATCTTATATTTCACCCTCTGAGAAAATATTGTGTTCTTGGGGCCACTTCCCAATAATTGTTAACAATACAGTGTATTGTGTATTTTCAACTGTTTAAAATTGAATGAAACTATTTCAAATAGTCAATTCAATTATGTTTTTCAAATCAATTGTTTGAAATGTTCCAGGACAAAGTATCAGATGACAATGCGGGTGAAACCAGCACTGATGACAAGGACAAGCGCCCGCAACGTAGTACATCGGCCAGTTCGGGAGCATCGGAGGCGAGCCGACAAGACTCGTCTTCGGCCGAGATACCGATTACAGGCAGTGCGGCCACAAAGCGCAAAATATCAGCCGAACAGGAACGTCTTCGCAGTGCACAGGAAGAACTTCTGCATGACGTCGATGATGACGATGATGATGACGACGATGATGACGACGAAGACTATGATGATGACGATGATGAAGATGATGATGAGGAGTTGGACAATCATCATTTGCAGCAGCAGCGTCAGGCGTCGAACAGAATGCGCGCAATGGCTCAGAACCGACAGTTGCAGCAGAGACGTGCGGCCTCCAACCAGCAGACGGCTACTACTAAAAAGAGTACGTTTGCATCCAGTATGCGCTCGGCAAGTCCATCGGTTTCAACAGCAAGTAGCTCTGCAGGAAACAAAATCAACACTAGTGGACAACAATCAGCTATTGCTTCACATTCCACAACCTCATCGAATTTGACTTCCCAAACTACCACATCAGGTGTTAGCTCCCATTCCACTACATCCACCATGAGTACACCACATACTAACACTAACACGTCAAGCATGGGTTCTAGTTCAACTATGGGATCTCAAGCCTCAACATCAAGCACTGGACATTCCACCACAACTTCAGGGATGGGTTCTCATTCTGCAGCATCAAGCAAGACTTCTCATTCTGCAGCATCAAATATGGCTTCCTCAGCATCAAACATGGCTTCCCATTCTTCAACATCAAACATGGGTTCTCATTCTTCAACATCAAACATGCCTTCCCATTCTTCAACATCAAGCATACCCTCTCATTCTACAGCATCAAACATGGGTTCTCATATCACAACTTCAAGCTTGAGCTCTCATGCCACAAGTATGGGTTCTCCCATTGTTACAACATCAAGTATGGGATCTCATACCACCACTTCAAGCATGAGTTCTCTCAATATATCTTCGTCAACTTCATCAGGTACAGAGAAAGACATGAGACATCCCCAGTTGATGTCTCAGCACCATCAACAACAACCACAACAACAGATTTCGCAGCATCATGCACCACAACGATCCCCAGTCCCAAGGAATGATGATAGGGAGTACAGCATGCACAGTCGTTATAGTGCACCTTTGTCAAAAAGTGGACCGGAATCTTCACCGATACCAGCAAGCAGTCATCCTCCACTACCTAAGCATCTGAGCTCCTCAGTCACAGTGAGTCCAGTAGGATCCTCCACATCAGTTCCTATGAATTCCCCCAACACATCTCGACCATCTTCAGCAGTGCCCATCAACCCACCACCGGTGGCATTCAACCCATCAGTATCAATGACTTCAGTGTCTGCTAACCCACCACCACCGACCTACCATCACACCCCAGGATCAACTGCAACATCTAGTTCGTCATCAACAACTGGTCGAAGATACACTTCCACTGAGTACACAGCTGATGCATTGTCAAAAAGTTCAGAACCAACTAGCTACCATCCAGCGTTGAGTCATTTGAAAACGATTTCCGACCATTCCATCAGTATATTCCCTGTGGATAATTCGAAACCAGCTTTACCTAGTAGCACTATCACCTCGGCACAGTATGCTGGGAGTGATTATAACTACCGGCAAGATTTCAACGCAGGACGACAGCCATCCAGAGATTATTACTCGGGTTTTGGTCAACCTTCTTCGCTTGCCGGATACCCTGCGGCTAGTGCAACTTCGGGTTATTATCCTTCAAGTACTGTTACATCGGCGACGGCGCAAAGGAAGGATGTGAAGGATACTCCCTACTCGGCTACCTATGATCAGGCGTATCTGCCTCCGAATCCCTTCACAGCGGCTGCCGTGGGATCGGGATATACCAGCAGGTAAGAAGAATCAAATCAATTTATTTTCCAACATTACAAATAATTTCATGATACTTTAAATAATATTTATATGGAGGAATTATCAGATATTGCAGTACACCAATTATGTAATACTTTATTGTAGAGAATTTAATTCTGAAGAAATTAGAGCTCAAAAAGAGAAGTAGAATTCTGTGTTTGACAATGCAGGGCGAGCCTATTTTAAAGGATTAGTTATTTTGCAATTTAAGAAATTACTTCTGATGAAATACTTACTTGATTAATTACTCTTAATACTTAAATACTCCATTACTCTTAACACTTACTTGTTGGAGAATGTGGATTATTATTGAGTAGCTGTGAAGGTGATATTGAGTTATTTATCCATATCAAATTCATTTAATATTGTATTAACTTATTATAAATTTGGACTTATATCATAAATTGGTTGAGGAACAGTTTTTGGCATTATGCCTGTTGTACTGATGTTTGTATTTTATTGATTGAATAAATCAATAAATAATTATTATTTCAACCCCACTTTTCAAAACCACGAGCCGCCACTGCATATTTATTTTGTACTCTTATATTTGTAGGTCGTCAACCTACCACCCTCAGTCGACGCCTCCACCAAGTCAGCCGTCCACCACTTCCAGCTACAGCACATCCCCCACGTCCCGTATGTACAGCGCGTTCCATCGTCCGGAACCCTCCAGCTTCCAACCCCCTCCCCCCACCTCACGACCCACCGTACCAACCCCCCACCAGTTCCCCCCGACCTCCCCCTACAACTACAACCCCTACCTGATGCAGCCGCACCCCTCCTATCCGCACCTTCCGCCCCCCGGAACACAGCCCCCTCCACAATAACCCTTAACAATGTTTTTGCCACCGGCGGCGCCCCCACTGTACCCCCCGGTGCATCCGTCCCCATGGATGGGCTGGTTTTGAACTCTGCAACCGGTCGCAAACCAAAAATTGATACGATTCAATTAGTCTAAGCCCAGTGAAACAGTGGAAAAATGATCAAAGTGAATGCAGTATCATTCAAGTGTAAAAATCTTTAGGTGAACAAAGTTGATAAAAATCATTCATTGAAATCAAGTGTAAAATGATTAGATAAACAAAGTTAATAAAATATTCGTTGAAATCAAGTGTAAAATCGTTGAAAGAACAACGTTAATGAAATATCATTCGTTGAATTCAAGTGTAAAATCGTTCGATGAACAAAATTGATGAAAGATCTCTCATGGAAATCTAGTGTAAAATCGTTAGTTGAACAGAGTAAGTAAATGATTATTCAACGTATATAGTGGTGTGTAAGGTTATTATGTGACCATCATTGATTAAAACCAAGTGTAAAAATTGTAAGATGAACTAAGAGGAATGTGAAATCATTCAACGTTCAGCATTGTAGTGAAGTGGCGCTTGTGCTAGTGAGGAAATTACTTCTGATGAAATACTTGATTACTTCTCCAGTAATTACTTATTGGAGAAAGTTCTTGAAGAATTTGATGTAGTTTCTACTGATGTAAATATTGTGCAGTGATATCATAGTTCACAATTATTTAGTGAAAAGGCGCTTGTGCAAGTGAAGAAATACTTACTTACTTCTCAAGTAATAACTTATTGGAGAAAGTTATTGATAAAGTTGTTACTGATATATTCAGTAAACACTTACTCTTGAAAGCTAGTGAAGAATTTGATGCAGTTGTTACTGATGTAAATATTGTGCAGTAATTGTTTTTCTGTAGATAGGCTTATTCTTATGAGGCTAGAAACAGTGGAGCACATTCTATACCAGATATTATCTATAGAAACTATGATATTTCAATCAAATGGTGCTTATTGACAAGAATGCTTTGCAGAGGAACTTAGCACATGCCAAGGTATAGTTGATCAGTATATATAGGTATAGTTGATCAGTAAAGAGGAATGATTTGGCAGTATAGACTTATGAAACAGAATGAATAAAGCTTTGTGTAATAAATCAATGGTGAATCACAGTAGGCCTACCCTTTTAATTAAGTGTATTAGTAGCCCTAATCACTTAGTGAAAAGCTGTGTGTCTATGTTTCAAATTTCTTTCAAGATGATACATGAGTCAAATTGGAATTGTATCGTTATTCATATGTCACATGTCACAATAATGATACAATTCAATTTTTTCATAATGGTATAGTCTTTCCAAGCGAAGAAGACATTCAGACAAAATGGAAAATGACTCCAGATTGGTTCAAAAATGATAAATTTGGGCTCAAATTATAGAGCAGAATGTTTTCTTCTACAATTTGAGACCAAATTCATAATTTTTTAATTAGTATTGATCGAGCTTGAGTCATTTCACAATCATGCTTGAATGTCTGCTTTGTACCAGACTTTAGTCTCATGAACGGAAGCATTGATCGATATCTCTATTAGATTGTCTTTGTTGAGAGCATGAGATGCCAATATTTTCTGCAAAGCATTCACTTATCAATCTGCTTTAGCTATACTATAGCTATAGAGCTAGATTTTCAGCTGAATTTTAAGGTTTCCTCTGGAAGACAAGCAACAGAAATTAACATCCATGTAATCTAGAGATACGTTTTGAATTGTATTACGTATTGTTATTTTTAGCATATGGTTTTTAATAGTGAGGAGACCCAAGGATTGGTCCACTTCCCTAATGTTTCCTAGATGGGAACATGGAAAACCATGTTGGTTTTTGATCTTTTACACTTTAAAACACTCATTTTTAAACATATTTTTATTTTTCCAACAGTATCAACTATCAAAACGGGAACATTTCACAATATCACTTCGAAAATATTAAATTTGGACACATCTAATAATAGTCGAAGCAAATCATGATTTATTGTAAACCAGATTATGATCTAAATGTATTAGAATACACACGTTCAAACTAGATTATACTACCCTTTAATATGCATTAAAACCAGTGTTTAAAATATGAGAGTACGAGGTAAAATATATAATTTTGTTTGAACTTGTGAACTTTTACATGGATGTTAAATTCAGCCAGTCTTTTTGGGAAAAATGTTCTATATGCAACGGAGTCTCATTGTGTATTTTATTATTGTATTAAGAAGTGATACTAAGGTTCATGGTGTACCCCAAATACTGGTAAAAGAAGTAGAGTTTTCAAAGTATTAAAACTGATCTTTAGGTAAAGTCTGTACAAGCAAAGAAGACATTCTGGCAAGATAGGAAAATGACTCTAGCTTGGTTAATGTCGATTCAAAAATTATAAATTTGGTCTCAAATTGTAGTTAAAAATTTTTCCGACAATTTGTGATCTAAATTTCAATTTTTCAACCACTATTGACCGAGCTGAAGTCATTTTTCCATCTTGCCAGAATGTCTTCTTCGCTTGGACAGACTTTACTCTACACTAATTATTTGTGTAGTTTCTGTATATATTGTGTATAATACTTGGCAAAAACATGACCTGAAGCTACGAAAAACTAGCTTTATTATAGTTACTAGGAGGACTTCTAAACTCGCTTAAAATATTTGAATGACAGTGAAATAGTCTTATTCCAATTATGAATTTCATTGATTGGTTGCTGTGTAATATTTAGATCAAAAAAATATGAAAGTAGTTTAGATTATGAATGAAAGATTCCTTAAGATGCTTGAATGTATGTCCTCTTCCATTACAGTTCAAATTCGAACCACCTAAATAAATCTTGTCTGTACATGTATTTGAACTATATTTATAAAATATTGTAATAAACTCTATGTAGCTAATTTATGTATAAAATGGAACATAAAAATCAACGTCAAACGATAACATTATCAGTGTAACAATCTATTCCATTTTAGAAAGCACATGATTATTTTTTCATGTTTTATTTTTTCATCTTCTTCATTAGTTTACACCATAGTTGGTTTTTTATAGTTCATTTTCTTCATTTGTTTTCTCATTTCCTTAGATCTTATGTCATACAGTATTTGAATTAATTCATTTTCTGTTAGTCCCAAAAAATAGAATGTCAAATTCAATTATTTTATCAAGGCAGAAATTGTAAGATATTGTAAAAACACAAATTGTGACGAGATCTCACATAACTCATACTGTTTCAAGTGTGGCATTTCAACACAAAAATTGCAAATTAATATCAATCCAAGAGTCTAAGTTATTAATTAATTAGATTGAATGGCAGTCCCTATTTAAACCTGGGAGGGCGAAGTTAGGGCTCAGCCGGCCTCTCTTACACTTAACCCTCAGCTTCATTTCCACTTTTACTACTAAGTAAAAACTAAATTAAATTTATTCAAATTATAATTGATTTATTGATAGAATTAAATCATACTTGAAAGTGAGAAATTGAAGGAAATGAAAAAACGAAGCATACTAAATTAGAAAGAGTTGATTATTAAAAATAGCTACAGCTTTAATTTTTAATATAATTATAAAAGTGTTTGAAGAACACAAAAATTCCCTGGGTAAAATTACTTGGATTGTATGGGATAGCTATCAAAATATTGTAATTTGGTTAGTTCAATTTGTGACAGTAATTTAAAATTATATTTTTCACTATCGAGGAATAATCTAATATTTATTCTCTAATCAAGCAAGATTGTGGCGAGCGCTTGGTACAGTCTGTCCAAGCAAAGAAGACATTCAAGATGGAAAAATGTCTCCAGCTCGGTTAATATTGGTTCAAAAATCAAAATTTAGTCTTAAATTATAGATCAGAATGTTTTCTACAATTTGAGACAGAATTTATAATTTTTGAACCAATATTGATCGAGCTGGTGTCATTTTCTCATCTTGCCAGAATGTCTTCTTCGCTTGGACAGACTTATAGTACCGTTGGATTGATAGCCTTTTAAACAGTCCAGCGTCAATAATTTACACCAAAATTACTTTGACAACACCGATTTCACCAAAACAACACCGGTTGTTTAGAAGATACTAAAACTTGGTTGAATTAATCCTATATCAACACCCTTCCCTCTCATTACTCAAGTCTCATATTCTAGTTATCTCCTGCAAAAACCTTTTTACTTCAAAATTGAAGTTGAGCAGTCAATTTTTCTGAAATATCTTCTCTTTCTCATATTTTCTTCAACATGGTGGAACAAATGTCTTACTTTTTCTATTTACAAACTCATCCAGCTTTTCTTCTCATTACATTTTTGTTTTCAGTTTAACTGAACTCTTTTAATTACTTTGAATCGTTCCTTGTCTTCTCAAATGTGACATCTTGTATAGCTGTCTGATATGATAATTATTGTACTTTTTAAAATGATAAGACTATATATAAACTATATAAATATATATACTACTATGTATGTTTTGTAAATTCACGTAGTGGAAAAGATCAGTATTTTAATCAGGCATTTTACTGTCTTTAGATTAGTTAATAGAATTATTATATCGTCCTGACGAAGAAAATATTGTTCAAATCGCAAAAAAAACCTAAAGAATTGTGTAATTGTAATACTTTTGTCATTGTTTTAATGGTAGATGTTCGATGTACATAAGAATTGGTTTTTGAAAAACTATTAGGAATTCAATGAGTCAAATAAATGAGTGAAAAATGAATTGAATACAGAGAGAATATTCCTAATTTCTCTTGGAGTATTACTGATCCGTTTAGTTTACACGGTCACCCATACAGTGACTAAATGTTTCACGTCGCTGAACCTCTTAAACACAAGACACGTGTGCACGGTCTCTTCTTGGATGGGTGATCTTCTATCTTCAGCTATATCATATTTTTTAATCAACGGTAGTAGTATTCCAAGTCTTATTATTTGCTATATTCTCCTGTATGTAAGTACATTGTGGTCTCTTGATATTATTATTTGAAACATTTGATGTTTCATCTTACTGTGTATAAAATTCAAATATGATATTTAATTTGAAAAATTATTGAAAACCAGTTTATTTTGTCAGTTATTTCAATTATAGATTACATACTGCATAATACGTATACTACCATAAAATAAATTTTTGTATAGTCTGTCCAAGCAAAGAAGACATTCTGGCAAGATTGAAAAATGAGTCCAGCTAGGTCAATATTAGTTCAATAATTATAAATTTGGTCTTACATCGTAGGAAACATTTTAATCTACAATTTGAGACCAAATTTATAAATTTTGAACCAATATTGACTGAGCTGGAGTTATTTTTACATCTTGCCAGAATGTCTCTGCCTGGACTGGCTATACTTTAGCTATTCAAAAACATTCTCATGCCGGGTTTTCCAAGCACACTCAAAGTTGAGGGATCCTCAAATTTTGATGAACAGCTGACATTTTCTATGATAAGTATAGGAAATGTAGTAAAGTGTAGTAAACTTTAGGGTCACTCAAATTTGAGTGTGCTTGGAAAACCGGGAACTAATCTTCATTTGTTCTACAACAGTTATCCAAAAATAGATCGTTATTAATTTAATGCGTGAATAATTCATGGAATAATCTGGTTTCTGTCCAATAGTTTCCTATATTTTATTTGCATTTTTACAAAATACTATAAGCTTAGGAGCATACTATAAATAAGTAAATCTATTAATCACCCGAAGTATCCATAAGTAATCATCACTCGAAGAGATTTATGTTAATAAAATTATTCAAAAGAGATTGAGTCGTTTTAATTTTAAATTCTGTTGATAATTTATTGTTTGCAAGTTGTATCTGTGTGACGTTGAGCGATTTGGAAATTTTTATTTAGTTTTAGTTCTATTATGTACATTTTTTACTTACCGTATATTAAACTTATTCTCTCTATTAGCTGTTATTTGTTTTCTTTTTCATAACTTCCAGGTTTTATAAATTAGTGCCGAATGCCTCTTTTGGTACCGAGGCATCAAATGATAAATTTAAGAAAAATATTATGGAAAAATTCAATCCGATGTTGAACTTCAACTACTCAAGTTTTTTGGTACTGTAGTTCGGACTTTCGAATATTCTTTGCATATAATTTGTCCAAGTAAAGAATACATTCTGGCAAGTTGGAAAAATGACTCTAGCTCGATCAATATAGGTTCAAAAACTATAAAATTGGTCTCAAATTGTAGATCAGAATGTTTCCTTACAATTTGAGATTTCATTCATATTTTTTGAACCAATGTTGACGGAGCTGGAGTCATTTCCCATCTTAGCAGAATGTCTTCTTTGCTTGGACAGACTGTACAATAAACGAGAATTACTATAATTCTTGTTTCTTGAGATACTGTTCAACTGTAGAACTTTTAGAAATGTTTATCTATTGTAATATTGTAATCAATTACTGTACCATACATAGCAACTGTCTGTCTAAAAAGTAGTCTTATGCCACGTTTACAACGGAATTTTAATAACTTTTATATAATATACAGGGTGTTTCAGGAGGAATGTGCAATACTTCTCAGGCTGATTCCTTACACCAAGTTGACAAAAAAGTTCCATGGGACCAACCCTTAAAAACGCTTTGTTACTGAGATAACAATGGCGGAAAATTGAGATTTTTCAAAATATATTAATTTTTCTAATTTTTAAGAGGCTTTAGTGAGGTTCTAAAATGGTGAATTCCTGTGTAAAATTAGCTGAGGAATTCAATGAAACCAGTTCCAAGTTTGTATCTTCAAAGGTTATTGAGATGATTGGAAAAATATGCTATAATACGCCATTTTTTTTAAAATAAGGGTTATAACTGGATAAGGAATCATAAAATTGTATTTTTTATTAAAGGAAGTTGAAGAGAGTCGGATTCTAAAGAAAAAGTTAAATTGCGGCGATTGTGTAAATATTACTCAAATCTCAGTAATGGCGATCAAAAATCGCAAAATTGAGAAAACAGCACAAGCAGTGAATATAAAGTATATAATAAAGTCTCTACATATTCTTTGACACAAGTGATGAATTTGTGTTTAGTAGCGATTCTGCGTTTTTTGGTAGCCATTACTGAGATTTGGGTTAGATTTACACAATCGCCGCCATTCAACTCTTTCTTCAGAATCCGACTCTCTTCAACTTCCATTAATAAAAAATACAATTTTATGATTCCTTATCCAGTTATAACCCTTATTGTTGAAAAAATGACATTTTATAGCATATTTTTCCAATTATCTTAATAACCGTTGAAGTAACAAGCTTGTAACTGGTTTCATTGAATTCCTCAGCTAATTTTACACAGGAATCGACCATTTTAGAACCCCACTAAAGCCTCTAAAAAATTAATATATTTTGAAAAATCTCAATTTTCCGCCATTGTTTCTCAGTAACAAAGCGTTTTTGGGGGTTGGCTCCATGGAACTTTTTTGTCTACTTGGTGTAAGGTATCAGCCTGAGAAGTATGGCACATTCCTCCTGAAACACCTTGTATAAGTCTATATAACAATACGTTATTCAAAAAAGTTATCAACATTCCGGTGTAAACGTGGCATTAGTCTCATCACTCCTCTCATTAGCCACGCACAATCCTTGGAACGCATGTGGGGCATCACCTCAAGAAACCCATAATCTTTTTTACGCAAATTACATATTCAAGTAAGAAAATTAATGTTCTCAATTTTAGAAAGATCTTTGTACAAAATATCCCAGATTATTATAGTTTTCAACTTTCCATGAATAACTAACCACCAATCAAAGAAACACATAGTATTTAACAAAATAATATTTTATTCTCTCTCAAAATAGATTCTTGTTCAACATCTATGTACACATAAATATCAATAAAATATTTGTTTACATTGAAAATAAATACGTTAACTGATACATTGATAGAGCAGGAAACATTAGTAATAGATTCTTAGATTCAGGAAACATTAGATTCTAAGATGTAGGATGCATTGAATACTTTGCATTGATTTGAATATTGTACAATGAGACATTGTTGTGAAGAGTCCAACTTCTTTCAAGCACTGACAATCCGTTGATATCAAGAGAAAGATTCTTTATAAAATAAGTTTCAGAAAATGTTTTGAACATCAATTAGGATCACATATTTCTTCACATCTATACCACTGATTAACTATTGGTGCTATGGTTATGTACAATCTAATTCAACAACAATATTTTATTTATAACATGGAATCAATGAAATTTAGGAGCAAAGTGAGTTTACAATTTATACTTGGATTATATAAATATCCTTCAAAGTATTATAATCAAAGAATTGGATTATACAGATAGAATATAAAAAATATTGGATAAATATCAAAGTTTGATTTGGTACTAATTAGGTACATTTTATTAAAATGGAAAGTAATGAAATGATTTCCACAGCTCAATATAATGAGAATTGAAATCCAACTTTTAAAATAGTACTATTTCAACTGTTATGAATTCTATCTTCATTGTTTGTAGGCCTATGATAGGAAATATACTTGAAAAGGTAAATCTGTATATATAAAATCATTACAGTAATAGAAAAGTTAGTAGAGTGGAATGTGGAAGAAAAAAAACTAAATTCTACATCGGACATGGCAGTGTATTTCTATGTAAATTAATACTGTACAGCATTAAGATAGCTTGTTTGATTTTGTTCAAATATTAGTTTTAAATTATTCAATTTATCATTTCTGGTCCCTTGGAATATTTTGGCCTGTTATTTTTGAACTAGACTCCGACATTGATGAACCTTAAAAAAATACAAATGTTTTTCAAAACTCAACTTGAACCTCAATAACAATCTTTTGGTTTGAAAATTTTAAAAGATGTACCACACTAGTATATGACCTTAATTTATTCGCCTCAAAACTATTATGAGCTATGAAATTATTATAATGAATCCTGCAGACATGTGCCAACTGACGTGTATTAAAAAAGTAAGAAATACTAGTAGATATGAAAACTTTTCAAGGATTATTAGTTGAGAACTGAATAAACTATTATCAGTTTTTAGCACCATTATAATGAAAAATTACGAGAAATAACACTTCATACTTATATCTTGAGAGATAGACATCAATATAAAATTATTCAACACGTAAAAATTACAAAACCTATGCTCTAAAACTTCAATAGTTACATGAAATTGGGGATTTTACAAAAAATCTGGAAAATCTATTTAATAGATAAGGGACGGGTCTGAAGAATTGGGGAGATAGTTCAGGAAGACATTTTTTCAGGATTCAAGGAAACTTCTCATACACTTACTATAATAATATGTTGAAAGAATGTATCAGTACTATGGACAAAAATATTATCCCATTGGAGATAAATACAACTTGATCTGTATTTTTGTTCCAGATTTTAGTGTGGGAACTCACAGTTTTCTACAGCTAAAATCTTAAAGAATTTTTTAGTGAATCATTACAATATAAAATGAATATTGCAATTTTTGCAAGCTGCTATAGATTTCAAGGAGATTGTATAATAAAATTAATTGAAAATAAGTTATGGAACAAGACTCTTGCTCCAAAGAGGTATGCTGCAATATACTACTTTCAAAACTCCGATCTACGATATAGATTTTAAAATCAAATTATTGGCTAATAGACTTCATCTGCATTTTGTAATTTATTTTGGATTCCAATAGCTTTGTGCTGATTCAACAACGTTTGACTCAATGTTTTAAGCTCTAAATATATTCAACTGTTATGCTCACAGAACAATTTCCTTCAATGCAATAGATAGACGGATTTCGAAATGCTTTCAGTCAAGTAGATCTCTTCAGTCTTTAATGTGGACAACTAGTATTCCATCATCTGTTTCGGTCTGGTCTTTATGTATACATAGACGACAATCAAGAGAAATATCGCAGCTGCTGTGGGAAGAACTATTTTGAAGACATTTTTCTTGTTCTCCAGAAATTCGCGTTTTCTTTCCTTCTTTTGTTTGTTGGTCTCCTTGGTTTTTCCCTTCATCTGACGCATTTTATCAAGATTCTATAGTATCCTCTGTAACAGAAAATTAAACAAAGTGATTAAGCACAAAACAATGTAACTACAAAGTCATACCACAGATGATGTAATTCCAGAGCTCCCGCACCTTCAATCATCACTCTGGATTTAAATCCTCTGTGGTCATACTTGGACTTATTTTCAACAATTTAAAACTCAAATCACTTGGTAGGCAAGAGGCGACGAAAGGTTAGGCCTACTTAGATTGTCGTTGAAGAACTCACTCATCCCATATAACATCTTTCAATCAGTTACTTTATTGCCATACTTTTGAAAATGTTTTGCCGAGCAGTCTGAATTCCACATCCTCATTGCCAAGAGGTTATTATTTTTATATTTTGATATCTAAGCTTCCCATGACCTCCATTAAAAGGGTATTTAGGATTTGTCAAGGCAGGTAAACAGTCCTTCACCTTTGACGGTATAGTCTGTCCAAGCAAAGAAGACTCGCTCACCCTCTGGCACGATGGTAAAATGCTCGGTCAATTTTGGTTCAAAAAATTATAAATTTGATCTCAAATTGTTGAAAATAATTTGATCTACTATTTAAACAACATTTATAATTCTTGAAGAAATATTGACAAGCAAATTTTCCCATCTTGCCAGAGGGTCTTCTTCGATTGAACAGACTATATATAGGTAGGTAAATGACTATCAAGTTTTATGCTGTGAATCTGCTCTCTCACTGCAAATAATGCCTGATTAGACTTGGCGTACAGGAGCGACAAAACACTATGAAGACTCAGAGGATAGAGAATGGGCGTAGAAATCACTATACGTCAGTATTCTCAGAGCTTCCTTCTGCAGAAGCAGGATGTCTTTCACATGGGCTCAACAATAATAAAGTCAGTCGATTATGTTCAGCCTCGTCAGGGCAATTAGGATGTGGAATATGATGTACTCTTCTCTTGAGACTGCTCGGCAAAACATTTTCAAAATTGTGATAGCAAAGATTTGCTATCTACATCTTTCATGCTCTTTGCAGGACACATGCAAATGTAGATGAGCTTGCCACGAGGGAGAGCTTCCATACGTATAATACGAGAGGAAATCATTAACATAGGTTGGATGTGCTTTATTAGAGGCTAAGCAAAACATGAATTGGCCTTGCCCACCTATCAACCAGCACCCAATAGCAGCGAAAGACCTGCCAGCTAGGGGAAAACCCATTCTACTTTCTTATTGAGTTTTCAATGTTGGATGGCAAGCTGGTAAGTTTTTTATTTTTTATTCGTTCTGTTGTGACTAGCCTTCTATGCTTTTGTTTTGTAATAACGATTTCAAATGATGAAAAGGTGAGAAGTATGACCACTCCAAGGAGTGTAGGAGTACATGAGTGCATCACATATACAAATGCAGCATACACGTACACCTTACCACTCAAGTTAAATTTCAAGTTTAGTTACCAATAAATTAATAAAAAGAAAAGTTTCTACACAATATTTGGATTATGAACTTGAATTCACCAACGTTAAGTCCTTGTCATTAAAAACAGTATTTTAAACGTTTCTTAAACAAAAATATCGCAGCAACAGACAGTTCCAACTTCCAAGACACACCATGTAAATTGTAGTAGCAATAAGTAAAATTATATATTTTTTCATAATTCCAAGGGGCCCTCATAGCTTGATAAAAATAAAAAGAACTATATATAATTCGATCCATATTGATAATAATAGTGTAGCCTATTGACAAAAATTTGAACAATAACATAACTGAATTTAACCCCAAATCCAGTGTTTATGCTGCATGAAGGAAATATTATCTCAATCCTTGGATAGAACAGCTCATCAACCCTAGATTTCTTTAAAGATTTAACTAAAATAATTACTATAAAACTAATATTAAAATTACCTTTACAGAAGTGCAAACAAACATTCAAATCCGCCACGAAGTCGTGTCAAATTTTGAAGTCAGCAGCTGTTGTGAAGTCGTCGTCGTCGTCACGTACACATCAGCTGGTTTCACATTTGAACAAAATACAAGAAGATTAAAAACTAATAACGTAGAATTTATTCAAATTAAATATATAGAGGTAAAAAATAATTCATCAAATAATCAGAATAAACTATTTTCTACAGTTCTTGATAAAAATTATTTTCAAATTTCTTAGTTCTTTGTACCATCAATAGATGGCGTTTGCTGGTACTTTTGCAACATTTCATCTTCATGTGTTGTCTTGCAGATGCATCCAGATTCCAGATTCAGATTCCACTCCTGATTGGGTGATTACAGCGGTACCGTTGATTTTTTTGGAAGAGAGACAGATTTCTTGTTGTTTTTGCAGGATATTTTCTACATTAAAGTAAGTAATGCTTGTTGTTCATGTTACTATAAATATTTTTGTTCTATAAAATACTCAAGATTGTAATAACTTTCAACATTATCAAACATAAATGTTTCCATTCGGCTTAACCTTCATTCAGATACCGGTATTAATGCGGTTATAATATAGACAAAATATTATGAGTAGAATAATTATTTTATTACTATGTGGATTATTAATTTACTTGAATATCCTATTGCCATCCTCTTATCTGTAAATTTGCACTTGCATACTTTTGCATTGTTTGATTGTTTTCAATGTTTACCATAGTACTGGTACCGTATATTTAATTTTCTTAATTCAGATGTATTTGGTTTTAGTTGGTATAAAAAAAACGGTCGATTATTGAATAATAATAAATATTAGGCTCAGCCACAGCTCTGTCAGGACAGTCTGCAAAGGGTTTGTGATTGCAAAACGGTTTGTTGTGGCTGCTCTCAATTCTATTACTTATAGCAGAGACAATGTATATTATATACATTGTCTCTGCTTATAGTTACAGTCTTGATTATCCTGGAAAACAATTGTTCTCGCCGATTGTTATGACAGAGGTGAGCTTATCAGTCATTCGTTTACTGCCAGTTTTGTTTTTGACCGATCTGGAGTCGTTTTCCCATCTTGCCAGGATCATGTCTTCTTTGCTTGGATAGACTGTATACAGTCAGTTAGTAGTGCTTGATAAAAAAAAAGAAGTAGGAGAACTGGCACCCCGGGGGGCCTGGGTGCTATGGCCTAAGGAGTACCCCCAAGCATGGAGGGGGGGGGGGGGGTCCGGGAGCTATGTCAATTTTAACTAATTAATATTAACGAACTACTATAATATATTTAATTATAAATTTAGTTATATCTAATTTTTTAATTTATTGTTTCAATCCCTCTGCAGTTTAATGGCCGGACATTTTTTAAGCAGCTATATTATACCACTATACCTTTCATGACTAGGAGCAGGAGGGTAATTATAATATTGTTTTTTGTTCAATGACATAGACATAAGTTTACATTTACACACCCTAGCATGTCCACAATTGAACAAGTCAAGGGTACAGTTGGTAGCAGTTTTAATTGTCTAGACTTACGGTAACTTATTATTTTATTTATTTATTTATATTGCTGTCTTACATTCACACGGAGGCCTACATTCTTTTATACAATACATCAATTCAAAACCACAAGAATAAAGGATAACTTACAAATTATTTAAACATTACAAATTACAGAAAAAACAAATAATTACGGTACATAAGTTATATGTTTTATATCATACTGGTAAGTGGTAATACAATAATGTGAGTATCTAATGAAAAAAAACTTAGAAAATGGAGAAGTGAATGTAAGCCCCACAAATTATAATATTGGTAGGTACTTCTAGGTAAGTCGTCGGTCCCGGCTGCCTAAAAACAGTCGTTAAGTCATGTCAGAGGCCCTGAAATTGATCAGGAGCGACCTGAAAACTCTGACACCAGACCTGAGCCAGCCACGTTACACGAATATTATTATTTTTTTACCATGATGTTTAAATTTCCAAGAAGTTGGTAGGCTCATAATGTTCAGTTCCAGTGAAATTTTGGAACAATGTGAGTTGATATTTTGTGGCTGTTGAATTGAATCGTGATTTCTATGGCAAGTTGACACCTCTTGGAGAATCTATTGTTCAAAAACTCTTGTGATCTGTCCTTTCTTTTGTCAAAATGTTAACACATGAATAGAACCCTTTTCAAATACTATGCATTGTACTAGAATGCAGCCTTGAATAATGTTTCATGGAATTCTATGTTTGTTCCACACTATTCTTTCTTGGTATTGAAAATACCCAAAGTTTCTACTTAGTTCAGGAACTTATGTATAGGTGAACGGTATTATACCTTACCTCCCATTTGTCCCAAACCTTTTATTAGAATCTAAGGTATATTAGGAGGTGTATTCAAGTGTCTTCAATCTTAAATGAAAAAGTCTCAGGCTGATTCCAAAAACAATACTGTTTGAATTAGGTCCTGGGGTTTTGCAGTATTATTTATACTCATGGCTTTCAATAGTGGTGAGACCCAATAAGGGTTGTTCCACTTCGCCATGTAACCTTATTTTCTCTAAAATAGATATGGAAACATGGAAAACCATGTTGGTTATAGTTCTTTTAAACAGTCATTTTAAACCTTCATCATCACTCATTCATCCTTTGCTTAAAATACTTGGAAACCAAGTCGCAATTGTAAAGAAAGAATAAAGAAAGAAAGAAAGTTCACAAAATATCTTCCCATGGTCGAAAATATTAAATTTTGACTTGAAATTTAGAGCACGAAAATTCAACACGTTAAAATTTTGTCTTGGCATACTTTGAAATAGGTTTTTATTTCACAGTATCATATCACAAGTTTCACCAAATTTTAATCACTGATTATAAAATCACAATTTTCCATCATGGGAAATAGTAGTTACTAGTTAGGTATCAGTGTTGGGGAGTAGCGCGCTACTTTTTTTTAGTTTGTAGTGTAACGACGCTACTTTTTAAAAATAGTATACATATAGTAGCTCGCTACATTTCAAGAGTAGTATGTAGCGTAAATCACGCTACTTTTATCAACTTTTGGTATAAGTACATCAACTCATTGTAATCGATAGTACAATGAACGATAAATCGATGCCACAAGCCAACCAGTGGTCTGGTGGCCCATAATATTATTTAATAATCATAATTCATAATAATCTAGAATATAGTATTATTTGCAAAATATTCCATCAATTGTACCTCTAAAATGACAAACTTGTCAATAATTTAAGAAACAGAAGCTAAGAGGGAAATAGGTCCATAATTTTCAAGTAAGTTTTTTGTTTGTTCCTGATTTGTGAATTGGTATGATTACATTATAATTGGTATGATATGAAAACGTTGAAATAGAATGATTTTGTAGTTCCATATTTCTCTATTTTATTAAAAGGTGCATATAATTATTATACATTCTACAATAGTGTTTCCTTAATCTCAGGGCTACTTTTTATCTCTGTTTTTATTTTAAATAATCATGAAAGTACCCTTTTTGAATTATTTTTCAATGCAGAAAAAAATAATTCAAAAAGGGTACTTTGATAATAATTATTTAAAATAAAAAACAATTCTACAATAGTATGGTCTATATTCACATTGATATTATACTGTGTGTTTCAGAAGTAGTGTCGAGCATTTTAGTGTATTGTTCCTTGATCCTATCACCTAACCTTTCAATTTTTATAATTCTGTAGCGGCCTTTAAGAAGTTCGTATTTTGATGGTTATTGAGATAATAAGAAAAATAAGCTGAAAAACTATATTTTACAACTTAGAAATAGGATATTTAATAGTTGACTAGTATTTTCGATTATTTCATGTTGTAGGAAATTCAATTCTGAAGGAAAAATGTTCAGTAACATTTTCGTCTAAAACGCACCCAAACCTCACAAATCAGGATTTAAAAAAGACAAAACAGACAAAAAGAGCAGTTATGAAAAGATTATTTTTCTAATTATCTCAATAAACATCAAAGTTACGAACTTCCAACTGGTTTTATTCGATTTCTCGGTTGATTTTACATAGTAATTGTCCACTATAGCCTAGTAACCTCTCAAAGATTAGATGAAAATGAGAAAACAAAAATGGCGGCTGTGTGAGTAATTGAGGACTTCCAGATATTATGAAAATGATATTTAGGTATGTTTTCTACCAAGGAACAATACCCTGAAATGCTCGACACTACTTCTGCAACACTCTGTATAATAAATGAATGTCAATCAATATAGTAAATATGTAGCCTAAGCATGACGTTTTTTTCGTTTTGATGGATATTATTTGCCTAAACCACACGAAAAAACGTTAGCAAAGATAGTCAATCGTTTCCCGTCTCTAGAGGAATAATAATTGTTGCATTACACTCTAGCTGATTAACTGCATGTTATTGGGAGGTGTTCTGCGCCGCCAATTGGTTATGGAGAATGGCCTATGGTTGAGAGGATCAACGTGCTAACCAAACGTTACCTCTATCCTGCTAGATGATTATTTGCTTGCTGTATGGTCTGTTCGGCTGGGGGGGGGGGGGAATTCTTGCGGGGTGGAGGGGGCGGCTTCGGCTCGGCCAGTGTTGGTTCAGAGACTTTGAGTTCTGATTGAGAATTTAAGACTTTTAGGCCGATATTGGCCGGGCTGGGGCCGTTTTCCCATCGTGCTGGGGTGTCTTCTTGGCTTGGACGGGCTGTATAGTAGAGTGAATTTGAAACTGGCAACCAGCTGGTAGGCCTAGGCCCTTCATGCGCTGTTGAGCCAGACATACATACATACACGAAAAAAACATTCTATCATGACTTTTGTAAAGTAGCGGAAAAGTAGCAAAAAAGTAGCAGCTACTTTTTTTGTAGTTGTAGTTGTAGCTAGCTATTTTTTTTAAAAAGTAGTTGTAGTGTAGTTTAGCTACTTTTTGAATAAAGTAGTTGTAGTTGTAGCGAACTACTTTTAAAAAGTAGTTTACCCAACACTGTTATTAGGTATGTTGGCTGTATAACAATCTGTTGGACACACAAATAAGGAACACATGAAATCGCTCGTACTTTTGCACTGTCAGCTATATTCTACTCTACTATATTTGTACCTCTCTGAACAAATGCTGTATTTGCACCTCTTTATTCTTGTATTATTAATCATAATACTTCTTTTCTTCTAGGGCTACTGTATTTTGAAACTTTAAAAATGATTATAATCAGACTACCCTTTTAGAAATATTTTTTATTTCACAACATGTTTTGGCTAATTTGCCATTTTCAATGTAATGGAAATAATATTATTTTTGGCAAATTAGCCAAAACATGTTGTGAAATGAAAAATATTTTTAAAAGAGTACTTTGATTATAATCATTTTTAAAGTTTTATTAATCATAATTATGATGGTATGCATAGAAGGTCTTGGCGTGAGCTCCTCTCACCAAAATAAATCAGATCCAAAGATACTTTAGAATAATAAAGTGGAAGAAATACTTTAGAATAAAGTTAAATAAATGATAAATTATACCAGAGGTAAAAACTAGAAGCTGGAAAGAGTTGGAACAAGATTGAGTGAGGAAAGAAAAGCTCTGATCTATAAAATTTAAAGTGTAAATTGACATTTTAAAATCATTGATAGTGTTCAAGAAACAAATGAACATAACCTCTACTTTAAATATTAGGCTAATTTCTTCTTTTGTCTTCATCCTACAAGAACTATTGATGATAAATGAACTTATAACTTGGTAAATATGTTAACAACTTTCACTTTAACAACAGTAATCACGATTTTATTGCTTGTCGGGCGCGTTTTGTGGCACTCTTCAGCAACATCTTCAGCTAGCATCTTTGACTAGTTACTCCTTGTACGGTGAAGATGTGGCTCAGTGCCACGGAACGCGTTAGACAAGCAACAAAATTGTGAGTACTGATGTTGAAGTGAAAGTTGTTAACATATTTACCAAGTTATAAATTAATTCAGATATCAATTTATCGAAATTTGCGAAAAGGCGTTTTGGACACTATTGTCCGTATTTACCCTAATAAGTTTATTGTAATTTCTCGAATAAAAATATAAAAACGATAATACTGTAAAATGAAAAGCTTGTTGGGAAACAAGAAAACACCAAGTCAAATCATGAATATCACTCAGCGTTTTCCACTTATTTGAGAGCTCTTCGGGTAATAATAATAATAAATTGACAGAAAATGTTATAAAATTATGATTAAAATTTGATCCATAGAACCCAGTCAACGTTGTTTCCTGTTACAAAAGCGTTATAGTGGATGCTGTAGATATTGGTTTTTGCCCTATAGTCGGAGTGGAGATTACAGGTGAAGTGCTTTATAAGCCTTTGGGGTGGTGGGATGCTTTAGAGAGGGATGGAGTGAGACAATCAATACATCAAGGGAGATAGAGAGAGAATTTGATATTTACCTCCGGTTTCATATTCGATATTTACACTAATTGGCAGACATCGAGTAACGCGAGGAATTAATTCAATATCAATTTTCTCCCGGTCTCCAGGAAGTACTTGAAAAGCGATGTTTACAAAGAGCTGAAACTCATATTATAGTCTGTTCAAGCAGAGAAGACATTCTGGCAAAATGGGAAATGACTCCAGTTTGGTCAATATTGGTTCAAAAATTATAAATTTGGTCTCAAATTGTAGGAAAAATTCTTTTCTACAATGTGAAACTAAATTTATCATTTTTGAACCAATATTGACCAAGCTGGAGTAATTTTCCCAACTTGCCAGAATGTCTTTTTTGCTTGGAAAAACTTCAACATTATTGAATGTTTGTGCGAATTGGGATGAAAACGTTTTATTGATATTGGTACTGTATATAGCAGTCTCCAACGGCGGTTAGAAAATGTATGCAATTAGTGCTCAGCTCTGTCGGGACGGTTGAAAGCGGTCTGCTAAAGCATATCGAGTCGAGAGTGATCTCAGCTAAACCATCTCGCTATCGAAGACCGCTTTTAGGCTGTTCTGACAGAGCTGAGCATTAATTACAGGCATTCGCCAACCGCCAAATTCGTTGGCGTCTGCTATATTTGTGAAGGGGGAAAAATACGTAGGCAGGAAAAATAATGGAGAGCTTTTTATTAAAAAGCACACACGCTGTATAGTCTGGTCAAGCAAAGAAGACATTCTGGAAATATGGGAAAATGAACTTAACTCAGCCAATATTGGTTCAAAAATTATATATATGGTCTGAAATTGTAGAGCAAAATGTTTTCTACAATTTGAGACCAAATTTATAATTTTTGACGCAATATTGACCAAGGTGGCTTCATTTTCCCATCTTGCCAGAATGTCTTCTTTGTTTGACCAGATCAGATATGGTGCGTAGGCCCATATTAGGGATGTAGAGAGGGTCATCCAGTGGAGGGTAAAAATGTTATTATGTTTTATAGATGGAGGGAATCATTCGATATTTTTTTATTCAAGATGTAACAATAAAAATTACAGGTGAAAACACAGACTCATGTTATTGCAGTTTACCTGGAATCCTATTCCTAATCCTAATCCCTGGTTTACCTATCTTCTGGAATAAAACAATAAATTATTCGAAAATCCAAAATATAGCTGTGTATAAAAATAGTATAGCTCGGCCAAGAACAGAAGAGCCTTTGGCAACATGGCTGCCATTCAGTGCTGCCAGTAGTTGAAATGAAAATTGTTCCAACATAACCAAATTTAGGAAGAAATAGTACAGGCTCAGACTATTTTTTCTGTCCTAGTTCATAATCATATTATGATTTGTGCTATCATATGTCAATAATTGAACAAATACATGAATAAAAAATATTTTCATTCGTGAAATCAATATGATTATGATTAGTGTAAAAACGGTAGGTTGGAACGGTCCTAGTTCATAATCATGTTATGATTTGTGCTATCATATGTCAATAATTGAACAAATACATGAATAAAAAAATATTTTCATTCGTGAAATCAATATGATTATGATTAGTGTAGGTTGGCTGAAGTGATTTCACACTGAAAATATCAGTTCTGCGCATGCGTAGTTACACTCTCACTTCCCTCCGCTATCTTGCAAGAGGCTCTTCTGTTCTTGGCCAACTATACTTAATGCTTCTGCTGCTACAAGTATTGAAAACAGAACTAAAAATTTACTAACTAATCCAGTAATGGAATTATTGAGTTCTTGACAGGATTATTTCAAACAAGAACTATATGTTTCAAAGTGCCTGTAAAATTAAAGTGTCGATTCTCACAATAACGATATTCAATGGGCTTGTTAAAAACCGAATTCGATAAAATTCAAATAACAGGATTATTTCAAACAATAACTACATTATTTTTTATAATTGTCTGGAAAATTAAAGTATTGATTCTCACTGTAATGAGCCTTGTTGAAAAAGGAATGTGATGAACTTCAAATAATAATATAAATTCTCTTTCCGTTTTTAGCGCATTCCTTATATTTTTAAAAATTTCAAAATAATAGGAAAAAAATGTTTTAGACTTGATTGTTTGTGTTTTATTCAATGATTATAATTTGTATTCTCTCAAATGAATGAATAGATGAATAAAGGCGTACTTGTGTGCAATATTATAATTATTTTTTATTTCAAATTTTTTGATTCGTTTTGAGATTAAAATTGTGGTAGGCTGAAATTTAAACTTCAATCTAGCTTTTGATTTTCAATTAGAATTTTGTCTCATTTTTCTTGTAGGCTACAGAATTTTATAGAACATAAAACAATGGTACTTTATTGAGAATAAATAGTGACTTAAATTTCTTTATAATGTCGCCTTCAGATTCGCACCATAATATTAATTATTTGAACTTATTCATTTTGTACTAATTTATCTATATTGTAAATAACTGTTTTAAATTTATTGTTTAAAAATACAGCTTCAATTTCTTTATAATGAGGCCTTCATATTCGCACCATGATTATTTATTTGAACATTTATTCAATGTTTATTTTTGTATTCATGAATAATTTATATTTATGCTGTGAATAAATATTTTGAATTTATCATTTGACTTCTTCCCACACAGAGAAAACTCAAATGAATTTGACCGACAACAGTGAATCGCTAATCGATATTGGTTGGAAAAGCACAAAGAAGAGAGGAGAATAAAACAAAAGAGAAGGAAAAAGCTGACAAAGGAAAGAGGAGGAGATAGAAGCGGGTGAGTTCATACATTTTTTCCCCATTCTCAATTAAAACACAAATTGCGATGTCAAAAACATTCTCCGATATAGGTGGGTTAACGAAAGAGATGTTATAGTCTGTCCAAGCAAAGAAGACATTCTGGAAAGATGGGAAAATGACTCCAGCTCTGTCAATATAGGTTAAAAATTTATAAATTTGGTTTCAAGTTGTAGGAAACATTCTGATCTACAATTTAAGAACAAATGTATAATTTTTGAACCAATATGGACCGAGCTGGAATAATTTTCCTATCTTGCCAGGATATCTTCTTTGCTTTGACAGACTATAGGTGGGTTAATCAAAGAGATGCTAGCTTTGTTTTTCTCATATAGCAAACATCAGTTAACTTGGCGAATGGCGAATTACTGCTTCTGATGCTCGGCTCTGTTAGGACAGTTGGTGAGCGGTCTGCAATGGCAAATGTAATCGAGAAAGACCTCAGCTAAACCGTTACACACTCGCAGACCGCTTTAGACTGTCCGAACAGAGCTGAGCATTAATAACAGATATTTGCCATTCGCCAATTTGGTTGGCGTCTGCTGGAAGTTTTACCAATTATTATTTTGAAACAGGAACGAAAATCAAATATCATTTTCAACTGTCAAATACATTTTTCAAACGATAGCGAATTCAAAAATTGGGTGCTCGAAAACAGACATGCTTATATCTTGAAAGTAAATTGAAGTAGAATTAATTGATAAACAAACCGATATGGCTGTTCATTTTAATTCTATAGCTGATGCCATAAAGATAGGCGGTTTCGTCTGTCTCTCCAACGTAATTTAACCTACTAAGAGCTGATCTAAAGCATCGATTATCCAGCTTGGTGAATATTGGTTCAAAAAATATTGATTTGGTCTCAAATTGTAGATCAGAATGTGTCCTACGATTGAGACCAAATCAATAATTTTTGAACCAATATTCACCGAGCTGGAGTCATTTTCTCATCTTGCCAGAGGGTCTTCTTTGCTTGGATAGACTGTATCATATTGAAAGACTGTAGAACCAGGTAAACACAGCCTGAAGTTGAGTCTCTATGAAGAGAAGGTCTCTATAGAGAACTACCTAGAGTAATTTGTATCAATATTATAATTATTTTTTTCTTTTGCTCTGGGATCTTTGCGGTGGGGAGCTTGGTTATTGTTCAATTATCTTCTATAATGGTTTGTTCCAATCATATTCAATTTTTCTTCATATCATATTCATTTCTTCAAATTTTAATTAATCATTTCATTTTTTCAATTTTTCTTGTGGTTTCTCTAAAAATATTTAGAGAAATATTAGAAAAATATTATTTTTATTCAATCAGTTGAATACAAAGGTGAGGGCAACAGGCATAACACCAAAAACTGTACTTTAACCAATCTATTATATTACGTATACCTACCTTATATTAGATCTATTTTCCTTTATGTAAAGGAATACGGGTTGGAGCAAACAATTAAGCCTACATTCAATATTTTCATTGTTATATTTATTAATCGCTGATTTTTTATTTTAAATAATATCATAGTACCTTTTTCAGTTATTTTTACTAAAGCATCACGTGTTTCGACTATTAATAGTCATTTTTGAATGCAAAAATAACTGAAAAGTGTACTGTGATATTATTTGAAATGAAAAAACCTGTGATAAAAGTAGCCCTGAGATAACGGAAACATTTATCAATCGGTATCCATTGATGAATAAGTTATGAATATTTTATTGTGATCAAAATAATATTGTATGTATGTATATCTGGCTCAACAGCCCATGAAGGGCCTAGGCCTACCAGCTGGTTGCCAGTTTCAAATTCACTCCACTATACAGCCCGTCCAAGCCAAGAAGACACTCCGGCACGACGGGAAAACGGCCCCAGCCCGGCCAATACCGGCCCAAAAGCCATAAATTCCCAATCAGAACTCACAGTCCCCGAACCAACACTGGCCGAGCCGAAGCCGCCCCCTCCACCCCGCCAGAATTCCCCCTTGGCCGGACAGACCATACAGCAAGCAAATAATCATCAACCAGGATAGAGGTAACGTGTGGTTAGCACGTTGATCCTCTCAACCATGAGCCCGTCTCCGCAACCAATTGGCGGCGCAGAACACCTCTGAATAACATGCAGTTAATCAGTTAGAGTGTAATGCAACAATTACTATTCCTCCAGAAACGGGAAATGACTGGCTGTCTTTACTAACGACAGCCAATCTCCCAAAGGAGGGTAAAATAATATTGTAGGCCGGCTTATGTTTTTCAGTATAATTTATTTAGCAACACCTACCTACAGTAAGTAGGTATCTTTACATGACCTGCTGTATTAGATTGTAGCGTTGTATTATTAATTTATGTTATTACCTACAGAAAAATAGTTCCTTATTCTTGTTTTTAAAGTTGTTCTTGTATGGGTTTAAAAATATATCTTTTGTTCCGATCTCTGTAATCAGTCATTATTGTAGGTAATAGAAAAAATTCCTCAATGGATTTTTTTACTATCGTTTTGATAAAATAATGTTGTTTTTCATGTTTTAATTTAAAAGGTTCATGTCTGGTATATAGTTATATTTAGATTTATTCCAATCTCTGACATTGAATATACTACTCATTCCTATAATAAGCGTTGTAGAATGATTATGTACAACATTTTATATTTTTGGTTATAATACCTCTTTCATAATATTTTCTTTTTTATATATTAAATAAATATTCCAAAACGCTATAAACTAAATTATCATTTGTCACAATGATACTTTTCCATGCAGACAAAAAAATCTTATTAGTAGCCTAGGTAAATTGATTTTCAATCTGTTTTAATTTTTTAAACATTTTGTGATTTTTGATTTTACGTTTTACTACTTATAATATTAATGTACATCCAAAAGAAGTTTTTGTAGAACACTACTATGGATTGTACAGAAATAGCTCACTTCTTACCATAGGAGTTTCAAGAGTTACGAAACCACACACCTCATCTGTTAGAGAAGGTATTTCAATTTACGAACAATCCAATCAGCTGTCTCGATCTATTTCCTGTGCTTCGATTTCTTTCATTTCATTGAAATCTTAATTCACAACATTCTTGAACAGGCAAGAGCTTGAGCCAGAGCATTTGGAGATAATATTGCACAGACATTTTGTATTTTGCACAAGGAAACATTGGTTTGTAAATTGCGTTATTCTGCTGGTGAGTTCTGTATTCTTTCATAGCCACTTGATTAGATACCAGATTTTATATTACCGGGAAAGGGGTTTAATGCTACTATCCCTAACCATAGGTCCACCTCCAATCATGGAAATGAAGATGGGTAACAACATTATCCAAGTATGAATTGTCATTTGACAGGGGTTTCAATTTTTTTATGCCATTATTATCATGATGTTGAGTTGGTATAATATTATCTTGAAGGCTGCAGGAGTCTAGAAATTGAAATATAACAATGTTTTCAGATTTTTCTAAAAAATATTTTCAAGTAGTTTGTTCATTATTTGTTCGTTCATGAAATTTGAATCTTGAACATTTTAAGTTGTTAAATACCTCGTTATTGTGATCAAATTTCAAACTTTAATGTAGTTTACTTTAGTATTATTAACTTCAGGCCTACCCCCAATATTAAAAATAATCTACTATTAATTCCAATAAAAAAAGTAATTGAATAATATCACTATTTTCCCATCACCACTGTCTATAATATAGATTGTCCAAGCAAAAAAGACATTCTGGCAAGATGAGTAAATTTATTCAAAAATTATAAATTTAGTATAACATTTTTTGAAAAATTCTTATCTGAGACTTGATGTATAATTTTTGAATCAATATAGACAAAGCTGGCGTCAATTTTCCATCTTGCCAGAATGTCTTCTTTGCTTGGAATGTCTTCTCTTGCTTTCATTTCATTTCATTTATTCATTTTACAGAAACAAGTAAACTTATTGGTTTAAAACACAGATTATCGTCCAAAACGTCTTTATACCAAATTTTGATTAATAAGTTCGAGACTAGGTTATATTTTTCGCAGCACTTCAATCAAGAATTTATAGTCCAGGAGAAATATGGTATTATAACAATTTGGATTTAGAGCAATAGAATTTTTCAAATGGATCAATTCACCAAATTTTTTACACAATTTCTTACAAAATATAAAAAACTTGAAAATTTTGAGCCACAATGAAAACACTAACTTTGTTTTCAATTCATTTAACACTGCATTTTCAATTCATTTCGATTTCAAACAATGATTTTCGAAATTAATAATGTAATACTGTAGGTTTTGGATTTAACACAGGTTAAGAAGAGAAAAATTGTTATGATTACTAATCTCTTAAGTTCTATGGAGCAACATTATCCAAATGTAGGTTCATTGATGTTCAACCTTCAATGCTCTTCAACCTACTTTCTCTAAATAAATTGTAGACTGAGAGAATATTTCTTATATAGTCCGTCCAAGCTAAGAAGACATTCTGGCAAGATGTGAGAAGAACTGCAGCTCAGTCAATAAGTTCAAAAATCATAAATTTGGTCTCAAATTGTTGATCAGAATGTTTCCTGCAATTTGAGACGAATTTATAATCTTTGAACAAATATTGACTGAGCTGGAGTCAATTTCCCATCTTGCCAGAATGTCTTCTTTGCTTGAATGGACTATAGATTCTGTTCTACGGATTCTGCGTTGTCTCGCTAGTATGGACGAATTTTTCATTATGAAATCAAAGCAAAACATGTATTTGTAAATTCTGAATTCGAATTTCAGGGAATTTTGTTCATCCTGGAATATATTAATAAAATACAATGAATAAATATCGTGTCTAGGAAACCGAATTAAATAAGATTTAGAATAACGTTAAATTGAATTGCTATAGATTTTCTATTGCTTACTAATAAAAATAAACTCTTGTCACTGTGAAATTAAAATAAATGTACTTGATTATTAAAAATTTCAACTATCAAATTGTTATTAACAGTTGAATTATTTCTAGTTATAGTCTGTCCAAGCAAAGGAGACATTCTGGTAAGATGGGTAAATGACTCCAGCTCGGCCAATATTGGTTCATAAATTATAAATTTAGTCTCAAATTGTACATCATATTGTTTTCAACAATAAGAGGCCACATATATAATTTTTGAACCAATATTTACCGAGCTGGAAACATTTTACCATCTTACCAGAATTTCTTCTTTGCTTGGACACACTATAATACAGGTTTTTTTATGTCTCAAGGTCTCTGGACATTTCAGCTCAGACTTTGAACTCGTCTGTACTTTCATTTCATTTATAATTTTTTCTGTTGGATTATTTTTGACATAGTATTGTAACTCTCTATTTTTCAAAATTACTTATCTTCTTTCAATGAACTTAATTGAAAATATAATTGGTTCATTATTCATTACACAGATTGTGTTTTAAAAAAATGAATGTAAAATTAGTCATTCTCATTTGAAAATTATTGCACAAATATGTGCAAGCGATTTTTCAGCACATAATTACAAGCAAATTGGTTCAGTTAATTGATAAACATAATTACTGTAGTTACATAGTCACTGTAAAAACATAGTAAGTTTTTATTGTCTTTGCTATTTTACCTCCTATTTTTATTATATCTTAAAATATTCAAGTCTCTAAAAATATTTCTAAAAGGAACTGATTACACTCGCTCCTAACTATAGGTTCTATTATTATATTATAATCGTATGGCTTATTTGTGGGGAGTTCCGAAGAAGTTCCACAGCCGTTATAACCACAATTTCCCATGCTGGGAAATTATTGTGTTAGTTCTTGATTTTAAACACAGTTATTAAAATTTTGGTGAAAATCTTCAAATTTTATAGAGCCAATCACAGAAAATAACTCGTAGGTACTATAAACCAGATTCATAGTTTGTAACACACATTGCTATAATAATAAATTATAGTATTTAATAATGTAGTAAAGTATGTAATAGGCTATAGAAAAAATTACAAAATTATTCCAAGACAAGGATAAGGTAATATTCTGTAGTAAATTTTCAAGTGAATCCATAATATTGAAATCCTATGGTTTATCTTGTTCATTTCTGAACTTAAAAGTGGACTTTTATCGAAATTCAAAATTGTTTGTGATAAAATATTTTTGGAAGTGAGAAATTATAATATTGTACAAGTGAAAGTGGACATTGTGGAAAGACATATAGGCCTAACCTACATCTTAAACCTTCATCATCACTCATTCATCCTTTGCTTAAAATACTTGGAAACCAAGTCGCAATTGTAAAGAAAGAATAAAGAATAATGAATGAGAAAATAATGACTCCAGCTCGTCAATATTGGGTAAAAAATGATTGATTTGGTCTCAATCGTAGGAAACATTCTGATGTACAATTTGAGAACAAATAAATATTTTTTGTGAACCAATATTGACCGAGCTGGAGTCATTTTCTCATCTTGCCAGAGGGTCTTCTTTGCTTGTACAGACTTTATCATGTCTGTCAAAAAATAAAGTTTAAACGTATACTGATATTTTTAAAATGTTCGTACATATATAATTATTTCCTTCATCTCAGGGCTACTTTTTTATCACTGATTTTTCATTTTAAATAATATCACAGTACCCTTTTAAATTTTTTACTGAAGCATTACATGTTTCGACTATTTATAGTCATTTGCATTCGAAAATGACTATTAATAGACGAGACATGTAATGCTTTAGTAAAAAATAATTGAAAAGGGTACTGTGATATTTTTTAAAATAAAAAAATCAATATATAATTATTTCTATAGCTATACCAATAAGCCTCTAAATCATTCATGAAATGTTTTTACTAAAATATAATGAGTATTTTCGATCAATAATTTACTGTCTACTATATTATGATTGATTACCTAGTCTAACTTGGTTAAGTGGACCATTAATAAATGAAAAAATATTAAATTGAAATAAAAGATATTATCAAACCATAGATTTATGAAAAATCTAGACTTTTTCTCGATTTTCATTTTAGAAAATTTTCTAATTCAATATGTATAACTTCAGTTTGTCCAAGCAAAGAAGACATTCTGACAAGATGGGGAAATGACTCCAGCTCGATCAATACTGGTTCGAAAATTCTAATCTACAATTTGAGACCAAATTTATGATTTTTGAACCAATATTCACTGAGCTGGAGTCAATTTCCCATTATGTCTTCTTTTCTTGTACCTGCTACAGTATTTCATGATTATTTTTGAAGATCATTGTGTATGAAATCAATTTGGAAACAATAGAAACTACTATAAACAGTGGTGATAGAAAAATAGTGATATTATTCAAATTATTATTTTTTCTCGAAATTGAAAGTAGGATATTGTTGAAATTGATGGTACAGTGAAAATAGTTTGAAATTCAGCCACAATAAGTAGGTATCGTCTAATAATAACTAGCGTCGTCTTCAAATGTTTAAAATCCAAATTTTCACAAATTATTTCGTAGTTAGGAGTGTCTCAAATTCAAATTATTAGAAAACCTCGACTTCTCTTAAATCTTTGGTTTGACAATCTTTTCTTTCGATTTAATTTTTTCCATTTATTATTGGTCCACTAAACCTAGTTAGATGTGGGTAGTCCTGTATCATATAGTCACAAATGAATTGAATGAATAAAAAAAACTCAAAATAGCCTATACATTCAATTTTAAGTAAATTCAGTTCAAAAAATTATACATTCTGTGATTGAAAATCATATTTCTCTGAGGGCTCAGTTCAGTAATCCTCTTCAACTTCCCTCTCAGTGCGTCACCTTAGCAACCCAAGACCGTTGTCATGATGATGCCACAGCCTTTTCAAGTTCTGCGCATGCTCAGTTTGTTGGTCCGAATTTATTCTGACTGCATTACTCTCACTCAATTAGGTAACGCGTTTTTCGCAAAGATTATTTGGTTGAATCTTCTATCTGCCCGAGCAAAGAAGACATTCTGGCAAGATGAGAAAATTACTCCAGCTCGGTCAATATTGGTTCAAAACTTATAAATTTGTTCTCAAATTGTAGAAAACATTCTGATCTACAATTTGAGACCAAATTTATGATTTTTGGCTGTGCTGGAGTCATTTTACCATCTTGCAAGAATGTCTACTTTGCTTGGATAGACTATACAATAACGGTACATTTCGTGCAAGCTGAGAAGACACGTCCTTTTAATATACTTTATACTGTAACGGCGTGTCTTTTCAGCTCACGCGAACGATATCCTATCTTTTACTGTTGTCTGTCATGATTTCTGTATAAGTGCATGTTTTTGTCAAGAGGCCCGCATATACAGGTTATTTTGAATGATAAACAATTTTCTGAGGTATACTTGATGATGAATTATATGAAGTAAATCTGGGGGAAATGAGTATCATGTTCTTCAGAGAGAAGCTACTTATTCAATCGAATTTCAAATTTTTACCAAGTATTTTTGAACTGAACATTAATTCGATTCATAACATACAAGAGAAATGTTCTTGAGTAAGCCATGCAGTCATGAGGATAATAGTAAAAAATTTCCTAGTACAAGCAAAAAAGTTGAGTGAATAAAACTTAGTATTGACTAATCTTTCTATAAATTATTCTACCTGTAAATAAATTGATTAAACTGTAAAATCAATTCATAAATGTACTTGGTCAATTTTCTGACCAAATTCACTTATTCTCTTGGAATAGAATAGGCTAAGAATGAATAAAAATATAATAAAGAGTATGAAGTTCAGAAATGTTCATCTACGTGTCATTTTAATATTCATATCGTTCCTGATTAAAAGCATACTGTACCTATAAAGCTCAATCTCCAAATTTTCTTCATGTTGATTAACTGCTCTTTCCTCAAAATGACAAAAATAGCTAAGTTATATATAATATCAATAGAAAACTAGAAATACAATTGGATGTATATCTTGAATATTCAAACTTCAAACAACTTTAAATTTGAACTTCATGCTGAATATATAATTTGTTTATAGTATATTAATATTAGCCTATTATTAGTTATTTGTAAAAGGGACATATTTGGGGGAAAGCACAACACATTGCACTTTCTCTTGAGTATATGTTGTATTTGTACATTGCTGAATAAGTATTCATAATCTTGTAAAAAATAATTTCTACTTTGATTGATAAATTACAAGCGTTTTGTAGTTTCATATATTATTCCAAATTTATTATCCTTGATTATTTCTCTCTTATTCGACAAACTATTATTTGTTAACTATTTTTTTGCTTTAAAATTTTAAGTGAGAAATGATAATTTCAAATCATTTTAGATATTTTTGATGCTGTTTTGAATCATTTACCAACCTTTCAAATTTTAAATTGATAAATCATGGTTTTTTATTCTTAAGAGTTGAAATTTGTGAGTATAGTGAAAGTGGACATTGTGGATAGACATATAACCTGCATCTTAAACCTTCATCATCATTCATTCATCCTTTGCTCAAAATACTTGGAAACCAAGTCGCAATTGTAGAGAAAGAATAAAGAATAAACTATATTATTGGGATCAAACTTGTTTTTAATGTTCATGAAACTGGATTAATAATGCATAATCTTTATAATTTCACAGTGATATTAGTTTGAATGTACGAGTACAATATTTATCTAAGTAGTTTTCCAACTTTTAAATTCAAGTTTGTAATAGATTATACAGTTGAAATGGTTTAGAATTTTGTTCAGGTTGAAGCTTTGAACAATAATACCTTGATAATTCAAGATTTCTGGGAGCCTAATTCTAGTACGGTAAAATCTTTCATGACTATCATTTGACCTGTTTGTTTTTTACCAAGTATTTTTATATTTTCAATGCTGAATAAGATATATTTATGCTGCAATTTTGAGATTCAACCTTTTCATTTTCTTTCTGCATACTGTATCAAACATTTTCGAATTTCATTATTTTTATGATTTCTCTTCAATTTTATTCTATTTCTTACACTGGCGGCTCGTTTCCACGAAACAGGTGAAGTGCCCGTATCTTATACGGCACAGCACTTCACCTGTTTTGTGGGCACGAGCCGCCAGTGATTTCTTATAGTTACAAGTATGGTAAAACGTTTACCTATAGAGCGTATTACAGATGTCCTAATAAATGTCAGCATATTTTTCATCTACTTCTTTTAAATAAATTAATGATCTGAGTATAATTAAATGTTTTCAAATTTTCTATTATTATTGTTGATAAATTTTATTACCGTAATGTTTTAGTTTAGGTATGAGTATATTGGTGATATTATTAAATTAAGGTAGGCTACTAACTTGAACACATATTATTTACTGTCATGAATAACAATACTGTTGAAAATATGATTATTGTTTCGTTTCATTAATAATTATTGAAATTGATACTTTACGTATCATTGCTTCACCCATGTGATGAGGAGTCTTCTCCATTAGAATGAATATATGTTTCGTGTAATTTGTTATTTTAATAAATAACAAATTGTATTATTCAAATTGTCAAAATTGTGGGTAAATTGAAGTATTTTGAAGCCATAAAGATGGTATTACTTGTTAAAAACTCTTGCATTTAACTCTTTAAACTTACAAGCAAACTAAAATCATAATCCTACTTGGCAAAATTTATAATAAGATAACTACATCTCATCGTTGTCCTACATAGACCCTGGAAAAATATGAAAATTGTTTCAAATTTATTCAATTAAATCCATATTTAGATAAACTTAATTTGAAATATGATTAATACTATTTTAGCTATAGTAGTGTCACTAGAAATTAATGAATAAATAATTTATTTCCCCAAAAACTAATAATAATGCAATCATTCACAGCTATTATAATAAAAAAATCAAATAGAAAAAATATGTTAGGTCTATAGCGTAGATAAAGTTAGTTGACCTTATTTGTATTTAGTCTATGCCTATAGGTACATGCTTTTTTGTATGATACTTCATCTATTATTGAAAATAAAAAATTATTGTTTGATGGGAGATGGATTGAACCTTCTTTTTCTACAATCTTTATCACAAAGTACTTCCTATTTATTAAAATATGTTAAAATGAGGGCTAATTCTATTTTTTTGTAATCTAAGAATTTACAAAGTAAATGGATAATAAATGCATAATGTATTACATAATATTCACTAAAAGTTTTGAAATTGTCAATTCCACTTTTAATTACTTCCACTGTCAATTCCATTTTATATAAATCAACAACTTCAATGTTAGCTCATACTTTACAAATTTAATGCTATTTCAATAGAGGTATTGATTACCATCTATGTTAAGTCGTCGTATTTGTTGAATCGAATCACCTTCTAATTTTATTCTGATGTACTACTACTACTCCATTGACTTAACAATTAACAGGATACCACGAATTGACAGGTAAAGTGAATACCCTTAATATGTCTTTTTTGTGAACAAAACTTTTAACTTTAAAGTTTTAATTTTCGTAGTCTTATTTGTGGACAAAACTTTCAACTTTTAATTTTGTAACATTCATTGTGAACGAAACTTTTTACTCTAAACTTTCAATTTTGCAGCCTTTTTCTGTGGATCAAACTTTTAACTTCTAATTTTGTAGCCTTCATTATGAACAAAACTTTTTACTTTAAGCTTTTAATTTTGCAGCCTTTTTTGTGGACAAAACTTCTGATTTTGTAGCCTGTGAGTACATTAAATTGCTAAAAAATTCGTGCTCAGGTTGAAATCGAACCCTTGCTAATCAATTTTGCATGCTGAACCCACTCCACCCTAACCTGAGCTCCCAGACTTGCTCTTTAACGGGAGATCCGGTCCATCAACAAGGATCTCCCAGGCCTCCAGAGCGACTATTTTTGGACATCCGGGGAAAATAATCAATATATCAGGTGTTACAAGTCTGTTGCCTAACAACCGATCCCTGGACAAAATTCAGATGAAATCTGCCCGGTTTGAGGGATGTTCGCCCCCCACTCAACGTTAGGTTCCCCACAGACTCCACCCATTTGGACCCCTTCATTTCCTGCCCCCCAAAATGATGCCCCCCATTTGGTAAAAAGTTTGAGGCTCCACCCCTTTGGATTCCCCCACCCTGGGATGATACCACGTTCTGAATACGGTACTTACCTGAGTGCTCTTAGGTGATGAACCACCCAACCTCCCCGACCAGTTTTATGCGTGTGGGTAGTGGCAACGAAAACCCCCTAGACCCCTCGTTTTTCCCGGGACTGAAACCCCATCAGATCAATGAATTTCAATGACGGGAGCATTATTGGTGTCTGGCTATAGCATCATAGTTAACATGGCAACGATCACACGTAGTGAGATAGAGTGAGTGAGCGATAATCGGATATTACGTTTGTTGAAGTGAGATGTAGTATAGTGGTAGAAGCGGCTGTATTAATGGTAGTGATATGATATTCATGTGTAGTGTATCCCCCCTTAGGGGGGGTTACATACAAGTTTATGAAGAGAACTCCGTGTGGGGAAGGGAAGTGGGTTGAACATTGCTCAATGCTACGAATAAACTTCCTCTCTCACTCTTTTTCCTTTCGCTTGTACTCTGTTCTCCTTCCTCATCATGCTACCAACAGGTTCAACGTTACTGCCGAACGCCAGAAAATCATTCTCTCTCGCTCTTGTCGCCTTTCGTTCGACATCCCTCTCTCTTGCTCCTCCGGTTTTAGTTCTTTTCTCCCCCTCTCGCTCTTCGCTCCCAGTACGTCCCTTACCCCGTCGAGTTGTCTAGCTTTGACCCGTCTCCGTCCCCCCACCGCACCATGGTATCCCAGGTCTGTCTGTAGCCTACGCTCCCCGCTCCGCCACATATCCGGCAATCGCAACGTTGCCAACATGTGCAGAAAGCAGCCACCCGCTGCACAGACCACAGACTTGGCGCGTTGTATGGCAACCCTGCCGTGTCTTTCTTTCTTCATGCCTGCCCTGCGCCTGGCCTCCTTCAATGCAACCATTCAGCATTCACTCACAGTCTGCATCTGCTGGTTTGGTTAGTTGGACGTCTTCTAATCTATTCCGTGAAGAAAGGACTTGCTGAAAACTAAACGTAGTTGAATTTTTTCTCTTGAGCTACCGACATTCTTAATCAAATCGTAACTACTTTTATCATTACAACTGAAGTTCTAGTTGTCGCGTGTAGGTTATAGTTCAGTAGTTGAGCGCGCCGGCTTTCTCATCGTTTGAATAAGAGGGACACTTCTGAGAATGTGACACACTATTCGTTGTAGAACGATGATGACAACTGAGGTATTTCCTGCGGCTTGATTCATTGGAGTTCGTTTGATTGAATTGGTAACAAAGTTTTCTTGTTCATTTTTTAGATTAAATTTGATTAATGACACTATGATTGTTGGTCTCTAGGCACCTTACAAAGTTAGATTTTCACTCATTTATTGAATTTAAATATTGGAATAGGTCATTTGAAGAGATTCTTTATTCCATTCATTTATGAAAAAATCAAATTGTTAGGCATTGAATAATTGTTTTATTGACGGTGGAGTTAGGACTCCAGGTCCTCTCTGTGACACAACCCTTTCAATTGACAAGAGAGACTGGAGTCTGAATTATTGAAATAGTTTCTTGCATTTTTTTCTATTGTCTAAGGAGACTAGAGTCTGGAATGTTTCATGCATTATTCCTTTAAATTGTCAAGAAAGACCGGACTCTGGAGTTGCAATAGATTCATGCATTACTATTTTTTTAATCGTCAAGAGAAAAGACTGGAGTTGCAATAGTCTCATGGAGTATTTTTAAAAATTGTCAAGAGAGACTGGAGACGGGTTGCAATAGTTTCATGAACTATTTTGAAAAACAGTCAAGAGACTCGAGTCTGGAGTTGATATAGTTTCATGGACTTTTTCAAAATATTGTTTCACTACTCCATGTAGGCTACTGGTAGGTACAGGTGCAAGCTTAGAAGACGGTTACAATGTAGGCCTATTGTGACAGGTTGTCTTCTCAGCTTGTGCGAACTATGATATTATGTTGATTAAGCAAATTGTCACAAAATGATGTCTGAATTTGTTATTGCATTAGTTGAATATTTTTAAAAGGTTGTAAGTTATTATTTAACTTGGCAGCCAATAGAGGATTATTAGGCGAATTAGACTGTAACCAGATCATTAGTTTCATCAACAACACTAAATCATATTAATTTACTCTAACTATTAATATTCTACAGCTGAAAATAGTGTTTGATTTATAACTACGTATATCCTAAGTGGCTCATTGTAACCCTTCTGTTAATTTTGGGTGCTGTATCTTCGCATTGGAATCATGCACCTATTCACCGGATTTTATTTGTCTCCAATTAACAAATTTGTATTTTTTAAAAAGTCTGTTATTTTATACAGAAAATTATATAATATATCTAATAGGCTTTATAATATCATTTGTATTTTGCTAATATCTTTAGGCGGATATTATGCTCTGTAAAATACTGAAATTATGAAATAGTTGCATTTCATTATGGTTCTCATTTATATTGTTCTCTGTGCCTGTATTGTTGATGAAGCATTTTTTTCTATTGTAGCTGTGGCGGTCTCCTTTATTTGAGTTGATATCTATCATAATATGATCCACGAGGAAAATATTATGTTTCCTGTAAAAATTGTTTCTAGGTACCGGCACTGAAAGCTAGGTTTTTTCATGGATTTATAAATTTGACTTCTGCTTTAACGTAATTCATTTTCATTGCATCTTATTTATTGTTGTCTAATTATATTTCAAATTTAATTTGGCATTTCAATGATCATATGTGGCGAGCTGAAATGATTTATGTTGATAAATTTATTTATGTGATTATGTTTGAGTTGAATTCATCTTCCTTCAACTACTGTATAAATGCATTGATTTTCTGTTTGAGTTCCTTTGAAAACAATAATAGGCTACAAAATGCCTCTCAAAATAATATATCGAAAACATCTAAACATCTCAAAACAAATAGTTCCATGCTCTTACAATTCACTTGAAGGAATATTAACTGTTGGACTACCTATGCCTTATATTTGAATTAAGATTGTATTGGAAGCTCTGAGCTCAAAGTTCAATTATTATATTAATAAATTGTCATTTTGTATTACAATATTTATGAAATCCATTGAGAATTACTGTTTGAAAACTTGATTTTAATGAGTCTAAAGAGGATTGGCAGTTCCAAATAACTTTGAATAAAAAATGGAATGAGTCTGTCGATATTGTGCACCGTCCAATAACGAAATAAAACAAAGATTTTATCAATTCTACACTTTATAAAGTGTATTAAATTTACAATTTTAAAATTCTACACTTTAACTAGTCTTATAAAGTGTAGACTTGACAAAACCTTTGTAATTTATTTCGTTAATTTTGAATAATCTATTTTCCCACTCCGTGCAACTTAACAATTGAGATTTTATAAGCTCTGTATTTCTTTCATTAAACAACTTTTTACCCTCTTTTTTCTTGTTAGCGTTGATTACAATACCCCAGTGCAATCCACAACCAAATACTTGATCCAATCTAGAAATACGTCGCATTCTTATTCCTCATATCAAACCAAACAACAAAATAACTCATGCATAAATAATCTGAAGTGAAATCTCTTGTAAAATCCCTATCTTGAATATTTCTCCTTCAGTATTTCAGTTCAGCAAATGTTTTTTATATAAAATTCTGTCCAAGCAAAGAAGGCAAGCTGAGAAAATGACTCGAACTCGGTCAATATTGGTTCAAAAATAATAAATTTAGTCTCAAATTGTAGGAAACATTCTGATCTAAGAGTTGAGACCAAATTTATAATTTTTGAATCAATGTTGATCGGGCTGGAGTTATTTTCCCATCTTGCCAGACTGTCTTCTTAGCTTGGACAGATTTTAAGCTTACCTATACAGAGGAAGGCAAAATATTATCAATCATCTCCATTATGGCGTCCTATCTTGATAACTTGAACGAACGTGCCTGACTCTAAAATGTTTGCGGTATCATTACATTAATTTATTGTGTCATAAAAAGAAATTGAATTAGAAAAGTTGAGTGCAGTTTTTGCAATTGGAATCAATTCGACAACTTGTCGAATCAATTTATTTTATACTTGAAGAAATTTACAAAATCCTGACATAAAAATTTTACGAGTATAAGTTTTTTTTGAAATTTACTGTACCATTGTTGTGGCCTGATGTAAAACTAGCAAAACGTTTCTCAAATTTGCCTGTCTGCAATCCAATATGTTTTATTTTTGGTCTGTATTCTTCAAATTTATACTTAAATCACCTCCTTATTTCAATTCACATGAAATTTTGTTCACTATGTTACAACCCTAACAATATTATGTAAGTGAATATAGAGGACAATTATTTATAATAATACCCTGTACTGGGCAATGGTCTTACGGTGAGAGTGATCTACCGTGAAGTTAAGTCATGAACACTGTGGACTGCTCTTGGATGGGTGACCAGTATTTGGCCAAGTACACATTGGCGAGGTGGAACTACCCGTAAGGGTCGCCCCACCATTAAAAACCATAAGAATATTTTATATCTATAATAAAAATTGGAAATCACATGACCCTTTTTACAACGTTTTTATTCAGATTTTATTTTAACACAAAATGCGGTAAAAATATTCAAAATCTAAAAAAGGTAACTTCCCGTGATTTTGAATTTTTATTAAAAATGCATTAATAGTAGCCCTTAACCGTAAAGTGAACTTGGTTAAATGATAAATTTTGGACATGGTTAAAACATGACGATGTTTTTATTTTTGCTCTGTAAAATGTATTATGCTGTAAAAAGGATAAATAAATTGAATTTGAAATTCATGAAGTGTTATTCCTTAAAATTACGTGTAAAATTATTATTATTCCTAATTGAAAATTATGTGTTCCTGCAGTGCGATAATATCATAACCTCATTTCAGAAAAAATTGAATAACTTACATTAACTTAATTGAAATTTTTTTGGGTAGTACAGGCTACTCGTATGACTTTTTCCTCCAAATTTCAGTATTTTGTATTCTAATAAAAATGAATGAATAAGAAAATTTTGCAAAATTGGTGTTATAATGAATGGTGTTGTATGATGAAAATGTATTCAATTGAGCTAATTTTTTTCACAGTTTGGAAGCTATGGAGAGCGATCCTGACTACAAGGTGGAGCTGGAGGATGAGGAGGATGAAGAGGACGAGGGGGCGGTGTCCACCAAGCGTTCCGGTCGAAGCCTGAGCGTCCCGAGTTGCAGCGTTCCGGAAAACGCCCATAAACGCTCTTTGAGTATGCGTTCTACGAGGCTGAGTGTAAACCCGGATTTTGCCGCCAAGCATAGGCGTTTTCTCAGCAGCGTTTCTGACTCGCTGGCGGACGATTGTGGCAGACGCACCGCACGTTCGCGGGAACGCGGCGAGAATAAGAAACAGGAGTCCGTTCCCAAACGGGAACGTTCCACCAACGGTAAATCGCAAGACAGATCCGGTAAGTCACTAGACAGGTCCGGGAAATCACCTGATGAAATTGTTGAAAAATCAAAAGATAATCCTGAAAAGACCTTGGAAACAAAACCTTCTGATGAAGAACAAAACAAAACAATTGTTATGAAATCAGAGGGTAGTTCTGAAAAAACAATTGAAACAAAAGTTTCTGAAAATGAGTCTAACAAAACAGTTGAGATGGAATCAGAGAGTACTACTTCTGAAAATAAATTTGAAACGATTTCTGGTGAGAATGAGTCTGACAAAAGAATTGTGACGAAATCTGAGGCTACTTCTGAAGAAAATATCATGGAAACTGAACCATCTGGGGGTAAAGTTGACGACAAAAAATCAAGAATTGATAGTTCAGACCAAGTCGTGGTGTCTGAATCGTCTGAAGATAAATCTGACAAGAATTCTGTTTTGGAAGTGGAGGGTAGTAAAGATAAATCTAGTGGTGGGGAGTCTTCTCAAGATGAAAAGTCGATTAAATCACAAGACAGTTCTGTTGAAATAAAGTTGAAGGCAACATTTCAAGATAACTCTGATGAGATTCCGTCTGAACTTTCAACGAAATTGACCGATAGTAGTGTACAGGAGTCGGAAAAGAGTTTTGACAAATCCACAGATAAAACTGTGATAGTATCTTTTCAGGGCGAATTGGATGAACTATTGAATGAATATCGGAACACTCGTAGTGATAAATCAAAGGATAAATCTCGGTCATCGCAGGGAAATAATGACGAAGATGATGATGATGACGATGGTTCTCCCGGTAGTCGTGTAAGAAGTCGTTCCAGACGGAGCGAAACTAGAAAGAGAGCGCGGAGGGGAAGCGATGTTGGAGAAGAGGGAGGGGAGGAGGAACGGAAGGAGAAGGAGTCGCCGGCGAAGAAGAAGCCGAATGTAGAGACCGAATGCAGTGTGGCACCAAAACCGGTAACTATAAAAAATAATTTATTAATTTAGTTGTATGAAATTAATCTGGAAATGCTCTAATTCTAGACTTGCATTCCTTGTCTGGCTCAATATTACACAGTAATATTTTTATTATCCTATGAAAAGAGATGGAATTTACAGACTAATTATAACAGATTACGCCTACAACCTATTCATGATCACTTGAGATGTAATAAACAAACGTTTTGAGTGTGCTTGCGTGTAATAGTAGGTTTTCTTCTATGCGAAACGGTCGGCCGCAGTCGAACAGCTGTAGCTTTTGTCTTGAGCTGTGATGGGCTACAGTGCGACTTGTCTTGTCTCGAAGCCCTTGTCTAGAGCTAAGATTGGCTAAAGTCCGACTTGTCTTGAGCTGTGATTGACTACAGCTGTTCGACTGCGAACGACCGTTCCACATAGAAGAAGACCTACCATTACACGCACACACACGCAAAAATGTTGTTTATTCCGTCTCTAGTGATCATGAATAGGGTATAGTTACAATACTTCTATGGTTCTATTACATATGGAAAGATATATTTTTTCATATATTTTTCTGAATTAATGATTAAATTAATTTTGAAAATAATCAAATAGATGAATAAGAAATTCAAAATAATAGAATAAATAAATTCCCTAGTACTATGGATGAAATTAAGTGCGTTGGTTAAATCTTTATCAATAAACTTATGCCTACGTACTCATGTCACTAATACCTCAGCTAAAAGAGTGGTTTGAATATTGAATGGCCCTTTAGACATAGGCTTCAAGAAGAACGGAATCTTGAATAAGAAAATCTCTTGACGTGATGTTAAGTGTTGGTATGGTTTTCAATAAATCAACTTCAGTTTAAAGTTCTATTACAGATAATATTAATACTATAGTAATATTAAATTTGCCATTTGATTTCTTGTATTAGACTTGACTTGAATTTACATTTGGTGAGGTGTAGATCTATAAAAATATATTGAATAAAAAATTGATATGAAATGAATAAATAGATTAAAATAAAAAATATATAAAATTAGATTATGTTTTCTATCATTACAGATCAACCATTCTATCAATTCTCTTTTTTTAACCAAGAACGTTATAAAACATGCTGATTCAAATAAACTGATAAAAATCATCCCAACTCAATTTAATCCAATTTCTGCATTGAATTTCTTGGCCTGAAGAAATTTTATCTGATGACTTGCCAATTTTCCGTGTAGTTATAGTATTACAAGCCAATTTTTATTTTCTCAACAGTTACTGGGCCAATACAATAATTCTCCACCACTTTCAGAAACAGTTCATGTGGAATTTTATTAATAAATCATTATTCATTGAATAATTGACGAGCCCTGTCTTTATTGGTGACTATATCAACAGTAAAAATCGATAACTATTTGCAGAATGTTATTATTGTACGACTGTACGATAGTCGAAATGAATTATTTACTGGTTTAAGCTTCTGGCTCTGACTATGGAATCAATTTGAATAGTAATGCAAAAATATGCCTGTCTTAATGACTGAGGGTCATTATTTACAATAAATGGCGTGTAATAAGTATTGTCGCAAATTACAGGAGGAATTCTGGTAGTGCAGGTCAATTACTCTAGATTCTTAACTGGTAATCGTTAGAGATAACATCATATTCTAGTATCGATTGGTAAAAGACGTTGATTATTGTGAGAAAGTAGTGTAATTAGATGGTCAAGTTGTCGGTACCCCGGTTGAAAATGACTCCAGCTCGGTCAATATTGGTTCAAAAATTATTGATTTGGTCTCAATCGTAGGAAACATTCTGATCCCCAATTTTAAACTATCAATATTTTTTGAACCAATATTAACCGAGCTGGAGTAATTTCTTATTTTGCCAGAGGGTCTTCTTTGCTTATACAGTCTATACTATGCTAGTGTGAATACACCTTATTCAGGGGAGAATGTCAACTCATGTTATATAGACTCACCTATACGTATGTTGGTATGTCTTTTGTGAGTGAGCCTTATTTTTGTATTAAAATAAGGTACTTCTAAATTATTATGAATTTTGCCCCAAATTGAAACTAGTTGGTTGTTATGCCACTTTATTCTCAACACAATAATGTTATTGTAAGTAGACTTATAATATTGTTATTGGAAGTGGAACAAAAATAATTCGAAACTTTCTTCACTACAGAAGTGGCTCTGTTGAAGCCTTGAAGATTCTGATAATACTACGCTAGTATTCAGTTGGTATAAAAGTCTGTCCAAGCAAAGTAGACATTCTGGCAAGATGGGAAACTGACTCCAGCTCTGTCAATGTCATTTAAAAATTATAAATTTGGCCTCAAATTGTAGATAAGAATGTTTTCTACAATTTGAAACCAATTTTATAATTTTTAGATGAATATTGTCTGAGCTGTAGTCATTTTGCCATCTTGCCAGAATGTCTTCTTCGCTTGGACAGACTATATCTATTGGAAGTATAGATAACAACTAATGAATGATGGATTCAGTTGCCTTGACTCAATATTATTTGTTTGAAGAAGTTGAACTTCATTGTTTAACCAATTTTCTTTTTTATTTTCCACTGGATCTATTTTTGTAAGTGACTACATTTCAATTTTTATTCAACTCAATATGGAATATATATGTTAGTTTGTTTGTCAATGGCTCAACAGCCCATGAAGGGCCTAGGCCTACCTGCTGGTTGCCAGTTTCATATTCACTCCACTATACATTCCGTCCAAGCAAAGAAGACACCCCGGCAAGAATATAATATGTATATTACCAATGTTTGCCTTTTGTCATTTTTCAAATAATTTTTAATATCTTTTTTGTCTTCATCCTACTTGAAGTGTTGATGATAATAAGCTTATAACTTGGTAAATACTAAGGAATTTCACTTTTTGAACAGTACTCAGTTAATTACTCACATAATTTTTAATTATTTCATTTTTTAAAATATCATTATTATAGACTTGAAATTGAGCCTTAGAAGATTGAATTTCCTCCAAACAATTACTCAACAGAGTATTGGTAGGGAAGTATTTGAATTTGTGTATGCTTTCAAGAAATGTATCATTTATGTGATACGATATTATGGTATTTCTCAATTATGAAAAATACAGATGTTGTCAAGACTACTATTTTTACAATGTTAGTTACTATTATGTAGCATAATCAAGCATCAGTCTAGCTCAGGATGATATTTGCCTCAAAACTTTGGTATAGTCTGTACAAACAGAGAAGACGTTCTGGTAAGATGCGAAAATGACTCAATATTGCTTTAAAATTTCTCAAATTTTAGAGCAGAATGTTTTCTGCAATTTGTGATGGTATTTTTCATTTTCGAACCAATATTGACCGAGCTTGAGTCATTTTCCCATCTTACCAGAATGTCTTCTTTGCTCGACCAAACTGTACCAGAGTTTTGAGACAAAACCTCATCCTCAGCTACACTAAAAATTAATTTTAATTTAAAATTAAGAATTGAAAATTAAAAATTGATGCTTGATTAGTTGGAATAAGTACCTTTGAAAGAAGTATTCGTATGGCTTTCAATGGTGTGGAGATTCTTACGGGTAGGTTCCACCTTGCCAATTTTTATTCGGCCAAATAATGGTCACCCATCCAAGAGAAGTCCACAGTGTTCAAGACTTTACTTCACGATCACTAAGAAGCAACCCTCACCGATTGGCCAATACACAATGCAGTAAAGGAACCAACATTGTAAGAATTATCCAAATAAAAATAGTGGTTTCAACAACAACTCTTTCTATATGTGTGCATGTATTTATAATTTACTAATCCATTTATTCATTCATTATCCATAAGTATTATATTGTAATCGATGATTTATTTTAATATATTTTTGTATTCATTATTCACTAATACATTTATTTCATCATTATTCATTATCAAAAAGTACAAAGGACTTTACAACTTTAAAAATTCATATAAATCTTATTAAACAAGGTACAGAGCTGGTTTTGGTGTTCAAACGAAAACACACTGCTAGCATGCTCGGGTTCAGTGAAGGCAGCCATCTTTGACGCTAGCGCTCTTGCGGCGCGATCAGGCACTCGCAAGTCAAAACTTGAACTGTTTTCCTTTTAAAAAACACCAAAACCACCTCTGTAACTTGTTTAATGAGATTTATATGAATTTTCAAAGTTGTAATGTCCTTTTTGAAACACCCTGTATTATATTATAATTGATGATTTATTTTAATATTTTTCTCGTTTTTGCTGCTTAGATCAAGGAAGGCAAAGACATGTTCTGCTGGAAGTGTCATCGTGATGGGACTGCGGTGGTGGTGTGTAAAATTTGTCCGCGCATTTTTCATCTGCGCTGTCTACTACTGGACGAAACTCCGCCAGCTGATTGGGTGTGTCCCGAATGTAGTACCACGCTGTACGCCGAAAATACTGAGACGAGGTGAGTATTGGCCAAGTATGTATCTAGTATTTTTTATTTATCTATGAGAGGCATCGTAGCTCCCTTTAATAGACGCAGGCCCAGTCCTAATAAAATGGAACTTTGCACTGTAGGTACAGTTGGGCCAGAATTTCTTGGCACCTGACAGCTGAGAGTTATTAACTTCATTAAAAAAAATGACTGCTGCTCTAATACACTGTCTAATCCTAATGTGACATTAGTTATAGAGACTGTATAATCTGATTATACAGTCTCTATAACATTAGTTGCCTAATGTTTTAAGAACGGTTCCTGCACTATGCCCCTCAGCTTGGTCAGCTGGTTCTGGCTGATGCCAAATAATTTTGCCCCAACTGCACAATCATACGATTAGCATTAGCAACCCATACGACGATAGCATTGAGCACAGTTATAGTCTGTCCAAGCAAAGAATACATACTGGCAAGATGGTGAAATGACTCCAACTCGATCAATATTGGTTCAAAAAATTTTTCAATTCGGTTTTAAATTGTAGATCAAAATATTTCCTACAATTTGAGAACCAATTTGAAATTTTTGAACAATTTCGACCAAGCTGGAGTCATTTTCCCATCTTGTCAGAATGTCTTCTTTGCTTGAATAGATTAGGCCTATAAAAATGATACATTTTGACTTCTAAGCATAATTCTCATGTAATATTATAATTAAACTTCTCCTAAAATTCCTAATTAATTGAAATTCCTTTTGTGTTTCTGTAGTGAGTTGTGTTAGAAATCAGGTTAAAAGATTGGAAATAGACAATTGTCTATCCACATGTCTTGAGATAGCTATGATTCGTAGCAAGTAAAATATGAGAACGCACATAAGAAACGGATCCGATGAAACAACTGATTAAAAACTAATTTCAGTGCTTTTAAATTGACCGATTTCCTACGCTATACAGTTGCCAATCCTAAATCGATGGCCTTATATTGAAGGTAGATATGCAGGCATACATAGTGAAAGAAAGATCAGGCCTTAGTATTTATAACACAGTTTTGATTCAAATATAGTCCAAATGTTTAGATTAAGTCCAATTTTTTGAAGGGGTTTCACTCCATGAAATTATTTGGAAGTAATTAATGATCAATTTTGAATTTGAACTTAATAAAATTAGTATTCAGGGTATCAATTATTAGTATTTGTAGGAAATTTTTAAACTTTTAGTCCAATTTATAGTCGGTATACAGTGTGAAGCGCTCCTTAGCATTTATTAGATATGATATTTTTCCGCCCTGCCATACTTTGCCAAATTTTGGGATAAAATAAGATATGAATATATTTAACACAACATATCATACAATAAACAGTAGCTTACATCACACTGTATTATAATTTTGTGTAGGTGACGCCAAAAAGTCTGTTAGTTTTGTCTCTTGTATGTGGTGTAACCTTTTAACAGCTGATTTATAGTCTGTCCAAGCAAAGAAGACCCTCTGGAAAGATGAAAAAATGACTCCAGCTCGCTCAATATTGGTTCAAAAATTATTGATTTGGTCTCAATCGTAGGGAATTTTCTGATCTACAATTTGTCATTTTCTCATCTTGCCAGGGTGTCTTCTTTGCTGAGACAGACTATTATCTACTATCTGTTTTGATTTCAAAAACATCATCCATGCATATCTAAATGACAACTCTAATTGACAACATCAGCTGTTGGAGCGCAAAAGGAGCAGACGAAACTGCCTTACTTTTTGTTGTCAGCTATCCTAGCTTTAGGCTTGTACGTCCCGAATTCCTGGAGGGTAATGAAAAGAAATTATTACTGGATTTTATTGATTTTAGAACTTTATTTTTATTGCAAATAATATATGCATGTTATAAACTGTATTCCAATTTTTAAGTTTATTGATGAAGGTTTTTCTATTGATTCATTGTATTTTTACACAATTTTTTATTGATGGAAGAATTATTAGGTATTGCAGTATACACCAACTGCACATAATTATAATTTTTTTTTATTATTGTTGAACTCATAATTGAATTAATTTTCAGGTCTACTGCCATGAAATCATTGACATTGGATCAACTCTGCAATCTTTTGAAATTCACTCTAGCTAGGATGAACTCTTATCCCGGGGTAAGTTTCAAAATATTCACAATTAGTTTCTATCTCGATTTGTTTTCGATTTACTGATACTGTACTGTTTTGTGTATCGGTTATTCATTTATAAATGTTACAGAATATTAGACCAAACACATTTAATATAATTTATTATCGACGCTTGAAAATCCATCAGAAAATTGAACCGAACACGTTTTTAATAATTTACGATATTTGTTATCCATTTGCCAAGAAGTAAATAAGTGAAAGTGAAAGTTCATTCGTAACCTAAGCATTAGACTCTGTACTATTGTGCAATTTATAAGCTTACATAATCCTGTAGATGGCTCCTTCAAGTCGGTGCCATTTACGTATGCTATAGTACGTCCAAGCAAAGAAGACATTCTGGCAAGATGGGAAAACGACTGAAGAATTATGAATTTGGTATTAATTGTAGAAAAGAATGTTTGTGTAGAAAACGCTCTTCTAAAATACCAAATGTATAATTTTTGCACAAATATTGACCGAGCTGGAGTCATTTCCCCATCTTGCCAGAATGTCTTTTTTTCTTGTACAGAGTTTAAAAATGTGACTTGTTAGTTAAAATGACGTAATACTTCAGCCAAAACAATTAATCGTGGTAATAAAAATAGAATGTACTCTCAAATTACTAAATTTTATTCGTTAAAAGGTCTAAAATATTATTACTAATATATTATCTTATAGTTAAATGAGAAAATAAGGAATTGATCTCTGGTCCTCAACAAAACGCGTGTTTGAGATTATTTATGGACTAATGATTATTATTTTCTATTAAGGAACACAAGATTGCCGGTATCAAACCTGACACTGTGTCTTCAATAACAATTCTTCAATTATTTGTAAAGATGTCCTAAAAACAGTCTTCTAATCTTTCAATCTTCTAATATCAACATTGATAATTGAACAAAAATAATTTTTCACTATCAGTAGTTGCAAGCTTTTTCATTACTCACGACAAAATGAACCAATGTTGTTCCAAGTCATTAAAATCCATTTCTTATTTATAACGAGAAGAAACGATCTTCAAAAATACGCTATTACTATTCATAAAGTTTTAAATATCAAAGTTATTTTGTAGTTCAAGAATGGTTATTGTGATTTGAAGTAGGTCAATCTTCCATTAAAAGCCTCCTATAGACTTACTGGTCCAAGCAAAGAAGACATTCTGGCAAGATGAGATATTGATTCCAGCTTGATAAATATTAGTTGAAAATAATACATTCAGCCTCAAACTGTAGGAAATATTCTGATCTAGAATTTGAGACCAAATTTATAATTTTTGAACCGAGCTGGAGTCATTTTACCATCTTGCCAGAATGTCTTCTTCACTTGGACAGACTATACAATAGGGGTAATGAAAGTAACAATACGCTCATCAAATTTTTATATGAGCAATAGATTTTTTTATTCAATTTTGAAACAAACATTGCTTGACAGTGTTCTTTCAAGTAGAATGTTTCTTGATAATTTCTCAACTTGTCTCCATTAGAGTACGAATAACTTGAGAATATTATTATTATTTGTAAACAATATCATCATAAATATTGACACAAATCAAACATTATCTCATAAATTTTAAGTGATGGTGCTTTAACTTTCCAAATAGAACGATCTAGTTCAGGCCTTGAAAGAACGGAAATGATTTAATTGACAATATGCAATGAAATGCAGCAGTTTTATGAATTTGAAACAATTTAATCATGGTCATTATGGACATTAAAAATGAACTCATATTATTATATTGTGGCTGTTCAAAGTAGGTCAATAGAGGTCATACAAACCTTGAAACTGGGATAGCTCAAATTCTCAAAGTTTTGATTGTTATAATTCTATTGGTTTTGAAACAAATTTAAGATAGAATTGAGCATCTAAAGATGTTTAGAAATTGAAATTAGTTCAATAGTGGTCATTAAATCAAGTTTTTTCACAACACTAACAGGTTGATCAATAACTTGATCAATTCTAGTACATTAATAACATGAGCTTCATGAAACACTTAATAATTTCTTAAATTGAAGTAATGGTTAATTTCAAGTTCATGCTTGCACGCCTCTTAGATGTTATCAAGTAATTTCATCAATTTTTGAGCACTTCAACCTTCAAACCTTCTTGAATTAATAATTTTTTTCTAATCTTTCATATGCATAGTCTATGCCTGCAAGTTATCTATTTATTTATTTATCTATATTTTTTATTATTAGAAAAGTGCAATTCAACAATTATTTGAGGTAATTGTTCTTCTCAGTCTCTCATAGAATGAATATAAAAAATATATGTAAAGAATGAATTAATGTACAGGTCCTCAAATCTTATCCAGAGATTTGAAGAGTTTTGGAGCAAATTCTTTTTATTTTTACTCTAGCTTACTCGAAGAAATTTCTCTCAACCTTTTACATTATAGATGCAGTTTTCTGGTTTTAATTCAGTAATCCGATCATTTATCAAACCAATCGTAAATAATTTATAATTTTCTAAAATTCATTCTTGAACTCAACATAATTTATGGAATATTTAGAAACAAATTTCAATCAAATCTACATGGATCTGCAGACTACTAAAAATATGCCCAACAGAACTAAAAATCAGTACGGTAGGAAATCTCAAATTGTACATAATTGTATTCATAATCATTGAATATTTAGAGTAATTTCAAATCAAATATGGATGAATAGTTCTGCAGACTACTAATATGGTCAACAGAACTAAAAAGCAGTAGGAAATCTTAAATTTTACATAATTTATTGTATATTTAAAGTAATTTCAGATCAATTCAGTTTGAAGTAGTCCAACCAACAGAGGTCACGAAAACAAGTTCACCAATTCCTATTTCAATACAGTAATTTTTTAGTTTTGAGATACAGTAACGCGATATGGTCAGCAATTAGTTGATAGTACTGTGCTACATTTAGAATGTAAGAAATGAAGTGCGGAGGGAAGGAGGAGGAGGAAACGAAAGAGGTGGGAGGAGGGAGGAAGGGAATGATAAAAAGAAGGCTGAAAGAAACTAGTCGATGAAATGACGAAGACTGTTTTTGCGGCGTTGCCAGATTGTGCGCGAGGCAACGTTTTAGAACCGTGTTGCAATTTTATTACAGCGGGCTGCGGGTTGCGAGGATATCTCAGTGAGAGAGAGAGAGTGAGTGTGTGAGAGAGAGAAATTGTCAAATTGAAGCCAGTCAAGCATTGCGCGTGAGATGAAGTGAGAGAGTGGTAGGTTCTCTCAATGAGATGAAGAAGGAGAAAGCTAGTCCAGTCAAGCATTTCTTGTGGGAGAGGGTGATAGATTTGCTAAACGAGAAAAAGAGAGAAAAAAATTAGAAAGCTTTGCTTGGAATTGAGAGAGTGGGTAGCTGTGCTCTCAGTATGGTAACTACAGGATAGATAGGCTACTCCGCCAAGGACTTTCCATCTCAATAGGTCGTTGTTCTGATGAATGTCACAAAGTATAGTCTGTCCAAGCAAAGAAGACATTCTGGCAAGGCAGGAAAATGACTCAAGATCGGCCAATATTGGTTCAAAAATAATAAATTTAGTCTCAAATTGTAGGAAACATTCTAATCTCCACTTTGAGACCAAATTTATCATTTTTGAACCAATATTGAATCATTTCTGGAATCATTTTCCCATCTTGCCAGAATATCTTCTTTGCTTGAACAGACTATAACTGTGAATAAATAGTCACTTTTCAGCTGAATTGAAATTTAATAATTCTGATTCCATTCAGTATTGGATCAACAATGTTGATCAGGCTTGAATATTGTGGTAAAGTATTGGAGAATAAACTGATAACTTTTTGAATGTTGTTTACAATGAAGATAAATTTGTAATAGAAAAAGGCTTGACATTGATCCACAATATTAATGTATTTATTTTATAGTTCTCTTGAAAGTTTGGTACATGTAGAGAAAGTACAGTTTTTTGATAGCTGACTGAATTTTGTTAATTTAAAAAATTTGTATTGCTATTGGTAAACTCTTTACTTTGATAAAATGAAATATTATTACAGATGCTATTGATTAAAAAAATATCAATATCAGTTTTAAACAAGTTAAAGCTCAAGCAGAAGCTATTCTTGAAAAATACACAATGAAGTGATAAAAATAATATTTTTAAAGTTTAAAAGGGTTGAAAAATAAATGAAAATCAAACACCCTTTTAAAAAACTTTAAAATTATTAAAACACAGACATGTTTCGGCACATTAGGCCATTTTCAATTATTTTAAATAGCCCTAAGTTTTAAAGCTCAGTTTTTAAAAGGGTATTTGATTTTATTCTTATCTATCAATTTTGAAATAGCCCTAAGTGTGAAGTTTAATTTTTGAAGTGATAAATAATACAAAAATATAAGGTATAATTTGAATAAAAATGATAATGACTATTGATTACTTCATCCTCTTACGTATTTATTCAAAGGCCACTTCAATTTCCTAATCTCAGAAATGTCAAATTTTTTCAATTAATTTCAAAATTCAAATTTTGATGAGTATTTTGAATGGAGCAAATTTAAATTTCATTTAATTACTGCCCAATTGAGATATTCTATCAATTTCTTTGGCATTTGTGTCATTGTAAAATTCTACATTTTTATTGGTTTTTGATAGTTGTAGCACAATTCAATAGTGATATTTACAAATATCTTGTACATCTGCATTACCTTTTTCTTCATTCCTATATCAACTCAATCAAAAATGAAAGAGGCAAAATAAAAGATTTTCGAAAAATAAAAGAAGCATCTCTAAATAATGTTACCGCTAAACCTACGAAGGTTTTCCAGCAGATACCTATTGTATAAATACTCAATTTGTAATGAAGTTGCAAACTACAAATACCAATTATAATTTTAATCAATTAAAAATCCAAGTACCCTTTTATAAATACAATACAATGAATAAGATGGTATGCTTACTATAAAATTTAACTAAGTTAGGGAAGAAATGTATTTAAAAAAATCAAACTGAACTGCCCATTTCACAAAGCAACAAGTCTTGTTATTAGCCATGGTTACTGACTAGTACTTGTGATACCAAGATGTTAACTACAGACATTTCACAAAGGAAATTAGCTACAAGTTTACAATTATACGCTTGTAAAATTTTTAAAAATTCACTTGTTATCACAAGTCCACAAATGTGCGTTTGTGAAACGCCTGTAATCTGCTGGACTAGTAAATTTGTTATTAATCACGGTTAGTAACAAGACTTGTTACTTTGTGAAATAGGGCCCTGGTAATCTGGAGAGGAGAAAAGGGAAACTTGAGGTTTTGCAATGTTAGTGTCGGAATGGGGATAATGTTTAGTTGGATATAGCAAGAAAGAAGAAAATCTTAAATTTAAGCTTTTTATTTTTCTCGTCTGAATGTTTATCAATACAGAGACTACATATACTCAGATTATACAGTGTGTTTCAGGAGGAATGTGCAATACTTCTCAGGCTGATTCCTCACACCAAGTAGACAAAAAAGTTCCAGGACAGACAAAATCAGCTAATTTTACATAGGAATTGACTATTTTAGAATCTGAGTGAAGCTTCTAAAAAATTAGAAAAATTAAAATATTTTGAAAAATCTCAATTTTCCGCCATTGTTATCTCGGTAACAAAGCGTTTTAGGGGGTTGGTCCCATGGAACTTTTTTGTCTACTTGGTGTGAGGAATCAGCCTGAGAAGTATTGCACATTCCTCCTGAAACACACTGTATAATCTGAGTATATGTAGTCTAACTTCAATGATTAGTTAAACCAGGCTTTCATTACTACAAGTCGTGGGCGCATGTTGGGCGCAAGATGCAATAGAAACATGTAGTTGTATAGAGAAACGCAAATAAAAATCAGCTGACCAGTGTGCGTTGCTCTATACAACTCGGTGTTTCTATTACATCTTGAGCAAGGCGCTCACAAAAACAGACGGACGGAGGAAATTTATCTCCCTGGTTAATAAATGTTGGAATGCACACAGACGTCCTTCTGTTCGTTTGTGCATTGCAGCATTTTTTAACCAGGGAGTCAAATTTCCCACATCCGTCTGTTGCAGTGTATGCTTTGCTTTAGGCACAAATTATGCGACTCTTGTGGTAATACAAATCTATAAATTGATGATCAAAGTTTTCAATCTTTGAGTGAAAAATTTGTGAGTAGTGATTGTGCACAATGGCAAACATAACCTTCATTTATATTAATCAAAATTTGGAAAAATACGTTTGGATTTAATTGTCTGTGTTTTGATCCCATCACAAGTATACTGTATTCTATCAAATAAATGAATATAATGCAATAAAGAAGTCATTCTATTCTAAATAAATAATTATAATATTTAGGTGAGTGAAAAACAAAGGTTGTCAGATCCACCTAAATTATGGATAAGTTCCACAACATCTCTAATTTAAATAATTATACCTTCATTGGATAATTTGTATTGTACTTTTCAGAACCACCATCCGCTAGGTACTGATTTTATAAAAGTTTTTCTTTTTTCTAGTCGGAATGGTTCTTAAAGCCGGTGGATACGAGTACTTTCAAAGACTACCGCGACTTCGTTGTCAATCCAATGGACCTCAGTCATCTGGAGAAGAACATCAAGCAGAAGGTGGGTAGACAAGGCTGGAATTAATTTTGTGAAATATTTTCTGAATAGGAATCATCTTTCAAGCGGTATAGTCTGTCCAAGCAAAGAAGGAATTCTGACAAGATGGAAAAATGACTCCAGCTCGATCAATGTTGGTTCAAAAATTATGAATAATTTGATCTCAAATTTTCGATCAGAATGTTTCCTACAATTTAAAACCAATATTGACCGAGCTGGAGTAATTTCCTCATCTTGCCAGAATGTCTTCTTTGCTTGAACTGATTATAGTCAGTACTAAGTAGATTTTTGGTAGTACATTGTACATTCATGAGGGAAATTACCAGTAAAAATGAAGCAGTAAAAGCTGTCAATGGCTCAACATCCCTATGACCCTATGAAGGGCCTAGGCCAACCAGCTGGTTGCCAGTTTAATATCCACTACACTACACAGTCCGTCCTAGCAAAGAAGACACCCCGGCAACACGGGAAAACGACTCCAGCCCGGCCAATACCGGGCCAAAAGCCATAAATTCTCAAACAGAACCCACAGACCCCGAACCAACACCGACCGAGATGAAGCCAACAGTTCGGTTCCCTTCCCTCCTTCTCTTGAGCGTGCTGTACAGGGGGACACTACTGTCGGCCAGTTGAATATCTATAGCCAATTACAGCCTTGTCTTGTAATTGAGACAAACAACAACAGCTGTGATTGGCTACATATATTCAACTAGCCGACAGTAGTTTCCCCCTGTACAGCACGCTTTAGAGAAGGAAGGAAGGGAACCGACTACAATTATTGTCGGTTTCAAATAAATATTGATATATTGACATTCTTGCGTGTTTTTTCATTATGTATAAATATCATATCATCGCACATGAAACAGTGTCTTCCGTATTGCACTAGTTGAACGAAATTAATATTCTATTTATTTATTTATGACGTGTTTTTTGTAAATGGGGTCGCTGTACCAACATAGCTGTACAAACGATTTCTTGAATAAATAAATATTCTATTTTTGTTTTAAGGTGTATGGCAGCACGTATGCGTTTTACGCCGACGCACAATGGCTGCAGCATAATTCGGTCGTTTACAATTCGCACCAGTCGAAAATGACCAACATTGCCAAAGTGCTGGTCAGAATTTGCAAACAGGAACTGGATGAGATCGAGACTTGTCCCGAATGCTACCTTAATGCGCACACTAGAAAGGTTTGACACAAGATTTATTTATTCATTCATTTATCCATTCATTTATTCATTCATTATCATTTGTTTATTTATTGAAGTGATACAATAAATCGTATGAAAAAAGGGATTTATTGGTTTTCAAGTCTACGCTCACGTTTTATAGTCTGTTTAAGCAAAGAAGACCCCCTGGCAAGATGAGAAAATGACTCCAGCTCGGTCAATATTGGTTCAAAAATTATTGATTTGGTCTCAAATTGTATATCAGAATGTTTCCTACAACTGAGACCAGATCAATAATTTTTGAACCAATATTGATCGAGCTGGAGTCATTTTCTCATCAAGCCAGAGAGCCTTCTTTGCTTTGAGGGACCCTCAAATTTTTATTTATCTATTCATTTTACAGAAACATGTAAACTTAATGGTTAAAAACACAGACTATTGTCAAAACGTCTTTATACCAAATTTCGATTAATAAGTTCGAAACTAGGTTATATTTTTTCACAGCACTTCAATCAAGGATTTATAGTCCAGGAGAAATACCGTAGTACAAAAATTTTGAATTTAGAGCAACAGGATATTCCAAATTTACCAAATTTTTCACACAATTTCTTATGAAAAATTAAAAAAACTTGAAAAATTTTGAGCCACAATAAAAACACTAACTTAATGACTCGTTGCTATGACAATAATGACGAATAACCAGCTGATATTGCTGATCTGAGCTGAACTCAGATAACCACCTGACATTTTCCTTAAACATTTTATGAATGTTATAACGTTATTTTGTTTACATCCACTATATGGATTATAGGTTTTCGCTTTGAACTGATGATAATATTAGGCTATTATTTTGTTTACAACATGAGTACCGTGGGTTGTTACTGGTGCGATAATCGTTGATCATGAAAGATGATCGTTCCTTCTATTCCCGGTGGTTCGGAACCCATCTAAAGCAGTAGGTCCATTCATCTCTCATCATCATCCTTCCCATTACCCACGCACAGGCCCAAGAACCCATGAGGGCATCACCCTAAAAAAAAAAGAGTTGTGATTGGCCACAGCTGATCGACTGCAACGATCATCGTTCATGATAAAAGATCATCGCACCAGTAATAACACACCATAACCCATGAGAATGCAGATACGCTTCAGAAATCTAAATTTTTATAGCAACCTTGAAATTTTTTAAATTTTAATTAAATGGTTATTTGAGCATTCGTCAAAATTCAGGGTTCTTCAAGTTTGAATGTGCTAGAAAAACCGGGCATTTGTCGTTTCAAGGGGACGCCCAATTGTTTCTATACGAGTATTGTTCATTGTGAACAATCATTGTGAAGGCTCATTCTTCATTCCTCCATTTTATGAGTGATTTATAAATAAATATATTTTTTATTTAAGGATTCGTGGTTCATCGAGGCTTGCAAACGTCCCCACACACTGGTCTGGGCCAAGCTGAAAGGATTTCCGTTCTGGCCGGCCAAAGCTATGAAAACCAACGCTGAACATAATGTTGATATACGCTTTTTCGGCGCGCATGACAGGTAACTCACGCCTCGTTGAAAACTCATTCTTAGGCGGGTATTACACGATAATAGTTCTATGATCATATCTGATCATATGGAAGGAGATAAAAATAGGATTTCGTATTTTCATCTCTTTCCATATGATCAACTATGATCATAGAACTATTATCGTGTAATACCCCCCTTAATCCAAGAATGTTATATTCTGTCCAACCAAAGAATACATTCTGGCAAGACGGAAAATATCTAATATTTAAAATTACGATATTCACTTCATAAAAATTATAAATTTATGATCAGATACGATTTGAAACCAAATTTATGATTTTCAACCAATATTTGCCGAGCTGAAGTCATTTTCCCATCTTGCCTGAATGTCTTCTTTGCTTGGACAGACTATAATACGTTTCGATGAAAACTTATTCTTAATCCAAAAATTTTACTTGTTGAGTAGTTGTGATTGTGATACTGTATGTATTATTTGTACGATTACAATAATTATTGTACTCTCCATAATTATTATCATTATTTTTTGGCATTATTCCTGTGACTTCGGCACTAATTCCTTTCTATCATGTTATGGTATGCTTTACTTACACCCTGTATTGGTATGTAACTTTTACATGTAAGGTGGTATTTTAGGGTAAATTTGAAAATATATCAAATAAAATTGTATTATAATGTAAAAAGTGCTATAAATAATGCTAGGGAATCCAACTCGAATAATAGAATGTGGGATGTATTATAAGTTTATTAAAAGATTAGTACTATAATCTGTTAAAACAAAAAGACATTCTGGCAAGATGGAAAAATGACTCAAGCTCAGTCAATATTTGTTCAGAAATTGAAAAATTTTTGTTTTGTTTCTGATTTTATGAGGGTGAAGCCCACATGAGCTCATAGGCTTGTGCGTGGGTAATGCATGGATGATAGATGACGACTACTTCTTAGGTAGTCGGGACCGACGGTGAGGTAATAATACTGATAAAATATCTCCTCCGAAAAATTGGGGTGGCCGTGTTTTTGTGATTGTGCTGTGGTCAAAGAATTTTGCTATGATATTGACCCTACGAACTCTGCTACGAACCAGCGTCCACCTGGTTATCAGACCGGCGCTTGATCACTCTTCCAACGAGCCGCCCAATTGGTCTCAAATTAGATAAAACATTCTATTCTACAATTTGAAACTGAATTTATAATTCTCGAACCAATATTGACCAAGCCGGAGTTATTTTCCCATCTTGCCAGAATTTCTTCTTTGCATGGAAAGACTATACTAAAAAACTTACCCATTAATTGGAAATGTTTCATGGTATCATTGTAGGGCACATTCTGGACCTATTTATTTATTTTATTTTATTGCGGATGATGCCCACATAAGCATTATAGCTTGTGCGTGGGTAATGGATATTCAGTGCGAAGGTGATTGATGAGGTGAAAAACAGCCATGCCACTGGGATTCGAACCCAGACCTGCGGCAGTGCTAGCGGACTGAAGGTTGTGACGCCCTAGCCCACTGCGCCAACCAGGCCGGCAATTCAAGACCAAATTGACCATTTTTAACCAATATTGATGGATCTGGAGTCATTATGCTATCTTGCCAGAATGTCTCCTTTGCTTGGACAGACTATACCCACAGGCTAATACTAAATGAATTGAATTTTGATTTGCAGGGCGTGGATTCAACTCAAAGACGTCCTTTTGTTTAGCAAACTTAACCCTGGTAATGGAAAGAGCCAAGGCAAAAGATTCGACGACAGTATGGTAGTAAGTTGAACATTTTTCACAACGTTTTATTTAACTTGTTTCGAGTCTTGTCTGTCCGGAAAGTACAATTTTTTTAACGCGATTTTCACACAATTCCCGACAAGCTATGGTCTATATTTTTTCTAGGAACAACTCAAGAAATTGAGTGACAAATTCAAATTTTTTATTTAAACAAAATACAAGACAATGTACATAAAAATAAAATAAAATATGAATAAGCTTCCCACTAGGATGACAGGTCTACAGGTCCGTGTGCGGAAAGGAGTCGCATAGCAAACGAGAGTTAATTTCTTAATATTATGTATCAAAATATAACAATACAGAGAAAATCAAGTTATGAAGTAAGTTAATTATAAAATTGAAATTTTTTTCAAGATGAGTTTTAGATTCATCAAGTCTATTTCAATGAAACCAATTTATTGATCTGACAACAATCAGGGGTTATTATGAAATGGTAGGTATTATACGGAAAAATTAACGGCAGATGAACAATTTTATATGTTTGAGCAGTTATTATCATACTATGAACATTTTGTAGAGGGTGTATTTGATGTTCAGCAAGTCAGGTTAATATTAATTGGATTAAAATAATTTTGAATTCAAAAAATGAACTATAAAAAGTAGTTGAAGCAGGAAATTAAAAATAAAGACGGGTTTGAATAATTTATTTTTATCCAGAACAATAACAATTATTCATATTTAGAATTATTGATTCTGGTTTCTGACATGTTCTATATTTTTTCTAGGAAATAAGGCAACATCTCAAGAAATTGAGAGACAGGTTTGGAGAATTTGTCTATCCGCCGTTCAAACAACCATACGATGAAAATAAGCAAGAGGAGCAGTTGGAAGCCATGCTACCTGGGGTTGGTTTTTTTTAAATTGTCAACTTTTAAACTTCTTAAATTAACAAACTCGAACTGCATCAATCATTGATTTGAAATGCCAATATTGAAAGAAAAGTATTACAAATATTGGTATAGTCTGTCCTAGCAAAGCAGACAATCTGGCAAGATGGAAAAATGACTCCAGCACGGTGAATATTGGTTCAAAAATTATAAAATTGGTTCCAAATTGTGATCCACAAATTGAGATCAAATTTATAATTTTTGAAACAATATTGACCGAGCTGGAGTCATTTTCCCATCTTGCTGGAATGTCTTCTTTGCTTGGACAGACTATAGCCGGGTAACTTTTTCAATGTGGCTCCGTTGAATATTTGTGAATAGAATGCCTAATTTCATTGTTGAAGAATTCAAGCTCCAAATATTTCAAATAACATTTATTATTATCGAATAATAGAATTACGGATTAATCTTGGTGCATTGTTGATGTTCCTCAAGACCTTGTTTTGACAACGTTGAATTATGTCTACGTTGCTCTTGCGGGCAAAACCCCACAGTTGAATTATTCCATACATCCAAATGGGTTTTAGGATTTTCTTTTACAATTTAAAACTCAATAGAAGAATAACTTGCGAGCTTAACTCTATATCTTTATTATGACTAATTGGTATTGTGTATTATTCAATTTATTCTTTATTCTTTCTTTACAATTGCGACTTGGTTTCCAAGTATTTTAAGCAAAGGATGAATGAGTGATGATGAATGATGATGATGGAGGTTTAAGCTGTAGGTTATTATGTCTATCCACAATGTCCACTTACACTACGCTCACAAATTTCAACTCACAAGAATAAAAAACCATGTTTTATCAATTTAAAATTTGAAAGGTTGGTAAATGATTCAAAACAGCATCGAAAGTATTTAATAGTACATTACGCCACAAGCCTTGAAGTGAACGTTTACGGTATGAGGATAGTTTCCCGGGCGAGGCTTGCCGAGCCTGGGAATAATTCCGAATACCGTAAACAAACTTCCTAGGCGAGTTTGCGTATATTTCTTTTCGCCTCACTTCAGATAAGCATTATCAATTAAATTTCATTTAATCAATACTTCACGATTAACAATTCAATCTGAATGAGGTTATAGCGATTGCTGATTCAAACTGATAACTGAATAGGTTAAAAAGGTGCACTGTCACCCGATCTAGCGGACGGCTTGATAACTACTACGTTAATCCTGTCAGCTGCTGTTGTCCACGCGCGGAAAGAAAGTCCTCGCATGGAAAGGAAGTCTTACCACTCGAGGACAACAGCTGACTGTTTGCGTATGTAAATGACGACTTTCAAGTCTACATAGGGACCGGTAAGCAGCTTCTTTCTGTGAAGTGTGGCGAAAAATGATTTTAAATTATCAATTCTCACTTACAATTTTAAAGCCAAAAATAGTTAACAAACTTTAATATGTTACAAACTTCCATGTCGATATTGTATCAGTTTCAATTTTTTAGGTCTTCGCCGCAGCCAATAGACCGGGGAATTCTTGATAATCTGAAATTTGAAATTTATTTATTTCCCAAATAGACTTAATTATACATTTTACATTGTGTACAAAAATAAAGATAAAATACAAAATACAGTAGTAAAACTTGTATAGAACTTATAAAAGAAACTATACTATTACATAATTGTGTATTTTTGTATTATATAATTATAAGAAGTATAGTAATACTATATAAACTTCAAATCTAATAGTCAAATCTTGATAATCTAACTTCGCAAATGTTGTATGGTCCTCTGAGACCATGGTCCTCAATACCAATTATACATGAGACCATGTATGGTCTGTGTATTCAGAGACTGTATAATATGGTTTTTCGCTACACTTCACGGAAATAAGCTGCTTACCAGTCCCTACGTAGACTAGGAAGTCGTCATTTACATACATAATCAATCAGCTGTTGTCCTCGAGCGGAAAGAAGTCCTTTCCATACAAGGACCACCTCTTTCCAAGCGTGGACAGCTGACGCCATCTAGCGAGAGAAAATGCAACTACAATGGACCATCACTTTCTTTGAAACTGCCAGAAATTTGTCAAAAACAAGAAACTTTGTATTGCTATTGTACAATTTAGGATGATCGTACAAAAACTATCATGAGCTCATACATTTCTGGACTAAGAAAATCGAGTATTCTGATAGTTATTAAGTAATATCCATTTGATTAAATAAAAAAAATTGTGATGCAAACTTTCAATACTTAGCAGTTCAGCTTACTCCAGATTCAGCTCAGCCGAAGCTAGTATAGTAAGTTATCTGGTCTTCTGTTCTTAGATTTCATTAATCCTATTTGTTTTGTTCATTCATGAAATTAGATTGATAATATTTATTTGAAGTGTAGCGAAAAAAATTATACACAACTCGCCCAGGAAGTTTTCTACGGTATTCGGAATTATTCCCAGGCTCGGCAAGCCTCGCCCAGGAAACTATCCTCATACCGTAAACTTTTCCTTCCCAGGCTTGTGGCGTAATGTACTATTACAATCACTTTCTAACTCCGAGACAATAATTTATTGATGTTAATGTATCCATGTATGTTTTTCTGTCAATGGCTCAAAAGCCCATGAAGGGCCAACCAGTTGGTTGCCAGTTTCATATTCACTCCACTATACAGCAGAGGTGAATAATCATCAACCAGGTTAGAGGTAACGGAGCTATAGGATAGAATATTATTAGCTATAGGATAGAGGTAACGTGTGGTTAGCACGTTGATCTCATGTATATTTTAGTATTGAATAATATTGTGGATAGCTAAATAATCCAACCTTGCTTTGCTTGCTTAGCTTTGCTGATTTATGTGTTTAGTTCTGTATTTTTTAAAACATTCAAATTTCCGTGGATCATTTCAAGAAATACCTCAATTTCCCATCGAGGATAATAATTATTGAGGCTATTTTGCCGGTGGAACATCCTTATAGGACTCCCCACCAAACATGGCATACGATAATAATAATTTATTTTTAGAAAAATATTGTCGAATTCACTGTATTTTTATGATAAAATATTATTTTTTTACAGTACAAAGCTGCCAGTCGGAGGTACGGGAAGCTTTTGGGTCCTTATAGAAATTTCAATTCACCAGCATCAAACTTATTTCAAGAGGTAAATAATTGATGAAACACTTTGACTTGAGGCTTTATTGAGGCTAATATTGTCTTTCTTATCTTACAAATACTGTTGTACGAGTAATAACAATATTTACCGTATTGCTACGAATTTCGATTGTGGTGTGTATTCGATTCTTTTTTAATAGATTTTTAAACATCATGCAATTTTAATGATTAACCAGTAACTGTGAAGAGTATTTCATGGATTAAATTATTTCAGTTTAAACTGTTATCAATACTTAAATACCGTATGCAATCTAGCTAAAGTTATCTTATAACTGAATTCCAATGGATTTCAACATCGGAATAAACACTACCGGTTAATGATATAGTCCAAGAAAAGAAGACATTCTGGCAAAATGGGCAAATGTCTCCAGCTCGGTCAATATTAGTTTAAAAATTATTAATTTGGTCTCAAATTGTATGAAACATCTTTATCCACTATTTAAGACCAAATTTATAATTTTTTAATCAATATTGACTGAGCGGGAGTCATTTTCCCATCTTGCCAGAATGTCTTCTTTGCTTGGACAGACCGTAATGTTGTCTTACAACTAACTTTCAATGGTTCGATGTTGATTACCTGTGCATTCAATTGATAAGGTTTATCATGATCCAATTCAATTGATAAGGATCTGTGATATTAACTACTTTGATTTGAGGCTTTATTTGAAAAATGAACAAAATTCTTGAATTTATTTTTATTTTTGCCTGTAGTTTGAAACGAAAACCTCCATCAGCTTTTGTTTTTGTATTGTGTTTGATTAGATGAAATATTGCCAGATAAGACAAGTAGAATAAATGTGATAAGGTTATCTTTGAACCCTTGGTAATCTTCCAAACATTCAACGAACACAATTATCTCATCAAAAACTCAGGCTACAAAAGTATTACCAGCATTGATTTTGAATATTTTGCCCTTATTTACTTTCTTGAGTATTTTTTAAAAATGAACTCTATTTGGAAGGTAGAAAACTTTTGTACTTTTATAAATCAATATATTGCTTGTTATTACATATTTTCATTGTTATCTACTTAACAACAAATGAATTAATTCCACAGCAATCATTTTTTTCAAAGATTTATTTCCATTCTATTATTTTTATAATCTTTGTCGTACTCATCAATACCCTATACACTATAACTTGATCGAAAATGAACAAACATTTTGCGTGTAAGTATGGGGTGACTAACTTAGCCACGACAAACCATTAACCAAAAAACGGCATAACATGGGTATAGTCTGTCCAAACAAAGAAGACATTCTGGCAAGATGGGAAAATAACTCCAGCTCGGTCAATATTTTTGAACCAATATTAATCGTGCTGGAGTAATCTCCCCATCATGCCAGAATGTCTTCTTTGCTTGGACAGACTGTATTTGTCCGCAATTTTCTTGTCGGAACTGTGTCGTATCGTTGCTATGATTTGTCATCGCAATATCAGCCACCCTAGATAGGTTTAATAATAAATAATTCGAATCTCAAATTATTTCTATATAAATAGACAAAGGACTTCTGCAACTGCAAATATTGACCAATATACTAATATAAATAGCAGGCGAGATTCATTGAATGAAACTGATCAAAAAACTCTGCCCGGTCCGGGAATCGAACCCGGTACCCCTCGGTTGCCGGCCGATTGGCTTAAACTCTTGCCTACCAGGCAGCTCTCTGAACAGCTTCATTCAGTTATGACGTTAGCCTTTCTGGCCAGGTATCAAAGATGGAAGAATTATTAGATATTGCAGTTAACCAACTGCTGGATAAGTATAATAATAATTGATTCGAATCTCAAATTATTGCTATATAAATAGACAAAGGACTTCTGCAACTGCAAATATTGACCAATGTACTTAATAGCAGGCGAGATCCATTGAATGAAACTGATCAAAAAACTCTGCCCGGACCGGGAATCGAGGTACCGGGAAACCTAGGGACCGATGTAGCGAGGGAAACCTAGGTACCGGGTTCGATTCCCGGTCCGGGCAGTGTTTTTTATCAGTTTCATTCAATGGATCTCGCCTACTATTTAGTACATTGGTCAATATTTTCAGTTGCAGAAGTCCTTTGTCTATTTATATAGCAATAATTTAAGATTCGAATTAATTATTATTATACTTATCCAACAGTTGGTTAACTGCAATATCTAATAATTCTTCCATCTAGATAGGTTTGTTCGCTATGTCTCAAGCTATTTTGAATGAGGTATTGATTTTTTTAAATTTTTGCTCACGCCCAGTGTTTTACTGATTTTGTGTTTCTTATTAAATATTTTCTCATAATAAAATGGTAACGAAATGAATTATTATTTGAATTTTATTTGTATTTCAGGTGAAAAAAGAACCCACTGGTAGCGCGAAGAGAAGAATATCTATGGGGAAAAGAAAAAGGAAACGCAATAGTTCACAAAATAGTTCAAAATCGTCTGAAACTCAAGAATCTGATAGAGATAGTATGGAAGTAGATAATAACGATAATTTTAGTGAAAAGGAGAGAGAAAAAGAAACTACTAACAAAGGAAACAAAACTGATACTCAAGCCTCGTCGCCAAAAGTGGAAACTCCAGTGAAAACAAACACTGGTCCAAGCAGAGGCGGTGTGGTTACTAGTGAAAACTTGATGAAAAACGGGAATTCCTTGGAGGAAAATAGTGGGAAAGAGGAGGGAGATAAGGAGAAAGGGAACGAAGAAGAAGCAGATGATGAACCAATTGCAAAACGTCAGCTAACAGATGTGAAAGTTACGTCGGAAAAATCAACACCGACAAAAACCGATCATGCAGCAAGTTTGCAGGAGAAACTGCAGCTTATCAGCTTAGAAACTGTATCCTTAAAGGATGTTGAGGAAAGCTTGGGTTTGATGGAGATTGATGAAGGAGAAGACGTGGTGGAGGATGAAAAGAAGGAGGAGGAGAAGAAGGAGGAGGAGGAGGAGGAGGGAAAGAAGGAAGATGAAACTAAGGAAATTGAGGAGAAGGGGGATAACAAGGAGAAGGAAGAAGAAGAGAAGAAAGTGTTGGAAAAAGAAGATGAAGAAGTTGATGACAGCGTTTTAGGCGCTGATGATGATGATTTTGATAATAATAATGATGATGTTGGTTATGATGATAATAATGATGATGATGATGATACTACAACAGGAGAAGAGAAGACATCTGAGGAACCCTCCAAGGAAGAAGAGGGAGCGGAGAAAGAAGGGGAGAGAGAAAATAAAGATTCGGATAAAGATGGAAAAGGTAATGTTGAAGGAAAAGATATTGACGATAAGGGAAAGAGTGTTGATAAAGAAAATGATGAACATAAAGAAATATTTGTTGATAATAGTGAAAACTATCCCAACATTGTTTGTAAGAAAGAGGTAGGAGATGTGGAAGATTCAACTGAAAATCAAGTAAATGAAGTGGAAGAGGAGGAAGAAGAAGAAGAAGACGATTTTCCTCGTATTGATTTAACAGCAAGTGACGATGAATTAGAAGACACCGATAAAAAATCTGATTTAAAGGTTTTGGTCAATGATAAACCTGTGAAAGATTTGGGAAGTGATGTGATCAATGTAGAACCAACTGAACCGGTCGATACAATTAGAGCCGTAATAGACGAAGTTGTAAAAAACGCCACAATGTTATGCAGTCGAAAACTTCAAGCCAACAAGAAACTTTCGGGGATTGTGGATAATTTGAGTCAATCCTCGAGTAGGTTGTCATCGAGAAATTCACCGAGACCTAAAACCGGTGGCGAGTGTGAGGATGAGGACGATTTAGACATTGATAATCCCAAGTTGATATCGATGTTGAAAGCACGAGATCCCAGCTATTACAGTACTGAAGAGTTGGAACGTGTGGCCCCCAATCGAAGAAAGGGATTTCCGTTGAAAATACGTCGAACCGTGTCGACCGCGTCTTCATCCTGTTCCTCGGACATATCGAGTGTCGAAGAGTTGAAACGTATCTACGTTGAACAAGATTCCAGAGGAGAGGTAGATCGCAAAAGACGTGCCTCAACTTCCATCGAAGACTTGACCGACGATTCCTATAGTGTGCTAGATGAAGTTAGTGGACAGTTCATGAAAAAACGAAATGTAACAATTTCATTGGTTAATGAAGATGAATCGAAATCGTCCAAATCACAACTTGGAAGTGTAAATTTGTCTAAAGATGTTAGTTTGAGTATAATCCGTGAGGATAAGACATCTAAAGATCTGAGTTTGGATATGGAGTGTGTGGAGAGTGATACGGATGAAATTGAGAGTGGAAGAGCGGGAAGTGATGGAGTAGCGGGAAATTCAAGTCGTGTGAAACCGACCGCGCGAAAGTCTTTTCCGAATGCGCCGAATTTTGGGGTCTTGACAAGGGGTAAAGACGGCGGATCGGAAGTGACTAGGCGATCGTTGTCGGCGACTGATATACAAGTGATGAATCAGCAGAATGGATCTTCTTCGGCCAAGGTAATTATTTATTAGAGTATTGAAAATTTAGTTGAAATTTTCATCTATGTTATTAGTCTGAGTTGTCATTGTCTAAATCAATACGTGGTAAAGCTGTTGCCACACTTGATATAATCTGTCCAAGTAAAGAAGACATTCTGGAAAGATAGAAAAATGACTCCAGCTCGGTCAATATTTGTTCAAATTGTAGGAAATATTCTGCTTCTCAATTTGAGACTAAATATATAATTGAACCAATATTGACCGAGCTGGAGTCATTTTCCCTTGCCAGAATGTCTTCTTTGCTTGGACAGGCTATAACAGTTGATCTTGCTCATTGATGCAATACGGTATTGGTATGTTGCATGTTTCCTATTGGTATAGTATAGCTGCTACCAAAAAGTTTCGCCTGCCTTTGTACGTGTTGTAACCTGCTAACAGCTGATTTAAAGCATCTATTGTCTCTTTTGATTTCCAAAACATCATCTAGGCATAGCTGAATGATAACTTTGATGGACAACTTCAGCTTTTAAAGCGCACAAGAAGCTGAAGAAACCGCCCAACTTTTTGGCGAAAGCTATATCAGTCCAAATTGTTTTTTCTTACTTCAAAGACTGTAATAATAACAGTGTGGGGGCATTGGTGTGAATCGCTTCATGACATTAAACTTGAATGATCACAATATTTACCCGCCAGCCTCCAAACTTTGGCCAAGTTTCTGAATTCTGATGTAGGATTACAGACAAACCTAGATTATGTTTTTGAAATTGAAAGAGATAAGAGAGCGATCAAATTCATAATTTTTGAACCAATATCGACCGAGCTGGAGTCATTTCCCATCCTGCCAGAATGTATTTTGCTCGACCAGACTATTAATGAAAATTATTATTCATTTATTTATTCGATAAATCACAATGAAGGGTAAAAACCCAGACAGACATTACAGTCCAAAACGTTCTCTTCCCAAATTCTAATTAAAATATTAAAAATATTGGTTGTGTTGGAAAGATTTTCAAACACTAAGAGTGTTAAGTTATTAGTGTTTCAGGCTATCGGCAGTTATTTTACATAATTTGAAACCAGTAGAATAGGTTTTAATAATATTCGTGTAACCTGGCTGGCTAAGGTCTGGTGTCAAGAGTTTTCAGGTCGCTCCTGATAAATTTCAGGGCCTCTGACATGACTTAACGACTGTTCTTAGGCAGCCGGGACCGACGGCTTAACGTGTCCATCCGAAACACGGGGAAGTGGCCTGAGAAAAATTTCTGATCTGACCTTGGTTTGAACCCGGGACCTTTGGGGTGCAACGCCAGCATTTAAACCACTCAGCTACGCCACCCCATAGGTTTTAAAAATTATTAGTTCAATAATAATTGAATAAAGAAAAGAATAACATTTTTTTATCATTTCCAGTCATCACCCAACGCATCACCAAGGAGCCAAGGAAGTGCCTCGTCAGCATTCTACACGAAAATTTCGAAAATCGCCGCCAATGCGCCCGGCTCGGAAGAGGTGCAGATCAGCAACACAATGTCGCTGAAAATACAACCGATGGAAACGGCCGGCTCCTCGAAAAGCGCAACTAATTCGACCACTTCATCCAACTCTTTATCGGCCACCGTTGCTCCAATACCTTCCAGTGTCGCAACAGTGACACTATCGCCACGTACCGCCACGGTCAGTTTATAAAAAACCTCATGTTTATTATAGTCTAAGCAAAGATTACATTTTGGCTAGATCGGAATATGACTCCAGCTCGGTCAATGCTGGTTCAAAAATTTTATGAATTTGGTTTCAAACTGTAGAGCAGAATGCTTTCTACAATTTGAGACCTTGTAATTATATTTTCCCCACCACCCGATCGCTAAACCTTCTTCATTATTGAACTAGGAACATTTTTCAACAATTTATCATCAATTATTGATAACATCGACTCTTAATTTACTAACTAATACTGATGGATAACAAATGTAATCGGAACGCTTATTTAAAAAAAAATGTTAACCATGATGATGGCAATATCATCATAATAATGATAAAAATTATAGTTTCTTTGGCTGGATAATACATCCTGGGCCGTGTCTCATAAACATTTACAATCCACACTTACTCATAATTCGTGGATTCTATTGGCGTTTCTGTCTCATAAACGTTCCCCATGATTCGTAAATTTTACCATCTCAGCTGGCTAGTTGCTATGACATGACAAGACCAAAAGTTGCTTCCAATGCATTGATTTGATGAATAAATTGATATATTATTATGAATATAAATATCGATTATTATTTTTATTGTGAAATTTGAATAGAAATCATTTTTGTCGCTAAAATAGTATCATAACCTACAAGCAAATTGTAATATGAAACCTTAAAGATGATGTATTTTTAGCGTCTGCTGATTCTTTTCAAAATTTGAAACATTTTAAATCGAACGTTTTATTAGTGAATCTACAATCCCGATCACTTGTTTTTATTCAGAAAAACAAGCTTTAAATGTTTATGAGATACGGCCCAGGAGTTGAACGCAGTTGGAACTTGGAAATTAAACAGCAGTGTACCCCCTAAAGTTTTTCTATTGGAAGCTCTCATGATAGTTTTGCCATGCATAGGCTATTAGTTTTTTTCTGTTATTGATCGAAGTTTTGTGTGCATTTTCAGAAAGAAATTTTGTGTTTGAAAATCTAAACTTTACGAATTCGAATTCTAAATAATTTATTGTTGTAACATTCCAAAAAAATGCATAACAAAGTTTTGTTCATTCCAAAAAAATGCATAACAAAGCTTTGTTATGAATTTTTTGGAATGTTACAACAATAAATATTATTTAGAATTCGAATTCGTGAAGTTTAGATTTTCAAACACAAAATTTCTTTCTGAAAATGCACACAAAACTTTGATCAATAACTTGTTGACTAGTCAACAAGAACAGTAATAAAGCATTGAATAAGCAAGTAATATCATAAATTGATTAACAAAATAATTCTTATTGTAAGTTGTTAATTCTTATTGTATTGTTGAGATGTTGAGCCATTGACAAACAAAAAATTGCATGGATATTTTATAAACAAGTAAGACTCATATTTTAATTAAAGCAATCAATATCACTACTGTATTTTTCAAAACGTTTGGTAACTTATTACGGAGCCTAATGTTATATTCAATAAAATCATTCGAAGTATATTTGTATTATAATGATTAACTCGAGTTGAACCGCGCTTTGAAATTGGTAATATTGTTAGAATATCAAAAACTAGCCGGCAGGCTCGCTCCGCTCGCCTTCTCCGTCTAGCCAGATAGAGGCTGGACCCCAGATAGAGTCAAACAGGCCTGGCAGTGTGAGTCAAACAGGCTCGCTTCGCTCGCCTGCAAGACCTCTGTCAGTGTAAGCTAAGGCAAATCCCGTTCAGAAGGGACTCAAAATTTAATTAAAAAACACAGCACTTCTAGACCTAATCTGGAGCTGTTTACCAAATTTCAACATTTTATGCCAATTTGTTCTCGAAAAATCTAAGAAAAACTCCGAAAAATAGTAAAACGCTAATATCCTTGGGAAGTATATCGCAGACATAGTTTGAAACTGGATTCAATATCTTCTAAATTAGTTCATCTATAATCTCGCTGAACCATTGAATTTACAGTAAGGCTTGGTCGTATCAAGGCGGAAGATATCCAACCCGCAATACATTTACAATTTTGAAAAAGTTATTACTGGCGTACTCTTGAACGGATTACAAAAATATTCTAACACAACTTTTCTAGAACTCATCTGAACCTGCTCACCAAATATCAACATTTTCTGCCGATTGGTTCTCGAAAAATTTGAGAAAACGCAGAAAAACTATAGAAAAATGAAAATATTGGGCGTATCTTTGAAAAGTTTTAAAAATCCGTTCTTAGCGCGCGTCTAAACGTCCAACTGAACATGCCTACCAAATTTGAACGCATTCGGTTGAGTGGATTTTTAGTTCTGGTGATGAATGAATCAGTCAGTCAGTGCCATTTCGCTTTTATAGATATAGATGAGAAAAAGTTTCGTTAAGTCACTTAATTAATTGGACTCCAGAACTTAACAAAGTAGCATCAGTACACTCAACGGTCCCACCAACCTGCTCACTACGCGATTTTCATAATGAATTTATATTGGGTAGAGTCTTCGCGTCAAACCATATTACCAATATTTGGCTACCATAGGCTAGTCATGATCAGTGTATGATTATACTCTACCGTTGATGAAAGATATAGATGAAAACCGCTTTGCATGTTATGCAGGTAACGCAAGCGGCACGCGTTCTACCGCAACAACAGCAGCCAACCAGCAGCAGGAGTCTACTGCGCGGTAACTTTGGTCCACACACTGCTCGCATGGATAATATGTCGCTGAAGGTGAGTAGCTGAGTCTATCTATCGAATTTTCTTATTTTTTTTAATACAAATTCATCAATCAAAATTTGGAATTCGGTTCTAGTTCTATTGTTATCTTCGAATCTTGTTTTTTCGCTTCAATATTTATTAATTTATTCACTTGGTTACAATAATACAATAAATAATGATGAAAGGGGTTCGTCCTAAATCTTATATTCTAATTTATAATAGCATGTCCAAAAGTTATGTCCCTTATCAATATTTTCTCACACAATTTTCACTAAGAAAAATTATCAATTCAAATTCAAATTTATTTATTCTTCATGTTGGGTATTGAGAGATGTTAATATTTGATACAAATATCGTTTACTTTATGATACACGGTTTTAAAATGTGAGGTTTCAAATACGTCATTAATTATTATTGATATCCATTCAAAATTACCTATGGTTTCGACTAAATGAATGCTCGGCGACATGTAAAAGATACTGGCACTTCACCTGTTTCGTGGGTACGAGTTGCCATTGATGCGTTTTTGACGGAAGGGTGACTCCACTATGACTGGCTGGTAGCTAATAGAGATCTAATAGATCTCTATTTAATCATTAAATTAATGAGTTTTTGTAAGCAAACCTCTTTTGTGGTTTCTAAACTTTATGAAAGTTCGTTCAGGTCTTATTTGAAAGATCTCATTGAGTAGGAGTGAGGAGTCATAATATAACATCTACTTCTATGAGAATTTTTATCATAAGGTCTCAAACTTTGAAAAAGTGATCAGGGTGTCGAATAATTGAGCTCAAAACTAAATTTTTTGAAGTCTGAAACGTCCTGGACTCTTATAGTCTTAATTTAACGTCTTAATGTAATCTTTTAGGCAGCTGTTAGAAGAGGCAACCATTGTTAATTTTGTAGTGTCTTTGAAATAATAGAATGATTGATTGATCAAATCAAATCATATTCAACTTATTGTAGAATCGAAAACCATGAAATCAAAAGTCATTTTCGCACATGGAATAAATCAGTATTGAAATTATTAAAGCTTCAATTGGTTAATATTGATATAATTAGTATCTATTGGCGTTGTCATAAAAAACTAAGGCCGGTTAGTTTTGCTTAGACTATAATAGCGATATTTAATAAGAAATGAGATGTGATTATTTACCATGTCGTATAATTCGATAGATTGATATCCTCTCTTGAATTTTAGAGAAAAAAACAATATGAGTTGGATACACAAAAAATCTATCAAGAAATACTAGAAAGATTGATCGATAAAAATTCAGTTAGATAGCACAAATAAAGATTGATTTAGTACAAATCAGTTTGATGAAAATCATAAGTAAAAAATCTAAATCAATCAAAATAACATTGCAAGAAACATGAAACTCAATTCCTGTTTCTAATAATTTTTTCTATTGTTTCTTTATGTTGGTTGTTATTGAGTTTAAAATCTCAGATATTCTATGTAATGTTTTATTTGTCGCAGTGAGTGTGGAAAACAATAAAATTGAAAAGTATAAAACTCAAATCTTGAGTTACACTTGTTTGGCATCTCTGATAAGTTGATTGTTTCTTAATAATAATATTTTTAAACATTCTGTAGATGCTATGAAGAAATGAAATCAATATTAGATTAAATCAAGCGAGTATTTTAATCAACATAAAAAGTGATGGGAGGTAATTATGATAGAGTAGGTAGGCTATAATAAAATAATAATTGGTGTTTTATTGATGATAAAATGATTCATCTTTATCCATTTCAATCGAAGTAACTTCTGAAACAGTGACTCAAATATAAAATCAATATAAATGAAATTTTATCTCTTATCAAAATATCGACTGATCTAGAAATGTTTGCGTATCTTGATGTTGTGTATCTTGATACGAAGTAACTGAGCCTCCTCTTATTACAATCAAAATCAGTATGATTAAGTAGGTGCTCTAAAAGCATCCAATCCAGAAGAATGAAAAGTTTCTGTTTGAAGTTTTTCATTTCGTATCCGTATCATGCTGAAGCTTCCTTTGCCTTTTCTACTACCGTTTTAAATGTGATTATCGTTTGAATGTGAGGTTAAGTTTGCGTTGAAGTTTAACAATTCCTATTTTGAAAACTATATTTTCCTCTAAAACTTCAAGCATAATTTACCAGTACATTTATTCCATAAAATGGAAGTTGAGGTATGAAAACCACATTTTATTTATAAATAGACTTTTTCTATTAATCTTTGTTAATTGAATCGTCATTTTTTGTATTTTTGGTGTGTTATTTGTTTGTATGTTAGAGTTTAATTTGTATTCAAATCAAGATTCTAACGCTCATGTTGAATGGGATAAACAATTTTATTGATATTAGAATTAATTATTTTCTTATCGATGATTGTTGATAGTATCAATATAATGATTGATGGAGAAATAATTAGCCTATTATCATGTACCTATTTAACATGTTATTGGGTAATACATACTTCAGGCCTACTAATTTTTTTTCAATCCCTCCATTGGATAAGCTCAGCTCTGTCTTCTGAGCTCGACTGCGACTGAATAATTTATAGTCGTCATCTATCATCAACACCCCTCTCATTACGGTACTCACCGAAAGCAGAAGCTTAGAGTCATAGCTGCCAGAGCCATAAAAATGGCAACTATTTAGAGTAGGAAAGTCGGTCCATTTGAAACCATTTTCAAATAAGCTGATGCGTTTCTTGCGTACGTTCTTCAAATTGACTTGCCACATATCATAGCTATCTTTGGATATAATTGTCTATTTTCAATATTTACAGCTAATTTCAATTACAACCCAGTACAGAAAACAAAAGGAATTCTATAAGTAAAGTTTCATAATCATATTTCATTAGAGAAATGCTGAGTGAGAAAAACTAAGTCAACATGCACAATTTGTTATTGTACTCCAGTAGCTTATAGTCTGTCCGAGTATAGAAGATCCTCTGGCAAGATGAGAAAATGACTCCAGCTCGGTCAATATTGGTTCAAAAAATATTGATTTGGTTTCAATCGTAGGAAACATTCTGATCTACAATTTGAGACCAAATGAATCAATATAGAGGGTCTTCTTTGCTTAGATAGACTTTACCTACAGTGCAATGTTGCCATTTTATCAGGCCAGGGGCTTGTATTAAAAGGAGCTATCTGTTTTTTTTTAATGTTAATCTCAGTACCCTTTTTCAATTATTTTTATTAAGGAAGCTATCATATAGTCATGATTCTCAAAAAAATGTATATTGCTCCTTGCTTCTTCTCGTTTCGACCTTCGGAATAATTTCTAATCGATTAATCATAATCGTAGTCATAATCAGTTATTCAATCAATTTAATCTACGTTAACTGGATAAAAAATTGGCTACATGTCATTTGAATAAATTTTATTTTATTTTAAAATAGAAATTCAACTTGAATAAATGCTATTTCATGTTAAAATAGGAATTCAACTTGAATAATTGCTATTTTATTCTAAAATAGGAATTCAACTTGAATAAATGTTATTTCATTTTAAATTGAAAATTCAACTTGAATAAATGTTATTTCATTTTAAATTGAAAATTCAACTTGAATAAATGTTATTTCATTCTAAAATAGAAATTCAACTTGAATAAATGTTATTTCATTTTAAATTGAAAATTCAACTTGAATAAATGTTATTTTATTCTAAAATAGAAATTCAACTTGAATAAGTGTTATCTTAAATTGAAAATTAAACTTGAATAAATGATATTTTATTTTATATTTGTGTGTAATTTTTGTTACAGTTGGCTGACAATATGATGCAAATGATGGAGGAAATGCTGCAAGAAATGAGCCAAGAAGGAAGACTGGAGGCTCGACTAAAAGAAATGGAAATTGAAAAGGAACGCACTAGTTGGAAACATAAACAGGAATTGGCTGAATACAGACACAATACTGGTGAGAATAATTTAATACCACAGTACTTGGAAATTATCAATTAAATTTCAATTATATTTCCAAAACATAATACAATAATAAATATTCATAGCATCAAACATGTAATAAAATATACTAATAGAATACCAAAGAAGCTAAAACTAAAAGGCTTACTATGTACCATATACGTTCACCGAAAAGCCTACAAGGTAAAACCTGAGCGTAGACTTGATTTGCAGAAAAAAGTATTTATTACGAACTAAAAACTTAGAAACTACATAAAAACAAAATACACGTAAAACCCATGATTAAGTTAGTAACGCACAAAAGTTTTAAACCAACAAAAAGGAAGTATCTAGAAAATTCCTTCTTCAGCTTTATTTGCTCTTATTTATTCTTAAATTTCCAAAATAAGTTTTTTACTCCTGCTCATATTGTCAACAAAACGAGTGGGAACAAGATCTATGAGCCTCTTTAATAGGTAAGTGAATTGTCAAATCCATCCTGTCTTGATTGGAAGTGAGTCTATTTGGACGTAAATTTAAATTGTTTCCTCAAAGATAAAATTTATTCTTATTCTTTCTAATCAAATTTATTCTATTCTTTCTACATAATCAAATTATTTCATGATGCTGTTTTGGATATTATGAAACCTCATAAATTCTAAGTTGATTGATTTGATAATAGTTTTTGAAGTTGAAATTGTGTTTGATGGAAGAGAATTTGGTGGAAATAACCTTAGTATAGAATATTTATATTAATTTTTTTAAATAAGACTTTTTGTACGTTCTGTCTGTGTTTTATTCATAAGGTATTGTATTCTCTCAAATAAATGAATAATGTGTATCGAAAAATCGCAGTGTAAGGAAGGCTCACAATAATTATTGTTGATTTTTATAATTTTTCTGGCAAGTTTTTTCATATTGCTGAATTTAATTTTGTAACCTGATGAGAAATGTTTTTGTACATGATTGATGGCAATAGATGATTTGAATGGAGTTGAACGTATAAAACTTCCATTATATGATTATGTATTATATGCAGATGATTATGCATACAATATAAGTATACTATACAATATGTGTATTGTATACAGAGTGTTCCGAAAAGAACTGATTCGAATACCACCACGGTGTTCCTCGAGCTATAACAAACAGAAAATGTGCGCAAAATGTCGAATTCTCCTTAGTTTTCCTGTTATCCGCTATTTTGTGTTTTTATGATTTTCCATCATAACTCGATAATGGATGCACATATCCCTTTGAAATTTGATATGCCCGAGTATAAGTATGATGGCTTAAAAATACTTGTCTCCATAATTTTCAATATCTAAAATTATCAAAATGGCAGCTGAATGAAATTTTAATTTTGAATTTACTGTTGGAATTGATGTTTTTACGAAATTCTGTACCATTACAAAAATGTAGAGCTTTAAATTCTAAAGAAAAATGGTACCAGATTCATCCAAATTCAATAATGAATAACCGAGATACAGCAATTTTTATTTCGAACCAAGCCACTATGAATACCGTTAGTCAGGCTTGACAGGCGTAAATTCACGAAAATAAAAATTAAAATCGTCATATCTCAGTTATTTATTGTCGAATCCTGACAAATCAAGCACCATTGTATTCAGAATTTGAAGCTCTTTATTTTCTCAATGATACAAATTTTTCATAAAACCATTATTTTCAACAGTAAATTCAAAATTGAAATTTCAGTCAGCCACCATTTTGGAAATTTCAGATATTGAACTTTTTTGAGATCACTATTTTCAAGTCATCATACTTATACTTGGGCACATCAAATTTCAAAGGGATATGTGTATCCATTATCAAGTTATGATGGAATATCATAAAAACACAAAATGGCGGATAACAGGAAAACTAAGGAGAATTCGGCATTCTGCGCACGACATTTTCTGTTTGTTATAGCTCGAGGAACACCGTGGTGGTACTCGAATCAGATCTTCTCGGAACACCCTGTATATGTGTGATTATGATTCGGAAAAATAAAAAAATTTCAATTTCAATTTTAGATTTGATGGTATTGGAGATGCGAGCCTCTTTTGAATCGGAAAGGCGTAACATCATCAATAGCCTTCACACTAAGTACTTGGCTGAAAAAGTAGCGGCAGTTGAAGAAACCAAAATGAAACAGTGGTGTGCCATGTGCAAAAAAGAAGCACTGTTCTACTGTTGCTGGAATACGGCTTACTGCAACTATCCTTGTCAGGTACAGAAACATTATTTTTCTTCAAACTTATTCTATAGTCTGTCCAAGCAAAGAAGACCCTCTGGAAAGATGGGGAAATATTTGTTCAAGAATTATAAATGTGGTCTTAATAGTAGATTAAATTGTTTCCTACAATTTGATATAAAATTGGTTATTTTTTGCTAATATTAAACCAAGCTGTAGTCATTTTCCCATCTTACCAGAGGGTCTTCTTTACTTGGACTGACTATATCCACATAAGAATCTACTTATACTCTCTTTAAATGTACAAATCCCAAGCGGCATCTCGAGCCGCAAGGCTTTAGCTGCGCTGCTGGAGCTGCCCGGCTCTAGCTGCGCTGCTCTAGCCGTTACAACTCTATTCAGATAACTATATTATTTTAAATGTTTACTATGTTATTGGGGCTAGAGGTCGTGAGGTTTAATATGAACCTCCGACTCCCACTACACAAGACGGAACACTGAAACTTTAAGGGTGAGGGTTAGAGTTTGGTCAGTTTGTTATGGGCAGCCGATACTTCCACTTCGAGTCGGTGTGGGGTTTTATCATCTGTGCTGAAAACATGGGTTTTAGACAAATGACTATTCTAAAGGAGAGGACAGTTGAGGGGAAGGTGGGCCGAACGTTTTCTACCTGAAAGTATGCTCGCAGAGTGAGAGCGAATGATTAGTGAGGGAGACATTCCCATCCCTACCATACCAGCCACTTTCTCACTGTTCGAGGGGTAAAGGTTCATGTTAAACCTTGCGGCCTCTAATAATGTATAATAAACAATAAGTAGTAAAATTCACCCTTTTTGAGTCATTTTCAAGTGAATTTCCTTATTGATTTATTATACATTAGTAGACCTAATAACATAGTGAACATTTATGATACAGGGTTCGCCAATGAAGTGGGACGATTTGAATAAGTAACAGATTGTTTAAGAAATTGTATTTTTGTTATTTTTTCATCATAAATATAAAGTAGCCATTTAGTGTACAAAAAGTGAAAAATCATTTTTAAATTTATCATCTTCCAAATGTCTTCCATTGGAATCTATGCACTTATACAGCCGGGCCTGGAAGTTTCCCATGACATTTCGCAGCATATTGAGTGGTATTCCTCCAATCTCATCTCGAATCCGTTGTTTTAGATCTGGGTGGATTGCTTTAAAAAACTTCTTTAAGTAGCCCCATAGAAAAAAGTTACAGGTTGACAAATCTGGAGAGCGAGGGGCCAAGAGATATCCCCGTTTCGAGAAACGACGCGGCTTAGAAACAAAAAATTCTCAGCATTCATGGCAATTCTCGCAGTATGGCTTGTTACCCCATATTGTTTGTTCATTCAATGGAAAACGGGCGAGTTCTGGTGTAAGAAAGTTATGAATCATTTAGATGTAACGCACTAAGTTAATAGTCACAGCAAATCTACCCGTCTCTTTCAGGTCCGGCTGCAAAAGTGCATAGATTCCAATGGAGGACATTTTGAAGATGTTATATTTAAAAAAATGATTTTTGACTTATTGTACACTAAATGGCTACATTTCTACTTTCTATTTATGATAAAAAATAACAAAAATACAATTTCTTAAACAACCTGTTGCTTATTCAAATCGTCCCACTTCATTGGCGAACCCTGTATAGTTATGTGAATAGAGTTGTGATGGCTGGAGCAGCGCAACTAGGGCCGGGCAGTTCCAGCAACGCAGCTAAAGTTGCGACAGCTCGAGCCGCTTGGGAATCGTACCTTAAGACACGATAAATTCTGAGTAAGGTGAGCGAACATTCAGTATTAATTTATTCTATTTGATATAGTCTGTTCAAGCAAAGAAGACATACTGGCAAGATGAAAAAATTACTTCAGCTAGGTTAATATTGGTTCAAACATCATTTATTTTGTCTCAAATTGTAGGAAACAAACATTCTGCTCTACAATTTGAGACCACATTTATAACTCTTGAACCAATATTGACTGAGCCACATTATACAAAAGAAAATTAAAATTCTGGTAGGTACCTTTTCCTACCTAGTAATGCAGGGGAGTATAAATGATTTAAACAGTTACACACTCATTTTTAACGAAACTTGAAATTAGTTATTTCAATATTTACCTCAGATGTTACCATTACAACCATTATGGACCGAGCTGGAGTCATTTTCCCATCTTGTCAGAATGTCTTCTTTGTTTGGACAGACTACTCTCATGGTACTAGAGTACGTATTGATTCTAATATGTTCAATGTGTTTTTAGGGCTACTAATACTGTTTTTGAAATTGAAATTAAAAATCAAAGCATCCTTGAAGGATTTGTTTCTACACAGCATGTTTCTCCCTCTTAAGAGTCATTCACACTTGAAAATGACTCTTAAGAGTTATACACACTTTAAAATGAATCTTAAGAGTCATTCACACTTGAAAATGACTATTGAGAGATCGAAACATATGTTGTGCAGAAATGAATACTGTAAGAGTGCTTCAATTTTAATTTTTAATTGATTCTATGCTATTTTGACGGTAAGTCGTACTAAGAAGACGTTTTGCCAAAATGTATTTTTTTATGTTTTTTAAACTGTGTGTTCACTATATAATTTTCAAGGGTACATTCATATAGTTGACACCAAAAAGTTTTTTCTGTTCGGCCGGAGCCATGCTTGTGAAAAATATTCTATTCCGTCTGTTGTGAATTGGCCTCAATATTCATAGTAACTATGAATATTGAGGCCAATATTATATTATATTATTGTGCAATATATATTATACAATAATATATTATATATATATATATAATATTATAATATAATATTGAGGCCAATATTATAAAACAACTGTTGGTTTATAAAAAAAACAGTGCATGTTTTTAACAATTCCACAATTCAAGACTTGAAAATTCGCTGTTGTAAAAATGTAAACCATGAATCACTTCCATCAATTTGTAGGTACAGTGATTTTTTTCTAAAACTATCAATAAACGTTCTATTCCAGCGGACCTTTTCCATTTTTCTCCATTATTTGATGGGAAGAATCGATGTAATCACTCTAAGAATAGCAATGGTATTCATTATTTTCTTAACTATTCCCCCAAATTGGCTGATCTGTTCACCCGTTATCTGTGTCTAATTGGACCTCTGTGCCAATTATTCAATGCCGCTTTAGATGTTATTGCAATGTTGTTTTGATATAAGTGTTGGTTGATATTGACATGTTTGGTGTGACTATCATACAATTCACAGAGAATGCACAACTTGTGGCCATTGGTGTAAAGCGCTTCATAACAGTTTGTTGATATTGAAATTTTCCCGCTAGTCGCCATACTTTTGCCAATTTTTTAAATTCAGTTGTGAGATTTCAGGAAAATTTAAACACATTCACTAATTTAATCAATTTTTTCATTAGAAACAACATTACTTTCGGATCATCTCTCTGTGTGGAAACTCTTTGGCAGGAACAGAAATTTGGGATTAACCTAAAACTGTTGACTATATTTCAATCACAATTGTGTTATAGTCTGTCCAAGCAAAGAAGACCGTCTGGCAAGATGGGAGAATGACTGAATTTGTTTAGAAATTATCAATTTGATCTACTAGACCACATTTATAATTCTTGAACCAAAATTGACCGAGCTTGAGTCATTTTCCCATCTTGCCAGATGGTCTTCTTTTCTTGGACAGACTATAGAAATACTAAGGGCTTTGCCTGTTCTTTCTTCCACTATGTATGTTTGTAATTAGATGAAAATAAATATAACATTTTAACATATAAAGTAGTATACTATTGTTGATTTTGAAAGCTTTGAAATGATGAAAACCAATACTGGCAAAAGCGGACGTAGGTAATGAGTTAATAACTCAATATATAAATCATGGATAGCGTAATATTTCAATGTATATCTAATGAGAGCTGGCAAAAGTATGCTGGATTCAACTAAGCTAGCTAATTAAAAGTTTGACATCCAATGGCCACTTTGTCATTATACAGTCTCTGTTATACAATCTATGTCAATCTCTTCATTCTATTCATTTAGACTATAATATTAATTATAATGATAAAAAGTTGATGATGATGATAATAATAATAATAGTAATTATAATAAAAATTCGGTAATAATATTGATAGTAATAAAATTTTCCGGGACCATTAATATCTGCAGCGTTTAAATATTTTCTGAAAAAATTTTGCATGGTATTTTATTGTTAAAAATTCAACTTTTTCAAACACGCAGTGTATTGCCTGAATAATATAACTTCCAACAGTTATATAATTCTTGTAATTTCGCACAAAATAATTTGACCTTTTGGTGTACTGTACATTACAGAAACATTTATATACAGAATGTTTTAAGAGAAATGTGCAATAATTCTCAGGCTGATTCCTTACATCAAGTAGACAAGAAAGTTACATGGGAACCCCCAAAACGCTTTGTTACCGAGATAACAATGGCGGAAAATTGACATTTTTCAAGATATTTTGATTTTTCTAATTTCTTAGAGGCCTCAGTTCAGGTTCTAAATATAAATTCCTATGAAAAATTAGCTGAGGAATTCAATGAACCCAGTTTGAAGTTTGTAACTTTAATCGTAACGATAAATCGTTGAACCTCAAACCTTCAAAATAAATAAAAAAACTCATCACAGCTCATTCTCACTCACTCACATACAATAAATACAATCTATCTCTCTTTCTCATTCTCACTCTCTCTATTTTTCATATTCTGACTTTTCTATTATCCGTCGTTTTTTGCTTGCTGTCTTTTAGATACTGTATCTATTTGTGTGTTTTATTGTTGTACATTCTTGCATTGCGTTTGTAAATTAAAGAATGTGTCTTCGGTACTCGATGTTTAATCGTTGTTCGTTTCAAAGTTAAAAATTTTTAAATTAAAAAAGTCACATAACCTCAAATGTCTCAGTGTTCCCCACCCCTGGGGGACACTGAGACACACCATGGGGAACAGTGAGACAAACATTATAATGCAAGAAAAATGATATATTATACCAATGTTTTTTCAATATTCAAAAATAATCAATTATTAAAAACCAGTATACTTATCTGTTACAAAAAGAATGTATAAGCTCCAAGAAACTCATTTTAAAATTCAATTCTCATACCGGGGAACAGTGAGACACTTCAGAAAATAGGCGAAGTTCAAAAGGATGTCTGGCTCCCCGAAAAATATCAATACACATTTGGAACAAAGGGTATTGAATAACTTGATACCCCTATGGTGAACTAGCCCCCCCCACAAGACCAAGTGGTAAACTCTGCCCAAGCGCCTATGCATTCAGCATAGTCTCACTGTTCCCCATTCTGTGATGTCTCACTGTTCCCCACTCTGTGTTCCATGGCTTTTTAATTTAAAAAAAAAAACATAACCTCAAAATATTATCAAGAAAATTGCATGCTGCTTCAATTAGCATGAATAACTGTTTTGAGAACATCCTTGGTTCATGTCATATTTCGAAAACTCCTTTTTTATAGAAGAAAGAAACTAAAAAATATTTCAAAGCATTGCCTTCAAATGAAGTCGAAATTATATTGAAACAAATAGTCGTCGTGAAGCCATCAAACAGGGGAGATACATCTGGTACTCTAGTGGAAGCTATTGCCACTGAACAGCGCCACTGTACGGTGTCTACATTTTTTATTAAAAATCTTGTCTCACTGTTCCCCACTCTCCCTTACTTCTAAAATTTTTCTAGATCTAGAGCTTACACATACACTTGCTACTAATCTGTCCAAGCACCAAGCAAAGAAGACATTCTGGTAAGATGGGAAATGACTCCAGCTCAGTCGATATAAATAGTTCAAAAACTATAAATTTGTCTCAAGTTGGTCTCAAGGTCTCAAATTGAATTGATGTTTCCTACAACTTGAAACCAAGTCTATATATTTTGAACCAATATTGACCGAGTTGGAGCTGTTTTCCCAACTTGCCCGTATGTCTTCATTGCTTGGATAGTCTATAGTGATATAATAGCTAATATAATAAGTGTGAAGCTTTCATGAGCATATATGTAAAAATAGCAACATACATGACTCACACTTTATTGAGGCTCAATCTAGGGATGGGGACAACTTAACGTTAAGGCTGCTTTCTCAAAATTTTTCTATGTTTTTTATGGTAGAGAACAATTATCTCTTCTTAGATCAAACTGAAACTAGTGTGCTTTTGAAAGAACTGATTGCCAAAAGAACGACAACTCATTGAAAAGAATTGAACCAGTCCATAACAGCGATAGCATTGTTTATTATATAGGTAGTAAAGATAACGTTGAACGTAGAGTCACAAAAATGAACTACAGTACTTTAGTGTGCCAATGTACGAACAGTTTCACAAGAACACATATGCCGAGGTTTTCCAAGCACACTCAAACTTGAGGGACCTCAAATTATGATAGAACAGCTGACATTTTCTATGCTAAGTATGGAGAATGTAAACTGTTGAATGTACACTTGAGGGTCCCTCAAACTTGAGTGTGCTTGGAAAAACCGGGCAATAGTGTTCTTTGTAGACTCGGTGAGGGATGTCGCTTTGAGATTGTGAAATCAAGTCACGAACACTGTAGGCCGCTCTTGGATGGGTGACGTATTTGGCCAAATACACATTGGCGAGGTGGAACCTACCCGTAAGAGTCTCCCAACAATTAAAAGCCATAAGAAAATTTATTTTACTCTACGTTTTTGTAACAAGATTATTCTTGTTGAAATATTTAATTTTTTCGTCTATGTTCACAGCAAGAGCATTGGCCGCAGCATATGGCCAACTGTGCCCAGACCAACAGATCGAATCAGCTGAAAGCTGATGGAATAACGTCAGCTGTTAAAATGATGCCGGCCCCTCCCACAACAATAGCTGGCCAGAAAACAGCTATCTGTGTACCGCCTACTCAGGTAAGGGTTATTGTTGATTTTTACAAGGAGGTTCATATCCCATTCTTCAGGGTGTTTCAAAACTCCCTACCAATATTCTTGGGCATTGTTCGTTGTTCCTGAATCAGAAACCAGATCCTCAATCACCCACACAGCCGCCATTTTCGTTTTCTCATTTTTCATACTCTGCTTGCACAATTCTTTCTTCAAAACATGTAAATTTTCTTGTAAATTTTTTTCAATAACTATTATTCAATATATTATTAATCTATAATGTGAACAAAAATATTACTCAATTTCAAATACGTTTGCCAATAGCTTACATTTCAATTTTTGCCTTTTCCCTATTATTACTATTTGTATTGTCTGTTTCAAGTGTACTTTATTTGACGATTTGACTCATCTCATTTATACTTAATTTATCTAGTTAATGGCTATCTTTAAATTATAAATTCAAAGATAGCCATTAACTAGATAAATTTGTTCATTACCCTAAAATTGCTATGAATTTTTCTCTCTTTTTTAATTTCTCCTATGATTTACTGTCTATTTGGTGTATCATCTGTCTATTTGGCTCATCTATATACTATATGGCTTCTTTGTCTATACTGGCTAATCTGTCTAGTTGGTGTAAGTTTGCCCCTTTCTTTTTTTCTTCCAATCCCGTTCAAACTAAGTAAAAAAAGTTTCAACTTTATTTAGGCTTTAGCCTACAAATTATTTGGAGCAAATTCAACAATCTTTTATGGCTCAATCACTTGGGGTCGATTTCTAGTCAAGTTGACTTGATCAGAAAGTTGATGTTCATTGATAAACAACAGTGGATATGATGCTTGAGTGTGATTTGGGATTTGCCAAATTTCGGTAACCACGCATACATAAGTTTGTTCACCTTAGTCCCCTGAATTATTGAATGAATATTATAGGGCTGAGAAATTATAAAAGAATTATTTTTCCCGCTTGATTGATTTTAGGCATTTTTTATCATAATTAACTTAGATCTCCTATTATAGCTATATAAATAGAACAAAGGACTTCTGCAACTGCAAATATTAACCAATGTACTAAATTGCAGGCGAGATTTGTTGAATGAAACTGTTCAAAAAACTGTACCCTGACCAAGAATTGAACCTGGTACCTCTTGGTTGCCGGCCAAGTGGCAAAGTGGCAAACCGAGAGGTATTGGGTTCGATTCTTGGTCTGGGCATAGTTTTTTAAACAATTTCATTCAGTAAGTGGCTGCTATTAAGCACATAAGACAATATTTGCAGTAGCAAAAGTCCTTTGTTTAATTTATATAGCTATATTAGGAGATACAAGTTGATTAATTATATTATTAAAATGTTACAGCAGTTGGTGTACTAATCTAATAATTCTTCCCCTTTTTTGCATAGAACCATCTACAAGCAACCACATCTCTAATGTCTACTACCACAGTAGCATCCAACAACAAAATGATGGCTCAACAAACCGGTCAGTTCGTGCCACTACACCATGGCATCAGCATGACACAACAACACCATCAGATGAGAATGATGCGTGCCCCTGTGATAGCCAGACCACCAGTCAACTTCGCCATAAGGCCGCAGCAGCATTTCATGGTGGGACAACGTGGTCCTATGCCACATCCCAACTTTTATCAGTAATGTTTAGCAAACATGAGCTACAGTGCAAGAACAACTGTTATGCAAACTTTCAAACGTTGTGTAATATCCAGTACTGAAGCTCTAAACTATAGTGCAATTTCCAAAACTACAGCTTTCAACCGTGGTGTAACATTCAATAATGAAGTGTTCAACTATTTTGCAACATCCAATATTGAAGCTTTCAAACATGGTGTATCATTCAATAATGAAGTGTTCAACTATTTTGCAACATCCAATACTGAAGCTTTCAAACATGGTGTATCATTCAATAATGGAGCGTTCAACTATTTTGCAACATCCAATACTGGAGCTTCCAACAATGGTGTAACATCCAATGATAGAGCTTTCAACTATTCAGCAACATCCACTACTGAAGCTTTCAACCATGGTGTAACATCCAATACTAAAGCTCTTAACTATGGTGGTGGAACGTCCATTACTGAATCTTACAACCAGTGTGCATTACATCACACTGAAGCTTCCAACCGCCGTTCATTACATCGCACTAAAGCTTCCAACCGCCGTGCATTAAACCTTACTAAAACATCCAACCGTCGTGCATTACACCATACTGAAGCTTACAATCGTGGCGCAACAACCAATACTAGAGATTTCAACCATGGAGCAACATCTGTTACTGAGGCTTTCAACCATGGTGTAACATCCAATAATAGAGCTTTCAACTATTTTGCATCAGCAAATACTGAAGCATTAAACTATGGTGCAGCATCTGTTACTAAAGATTTCAACAATGGTGTAACATCCAATAATAGGGCTTTCAACTACTTTGCAACATCCAATTCTGAAGCGTTAAACTATGTTGCAACATGTGTTACTAATGCTTTCAACAATGATGTAACATCCAATAATAGAGCTTTCAACTACTTTGCAACATCCAATACTGAAGTGTTCAACTATGGTGCAACATCTGTTACTAAAGGTTTCAACAATGGTGTAACATCCAACAATAGAGCTTTCAACTATTTTGCAACATCCAATACTGAAGCATTAAACTATGGTGTAACATCAAATACTGACACTTTCAATCATAGTGCAAGATCCAATTCTACAGCTTTCAACCATGGTGCAACATCTGTTACTAAAGCTTTCAACAATTGTGTAACATCCAATACTAAAGCTTTTAACTATGGCAGTGGAACATCCACTACTGAAGCTTTCAACCGCCATGCATTAAACATGACTCAAGCTTACAACCACCATACATTACACCATACTGAAGCTTACAACCACCGTGCATTACAACGTAGTGAAGCTCCCCAGCACTGTGCATTACATCGCACTAAAGCTCCCAACTGCCATGCATTTCACCTTACTGAAGCTTACAACCGTGGCGCAACGACCAATACTAGACCTTTCAACCATGGTGCAACATCTGTTACTGAGGCTTTCAACCATGGTGTAACATCCAATAATAGAACTTTCAACTATTTTGCAACAGCAAATACTGGAGCATTGAACAATGGTGCATCACCTGTTACTAGAGCTTTCAACAATGGTGTAACATCCAATAATAGAGCTTTCAACTATCTTGCAACATCCAATACTGAACCATTAAACTATGGTGTAACATCAAATACTGACACTTTCAATTGTAGGGCAAGATCCAATACTAGAGCTTTCAACCATGGTGCAACATCTGTTTCTGAGGCTTTCAACCATGATGTTATATCCAATAATAGAGCTTTCAACTATTTTGCAACATCCAATACTGAACCGTTGAACTATTGTGTAACATCCAATACTGAAGCTTTTAATTGTGGTGCAACATCCAATACTAGAACTTACTACCATGTTGCAACATCGGATTCTGAGGCTTTCAACCATGGTGTAACATCCAATACTAAAGTTTTTAACTATGATGGTGGAATTTCCGTTACTGAAGCTTTCAACCACCATGCATTACACCATAGTGAAGCTTACAACCACTGTGCATTACAACATAGTGAAACTCCCAACCACTGTGCATTACATCACACTAAAGCTTCCAACCGCTGTGCATTTCACCTTACTGAAGCTTTCAACCATGATGCAACGTCCAATACTAGAGCTTTCAACCATGATGCAACATCTGTTACTGAGACCTTCAAAAATGGTGTAAGATCCAATAATAGAGCTGTCAACTATTTTGGAACATCCAATACTGAAGCATTCAACCACGCTGCAACATCTGTTACTCAAGCTTTATACCATGGTGGAACATCAAATAATGAAACTTTCAACCATGGTGTAACATCCAATACTAATGTGTTTAATTATGGTGGTGGAACATCCATTACTGAATCTTTCAACCACCATGTGTTGAATGTGACTCAAGCTTACAACCACCATGCATTAGACCATACTGAAGCTTACAACCGCCGTGCATTACAACATACTGAACCCTACAACCATGGTGCAACATCCAATACTAGAGCTTTCAACCAAGGTGCAACATCTGTTACTCAAGCTTTCAACCATGGTGATACATCAGTTACTGAGACTTTCAACCATGGGGTAACATCCAATAACAGAGCTTTCAACTATTTTGCAACATCCAATACTGAAGCTTTAAACCAGGCTGCAACTCCTGTTACTCAAGCTTTTTACCATGGTGTAACATCAAATAATGAAGCTTTCAAACATGGTGTAACATCCAATACTAAAGCTTTCAACCATTGTGTAACATCCAATACTAAAGCTTTCAACCATTTTGCAACATCCAATAATGGAGCTTTCAACCAGGGTGCAACATCTGTTACTCAAGCTTTTTACCACACCACTGTGTAACATCAATACTAAAGCTTTCAACCATTTTGCAACATCCAATAATGGAGCTTTCAACCAGTGCAACATCTGTTACAAGCTTCAACCATGGTGTAACACCAATACTGAAGCTTTCAAACAACATGCAATACTGAAGCTTTCAAGCATGCAACCACTGTTACTCAAGTCAATCATGTAACATCCAATAATGGAGCTTTCAACTATTGGAACATCCAATACTGAAGCTTTCAACCATGGTCCAACATCCAATACTCAAGCTTTCAATCATGTGTAACATCCAATAATGGAGCTTTCAACCATTTTAACATCCAATACTGAGCTTTGAACCATTTGCAACATCCAATACTGAAGCTTTCAACCATGGTCCAAGAACTGTTACTCAAGCTTTCAATCATGGTGTAACATCCAATAATGGAGCTTTCAACTATTTTGCAACATCCAATACTGACGCTTTGAACCATGGTGCAACATCTGTTACTCAAGCTTTCAACCATGATCCAACAACTGTTACTCAAGCTTCCAAGCATGGTGTAACATCCAATACTAAAGCTTTCAACCATTTTGCAACATCCAATAATGAAGCTTTCAACCATGGTCCAACAACTGTTACTCAAGCTTCCAAGCAAGGTGTAACATCCAATACTAAAGCTTTCAACCATTTTGCAACATCCAATAATGAAGCTTTCAACCATGGTGGTTCATTGAATAATGGAGCTTTCAACTACTTTGCAACATCCAATAATGAAGCTTTCAACCATTCATGAATATTACCAACTACTTGAACATCCAATACTGAAGCTTTCATTACATTGCACTAAAGCTTCCAACCGCCATGCATTAAAGCTTCAACTAAAACATCCAACGCCATGCATTACACCATACTGAAGCTTTCAACTACTTTGCAACATCCAATACTGAAGCTTTCAACCATGGTCCAACAACTGTTACTCAAGCTTCCAAGCATGGTGTAACATCCAATACTAAAGCTTTCAACCATTTTGCAACATCCAATAATGAAGCTTTCAACCATGGTGTGACATTGAATAATGGAGCCTTTCAACTACTTTGCAACATCCAATACTGAAGCTTTCAACCATGGTGCAACATCTGTTACTCAAGCTTTTTACCATGGTGTAGAACCCAATACTGAAGCTTTCAACCACCATGCATTACAAGTAACTCAAGCGCGCAACCACTGTGCATTAAACCTTACTAAAACTTCCAACCGCCGTACTAAAGCATCCAACCGCCGTTCAGTACACCGTACTGAAGCATCCAAGCGCCGTGCATCACACCGTACTAAAGCATCCAACCGCCGTGCATTGCACTGTACTGAAGCTTTCAACCGTCATTCATTTGCATTACACCTAACTCAAGCTTACAACCATCATGCAACATCTGTTACTGAAGCTTTCAACTATGGTGCAGATTCTGTCTACAAAGCTTTCATGGTTTTCTATCACTCAAGTAGCAGGCATCAGTTGTCAGGTAATCTTGATATGTTTCAGCTAGCACTGTTGCAGAATTCTTTTAGTTATTACCGTCATATGTATCCATATCCATAGAAGATTTGTGTTGTATTGGTTTTAGTTGTTGAATATATCAATAGTATTGGTTTCAGTTGTCAATGAGCATTGCTTATAATATATTTAATATGCGTTTGATTCATCATAAACGTTATTAAAACTGTTTGTTACGGCTCAATTTTCTTTTATGAAGATACAGAAGATGATACATCTATCAAATGAAACAATCAAATTCACAGCTATGCTATCATTTTTGAAACGAATGTTTGTTTTCAATCTTTTTATTTAATTTATCTTCTTTTTAGAAGAAATTGAAGCTTAACGAAATGAAGCTCCACTTGAAGAAATTGAGTTAATTCACAGTATTCATTGATGTTTCATCAGCTTCATAACAATAATGCAAAGTAGAAATTCCAGGTAGGCCTACTATAGTTTTCTGTGTCAGTAATAAGATACCTTGTTCAGGTTTTGATAGTCAATTCAATTCATCATTGGTATGTTTATCTTGAATTCATCGTCAATTTTATTACAATTCATGAATTATTATACTGTTCTTGCAAGTGTTGTAGTTTTTTATATAACTTACCTATCGATTGAAAGTAGTGCATAAACGGATGATACTGTAATTTGAGAATAATCTTGTAGCTTCTGCAACAAGTTTTTGAAACTACATGTTGCGGGACTTGTTGATTGTTTTCATCTATAACACTATTATTTTTCAAGAAACCCCTATCATCTCTGTCACAACTTCAAATTTTAAAACAAGGTAGACAGAATCATTACTAAATTGAACTTGACTCTCAACTAAATTAACTGTTTTTGAAAATTAGTTCTCAAAGTATACATTGTAATAAAAATTAGCCTCTTTCACAATTCATCCTGAGTGACTACTTTTCATTATCAGACTGTCGGGACCGACGGCTTATCGTCTCTAAAAGACAAAAAATATTACATGAAACCCATCAAATTTCTACCTAGAGATTGTGAATAAAATTCAAGATCTGAAGCAGGAGAAACCAGATGCAAAAAATTAATTTCTTATAATTCTATATGAAAGTGTTCAGGTAGGTAGATTCTGACTATAAATTCCCAACAATACAAATATATAGATGAGTTTGAATACAATATAATACATGATTTATTCTTTCGAATGGACTATGTATATTTAATAAGGATAAGAATAAGATCAAAACTTGTACCGCAAAATGTTGTAGAACAAATTTGTTGGAGCTTAGTCACTAATCTACAATACAAACGTTAGGAACTTTTGTAAATATTACTGTGATTGTTACCAAATATTGTATTATAACTATGTGCTGTGTAAACTGATTTAAGAATAGTCCTGATAGACATGTATGTATATAATGTTTGTTATGTATCTCTATGTCACAAAATCATTCATGTACATATTTTTGTACATAGTAACTTAATTGTTTAAAAAGTAGAATATTTGTATCGTATACGAAGATAATTCTGTAAAATATGTTTTGAATCTATTATTTTAATTCTTGTTAATTTATTACATTATCGACAAGGTCGGAAAAGGAGAAAGCAATTCTAAATAACATGCATCACTGTCTTATTCTTGAATGAATGACTTTGATAGCATGCTGTATAGTTAGTTTATTAGTATTATTGTTGTGAATTACAATATTATTGATGTATTACAATGTAGGATGTTTTAATTATTGTTCAAAACTTCAGGACTATTCTTACATTGGATATTTTATTGATTAATAACATTCATTGAATTAATATTGGAATATTGCGACTCTTACAATAACATAGTAATTTATAGTTATCAATTCAAGGAATGTTACTATAAGCTTTAAGAATTATAAGAATATTACTACTATATAAGTTATTGGAAGGCGATTCTTATAAGTAATGACTGTCCAGTTTTAAAATGGTAAGAATTCTAGAACAATGCTTCTGAGGGTGATTTGTTAAAATAATGGATAAATACTTATTTTCTCTTAGGGTTACTGTATTAAATAAAATTTTAAAATAATTCAAATGAAGTAGGACTACCCTTTTTTAAATATTTTTTTATTTTTCACAAGTGTAAATCACTTGAAAATGGCTCTAGAACGCCGAAACATGTTGTGAAAAATGTAAAAAAATATTTTTAAAGGGTATTTGATTTGAATTATTTTAAAGTTCTAGAGGATAAATCATTATCAAAATAAATAAAAATTTGACTTCTATTGTTGATGAAATATTTGTAGCTGGTTAAAAATGGCCTAATGTCATTCAATCAATTTAATGTCAATTCTATAAATTTTTTGAAAATAACTATTGCTAGCCAGATATTTTCATTGTATGTTTATACTAGATTTGTTCACTTTAATGTAGAGTATAATCTCTACTTCATAATTTTTCAAGTATCAAGTTAAGAAGACACGCCGTTTCAATCTATTTTACATTGAGACAGTGTGTCTTCTCAGCTTGCGCGAACTATGTGTGACAGAATGATGCTGATTGATTAATGAGTGGATATTGTACTCATTATTATAAATGTGTAATAATTGTAAATACTTATTGCATAATATTCGTATTGTATTGAAATTGAAAACCTTAGTAAATAATTTTACTCCAAGAACGTAGTATAGGCATTGATGCATACTGGAAAGAACAGATGAGATAAACAGATTTAGAAAATCATTGTAAATAATTAGGATCAAGATTACAAACTTGAAGTGAAGTTTGTAATCTTAGTAGAATAGAACTATTAGTTTTTGTTTTCAGAACTTATTAAGGATCTCCCATATTGTGAGGAGCACTTTTAGATTAAACATTCTAAATAATTAGTAAAAAGATAAAAATCTTGAAGTGAAGGTTGTAATCTTAGTAGAATAGAACTATTAGAATAAAAACTTTAATATAATACTCCATCATAGTTTAGCATAGCCCCTATTCATTATTTTCAGCTTGAACTATAACTACGTCCAACATCCTCCCCACTTTTTGTTTTAAGATAATTTTTAATTGAAAAGTAAATTTTCAATTGATGTTTTTACACTATAGTCTATCCAAGCAAAGAAGACATTGTGGCAAGATGGGAAAATGACTCCAGATCGGTCAATATTGATTTAAAAATTATAAATTTTGTCTCAAATTGTAGAAATTATTCTGATCTACAATTTGAGGCCAAATTTATAATCTTTTAACCAATATTGACTGAGCTGGAGTCATTTTACCATCTTGCCAGAATGTCATCTTTGCTTGGATGATCTATAAACTATCTAACTTACACCAAAGCTAGATGACAAAAGTTTTGTTTATAACGTTATACATGTAGATTAACCGTGGGTACCCTATCAAAATTAATTTAATTTTCATACCAACATATTTCATAATTATTATGTTATGCATCGTCGATTTCTGTCTTAAAATATCGTAATTTACAATTTTTGCAATAATTGTATAATAGAATCGTGAAAATATCATTTTATTATATGATAATCGAATTTAATTTAGTTTTGATCATATCGCCCGAAGAAGCTAGGTTCTATTTCAAACTATTTTTCGTTATTTTCGCATTTTCTAATCCCTTTGAAAAAAATGAAGAATGTAAGAATACCTTGTGTGTAACTGATTCTGAATTTAAACAATGACTTTTTCGTTGTTAATAGAATAGTGTAATCAATTGTATAGTTTATATTCTGTATAAACTATAATTGCTATAATATCAAACTATTTGAATTACTATAACTTTATAACTATCTCTATATTCCTAGGAGCGAGACTTATTGTTGAAGTCACTAAAATATCTGAATTTAGTACTCAACTAATCGCTACTATATTTTAATAATTATAGAAAATCGTGTATATAATTGAAATAAATATATTGAAAACGTGTTATTAACAACAATTATAATGAATCTAGTTAAGTGTTTACATTGACTCTTAATTAGATTGAGTTCATGTTGGGGAAAGTAATTGATTATGATATTGGAATGCTTTCTATTCAATACAACTAGTTGCTGGATGTTTGATGAAATTTAAATATTTTTCGAACATTTTAATTCAATGGAAGGAGAAACATGATAATTTATTTTGAAAACCTCCTTTTATTGCAATGGAGGAAATTAACTTGGAAAATACTCTCATTCATTGATAGAATAACCAAAATCATTGGTTAATGACTATTCGATAATTGAATGAATTATTTAAAAAAAATAATTGAAGCGTATACTTTTTATGAATAGTCTTCTCTTATTTTCGGGCTATAACCCATGAGATTTGCAAGCTATTTTCAAAAAATTGACCATATTTTCCTAAAATATATCTCACTTATGTGTAGAAGAGGAGAAGATGATGGGGGAAAGGGGAGATAGTAAATGATGAGTGAGGAAGGGCCCCTACAAATATTTAGAAAAAAGCTATTCCTTTTGGAACTGATATGAATTTGTTCAAAATTTAAAGTTATCCATCCTACCCTATTTAGGCAGGATACATATTTTTGGTCTTGTTATTGTAATTTTTGTCAGGTTGCCTGTACTTCAATGAAAAGTGTTATAAAGTGTTAAACCATAATACTGTACTTGATTAGGTTCGCGAAATGTGAATTCAAATCAATTTTGGAACAAATGTGTTGTAATTTTTGTAAAATAATTTGCAATGCACTGTCAAACCCAAAGCATATAGCATTAATAATGATCTGCTCTTGTAATATACTCCAAATCTTGAATATTTTCCTATTAGTTACGTTTGATTGCAATTTAATTTTGAGAACTGAGCATTGCTTTAGCCTAATTAATGTTGTAGAAAAGTGAATTAAAATTAACCTGTGATTACTTTTGAAAATTTAAACTGAAGATCAACAGACTCTGTGCAACTGAGAAATTGTGTGCTGAATCTTGACGATTAATCAACTAACTGACTATTAATTATTAACTACTGATTTTACTATGCTCAATGTTTTTTGATACTTAATTATGTATCCTCTACCCTTGCTTAGTACTCTAATGAATGTTTGATATTTGTACCACAATCTATTGAAGAAGAAGATATCTTTTCCATTTACCGTAATTTGAAGTAACTGTTGTAATTATGTATACTCTCCTGTAATTTTTCATCTGATAATGATGATGATACAGAAGAGGATATCTTCTCCATATTCTGTAATTTGAAGTAACTGTTGTAAATTATGTATTGTGCTCTCCTGTAATTTCTCATCTAATAATGATTGAAGATAGAAATGATATGGAAGAAGATTTCTTTTCCATTTACCGTAATTTGAAGTAAATGTTGTAAATTGTGTATGCTCTCCTGTACTTTCTCATCTGATAATGATTTGATGATATGGAAGAAGATATCCATGTACCATAATTTGAAGTAAATGTTGTAAATTGTGTGTGCTCTCCTGTAATTTCTCATCTAATAATGATTGAAGATAGAAATGATATGGAAGAAAAATTTTTTCCATTTACCACAATTTGAAGTAAATGTTGTAAATTGTGTGTGCTCTCCTGTACTTTCTCATCTGATTATGAGTTTGGTTGCAATTTGAATACTTATTGTCTATACTATTCATTCATTCACGTTTACTGTGATGTTGTATTGTATTTAACTGTGATAAATGTTAGATGTTAAGTAACATTATTGGGTGCTATATGTTAGAAGTTAAGCAAACTTCTAACCATATGTTGGAAGGTATGCAAACTTCAAATAAACAAGGTATTGATGTTAAGTGTTTTCTAAGAACTTGTCTATTTTCATGAATGTTAGAATCAGGTACTACTCGATATATATTCTTCTAGAATTAATCATTTCATAACATAGATGAATGTATTCTTATAAACTATTTTCTTCATTGTTTGATTGCATGTAGCATCAAATTCCCAATTTACATTTCACTAGAATTCAAAGCCATATTAATATGAGGATATCATTTATTGGGATTTTTCCTCAGATGCTGTTTTCCACTTGAACTCTAGGCTGTTTGATTTTGTTGTAAAAACTCTCATTTTTAATTTTTTTTTAATTCCAGGCAAAAAATCATCTTCTGTTGTAATATCAATTATTGATGAAGATCTATTTATGTACAGACCTACTTGTCTGGATTGGCTTTCTCATAAATGAGCTAAACAAATAGTTGAGTTGAACAAATACAACATAAATGAATTGGAAGTCAAACAAATTCTCAAATTTTGATTTCCTACTAAGATCTGTACTTGGTATTACTCCCAATCATGAGTATACTTTCTCCACTCATGTTTTCTTACTAGGTAGTATTCTATCACTTGAAAATTAATGTTAACTATTAAAATTATGTCATAATTTTGTCTTGCATGTATATAATTTGTAATAATTGTTGTTGGTGTAAATGGTTAAACTTACTGACTGTTTAGAAGTTAAGCTTCCTCTAATTAATCGTCCTATTATATAAACTACCCTTAGGTTCCCCTGGAGAAATTGTTGTTTTTGAAGACTGGTTTATTTATGTTTAGTAATCATGTAGTTAGATTAACTGTACCCTTTACCTATGATTGGAAATTGGTGTAATGTTTAGTCGACTTTGAGTTGCTTTCTTTTTGTAAAATTATCTTTGAACCGAATTAATTCATTCAACTTTCCGAATTATTTGTTAACTACAGTACATTAATTCATTTATTCCGCATAGTTGATCTATTTTTATTATAAAATGATTATTTAATTATACAAATTATCATATTAAACAATTGAAATTATTTGAATACCAGACAATGTAAACCACGGCAACTAGAGTATATTAAGGACTGTACCGTACTTATGTTATCAATAATTGAAGGTCAACTGTAATATTCAAGCTAAAAGTAAGGCAATCATTATTATCGATTAACATAGAACCATATTATTATTATTTTTTCTGTTATAATAACTAATAATAATTGTTATAGGCTACTTAAAGCATACTAAGCACTATAACATGAAAGACAATCAAGTCAAGTAACGAATAATCAAAAGTGAGAGTGGATTGGTGACCACCAGCTATAAAACTATCTGTTTAATTTATATTCCAACTGTCAGTTTATACTATTCAATTTAACTGATAAGCTGATGACCACCAGCTAAAAAACTATTTGTTTAATGATAATTCATCTGTTAATTTATACTTTTGAATTTAACTGATAAGCTCTGTTATCAGGAGCTTCATCAATTGATTTTTTCAACAGTTTCCGAAACTACCTGAAAAATATTTTTCTCGTGTCTGACTCAATAGAATTCATACGTTGTGACAGAATCTTACCAAAAACCCTATTATAATTTATGGAAGATTTTTCAAGATTTTCACAAATAAATGCCGTAATAATCCGCAAATAAATCAGCGTAGCCTACTAACTAAAAATTGCCAAGCATCAGTATACATTACAGGTTGAAAATGAATTTATCCATTTCTTTGTAATAACGTTTATCAAAATATTTCACTGGAATAATTTTTCCAAAGAAACTTACCACACAATTGTGCAAAAAAGTGCAGAATTTTGAAAAAAATGAAATTTGTTGATTACGGAACTGAGTGCCTTTGTTCCTAGAAATTACTAAACTTGAAAATTTATTCAAATTGATGAAATAAGTTCAATATATTGAACTATTATCATACTCTGAGGAATACTATTATATTTTAAATCTTATCAGAAATTTTATATCGCTAATAAATAATTATATTGATCAAATTTGGAATAATATATTACTCAACTAGGGTATTGAAATTTTCATATGGAAAATATGCAGGAGAAAACTCATTGCGGATGAAATATATGAGATTACATATATGACTATGTATGAGACTATATTCATTATAAGAATTTTCCAGTCAAAAATATTATAATATTGCATTCAAACTAGTTTCTGAAACATAATGTCTTTTCATACCATCGAAAAATGAAGTAACTTTGAATTTCCAATTCTTGTATTGTATTTATTTTTTCCAGTCAATGAAAAACCTTTTGTTCTTTACTAATAAATAAGTCAACATATTTCATGTATTCAATAAGCATTATTTTTAGTAGCTACTGAATCAGTATTATACTATACCAATAAGCATGACCTTGTTTTGTAATTAATCTTAATTACTTTGATTTAAGTTCGTAATGTTTATACTTTTATACGATCCTCTTGTTGTATTAGGTATTAATAAATGTGATTGATGTTGATTTTGGTATTTTACTATTCAACTTTTTTCAACATATTATTTTTATAGTCCTACAGTAAGTTATATACTCTGGTTTTTTCTTCGATAATGAAGTGGTTCAACAATGAAGTACTCTACAACAATATCCAAATGAACAAGTATTTCCCTGGAGAATTACATGGTTTTTATATCAGTACCGATATAGATGTAGATTAAAATAATTACGGTAATTTAGAGGAATTAGAAGAGATTATAGTTGTAAAAAGACTAGACCACTAATATCTATAGTTTGGAAATTCGATTGAGTCAAATACAACACAATGATAATTTCTTACTATATTTTATTTCTCATCTCAAAAATATCAATATTTGATGACTGAATAATCTCTCTTCACCTAAGTTATCTATATCTATATAAGCGAAATGGCACTGACTGATTCATTCATCACCAGAACTAAAAATCCACTGAAGCGAATGCGTTCAAATTTGGCAGGCATGTTCAGTTGGACGTTTAGACGCGCGCTAAGAGAGGATTTTAAAAACTTTTCAAGGATACGCCAAATATTTCTATAGTTTTTCGGCGTTTTCTCAATTTTTCGAGAATCAATCGGTAGAAAATGTTGATATTTGGTGAGAAGGTTCATTTAAGGTCTAGAAATGTCGTGTTGAAATATTTTTGAATTCCGTTCAAGAGTACGCCATTAATCACTTTTTCAAAATTGTAAATGTATTGCGGGGTGCATATCTTCCGCCTTGAAAAAACCAATCCTTTTTGTAAAATCAATGGTTCAGCGAGATTACAGATGAACTAATTTAGAAGATATTGAATCAAGTTTCAAACTTTGTTCGATATACTTCCCAAGGTTACGCTTAATATAAACGTTCAACTATTTTTCGGAGTTTTTCTCACATTTTTCGAGAACCAATTGGCAGAAAAATTCAAAATTTGGTAAACAGGTCCAGATTAGGTTCAAAAATGCTGTGTTCAATAAATTTCGAACCCCTTCTGAACGGAATTTGCAGGCGAGCGAAGCGAGCCTGTTTGTCTCACTTATACTGCCGATACAGTCGGGGGTCCAGGGGGCAGAGCCCCCTGGCTAGCCGGAGAAGGCGAGCGAAGCGAGCCTGCCGGCTAGTTATCAATATTCTGAAGCAACAATTCGCTCTATTGAAGTACAGTTCAATGAAATTTATTTAAAATTTAATTATCACACACAGTTCATTTCAATTAATTTCATTGATCTCTATTGCATTATTAGATGCTATTAATACTATCATAATAATGTATGGTAGTAGATGTAGTAATATGATGGTGTAGTAGAATATTATGGAAGTAACTTATAGCATCTAATAATGCAATGAATTAAATATATTATCAATAGTTGCCAATAGGGGGATAATACCGTAATCTTTAAAGTTTTATTCCCTGTCAAAGATTGGAGAAGAAGAGATTTGAATTTTATTGAGTTGATTTTACACATTGAAATTGAAAAATTAGTAGCCTATACTTTTTTATTCAACATCAAAATTTTTAATTATTTGGAATGTTTGTATGTTGAAATAATTTGTTTATGTAATTCATATTGGGAGTAGACAACATTATTTTTATCAAGAAGAGGAGCTCAAATTCTGAATTACTAGAAAATTTGGTGCAATAGATTATTTCTTTATTAGTTCCAATTTGGCTCTCTTTCAATTTTTTTTCCTTTTTTACATTATTAGGTTATCCGATGAGAAGAAAAATGAGATTGTGCACTGATTCTTGCAATAAAAAGATTGGAAGGATAATCACGAAGCTAATTATAGCCGTATAACTATTGCTCATCTTGAAGTGTTATGAAAATGAAGAACTCACGAGAAGCATTATTGGTAAGTAAATTTATGCATATCATTCAAAATTTTTTCTCTTTATCAAAATAATATTTAATGAACAATATGCGTTGGTTATGCTAATCTACCTTACTGGTATGAATAAATTTAAATAAATAAATCATATACCTAAATATGGAGATGGATGGGAGATGGTAAATTACTTGGAAAAGCTTCAGCATTTTTCACTCTCAACCACAATAAGCCAGTCTCAATAAATTATTATAATCAGAAATTCCCTCTTGAGCTTTGTTTGCTTTGTTTTGAACATTTATTTTTTGATTAGCTAGGTCTATTATAGGTAGTATAGATTCTACATAAAATTTCCAACAAAAATGATTAGTATTTTTTCCTATCGACTTGGGTTATCGAAATATTATTTCGATACCTTACCTTTAAAATATGCCTACTCACTGCCATTAAATACTTGATAAATAATTCAAGAACCACCCATCTAATTCAAATTCTGACCTCATTTTTTAAAAGAACAGAAAATTAGAATTTTACATTGACTCCAATGTTTTTCTGTTTACTCATGTTAGAGACGATTATCAATCTACAAACTGATGTATTTAATGTTTTATTGAATAATTTGTAATTTTAGTTTTACTTTAATTTACGGTTCAAAGCAGTGAATATAAAGTATACATATTCCATACAGAGAATATCCCTACATATTCTTTGTTCAAAGTTATCAAGAGTTCTCGTTCGTTACACATTTGAATTCAAGCGCTCAAGTTAGAGTAGTTCGTATTGCTGTCAAGAGATGGCGTTTCATGCATCAATTTGCGTTGCAGGCTCTACCTCCTGTTCTGTTCGCTTGGCAGAGCTTGAATATTATTTATTGCAAGCCAAGTGATAATTTACTATTGAACTATTTTACGCCTCTCATCTTTCGCTTCCTCATGTTTATTCCTTTTATTGTTTCCACTCCTTTATTTACTGCGCTTGATAATAATGAGAATATATGCTCAACTGCCAACAAAAATTATGATGCAACAGGTAATAAACCTAAACGTCTTCTTGTGTTTCTGGTTTTTACATTTCAACTTGCACTCATGCTGTTTTTCAAAAAACACTGATTTTTTTACCCATTTCATTTTTTTATTTACATATCATCTATGTATCCATTTACAAATTATTTCATAGGTACCATTTTTATATTTCTTACAATTTTTCATATTAAAAATGTATTCAGAGTTTAATTAAACTTTTTCGATAAGAGTAGCCTATATGTCTGTCCAAGCAAAGAAGACCCTCTGGCAAGATGAGAAAATGACTCCAGCTCGGTCAATATTGGTTCAAAAATGATTGGGTTTGGTCTCAAATTGTAGATCAGAATGTTTCCTACGATTGAGACCAAATCAATAGTTTTTGAACCAATATTGACCGAGCTATTTTCTCATCTTGCCAGAGGTTTTCTTTGCTTTGAATTTATGATTATTGTTCTACCGAACATATATAAAACTTATTTGCAAACCTATTCGAACTTATTTGCAAATTGATTGCAGACAGTGAACTGTTTCTTAACTGTTATTTATCAGCGAGTTTTATCATTAAAATTTATTATTTTGATTTTTTATGTCATACATAGGGCAAACGTGAGAGACATTTGGTTGATTCAAAAAATCCAAAGATACCTTGGAAGGATATGATATGAAGGTAGATATCTTTACTCTATAATTGAAAGTTATTCTTATACAGAAATTAATTTCGTTAAAAATTGAAATTGAAGGTGAATGTATTCTGCATTCTCTTCTCTTTCGTAGGTAGTTCTTGTAGACTTTGGTAGTATCTTCAGTAGTTATCTTTGCTTGTTCAAAAAATGAATTGCTAAATTGTTAGTGATAACTCGAAAAATTAATTTTATTAGCAGGGATTCGTAAAAAATGTAACAATAATAATTTTAGTTGAACTTAAATTTCTGGGCTTTCAACTGTGAAATTAAGTGTAACCAATAAACTGTGACTAACTTTCGAAGAAGTTATGAGCTTAATTAATTGGAAAATCATAGAATCTTAGTGCAATCTTCAAATTTCATCAAATATTTTCGTACAATCTTTTCATCAAGTACATTTTCATCATTGTCAATTGCAATCCAACTCATTCTATTGCAGATTTACTTCGTAACGATAGCTAAATAAACGTTCATTCCAATGTGCTTAGCTCAACCACTGAAAGTTTATGACATTTGATGAAAAAAGATGTAGAGCAAGGGAAATGAAAGGATTGGCTGGAAAGGAAGTGAGAAGTTGAGAGAGAAAGAGTGGAAAAGAGAGAGAGAGAGAATGAAGTGAGAATGAGCGATTGATAGAACTTGATTGCACATCAAAATGCTCTTAAACGTGTTCTCTTTTCTCAAATATAGGTAGGCTAGAACTGATAGAAAAACGCCACTTAATTTCCTTTACGATTCCAACCTTTTTCAGATTTCAAAAAAATTCAGGATTTTCTCTGTGTAACTCATACGAAAGGATGCAGAATCTGTACCAGTGTTAATTAGGCTAAATTGTGTTGACAAGCTGTTGTGCTCACGAAATTTGTTCGATTGAAACTTTGGTTTTCACTGTTGAACAAGAAAGAGACAATAATTTAGTATATTCAAATTTAAATCCAAATTTTTCATTCTTCAACAATTAAAGTATATGTTTTTATTATTCAACTTACTGCAATTTTGATCTTTCTCCCTTATTTATTCTAGTCTCTCTACTTCCTTTTTTCTCTCTCTCTCTCTTCCTCTCACTCTCTCTCTCTCTCTTCCTCTCTCACAGCTCTTGATAAATCACTTATAACTGGTTCCAGAAAATCAAATCCTATTTGAAAATTACTAGATATAATTTTTGTCGTGTATAATCGGTAATATCTCTTTTTAGTAAGATATGAGATCTCTATATGAAATCTCTATTTTCGATATTCTGTATTTGTTCTATTATTTAGCCCTCTGTTATTAACTTTAGCCCTCTAGGGTTTTGCCTTATGTGGCAGAGAGTCCTAACTTTGTCTTCACCTCAGCGTCGGTGTGCCCATGGTTCAATGTTTGTACTTTCAAGATAATTCAGGAAGATTTTATACAAGATTATACGTCTTGTTATCTAACGAATTGTACTGTATTATACCACCTGAAAATATTACTCAACTTGAGAATCTGAAAAATCGATCATACTTACTAATAAAACATTACTTATTAACCTCAACTATTTTGAATAAAAAGACAAGATGTTGTCAAACCACTAGTTTATTAAAAATTTGAGATACCGGTTTCGGTTGTTACACCATTATTAATCTCTGGTAAACTCGGAAACCAGTATTTCGAATTTTTAATAAATGAGTGGTTTGACAACATCTTGTCTCTTCAGTAATTTTAAAATAGTTGAGTTATTATTTAGTAATTTTTATGGATAATTTATGGATAACTACCACAATATCACCTTCACAACTACTCAAAGACTCAACTATATTACTTAATATTTCAATTACTCAATACAGTACAGAATTCTATTTATATTTATGACACATTTATCAGATATTTTGAAGAATATTTCCAAAAATATTCCGCCTATATCCGAAAATCGTCTACATCTCTCTTCATGAACAGCGTCGTAATATATTCAACCATCCCTCCTTTTAACTTGCCAGTTGAGGGATCAATATTTCCGAAACATCGAAGAAACACCCCTTTCCTCTTCCCCCATCATGGAGTACCCCCCAACTCTCCCCATCTCGGAACACCCAACAGCAGTATTGCAGCTACAGCAAACCGTATAAACGCCCTTTTCCCCGAGTAAAAGCAGCTTCGTACGGGTAAAAATCAATATGAGCTGATACCGAACACATTCGAATTCTCTCGTCTGGTTTTCCTCCCTGTGATATAGTCTGTCCAAGCAAAGAAGACATTCTGGCAAGATAGGGAAATAACTCCAGCTCAATCAATATTGGTTGAAAAATTATAAATTTGGTCTCAAATTGTACGAAACATTCCAATCTACAATTTGAGACTAAATTTATTATTTTTCAATCAATTTTGACCGAGCTGGAGTCATTTTTTCATCTCTCCAGAATGTCTACTTTGCTTGGACAGACTAGAAATGCATGCGGGCCCTCAACACAACTCACGCTATCAGTGATAAAAGAAAACTGGGGGAAAGAATTATTGTGCAAGCTCGAGTTGTAGCCATTTATTAACATGCGGGACATGACAAGTTGAAAAAATTACAATGATGAAAATTTTTTGTGAGCAAGATAATGTTCTCCAGTTACCGTTTTGAGGAAGGTACCGAATAGTTCGCGCAAGCACTGGCGGCTCATACCCACGAAACAGGTGAAGTGCCCGTATCTTTTACTGTACAGCACTTCACCTGTTTCGTGGGCACGAGCCGCCAGTACGTGCAAGCTGAGAAGAATAAATGAAAAGACAAGATGTTGTCAAACCACTGATTTATTAGAAAATCGAGATACCGGTTTCGGTTGTTACACCATTATCAATCTCTGGTAAACTATTTATTATGGATAACTACCACAATATCAATTTCACAACTACTCAAAGAGTGAAGCTGAGAAGATACTTACAATACACATACAACACTTCTCTGCTTGCGCGAAGTCGGGAACTATAGTAGAACGCACGAAAGTAGTCCGCTGAGACTTGATGCCCCGTCGCCAAATCAGCAGATCATGAATCGAAATTCATTATATTTTTATAATACATCTGTCGAATTGGTAACGTCTACGGGTGTGGGGAGGGGAGTTTTTAATTGGTGATCTCTGTTGGTCCAGTTTTCATCGGACTACTTTCATGCGATCTACTATAGTGTGTTTTCAGTAGTGTCGATTTATGGTTGTTTGGAATTGGCAGATGAATACAGAATTCTATGTATTAAAATATTTTGATGATTCTCTAAAAATAAACATGTATGATTATAATGTGATTTCCATTGAAAGCTCTAAGTTTTGATTTGATCTTTGAGAAGCTCACTTTGTATCGAATTTTATTAATTCTATAATTCAATGTCTCTATCCAAATCAATATCTACTCAATATCCATTTATTTTTTATTGAAAATATCGAAATTTCATTTTTTTGTTTAATTTCCGAGAGTTTCTAAAAATAGCAACTATTATTTTACAAAAGCAAGTTAAGCTAAACAATTAATTGAAATTGAGCTAATTATTTTGAAGACTAGTTTCTTACTTATTTAACTTTTTTCAGCTTATAGTTTCTTTGAAATGGAAGTAGATTTTTGCAACTAGTCAATATCGTAGATTCATTATACACAGCTAAGCTAATCCTGTTTATTATTAGTGAAAATAGTTGAATATTATTTTCGCTTCTACAAGTTTTTGAAACACACATTACTGAATCCCTCAGTTCATCTAGACCTAGACAAAACAGAACTAACTCCCAATCCCAATCAAAACAATTCCAAGATACCAAACCTATTTTGCACATTCAAGTCTGTTTCTGAGTAATTACTTAGTTTAGAACAGCTTGGTTTCCAAGAACAGTAAAGTTAGTGCGTGAATATGCCATGAAATAATAAATAAATTTTTGATGACTTTTCCACTAAATTCTAGGAGAAACACATCGACAATTTTGCCGTCGCGAAAACTACAGCATTACTAGTATATTGTGATATTCTTATTTGTATTGGCGCCATCGATAGATGTTTGCATAGAGGACAAGGAGATAGAGGAGTTATATAGTCTGTCCAAGCAAAGAAGACAATCTGGCAAGATGGGAGAATGGCTCCAGCTCGATCAATTTTGGTTTAAAAGATAAACAATTGGTCTCTAATTGTAGATCTAAATGTTTCCAACAATTTGAGATCAAATTAACAATTTTTGAATCAATATTGACCCAGCTGAAGTCATTTTCTAATCTCGCCAGAATGTCTTCTTTGCTTGGACAGACTATACAAGGAGTGTGTGAATTATTGCGATTAAACCGTTTCACCCCTCTTTTTGATACAGTATTATTTATCTTTCACACGTAAACTTACTATAGTAAATTCCAAGTTGAAATACATTGTAACTCCTTTCTTATACGTGTTACGCCAAGTCGGGAGTTACATCAAGTGAATTACAATAAGATAAAAGCTGAGTTTGAACAGTAAGGAATCATCTTACGTGTAGCAACAGCTATTCTCAGCTATCTTTCAAGCATGATATCGTATTGCAATGTAAAATTGAAGTATCGTCATATTTTTCTCCTTCTATTCCTTCTTTATTGTTCCTCTCCTTCTTTTCTTTCTCTTTCTCTCTCTCATTTTATCCTTGTCTTTCTTGTTACAGGTACTGTCTGCTTAGGCTTTTTCGACAAGATTCTCTATTGCATTATCTTTCTTCACAAATCAAAATGTGAGTTTTTACGTCTTTACTCAATTTTTAAAAATATGTTTATAGTACAACCACTTCATGTTCATACAAAGTGGGTATAAATACTTCTATAGATTTTTTGGGAAAACCTATCACATACTTTCATAATTCTTTTTTTCTATGATTCAACCAATTCTTCTCTCTTTGTCTAATTCGTTGTTTGGTGTCATTCCATTCTGTATTAGCTTTGTTTACATTGTTCTTCTCATCACACATTTCTCTCAAAACTAATAATATCATATTACACGTAAACACGATGCTTACCATACAGTGCCAAAGCTGCGTGTTCTCGTTCTCGGTTAGAGCTCATAAGGAGCAGACGGAAAAGTTAGGCTGTTTCTTCTGTCTTTTATACGTGATACGTGATGTAACCTACTAACAGCTGATGAAACTCATCTATTGTCTGTTTTAACCTGACCAAAACCCATAAGAATCTCCTCCATTCAAAGGAATACGAATAATTTTATATATTTAAATTATAATTCTAATCTACAACATCAGCAACAAATGGCAGACGAAACCGCCCAACTTTTTGTGTCAGCTATACAGGTAGACCTTCTAGAGCAGTGTATGGTAAGTGATACATGTTCTGAATACAACAAGTACGCTTCAGAATACTATATGTTCCGTCAGTATGTACTATACAGTCGTTCCCGCCCTTGGCAGGGTTTTGACTGTTCATGAAGAAGATAGCACCGAGTGTCGGTGTTTGTTGGGTGGGGGGTAAATGGGGGTCATCGACCCCCCTCGGCAGAGAGGGGTGTGTCCCCATAGTTGGTAGCCGAGGGTTCCTCAGAATATTATCTCTCACAACTTGACTGACTTTACTCAGTCTCGTTCGTTAGTTCCGTCTCTGCTTTCTTTCCACCTTCTCTCACTCTAGTTTTCTTCTTTATTCGTTGCGTGAGTGTTTCCTCCACACGCACGCGCACTCGCACACGTAAACCGTCGTAAACCTGTGCTGACTGCGCGGCTACCCATTATTACCTCCAGTGTTCAACAATTTTTCCATGTCAACTCTTTGTTTTGTGGGCGCGGGATGGAGAAAAGTCGCCGTACGTGATTTGAGTCGGAGTGGTTGGTGAAACTTATGTAAAAGCACGGACTGCTATTAACAAAAACTTCGTTTGTGACAATATTTTGTTCGGTTGGTTTTTGTTTATAAGACCGGTAAATTGTGTGTTACGAAAAGTTTGTAAATTTGAGATTCTGGAGACGTTTTTGGTTGGTAGTTAACGATATCAGGCAAATCTTGAAATCAAATCTAGTTCTTTTGAATGTTAATAAAAACTAATAAGTGACAAAAATATATTTCATCAGTAGGCGATGAAATGAGTGACTGGTGAACTGTTTTTATGATATCCAGTAGTTATTGACTGTTTCTATGATATTTATTTTTTATTGGCCGTTATTATGATACATGATAGTAGTTGTTATATTAGAATAGTCGGAGAAAGGATTGAAAATAGAAATTAAAAATGAGAATTTCCAAAATAGGACATTGAAAACGTTTTGTATTAATTAGACTGGTTGATAATTTCTTCTGAGTAGCACTAAGTTTTATAATGAAATTCTGACATTGTTTGATATATTTCTGACATTGATTAGATCAATGTTTCTATAGATGCCGGCAAGTTATCAGTACGATACCTATAAGTTACAATAAATAGTAATATTGAGTGTTTCGGTGAGAAATTGAGGTTGATTTTGAAAACTGTGAAAATCTACTTGGATTTTTGAAGTGACTAATTTTGATAAGACGAGTGATCCGCGAAAATTTGGAAATAGACTTGAAAATTCAGAAAATATTTCCGGTGTAGCACTGAATGATACGAGCGACCTTATCAGTTGTTGGATACGTCACCTTCTTTGAGGTTAGTAGCGTGCTTTCAATGAAATTTTCTCCATTGATAAACTCACTCCATCATTCACATTCACAGATTCACTACTTACTATACTTAATCCGCTATTTTATTATTCATATTCAATTCACTACAATAAATCAATAATGAATCACCGTACCCTTTAAAATAAGTTAATTTTCTCATAACTAGTTTCGAACTATTAATAGTCATTTTTAATTTTTTTTGTTCAGTTTCATTTGAAAATGACTATTAATAGTTGTGAAAAAATAAACTTACTTTAAAGAGTACTGTGATTTATTATACATGAGAAGCCCTAAAAACAAAGTGAATAGTCTTTTTTTTATTTAGCACCTAGAACTGATGGACTGTTTTCAAAGAACTGTGGAAATTGAAAATGACTGATTCATTTTCTATTTGGATGATATATTAGGATATTTCATCCAAAGGTCGCTCTTTGAAAAAATTATGAAATTTTTTGAAAATTTCATAAATACTCCATTGAGAGAACATTAACAATAATATTTATAATGGAATAGATCATAATTTTTTTTAATGAATTTTAACTGCAATCTAGCATTTGGCTAATGAACAGTTCAGTTCTATCCTAAATTATACGGGAATTTCATACTAAAGAAGATCTTTCAAAGTCAATCCTCCTTTCCAACTCTAAGGCTGAGGCCGCACTGCCGGTGGGTAGAGCCTGGAGGGTGGATGGTAGTTGGTAAATCTATAGAACATGCACACCATCCACAGTAATACATCGTATGAATGGTATGACGTCATACTGTTTTTTGAGGTTATGTTGTCCATATTTAAGAATTTCAAGATGGCGGCTGAACACATACCATTCATACGATGTATTACTGTGGATGTTGTGTATGTTCTATAGATTTACCAACTACCCTCCACCCTCCAGGCTTTACCCACCGGCAGTGCGGCCTCAGCCTAACTGAGCAATGCTCTTAATTATTTTAAACACTAGTCGACAATGACAACTCAACATAAAAATACAAAAATGCCTCAACTAAAGAGTACAATTCCATGAATAATACATTCTTTTTTCTGGGAGTGATGCCCTCATGAGCTCTTAGGTTTGTGTGTGGGTAATGAGAGCGATGATGATTATGAGAGATGACGACAACAGCGATGATGATTATGAGAGATGACGGTAGTGATACCGACAGCTTATTGTCTCCTCCGAAAGACGGGGTGACCGTATCTATGTGATTGTGCTGTGGTCGAAAGTTTGCCCCGGTCAGGAATTGAACTCAGGTCCTCTTCGTTATCAGACCAGCGCGTTATCACTTATTCCAACGAGCCACCCACATTATCGTGAATCTTGAAAGCCTATTATTAGTAGTTATCACCAATGTACACTTATCTATGTAATGTATTCTGGTCTACCTAGAAAAAAATCATCAAATATAAATCGAATATAGAGTTTACCCAACACCCAAAAACCATTTACAAATGAAGGAATATAATTATCATTGTTTCTTTTGATACAATTAGGTGATCTGTAGATTACAGTCTACTGAGGAAGATAGACAAATACATTATGAATCCCTGCATACAATATGAAACTGAACAATCATTGAAAATGAATTGAATGTGAATCAAGATTCTGAAACTTGTTTCTGTTAGTCGTTTAATTCAGAGACAGAGAGTGCAATAACACGGCGTTGTAACATTGACCCACTGCTGGAGTCATCCTACAGACTGGTATAGTCTGTCCAAGCAAAGAAGACATTCTGGCAAGATGGGAAAATATCTCCATCTCGGTCAATATTGTTTCAAGAATGATAAATTTGGTCTCTAATTGTAGGAAACATTCTTATCTATAATTTGATACCAAATTAGTTATTTTTGAGCCAATATTCACCGAGCTAGAGTAATTTTTCAATCTTGCCGGAATGTTTTCTTAGATTGGACAGACTATAACTATAGTTCGCGCAGGCTGAGAAGACACGCCGTCGCAATACACTGTACATGGTAACGGGGTTTCTTCTCAGCTTGCGCTAACTATACAAAGTTGTAGCAGTGTATTGTAGGCTAGCAACCTGTTCTCTGTTATTTATTACAAACAGAATAGAGTCTGTAGTCTTCAGTTTCGCATCAATCTTTGTTTGGATAGATTTCTGTAGTTAATAGATTTTCTTGGACAAATCTGTAATAAATAAATAAAAATAAATATTTTGTGTGAAGCTGTAAGTAGTAAATTCTAAGTGCAAGGTATCATTTCTTGTCAAGAAACACAGGTTTTATTAAAAATCGAGACACCGGTTACGGTTCCTACACCATTATCAATCTCTGCTCTGGTAAACTTTGAATGTTATAAAACCCCCTCAATTCCAACTTTTAAATTTTGAACAACTTTCTGAGTTGAACGGGTGGGATGGTTGAATTCTCTTCTTCCCCTTCTTCAACTTCTTTTTCTTTCTCTTCTCCCTCTTGTTTCTCACCCGCCCGCCTGAGAGCTCAACAGGTTTGCCTCATCTGGGTCTCCCATCCGCAATAAGTAGCAGTGCCCGTTTCCTTTTGACATTTATTTTTATTATTTTTCCCGTCTCTTTTTGATTCCATCCGCTCTACAAGATTCGCGTCCTGTGTATTTTAGCCTGTTTCATAAAACTTATAATCATACTTGAATTGATATAACTTGAGTATCTATATAAAACGTATCTCCAATCTTATTAGTGCCACGCCATTAATGAATTTACATCAATTTTATTTCTGAGTAAACGTGAAACGGGAGAATCCCTTCTTTTTTAGACATTTCTGTCTCCTATGAATTCTCACACTCGATAATATTACAAAGGATTGTTACAAAGTATTCATTTATTTATTCATCTATTCATTTCAATGAAACAAGTAAACTTATTGGTTAAAAACACAGACTATTGTCCAAAACGTCTTTATACCAAATTTTGATTAATAAGTTCGAAACTAGGTTATATTTTTTCGCAGCACTTCAATCTAGTAATTAAATACAAAGAACTACTTGAAAACTACAGAAGTTAATTTTTCACGAGGGTGATGCCCAAATGATAGCTTGAGCTTGTGCGTGGGTAATGCTGAGAGGGATTAGAGATAACGATTACTTTTTAGGCAGTCGGGACCGACGGCTTATCGTCTCCTCTGAAAGACAGGGTGGCCGTATCTATCAATGCTGTTCTTTCGTCACTATTCCATTTCCTTTCTTATTTTGGTCAATCTTACTTCCTCATTTACCTTCTACTCCTTCTCCATTTACTCCCTCTTCTTCTTCTTTCTCCTCCTCATCTACATCTTCAATCAATCAATCTTCAACATCTTCTTTCTCCCTACTCTTCTTGTTCTTCCTTTTCTCTCATTCTTCTTCTTCTTCTTCTTCTTCTTCTTCTTCTTCTTCTTCTTCTTCTTCTTCTTCTTCTTCTTCTTCTTCTTCTTCTTCTTCTTCTTCTTCTTCTTTTTCTTATTCGTCTTCTGACTGTTTCCGCTGATCCAGGGGACCGTGGGAATTACTTCCTTTCAGTTGAGGAATAAGTTGACCAATCGGTTGAGAGAGGCGGTGTATTTCATTTATTGAGAGGCTGGAGACTTCCTTTTTCTGAGCTGCTAAGGATTACTGCAATGTAATTCCGTCCAAGCAAAGAAGACATTTTGGCAACATTGGAAAATCACTCCAGTTCGGTCTATATTAGTTCAAAAATTATAAATTTTGTCTCAAATTGTAGATCAGAATGTTTCCTACAATTTGAGACCAGATGTATCATTTTTGAACCAATATTGACCGAGCTGGGGCCATTTTCCCCATCTTGCCAGAATGTCTTCTTTGCTTGGACAGACTATGATTAGTGCCTCATTTTGGCAGCTGACCTGTGAGTTAAATGGTTGAGGAGGAATAAAATTGTCCCAAAAGTAACATGATGCACACGTATTTCCTCTTCGTTTTGTAGAAAAAGATGAAATTTTGTAAATCTAAAAATTGAGTGTTGAGTGAAAAAATACCCAAAAGTTAGACTACTTATAGTAGCCTCTATAATACTTATTATTAAGTAAACTAAGTTTAGTAAACTACATTTTCCCCTTTTTTGAAGGTGAAGCCCATATGAGCTCATAGGCTTGTGCGTGGGTAATGAGATTCAGAATTGAAGTGAATTAACGTTATGCAAAGGAAAGTCTGGAAAATTATATAATTTACAGTATTATCTGTGTACTTTACGTGTACAAAATAGAATTAAAGCTGATATATTATTTGCAATGCACATAAATAAAGTAAATAACAATCTGATTCAATCAATTTTTCTCTCTCGAAAGTTGAATTGTCCGTACTGATAATCTCAAAGTGGGCGCAGCCAGCTTCACATAATTTTGTCTGAACGTTCTAACTAATAAGATATCATACAAATTCGTTTTAAAATAATTATATCATTAATAATAATATTGTCTGAACGTTCTAACTAATAAGATATCATACAAATTCGTTTTAAAATAATTATATCATTAATAATAATATTGAATCTTGAATATTATATTGTATATTGAATAATAATGAATATTGAGTCTTGTGTATCGAGCCTCCTCGTTTGTGGTATGGTAGCCTATCACATTGAAATGTAGTATTTATGGAACAATATCGTGTATCAAATTTGAGTTCTGTATCTTCTTGTAGTGAATTAAACCATGGACACATTTTTTGTGTCTTTTTCATCCACTATTACAAATCACCTCTGAATACTCTTTTCCCTCCCAGATCCACTCTCTTAAACATCATAATTATCTCTTTCTCTCTCTCTTCAATATGTTGTTCAACATCAATCTCCAAGAATGGACATTTATATGTCTAAACTCCGCCATTCTATGTAGATACAGTACAAATTTATATTATCGTTACCTTATTTAATCCCATATTCGAGTCATTTTACAATTTTTTATAGTCAATAGGCTACTTAGTTTACTCATGCAAACTGTGTAATTAGTCTCATTTTTCATACGCTTAAAGTATAGGATTCAAAAAATGCAATAAGTTCCTCAAGACCTAGCATGCAATAAATAAATAAACCAATCAATCATTCCCTCTCTCTCATTCTCACACCTTATTATCCTTTCCCAAGAAAGGTCTAATATGTCTAAACTTCGCCTTTTCACTTAGATAACTTTCACTCGTTATTCATTTTGCAGAACCTCGAATTAAAATTTGTGTAAATTTTGCATTCATTACATCACCGTTTTTCGTATTTTTACTAGAAGTCTCTATTTTGTGAAATTAATAGGATAATTTTGTTTTGCTCACTTATATTACAATGTATAATCTAAGCCGAATTTTGTTATCTATTTGAATAAAGTAATCTAATCTAATCACTCAATCTCTGTAGAAAATGATATCTATAAATGAATCAAATTTAAAATAAATAACTATCTTACTCAATCACTCACTTACTCCCACTACCATTATTGTCTCTCTCTCTCTACTCATGCACTCCTACTCCCACTCTCACACATACTCTCTCTCTTTCTCTCTCTCACTAACACTCTCTCTTTCACATAGTTACTCACCCTATCTTACTTGACTCTCTTATTTCAATTATCTTTGTCGAGCGATGATAATACTGTATACAGTGTGGAATAAATTCAAGGTCAGGGCCCTCCCTCTAAAAACACCCACACGCGCATGCGCAGTCGAGCGCGCTCACCTCACGTGCCTAACAAACAGGGAGGCCCTTTGGGGAGGATAGGATAGCTGATGACAAAAAGTTAGGCGGTTTTGTCTGTTTCTTGTACGTGATGTAACCTTCTAACAGCTGATGTAATGCAGTTATTGTATTTTTTCAATCCAACAACATCACCTAGGCCTAGCTAAATGAAAACTATAATTAGAGTTGACATAATAAGGTGTTCCAGTGCACCAGGAGCAGACGATAACGCCTAAATTCATAGCATCAGCTATAGCACAGGAAATCTTCATCATCTTCTTCTTCTTCTTCTTCTTCTTTTTTGTATTCTTCTTCTTTTTCTTCTTCTTCTTCTTCTTCTTCTTCTTCTTCTTCTTCTTCTTCTTCTTCTTCTTCTTCTTCTTCTTCTTCTTCTTCTTCTTCTTCTTCTTCTTCTTCTTCTTCTTCTTCTTCTTCTTCTTCTTCTTCTTCTTCTTCTTCTTCTTCTTCTTCTTCTTCTTCTTCTTCTTCTTCTTCTTCTTCTTCTTCTTCTTCTTCTTCTTCTTCTTCTTCTTCTTCTTCTTCTTCTTCTTCTTCTTCTTCTTCTTCTTCTTCTTCTTCTTCTTCTTCTTCTTCTTCTTCTTCTTCTTCTTCTTCTTCTTCTTCTTCTTCTTCTTCTTCTTCTTCTTCTTCTTCTTCTTCTTCTTCTTCTTCTTCTTCTTCTTCTTCTTCTTCTTCTTCTTCTTCTTCTTCTTCTTCTTCTTCTTCTTCTTCTTCTTCTTCTTCTTCTTCTTCTTCTTCTTCTTCTTCTTCTTCTTCTTCTTCTTCTTCTTCTTCTTCTTCTTCTTCTTCTTCTTCTTCTTCTTCTTCTTCTTCTTCTTCTTCTTCTTCTTCTTCTTCTTCTTCTTCTTCTTCTTCTTCTTCTTCTTCTTCTTCTTCTTCTTCTTCTTCTTCTTCTTCTTCTTCTTCTTCTTCTTCTTCTTCTTCTTCTTCTTCTTCTTCTTCTTCTTCTTCTTCTTCTTCTTCTTCTTCTTCTTCTTCTTCTTCTTCTTCTTCTTCTTCTTCTTCTTCTTCTTCTTCTTCTTCTTCTTCTTCTTCTTCTTCTTCTTCTTCTTCTTCTTCTTCTTCTTCTTCTTCTTCTTCTTCTTCTTCTTCTTCTTCTTCTTCTCATCTGTTGCCTCACAGCGTCGGGGTGAATATACAGGAGATCGAGTGAGAAAATAGTTTAAAACGTTCATATTGTTGTAGAAATTGAACCAAATTGAACAACACACCCAAGAAATTGGAAACCAGTTGTGAAGTTATTTTATTACTATTGGAAAAATGTTATTCTCTCACGATTGACTACTCAGTTATTCGATTAGATTCTTGGGCGTTTAATTTTCAGTTTTGATGCTTAGCTAAGTCTCAAAAATTTCTTTGAGTTGGATGTACCGCTAGTAATGTTTTCAACAATACAACTTGACTCAAGAAAAATGTATATAAGTTACTTATAATTAAAAATTTATAATTTACTTTATAAATTACATTTGCTGCTTATGGAAGCACCTGTGGTAGTTCTTTTTTTTAGTAATTCGGAAATTGACAGATATAAGAACAGTTGGGATCTGAATAATTTATACTCTTTTTTTAGAAATATATCATTTTTATTTCCTCTGAGAGCTGTCAAAATAATGAAATTGTAAATTTTAAGAAGAATCATCCCCCCTCTCATTACTCATGCACATGCTTACATGTCATATGGACATCACCCAAAATAAAAAAGAAAATATACTCCTTCAGTCCTTCTTGATAAATATGTGGTGCTATGCTCATAAAAGGACTGAAGGAGCATATTTTTTTTTACTTTGGGTGATGTCCAAAATTTTTTAATGGAAGGAATCAGCCTGAGAAGTATGAAACACTCTCTTTAAGGCTTGAATGCCCGGTTTTTCCAAGCACACTCAAAGTTGAGGGACCCTCAAACGTACATGTTCATGAAACCACAAGATGCATTACTTCTACTTGATACAGATAGTTTCATAAGTATCATAATGAGCATCCTCTTCAACTAGAACAGATCACCTGTGTACAGAAAGCTCCCACACCTCCACGTGTTTTACAATAGGTAAGAGTAGAGTGAGAGCATTCATGCTAATTTGAGTTTGAATTATAACGTTGCATATCTATTGAAGCCACAAGTTGTATAGGCGTTTTTGTGGGGTAGGGTTGTTAGAAAAAAGGGGGAGAATTGAATGATGATGACGATGATGATGGTGATGATGCGTTGATACCAATAATGATGATGGTAGTGGTTGATGATGATGACGATGATGATGGTGGTTGTATGTGATGATCATGATGATGATGAGCACTTTACTGTAGTTGAATGAGGGGAAATAATACCGACTACTTGAGTATTTGCTTCTTGCTAACTTGTAGGCTACTTGGTACACTACGATTAGCACAAGCTGAGAAGACACGCAGTTACAATGCAATTTGCATTGTCTTCTCAGCTTACGCGAACTATATACTGTTGAAGCCTTGTCATTTGTCTTTTCACCATCTTGATTTCCTGAAAGCTGATTTTGTTTCTTTTATTCAAGTAACCGATTTTCTTGAATTTTCTGTCAGAACAGACTAATTTTCATCTTCGATTTGTAGCCAATTGTACAACATTCATCGCACTGGCGGCTCGTGCCCATGAAACAGGTGAAGTGAAGTGCTGTACAGTAAAAGATACGGGCACTTCACCTACTGTTTCGTGGGCACGAGCCGCCAGTGCATGAATATCTATCCAATGTCTGAATTATTGTTTCAATAAATCATCAAAAATGAATTCGACCACCTTGCTTCTGCAAGTGAATTAGTATAATGCATTCGAAATACAAATGAATTTCACTGCTTAATAATTATTATAGTAGTTTGGTGAGCTGCAATATTGGATAATTCACCCATCTTTGGTACAAAATTATGAATCAATAATCCTCCAACTATTAACTGAAGTATGAAGATATTCATAATTTAAAAAAACCTGGATTACTAAACTCCTGGAACCGAAAATAGAAACCTTAAAGAAGACAATCGGTAGACAATGGAGAGAGTAATATAGATATGTGTTGAGTAATAGAGAGGAATAAAGAGAGAGAGAGAGAGAGTGATGGAGAGGATGATAGATGGAGATAAGAAGAAAGTAATACAGTAGTGGGATGATTTACTTGTACTGTCGAGAAAACCCCATTGAACAAAAATCATACAAAATGAAAGAGTTTTACTAATTTTTCAACATCACAACATTATATATATATACATATAAATATATATATATAATATATAACATAATATACATCAGTCAAAATTAAATAAAGTTATTTAACTACATAAGTAAAATCTCTCAATTTGAAATTTAGAATACAGTATAACTTTGAGGCAGGTAAAAATTATTAATAGTTGAGAATAAGGATGAGAATAACAAGAGTACTTATGCAGGAAGAACGGAAAAAAGAAAAAGCAGAAGAAGAAGAAGGATAATAAGAAGAGAGATGAGAAGAAGTAAATAAATGAATGGATTAGATAAATGGCAATGTATGAAGAGAGAATGAAATTAATGAGTAATATTTGTAAAGTTGTTTCCATAAAAACAATACATTTTGAGGGAAAATTGAAAAATAATTTCATAGAAAGAGAGGGAAAGAGAGAGAAAAAGATAGTGAGAGAGTGAGTGGGAGAGAAGAGAGGTTCAACAACCCTGGATTCCTCCACCACAATTTATAATTTCCACGTGTAGGCCTCCTCCCCGCTCTGAGTGGCTGACTGTTCTGGCTGGGTTGAGTGGGAGACATCCCAGCAGTCAAGGTCGGTTGACTCTCCCTTCAGAGTGGCCTCTGGGTGGATGTGATGTGATTGCATGTATGACGCTACCCCCTCAACTCCCCCTAACCCACCCCCCCCACCACCAACACGTCTTCCTGCTCATACTGCTGAAGTGGAGTTGTAATTGTTGCGCCAGTCTCGTGGACTAGAATTTATTTAGGTTCGAAATTTTTCAAAGCTATGGGGCTGTTTGTGGAGAAGTTTTTGAGTACAATTACTTACGGCAAAGAATATTGAATTGGAGATTTGTATAGTGTGTTCGAGCAAAGAAGACATTCTGCCAAGATGGGAAAATGAGTCCAACTCGATCAAAATTGCAAAAAAATAATAAGTTTTGTCTCAAATTGTTGATCAGAATGTTTCCTACAATTTGAGACAAAATTGATAATTTTTGAAACAATATTGGCCGAGCTGGAGTCATTTTCCCATCTTACCAGAATGCCTTCTTTGCTTGGACAGACTATACATTGGGCCTGGTGAATAAAAACATTACTGTATTTTCAAACTTTACAGTGGTTCATCAAAAACAAAACGTTCAGATAAAATACAAGAAAAAAATCATCTCCAAAGAAAATCCTCACAAGTGTTAGTTGCCAACATGATTCAATATAACAAGCCATTAAGAACTTGCAAATAAATAAGAAATTCAATAATAATATAAATATAATGATAGAATAAAGAAACTGAAAAAGTTGAAGAAAGGCGTAAGGAAAAGAGAAAGAAAGAGTGGTAAACACACTATTGAAAGAGAGAGATAAGAGTTACTCAAATAGTTATAATTGAGGTGATAAATAAATACAGTCATAATCAGATTAAACCCAATGTCTAGTTGAAGCATAGAGGAGAGACCTATACATACTTTATACATAAATAAATAAATAAGTTACTCTGTGGTTGAAATCAAGAGCTCAGCTCTGTCGAAACAGTGTGGAGTCAGCCTGCGGGAGCAAAACGATTTGCTGAAATCGCTTTCAATTCGATGCCCCCTACCTTTGATCAACATGATCAATATTATCACTATGATCAGTTATATGTATTATCCTTATAATCAATATGACCAATATTATAACTATGATCAAATTGTATGATTGTGTATCATGGAGGTAACCTCTGTGGAGTATTGATAAGGGACATAACCTGAATTCAGATATTTTAATGATATTAATAATTGGAATACAAGAAGTTTAGGCCCATTAACGCCTGTTTCTTCATTCGTGACTGTATTATTGTAATCAAATGAATAAATATGACCAATATTATCACTATGATATGAGCTTTATCATATGATTTTTGACTATGTCATGCAATTCAATTTTTTTGTCTCAGAAGGAGGAATTTTTATAATTCAAAGAATCTGCTTGGGAAAACATTCCGATGGATAGAAAAATAATAGTTTGCTCAATTATTCAACGATCACTGAATTTCCCCACACACAGACTCGTTTCTAGGTGGGGAGTATTATTCTATGGAATTATTGTATATTACATTTCAAGTGATTGTAACATGTTTCTTTTTGAGAATAAAACTTTTTCATTTCATTTCAAGTGATTCAGTGTAATTTTTACAACACAAAAGTAACACCAGTAGCTAAATAATTTGATGATAACACCAACACTAACCATAATGGGATCTAATTTCTATAATTAAAACTCAAATTCGACACCCAGAAGTTATACTCAACACGAACCCTTATAATTTCAATCCGGTATTCAGATCACTAATTTACATATTATTTTTCTAGAGGCCAAGAAAGCTACAACCCTAAAAAATCAATTATACCCCACATAATACACTTATAATAGCACCCTACAAAACACACTTAACAATTACATCACATAATCATTGCATTCTTACAATGACAATCTTGTATTCAAATCCTTCATCTTTGTTAATTATTGACCACCCTTGGTAGCAGACTGACACCTTTTATAGGAAATAAATTTTTTAAGAGATGAAACAAAAATGTTTTAGAATGAAAGACCCTTTGTGAAAGGGTGGGAACCCTTTATTCCTCGCTCTCACGACCTTTCAGAAACAATAATTATTATATTGATAGTGACCAAGAAGTGACCAGGTGCATGTAGAGAGATTCAGTTCCTGATTAGTTGAATCACAGCCTGAAGGCAACTCTGTATACACTGAAGTTGGGATTAATGTATGGGAGAGACGGAGAATTAATAATTAAGATAGGTAGAAGAGTGAGAATTAGAAAAAGGAGGAGAGATAACAGAAGAGGAAGAAAAGGAAATGACAGAAGTATGAAAGATTACGTTGTGTCTGAAAACTGAGAGAATTGGTAGATTTATTGAGATATAATGTTTAAATGATAGAGAGTAATGGTGACAATTATGTAAGAAAGAGGAAAAAGGATGAAATAAACGTGAAAATTTGTGCTTGAAGAGGGAAGAAAAGGTAAAAAATGAAAAATTTTATAGAGGAGGGAAAACAAATTAGAAATGTAGAAATTCAATGTAAGAAGTGGAAAATTGAAAATGTGGAAGGAGCATGTTGACAAGAGAATGAAAGAAGATAAGAGAAGAGGAAAAGATAATGGTTGGAATAGTGGAAAGGCGAGGATGAAAGAGAAAGAAGATGAAAGTCTAGGAAAGAGGAAAAGAAGATGAAAATCTTAGGAAAGAGGAAAATGAGATGAAGATGAGGAAAGAGGAGAAGAATATGAGGGAACAGAATAAAAAACAACAGACGATGAAAAATAGACGAAGAAGATATGTAAATGTGGTGAAAGAGGGAGAAGATGGAAAAGAAGAGGAGAATATTACAAGAAATAAATAATGGAAAGAGGGTGTAGTAGAATAGAAATAGGATGCCTTATTGTTGAATAGTATTTTTTTTAATTAAACTTTAAACTTAGGGCTATTTAAAATAATTGATGAATTAAATGAAAAATCAAATACCCTTTTTAAAAAACTTTAGAATTATTATTCTACAAAATTAAATAATCTAATATTTTAATCTTGTTTAGTTCTTTCAATACTATTTTATTCACATTGATAATGGGCTGAGTCCCGAAACATTTCTGTAGAATAATAATTCTAAAGTTTTTTTTTAAAAGCGTATTTAATTTTTCATCTAATTTATCAAGAATTTTTTATTATGTTATATTGTAGAGAATTTAAACTGGAAAGAAAAATTGTAGAAGTTTTGGGGCCTTAAAAGTTAAGTAGAGGATATAAGGGGACATAACAACAAAAGTGGCGAATAAATCAGCTGACTATACAAATACTTTTTGTTCTTTATCTTTTTTTCACAAATAATATCAATCTACTCTTTCAGCGTAGCATTAGCTGTTTATTGAAAAAAAATCTCTAGCCAGTCGCCAGTTTCTTTGTTGGGAACTGAACAAATGTTACGATTTAGAACAAGAAGGGGATAAAATAATGCTGGAAAATAAAAATAGAAGAGAGATTAGAAGAAGATATAATCACAGCAGATGACCAGCGTTGGGTATGGGTCAACCCTTTTAATGTATAGTGAAGTCCATCATTTTATTTCGAATTAACCCAGAAGGCGTTTTTAGACCATAGTATAGTATGTCCAAGCAATGAAGATATTCTGGCAAGATGAGGAAATTACTCCAGCTCGGTTACTATTGGTTCAAAAATTAAAAAATTCGTTTCAAATTGTAGAAAACATTCTGATCTACAATTTAAGACCAAACTTATAATTTTTGAACCATACTTGACCGACCTGGATTTGTTTTTCCATCTTGCCAGAATGTCTTCTTTGGTTGGAAAGCCTATAATGTACATCTATTTTATAGTCCTATAGGTTGACTATATCTAGTTCATCCATTAGTTGAGGTATAGCCTGTCCATGCAAAGAAGATCCTCTGGCAAGATGGGAGAATGACTCAAGCTCGGTCAATATTTGTTCAAAAAATATGAATGTTTTCTCAAATTATTGGAAACATTCTGATCTACAATTTTAGACCAAATTTATGAATTTTTGAACCAATATTGACCGAACTGGAGTCATTTTCCCATCTTGCCAGAGGGTCTTCTTTGCGTGGACATACTATACCTTTAGGGTTGTGAGGGTACTTTGTCCTTCTAATGCCGTGTTTTAGGGGGGGGGGGGGGGTCAGGGAAAGGGACAATTAGGAAGCAGGGGTGGTCCGGGTATGATGGACAGTGGTCTCGTACCTTTCCCACGGCCATTTTTGACCCACACCCTCAACAACTCCTCCCCCCACCGATTTTGGAATCCGATATCATCAGTGGTCAACTGCACAACAGGTGGTTGAAGAAAAATCCTTTCTACCCTCCGAATTATTTCTCTTACTCTCTCTTACTCTAATTCTAACTCTTTCATACTGTCTATCTCTTTTGAATTCCTCTCTTTCTATTGTTTTCTCTCTATCTCTCTTCTTTTCCCTCTCCAACCACACTTTCACGTTTCCTCTTTTTTCTCCCCCTAAATTATTTTTTCTATCCACTTCCCCTATTCACTCATCCTCTTTCTCTTTCACTCTCTCTCTCTCTCTATTTCTCTCTCTCTCTTATTTTCTCTCTTTCTTTAAACTTTCTAACCACTCTCTTTCTATCTTTGCCTTCCACCGCCTTCCGCTATCTTTAGCACTTTGTCTTTTTATGACTTCAAATCTCTGTCTCAGAAATAATTATTCTCATTTGGACAAATCTAATTCACATTTTTAGAAAAGGATTACTAAAAATAACATAATACTCATCTATCGATCAATATTTTTTCACTATTAATTTTCACTGGGATTGGTGAAATTCACTTTCAGTGAATAAAACCATCTTTTTCCACTGATAAATTAATTAGACTTGATGTCGGTGACCAATCCCAGTGAATGTTACACTCAGCAGCTCGTCATGGATCAAGAAATCATCCTCTACTATTAATTGGCTAATATAAATACGGCCACTCCGTCTCTCCCTAAAAGGTAGTCATCATTTATCATCATCATCATCCATCTCATTACCCACGCAAAGCTCATGTGGGCTTCACCTCAGGAAACACACAATATTGTTATAAAGTTTAACTACTATTGCATTATCTAAAAATATTACTATTGAGTTTTCAACTCGCGAAATAGATAGAATAATATTGACTTAAAATTATCTCTTTCTTCCTCTTCTATTTCCCTCTTTCCCTTTGTTTTTTACCTTCTTTTTGTTTCTTATTTTATATTTTTCTCACCTCTAACCCTCTCTTCCTATCTTCTCTCTTTTTTCTATTCCCATCTTCTTTTCAAACATCTCTACCATTGAAAAATAAAATAAGAATCAAATATCCTTCAAAAATATGAAATTAAATGTGAAAGAAGAATTTCAAATATACAAGGGAAAAAAGTTGAATGGCGATAAAATAATAAATGAAGATAATTTTAATACTAATCCAATTTTTGAAAAAATATTAAAAACTTAGTTCTTGGTGTAAATAGGATTTATGTATGTTATAAATTTTAATGTCAATTTATGTATAAAATAATTTATAAATATGTTTTCAATTTCAATCATATGATATTATTTAGACTCATATTTTTAATCTTGTTTACTTATTTCATTATTATTTTATCCACATTGATAATGGGCTAAATGTCCTGAAACATGTTTGTGTATTAATAATTTTGAAGTTTTTAAATGGTATTTTATTCTTATTTTATTTTTAAATTATTTTAAATAGCCCTATATTTTAAAGTTTAATCTCTACCATTCTTTTCCACCACTTTCGTCACTCTCTCTCTCCCTCTACCTATTTTCTGTTTAAAATATTCTTTATTAATTACAGAATTGATATATTAATTCTGACTATTCTATGAGAACCTTCTTCATTAACTTTATAAACACAATCTTATAAATCAACATGTTATCATATGATTTGTAAAATCATTCGTTAACCAATTTTTTTCTTCTTCATATTCTCTCTTTTCTATTTCTCTTCCTGTTCCGTTCGCACTCCCCATCCTCTTTTTTCAACCCTTTTCCTCTTTCCTAATTCTCTCTTCAGTTCGCTCTCTCTCTACTATTTCCTCCCCTTTCCAACATCCCTATCAGTTTACACCTCTTTCCCCTCTTTTCATACCTTCTCCCCTCCTCCTTCTCCCCTCCTCCTTCCCCCTTTTGTTCACTCCCCCTCTTTCTCTCTTTCTATCTCTTGTCTCTGTCGTCTCCACCCCCTAAGTGATTAAATCATGCATTTCTCAGCCCTATTAAAATCTGTAGCTAGGAATTGGTTCAGTGCTCGATGACCATTTGAACAGTGTTATGGCTACTGGACGCCGCTACTGTCCCAGGTAAGGGTAGTTTAAAAAAATTAAATTTCAACTTCAGATTTGTTGGGAAGATAGGTTGACATGCGTTACTCTTTTTTATCATTATCATTATCATCGTCATCCTATGGCTTTATTCGGTGGAGAGAGAGAGGGGCCCAATATTGTTCCATAATTATTTCTCCTGGACTACAAATTTATTCTTAATTGAAGTGCTACGAAATAATAACCTAGTTCCGAATTTTATTATTCATCAAAATTTGGTATGAAGATGTTTTGGACATTAGTCTGTGTTTTTAACCAATAAGTTATCAGTGTCTGTCAAATAAATAACATAATGACCATGCCTAGCCGATAGGAAACATGGTTGAAGTTTTTCATTAAGTTAACAGTAATTTAGATCCGGAAAAGTTATTTTTTATTCGTGAAACTCCTTGTTTTGAGGAGTGACATTTAATGTCATAGAAACTTTTTTTTCAACAATTTTCGATTTGCTAATATCTATTGAAAGTTTCATTGAGTAATGGAAGGGGTATTCACTTCACCAGTTTTCGTCTTTGATAGAGTTTGAAATTCACATTAATTGTGCCAGGCAATATTTAAGGATAGCCTAAAGCTAGGGTTGTTGTTTTATTTGAATTTTGCGAAATTTAGAAAAAAGAGATAGAAGTTGTTTTTGTTTAAATTAGTTCATGTTTGAGATTCAAAAAGGGAGTTAAAATTTCACATTTTAAACATTTTCAATTATTTATTTTATTGAATTTTCTATATTGAAAACCATATGAATGCTCTTATTTATCAGCTTATTCTTCATTCAAAAAGTTTTTTTCCTGCAATATTTGTTTGATGTCTGATTTTCAACAGTCTTTTACTCAAGAAGACTTAGAATAATTTATTTTCAATTTGCTTCTTTTTTATGATTTCGCCTCCAAATTTTTCTTAAGCTTTATGTAGTGATTTAATAACTTTCCCTAAGCTCATTGTAGTGATTAGATAATTTCTATATGCGTTGTTAAATACGTAGGAAAAATGAATTTGATTTAATTCTTGTACACTTTGATTTCGACTACTGAAGAATCATGCAACAGGTTGGTTGCAACAAGATCTTTTCTGTATCATAAAATTCAGGCAACAAAACGAGTTCTGTATCAACTGATTGCCTGGCTTCGTCGTCAGTATACAATGGTTGAATCGTTCTCTTTATTTTCTCTTTCTCTTCTTTTTCCCTCTCTCTTTCTCTGTGTCCGTGGGCTCATTTTCATTCCGGGGGAAGCTGTCAGAAATTCCTCCAACTGTTACGAAGAAGGGATGGGGGATTCTTCTTCCCCTTCCATTCGTCATTCCTACACAATTCTTACTCTCTTCTTCACCACTCTGTTCTTCTCTCTTTCTCACTCTCTCTCTCTTCACCGGTGGCTTCCAAAACGTGAGAGGTTGTTGACCTTGATGGCTCCTCAAAGCGAAAAGAGGACGACACTCCTACCGTACTAAACAGAACTGATTCTTGTACAGAGGATGCTCGTTGGAATCATGTGAACCTTTTTATATTGCCGAAAAATCAGTCCATTCAAGTTATAAAATCAGTCGGTAGAATTTTTCACATAGGAAGAATTTAACTGAATATTCACTTTTTCATCCAGATCAGTCCGTAATCACACTGTGTATGAAATCAAGAACTATCATATAGTTTCCCATTACCACAATAATTCCCATCTTGGAAAATTGTGTTTATGTCGGCTATAGAACTTCTTTGGAACTGCTCACTTCACAGAAACAGCAATAACAGTAATAACAATAACAACGCATTTCTTTTCACGTACAATCCAAAAGCTGATGTGAGCATAACTCTCTATCAGTCTACAGGGGGAACCCATTTTTTGTGAGGGATTTACTAATTTCGTTCATAGTAGCCTATATACGATAATTATACTGCGAATACATGTGCGAGTTTTATTCCATTGTGATAAAGAATTTCGGAGGTATACTCGTATATCCCCTTCATAACCCTGTATCCCCCTTTTATAGCTTTATAATATCCCCCTGGGTTTGCTACTGCCAGTCTGTAAAATCTAATAATGCACAATATTTTACAATGAAAAATTAATGTTATATAACTTTTCATTTTATGATATAATTACAATGAATTATAGATTGTGTCCTCAGTGAAAGCACTCAACATTGAGAGGATGATCAATCAGTTCCTCTCAATAATATTCACGATGAGAGAGGTTACTCTGTGATCGTGATGTTATGTCACAAGCACTGTGGACCGCTCTCGAATGGTGACCAGTATTTGGCCAAGTACACATTGGCGAGGTGGAACTACCCGGAAAGATCTCCCACCATTAAAATCCATAAGAATATTATTTTTAAATAATATTCAGTGGTGTAGCACAGCATAATGAGTATAGTCTGTCCAAGCAAAGAAGACCCTCTGGCAAGATAAGAAAATGACTCCAGCTCGGTGAATATTGGTTCAAAAATTATTGATTTAGTCTCAAATTGTAGAAAACATTCCGTTCTACAATTTGAGACCAAATCAATATTTTTTGAACCAATATTGACCGAGCTGGAGTCATTTTCCCATCCTGCCAGAGGGTCTTCTTTGCTTGGACCGACTATAGTTGTAGTACAGAAAAAATAGGGATTCTATTAGCAAAACTGGAAAATAGGGGAATCTACTGTCAAAACTGAAAAAATAGGAAAATCTACTGCCAAACTGGAAAAAGGGAAATCTACTGCCAAAACTGGAGAAATAGGAAAATCTACTGGAGAAAATACATATGGAAACACATATTGTCGAAGTAGAATATATCTCTTGACCAATAAAGGCCACTCGCTTTTTTTTATTCAACTAATTATTTCATTCTTCTGACATTATTCATCACAAACAGCTGTTCCTTTGTATCTTGTGAGCTTCCTCTATTCTACTCTCTATGACAAATAATGAATCGAGTCCCCAAACGCCCAGAGTCCCACAACATCTCTGTCAAGTCCATTTCCAGGCCTAAACTGTAGTTGCATTTGGGGATCCTTCACGTCGAACATACAACCCTAGCACCCACTGGCTCATCTTATCCTTCTCCTTCTTCTTCTTCTTCTTCCTCCACTTCTTCCCTCTTCTCCTCCTCCTACTCCTTTTTTCTTATTTCTCCACTTCTTTTTCTTCTCCTCCTTTGTGTCGTTTTGTTGTCATACATCACAAATTGTTCCTCGTTTTTAGTATTCAACTGGGATTGTGCTTTGGAGTGACTTCTCTCCTCCTCTAAACCTAAACAACTATCATAGATTTCCTCCACTTTTAGATTTAGATTAGAAAAGATTCTAATCTTTTTCGTCACTATCCTCCATGCAATGGGAGGGAATGAACTCTTTGGGAAATTTTAGAAATTTTATGAGATTCAAACTGATTAAATTTCAAACATTGAATTTTCAACAACTGATGCAGTTGCAGTATTGATACTTGCCTTCTTATACTCTGCAACTGTATGTCAATCGTGCTCTATTTAACTCGAAATCTGAAACCAATTTTATTGTTTTCAATTGAAAAGGAGGAAAAGCATTCTACCCTTCCTCCAAAGTTGATTGAAAAATGCTTGAGTGACAAAGTCATTGTTCAGACTTCATCGCTTCATCGATAAATAGAAAAGTTACTTATTCAACGTATTCAACGTATTCAACGTATTTATATAAAAGTATTCTTATTTAACGAATAATGAATAACGAAACGAATAATGAATCTATTTTCAAATTTTAATCACATCTCGTAGATTCATAATAAGGATTATTGATGATTGAATTATTATTCATAATAAAACTACTTATAAATTTCAATTCAAAGAAAAAATGATTATTCCATGCAGCGACCATATTATTGTAATGACTAAACAAGGAAATTGTAGAATTGATCAGCTATCTTAGTATCAAGTAACCAGATTATAACTGGGAAATTAATTAACTAGCCAAACACTTTCTCGTTCTCTACCTTCCTTTATCTCTAACTTTATCAATCTTCTCTTTCGCCGTACCATCACCTTTTTATTGAAAAATCATCAGTCGCCAATTTCATTGTTGGGAACTACTCCAATACTATGCTATCAAATATACCACGGTAGGAATCACACGCTTATTTCAGCTAAAAAACAACCAAGTGTGACGTTTCATAAACCCACTGAAAATGATTTTAAAAATCTGCAAGCTGATTATCCAGCTCAATGCTATTTTTTGTGGGTTCATAAAACGTCATAACCCCATCAATCTACTGTGGATCATGATCATGTTACAGTATACCTGTAATATACTATAAATAAATACTTGAAACTATACTAAATAATATCTAAAATCCAAGAAGAGACACAACAATATTTACAGTATATATATGCACCTGTTACCAGTATATTAGCAACTGGAATGGGTGTATACTAGAAGTAGTATAATGCTACAGGTACTTGTTCCACATTACACAGTCCAGTTATATCTATATACCGATAATGTTGTGAGCTGCATGTCCAATAGAGGTCAAGTGTAGTGACTCGCCTTATCACGTATTGTATAACTATCTATATCTTTATTGGCTGTTGGAATAGCTACCTAATGGCATAACTTCACTTCACATCTACACGACTCTCTTCACTATCATTTAAAATATTTACTACATAGACGTAGGTATAAGTGTAAGTATGGTCTGTCCAAGCAAAGAAGAGCCTCTGGAAAGATGGGAAAAAGACTCCAGCTTGGTCAATATTTGATCAACAATTATAAATGTTGTCTTAGTAGTAGATCAAATTGTTTCCTACAATTTGAGATCAAATTGATAATTTTTGAAACAATATTGACCAAGCTGGAGTCATTTTACCATCATGCCAGAGGCTCTTCTTTGCTTGGTCAGACTAACTAACATAGTATTACTATTGCATAAAAAGACTAGTCATTGTCAAACTACAGATTAATAAAAAAATTGAGGTTCCGGTTTCGGTTGCTACACCATTATCATATCATCTCTGATACATTCCTCAGAATGAAATTGAAAGCACTGTCTATTGAAGAAAAAAACCATTCTGCTACTCCAAACTTGAGTTTTCATTTAAAATATAACTTCACTTGTTCAGCTTGTCTTGCTTCTTTCACTTGTTGGGAAGGTTCAAATTAGTTGTAATTTCTTTCAAAGTAGTTGTGAAGGTGATATTGTGGTAGCTATCCATATTAAATGAAAAGACAAGATATTGTCAAACCATAGATTTATTAAAAATCAAGATACAGATTTCGGTTGCTACACCATTATCAATCTAATTATTATTATTACAATTATCAATCCTTTTTTTACCATTATCAATCTCTGGTAAACTGGAAATTCAAATTTATATTAAAAATTTATCGAAAACTGAACTTTAAAACTTAGGGCTGTTTAAAATAATTGAAAAATAAATGAGAATCAAACACCCTTTTAAAAAACTTTAAAATTATTAAAACACAGACATGTTTCGGCACATTAGGCCATTATCAATGTGAATAAAATATTAAAATATTTTATCCACATTGATAATGGCCTAATGTGCCGAAACATGTCTGTGTTTTAATAATTTTAAAGTTTTTTAAAAGGGTGTTTGATTTTCATTTATTTTTCAATTAAAAATTTATCATTCATTGAAACTTCATTCAATTCTTTATCATTCATTCAACATGGAAGTTGGAACCCTATTTAATTTGAAACAAATATTCAACTTGCTTTAAGCACGCGTTGAACAGACTATTGTTTTTAACGAGATAAGGATGGCAGAAATCACTGGCGGCTCGTACCCACGAAACAGATGAAGTGCCCGTATCTTTTACTGTATATCACTTCACCTATTTCGTGGGCACATGCCGCCGGTGGCAGAAATTAAAGTTTATATTTTTCAACATTCATTCAACTTGAAACCCTATTCTAATTTCCGATCACCTATATTATGAAGTAATAAAAACAATATTATTTTTCTTTATATCTACTAAAATATATCTATCTATAAATCCCTTTAGCAGTGTAGTGCACCAGATTTTAATAGTCATGACAGGTGTGTTCTAGATGGCCGGTCATGGTATAGTTGGCGCACGCTGAGAAGATCCGTCGGCACAGTGTAAAGTGTATGGTGACGGCGTGTCTTGTCAGCTAGCGCGGCCTATAGGGTTGGGAATCACTTGCTTGTACTTTTTACTCTTCACTTGTGCTTTGTTGGATGGCTGCTGAGCATAGGCATTAAAGTTATGCGGGGGTTATTCACCCGTTAATAATGTGAACGTCGTCGTTTTTCTAGCATGACGATGCCTAGAACTATACTAAACTGTATATACAAAACGTATATAGACTGTCCAAGCAAAGAAGACATTCTTGTGAGACGAGAAAATGACTCCAGATCCGTATATAGTGGTTCAAAAATTATAAATTTGGTCTCAAATTGTAGATCAGAATGTTTTCTACAATTTGAGGCCAAGTTTATAATTTTTGAACCAATATTGATCGAGCTGGAGTCATTTTCCCATCTTGCCAGAATGTCTTCTTTGCTTATATACCGCACTGTGTTCATAACACATTATGTATTACTATGTATACTAGCCATGTGTGAGTGCGTTCAGTGCTTAGTGGGCTGGGAGAAGCAGGAAAAGCTGGAAGAGTTTTCAAGTCACACGATCCGGAAAAAGCCAAAGGGGTACTCGTTCAATAGTGTGGGATTGTTTGGACGAAACTTCTATTTAGTGTCATTAATATTGATTTACCTGATTCAATTTTATTTGAATCCCTAATATTTTCATTTGTTATATGTTGAATAAAGAAAATATTTTATTCCAGTTTGACTATGCAACCCCAGATCATAGACTAACTATACAATAGTAGAATAGTAGAATAGTAGGATAGTATATCTACGCCCAGATGAATTTCGTGTAAAACTGTATCGAAGTAAAGTACTGTAAATTTATACATTCAATTAATGTCTTTTAAAAAGACATTAATTAATGTATTTACCATCTTTGTATTCAAATCATAATTAAGACCAATCCTCTTCAGGGATAATTACATGGGATCAGGAGAAAATTATTTTATGGGGTTGATATATGGAGCTTCTTCCATGTCAAAACCAGGATTTAGTACACATAGGTTAGAATATGTATATTTTTTCTTAAATTAAAATACTCATCTTATATATATAAATATAATTCTGTATTGTATTAATATATACAGATAGATAGCACTTATAGAATTGAAAAAAAAACATTTAGAAACTAGACTTACATTTAGTTGGTAAATGTTTTTTTCTAATTCTATAAGTGCTATCTGTATATATTATTACAATTATTTTAAAGTGACTGTGATGTGCTACATAAAATTCTGTATTGATATATATCTATAATAAACTAGCCGGCAGGCTCGCTTCGCTCGCCTTCTCCGCCTAGCCATGGGGCTCCGCCCCCTGGACCCCCGACAGTATCAGCAGTGTCAGTGAGTCAAAAAGGCTTCGCTCGCCTGCAAATTCCGTTCAGAAGGGATTCAAAACTTATTGAACACAGCATTTCTAGACCTAATCTGGACCTGTTCACCAAATTTCAACATTTTCTGCCAATTTATTCTCGAAAAATCCAAGAAAAACTCTGAAAATTCCGTAAAATAGTAAAACGCTAATATTGAGCTTAAACTTGGGAACTATATCGGACCAAATATCTTCCAAATCAGTTTATCTATAATCTCGCTGAATCATTGAATTTACAGTAAGGATTGATCGTATCAAGGCGGAAGATATGCAACCCGCAATACATTCACAATTTTTAAAAATTTATTACTGGCGTACTCTTGAACGGATATCAAAAATATTTCAACACAACATTTCTAGACCTTATTTGAACTTGCCCACCAAATATCAACATTTTCTACCGATTGTTTCTCGAAAAAAATAAGAAAACGCTGAAAAACTCAAATATTTGGCGTATCCTTATGAAGTTTCAAAAATCCTTTCTTAGCGCGCGTCTAAACGTCCAACTGAACATGCCTGCAAAATTTGAACCCATTCGGTTCAGTGGATTTTCAGTTCTGGTGATGAATGAATGAATGAATGAATCAGTCAGTCAGTGCCATTTCGCTTTTATAGATATAGATTTTTCATGAAAGGTAGGTTCCTCTTGTAGTCGACAACAAAGTATACAGTCAAGAAAAAATAAATTATTTATTCTCTGTTTGAAGTGTATGATGCTTCAAGATACGAAATATGAATGCGTCTTTTTGTAACAAAATACATACTGTTGACATACGCGCGTGTTAGGGATGCTGATGAGAAAGAAACAAGGAGATCGAGAGAGAAAGAGAAAGGATCATGAAGAGAAAGAGGAATATACAAACTTATGAAGGGAATGAGAAAGAAAGGATTATAAGGAGAAAGAGAAATAAACAAAGTTATGAGAAGGAAGATAAAGAAAGTATTGTTAAAAGAAGGAGAAAGAAACAAAATTATGAAGAGAATGAGAAAGAAAAGATGATGGAGAGGAAGAGAAAGAGAAGAAGATGAAAAGAATAGAGAGAAAGGGCGTGTAGTATAGAGATGAAACAAAATGAGAATGAAACAAAGATGAAAGATGAGAATTGAACGACAAAAAGCTGTAATTATAAAATACGGGCGGGTGACTTTATCTCTCCACAGTATATTCATAGAGGGGAAGTGAAGGTTACCTCGCCCCAAGAGATATGTAGTCTGTCCAAACAAAGAAGACATTCTAGCCAGATGGGAAACCGACTCCAGCTCGGTCAATATTTGCTCAAAAATTATAAATTTGTTCTCAAATTGTAGTAAACATACTCTTCTACAATTTGAGACCAAATTTATAATTTTTGAACCAATATTGATCGAGCTGGAGTCATTTTCCCATCTTGATAGAATGTCTTCTTTGCTTGGATAGACTATAACTAGTAGGATATAATCTTTTTTTAGGGAGGATCTGTAGGGGAGGAAAGCACGTTTTTTCAAGGACAAAGTGCTCGGTCAACGAACCCCGTCTGCTTTAGAATTTTTGTTGATGTTTTTTTAGATTGTTTTTTAGGGGTTGGGGTACATTCACCCCGTACAGGTTGTTGGACCCGGCGGGAGACACCTGTTGATTGGGTGGTTGTTTCAAGGACATAGGTTATGGTTTTTGTGAGCAGGGAAGAAAGGTTTTGTACGTCATTATTGTTCATCTGAACAGTAGTACAATATAATTTCGATTATTTCATATTACTCAGGGTCTAGTAATAACTAATTATTCTACATTTGTGATAGCTACTAGTAAGTTTATTTTTATTTATTGACTCATATTTTTTGAAGTGATTTCAAAATGTTGATACCTTTTGAATTATTTATTTGGATATTTCCTTTTGCCTAGGACTACTTATCAATGTATTCTATTCAATATATAAATCTCAGTACCCATTGATTTTTATTTGGAGTATTATTGAAACTTTGGAGTGAACTGATATCGAAATTTTCAAATTTTTGAAGTGGAAATTTGTATTGTATTGAGTTTTTTGATTTAACATAACATTGTTTCGGACTGTGTAGTATTTGTAGAGTACCAATTCGTAGAGGAGTAGTTTAGGGCATCAGCATATTTCACTCACGCAAATAAATTCTTGAATAAATGATGATAGTTGAGTCTTGAAATTGATATATAATGTACTATTATTTCATATTGTCCGGCTTCCAGCATACTAATCAGAGACGGAATTGTTTATAATCCAAAGAAAATAGGAGATTTCGATTTTCAAAGGAAATGTGTACGGACGTTGATTATTGCACAATAAATAATTATTAATTTTTCAGTTATATTGTGGTAGCTATCCATATTGAATGAGAGGTCAAGATGTTGTCAAACCACTGATTTATTAAATAATCGAGATACCGGTTTCGGTTGCTACACCATTATCAATCTCTGGTAAACTAAAACTTGAAGTAAAGGGCTGCATTCACTATCTGCTACTCAACTAAGCTAAGTATCAACCAACTCCAAACTTGAGTTTTAATGATTTCTATTATTTAAATTGATATCAATTTAATACAAACTTGTTTGAACTTTGCTCAATTATGAGTACTCATCCATATTCATTCAAATAACTTTTGAAATTCTTGCCAAATGTACACAAACAACCCCTCCACAAATCCCGTCTTTTATTATTTTTATAATCATAGTAATTTATTTGATAATTTACGATAGAGAGAAAAAGAGGATTTCTCCCAAAACTGTTTCTCTTCCAATTTATACAAACAGGTTATGTTATACAATTTTACTCAATCAATGATTATCTCTCAGAAAACAAAATTCAAACAATTTAGAATCAGCACACATCTTAGTTCTAACAAAAAACACCAAATGAAAAATTCAATTTAGGAAACGGGTTGTCAAGCTAAAACACAGGAAAAGTCAATCAGGCAAAGGGTTGTCAAGTTAAAAAACACAGAGCAAGTAACTAGTTATCGCTGATCTGTGTACTTCAAAACTTTTTTTTTATTGCGGATGATGCCCACATAAGCATTTTAGCTTGTGCGTGGGTAATGGATATTGAGTGCTAAGGTGATTGATGAGGTGAAAACAGCCATGCCACTGGGATTCGAACCCAGACCTGCGGCAGTGCTAGCGGACTGAAGGTTGTGACGCCCTAGCCCACTGCGCCACCGAGGCCGGCTCCTAAGTTACTAAGGAGTTACTCCTAAAACTCCTAAGTTACTTCAATTTGACCTAAATATTTTTCCATTATTCTCTAACAAAATAGTAGTTTCATGAAAATCAATATAATTTCTACCATCTATCAAATATATTATATATCTATAGTATGCCTTATAAAATCTATCGACAACCCCGAATTCTGAGTTTGGTTTGTAGTCATTTGGAAGTGTTTTGTGCACTCCATTTACGGCACACCCTGTGTTCAAGCAATGTCAACAGCAATGTACTTTTTAAGAGTATGGCATTCACCCTGTCAGCGACTGCGTGTAGATATAGAAATAGAAGTATGAACATACATATAGCTCTATGCGTTTAGACGAGGACACTGTTATAGTCTGTCCAAGCATAGAAGACATTCTGGCAAGATGAGAAAATGACTCCAGCTCAGTCAATATTGGTTCAAAAGTTATAAATTTGGTCTCAAATTGTAGAGCAGTATGTGTTTTACAATTTGAGAACAAATTTATAATTTTTGAGCAAATATTGACTGAGCTGTAGTCATTTTCCCATCTTGCCAGAATGTCTTCTTTGCTTGGACAGACTTATACTGGAAAAGTAAAAGAGGTCATCGTTAGCCTCTCTCTTGCTTTGAAATAACGGGCAAGTTTGGTGTGAAGCGTTTTACGGGGCTCGGCCTCTTTGATAAGGGGACTTGCTGAGAGGATGAATCGACAGAGAGAAAGAGAGTGTGTGCGAGAGTGATGATGAGGGGGTGAGAGAGAATGAGTAGAGGATGTGAGAAAGAGAGAGGTCGAAGATCGAAAGGAAAAAGAGAGAAAGTTACTGATAGCACGGGGTTATGCGGGAGAACGTCTGAAACTGAGGAATAATAGATTTTTCAATGAGAATAGAAACTGTTCATGTTACAAGTTGAAAGTTTTGGAAGGAAACTTGTTCAAATTTTCTGGAATGGGAGAGAATTACAACTATATGATCTAATTCCCCTATTTTCCAATTTTCATCTCATTATAGTTTATTACCTTGTCAAGTTGAAAATACTTCATAAACACCTTATTTTATCAGCCTATCAAATTATTTAAAAATAATTATAGGCTGTTTAGAATGAAGCTGATAATTTCCGTGTTTTATCAAACTAAAATAAATTGAATGCGTTTTAATTTCGAGTATAAAATATAATTCTATTATCGACTAGTGGAAGTTAGTGAGGTAGTCGTAGGAGTAGAATTTTTTCATTTCAAATTTAGGTGAGTTTATTGGGTATTGGAGACTGTGAAACGATTTAATAATGAGGATAGGAGAAATGTATTAATTATATGAAAATAACAATAGAAAAGAAGATTTGAAAGATAGAAATTGACGTTTTATTGAAAAATCGATGATAAGGAATTCTACATAGAATCTATGAAAATATGTAAGCTATAAATTCTGTACCTGCCTTGAATAATCATACTGTATAACATTGTGTCTGGAATAATTATATATAATAGATTGAGTTTGAAAATCAAAATAGACATTTAATATTATTGTAAGATTAATTACAAAACAAAATTGATTTTATTAAGCTCCAGATATAAGCAAAGTACCCCAATTTTTGCCAATAACACACTTATTCAAATGTTTTCTCAATTCTAACATTTACAAAACTTAGCAAAACTTACAAAAATAAAAACCCAGAGAATTATTACAAGTGATCAGGAATATTCCTTTACAAAAAGCCTGAGTACTTCCCAACAAAGCGGTTCGCTCTATATTCTATAATCAGTCCAAGCACAGAAGACATTCTGACAAGATGGTAAAATGGCTCCAGTTCGATCAATATTGGTTCGAAAATTATAAATTTGGTTTTAAATTGTAGGAAACATTCTAATACACAATTTGAGACCAAATTTATAATTTTTGAACCAATATTGACCGAGCTGGAGTCATTTCCCCAGCTTGCCAGAATGTTTTCTTTCCTTGGACAGACTATATCCTACCCTGAACTCGTATCTTTTGAAGGAAAGAAACAATCGATGTTTCGATTTTCCTTCTACAAGTGCGTGTGCGCTCAAGAACAAGCTGCCAAGAGAACGAGAGAAAGAGATTGAGAGAGAGAGAGAGAGAGTGTGAGAGAGAGAGAGAGAGAGGAGAGAAAGAGAGAGTGAATATTGAGAGAACTTGATGTTGGCAAAGAAGTTCACTTTTGGGACGTAGGGGCCAAAATATACTGTACCCTCCACTTCGATCGGGTAGATCTTAATTCTTTTTTTATTTTTTTCTCTCGATTCTCAACTTCCCCTCTCTTTCATCTCTCTTCACACATTCTTCATCTCTCTCCACAAGTTTCCTCTCTCAAATCCCTGCTGCAACCAAAGGGTACAAATCAATTCCCCCTCCTCACCCTCCCCCCTCAAAAGTGTTTCCTTCCTGTAAAGTACCGAAAAAACGAACGATACAATTCCTTTTTCTCCAACACTACCGTTTTACTTCAACACAATTTTCGCTTCCACTTCTAACTTGTTCTTTTTTTGTTCTTGTTCTTGTTCTTTTCCTTCTTGTTCTTCTTCCACAATATCCCACAATATACCTAGAATATACCACAATACCTCACAATACCCCATAATACCCCACAACATCCCACAATATCTCAAATGTCCTACAAAGTCCCACAATATCCCACATTATCCCAATCTTCTTCTTATTATTATTATTATCATCCTTCTTCTCCTTCTTCTTCTTCTTCTTCTTCTTCTTCTTCTTCTTCTTCCCTCATCCTCCTCCTCTTTGTGTTCCTCTTTGAGAAATGCAAGTTCTTTTACTTTTTCTCCTTCTTCTTTCTCCCTTGTTTCATCATCCTCTTCCTTCCTCTCTTTGTGTTCCTCTTTGAGAAATGCAAGTTCTATTTTTAAGCCGAATCCCTCCCCCTCCCCGCTAATTCACCACTACCCGTGTTTAAAAATAGAAACACACCAACCCTTCCAATGTGTAAGGATCGCTTGTATTCTGTAGAAAATAAAAATGTATTTAATTTTCTTAATACTAAAACCAATAGCCTAATATTATTGGTCTCTATTACCGGTAATCCAATAATAATAATAATCCAATAATTAATTGTCTTAACATTAATAATAGTAACTGGGAATTCCAATTTTTTGTAGTAAATTTATGTAGTGATATACTGATATTCATTCTTAAATTGCATAGTGTACATTCTACCGCAGAAGAAATATATAAGGAATATCCTTACAATACTTTCTCTATGATTCTACACAGCAATTTTCTTACACTAAATAGGCTAAAGTTCTCATTATATCGTTCAGTTTCCATAAATATGAAGTGAAAATCCACATTGTAATATTAGAACAGATAATTTGAATTTTTCGCAGTTCCCGGAAATACTATGTAGGATAATGTTCTAAAAAATTACCAATTTTGTAGAAGAAAAGTAAAATTGATTCATTTATTTCCATTTAAAAAGTATAGCACTCTGTTCCATTTCATTAAACACAGCATATTATTATTCCAAATGAAAAATGAATCACTTGTTGAGTTAGAGTTATAAAATTAACTGTCATCAACAAGAAAGTACTCCAGAAAATCAATTGTTTACAAGTTTGAACTACGCGCCAAGCGTCAAAGTCGTTCCATTTCCAAGGGGACGAAATCAGTTTCACCATTTTCTATTTTCACCACCAGGAGCGCGCCAGGTAGTGCTGACATGGCGGCCTGAACTTGTACAGAATAATTTCGATCCGTGTTTGAATTCCCACCCTCAACTGTTAAAAACATTCAAGATGTCAAGGTATGATGTGTTGGCTTTATTGAAGTGTTAATTAATCAATTGTGGTGATTATTTGTGACCAAGTGCTATCTGAGAAGTGTATTGAAGTGATTTGTGTCGAAGGAAATACGTAGTAGGGTTCGTCGACATCTCTACCCCGTTAACAATAATCAATATATTTCTCCAGTCAAATCGGCTTATCACTTGTTAAAGTTAGGCATACATAAAGTTGATATACTGCTTATTATGTAAATTGCAGTAATAATGTATGTTTTAAGTAGGATTTTGTGTTATTTTCATGTGAAATTCATTGTTGAAAGGGTTAAATGAAACAAGGAGGGATCGAGATTGTCGCAGGGTGGGGGCAAATCAAATAGAATTGTGCAACATGGCGGAAGGGCTGGGCGCTTTTCCGTTCTATAGTTATTGAATCTAAATGTAAAGGCTACTTCAATTCAATTTTTGAATCTTTATCGTTGGTTCGTTCCTCGTGTTAGTATTTGTTTTCGTAGTGATAATAGATCTCTGATCCGTTTAGTTCTCTGTTTCAACAACATAGTCAGTTTTTTATGTGTTTCTTATTGGTGTGAGATCATGTGAAACACCTGTATGATTCATGGTTACTGATTATATAGGACATGAGTTATTCTCCTATTCAATTTCTAATTTCGTTGTTATTCCTCTAAGGTGAAGATACTTATCTTTTTCGCCACTTTTGAAATGATTAACTACTTTCAATCACTTCCCTAGTATTTATTTTAGAAGATATGGACTCAGTCGCTTATCACTCAACTGATAAAAAATAGGAAGTTCTTGTGTAGGCCTCTGAATCATGGCCTATCTTTCAATCGTAAGTAATTAGCCTAGCTAAGTGTATTCATTTTCAATTGCTTGATCAATAATGGAAATTGTGAGGTTTGTTGAAATTATTTTGATTGAAAGGCTACTCAAGTTAGGTTAATACAGTAGGCTATTCAGTTAGCCTAACCAAACAAAATATAATTTTTCAGAATCTTTTAAAATCTCGTTACAATCATTATTAGAGAATATTTAAAAAAAATAATATCAACTTACTGTAGGCTACCTATCAAACTTATCAATTGATAACTAATTTTTTGTTTTGAACAAGCTAAAAAGTTTTGAGATGTCAAATTTGTAGGTTATTGATTTTACTGAGGCACAACTTCCATATTCAATTAACTTAGGCCTTCAGTTCCAAATCTGGAGCTAAATTGGCTAACTATATATCAATTTTCAAAATTATATGGCTTTAACTTGTCAGTAAATTAGACTAACCAATTTCTTTAATAATGATTCTATTATTAATAGCAGAAATTGAATATCTTAGTTAGGTTATGTTGAAACCGTTTTCAGTAAATTAGACAGAGGATATTTTGTAGTTTCTATAAAATCCTTACTTTAATACTTTCTGCTGATCACAATTATTTATAAAATTGTTTTCTATGAACTTGGGTACTTATCAATAAATTTTATATTTCCGGATAGAACTCCTATTATAGTAAGAAGACTATTAAATAACCTAATATCAAAGTATGTCATATTTGGGCAGAACGTTTGTTAGCTCAATTTTTGTTAACCTTATAGATGTTCAAGACAGAAGGGATTAACTTAGTCCTTCTATAAAAGAGTTTTAAATTGTATTCGGATACTTCGTCATAAATTAAAAAAAAAATTAATTATTCAGAATAGGCTACAAATTGTATGTAAGTTATTACTTTTAGGCAAAGTTATCTATAAACTCCTATTACTGTTATTTTACTTTGTCTCTAAAATTTTTTATGAATAGGCCTATTAAAGTATAAATGAATACTTGGGTAAGTTTGAAATTATAGGTTAGGTTTCTTTATATTGTTAACTTATGTGTCATAGGAATAGGTTGAATCATAGGAAAAACAGGAATAGAAAATTTTTGAGAATTTTGGAATTGATAACGTTCGATTAGAGAATGTTCCTTTATTTCCTGGAGGAGCGAAGGTCGCAGCGTTTTCTTTCCTTTTATAATGAACATATTGTAGCTATGTTTTCTAAGCTCACCAAGCTTCCACTAACTTTTACATAACTCGGAGCCAAATAAAAAATCTAGATTATTCTAAGTTCAAATTATCTCAATCCCTTATCGCAAAGCCTAAAAACAGTCGTTAAGTCAAGTCAGAGGCCCTGAAATTGATCAGGAGCGACCTGAAAATTTTGACACCAGACCTGAGCCAGCCAGGTTACACGAATATTATTATTTTATCGCAAAAATTTAGAATTCTAAAATTCCATCATCAAGCTCGGGCTAGTAGTTTAGAAGTAGTTGAAAGTCAGGAAAACGAGTAGGCGGAGAGTTACTTGTTACTTTATTGGTTATGACGGCTGTCCTTTGACCGGGGAATTGTCCTTATCACTTCAAAGTGATGGGGTTGTTACTGGAGGTCATTAGTTGGCTAATTTCCCTGTTTGAATAAAAATTGGTGGAATATTTATTGTTGAGGCAAATGAAGTTAATTTCCCTTAGGCCGCTATTACACGATATTAGTTCTATGTCATACATCTATTATCAAAGATATTATAATATGTTCTCTATAGGAGAACATATGACATAGAATATGATCATTTATAATATTTGGTTCATTACAAGGTTATATTTCATCATCACAGATGTTTGATAATAGAAATATGTTATAGAACTATTATCGTGTAATACCCGCCTTATCTAGATTCATTGTTAATTTTCAAGGGAAGAGATTGGCTAGCTGGAAAGGTGATTTGTTTTGGTCGAGGGGAGAGTTTGTTTACATTATAGTCTGTCCAAGCAAAGAAGACATTCCGGCAAAATGAGAAAATAACTTCAGCTCGTTCAATAGTTGATGAAAATTATAAATTTGGTCTGAAATTGTAGATCAGAATGTTTCTTATAAGATGAAAAAATGACTCTAGCTCTGTCAATATTTGTTGAAAAATTGTAATTTTTTAAATCAAATTGTAGGTCAGAATCACAATATCCTTCTTAATTATTTTTTATTCGAACATAACATGTTTTGACTCATAAGAGTCACTAAGTGGAAGTCTTCCAAATGCATTTCAAAATACGTATTTAAAATTGAAAAAAATACTTGTCTATAGTATGTTTATAGTTGTGTTCATTGTGTTTCAAATTTTAACAATTAATAATGTGTGTTTTTTGTGTGTTACAGAAGAGAACGCTCCAATGCTCCTAGTTGCAGTTGCTGTAGCCGTGTGGCAACCTAACCTGACCGACCGAACATAACCTAGAAATGTCGTCGTCATCGTCGCAGCGCTTCTGCCTGCGATGGAACAACCATCAGAGCAATCTGCTGTCGGTGTTCGATCAGCTGTTGCATGATGAGTCGTTTGTCGACGTGACGTTAGCTGTGGAAGGACAGTTGCTCAAGGCGCACAAAATGATACTGAGCGCGTGTAGTCCTTACTTTCAGGTAGGCTCACTTTACATTGCCTCTATTCTATTCAATAAACTGTGAAGGGGTGCTTTTTGAAACTACGTTGGCGCACACGCAAGTAGTCAGTGTACAAATAGTCAAATACAGGGTGACTCACGATATGATGCAACATTTAATTTTGTCATTGTAAGTTTATTGTGAAAGCAATACAGAAAAATGATATATAAATTGTCTACTGTTGTCGGTATACCTGGAGATTAGTTTCTGGCTATTACATGTTCAATGTGGCCACCTTTTTGTGTAATAACTGCTTCAACACTTACGCCTATGTTATTGGTGACTCGGCGACACATATCCTCGGTTATCTCGTTACCTATACCTATACAATTATACATGCTGCATAAAAATTTTGTTCCTCAGCTTATCGAAAAAGGGTTTCAAGTAAATAATCAGTGGTTCATGCAGGATGGAGCCAGACTACACACGGCTAATGTGTTTTAGAATTTTTGAATCAAAATTTAACCAAAATGTAATTTCAAACCGATTTCCGAATCGCTTTGCGTGTGGGCATAACTGGCCCCCAAACAGTCGTGATTTGAATCCGTGCGACTTTTTCTTTGGAGATTTCTGGAGAAGTTCTTCGCTAAACACACTGATGGATCTGCGAGTGCTAATCATTGAGGTATGTAACGAGATAACCGAAAGAATATGTGTCGCCGAGTCACCAATAACAAAGGCGTTTGTGTTGAAGCAGTTATCAGACAAGAAGGTGGCCACATTGAACATGTAATGGCCAGAAACTAATCTCCAGGTATACAGGTAGACAAGCTATACCTAATTTTTCTGTATTGTTTTCACAATAAACTTTCTATTAAAAACTTGATGTTGCATCATATTGTGTGCCACAGTGCCACTCTGTACTATGCTATAATATAGGCGGCAGATGACAGCATAGTAGTGCTGCTATCTATTGGCACGGCTACAGTAAACGCAAGTTAACATTTAAAAGTATAGGTGCTCAATTCTGTGTGCGGCATAGTTTCGGAAAGTACACCTCAAAAGGGTTTCTGAAACTTCGCCAGCGTACAAAGAAACTAGCTTGAGTGATGAGGGGATTTTGATGATGATTCAGATTCAATCACTTTATTCATGTAGATTACATAATACAATAATTCGAATCCTATGCTATAAGAATAAAAATAAATGAAAATTACACAAATTACATTATGGTTTGCATAAGTTGGCTAATAATAAACTATGGAAACTTGCAAAATGAGACAGATGTAGGATTCAATAAGCTAACGGTAATATAAATTTGTGCTGTATCTACATAAAATGGCGGAGTTTAGACATATAAATGTCCATTCTTGGAGAGGGATGATGATGAGAGATGATGGGAGATGACAAGGACTTTTTAGGTAGTCTTCCTTGATAATAATATTACTAGATGGTGGTTTCAAATTCATCGGAAAATTCTGGTTCATTCTAATTAACTACTGTTTTCATAAGCTTATAAATTTCGAAGTAGGTGAATCATTGATATTCGAGTTTGAAAGTTTACCGGAAAAATGCATACCTAGCCTACTTTTTGTTATGTTAGGTTATGTGTCACCTTTTCATAACAATTAACTTTCAAGGAATTCTCTGTTCGTTAGATGAAAATTTCAGGAAAAAGTTTGAAGGACAAGATCTTTCAACCTTGTGTATTGTCTTGATCTGAGTGTTGTTTTTCAATGAGTGCCTCAGAGTATCTATTATCTTTACCAGGATAATTAAAAAGCTGTACTAGGCTAGTAAGGTTCGTGATGAATAATAAATGGTGCCTATTAGATTACGAAAGATGCAAACAACATTTGAATTCCTTTGTTCTTTTAAAAATATACTGCTTTGTTACATTTTCATTCGATTGATAGTTCTAATGTATCCATCAATGAGCTGAAATTTTGATGAATCATACTGTGATATCAAATAATAATAACTAATATCAATATAATGTGATAGAAAATCAAATGTATAATAACATTATACTGTAATGAACTGAAATTTTGATGAATCATATACTGTAATATCAAATGTGGATTGCTCATCTAGTTTAGTAGTTTGATACAATTTTAATCAGAATTGTATTTCTAGAAACCCCATTAAAACATTTTTGAAGAAATTTTGTCGATTTGAAAAAACTGGAAACATCACTCTAAATTTGTAAATAGGAGGTATAGCAAAGAAGACTTTCTGGCAAGATGGTAAAATGACAGCTTGGTCAATATTGATTCAACAATTATCAATTTTGTCTAAAATTGTACGAAACATTCTGATCTACAATTTAATACAGCAATTTATAATTTTTGAACTAATATTCACCTAGCTGCAGTCATTTTACCACCTTGACAGAATGTCTTCTTTGCTTGGAGACTCAAACTGTAGATTGATTTATTTATTTATTACATGCCAGGTCTTTGCATTTGTAAACATATTACAATAAAACTTTTAATTAAAAAATTTTAAAATGAGATTAAATACACATTCTATGTAACGATATACAAAGAAATAATAATAAGAAAAAATTATGAAACTATGTATTCGATAGTACAGTCTCTATAGAGGTACCTAATTTGGTTATTTATCCGAGAATATGTTAAACCTTATTGGATAAATTCATGGACAATGAAGTTTGTTTCGAATGTCTATTCAAGTAAATAATTATTATTTCTAATAACGTTTATGGTGGCTAAATCATTGTAAAATGAAAATTTTAACTATTAACAAGATTTAAACTTTGATATTACACTGTAATTTTACAGTATTCTTTTGTAAACGATGGTTTGATAATATTAGAATAATTATTTTATTGATTGAAAAAAAAGATTGAAATCTCAATTTATTCACTAAATTTATCACACTTTCTTAAACAAAAGTTGGTAGGAAAACTTAGATTGAAGGTTAAAATAATGATAATAATATTTGAAATGTTTTGGAAAGTTGGTGCTATGTTTTGTAAAATTTCAGTTTCCTTGAAAGCTGAATTTCAAAGCGTGTTTCTAAAGCGTTGGTTAGACTTGGCCTTAATGTGATTGAGTGTCTTTCCTCTCTCCGTTTGTAATAAAATTATCTAGACGCGTTTCAAAGATTAATTGCCTTGAACGGTTTCTTATCAGTGTCGTCGTTACTGAATTAGTTCCTTCAATCCTTGTCTCGCAGTGTGTGCTCCCTTATCACTTCAGTCTCTGTCTGATATTACGAGTTTTATTTACGACACAGCATTGTATCAACTGAGGAAAATTATACAACCGTCTTAGTTTCCAAACTCATTACTCTTTTTATTCCAAACTTCTTCAATATTACTTGGGATGATTTTGTCATGATTTCCAAAAAATTGAAGAAAATTATACCACTTACTCTATTCCAACTTTCATCATTATATTACTCAATAGTCATTATGATAGTGATACGACATATTATTTTGATAAAGTCTGTCCTAGCAAAAAATTCATTCTGGTATGAGAGGAAAATGACTCCAGCTCGGTCAATATTGGTTCAAAATTTTTAATTTATTCTCAAAGTGTAGAAAACATTCTGTTCTACATTTTGAGACCAAATTTATTACTTTTGAACCGATATTGACTGAGCGGAGTCATTTTCCCATCTTGCCAGAATGTCTGCTTTGCTTTGACAGATTATATCAACTGAGGAAATACAACCGTCTCAGTTTTCAAACTTCTTACAATAACTTATGACTCGAAATGATTTTTCATTATTTTCAAAACATTGAAGAGATTATAACACTTCTACTTTCACTCTCATATTATTTTGATAGAAAAGTTTTGTTATTTTAAAAATATTAATCAATGGTAATTTTTGTCGATGGCTCAACAGCCCAAGAAGGGCCTTGGCCTACCAGCTGGTTGCCAGTTTCATATTCACTCCACTATATAGTCCGTCCAAGCAAATAAGACTAATCTTGGTAATCAATGGTAGCTAATGATTTTTATCAGATTGTAGTTGTAAATGTTATATTGTGTCAGTTGTCCATAGTAAATAAAAAGAAAAGGTGCTGTCAAACCACAGATTTATTAGAAAATCGAGATACCGGTCTCGGTTGCTATACCATTATCAATATCTGAGAGCTCATGTAATAATTGATTTATTTATCAATACATTCACAAAGTTCTACCATATAGATATAATTTGAAAGGGAAGAACTAAGCCGAACCTTATTTATTACTCTAAATTCAAAACTCTCATAATATTTTTCCAGGGCCAGAAATTATTGTGTGAAGTGCGGTGGAACCACATAACCTTGTTTTGAACTAATTGTACAAAAATATTTAAGAAGAAATAGCACAGGTCTAGCTTTTTTCCATCCTAGATCATAATAATTTAGACGTTATGATTTTTGTAATCAAATTGATTAATAAATAAAAATAAATGAATAAATGATTGAAAGACAGGCGTTCGCCCAAAAATTCTATTCCAATTTCAATTAAAATGACCAAATTCAGGTTATGTTCCTTTTTAATTCTCTCTTGCACAATTTTCACCTAGAAAAAAAGCACTATGAATATGTTTAAAAGTAATTGATTATGAGGTAAAGCCACAAACACTTGAGAATGATCTTGGATGGGTGACCAGTATGTAACCAAACACATATGGCAAGGTGGAATCTAACCGTTAGGGTGGTTCTTAAAAATGTTTTTTAATTGATCTTTTCTTGAAATTAAATAATTTTGGTGATTGTTTCAGACTCTTTTCGTGGGACACCCTGATAAGCACCCGATAGTGATACTGAAGGATGTTCCCTATGCAGATATGCGCTCGCTGCTTGACTTTATGTACAGGGGAGAGGTCAGTGTGGATCAGGACCGTCTTACCGCTTTTCTTAAGGTAATTTCTATCAAATTCAACTCAGATTTTTAATTACTTTTCAATAATATGGGAGAAGAATGAGTGCGCCATCATGGGTGACACCATAGATTAAAGAAGACATTCCTTCAAAATGGTTGATTGAAATGGAAGCAAGAGTGTAACTGTGCATGAGCAGATCTGAAAATTTTAGTGTAAAATCACTTCTGCATGTGGGATCAACAACAGACTTAATTTTTCCAAATTCTAGCTACTCAAAAATGATCATCATACCAGAAAGAAATATGATTTAGTAAAACTAAAAATAAGACTGCACAAGACTTACAAAGCAATAAGTACCAACAATTTGTCCTGTTAAACTAACTTTATCTACCAAAAAGGAAGTTTTAGAAGAGAGTGAAAGAAATTCTAAGATGTTATGATTTGTATTCTACACATAAAATAGATAGATTGAGGTGTATTGTAATTTAGAATTCAAATTTGCTAACTTTCAAATGTGAACCTTGCTTGTTTTTTAAAATATTGTTTTTATTTTCTTGAATGACCAATTGAAGATATTGTACTTACTTGTACCTCTTACTTATGACGATTTATAACTTGACTTGTATAACTTGATAAGATCCATGTATATTGTTGTATTTGTTAATCAATAAAAATACTATTCTATTCTAAATTTTTAGAAATAAATTAATTAGAAAAAATGATTTATCCAATGGTGTAATTCAAAGATTGAACGTTGTTTATTTATTCATTTTTCAATATTGTGAAGGTGTTATTCTTACTTTATGATAATTGTTTGTGATGGCAGGTAGCCGAATCGCTTCGCATCAAAGGCCTGACTGAGGTGAATGAGGAACGCTGCGACATTCCGTCAATCGCCTCCTCACTTCTGCACTCGACGCCCACCCCCACCAACCACCACCAGCAACACCATCCACCCCCACCCCACCTGCACCGCCTTCCCAAGCGCGGTCTGCCGCCTCCGGGAGGCCACCCCATGTTGGGCGCCAATCCGTTGCTGGGGTCGGCGCTCACAGCACCCAAACGAAAGCGCGGACGGCCGAGGAAGTTGTCGGGTGGAGGTGGAGGTGTGGGGGGAGAGCGTATGGACGACATGGAGCACCAGGAGTCGGGGCACCGTGAGATGGCTGCTAATGATGGTTGGTACATTCTCCTCTAGAATTTGAGACCAAATTTATAGTTTTTGTACCTATATCATTTCTTTGAGTGAGAAACCTGCGGCTGAAACAGAAATTTGGACTTATAACCTAAAATTTTGGATTATATTTAATCCTGTTCTTTCTTGCCAATGTGTGGTTGTTTCTAGATTAATAAATAAATGGAATAAATAAATATTCGCCGAGCTGGAGTCATTTTCAGAATGCCAAAATGTCTTATTCAATATAAAAATCCACGAAGAATGAATGAACTGTAGACTGGTTGAGCAAAGAAAACATTCTGGCAAGATGAAATTGACTCCAGCTCGGTCAATATTGGTTCAAAAATCATATTTTTAGTCTCAAATTGTAGAGCAGAATAATTTCAAATGTATTATTTTTGAATAAATATTGACCAAGCTGAAGTAATTTTTCCATCTTGCCAGAATGTCTTCTTTGCTCGACCAGATTATAATTTAACGACTGTTAATAGAATATCAATCAATCAATCTTTATTTGTCATACAAAACCATATACAATTATATCATATATTTATATATTTGGAGAAAATAAGATACATAATTTTGTAATTAATGATACATTGAAATAATAGTGAAGTAACAGTAATTAAAGTAATAATATAGAAAATAGTATATGCAATGTAAATATTATGCATATCTTCTATGTAAATTGGCATCACCAGCAAAAGGTTAAAAACCTTGCCCGCTGGTGACATTTGCAATATCTTGTGGGTTATATGAAGACTGTTGCTCTATTATTGATTCATAAAAATCCACAAAGAATGAACTATCAATGAATTTTCCGTATTTATTCTATGATTTTCCTCACTTATCGGTACTGATTTTTTTCAGCCAACTCACCATCGCACAATCGCAGCGATTCCCCCCTACTACACCACGCCACACAGCCCGAACTCCTGGAAGTGAACATGGGAGAGTACCCTCTACCTCCTCCTCCACCTCCTCCTCCTCCTCATCCAGCCTCCTCCACCTCCTCCTCTTCGCCACCTCCTCCCGCCACCAGTAGTCCTCCTCCTCCTCCACCTCCTCCAACTTCTTCCGCTACGAAAAAGGATGAAGAAGAGGACGAGGAAATGTCAAACGATCACCCTATAACAATCAAGGAAGAGCAAATGGAGCCTGTGCCAAGCACGTCTATGAATGGTAATTACTGTTTTTAACATTATTTTATTTTATCTATGAATTGTTATTTGTACTGAGAATGTATTATTAGTAAACTGCTACAACGGATTTGTTAACGAGATAAAAATGGCAAAAAATTGGCGTTTTTCTAAAAACTTCTATTTTTTAATTTTTAGAGGCTTTGCAGGTACAACAAATAATAATTATCCATGTACATCTTCGGTATGGTTTTTAATAATTTTGATTGCATAAGTTTCATTTGGTATTGAATCGACGAGTACGCCTATATTTTAATTATTACCAGTGTTTTTTTTAAATCACCGCATCCGTTATCTTTTCATGGAAAACTAAATCAATTTGAGTTTTTTCCTATGCTGTTGTGCAATAATAGGCTTCTATAACTTGAGATGAAATGAAGAAACTTTATCAGCTGTTGGTAGGTTACACTAGCTAGGAAGCCGCCTAAAGGCCCGTATCGACAGTGCGAGGCATGTGCCACGAATGCCTCAAGGTACGTTGTTACTGGTGCGACTGGAATGGATCAGCTGTGGCCAATCACAACTCTTGTTATTAAAGCTTAAGGATAAAACAAGAGCTGTGATTGGCCTCAGCCGATCGACTGCGTTCCAGTCGCACCAGTAACAACGTGCCTTGATGCATTCGCGGCACATTCCTCGCACTGTCGATAAGGGCCTTGAGGGTGCGTTTTAAGTTTGAGCATCGATCCTAGCTTTGACACTAGATAAATGATCTAGCATCGATCATAGCATTGATCCTAGAAGAGGGTAACGCTCTGCTTATATCAGCTGTACATGCGGTATACAATACAATACGTTCATCTAGTGTCAAAGCTAGGATCGATGATCAACATGTTCGCATGATCGATGATAATCGACATGAACGCACCCTAATTTTTGGCGACAGTTATACGTTAGCACCGACAAACTAGGGCACTTGAGTATACTTGGGAATACTTGAGTATTTATAGTTCCTTACGACAAACCATAACCAATACATGGCGTAGCATATGCAAATAATAGATAACTGATAATAATAAATAAATAGCATTGGCAATGCTTAATTGTCCGCAGTTTTTTGTCGTGACTGTGTTGAATCGTATGGTTTGTCATCGCAACAGTAGCCACCCTGGAGTGGTTCGTTCACTTTGTCAAGTTATTTATGCTTGTGTTCTATGTAAATCTTGCAAATAAAATGTCTGATTTCTATTGTGAATGAGGTATAGGTTTAGACACGGATACTAGAATACACAGTTGATATCATGGGCCTAATGCGCAGTAGATTGATAGGATTATGACGTTTCACGAATTCACAAAAAATAGTTGATTATACGTTACCAAGGTATGATCATCCAATGCAGACTCACATAATGTTCATCAGTAGTTACTACAATCTTCAATTACATTTTTTGTGCCGTAAAATGTCACAATAACAAGCTGGTGGCTAAAACCTTCGCGTAATCCCTACCGTGTATTCTAGGTTTATCCGTGTTTACCGTGTATCCGTGGGTTTAGATGTGAGGTAAAAAACAAAATATCTTGAATAAAGGGAATAAATCCATCATTTTTAAACTTTCACAGATAATTCAAGGGATTTCAAACCAGGATCGCAAGATGGAGAACGTTTCATGACACCTGGTAAGCATACTTTTCCATTTTTCTGGCCACATTATAGTAATGCTATTCTCAATTATTATCATGCTACAATACTAATGCACAACTGTTTAAAAAGTGTTTGTAATACTTTTCTAGTGTGATTTCTCTTACAGTGATTGTTCTTTGTGTAATATTACAGATCTATAATCTTCAAAACTTTTATAATTTTCAATGGTGTTAAGCTTGATATCTGTCTAATTGAAGGGTTCAGTAGTGTTTGAGATTCAATAGATGTGGTACCCTTGATAGTTTCTTAACTCTTATTATTACAATTTTTTCAACATATATTTCTAAATTCCACAATTTCCAACGTGAATATCTATCTGATAATAGCCTTCATAATAATCTAAATCTATTTTCATTATGCTTGTTTCAAAGTAGGCCTGCCTAATGCTAGATTTTTTAAGAAGAAGGTGTATTATGTTGGCAGATCCACTTGATAAAATAGCAAATTATTATCGAAGAAAAGGGAAATTTTTTTTCAACTATACAGCAATAAGATTTGATGAATTAATTACTTCTCGTTTTATAGAAGTATAAATCATGAAGTTTTTCTCAACCTGGGATCTGTTTTCTAAAATTCTCTTTCCAATTCTAAACATCTCTTATGGCTTTTAATTCTCTGCACATGAATGTGTCGTTCTTTTATCATCATTGTTTGTGTTTTTGTTCTTTAGTTTAGGTTTTCTCAATGTCCTTTGATTGTCCTTTTTCAATATTGTATTGAATTTACTCTGATTAGTTACATAATCGTTATACAATATAATAACTATTTCACGTAAAATTATATATTTTGAAGTGTATATAAGGGATGGATCACCTTCCTCTTAATAGTATATAATTATTTATATACTCGTTTTATTAATTTATTATACAAGTATGTTGTTATATACTCAATTCAGTGCCACATTGCTAAGAAAAAATTTAGTGGCTGATCAAGATGAATACTATCCTATTGGGGAGGTTTGATTTTTGTTATATGGTTATTATCCAAAGCCTTGTGTTAAATACTGTATTTTTCATGAATGAAATTCCCTTGGTGTATTTAATTAACTTAATACTCATTAATCACTTGATCGTTTATTTACTGGTGTTTTCATACTCTTAAGAGAAAGGTATTTCATCCGATGTGTTGAATTTGTTTTTAGTTTCGGTTTAAAATTCATTCCAATCTCTCCGATTCTTCCATTCGTTTTGAAATTTATATTGAAATTTTAATTCGGGTGTGAATTGAATGTGGAAGTTGTTCGATAGCTTTTACAAACATTCAAAATTATTTTAAACATTGCTTCTATTGAAAAAAAATCGCGTAAAATTCTACTGATTCAAAAATGAAACTTACTCTTGTTCCTTACCTATACCTTTCCGAAATATTCTCGTGTATATTGACAATTTTTCTTGAAATAAAATTGAAGAACACAAAATACCAGATTTCCACAAAAGCTGAAGGATTTTTGCTGGTTTTTCGATGATGATGATGATTTATGATGCGCTAAAGATGAGATGTAATTGCGAACAGGTAAGTTTGATCCACAGGCATCTTACTGTAGATGTCTCCCAATTTTATACAATAATAATCACTACTTTTCACTAATTAACCATAATTACGGCTGCAATTACATACTATGAACATTGTGGCCGCTTTCTATAATTACTATTTCTATATATATTTTTATACAAATTCTCTTTATTGATTATTACTTATAGAGGAATGTGGTTCCATCTTTTATACACTGTCTTTTGTACATATTTATATTTATTTCCTTCGCTAAATTAAGTTGCTCTCTACTTTTAGTTTATATATTTTTATTTACTCTATTTTTAGGTTTAGATTATTACACAGAGAATGGATGTTTTTGATGATGGTAATTACTAGATGATATAGTTGGCGCAAGGTGAGAAGACACGCTGTTACAATAGACTTTACATTGTAATGGCGTGTCATGTCAGCTTGCGCGAACTGTAATAATTTATTTATTTTGTGTTCGTTGTGTGCGTTCAAATATTATGTGTTTTTGGGCCGGTTGCACGAACTTCAATTAAAGTTAATCATTAGTCTGTCTAAGCAAAGAAAAAATTCTGGCAAGATGGGAAAATGACTCCAGTTCGGTCAATATTTGTTCAAAAATGATATATTTGGTCTCAAAATGTAGATCAGAATGTTTCCTACAATTTGAAACTAAATTTATAATTTTTGACCCAATATTGATCAAGCTGGAGTCATTTTCACATCTTGCCAGAATGTCATTTTTGCTTGGACAGACTTTACTTGTAGGCGCAAATTGTACTATAGTCCATTCACGATCACTTGAGACGAAATAAACAAACCTTTTGCGTGTGTGCGTGTAATGGAACGAGGTCTGCTCCTATGTGAAGAAGTCAGCTGCAATCGAACAGCTGTCTCTTGTCTGGAGCTGTGATTGGCTACAATCCGACTTGTCTTGTCTTAAGACTGTTGTCTTGAGCTGTGATTGGCTACAGCTGTTGATCTGTGGCCGAAAGTTTCGCATAGAAGAAGACCTTCCATTACACGCACACACACTCAAAAAGTTTGTTTATTCCGTCTCAAGTGATCGTGAATAGAGTATAGTAGCTTCTAGTATAGCAAGGGCGACCAAGCTGCAAGTATAATTAGTGCCTGTAAATTAACATAATTATTTGCAGATTGAGCCTAATTTACTTTCGTGCAACTGGGAATGTGTCTTTTTTCACACTTGAATCTACGCCTGTTTTCATACAACTTTTCGACCTTTCTGGTTTCAAAGTAAGGGTTCATTAGAAAGTTTATTCAATCAATGGTTTAGCGCTCAATATATTAACTTCCTCGTCAGTCGATATGCCAATTCCCTCAAAGCTCTTCTATTTCCTGATGGATGACAACTAATTTGTTTGAGGTAAGAAATTTGAACTTGTCCCTAAAAATATTGAATTATGGTACAGGGTTTGGGATACGTACTATATACGTACAGGACTATAGCGGACTTTGAACTTGACTCTAAAAATATTGAATTATGGTATAGTCTGGTCGAGCAAAGAAGACATTCTGTCAAGATGAGAAAATGACTCCAGCTCGGTCAATATTGGTTCAAAGATCAACAATTTGGTCTCGAATTGTAGAAGAAATTATGCTTTATAATTAAAGACCAATTCATAAATTTATAATTTCTGAACCATTTTCCCATCTTGCCAGAATGTCTACTTTGCTTGGACCGACTATACAAAAGTAAATATACTTCTTGATTGCTAATGTACTGAAATCAAGGAGTGTTAGCACGTGCAATGCAGGCTTTTGTTGATTGTGAATGAGATCAGTGGAGTCGACCTATCCAGTTTTCAAATAGCTTATTTTTGAAGCTGATACTTCCACAGAGTGATTCAGGTATAAACGTTTTAAAATGTTAACTTTTAATTCAAGAAAATATGCGTGATCGTACTTCAGACTTACTCTAAAGCTAGGACCAGACATGCAGTAAACTCTCGCTTATTATTCAGCTTAATTTCGCTCCAAGATTGACATGAACGAATGTAATGGGAGTTGGCTAGATGTGCTTTAAATGTGGCCACCTGCCATAACATTTCTTGAGCCACAATTTACGAAAATTGCCTACAAATTAGCAACAATTGTCTAATTTTGGAGCAAAATTGATCTGACAAATCTTTTACTAATGGCAGTATAAATTTTGTCTGAATCTAGCTTAAGCCTACTGGGGTGAGTATTGATAACGATTGCTTGAAGTGGATTCATCTTTGCTATCTTTATTCCATCAAAAGTAAACATAAGAGGTAACTTCAACTTGAAAAGCTTGAATATCCATTTTTCAACATACAAATCATATTTTTATTGGCACTAGGATAAAAACCAATAAATTGCTCTCTTAATATATACAAGAATATAAACGCAAGAAGATTTATCACATATTTAATGTTTGTAGCAATTTTTGTTATCAAAAGTTTTTTACGGCTTCATCCAATTATGAAGCATTATGAGTAATGAATAACTTATAATTTCTTGGTTCTCAACACAGCCCAATATTACAACTAGGCAATATTACCATGGACTCTGAAAATTAATATGTGGGTTCTTATTTTATTTTAAGTTATCTGTAGTGATTTAGTTGAGTCATTTCCAGTATTCAAATAATTAAATTTGCATAATTCTTCACTAAATTTTGGAATAGAATAGTAGTTTATGCAACGGTTGTATAATGGAAGCCTTTATAGCATGAGATGAGGTGTAAGTTAGAGCCACGAGCAAAGCGAGTGCTCAAATATCTCACGAGTGCTATAAAGGCCTAATACAACCGTTGCATACACTATTTTATCTACGACCACCAATGTAGTTATCAGTATCAGACCAATATCAAGCTATTGACCACCAGTATTAAGCTATCTGTAAGTGTATGCTATTATAAAAATCAACATACCGTCGTTTATTTAACTTCTTTTGTCTTCATCCTTCTTGAACTGTTATGATAATCAACTTATTACTTGTTAAATATGTTAAAAATAGCATATCAGTCACGAAACGCATTCAACAAGCAACAAAATCGTGAGTGTTGTTGTAAAAGTGAAAGTTATTAACATAAAATATTCACTAACAAAGTTATAAGTATAATTAACTATTTAAACTTTGGACTATTCAAATTAGTTAAATATTCAAATACGTAAATTGAAATATTGACGAAAAAATACTGGTAGGCTACTCAATCCCAGTCGCAGTTTTTATTTTGAGGTTAGTTGAAGACTGTTTACTTTTTATCACCTGATTTTGAAACGAAGCAAGGAATGTATCATAAAGTGGAATTTGGACTGTATCGAAAAGTTCCTCCTGGGCCCTGGCTTATAAACATTTTACAATCCACATTACTCATAATTCGTGGATTCTATGGGCGTTTCTGTCTCATAAACGTTTCCAATAAAAAGCAAATTCTACAGTTTCAACTGATTAAAAAATGACATAAAACGAATTTACCTCAAGTAAAGTAAATAGAATATTGGAATAGTCCAATGCTATTCCTTTAAAACCAAAACTTTGCTCCTAATTTAATGATTTTGATAAATAAATTGATTTATTATTATAAATATATTTAATAATAAATATCAATCATTATTTTTATAGTGAGATTTGAAAAGGAATCATTTTTGTTGCTAAAATATTATCATAACCTACAAAGAAAATCGTAAACAAACCAAGTCAGAAGACCCTAGCCTTGTAAACTAAAATGGTCGTGATAATTCGAGTTTGAACAGCTCATATTGTGAATTTTTCGTCTGAACCAATTTACATAGACATATAACCTACATCTTAAACCTTCATCATTCATCATCACTCATTCATCCTTTGCTTAAAATACTTGGAATACAAGTCGCAATTGTAAAGAAAGAATAAAGAATACATGGGATTTCCTATACCACTCGAACCATCGCGGCCATTTTGGATTCGAATGTTAGGTCTTCTAGTGAGTTTTGGCTGATCGTTGATTCAACAGCTGATCCTTTCCAAAATTTGGAACATTGTAAATCGAGAGTTTTATTGGTGAATCTACAATCCCAATCACTTGTTTTTCATCAGAAAAACAAGCTGTAAATCTTTATAAGCCAGGGCCCTGTATCGAAAAACGTTCATTATGACACGGTTCTGAGATTCCGTTTTGAAATGGTAGTCATTTCGATTTCAATTGTAAAACTGAAATAGGAATTTTTCAATACGCCCGTAGATAAAACATTTTAGGCAACGCCTGTTATTTCCTTTCAATATTGTATATTTTTATTCGAAAAATGAATGAATTAATCAGTAGATAAACATAACAATACCAAATATTGCCTAAATATCTGAAGCCTATGGATTTTCTTGAATATTTATTTAATCTACTTGTTCATTCATTCTTTTACTATTTATATATTTACTTCAAAATCTAGTTGAAAAGTTTGATTACATCGAATTTAAGAATTTAGACATGATTTTTCTCATTCACACTAGATTGAAATAACGTATCCTTGAATATCATTGTACAATTTAGTTGAGGTATATTTACTAATGAATGATGGTTGAGAAACATTGACCACATGTTTATGATACTATGAATTTTGTCGAATAAGCAATTAACGCCTTCAATTTTGTAAAGGAGGGACATAATGTTTTGAATAACATTATGTGATATTATTCTAGCCTATCTTATATTACATGATTACTGTGATTCTTCAAATACATTACTAAAATATTTCTTCTCTATTCAGTTTAATTTGAGCTCACTTTTAGGTTGAAATGTTCAATAAGTTGAAGTGCCAGAATATAATAATTAATTCTTGAAAATCAATGACAATCTCTTACATAATTGAAGTTCTCATTAGTGTTCAGATAATAGGCTAAAGTTTTAACTTTGAATACCCTTTCTTGTGACGGTAACTGCAGAAGTGCTGACTTGAAGCAGATAAAAAAATTCAGCTCTCAATCCATCTGGAATCGTGGGTTAATTAATCAAGGTGCTTGATCGCTAACGTTCAGTCAGATTTGAATAAGATAGTCTGGTCGAGCAAAGAAGACATTCTGGCATGGTGGGGAACTTACTCCAGCTCGGTTGATATTGGTTCAAAAATTATAAATTCAGTCTCAAATTGTAAGAAACATTCTGCTCTACAATTTGAGACTAACTTTATCATTTTTGAACTAATATTGACCGTGCTGGAGTCATTTCCCCATCTTGCCAGAATGTTTTCTCTGCTTGGACAGAGACTACCAGCTACTCCCATTAAGGTGGACTCTAGGCCTTCCCCGCTGTATATTCAGTAATTAATGAGCATAAAATCGCCTACCGGTTTATCAACATCTTTCCCAATGCACAAACCAGGAGCTTGTATTGGCCTGACACTACAAAAATACCTTAATAAAATATAAAAATACTTGATGTTGACTTTTTCGTGTAATAATTTTATTCCATTTAGTTAAAATATCGAGCATTCATCAATACATTTTGGGAACATTAAAAACTAAAAGTTTGAATTTTCTCAATGTTAATAGGCCTAATAAAAAATTTCAATGAATTTTAAACGTGTGCTGTTCTAACAAATTGCATAAAAAGCATAAAATATATGATGAATTCAAGGCCTTAAATCTACCAAACCTATTAGCTGCGCCAGTTATAAATAATGATTAATCGGGAAGGTAGGACAGACATTTTGAATATTCTGACTTGGGAGCCAATTATTGTGTGCCGCACGGTGTGAGACAAATACTTGAGAATGTTTCAAATAACCTTGTAATATGCAGAATGTGACTAAAACTGCTCCTATCCCAATTTCAAATTGAATATCAATGAAAAATATTTTCGAAAATGGTTGAATAAAAGAATAGGCACATTTTGAGTATCATTTGAGTCCAGAAATAATGTATTTTATTTTATAGTCAATTTTACAAATTTTTATAATACGGTATTTCTCCTGGTCTATAAATTCTTGATGGAAGTGCTGCAAAAAAATTTAACCTAGTTTTGAATTTATTAATAAAAATTTAGTATGAAGACGTTTGAAGTCTGTGTTTTTAATCGATAAGTTTACTTGTTTCTGTAAAATGAACGAATAAATAAAATAATTGGCCAAAATAGCAACACCTTTTGCTAAAATATTTAAAATTTGTTTGAAAGTAGGATATAGAGAAGCATATAGAGAATGGAAAAACTAAGTTGACCATTGACAATTGATAAACTCTCAATATGGACTTTTATTATAAATTGGTGGAGGAACAGTTTTGGGCATTATGCCTGTTGTACTTACATTTGTATTTTATTGATTGAATAAATAAATGAATAATTCCAGTACTGGCCAGTATTGGCCACTCAGTTGGTTGCTTAGTAATTGTGAAGTTGAGTCACGAACACTGTGGACTGCTCTTGGATTGGTGACCATTATTTGGCCAAGTACACATTGGCGGCGAGGTGGCACATATAGTCTGTCCAAACAAAGAAGACCCTCTGGCAAGATGGGAAAATGACTCCGGCTTGACAATATTTGTTCAAGAATTATAAATGTGATCTTAATAGTAGATCAAATTGTTTTATTCAATTTGAGATCAAATTTATAATTTTCGAACCAATATTGACCGAGTTTGAGTCATTCTCCCATCTTGCCAGAGGGTCTTCTTTGCTTGGGCATCCTTAAGGGTCCCCACACCATTAAAATCCATACTAATTTTTTAATTTAATAATTATTCGTTGTTTATAACGAAGTTAACCATTGATAATGAATTAACTCTCAATAATTTAAGGTCGAACAATTAACAGCAATTATCATTATCAAAAACATTTTTTTGTGAGTGTAGTTTTAACTTATGGATTGATTTGTTTTGTAAGACTCACCATTATCAAAAAACATCCTTCTACAAGTGTAGTTGACTCCATAAATCATTAATACTACACTGTTCTCATATGTGTGATTTGGATTGATTTGTTTTGTAAAACTCACCATTATCAAAAACATCCTTCTTCAATAGTGTAGTTGTAAGTTTACTCTATATTTAATTATAATATAGTGTACTGCTTTATCTAATATAATTCTTCCATATATATTCAACGGTTTACCACACTGTTCTCATATGTGTGATTTCTTTTCCCTCAGTTACAATATCGATGGAGAAGGCCCCGGCCACACTAACGGAACCGATTTGTCTGACAACTACCAAGGAGGCCCCGGTCACACCGTCGCCAAAACCGCCAACGACCGACAACGTTAAAAACGTTTCTGCAACCGAATTTAATGAAGAAATGGACGAAGACGACGATGAGGAACGATATGAGGATATGATCGCTTGTTCGCCAGCTAATTCCTCCGATTATGAGGATGATATTGAGGATGAGGATGAGAAAACTAATTTTAATAACAATAGTATCAATAAGGGGAGGATGATGTTGTCGTCTGCAACTTCTATCACTCCTGTAGGGTTGGATATGACTATGAAAAAAGATAGAGATGAATATTTGGATGAGGATATTTCTCAGTATGAGATGGATAGTTTTAGATCGATGATGTCAGGTGTGGGGGGGAGTCCGACAAATATTATTACTGGTACTTCTGGGGGATCGGTAACGGTTTTAGGTAATTTGGGTACCACAGTGACCGGTTATAATCCTAATAAACCCATAGATAAAGCGTCGGTAAGGCGCTACTGTACACACGAGGCCGAAAATGTGTATCGTTGTAATGTGTGTGCAAAAACCTACACGCATATTAGTAATTTTTGTAGACATTTTTTGTCGGCTCACCACGGCGTAAGACAGGAGATTCCGTGTCCGGTTTGTTTCAAGCTGTTTACGCGGAAAGATAACATGATGACACATACTAAACAGGTGCATAGGTTGGCGATTATGAGGGGTGGTTCGGGTGGTGGGGGAGGGGGGTTGCAACAGCAGAATGAGAGTGGGGGGTCGCCCACAGTTATGCCCAATGATGGCACAAGTCAGGATTCGTGCTGAGTAATCGTTTTTGAAATTGTTTGGAAAATTGTAATTGTGCTGAAATCGTGGACTAACGTTTTTGGATTGGTCTTGAAAAATGGTTATCGATTAATTTGAAGTCGTGGACTGATGTTTTTGGATTGCTCTTAAAAATTGTTATTGTGCTGAAATCGTGGACTTATCTTCTTGGATTGGTCTTGAAAATTGTTATTGAATAATTTGAAGTCGTGGACTAATGTTTTTCGATTAGCCTAAAAAACTTATTGCTGGTCAGTTAATCTGAAATCGAGGACTCATATTTTTGATAGATCAGAGAAAAATGGTTTTGATTGATTAATCTCAAATTGTGGGCTAATATTCTTGAGTTGGTGTGAAAAATTGTTATTGATTAATAATTAATCAATTATTGATTTGAAATCGTGGACTAATCCTATTGGATAGGTCTGAGAAAAACGGGGTTTGATTTATTGATAACAAATCGTGAACTTTTTTGGGTTGGTCTGAGAAAATGGTTATTCATTAATAAATCTGATACCATAAACTAATCTTTTCTGGTTAGTTTGAAAATCATTGTTATTGTGCTGATATCTTGTTCTAATCTGTCTAGATTTGGGCATGTTTTTCTACCATTAATGGAGAATTATTGTTTATGATCTGTCTAGGGCTGTCGATCAGTTATCTTTCTATAAAACATTCTTTGTTGAATCTTCAATTTAGTTCCTTATTGATGAAAAGATTCTTCATCAGTAAACAATTATTCATTAATGGTTGCAATTGTAACTATGTGTGCAGGGAGGCAAATATGAGTTGTGAATTTTTGAAGAGTGTAATATATATATCTAATAATAATAATAATATTCGTGTAACCTGGCTGGCTCAGGTCTGGTGTCAGAGTTTTCAGGTCGCTCCTGATCAATTTCGATTCATGATCACATGACTTAACGATTATCTGAAAAATATATATACAAGGATTAAATTTCGAATATATTTCAAATTGAGTTTTCTATATCAGTAAAAACTTGAAAAAACTAGTTGCGATTTTTTCTTGGGTCGTATTCTGTTAGGATGTTGTAAAATTAATGTATGAATTGAAGTTACTGATAAGTGTTTGTTACCACTTGGGATTTTCATTATAAGTATTCGAAATCCCATGCAAAGATACTGGTTTGTCCACTCTTAATTGAAAACCGTTCATTTTCACGATGAAAATGTTGTGCAACAAGTATTTTCTATTGGATTCCGTGTTCTACTAAAAACTGTTGTTACCAATAATTGAATCATAATTTTAATAGATGATGAAATAGGATATAATTGTATTCCTTTGTTATTTTAAAGCGGATGAAATTTAATTTCGTTTCCTAGTCATGTTTAAAAAATAATAGTTGCCTAGTCATATCACTTCGATAAGTGCCATAGAATTCAATTGAAGAGAACATAATGAAAAACATGTTACCTTTATTATCTAAATTAGTTCCTATAAATTAACTTCCTACAATCTAATTACGCCCAAGGCCCATTCAAACATCACGTCCGGTTTTTTGCGATCCTTAAATTTTTACTAAATTAAGCAAACACATGATGTGTCTTTGCGCACATTATAAGATGGCCAAGCTTCATTCAACCTAGTAAAATTTATAGGTACGGCAAAAAAATGGACGTCCAAAATTTATGGTGTGTGAAATGGGGGTAAAATGATCTTCCATCGCTTTTACAATTGAAATATTTGTTACAAATTTTATGTTTCGTATTTAGGTCACTTCGAATTTCCAATATTAATTCACAACTCACTTTTGTCTCCCAAAACTAGTTAGATTATCTCAAAGAAATATTCTTGAACAAGATTCAGCACCTAGAACGAACGAATGCGAATTTTTCATTAAAATTAGGTGGGAAATTCGCATTCGTTACTGCTACTTCGGGTGCGAACAAATGCGAATTTCCCATCTAATTTCAATACAAAATTCGCATTTTGAACCGTGGCTTAAGGAGTACTTTACTGTGCCAATATTTCTCGGAAACTTCAATACAACATCAAATATATCAGCCTTGATCGTGCCTTATATTATTGGGCGGGTGGGGGGCGCGAACAATTTACGACCCCACTACGGAATTCTAGTGTTGTTTCTCAATTATAAATATGTTACTATTAGCTAAATGTTGTTATGCTACATTCATATTCTATTTACATTTAGAATAACGTTAGTCATCAGAGGAATAATTTAAAATATTTATAGATCCTGAAGATAAAAATCTATATGTTTGTTTTAATGTGAATAGTTTATTTTTTGTTATTGTTGTAATTTTCATTAATTACTACTAATGAACAGCTTATTCTTCATAAAGCTGCTATAGTCTGCCCTAGCAAAGAAGACATTCTGACAAGATGGGAAAATGACCACAGCTCGTTCAATATTGGTTGATAAATTATAAATTTGGTCTCAAATTTTAGAAAACATTCTTCTCTTCAATTTGAGACTAAATTGATAATTTTTGAACCAATATAGACCGAGCTGGAGTCATTTTCCCATCTTGCCAGAATGTCTTCTCTGCTTGGACAGATAATAACTTTATTATTGTATGTTGTTGTTTTATTAATTAAATTATAATAGTCGATAAATTTGATTGAACATTCCTTGTATCGATATAAATGTTGGTTTTGAAAATATCTCGAATAACAATCGATATTGTTGACTATTGAAAGTTTAATATTTGTTGTCTAATAATATTTGATTATTTGTGCGTGCTTATTCAAAAGTTTGCATACAAGTGGTAAAACGTGCTTAATTTGAAAGAGAAACTACTATCAGTGTGATTCATATCAGTGGTATATGATTTATTGGTGTGAATTTTGCTGTATAAACAAGATTTTTCGAAGAGACAGACGTATTGAAGAATTCAAAAATTATTATTTTGTTCAAGAGAAGATTGAGTTCGAAAAGATTCGTTCAATATCAATATTCTCATATTTTTTTCATCAAATTTTAGAAAAGGACTTGATTTTTTAGGAAGTTTGTTGAGTTCTGTGTTAGAGTTACCGAATATAGAAGTTTTATTGATTTTATTTCTAATTTTCTTCATTTTATTTTAATTACAATAGGTTGTTGTTTAATAACATTAAAAATCTCAAATTTTCATTGATTTGAATATAGAATTATACAATTATTCTACTGTAGTTTCTATAAAATTACCATTTTGGTAAAATTGCTTTGATTGTCAAGGCAAAGCATTAATAATTATTTCTAAATCTAATAAGATTTTCTTCTATTTCATTTGAGGTAACTATCACCTCAGAATGATGAACATTATTATCCAAAAAGATTAGTGAAAACTCAGTCAATTATTCACCAAAACAGTCAATAATAAGTCGATTGAATTGTGATCCATATTGAAACTAAAGTGCCATTCGCTACCATAAGTGCCTTAAGAAGTGAAAGTATAATGAAAAGATGTGTTACATCTTTTTTAACTATCACCAATTTTCAGATAGTTATTAGTTGGTTTTCACTATTAACATGGCATAGTTTATAGACTTACGATTTATTATATGTGCAAAAACATGTTATAAACTTACTGTTTGGTTAAATTTACACAAGCGAATCAAATATTACAAGATTCTTGGAAATAAAAATCACCATTGATTTAAAATCAATTGTTAATATTAGAAATATTATCTACTATGTTCAATACATTAATACCATACCACTGTTGTTCATATTAGCGCTGCTATTTTACTTTTCCAGTTTGGAATTTGATTTTAGTGTGCTTTATTTGATGCTAGTGTGGTCAGTAGACCTATTTAACCTATTTCATAAACCTATTGAGTAGCTTTCATAATAATATTGATGTGAAAGAAAATACCACTGATCTCTCATAGATTGTTATTTTGTGACCAGGCTAGCTGTTCAAAAATTTGACTGTGGCTCAAAATTTGCAACGAAAAGTTCATATTAATATTTTTACCATTGACAGCTATGATCAGATCCTATAGTTATTGCAGGTTACCATTGAAAAAATAGTTACGAAGTATAGAGATAAATTTAATATTTAGTTGAAAATGAAATTATTCATTAGAAAATATCATTTACGATAGAAATCCTCCCCATGTTGTAAAATTCTATTAATGAATTGATCAGAATATACTGTTCAGTTCAATAAACGATTAGCCTAATTTTTAAAAAAATTTGAAATGCAAGAATTCCCTTATCTATTCAAGAATTTGTTATAATTATTGTGTGTGTTAACATGTTCAGAACCTATATATTGAGAAAAATATTATTTATCACAAAATATTTCATAAATTGGATTGATATTTTATAAATTGTTCTATTTCTATGAAAGCTCAAGCTTTGTATCTTACATAGTCAATCTAGGAGGAATAATAGAATTGTAATTTATATATTTTGTAAAAATTACTTCATCAAATTATTCATCTGAACGAAAGATAAGTGAAGCTAATACCAAGTGCCATCGTTCTAGTGATTCTACTACAATAGGCTGTATTCAAGATTTTTAAATATTTACACATAGTGGCTATTCTTCTAAGAGCAGCTATTTATGATGAAATCACTTTAGGTTATTAGCAAAATAGTTAAATTTTGAATTGAAGTATTGAAGTGCCATTTTATAAAATTTTAAAAATCGAAAACGTGCCTTACGTCTAGTTGTGAAATTTCTTTCACTTATACCGATTTAGCTTTCTATATTTTTGAATTTCGTCAAATTTTCATTCTATGATCTTTTGATTGAATTGTAATCCCACCAGAATAAGCTTGAACGAATTAACATATATATTTTCCAGGATCTATCATTAATATCCACTATTTTCCCCTAATTTCTAATATCTTAATCAACCTAGCAACTTGAAATCGAGCTAACTGAAGGTACTACGAATGTGATCAATAACGTTTGAAGTTTCGAGTCAATTTTACTGGAATAAATTCGAATTCGGATTATTGCATGCGCTAGCTTATACTACAAAATTCTAAAAAATGAAATCTAACTATTTTATATAAAGTATATTGAAAAGTGAAACTTAGAAATAGAATTGTTAGTAGTGGCAGTTCAATGATTATTAAATTTATATAACTTTTCTGAGCTTAATGTCCTCTTTCCTAGCCTTCTAAAGATGCCTGTATACATTGAAGTGCCTGTACAGTTCTATGCCTATAGATGTGCCTAAATTATATAGGTTTTACTGGCTATGATAATTAACAAGTATATATAAATATATAGTCTTTTATAATGCATATATTTTACAATGATTTGAAACAATCAGCAAGTCATCGAATTTGGATTTATAGTCTGTCCAAGCAAAGAAAACATTCTGGCAAGATGGGAAAATGACTCCAGCTCGGTCAATATTGGTTCAAAAAATATTAATTTGGTCTCAAATTGTAGAAAACATTCTGCTCTATAATTAGAGACCGAATTTATAATTTTTGAACCAATATTGACCGAGCTGGAGTTTGAGTCATTTTCACATCTTGCCAGAGGGTTTTCTTTGCTTGGATAGACTATACTATTGTTGAAATTTAATTAACTTCTTTTTTTCTCTGTTTCTGTATACAATTACCTACTCTTTCCTTCTCAAAACTTCCCTATTAGGAGGTTTCTTCCTATCTTTTATTTAAGATTGAAAATTTCAATAACATAAGTAGGAGACATAAATCAAAAATAATTCTAGTTCGTGCAGCTGGTTACCACTTTTATGGGTTTTACACCAGTGCTAGTCAATTTTTGAAAATGTCTAGTGGAAATAGTTTTATATTGAACTAGTCAGTTTTCAAGGCCCCAATGAAAATTCCGCTGATAGTTATCACCAATTATTGAGATTTCCATTGTTTATCAAGTAGAAAAATGATGAGTTGAAGCTGAGTTATCATATTATTATTGTCTTTGCAAAGTAATCATTATGTTGTATGAACCATTATGGAGGGTTTTGGAAGTAATACATCAGCCTATTAATAAAATATAGAAAACGGTACATGGATTTTTAATTTATTAAAATAAACTCTTGGAAGATGTTTCTAACATGGCATTTCTTTCTCAAAATCAAGAGGCCCTTCAACCAGTCATTTATAGGTTGGTATAGTCTGTCCAAGCTAAGGAGACATTCTGGCAGAATGAGAAAATGACTCCAGCTCGGTCAATATTGGTTCAAAAACTATAAATGATGTGTCAAATTGTAGAGCAGAATTTTCCTACAATTTGAGTCTAAATTTATATTTTCTAATCCAATATTGAACGAGCTGGAGTCATTTTACCCTTTTGACAGAATGTCTTCTTTGCTTGAAGAGACCATACTCAACCTGTCTTTAGATGATTTTAACGCTTGGCTTTAATAATTATCCCTAGATATTCGAAATTGAATTAATTGCAAATTTTATCAATTATCGACCAATCTAACAATTGATTCAATATCGATTAAACTAACAATAAATTGTTTTTATCGATTTGAATAACCTTATTAAGTACATGCCATATCTGACTTGAAACTATTTAGATCGAATTGTGCCATGAAAAGTCAAATTGGTCAGAAATTGTCAACCGTAATCAACATTTATTTACTTCCTCACTTCCACCAATTTATTGATGTGTTTAAATTAACCTGTTCTTTCTAGGAGTGAATTGTCAGTTATTTCAATAATACTGGACACTGTTTGATTATTACACCGTTCATTTTAATGAGAAAGAAGTCGAATCCATAGTCGATTTTATTCATCAGTTGAATAAAGTTTCATTTTTACTCTTGAACCTTGATCGAGCTATAATCAACACTTTTTAATTTACCTGCAATGGTGCTCTCTTCCAAAATTAAAAAAAATCAATACGATTATCAATCAAGCTCTTACGGATTTTCCTTTTAATTTTTTTCAAATGGTTTTATGTATTCCGAGTTCTTGAATCAATAAACCTCAGAAAGTTCAGAAGTAGATAATGTATAAAAAATGTAATCTGCAGGCTTATTGTTGAACTAAAAGTAAATAATTTGTTACTGAATATTTCAATCCTTTTAATTAAAAGTAATGAATTAGTCAAACTATAATCAAAAAGGGAGACCCAGTTGTAATAATCATTGTACCATTAGTTCTATTTGTATCCTTATTTTATATAGTTTCTAAATGTAATGCATCTATATCGTTTATTTTTGTTACTGTTTGTAGTTTAAGTTTTTCAGTTAGGTATCTTTTAGTATTGTTGAAGAAGGTTTCTTTGTTTTATTTTATTGAATAGTAATGTTGAAACCTTTTCCAGTTACCGGTATTGGATACAGTTTTCATTTTAAAACTTTTTTGTAGACTTTTAGTTCTTGGTTTAACAGTTGAAAAAGAAGTGTTCTATTTCGATTCAAAACTCGAAGTTATTCAACGTTATTTTCTTACGCGTGTGTGCTTTAGATTTACAAATTTTTATCACTAGAAAAATCTTAATATATATTCGTTGTTTTATTGGGGGTTTTAAATGTTCTATAGTTGTAAGACTTTTATGTAACTAATTTTTTCGATTGTACAATTTCAATGTTAACCAATTATGTTAAAATAATTAATCATCTGTGCAGTTGTGATAGTTTTTCTAGGAGTTGAAAACTGATTTTTATGAATGGTGTAGGCAGCCAGAAACAAGATTTCATTGTTTTCAAAAAAAAATTAATTAGCTGAGGATCGTGTATGAAATATTTTATGAAAATTTAGATCAATATTACTTTATTGCTTTGAAAAAATCTTCTCGATTAGTGGGCTGCTTTCAATATTTTTTTTATTTCCTACTCTTAGAATTTCTACAATAAGAAAACTCCTTGATAGTAATTGACTATAATTAATAATCCTCATTTATTTGACTTTTGTTTTTACGAAATATTTCTTCAACATTCGTTTCTCAATAAGATGAAGTGCAGTAGTTGAATGGAAAAGATTTCCTTTTCCAATTCTATTCATATTTTTCCAAAAATATTCTGTTCATTTTTTCAAGTCCATACCTTTTTCTCTATCTATTATCCTAACTATTTTCTTCTCAATAGTTATATCAGGTACCAAAAATGAAAGCGGTTGACGAATGACATTTATTAATGCTCAGCTCTGTCAGGACAGTTTGAATGCTGTCTGCAAGAGCAAAACGGTTTTCTGAGCCTGCTCTCCACACGACATCTGTTCGTTACAATTACAAAGCGTTCGTTTGTCCCAGACTGAGCATTGATATAGTAATCGGTAGAAGATTAGATAAGCTCGTGCATCTACCACCACTGTAGTCAACGGTGACCGGTTCCTCTGAATTCAATTCATGAACCTCAAAATCGCTTCAGTTGTGAGGAACCCACCTCCAATGCAGTAGGTCCATTCATCTATGAATCATCATCCTTCCCATTACCATTGCACAGGCCCAAGAGCCCATATCATTTAGCCACCTCAAAAAAAAAAAAAAAAACCGTTCGTCGGCTGTCCTAACAGAGCTGAGCATTGACATAGTCTGTCCAAGCAAAGAAGACTTGGCAAGATAAGAAAATGAATCCAGCTCGTTCAATATTGGTTCAAAATTATTGGTTTAAAACAACAATGTTTATCGATCTGGTCTCAATTGTAGGAAACATTGTGATCTACAATTTGAGACCAAATTTATAATTTTTGAACCACTATTGACCGAGCTGGAGTCATTTTCTCTTCTTGTCAGAGGGTCTTTTTTGCTTGGACAGACTATAACAGTCATTTTACAATCGCCTTCAGTTACAATCTACAGTTTATCTCTTGTTCTCTGTCGATAGAAGCTTTTTTGTTGAAAATTTCCCTATAATATGTATATAGTTAAAATTTACAACATATAAAATTACGTGGACATTACTATCCAAACTTAGACAAGTCATGAAAATAAAGAAGTCATTCTATTCTATTTATATAAAATGAAATAAATTCCATTTACATAACTACCATAATCTATTTGCAACTTATTTGTTTCCACTAATCATATTCCAATGAAATCTTGTTTCTAATCATGAGCAATTGTTGTTTTTAATGTGTGTAAGGTGGGGGCTACATGTCTGTTCTATTAATTGCTGATCTGCATAAAAATTGTAATTTATTTCACTGAATTCTAGAACTGATTATTAGAACGAGAACCAGAATGGTGTTGTGTCAACTAGTCTTTATTCAATAAATGTTGGAAAAAATTTGTCTCTTGGATTATCGCACCCATGTTACACCAATCAATCCTACTATCCTTGAAATATATCATTTCCTAAACAATACAAGAATTGAATAATACAGATAAAATTCAAGTGAAGGAAACTGTATTTTGGTTACCAAACTGGCGGCTCGTGCCTACGAAACAGGTGAAGTGCTATACAGTAAATGATACGGGCACTTCACCTGTTTCGTGGGTACGAGCCGTCAGTGGTTTGGTATAGTCTATCCAAGCAAAGAATACATTCTGGAAAGATGAGAAATGACTCCACCTCGGTCAATATTTGTTGAGCAATTACATATTTGTTCTAAAATATTAGGTAACATTCTAATTTACAATTTGAAATCAAATTTATAATTTTTGAACCAATATTGATCGAGCTGGAGTCATTTTCCCATCTTGCCAGAATGTCTCCTTTGCTTGGACAGACTATAGGCTCGTTCAAAAAACGTTTGATCATCCTTAAAATCCTTCTTTGATTTTTGGCTTCCTTCAAATAAAGTGGGTTCAGCATCGTTGAATATTATTCTCTCAAATTTGAAATAAAAAACAAACCTTCAACCTTCCAAGTTCTTAGGTAAGTTTCAATTTCTGAGATACATAACCAAATAATAATTGAATAAAAAATGAAATTTAATGAATAATAGTTATTTTTTCAATTTATTTAAATACGTTCTATCAATAAATTAGCCTAAATTGAAGTCACAAATTTTTTGTTTTTACCCACGAAATTTGCACAATCGAAGATTTGCTTTTTAAAATAGGCAAGTAGCCTATACTAAAATATTCTTTGTTTAAAAATTCCATAATTTCTATTGGAGTTGATAGCCTATCAATTATTCAATAAAACATTGAACTTTATTTTTAATTGTGTTGAAAAGATTATCAATCCTGCCTTGTCTCGGACTTCATTGGTTTAGCTCTAATGATTCCATTTGAAAAAGGTTTCTAATCTACAAGTTGTAAATTTTTGTCTTCTAGCAAGCATTGGATTCTGATACGGATTGTAAGTTTCTAGGATATGCATGTTCTTCGATATTTTCACGTCATTTTTTGATTGGAAATAATTTCATTTGAGTATTATTTTGTTGGTATTAGTGTTAATTTGTTTTATATAGTTTCTAGAAAAATATTTTTGTATGATTTAATATTTTCAAATATTTTTCAGACACCTTCCACTTTATTTTAATTATGTTGTTTCACTAGTAATAAGGTTGATGTGAGAGCACTATTTATTCATTTATATTGTTCCCATCAGTATACTTCATTATATATTGATAAAATATTGAACGGTATTCCTAATTTATGCAATATTTATAATATTCATAAGACCTTTGCGTCCTTCTGAAAATTATATACAATATAATTAGGAATTCTCTTCAATAAATTCTTTGCAACATCCTTTTACTCCTATCTTTTAATTTTCAACTACAATATCAACCAATTTCGCGAATAATATAATGACAATTTCGCAAATAATAGAAAATAAATGAATTGTATTAAAGCTTTATTTGCCTTTGCCAGTGCTACGATGTCTATTGAGCTCCGTCAAATTTTATCATATTAAAGGGTTTAATTTTAATTGGCTTTTGTGGCTGTTAGTCTGTCCCATTAGCAAATTCACTGCACTTGGATGGGTGACCAGAAAATACAATAAAATCAGTGTCAATTCTGGTCTATTTTTTCTTAGATCGCTGGGGATATCAATCTTTGGTCCATTAATCATTAATATTAATTTCGTTTAAAACTATGCTACAATAAAAATGCAATCTCTTAACGTCTAGTCAACTAAGATTTCATAGCTGTAGTAAATATTGTGTTACCTGCTCCATGTAAGATTATTTTTCCTCCAAAATCACTAATTATTAAATTATTTTATTAATAAACTAGTTTTATTGTTTTAAATTATTTGCACTTTTTATTATTATTCACTTTATTATTTTCAGGTATATCTTGAGTTGTGAATGTTTATTTATTGTTGATTTTATCTATTCACAATGTTGTGTATTATATAGTAATTGCATGTTGAGACTAATTCAAGAAACACATTTTTTTACCAAGGGTAGTCTATAGATCACGGTAAATCTATTCACCTTGTTCTAGATAAACAATTTTTCTAGAATTCGATTGCGAAATATATCACCTTCAAAAAATATTAAAAATGAGTGGGTCCACCGTTTGATCACAGTTGTTTTTTAGTCATAGCATAGCCATACAATAACTCCACTGTCTTGCATAAACGCGGTTAAAAATTTTTTCAAGTTTGTACATGGCTACATATTATTTACAAGTTTGTACACGGCTATATATTATTTACAAGTTTGTACACGGCTATATATTATTTACAAGTTTGTACACGGCTATATATTATTTACAAGTTTGTACACGGCTATATATTATTTACAAGTTTGTACACGGCTATATATTATTTACAAGTTTGTACACGGCTATATATTATTTACAAGTTTGTACACGGTTCAATTAACTTTTACTAAGATTCACAAGATGATAAATAAAATTTAACAATCGAATTTAATAGTCTGTATATTAGGATTGTATATACTGTATTCATTATAGAAATTAATGCTCCGGTTTTTCAATTTGATTCATGCATCATCCTGCCTTTCTTCTGAAAAGAGATTTGAAACGTAGAATACAGCTTCACAATTATTGCAAAAATCTAAAAACAAAGAACTGTACTGTATAAGCTGCTCATTAATACATTTACTCTATTTTCATTTCTAAATTCTTATTTTTCTATTCTCATTTCTAATAAATGAAAAGACAAGATGTTGTCAAACCACTGATTTATTAGAAAATCGAGATACCGGTTTTGGTTGTTACACCATTATCAGAGTTTACCAGAGATTTATGGTGTAACAACCAAAACCGGTATCTCGATTTTTTAATAAATCGGTGGTTTAACAACATCTTGTCTTTTCATTTATTATGGATAACTACCACAATATCACTTTCACAACTACTCAAAGAGTGATTCTCATTTCTCACTATTTTTGTGTCCTCTATTTTCATTTTTGTATTATTATTAATTTCTCTTTTCTCATTCTTCTATTCCATTTTTCACTCTTTTTGTGTTTTCTATTCTCGTTCTTCTATTCCTATTTCTCACTCTTTTTGTATTATCTATTCTCTTATCGCCTTATCCATATTTCTGATTTATGTTTTATTATCCTGATTTCTTATCTTGTATGATTGGTGAATCAGAATTGAAAAATTCGAATTTTGTTCTAATTAAACCACCGTTTTGCTTGTTACAGACATACCGCCGCTGAGACTAGTATCGCACTCGGAACTGATGTCGAGCTGGGCCGACTTCAACAACGACGAGTGCCCCCCCAAGCCACCGCCGCCCCCCTCCAAGGGCAAAAGGCCCACAAATCACTGAACATGAGCGGAGGAGGTATTGTCAAGAACGAGACCTCATCTCCACACGACACTGATAATAATAATGATTATTTGTCAATGAGTGAGAGTGAGAGAATGAAGGGCACCCCCTCTCCGTCTTCCCGAGATGTTGCCGGTTTGAGTTTCTCGGAGCCCCCTCCGGCCAGACCGGCCACCACCCGGAGGCGGATCCGGAGAAGGGCGACTTCGTCTTCGGATCCGGCTGAAGCCCTGACTGAAATGTCGGTGAGAGGTTTGAATCTGTTTCGTTATGCAAGCCTCTCGGAAGGCATCTACAAGTGTATGGAGTGCGCCAAATCGGATATTCTGAAAACCTTCAAAAATAAGTACAGCTTTCAGAGGCACGCCTTCCTCTACCACGAGGGACATCAGCGTAAGGTGTTTCCCTGTCCCGTTTGCTCCAAAGAGTTCTCGCGTCCCGACAAAATGAAGAACCATATGAAAACGGTTCATGACTGTTTTATGCCCAAGGATTGTGTGTTTCCCGGTGTCAACTTCTTCCTGCCGTCGGGTGTCTCGCCGGATGGGTGCTAAATGTGCAAAAAGCAGACCCTTTAAACCCTATTAGGTCTACAAGGCGCCTGCCATAGACGGGGTAAGTAGAAGCAGCAAGTCGAACAGCTGTAGCCAATCACGGCTCTTGATGTTTAACAAGACAAAGGCTTTAATTGGCTACAGCAGTTCGACTGGCCGCCATTACTTACCCCGTCTGTAGCAGGATATATCGTGGATAGTGTCTGTCCAAGCAAAGGCGACATTCTGGTAAGATGACTCCAGCTCGGTCAATGTTTGTTCAAAATTTCAAATTTGGTCTTGAATTGTAGAAAACATTCTGATCTACAATTTGAGACCAAATTTAAAATTTTTGAACAAATATTGACCGAGATGGAGTCATTTTCCCATCTTACCACAATGTCTGCTTTGCGGAGACAGACTATACTCAAGTAGGGTAAAAATATGGAAGTTGATGTTGGTTTTACCCTAGAAAAGTGCCTGTATTAAACGGATTCTGTTGAGAAACGTTTAACCTTTGAGTAGGTTAATATCCTAGCTAATTTGGGTGTGAAAATGAAGGGTAGTATCTTGGAAAGTGCCTGTACCTAAGTAGAGTAAAGATATGAAACTTAATGTTGACTTTGCCCCTAAAAAGTGCCTTTTCCTAACGGATTCTGTTAAAATACTGTACCTACGAGTAGGTAAATGTCCTAGCTAAGGGTCCACATCCACTGTCAGTTCGAATTGACAGTTAAGACTGTGACAGTTAGGAACTATAAGTGGATGCCGGCAGTCTAAATTATCTGTAAGTAAACCGAAAACCCGAAATCTGGGTGTAAATAACGTTGCGCGTATCCTGAGAAGAGAAAGTGGGGTAATATTCTAAATTGGATGCAAATAAGGATGGATACCCTTTTGAATGAGAGTATGCTACGTAGGGTAAGTGTTATAAAAAGGTGTAGGGCCTAGTTAGTTATACAGAGTGTTCATTAGCGATTATTATCCATTAAGATGCTTGAGTATGACTCAAATAGCGTTCATAAATACGAAATGTGCTGAAAGCCTTGAAACTTTTTTAACTTTCAGAGTAACAGTACAATACTCATGAGAATAATTGAAAACATTCATGAAATTATGTATAAAATTCATCACCAAGATGAAGATGGTGTAGATTTGATGTTGTTTAATGTCAAGTTAACTAATAGATTGGTTAATATATTTAATGTTGGAATAATTATCAATAATATTTCATGTAAAATGAGGAAAAGATCAATAAATCATATTAAAAGTATTCAGAATAAAATATGTGCTCAAAAAACGCAATAATTTTAAAAGGTCGGATTGAAAAGTGATTGAAATTTTGTAGTAGCTTTCTAAATTATTCAAAATCTAATAATTCTTTTCCATAATTAATTGTATTAAGTGTCTCAATAACTGTATTGAATAGATGTTTTCTGATTTTACTAGAAATTTTATCAATAACTACACAAATAATTGCAATTCCAGAAATCTTCTAACAATTAAATAATCTGATTATTAATAAAATAATCTGTTTTCTTTATTAATTAAAAGTTGCATAATAATCTAATTCAACCATCAATTCTTTCGGAATGATTTTATTAAGGCCATAATTTTATGAAAGAGATGTTCTGTAAAATAATGTTTTAAACAACCTAATAAAATAATTTTTATCAGTGCAATAAGCCCCATAAATGTTTATAACGCTTTTTGTGACACTCTGTATATTCTAAGGTGAGGCTACCTCGATAATTGCATGGGGTTTGTCTGAAATTCTAACACGCATAGTGAAGTCAGGTTATAGTGAGGTATGCCTAAACCCAATTCCCGGTGAGACATTTGGAGAAAGACGGTTGTTGAATTGCTTGCAAACATTTTGGTTGATTTTAATGTATTTTAATTTTCTTAGTTCAATAAATGACTTTCCTCAATCGTTGATAAATGTTTTCAACGTGAATTTAAGATATATGGTTATATATAGTAATCTATGCATGTACGTATCAGTGTTCATTGAAGTCAACAATAATTGAATTTTGAATGAGTCCCCATTAAGTGCCACATATTAGTCCCACAGATAAATAATCAATTTTCGTAAAAATTATCTTACTGTACATTGAATGGTTTTTTATACTGTATGTTACTGAAGTTTTATACACTAATAGCCTATTCAATCTCATTTTAATTTGTGTGTTACAGTTTCAATAAGTGTAATAATTTTAATGCAGTTACATTATCAAAAACCTTCCTTTCACCGACTAATTCAATCAACGGTTTATGAAACAGGTTTTTTATTAACCAAAATGTTTGTATCCTAATGACACCAGATTTTGTACAATTATTGTAATATTTCAATGAAAGATGAGTTGATGTTTTCATTGGTGCTAAGTGGTGATTGATCAAGATACATATTGCTGCCAAACTGTATAATTAAAAATGTATATTTTACGAAAATGTTGAAAGATTTCAAACATTCTGTTACTTAGTGTTATAGATATCAGAAAATTTATTGATCTTCCAAGACGATTATGTTTCATGTTAGAGCATTTAATTGTTGCAATATTTATGTTTTAAACCCCATGCTTGTAGAACTTAATCCGTTGACTGTTATCATAGTTTTTAACAACATTTTAAGAAATGCTCGTCTCAGTTTCGTTCGTAATTCTTACTTGAATAACTTATAGTGCTCTATTATTGACAAAATTAATGAATTTTAATAAATCCTTGTAGGTTTAAAGGGGTTTGATTGAAGAATTTATGAATATAAAGTTTGAGGAAGTATTATTCATATTTAAGAATACTATTATCAAGACAGATACATATCGTGTAAGTTTTTGAATCCATTTTCATGAAAATTCATGGTATTTCTGTGTATTTCACCAGCTATCGGTAATAGAATTTTAATGTTGCATGCATGAGTAGATTTTGAAAATTCTCATAATTTTTAAATTAGTTTGAAGATTGAAATAGTCGAACTTATTCAACTACGAATATTGAAGTTTTCTTATTGACTCAAATTTGAATTTTTATTGTAAGATATTGAAATATTACTAACTGTATTCTTTTAGAGGATTGGGTGCTCATTATCACGAAAATTGGGAAAAACCGTGATATTTTCGAAGAATCAATTAATGATTTTGAACGGGAATTTTTTATCAATCTGAATTATTATGTGCGAAATAATTTACATTTGAAAAAAATCCAACTAATATTGTTGAAATTTGCAACCTTTTTCAAAACTTATTTACTGTATTACTAAATTTATTGTTGCCTTTATTACAAATGAATTGATTATATTAAAAAAAGTTGTTATTGAGCGAAAAGTTCCAATTTAGAAAATCAATATTTATACAGTTGGGCAGCAATTGTAACTTTATATTCTAATAGAATTGAAAGGCATTATGTAATGGATAAGTGCAATTAATAACATGAAAACATTCATGAATGTTCTTTGTGTAAAAATTATAAAATAATTTTTGTGAAAACAATTGTTATTTATATGAATATCTATCTATAGTTGAAAGCTTTAAAAGAACATTGAAAGAATTGTTATCATAATAATAATTATTATTATTGATATTGTTTTTAAAGAAATAATATCTTGATGAGACTTTTACTATCTGATGATAGATTGATAACGTTATTCTGTAACTATATAGATCCTTATTGGAGATCGTTAATAACTAATTGCATAAATATATAGTATATTATATAATTGAAAATTAAGTTAGAATGTTATTTTATAATGAATATTATTATTGTAGTTTATTGTATTTGTATAACCTACCGTTGATCGTCCTGATTGATGATTATAAACTTGTAAAATTATTCAATCTATGTGGCTTATGTTCTGTTGTATTTTATGTTGTTTTATTGTCTCATTATTCAGACTGTTGAAATTCATAAAATTTTATTTAGCGCTGCAATGATTAGATATAAGCAAAAATGTTGACAGAGCTTTAAAAATAAATCCCAGAATGATAATTTCAAATCTGCACCTTTCTTTCAATTTATGGCAGGATTTAAAATGTTCTTTTCTATCAATTTTTCCATTTTCTTTTACACTTTTGAAGTGTGTTGTTTTCATTCATCTATCGCTTTTTCAAGTTTTTAAATTATTATTTTAGTATGTGTGTATGGTTCTGTGAGTGTGTATGAATTTTTTGTTTGTCTTATAATTTTTTTCAATGGGCTTGAAGCTTCCAAATAGATAATATAAAGGCAAATTGCCAATTTTCAATCTGGAATTAACCCCTAGTTTTCCTAGTTGGAAGTTAGTCCCGCCAATAATAATTCATTTCAAGGCGGGGTCTTTGAAATTGAATTAAAAAAAAGAATGTTATAAATACACATCAGAATTCCACAGAGCTCATGAGTTTTTCCATGAAATCTACAAAGAATTTACACCATGTTTCCCATCATGGGAAATTGGTTACGTCGACCAGGCGGAACTATAATCTGTCTAAGCAAAGAAGACATTCTGGCAAAATGGAAAATTGACTCCAGGTTGATCAATATTGGGTCAGAAATTAAAAATTTGGTCTCAAATTGTTGAGCAGATTTTTTCCTACAATTTGAGACCAGATTTATAATTTTTGAACCAATATTGACTGCGCTAGAGTTATTCTCCCATCTTGCCAGAATGTCTTCTTTGCTTGGACAGACTATACCTCCGGGTCTTCTCACCAATAAAACAAGCCATAAGAGAATGACAATAATAGAAATAAATTTTTCTTTGACAGAAATTTTGAAATGGGGTTTCTTGTTCTAATTTTCTTAGGCTATTATCTTAGGTTTTCTTTCAATTTTTCTTTTTAGGTTTTATTTTAATCATATTAAATTTATAGCATTCTTTGTATACACATTTCCTTATTTTATCCAATTGCTTTTTTCAAGCTTGGCGTAAATACATTATTCTGTTTTTCTTGTGATAGTTTAATAACTTTGGCAATAACTAGTTACCTCTCTATTATTGTAAAAATTTTATGTTTATGCTAGGATCATGAATGATCACAATCTAAATCCTTCTATATATAGGATTATTTCTTGTTTATTTTAGAGTAGGCTAGACTGCTGTAGATTTAATCTATTCTATGCTTCTCATATAATCATCTAGTAGATATTATTTAGCGCTTCAAAAGCAAAGCATGCTTAGCTCTGACAATCTTTTAAAGATTTTTGTTTTGTGATATTCTTCCTCGTGTTTAATCTTCTTTCGCTCTTCTATTGAATTTCCTGTGTTACAGTTCCGCACGTTGAGAAGAGACGCCGTAGCAATAGTAGACTATTGTAACAAAGTCTCTTCTCATCAAGCACAAACTATACCAATATCTACTGACGTTCATTATTAGATATTCAGTCCAAGCAAAGAAGACATTCTGGTAAAATGGGAAATGTCTCCAACTCGGTCAATAATGGTTCAGAAATTATAAATTCGTAGATCAGAATGTATCCTACAATTTGAGACTAAATTTATAATTTCTAGACAAATATTGACCGAGCTGGAGACATTTTCCCATCTTACCAGAGTGTCTTCTTTGCTTGGACAGACTATACTGGTAACAGTTTAATTTGATTTGGAATTATCATTTTGGGAAAGATTTATTAATAGGTCGGATTATATGAATTCAATTTCTCCAGTTTTTGAATATCACTAAAGTTGAATCATCTATATCATCTGTTTGAATTTATTATTTGTTAATCTCATTGTTATTTTATTTTCTGATCTTCCAAAAGATAGATATATATTTCCATGGTTTTATTTTCGTTCTATATATTTAACTCTTTCACTTGAGTCTTCCGTTTTTTAATTTTTGTATTAATTACATCTACATGTAAATCAGCATCTGCTTTCAAATTTTATCTTTATTGCACATAGTTTAATTATCGAATATTGAATACATTCTATGATTTTTCCCTTAGCTATCTTTGTTGGTGTTTGAATAGTATTTCATATTTCACGTAGTAGAGTTTATTTGAGTTATCCGTTTAGAATTTCATGATCTTTGTTGTAACTGTTGAAAAGTTTAATTTATGATTTCAATACGTAATAGAGCTCTATAGATGATGGTATTAACCATTTTAATAATTTCATAGCTATAACACGCACCTTGTTTTAGCATTTCACTTTTATTGTTTGAAATTTATTTAATACTTTATTCTGTTGGTTTTTTTCAACTTTCAAATTTATTTACTTGTTCTTTTGTTCAACAACTTCAATTTTCTGGCATTGACTGACTATTACTTTTGTTAAAGGTATTAATTGGAGTATTTAAAAGTTGAATTTTGATTTTCGGATTCAGTTTTATTACTTGTTGACTATTGAAAATATTTTTGTGAATTATTTTATTCAAAGGAGACCCTAAGTGCCTCAAGACAGGTGCCTTAAAAACGCTAATTTTTTACTTTTCACTTTCACATATCTCATAATAAAAATCAGATTCACTAATGCAAATTTCCATTCATTATCATTCAAAATAAATATAATAAAATCGTATTCTACCATTCAAAGTTCATATTTGAACATTTTTTTCATCCAAATATCTAGCTGTAGTCCAAGTATTTTAATTGAACAAAGGCTAACTTATTCCAATACTTTATAATTATTTATGTGTGTGGAAGATTGTATATTTTGAACAATATTAATATAATTTTATCAATATTATTGCACATTCTAATTTTCAAGCAATCATAAAGTATGTGTTGGAAACACACAATAATATAATCCAATTTAGTTTTTAAGTATGAGTGTTTGAGAATTTAATTATTTAGTATTTCGGTATTTATCGTTTTGATAACGATCCATTGATAGATGAAATTTCGATATGGTGATTTAGGTAAGTTATAACAAAGACTTTGAAACAAACAGTAAATAATTATGTTTTTCAAAGAGTTTCTGCAAAAGACTTGGTTAAATGTACAGTTGTAAAATATTTATATTATTATCGGTAGTTTTTTGGCCAGTTTAATTTGATTTGGCTTAGTTTGATTACTTGTTTGTGTTATTTCTATTATTTATATATATTTTGTGTTGACAACTTTAGTTTTCTTTCATTTCATTGCTAGAAAAATCAGATATATTTAATTAGTATCAATATATGCATTTTGGTGGTATAATTTTTTCTTGTAAGTTTTGTCATTTATTCGAGTAGCAATTTTAAAGTACTTTTTTATAATAATTTCAAAATCAGATTACTTTCATGATTCTTCACAAAAATTTCACCCTTGATCTGGCAGAGTTTTGATCATCCAGTTTTTCAATATATTCTTTACATTTTTTTAAATATACAAATTTCATGTCGCTATTTTCCATGTTTACCAGCTTTTATAACTTTATTACATCAATAAGAGTAGCATACCAGCCGAATATTCTCTAAAATTTCTACTGACTTGTCAAAAATGTATATTTCATTTCGGATGCGGTTAAAAAGTACCGTTATAATCTAGGTTCTAAGACATCAAATCCCTATTTCTATGCTTTTCATTTTTTCAATGATACTATGAAAATTATTTTTATTTAAATATTTACTGAAATGAAAGAAAACCCTCAGAGCAATATTCTTCTTCCAAACATGTCAATGATTAAGTCAATGACAATAATAGATTATTTCTAATAAATAGTTTTATCTGCAGATTGAATCTTCTACATGTGCAATTACATATTTGTTTATGTATAAAGTAATTTAATTACTTTATCAGTTATGCAAAAAAATGTTACATAGTAATTAGATTTCATGAAGTTTGTTGAAAAATTCAAACTTTTTAATATTATTCTATAGAAATTCTAAAATTTTGTCAGTTGACCAGCTAGGTTTTGAATTCTAGTAATATGAAGCTATTTACAATAAAGTTTTATCTTAATATTTGAGGGGCATTTTCATACAAGTTGATACTAATCATTTTATCTATAGCTTCCTCAGGCTTAATTTAAACAGAAATGTGTAAAAACGTAGCTTTTCCTCTTCTGTTTAAATTGTGTCTAATAAATTCAAAATCATTTTAGTAACTCCTCGATTTAGTTTCAGTTTTCACTTTCAATTATGGGACCAATTTTTAACAAGACCTCGTTTTGCTTCTAACCAAATAACTAATATTTTTTTATAGAGAATAATGGATAATTCATAAACTTTTTAACAATTAATCTATCATTTTCAACTTCAGTTATAATATTATTTATCCAGTTTTCAAGTCACTTATTCTATATTATTAGAAATGCACTAATAAGATCTCATAATTTCTAATGAATATATCCATCAATATGGATAAAAAACTGTATTTATTTTAGACTTCATCTTATATTTTCTATAAATATTGGATAATATAATTCATTATTTTGTAAAATATGGTTGATTGGGTGAATGTTGTGTACTTTAAATTGATAGTAATTATCTGTTAATTCACAGTTTTGTTGGTGGTACATTTTTATATACAAGATTGGTTGCACTGTTTTTATTATATTATATTTGTTTTGTTATTGTTTATTATTATCATCCTTAACTAATAACGGTAATTTTTATAGTAGTAATTTTAATAATATTATTAGTAGTTCATTTTGAATATTTATGAACATTATCATTAATCAAGCAGTCGAGTGTAATAATTGTTTTAGAACTACTGTAATAGTATCAATAATAGTGCTTGTAATCGTCAGTTGAATAGCATTTCAAAAATTGATTGAAAAGTAAATTGAAGAAGACAAATAATAATTGTTATTAACAAAAAAAATTATGTATTGAACCTCACAGGTTTTACAATATCAGTATAACTTTTTAGAAAATAAGAACGGTAGAAATTTAAAATTCTAATGAGTTGGCAAAAAAGTAATTTCAATAAATGTAGAACTACCTCCAAATTTTTGTTGTTTTTTTCATCGCAAATTTTTTTCTTCCCATCCTTTCTCTCAGGAGTTATCAGATTTTATTTATTATTTTTCCACGTATTAATATTGGAATTTCAGGTATTTGGTTGAAATTGGCTGGTAAATTGTGTTTCAAGCTGTTGAAGGATCCTAGCAGATATCTGCCATACATTTTAAATAATTTACTTATTATTTTCACTGAGAATTTTTAATCGCTGTCCACAAATATTGGTATTTTTATTTTTTATTTTAATTTGTAAAGTTTCACACACATACTTTTATATTGTTTTGGAAAATTGGATTCGGGACTGTAGAAATCAGGATTGTTAGAAGGATAAAAAATCAAAGTACTTCAAGTTATATCAATGTTGTTTTCTGTTTATTTTATTACAAGTCCTGTTCCAAAAAAATTAGACGTTCTATATCACAGAAAAAAGGTGGGCACACAATTTGAAAATATTCGTCCGTTCTATTTATTCACAGTGTGTCTGCCTTTTCCCTTGACTTCTAAAATGTTATGAAAACGGTCGGTCGGCCTAGGTTCCAGTGTTCAATAAGGGGAAATCTATTTTTTTGTTTGTTTTAGCTTGTATAGAATACTGTGTTGGTTCTTCTGGAATCGCTCATTTTTGGCTCACCATCTATTAAGGTCTGTGTTCATTTTTTTTTATTCTGCTCGTATTAATTTTTACTATTTTTTTATAAATTCAATCATATCAATTTAAGTCCCACCCTACATATCAAACTGATAATACTAATTATATGACTGTATCTTTTTGGTTCTTTAGTTGGAATAACCTTCACATGGTTTTTTTGGGCTGTAAACAATAATTTTAAATCGATATTAAATGAAATACAAGGAATTGTCAAACCACAGATTAATTAAAAATCGAGGTTGTTACACAGTTATCAAACTCTCATAAACTTTTGATGATTGAACAACCGAAACCGATATCTCGATTTATTAAATTTGTGGTTTGGCAATTTATCGTTTTTTGTTCAATATGGATAATTACGTTACCTACAAAATATTCGATTAACTTTTGTTTCAAACATTTTTTTCTTATGCACCTACTACAAATTCGGTTTTTATTAAATTTATGGTTTGACAATTTCTCATCCTTTTACTCAATATGGACAACTAATACAATATTACCTTCACAAACTACACTCCCACAAATCTACTAACTTTTGTTTCAATAAATTTTCTTCTTATTTTACTGCAGGATACAGCTTCCAAATAGATTATTTTGTGAATCAATTTTATTTTTAATTCCAAAAGAACTACTAGCAAAGAAGACATTGTGGCAAGATGGGGAAATGGCTCCTGCTCTATCAATATTGGTTCAAGAATGATAAAGTGGGTCTCAAATTGTAGGAAAAATTCTGCTCTATAATTTGAGACTAATTTTTTTTTTTTTAACCAATATTGACCGAGATGGAGTCATCCTTCTATCTTGCCAGAATGTCTTTTTTGCTAGTAGTTCTTTGGAATTAAAATTAGAATTTATTCTAAAAAAAATACTGTTTGGAACTGATCTAAAACATTCATTTTTACAATTTGAAACCAAATTTTTAATTTTTGAACCCATGTATTGACCGAGCTGGAGCTATTTTCCTGTCTTGCCAGAATGTTTTCTTCGCTTGAACTGACTATACAACTTGTATATGAAGATCAAGTTGACTTTGATCGTTAATTTTTGTTTGAAAATACATTTTTAATCGATTAATTTCTTCATTTTTATCCACAGATGGTTCAGAAGAGGACGGCCGCTCTTCAGTTTCGCTAGCTTTGTGCGACGAGATCACAATCACAGTGGACACTAGCGGTACGTCCAAAAACATTTCCTGCACCTACTCCTTCGCCGACGAATGTGAGGAGATGGTGATCACTCCTCCTCCTCCTCTTCCTCTTCCTACGAATGACAGCGATGAGGAGGAGGAAGCAGAAGAGGGAAAGGAGGGAATGGGAGGTGCAGATGGAGTGTCGCCAGTGGCGGCTCTGTTTGGGGCGTCTGGAGTTCACTTTTTGAGTCGTGTTCCGAAGTTGGAGCCGATGGAGGAGGGGGAGGAGGAGACTTCCTCGCAGGGGAGTGGGTTCGAGGTGGGGGGAGTGCTGGCCAGGAAGGATCTGTTGGAGTATGTTACTCAGGTGAGAGATCTCAACATCAAATCAATTTAATAATAATTTATTCAATTAACTTCATCCTACTTGAACTGTTGATGATAATAACCTTATAACTTATATAGTAAACACTAATAACATTCACTTATAAAACACGATTTTGTTACTTGTCGGACGCGTTTCGTGGCACTGAGCCACATCTTCAGCGTACAAGTATAAAGTTACTCCTTTTACGCTGAAGATGTGGCTCAGTGCCACGAAACGCGTCCGACAAGCAACAAAATCGTGTTGTAGATGTGAAAGTTATTAGTATTTACTAAGTTATAAGCTTAATAATAATTTCTTTGTATGAGGAACTCATCTTCCAGTTTATTTATTTTTATAATTTATCATTAAAAAGAAAAATAATCATGTAAGGCACGTTTCAGACACCTCCATTTTTGAGCGCCCGGTTTTTACTCTATAAATTTTACTAGATTAATATGTCCGCCAAGCTTCATTCAATCTATTAAATTGAAGACACAGGGTTAAGTGTAATGTCGTGATATTTATACATAATTAATAAGCACAAGATTTTCAATATCACAAAAATTTATATTGGGACATACAATTTTATTGTTTCAATGTTTTCATCAAGATGATGTGAAAACATTGAAACAATTGTATGTCTCCGATATACATTTTTGTGATATTGACAATCTTGTGCTTCTTAACAATGTAATTAAATTCATATGGTAAACAAAAAAGTGGACTTCTAAAAAACGTGGTTTCTGAAACAGGTCTAAGAGTACACAGACATAATTGCCATGACAGTTATTAATGAATTTCAGCATAGCCCACTTTATATTGAAGGTGGCTATGATATCAGTCATCAACAAACACGTCATTTTCATGAAATGATGAGAATTCAGTAGTGCTGTAGAACTATTAATTCAATAATGTTGTTTAATTGTTCATTCACCAACACGGATACTAAAATACTGTAGTATTTGATCTAGTATCCGTGATTCAAAAATAATAATGTATACTACTCTATACTTTAGTACCCAGTTTTAGGACTAGGTATTGGCCACTCGCTGAGGGAGGTTGATTAGTGAACGTGAAGTCAAGTCACGAGCTCTTTTGTGGACTGCTCTTGGATGTGTGACCAGTATTTGATTTGACCAAGTACACATTGGCGAGGTGGAACCTACCCGTAAGGGTCTTCTCACTTGGAACTCAATTTACTTATGCTCTATTTTCAGGCTTTTATATTACTTTTATTTCTTCATAATTTGTATCTTACAAACTTCTTAACGTTTTCTATGTTTATTAATTGATTGCAATAAAATTATATTTCTTTTAATTTTGAATTTCAGGTCGATGGTTGTTTGCAACTCACTGTACTTATATAGTCTGTCCAAGCAAAGAATACCCTCTGGCAAGATGGGAAAATGACTCCAGCTTGTTCAAGATTTGTTCAAGAATTATAAATGTGGTCTCAATAGTACATCAAATTGTTTCCTACATCTATATATAAATCCTACAAATTATATGAAATTGATGATTTTTGAACCAAAATTGACCGAGCTTGAGTCATTTTCCCATCTTGCCAGAGGGTCCTCTTTGTTTGGACTGACTATTTATACTCTATAATACCGATATTTATTCTCAGACTTTTATGTTACATTATGGGTTGCTTTATAATTTGTATCTTATGAACTTTCTGACGTTTTTCAATGAATTGATAGCAATAAAATTATATTTATTTTAATTTTGAATTACAGGACGACGGCTCAGTAATTTGCAAATGGTGCGGCGAATGGCTTCCGTCGCGCACTCACTGGTACCGCCACAAGTACAAACTGCACATGAGCCAACCGCCCAGTACTGCCAACCTCATCAAGTGTCACAAGTGTAACATATTTTTCAAATCGCGCAAAGGCTATTTCGGCCATGTTGCTTCGCGTCACGGAGCTTCGTCCAATGGAAATTCTGCTGTCGAGGCAGTCGGCGACGATCAAGGAAAAAGTAATCAAGATGGCGGCGGACGTGGCAATCAAGATGGCAGTGGAAAAAATGGCGCCAGCTGTTTGAAAACTGCGGGAAAACGGAGTTTTCGCGGGAGCAGTGATGAACTGAGTCCGATGGACGTGGATTGTGAAAAACGAAGACAGAGGGAAGAGAAACTAGTGGCTGATATTATTGATCGAGTGAAGAGGGAGTGTGAGGCTCAAGGGTCTACGGTTGGTCGGAGGGGATATTCAAGGCGTACAACAGTTATGAACTCATGAGATCGGTCTTAAATTTTTGTATTTTAATGGAGGAACTGAAGTGGAAGTATGGGTACTAGAATATACACGGTATGGATCAAGCCATAGCTACAATTAATATAAGGCCATGGTATTGAAAGTGGCAACTGTGTAGAGTAGGAAAGTCGGTCCATTTAAAAGCATTGAAATAATGTTCAATTAGCTGTTTTAACGGATACGTTTCTTGTGTGCGTTCTCACATTTGGCATGCTACAAATCATAGCTATCTTAAGATGCAATTGTCTTTTTCTAATCTCTATCACAATCTAGTGAAGGAATCCAACACAAAGGGAATTCTGTACGAAAAATTTCATGGACCTATTTCATGAAAATGATGTTTAAAAGAAAGAAAAACTAAGTCAACATAATACATTGAATGATTTGTAACTGTACGCAATAGGCTGTACATACGGTGCGAGGTTGCAATTTTGTTATTAGGGCAGGCCCTTCTATTAGAGGATATGATCATGCGCATATTTCAGCAAAAAAATCAAGCGTGACGACGTTTCATGAATCCAAGAAAAATGTTTTAAAAAAATATGCTGATTAGGTATAGCCTGTCCAAGCAAAGAAGACCCTCTGGAAAGATGGGAAAATTACTCCAGCTTGGTCAATATTTGTTAATTTTTGGTTGCCATGACAAAATTTCAATGTTGTTAATTTTAGAGCTCTAAATTTCCAGTCAAAATTAAATATTTTCGGCCATGGTGTAGTGAATTCGTGTAGTGTTTTAGTTTTGGTTGTTAATAATGTTTTGAAATAGAAGAAATTTGTTTTAAATTGACAATTTTAAATGAACTATAGCCCACATGGTTTTCCATGTATTCATTCCTGAAAAATGAGGTTATAGTATTGCGAAGTGGAACAACCCTTTGGGTCTTCCCACTAATGAAAGCATACGCTAAATAAATAAATGATAATGTTCAAGAATTATAAATGTGATCTTTATAGTAGATGAAATTATTGTTTTCTGCGATTTGAGATCGAATTGATAATTTTTTAACCGAGCTTGAGTCATTCTCCCATCTTGCCAGAGGGTCTTCTTTGCTTGGCCAGACTATACTTAGCTCAGACAGCCATTTGATGCTGCTTTTTGGGTTCATAAAACGTCAAAATCCTATCAATTTACTGCGCACCATGCTCATTATCCCGACTATTCCGTGTATTCTAGACTCTATGAGTGGAACTTCCACTGAGGAATTGGAATAGAGAATTTTAATGACTCATTTGTGAAATGCACTCCAGGTGTATTTACACAATAATCAATGTAAGAATATTTGAGGTGTACAACTGTTAAGAACACATCACGAAATCTTTTCTTAATTTTTGTATTTCAATATTGGATGAAGAATTTAAATAGAGTATTTTTGAGTGACCCTTGAGTCATCTTTCACTATTATAGGTGTATTTTAATTATTTATTTATTCAAGACAGCACAATAATACTAACATGCAAAAACACAGACGTCCAATTGTGTATTTTCACAATCAATGTGGGGGCGTTTGAGGCGTTTTAAGTTACAACTGAATTTCTGACCATAAATAAAGGCGCTATTTGCTCCAAGATATTGTTTAAAATTACATTGTTCTTTGGTACATGATTTTTGTGTTGGACTGCTACTGCCCACTCTCAAGAACTTATGTGACTAGTTTAAAATGGAAGAATTGAGTGAAACTCTAGGAAATCGATAATAATTTTACCGAGTGATCGTTCAGTCATTTGTCGTTATTTTCAAGGCATATTTACACAATCAATATTTTTGTCCAACCAAGTTCAGTCAAACATTCCTACAATCAGTTTGTTTTGGACAGGTTTCCGTTGAATATAGGATAAATTATACTTGTATAATATGCTTCATAAGTTGATTGACCAGAAGAATATTCTGTTGTAGAAAAGATTCATTTTATAAACCGTGGGTACTTCTCGTCTTTCGGAGGAGACGATAAGCCGTCGGTTCATCCATCTCATTACCCACGCACAAGCCTATGCGGGCTTCACACTCATTTAAAAACACAAACAAAAACCTTAGATAGATGCCTTTATTTACATTTTGTAAATACTTTACAAAAGTTTTGTGGTCCTTAAGGTTTGACTGTGGAAAGGAGAGCTAGACCTTCACATCATGTAATTTTGTTTTTAATTTGTTAAGTCCCATCCCATTAAACTGTGTGGAAATCTTGGATATCTGTGGATATCCTTGTCCAACGTGTTTGTCAAAGATTGGAAAGATGTGAAAAAATTACTAATGTTGCTGTGGTTTTTTAGATCTTCGAATGAGAATCACACAGCTCCATTGATTTTAACTGATTACTGGATACTTTTGAAATTAAAGTTCAGAAGCTTGGTGTATAATAGCTTATAACAAACGTCAAGTCTCAATAATCAATCAACATCCCAAATAAAATCTGCTGATTCTTATTTTCTGGCCGACATTTTTAATCCAAATTAGGGAAGAAGACGTGCAAGCTCTTATGGTATGGAATAAATAAAATTAATTAAATTCTGTCAACCAATTGCTGGAACGTTATGCAGGGTTGATCTTCAATAAATTTTAGAATTTATAGACGATAGAAAATTTTATTGAAGTATTATAATTGAAAAATATAAATTTATTTGACAAAAGTGATTTTATAAACGTTTTTGTACAAAGCCCCCTTGACAAACATTAAAATAGATTTTTTTGAGACTGAATTCGATTAGAAGTTTCAAGTAATTATTGGGAAAGCTTTGTCAATGCTAGTATCAGGAGAAAATAATATAACCAAGTGTATTTCAAAAAATATATAGAGATCCCTTTCTACTACGGTATTGAAAACTATAAAAGAATATTACTTGCTCTCGCCTCTTATAATAGAAACTAGAAACTATCGTAGCAACTATAAGTCAGTTGGACATTAATTTAATTCTATTTATTGACTTGTAATTAGTTGTAAATACTAGTAATGGAATCGAATAATTCAATTTCAATTGTAATATTGACTTCGGTAATAAAGTGTTTGTAGAAAAATTTCAGTAGAAAAGATTTAATTGATCAGTTTTAGATCCCAACTGAATGATGCATGTTTTTTATTGGTCTACTACTTAAACAAGACTCAACAGTCAACCAATAACAGTTTGATATTCCTTTGATTGTTGAAAGTGAACTAAATTTTTGTTAGTATTTCAAGAAACCTAATGGAAAACTGTTATATCACTATAGTAATTTAGACTTGGTACTTCACAATATCACAGTCGTTAAGTCATGTCAGAGGCCCTGAAATTTTTCAGGAGCAACCTGAAAACTCTGACACCAGACCTGAGCCAGCCGAGTTACACGAATATTATTATTATTACAATATCACTTTTTTAAAACATGCTATTCAATAAAAATTTATTGTACTAGTACCTATTAGTACTGTACGAATATTATATAGTAGGGTTCTGTATAAGCGTCATTCTCTATTGCTGGATAGAGTTCATAAAATTTCATTTGAAGAATGTTTTCAGTTGTAGTTACCCTGTTACCCTGATTTATTATGTAGTTATAGGATGGAATTGTTTGAAAAAATTAGAATTCAATTGAAATCCTTCTTTTCCATTCAACATCCATCAAGCAAGCTGTGTCTTCAATTTCCTTTCAACATGATACATTTATCAAGTGAAACAATCGAATTTATCATTTTTTTATAATTGCAGATATTGGAACATAATTTTTGACTTCCATTACATACATGTATAATCTTGAATGGAACTTGAGTCTTGGTTGTACAGCTTAAACAGTTTTAATAATGATGATATTCTGTATCACAGGCTAGTTGAAATTCATTGTGTTTGAAGTACCGTACTCAATACCTGGTGTGAGATAAGCTTATGGATTGTTGATGGAGATAGATATTTTTTCTGGATTAGATCATTAGCTTTCATTTGTTAAATTTATATTTTTATTGTTTTTAATCATCCTGATGACGATTTTCCAATTAGGAAGGAACTGCTGGATAAAATGATAATTCCATCAAAAGAGAAAAATTTTTACAATATAGATAAAAAAGGACCTATTCACAATGATTTTTGAAATTTTGTAGGTACGATCAAAGAGAAGGTGAATATCCTCAGAGAAGAAAATCATAGAGAAGGATTCAGGTATCTTCTCTGTGGTATCTGCTATACTAAGGCTGTGGTGAGGCTATATTTTTTATGAATTTGCTACTTTATGACTGAGATATTAAAATTTATTGAAGCACTACACCTTGCTACTGAGAACTTCATTGTTCTTTTTGAACAGTTTTGATAGATGACAAGAACAAAACAAGAGTGTTTTTAGAAATAAAAAATAGGGCTCTGCTGGATCAATAGCCTGTCACTGCAGTTCACTGGTGTAGACTACTGTACTTTATTTATAGCTGAGCGTGACTTGGGCATTTTACAGTAGAACTAAGCTATCTGTAGTTCTCTTCTGCCTCCTAAAACAGCTATTGCCACCCAAGGGTAGGTTTGACAGGGAAATGGAAAGAATGGGGTGGCTCAGTACCAACCAACAGTGTTCAAATATTGTAAGAAGTATTGATCAAATCTGCGCTATCATGAAGGTCCTACCATGCAGTTAGCTGGAAGCACCGAATAGGAATATCACCTTTCAATTCACGATTAAAAACTTTCATCTTTTTATCTCCTTTTTCACCACTAGGAATTCGTTTGTTGTATTGAATACTGTACTTGAATAGAAAATTGATTTACAGTAGGTACCGATATAATAATAATAATATAGGCAGGCCCGGGGCTATGAATGGGCAGACTGGGCAAATGCCCAGGGCGCCAAATTTTTGGGGGCGCAAAATAAAATAGATAATAATAGTAAATTATAGAAACAAATTAGCTACTTCAAAATATCTGACATAAATTTTTTAATAATAGGTTACATATAAAGAGTGTTTCAGGAGGAATGTGCAATACTTCTTAGGCTCATTCTTACCCCAAGTGGAGCAGAAAGTTCTAGAAAGTTCAAGAAATCAGCCTGAGAAGTATTGCACTTTCCTCCTGGAACATTCTGTAACAGAACTAGTAGCCTAAATGAAATAAAAATAGTAAGAAACATAATACATACATACATTTTACTACATACATAATACATTTTACAATAATGAAATGTTAATATGCAGCATTATTGTTCATAATATGTTAAATAATAATATTAGATCTGGCTACACCGCAATAAGTTAATACGCTGTTGGTGGTACTTGCGTAATTTACTGTTGGGTACAACAGTTGGTGCCAGTGCATCCGCGTAGCATCTTCTGCTGTCACATGGAATGCTACCTTGTCAAAATAGCAACCATGCAAATCTAGGAAGGGGGTGACAGTAGATCATTTGCCCAGGGCGCCAGCCCCCCAGCCCCGGGCCTGATAGGATACAATAAGCAGGCTAAAGCATAGAATCATAGAACTCTCCTAGAATCCTCTTTGGCTGAAGTTACGTTCTTTCTATAGTAAAATACAGTAGGTTATATCCTTTCTAAGGGGATTTAGATGATATGACTATGTTATTTATCCTTGACATCCATTTCCAGTATTGTTATTAATAATTAATAGTTGGTGAAATTGGTTTTCTGAATAACGATTGGTTTTCGCCTTCATCCGTACAATCGACTTTTCAAATTTTGGCGGCATTATTCCGTGATTATCGTTGGCGGCAAAATATCTTTTTAATAAGGTTTCTAAATACAAAGAAAATTTACTCGTAATAAGTTCTTAATTCAATCTAGCTTGAAAAAGCTTAAACGCAAAGTATTTCGATGAATTATCTAATAAACTGTTCAATTGATATGATTATTATTTTTTGAAATGTTGATTGGAAAGGCATTGATTTCTGGTACGTTACTGAATACGCGCTTCCTATTGGTCGATTCTCTGAATTCAAACCTGTAACGTTCGTTTGCCTGTATTTTAGTTTTGTATGGCAAAAGTCTGCTGATGTGATGATGGCTGATCAACACGATTAGGTGGTGCTGTATCGTTGACATGCCTACTGATAGTTTCTAAATGTGCATTATTTTTTAATTGATTTGTGACTATTTTAACCATTTTATGCATTTTAATTAATCGTGTGAATTCCAGTTTTAATTCTATTTCTTTTACTTGTGACTCGATTTTATTTATCCATCATGACTTCCATCGAACAAAAAGAAGCTGATCCAGAAATACCCGATCTTATTGTGGACAATACTACTGGAACTACTTATATGAAAGGGAGATTCTTCGGCAAGGTAATTAATCTTGAAAATATAATCATCATTTCATGAATTTTGATGTTTTCTTTCAAACCTCATAAACTTCTCAACGGAAGTAAAAATATTTACATTCTACAGAAACTTGGGCCTACGCCATTACGGATTTCCAGAAAATTAGCATTTGTTTATTTTTTCTAGAAAAATATGAAAATTCTACGATATTCTAATCTTCTACTAGAATTTTTCATCTGATGAGTAAGTTTAATAAAGAATATTTTCAGTAGGTAGCCGTTTTTGACAGTTGGTTTTCAAACACGTTCACCAGCAAGTTTTAACCGATCAAGTTCGGTTTGGAATAATTAACTCAGTAGAGAATTCTACTTATCTCTGCTTTTATCGCTTCAAAACTTGTGAATAATTTACACAAAATTATGCCATCTGTTTTAATTTATCATTCAAAATCTTTATAAGATCAAAACTGATTGAACCCCATCCCTAAAATTGTTGAAATAAGTTATCACAATTTTAATAGAATGTTTTCCTTTAGCTTCTCTGTTTTAACTTTATTCTTATCATTTTAGGTAAGTGTACACTTATTCATCTTTGATAAAATGTCAGTGTTAAGTTAATTTCAATAGGATTTTTTCTGATACTTCAAGTTGAATTGACTTTTACTGGCTGGCTATTAACTTATATTGTCCAATTCTTAATTTTTTAGCTATCGTATTACTTTTCAAGGGTTTTCTTTCACTGATAATTTTCAATGACAATTAGTATTAATATGGCGTAATCCACAGCTCAACCTTTTCTTTCTGAATTCAAACAAAAATATAGGCTAAACGATGTTCTATTAATTGTGGGTTTATTTTTTTTATAATTTCCTCAATTCTGTTGAAATACAAGCTATGGTATTCAAAGAAAAAATAATAATTTTGAACTTTTATATTTGCAGGGCGGATTTGCAAAATGCTACGAAATAACAGACACAAAAACAAACAAGGTTTTTGCCGGTAAAATTGTCTCCAAGAAACTTCTGTTGAAAAGTAATCAGAAAGAGAAAATGATGCAGGAAATCGAAATACATCGCAGCCTGTCACATGATAATATTGTACAGTTTTACGGATTTTTCGACGATCAGAATTTTGTATATATTGTGTTGGAGTTATGCAGAAAACGTTCAATGATGGAACTTCACAGGTAAGATGATTTCTTTGCTATTTCATACAAATTACTTGAGTAAATCTCAATTTTGTTGACTCAAGAGTTTGGATATTATAAATAGGACTAAATTGGACTATAAATAGCGTTTGTCAGATACAAAATGATATCATTGTATCTGAAGTCTTCAAGTTTCAAGTATTGTATTGTCTTCCAAGTTTTCAAGTTGAAGCTTCATTCAAACATTAAATATTTTAAGATTAGTTTGTAAGAAATTATCAATATCTAGAAACCACACTGAGTTTAAAATCAGCAGTTGATTTGTATTTTAGATGATGGTTTTCCTATAGTGTAATTTTTTTAATCACTAATAGCCTAGTAAGAAACTATTAAGCTATTCTATTTTAACTTGAATTGATACTAGTAATTAGAGAAGGTATGACCCATTGGTTCAGCCTTCTATATTGGTTAATAACTAGAATTTTTTTCACATATTCACATACTAAGAAAGGATACTATGCTTTTGAACACTTAACTTTTCACTTTAGTACTAAACTTATTCGTGTGGCTTCCTGCGTTGAAGTCTTCGTATCCCATGCGTGTTATTGATTCTATGTTCAATTATTCAGATCTTATCTTTTGAAAGCACACAAGCTTAGCTTTGCTGATATATGAATGATTTTTATTTATTCATTCATTTATAATGGGTATTTGGCCAAGTATTGACCCAGTATTTGGCCAAGTACACATTGGCGAGGTGGAATCTACCTATAATCTCCATCATCAAAAGCCATCAAACGAATATTTGCTTTAAATTTTTGTTTCAAATAGATAATTAATTGAACCTCATTTATGTGTAATAGGCGGAGAAAAACATTAACAGAGCCTGAAGTTCGCTACTACATGAGGCAACTGATGCTTGGTGTGCTTTATCTACACGAGAAGAACATCATACATCGCGACTTGAAGTTGGGAAATCTGTTTCTCAATGATGATGTACAGGTGAAGATTGGCGACCTCGGTCTGGCGGCTCGTATCGAGTACAGAGGGCAGAGGAAACGGTGAGTGCTTCAATCAGTTATTTAATATACAGTTTTTTCACTCTTTGAGTAGTTGTGAAGTTGATATTGGGGTAGTTATCCATAATAAATGGAAAGACAAGATGTTGTCAAACCACTGATTCACAGTTTTCTTTTTTATTCTCTGGCTTCTCTTTTAATTTCTTCTTCTTTCCACTATTCTCTTAGTTTCTCCTGTTTTACTTTCGTTTCAATCAGAATTTAGGTACGATTCCCAAGCGGCAGCTCGAGCTTCTTCGGCTCTAGCTACGCTGCTCTAACAATCACAACTCCATTCACTCAACTATATTATGAATGTTCACTTTGTTGAATATTTAATGATTAGTCACTTAAAAATGACTTAGAAAAGGTGAATTTCACTTTATATTGGATTCATTATACATTTAATAGTCCTAATAACAAAGTGAACATTCATAGGTAATATAGTTATGTCAGACTAATATAGGTAATATAGGTATGTATAGGTATGGGTATGTATAGGTATATAGGTAATATAGGTAATATACCTAATATAGGTTATGTCATAGGTAATATAGTTATGTTACGGTAAGCTTACTTATTAAAGAACTAATATGTTTATTTGATCATTTGCATTTGAAAATGGATATTAACAGTCGAAACATGTTATGCATGATTAAAAAGACTGAAAAATGGTACTGTGATTAATATTTAAAACACTATAGTTATGTGAATAGAGTTGTGATGGCTAGAGACGTGTAGCTCCAGCAGCGAATTTAGAGCCGGACAGCTCGAGCTGCCGCTTGGGAATCGTACCCTTGTAGTCTGTTCAAGTGGACATTCTGGAAAGATAGAAAAATTACTCCATATCGGTCAATATTAGTTGAAAAATTATACATTTGATCTCAAATTGTAATTTAAATTTTTGTACGAATATTCATCGAGATGGATTCATTTTCCAATCTTGCCAGAATGTATTATTTGCTCGACCAAAAAAGAAGACATTAAAATATTGAAAATATTTAAAATAGTTCAGGCTATATTGAAATATTCAGTTATCAGTTAGCTATTAATACCACAATGAATTAATCGCTAGGAATAGAGGGAAAGAAAGAAAATAATCGAAGCACTGTATCCAATTCTGTGGATTTAACAAAGAATACAATTACTTTCAATACACAGTTTATAAAGTTCCCAACATTTTAACTGGCGAGTGATTCAACTAGGAACATTAATTAACACGTGTTCTCTTAACACTATTAATCTGCTCATTAAAATTAATCTGCTCACTAAAATTAATCTACTCATTAAAATTGATCTGCTCATTAAAATTAATCTGCTCATTCGCAAGTTTTTTGGGGATACTTGTAAGTTTGTTCGTGAAAAAATAGAAACTGTTCAAAATCACTGATACGAGCTAATTAGGTTCTTTAACTTTAATTAATGAAACTTTTGTTATACTGTATTTCAATTGCATGTAAGCTAGCTATTAATATATTGGAGAACCTGCTACATTTGGTGTGGTGGGCCCTTAACTTATTTAGGTTGAATTTAACAATTTCGATTATTGAAATTGTAATGATCGATTTATTTTTCAGAACACTGTGTGGTACCCCGAATTACATAGCTCCTGAAATTCTCAACAAGAAGGGCCACAGCTTTGAAGTTGATGTATGGTCGATGGGATGTATAATGTAAGTTGGTATTTGTTATAAACAGTAACATTACCTGAAAATATTTTATGCTCTTTAATGGAATAGAATATTCTAGATAAAGTATTTAACATTAATTCAATAGTAACTTATCACAAGATAGTAAAAAATCAGTCATACATAGGTAATACTGTACTGTTGAAATATTATCTAAGATAAGATTTAATTGTATTTAAAATTAATTTTCAATTGAAAAAAAATCTTGATTTCTGATGTTTCAAAAAATCAATTTTAAACGTGGGTTATTTAATTTTTGACAAGTATTTCAAAAATTATTGAAATTTGAAGTAATTGATTTTAAATTTACTCGTGATAAAGTTTTGTAATCATCTTTCATGAAAATTATGCTTGAAAGAGGAAATCTGAGGTCAACATGCATGATTTATAACTGTACTCAATGCTATCATATGGGTAAATTGTAGAATGTACACAAGGTGTATTGAATACTATTCTGTACACCTTGGATTTTACCATAGAATTTAATAGAAGGCCCTGCCCTAATAATATGGCAACGTCGCACCGTAGTCACAGCCTTTTCATATGAAAGCATTAAGTACAGGTACAAATCACGCATGTTGACTTGGTTTTTCTCTCTTTGAGCATAATTTCCACGAAAAACGTTCATGAAACTCTCCGTACAGAATTCCTTTCATGTTTTTTTTGTAATAGTTTGTGATAGAGATTAGCAAGAAAGATTAAGAATAGACAGTTATTTATTAAAATAGCTTATGATTTGTAGCAAGTGAAATGTGAGAGCGCACACAAGAAACCCATCCGTTGGAACAGCTGATTGGAAAATGATTTCAATGCTTTTAAATGGACCCAATTTCCTACTCTACATAGTTGTCAATTTTTAGGCCATGGCTATGATTTTACCCTTAGTGCAATATTGTAATTTTATTAGACAGGTGCCTCCCAAGGTCTATAGAAGGTCAGGACACGGGTGCCATATTCTTCTATAGACCTTGGTGCCTCCTATTAAAGGGATCTATGTTACAGAACATGTGGGCATCACCCTCGTGAAAATTAAAATTATCACATGTTGTTATTCATTTATTTAATAATTATCATATACCTATAGGCGAGTGCAACAGGCAATGTACGTATCATATGTATAGCTAATCACATCCTTCAAACTTAAATCATTCCACATGATTGTGTTGTTTTGTAAACATTGGAAATAGAAGTTGATACTTACTTATTCGAATCCCCTTTCACCCATTGGGTGTCGAGGAAAGAAGTTGATTTGAATAAATAATTTTATTTTTATTTTGAAAGGTACACTCTGCTTGTGGGTAAGCCTCCGTTTGAGACGAAATCTTTGAAGGACACTTACGGCAAAATCAAACGCTGCGAATACAGAATTCCCACACATCTGCGCCGATCCCAGCAGGCCGTACTCATGATTATGTCGATGCTACAGGGTGAGCCCAACAAGAGGCCGTCAGTCAAAGAACTTCTCAATCATCCCTTCTTCTCATGCGGTCAGTATTTTAGTAATTAAATAAAAAAATAAATTTTATTTCCAGTAAAAAAGACAATATAATAGAATAATAAAAAAACAAATAACAATAATTAAAAAATTTCTAACGTGTGATGACTGTGACTACGTGTTTTTTTTTTTTTTTTATGGAAATTGAGTGACCTGCTCCACTATGGCGTACCATGTCCTAGAGTAGGTTAAACTTTATAAGTTACATGAATAGATTTAAATTGAATTTAATAAATTTAAATTAGTAAATAAATTTTCTGTCTTTATGCAAGTTCTCTAAATCTTAATTTCCTCTCATTTGATGGCACTTTTTCATGTTGAATGAAGAATAGTTTGCTCTTTCAAACAGTTTCAATAAAATTTACACTTGTTTTCACTTACCTAAATTCGGTTTCAATAATCACAGATTAGAGTCTTTAGAGAAATTGGGTGTAGTCGGAACTCGCTGTATTTTCAATCTTTGGAATTCGGTGTGTGGCCGTATCTTTAATTTGTTGTATAGAAATCTATCTACTCCGTATCTATTATTCCAATAGGTGTATAGATTTTCATTTCAATCAATGTAGATCTCAGTATCCTTTGAAAAAAATTTTTTTTAACATAACATGTTTTTGTAACATAAATGGTAGTCTACTGAGATTTACATTTATTGAAAACTTTGATAAGTAGCCCTAAGAAAAAGAAAATATTGATTTTGATGTATATTCTCATCACGATAGAGGGATAATGATATGTTTTATTGTATTAATTTTATAAATTAATGTTTTGTTGTTTTTTCAGGTTACCTGCCAACCAGTTTGCCAGTATCGTGTCTGACTATGACGCCGAGATTTGATGTGATCGAGAATGAAGACTCCATGCACAGGAAGCCTTTGACCGAACTCAATTGTGAGTACCCTGATTGTTTGATATAGATTACTTAGTACCATATTGTCAATAGTAGTTTGAACCCGTGTTTCGGCCTTTGACCGAACTCAATTGTAAGTACCCTGATTGTTTGACATAGATTACTTAGTACCATATTGTCAATAGTAGTTTGAACACGTTAAGCCGTCGGTCCCGGCTGCCTAAAAACAGTCGTTGAGTCATGTCAGAGGCCCTGAAATTGTTCAGGAGCGACCTGAAAACTCTGACACCAGACCTGAGCCAGCCAGGTTACACGAATATTATTATTATTAGTAGTTTGAACCAAAATTAATTCATGGTCAATTATCAAGATATGGTCGTTACATTCATTTTCATGTATCTCATTTGAATCAGCTGATGGTTCAAACTGGAATTTTCGAAAAACTACTATTGATGATATGGGCTTTAGAGTTCTAGTAGATTATTGTTGTGATGGATTCTGCTGGGTTGGAATTATCAAAATAAATTACATTTATCACAAAGAGAATATTTTTAAAGATGATTTCCAGTAGTTATTGTGATAGATGGTTAATTTCAATCTATACCTTATTCATAATCACTTGGGACGAAATAAACAAACTTTTTGAGTGTGTGCGTGTAAAGGTAGGTTTTCCATTGAGCGAAACGATCCGCCGGTCGGCCGCAGTCAAACCGCTGTAGCCAATCACAGCTCTTGTTAAAGCTCAAGGTTCGACTGCGGCCGACCGTCAGGCCGTTTCGCATTATGGAAAATGTAAACCTACTTTTCTACTGTTCACATATGAACAGTTTGTTTCGTCTCAGGTAATCGTATATAGGGTATAGTTTTGGTTGTTGAATCATTATCAATCTGATAAAGTTGCCTGAAATTGAGAAAACTTTATCTAGATTTTAATAAATTTTCGTTTTGAGAATATATAGTTTGTTTATTCAATATTGTTTGTAATTTCGTTTGTTTGTTTGCTTTTCCATTCTTGTTGAGTAGTTGTGCAGTTGATATTGTGTTAGCTATCCATATTAAATGAGGAGATACAAGATATTGTCAACCCAGATTTTTATTAACAACGGTTTCGGTTGCTACACCTGGTTGGTAAACCAGGGTTGATACCAGGGTTTACCAGAAATTGATAATGGTGTCTCGATTCTTGATAAATTTGTTGTTTGACATAATATTGTCTTCTCATTTACAGTAATACTACATCAGAGAAATAATTTTGAATCAAAATTTAAAATTTTCTTTTTGAATATTCAGGAATATTTTCAATGTTTTAATGTTTATTCGGCTTGTATAAATCCACCTTTATGATTTAAAAACTTTTTTTATTGTGGTGATTTTTTGAGTAAAAATTGTGTATGAATTTTTATTTGGAACATAACCAAACTCTAGACATTTCAATCTAAATTGGAGTTTTAGCGAAATTTTTGGGCGAAAGCCTGTTCTTTCATTCCTTGATATTGTTATTGTAATAAAATAAATGAATAATACTTTTTCATACTCTCATCTTATATCGTTTGTAATTTCGATTGTTTGTTTGTAATTTGATAGTTTCTTTTTAATTTTGATTATTTGTTTTTCCAGCGGGTGCCAACCGACTGGCAACACCGACAAAAGGCTCGCCGTCAGTGGCTCGTATTCCGCCTCGCAATATGCACGAAGAGCGGCTTCATCACATGCACAAAATCGTCATACAACTCATGAAGGTCAACCCAAAGATCGTGCTCGATTCCCCTGCCGGTGAGTGCATAAAGTTGAAAGCCCTCTTTTACATGGCCGAATTTTTGTACGCATTAGTGATACAGAGTTCAAAATTGATGCAGGAAAGAAGCTCTTTGATACGAGCCGCTTGAATATAACACTCGATTTACTAGCTTATAAGAAAAAAGTTTTCTTAAATCACAAAGCAACCACCCTCAACAAGTTTATAAGAAACGCTTATGGATCGCCGCCATGTTGGAAACTAGCTGATTCTATTTTACAATCAACTACGCATGCGCAGATCTAAAAGTTTCAGTGTATAATCACTTCAGCCACCGTGTTCATACTATTTACGGTTCCGAGAGGTTGAATCAACAAAGCAGAACATTGCAACTGCCAATATGATTTTCTAGTCTGCGCCATGAAAATACTTTGTAAGATACAGTGGCACCTCGATAATTCGTAGTGAAAGCTCAGTCCCTTGAAATAAATTTCCATTATCAATAGCTTCGATAGTTCGCAATCTTCCCTAATTCGTACAAAAGCTTAGGTCCTACGAACTACGAATCATCGAGGTTTCACTGTATTATTGCCCTCATTTCTTAGACTAATCAAGGTAGAAGTCTTAGTATTTTACTTTAAATGACAACTTTTAATATAGGTTTTCATAGCCTAGCCTTGATTTGCCAATAGGAACACTAAACATTGTTGTTTAGAAATAAAGATATGTTTTCCTCTATGCGGAACAGAACGACTGTGGCCGACAGTCTTGTTATGATACAACAAGACAAGAGCTGTGATAGGTACCAATTTTTCACCACCAGAAAGCAGAGACCAAAACACAATAATAATAGTAGTATGAAATATCGTGTTTCGAAATATCATAGGCCTTATCATATTAATTCTACAAATAAAAATATATTCCATTAGGAATTATTTTATATTCTATCAAATATATTTAATAATATTTTGTTTGTGACAGATGGTGAGAGTAGAATATTTTTCATTCCGACTGCTGGCAGCATTGAATGGTAGACATCTTGAAAGAGGGTCTTCTTTGCATGGCTGGACTATTCCAATCAAGTCACTTTTTTTATTTTTGTTGATAGAGGACCAATCGGACCCAGCCCTTCAGCCTCTGTTCTGGGTGAGCAAGTGGGTCGACTACTCCGACAAGTACGGCTTTGGATATCAGCTGTGCGATGACAGTGTGGGAGTCATATTCAACGACTGCTCAAAAATCGTCCTGCTACAGGATCAACAGTCAGTTCAACTTCAATTTCAATTTTATTTCAATTTAAACACACACTTATTATCTATTGTTACCTATTTGATTCCTTCATTCACAAACTATATCATGGATAAAAATCTTTTTAATACAGAGTGTTTCAGAAGGAATGTGCAATACTTCTCAGGCTGATTCCTTACATCAAGTAGCTTGTTCCTTGGGACATACCTCCAAAAACGCTTTGTTTCCGAGATAACAATTGCGAAGAATTGACATTTTTAAAAATATAGTAATTTTTTAGAGGCTCTATTCAGGCTTCAAAATTATAAACTCCTAAATAAATCAAATTAATTGAATGACATATCCTTTTTTGTTTAGTTTGTTATATTTAAGGGGAACAGTTTTGGGCTATGAAGAAGACTGTTGTACTCTTTGATGTGAAGAAACTAAATAAAGTTGAATAAATGGAACCTGTTGGAAGTTTGTAACATTTCAAACTTTTGGGTCAAAACGTCTCTGCTTCCCAATTTTGATCTAACGCCAATTTTGGATTCCCTAATTAGTCTAATATGAGATAGAGTTTGCAACGGATTCCTAGATGTTCATAATACCGGATGACAAGAAAACAACTAAATTTTAGATTGTAGAGAACAAAATTATCCCCAGAGGGATTTTGAAACGCAAATTTTCATTTCCAACACATTAAACTGAATGTATAAACTATAAAAGAACTGAGAAAGGCAAAATTTCTATTTAATTAAAAAATACCACTTTTTGAAGAATCATACATCGGTACTTGTTCAAGATGGGAGGTTGAATTTGATACCAATCTCTTGGAAATTTCATCAGCTAAATAAAGTACGGGATTAACAGTTTTTGTCCGACGCTTCGTTGTGGCCTGAATTGTGAAAAACTAACAACAGAACAGAAATTTATTTGTCACTCTGTATTATGCATACCTCGGAATCCGTCGCAATTTTATATAGACTTATTTAGTATGCCCGGTTGAGACTATTTCAAGCCTTACCTTATTTTTTTGAAGGCAAAAGTTTTATTTGCTTGGGCTATTGTTTAATATTTTCATAAACAATGTATTATTTTGTACTAACATGCACACCTCTGAATCCGTCGCAAACTCATATAGACTTATTTAGGATACCCAAAGTCGATTAACACCGTTTTCAGCCTTACCTTATATTTTGGTGGCAAAACTAATTTGCCTGGGCTATTGGGCGATTGCCTGTTTGTTATTTCCATAAACAGCGTAGGATCCTATCATTTTGTACTAAAATGAATAATTGTTTTTGTTTCTGTGCAGAAACGTGCATTACTTTGAGCAGAACGGCATCGAGTCGTACTACACGAAGACTAATACGCCCGCCCATCTGGAGAAAAAGATGAAACTCTTGTCTTACTTTTTGCGCTACATGACCGATCACCTGATGAAGACAGGGGAGTCGGTGCAAAGGGACTGCGACCGTCTCAGCCGTATACCCTATGTCACATTCTGGCATCGCTCCTCCAAGTGTGTGCTCATGCTGTTGGCCAATGGCACATTGCAGGTACTGTATTTATTTATTTATCACATACAAGGGTTCAATTTCAAACAGAACAAAACTTTCAGTTCAGTGTGTATGACAATTTATTGACAAAACTAATAACGAATTTACAGCAGATGTTGAAAATGTTGTATATCCATTTCAATGCTCTTATCAACACGTTAAACCATGTTCCTGGCCACTATTTCAGCTTTTCTATGCTTACTAATTTTTCCGTTTTATCTCATTAATTTCATTAGTTATTTCTCATTATAATTTCCTTTGATTATAGAGACCGATTATAAAATCTATCATTAATGTGAAATAATTTAGAAAAAATATGGTGTGATACACTCACACAACTTTCCTTGCCATTCATATTTGCGTAGGCCTAATAGAAGTATTGTCTGTCCAAGCAAAGAAGAACCTCTGGCAAGATGTGAAAATGACTTCAGCTCGGTCAATATTGGTTGAAAAATTGTCAATTTGATCTCGAATAGTAGGAAAAATTTGATCTACCAATAAGACCACATTTACAATTCTTGAACAAATATTGACCAAACTGGAGTTATTTTCCCATCTTGCCAGAGGGTCTTCTTTGCTTGGCTAGACCCTAGATCTTGTATTAGTCCTAAGTACCTAGTCACCAGCGAGTGCAAATTTCATAAGTCTATTGCAAGATTGCAATAGACTATAAATTGAAATTAGACTATTATAGAAATTGCTATAGTGAAATTTGCACTCGCCGTTAACGCCACGCGCCTACCGGCGCTTCGGCTCATCTTGTGTGTGATTTGAAATTTTCACAAGCCCATGATGCCTCGTGCCTGTCGGCGCTTCGGCTACCTGTTAGCCTTGCATTTTGAATGAAAGTAGATTTTTTTTGGTCTGTAGTATTCCAATTTATCGGATCAAAGAGGTGGAATCAATAATCTACTAATTGACTAATTGTTCAATGATTATTGAACTAATTGCACCGTAGTACTAGTTGTAAAAATTGAATTACATAGAGGTTCGAGTCTAATTGCACCGTGCTATTCATGTAAACATAAAATTATCTTAATAGTATGTTTTAAAATATACCCTATTTTAATACATAGGGTCGTATTTTTTAGACATAAAGTCATATCATATCACGTTTAAAAACGTAAAACGCATAGAGAAACTCCAACTTTGTATTGAAAAAAGTCGGGAAAAAGTCTTGAATTTCATTAATGGAAGTTGCTAGACACCCTGCAATCGGTCAATTGGGAATCGAGATAATGTGTATACAGACATACATACATACATACACACACACATACACATACACACACACAGACCAATACCCAAAAACCATTTTTTTGGACTCAGGGGACCTTGAAACGGATAGAAAACCTAAAATTGTGGTAACTTTTTTTTTGAAAGCAATACTTTCCTTACCTATGGTAGTAGGGCAAGGAAAGTAAAAATATCGGCTTTGATGTGAGTGGTTTAATATGATTTTGAATACAGCTGAGCTTTTTAAGTTGAAATAAAGGTTTGGTGTGACATGCAATATTTTACTTTCATGCATTTAATTTTGATGAAACTGACTGTGTGTAGCACCAGCCGTGGTCTTAGTGACGGGCTGATGGCAGACAAAAACAAGAGCGTGACTGGGGCCACTGCATAGCTGACTTTCTCGCGCCGACTTTTGGAATCTACGCACAATAGGATAGAATGCCAATTCACCAATAAATACATTGCAATGTACGTTAGGTGTCGTCGAGAATAAAACCCTAGCTATAAAACAACTGAACTTTCAATGATAAATTCCATACATCAATCACTAATCAAAATAAGTATTTATCAACCTGAACGTACCTTAAAGAAAGACAGGATACAGGGAACATTGGTGACTTCGTGAGGTCTACTGTTCACAGAACTATTAGTAATTAATAATAAACGCAAAATTTAGGCTGGGCGTATGCTGGGACGCACGCGAAGCAGCCCACACAAGCCAGCCAATCACAGCTCTTGTTATTAACGCTAAATGACAAGACAATAGCAGTGATTGGCTACTCCAATGGCACAACTCCATCTCTTGAAAAATCTCTTTAGAAACATGTGAACCTTCCTTTATCTGGTTTCCTTTACCCCTTCACGGGTAGCTCCCTACCAAGAAAGCCTTATGCAAATATATTTTATCCCAATTTGAATTTTGTTTCAGGTGAACTTCATGGATCACAACAAGCTGATCATCTGTCCGCTGATGCAGGCCGTGACGCACATCAATGAAGAGAAACAATTCCGCACATACAGTTTGGAGACAATCGAACAGAAGGGCTGCAGTCGTCAGCTGCTCGTCTGCATCGACTATGTCAAACGCAAGCTGCGCTCACTTATCAGTGTAGAAAACGAGAAGATAGGTCACTAGACGCTGCCGCTACCATCAAGTGAGTTCGAAAATTAATTATGAATTTATATTCTTGGTAACAACTAATTTACTGGCCATCATCATCATCATCATCATCACTATCGCCTTGGTCAACGTTTGATAGAAATTTCAAAACATTTGAAAATTCTTAATATAGTTTTGTGAATATAGTTGTAATGGCTAGAGCAGCGCAACTAGGGCGGGCGGCACCGAGCCGCGAGGCTCGAGTTGCCGCTTGGGAATCGTACCTTAACAGATGATTCACGTGTATTTTCAATGTAAATCTTTAAGGTATGATTCCCAAGCGACAGCTCGAGCCGCCCGGTTCTAGCTGCGCTGCTCTAGCCATCACAACTCTATTCCTATAACTATATTATAAATTCTCAGTATGTTATTAGGACTACTAATGTATAAATCGATAAATAGTGAAATTCACTCGATAATGACCCAAAAAGAGTGAATTTCATTATTTATCGATTTATTATACATTAGTAGTCCTAATAACATACTGAGAGTTTATAATATAGTTATAGGAATAGAGTTTATTTATTTATTTATTATGTTTCCAACGGTATACACCAATTTCAATAAGATACAATAATATGAAAATATACACAAATTAACAAGACAAATATAAATATGAAAATAAGATACATGCAATATTATCATCATGAAATTAAATAATTAATTAGAAACAGTAGCAATCAATAGTGAAATAACTGAAAACAGTTATAGAAATAATATATATATATATATATATATAAATATATCCGTATATAAATATGCAATAGAAAACTATCAGCACAAAATTGACAAATTCAAGCAATAGCAAGAGAAAAGTAACCACAGTAATTCAATACCAGCAAGCACATCAAAGGAATCATAACTATAGCATTAATATAATAACAATAACACAATAACAAAACAGCCACAAAATACATATGAGATCAGTAAAGCAAAAAATATATATAGAAGTAAAAAATAACTGAACAAAGAAACAAGCAAATAATACATAAAAGAGATATCCAAATAGTGATCAGTTAAATATAGAAGTTTAAATAGAAGAATCAATCAATATAATAAAATGAAAAAAGGAAGATGAACTCAAAATATAGCGCAAAAAAACCATAAATGCAATAAAGTAGACATGCAGCCAGAGGAAAAGCTATCAATACATTAGGACACCACACCCGAAAATGCTATAGACCCAGCTGCAAGACCGCTCTCTTAAAAGCCACAGCAGACACACCAAAGAAGTCAATACCAGCTGCAGCTGCCTCACCACCCGATCGCAATACCCTAGACAATCCACTATTATAGGCATAGGCAGTAGTATGCAGGCGTCTGCGGAAAATGGTCCCAGAACGGGTCCCTCTTGGAGTACAAATATCGATGCCAGCCAGCAATTCAGGGCAGTCCAATGTCCAATTCACTAATTTGAAAAGAAGCACCAGATCATTGAGTCCTCTCCTTTGAGCTAGAGGTAAGAGTCTGAAGTGACTCTCAAATTCCGTCACAGGAACATCAAAGTAGGCAAATCCCATCCTACAACCAAGCATTCTTACAAATCGTCTTTGCACATTCTGCAGCCGATTTATTTGATACTGATGATACGGTGACCAGATAACCGATGCATACTCCAGGACAGGCAGAACAGTGCCCTAAACAAGACCAAAAGGCTATAAGGAGATCTGAAATCTCTTGAGGACCTGAAAATGAAACCAAGCAAAGACCCAGTCCTAGACGCTAAACCGCAAATATGTTCCAATGGACTAAGAGAAGGACTCATCATAACCCCCAAGTCCTTGAAATTCATCACTCTCTTCAAAGCAGCACCCCTCAAGCAATACTGGAAGTCACACATTAGATCCACGCCTAAAAGACATCATGACAGTTGTGATGGCTAGAGCAGCGCAGCTAGAGCCGGGCGGCTGCAGTCTGTCTTATCTAGTCACTGTATGGGCAGTTCTAGCTCAGCAAATTTAGAGCTGCCGCTTAGGATTCGTACCTTAACAGATGATTCACGTGTATTTTCAATGTAAATGTTATGAGACTTGGCAAAAGTATGGTGGACTTGAACGAGTTGACCAATCAAAAGTGACACAGTCAATGTCCACACAATGATTTTGTAGTCTCAATAAGGAGACCTATCCGATGACATTTTGATCGTTCACAGCTGATCGTCCAGCTGTTAGGTGGTTACATTACGTACAAGAGACAGACGAAACCGCCTTACGTTTTGGCGTCAGCTATAACATGGATTTACAACATCAATATTTAATATTTCCTTTTTATTAGTGCTCTTTATCCATGTTTCCTATTAAAAATAAAAATCACAGTACTTCTTTTTTGAATAATTTCACAAGGGTACTTTGATTCTAATTTTAAATATAAAACATTAATATTTACCATAGCTTACTTTAATAGAAGGCCATGACCTAAAAATTGACAACTATGCAGAGTAGGAAATTGGGTCCATTTAAAAGCATTGAAATCATTTTCCAATCAGCTGTTCCAACAGATGGGTTTCTTGTGTGCGCTCTCACATTTCACTTGCTACAAATCATAAGTTATTTTAATAAATAACTGTCCATTCTTAATAATAATCTTTCTTGCTAATCTCTATCACAAACTATTACAAAAAAAACATGAAAGGAATTCTGTACGGAGAGTTTCATGAACGTTTTTCGTGGAAATTATGCTCAAAGAGAGAAAAACCAAGTCAACATGCGTGATTTGTACCTGTACTTAATGCTTTCATATGAAAAGGCTGTGACTACGGTGCGACGTTGCCATATTATTAGGGCAGGGCCTTCTATTAAAGGAAGCTATGTATTTACTCTACAAATTCCATTAAAAACAAAAAGTGTTTTGTGAGAATGCTATTGTTTAGTGTCAAAGACTTTGAACTATGAATTTTTCAACTCTCTCTTTCATTTTATAGAAACCTGACTGCCATTCGTTGGATAATCCTTCATTCTCTAGATAAGCTGCCCAGGGAAGATACGCTCAATAGGCATTGAAGAGTTACACTACTTTTCAAAAACTGGAGGAAGGTGGATGCCTGAATCATGAATGTGCCTTCTTATTGTAAATAATTATGTTTGAATGTATGATGAACATGTCTCCAAGAAATTGATGTTAAAGATCGATGTAAAAATTCGCTTCAACTGTCACCGTAATTAATGTTATAATTTGTAATTAGGATGAAAGTTTAGGTTCCCTACTGCTAAATAATTATATTGATAGAAATGTTTGACATGGTATTGTCATGCTAAAAAACAGCTTGCATTGATCTCCAGAATTAGTTGATTATTATCAATTTGTCTATTGATCATTAATCGTTTCATTCTCAAATTCTATTCGTTTCTTAATATGTGTTTAAAGTGGCCTTGAAATAGGTAATATATTCTCACACTTATTCTAAGTTCTTGTATGAAAATCTCAAAAAGCTTGATAAAAATAGATATATCAGAAAAAACGAAACATCAATTTACTGCCTCTCAAGTTTATAATATTTGAGAAAATTACGATACAGTGACTTTTCTTGTACAATATGTTTATTGATAAATTATTATTAGAGTGAAATATTTTTGATCAAATCGAGTGTGAAATCAATAAAAACTTAGTACAAAGCTTTAGGGTCCAAAAAATTCATTTCACATGTGGATTGAAAAATTATAATGATGTAATTATGATGGATAAGACTTTCATAAGAAACAAAATTAATTCAAATTCAAATAAGATTTGTTTGTCTTCTAAATTCCTTAAAATTCTTTACATTAAAAATAGACATGAATAAAAAAATCGCAGACCCCCTCCACTAAAGTTCCCATTCTAAACTAACGAAATGAATAAATTAAACTGGATTTTAGTCACTATTATAGCTTTTAAGACGTGATTTGTTTTTATAGTTTCAAAGTATCGTGACTTAATACAATCAGTACAGAGTTGAAACTCCCATTTTAAAACTTTTATATTTACAATGTTCTATGAACACTCGAAAGTAAAATTCAATACTTTTGGGAATATTTAATTAAAAGGTGATTTGCCCTCCAAGAACTCTAGTTTTTTGCTAATGATGCACTCTTTTCTTAGAAAAACTCATTTAAAGTAAAGGAATTACAAATTGCAATCATTACCCATATAAAATTTGATAGTTTCAACCTTACATCCACCTAAATTTTTGCATCCAATATTTACTGAAGTATGTATTGAGTTATTTTAATCAATATTTCTCAATTGTCGTTTTAATATCACTCGTTATTGCTTTCAGTTTCTTTAGTTTTTTTACTGTATTTGTTTACCTCTCTAGATATTTATCATACTCTTATTATTTTGACTGTTGTCTCTTATGTAACTTATTAATCACCTCTTTATATTATTTTTTTGTATCTATGTATGATTTATGTTGTTTTAACGTTATTGATTTACTGACAATAATAACGATGCAATGTATCCTTACTTACTCAATATTAATAGTTATAAAGTATGATTTATACATTAATATCTATATTATTCCACCTTTTTTGTTTCACATTGTAAATGATATAAGCTAAAGTAGAGCAATTGATAAATAATTTTTGACATCAATAAAATTGTTTGGTTCAAGTTGCAAACTAGAATTTTTCAATTTCAATCGAGCCGATCAATTTATTGAGCTGATAAATTTGATGCATGGAGTTTTGTCAAATGTTGCGAGATGAAAATAAATTTGTATTTTTTATTCTTGTAAAGTGCATTTAATAATAAAGATATGCAGTTCCGAGATGATTTGGTGTTATTCAGAAATTCATTAAACAAATCATGATGCAGCTTGTTTTAACATTCTAACAGTTGTCAGGCTGTTCATGAAATAATTTTCCCACATTTATTCAAATGCAGACGAATATTCCATAGGCTTTTTCCATACTCCATTGGAAAGCCTGATTTTTCCCCTTTCTTCCTTTATAATTGCCATTTGAATCCCTAAATTCCAGTACCAGCAATATTCTGTTTTGAAGGACCTCTTCAAAACCTCCAGCAACAAATCATCGGTTCCTCACTTGGAACAAATTCTGTTTTTGAGTCCATTGTCCGTCTGGAATTCAAGTCCGATGCGTCGATATTTCAGTTTTTAGCAAAGATTAGAGTCACGGGGTGTAAAATCAGGACATTTGGGTGGATGGGAGAGACCAAACTCCATCTAAACTTGGTTTGAAGAACCTTGGTTACCCATGATGAGACATGTGAATGTACATTATCGAGTTGTAACCTTGAGGCCAGGCTGAATTCACCGATTCAGCAGTTTTAGATCAAGTTTTCAGGAACCAATTTCAGTTAATAATGATGACTTTGATGATCGCATTGATAAGCAAATTGCCCCTTCTGTTCCATAACCCGCTGGCTTTGTTTGTTTGAATGTTGTGACCTGAGAAAATCAGAGTGTTTCCAATGTTTTGATTTTTCTTTAGGTCTCAGCATGAAGTTAATATCATGTATATGAGAGTCGAAAAACTCATTAGTAGGCCTATTCAGATTCCAGATGGACGACAATGTACGTGGAAAACAAATTTGCATTATTTTTAAAAGATAGTAATTCAAATTCAAATTGTTTTATTCCGATCCACAAAGAAATGCAGTACAGAAATGCAAATACATCAAATAAATAAAATTATCGACAGTTTAAATAAAGAAAAAAAACAAAAGATAATGAAAAATAATCCCATATAAAATATTCTATGACATATGAACCAGAAACAAAAATAACAAAAATGAACCAGAATATTCTACTACTTGCTGTAAGCATATTATACTTATCGCATGCAAGTAGTGGTGCTTATTAATGTATGGTTTAAGAAATTGTTTGAAGAACAGAACCAGAAAAAAATTACCTATATGAAAAGAGAAAAAAAATCACACACATTCACTCACCTTTCATGCCTTTCCAATTTGAGCATTATTATTTGTGAGATAATTTTCACAACTAGAATCATGTCAAGACTACGAAGCAATAGTAGTTATTCTCTCCAAACAATCAGGCATAATATTTTTGAGCCATCTGTTGATATCGGATTTGTAAATGTTTCTATTTACAATTCTTTTTGCTTCAAATAGTATTTTATTAAAAAATTTAGGACCAAGAAAGAGAAACGATTTCTGGAAACAAGTGGTGTATGACCTGGGAAGTCTTAGCATATCGGTTGCTACTCCCCTTGTTTGATAACTATATCTTTCCCTGCGAAAAGTGCATCACCACTGTTTCCAGACACAGCAGTGCGCTGGTCTGGAGTTGACGCCAGCTAGAGTACCGTATATAGCTGCCATGAAAGTATGAAGAGCCATCTCTGTATTCAACTCACGAAAACCAAACTGATTTTTATAGAACAAATTATATGAGTTGAGGAAATCAAGAATTCTTTTTCTCATTACCTTTTCCAACCTCTTGGAAAATTGAGAGTAGTGATATAGGTCTATAGTTATTTAATTTTGATCTGGAGCCATTTTTAAAGATAGGAACGACCTTTGCCAGCTTAATCTTGGACGGAAATAATGCTTGTGGAAAGACTGCAATTGAGAATACCGTATCAACTAAAATTGGAACAACAGACGGCAACATGCTTTAATATTCCAGAAGATATTTCATTGTCTCCTGGAGCCTTACCAGATTTCAATTTTTTAATGTAAATCAACATTTCATTGAAAGTGACAGGCTTAATTATATAAGTTAGACCTTTGACTCATGGTCTTGGTGAAATTCTCATAATCTCATTATATATCTATCTATATCCCTGTCATCTAAATTACCAGAAGAGGCTGCAATATCCTTGGCAATATTTACAAAAAATTATTGAATAAATTTGATAAAGTATTATGATCACTTACAATTTCATTTTCATGCTCAATTTTCAGTTCATTATGACTACCCACATAGCACATGAACATATCAGATACGTATTAGATAAGTTCCATTGATACTTACAGTATGTATTGGATACATAAATTTACGTATCTAGTACTTATCTGATATGTGAAAATGTCCGCTTTTGAGATACATATTATTCAGGTATTGATTATACGTATCTGATATGTATCACCCTCATGTCTTGGATATACATCTAATATGTAACTAACAAAAAAGAATTACCAAAATACTTTGTTGATCAATGATATAAATATTATCAAATGATGATATTGATATTTGTAATTGTTGAAATAAAATCATAATAATCCAGTTAATCCCATTTGGAAAGACATAAAAAGATGCATAAGAAACTTTACCTCAAAATACTGAATGCAATCAATAGCCTACTTAGCATGGGATCAGATTCAAATCAATTCATAAATGAAACACAGATTTATATAATAAGTAATTATATATTATAATATTACATTCAAATAAACAATTTTAATCCTTTTAAAAGTACTATTCTGCTTTTGTCTCCACAATCAGATCAGCTTACATTATTCATCACTTCTCACAAAAGAAAATTTCAGTTCAGAAAGAGCACACGAGCAGAAGCACAGTTATTAATGCATTGTGGGTAGGTTTAGCGGATACATATCTGATACATATCGGAAAGTATTGGGAGATACGTATCAATTCTGCCTCAAATAATATGTATCAGATACGTTTGAGGTACATATTTTGTAATACATACTTTAAGGGTTACATTGATATGTACTTAATATGTATTGGATACTTTGTGTGCTATGTGGGAACTTACTAGCTTTTTTTGGTCTTCCACATATCCTATTCAGAACTACCCATTTTTAACGTGGAGCTAATTTATCTATTGCAGCATAATACTTTTGTTTCTCAATCTTAATCCAATTTTTAATTTTTTTTACAAAACGTTTTTAAATTATTTTTCAAAATTTCATTTTCGGGGTTCCTTTTAAATTTTCTTAATAAACTATCACGGGAGTGAATTGCTGCACATAGACCATCAAGGTCATCCAAGGTTTGAGCTTTTTAACATTTACAGAATTAGTTTTACCGGTACGATTAATGTTGATTTTTGAACATTCGATGTAATTTTCAAAAACGTCAAGAAATTTGCTTAAACTTATAATTTACATTATTATTAAATAATACATCACTCCAGTCATGGGACAGCAGTATGTTATTAAGATGATCAAAATTTATTTCATATACGGTACATCCCTGAGTGGAGTATTACTACTTCTTACAGCATTTGCTTGAAGAGTCAAGGACACAGCTCTATGATCACCAATTAAGGTTTCAATTACAGCGCTTTTAACGAAATGTGAGAAATTCCGCGATCTAATAAAAACATGGTCAATTAATGTTATCGGTGTTTCAGTTTCCCTAGTAGGTATGCTAATCATTGATTCGAAACCATAATAGCTGAGAACTTCTAAGTACCGGTATCTATCAACTTTATTATCCTCAGTACGGTATTAAGAATATTTATATTAATATCTCCTATCAAGATAACATCGCAGGATGTTGGACGAGCCAAGACTGAATCAAGACTTGTCAGGAACCTATCACAGTCAATACCGTGCCATCGATAGTGCCATCAATACCGTGCTTCTTATATAAAAGACAAATCAGATTAAATTTATAATTTGATAAGACGCACTCTAGATAAAGTACATTCGCACCGTCCAACTCACAATCAGTTACACTACAACTGAAATCAATTAATTCTCTGGAATAATAGACAACAATACCAGTGGCTCTTGTAGAAATATTTGAATAAGACTCATACCCGTCAATATAATAATGCGACAAGTATTGGCATTATTGTTTGTATTAGTATTTAGTAGTATTTGTTTATTTAGTATTGGCGGTGGAATGTTTGGAAAGGTCCTAAAAATGAATCATGCTCGAACTTGAATTAATTTATCAAAATGACAATTATTTAGGAAAAATTGGAGGAATATCAGGCTTTTCAATGATGATGTAAAGGAAAAGCCTATGAAATATTGTTTTACACTTGGATCTTGGAATAAATGTGGTAAATAAATTTGAGATTGGTTTCAAATTGTAGAGAACTTCATTCTCCACAATATTGAGTGTAAGAGAAATCTGTTGTAAATATTTTGTTGTATATAATTGGAGAAATATTAAAAGAGGAGATAATTTGACAATTTCGCTTCTTATATAAACAAGAATGTTTGATCTTGTGGAAGAGATATTTCAAATTATATTTAATAAAAATGGAAGAAAAAGCTATAATTTGAGACCAATTATGATTCTCTATCATCAAGCACTATCGAGATATGATCATTCGAATGCAAAAAATAGCCCATACTCCTCACACAAAGTTAAAAGTTAAAGTCACCACAGGAATGAAATGTTTCAATTTTGACCGAATTTAACTTATGATGTATGCATTTAAACCGCCTTGATGAGCTGAGAAGAATGAGCTATGATTTGTTAAGATTCGTCCACTCCCATCAATGTTAGAGACGTCCTTAGCGTATGATCCGTAATAAGGATCCTTCAAGGACTCTTTATGGTAGAAAATGACCTCGATTGAGTGTGGTTGGTGGGTCATTCGATGGAAAATGATCAAATTCAAAATATTCTGACAGGAAACTTCAATATAGGTAAGTACGTGAAGATTAATTTTCGAATAAATTGCAAGAAAAAGTGGATTTATGGAAATGCAAGGATATTTGTTTACAGGTGTAGCTTGAAAACTATTCAAGATAGAGAGGTCAATCTGGTCTCAAATTGTAGAGAAAAAAATTATCCTCAGAGGGATTTTGAATTACACCTTTCCAAAACATCAGGCGAAAGTTATAAACAATCAAATACTGAGAAGTATCAAATTTTCATTTTCCTTGAAAAATACTGCTTTTTTGAAAAAATCGTAACTCGGTCATCATTCAACATAGAAGGTTGAATTTGATACCAATCGCTTGGGAATTTTATAATCTAAAAGAATTATGGTTTAAATTATCCCGTCCGACGCTTCATTTCCGCGTAAATCGCAGAAAACTAGTAGCGGAACCGAAATTTAGTGGTTTTTGGGACTCTGTATTAAGCACAAGGTTTAGAAGGTCAAATTTTTGGATTTAAGTTTTCCAAGGACCAAGGAAAATCACACGAAAATATGGCAGCGTTCCTGAATTTTTTCTCGTGCGAAACCTAAAATGACTGGACTATAAAGTTATGAACAATTTTATGAACACGAACAGCCTTCATATAAAAATATGCTATGAGGGGCCCGATCAGGTGATTTTGCTTACGGCCTGTAATTCCTGTCTACAGCCCTGAACCTGAACGAAACATTCCTCCTATAAACACAATCTTCACCCTTTTAGTAAACTGATATTTTCTCAAAGTTTAGGGCTCCCCTCAAATTGAGATGAGTTGATGCATACAATCAAATTAAAACTACAAATTCGAACTGTTGGAGAGGGTGGGGCGATTTTTTTTTTTTGGGTCTAAAAAATCATTTGAGAGCTCTATTTTCTGAAGTTGGATAGAAATACAAATTGAGATTTTATGTTGTTCAACTCTCAGCAATTAGCACTTTTTGGACGCCACTTAGGACGATGAGGAGATCGATTTTTTGTAGACTATATTTGAAATAGCTTTTTAGAGTTTTTTTTTCAGTTGTATATGAAATATAATGTTTTTTTATTTGAGTTAATCGAATAGAATATTATCAGAATAAAATTATAGATTCAGGCTGTTGACTGGGTTGAGGCGATTTTTGTATTTGAGTATTTTGTATTTTGTATTTTTGAGTCCAAAGTAGCGGTTTGGAGCTCTAATTTTTAATGATTTAATGAAAATAAAATAAAATAACTTACATATTTAGGCTTTATATGCTTTTCAACTCTCAGCAATCTGCTCTTTTTGGTCACAACACTTGGGCATTAGAGGAGGTCGATTTTTTGTATTTTAGTGTTCAAAATATATCGGTTTAGAACCCTTAATATATATAAAATATAATTTATATTTCAATTACATTGTATTTTTATTCATCGGGTTACTCAGATTACGATAGGTACTCATTTTTTCCTTCACATTCATCATTTCGGCCGGGGGGGGGGGGGCGGTCACTAAATACGCCACTGGATCAACGGATAAAAATTTAACGAAATTTGTAGGGTGAAAAAATTGATGTTGTGGAACCTTTTCATAATAAAAGAAACTTGAGGCTTTGTCGCAGTAATTACACTTTGGTTAGATAATTATTTTAGTTATTGGTTCAATATTACTGAAGTAGAGTTGCGACAATGTCTCGAGTCTCTTACATTCTGAGTTCAATATTGATGAAGTAGACACAAGTGTGACTCAATCAGCTCAATCAAGTCTCTTTCATTCTTGTTTTGCTAGATCACAGCACAAAGGTAATTTGTATTTACTTATTTATTTCATATAAATATAACGATCTCTTCCATTGCCTTCATTACTTCAGGATCAATTTTTTAGTCAGTCACTTATTATTATGCCAATTATTGTACTACTTCTTTTAACTATCTTCTTGATGGTAAGTTAACATAAATGTTTTCTCATAAATTATACAATTCACAAAAATTTTAAATCTAGGCCTATAGTTCGTTCAATAATTTGCTGGCCTGGAGTAGGCTAAATTTGTATTTTTTTTGCTGATGATGCCCACATAAGTATTTCATTTCACTTGTGCGAGGGTGATTTATGAGGTGCATAAACGACCATGCCTCTGGTGGGATTCAAACCCACGACCTGGGCCCTGGCTTATAAACATTTTACAATCCACATTACTCATAATTCGTGGATTTTATGGGTGTTTCTGTCTCATAAACGTTTCCAATAAAAAGCAAATTCTACAGTTTCAGCTGATTGAAAAAATTACATGAAACGAATTTACCTCAAGTAAATAGAATATCAGAATAGTCCAATGCTGTTCCTTTGAAACCAAAACTTTGCTCCTAATTTAATGATTTTAATATATATAAATTGATTTATTATTATGAATATATTTGATAATAAATATCAATCATTATTTTTATAGTGAGATTTGAACAGGAATCATCATTGTTGCTAAAATATTATCATAACCTACAAAGAAAATCGTAAACAAACCAAGTCAGAAGACCCTAGCCTTGTAATCTAAAATGGCCGAGATGATTTGAGTTTGAACAGCAATATCGTGAATTTTTCGTCTGAAACAATTTACATAGACATATAACCTACATCTTAAACCTTCATTATTCATCATCACTCATTCATCCTTTGCTTAAAATACTTGGAAACCAAGTCGCAATTGTAAAGAAAGAATAAAGAATTAATGGTATTTCCTATTTCACTCGAACCATCGCGGCCATTTTGGATTCAAATGTTAGGGTCTTCTAGTGAGTTTTGGCTGATCATTGATTCAACAGCTGATCATTTCCAAAAATTGGAACATTGTAAATTGAGAGTTTTATTGGTGAATCTACAATCCCAATCACTTGTTTTTCTGATGAAAAACAAGCTGTAAATCTTTATAAGCCAGGGCCCAGGTAGCGCTAGCTAAATTTTATGATATTTATTCAAGTTTTTCTTGCTTTTTGGACACTATTGAATCTGTTTATTTCTATTGATTTCAGGCTGCTTCTGCTAACGGCTACGAAATGTGAGTTTCCTGATGAGAATACTAATAATTATTATGAAAATACTCTACATTTTAGTGCATTTCATTCGAAAAAATGCACTATTAGTCTTGACCTGACAATCGAAAATTTATGATGTGATTATATTTTTCACACGTTTCCAAGCCCCTAGAACACGAATTTGATATCCGTTCAAATTCATATATCTCTATATATATATATTTATTTCACAAATAGACAGATTTAAGTGATGGATAGGAAGAAAAACACAAATAAACTTACATTTTAAGGTGAAAATATTTCGGTGGCTGTGCCACCTTCTTCAGTTCACAGCAGAATGTTGAATCCTGAATCCACAGAGTCCTTAGTGCAGTAACATAAACTGAAGGAGTACCACAGATTGAGGAAGTATGGATTGGGGGGAAGCCATGTTAGGGATTTTTTGGACAAGAGGATAATATTATAGGATGTAAATGAATTTTTATTTGATTATTGATGGTTTTTAGTTAAAATGTGTATAAATAAAGGATAAAATGAAACTAAATTTAATTTAAAGTAAAATTGGTTTAAATTGGTTATTTCCTTCTCTGTGATTCAACATTCTGCTGTGAACTGAAGAAGGTGGCACAGCCACCAAAATATTTTCACCTTAAAATGTAAGTTTATTTGTGTTTTTCTTCCTATCCATCACTTAAATCTGTCTATTTGTGAAATAATTATCTAAAAGTGACTTTCTATATATATATATATATATTTGTACAGGTTCTTGTGAACACAAGAACTCCCAAAAAGCTTGTCGGCCTTTTCAATTACCTATGTACTGTACACATTAGCCTATTGGGACCCCAATAAAACAACTAAAAATAAAATAGCATACACCACCTTTTGCAGGAGAATCCTCTGCATACTGCACTAATAATCACTTATTAATTATGTAATTTTTTCACTCAATGTCAAAGCACAAGCTCATGCTTTTTTGACAAGGATAGAATAAAATTAATAAAAATAAACATATTCAAGAGTATAGTTCGATTATTGATTGTATTTAGCTAAGTTTAATAATTACTTAGTAACTTGTTTTTTATTTTTAATAATAATCACAGTATCACTGTACCCTTTTCAATTATTTTTCAAAAATAAAAACATCAGTGATAAAAGTAGCCCTGAGATAAAGGTAACTTACTTGTGTATATTAGCATTACATACTAGGCCTTTCATGGGCTGTTGAGCCATTGACAAACAAACAGACTTTGTGTAACTTATATTATATAAGATGAATATTTTTGAGTAGTTATGAAGGTGATATTGTGTTATAGTTATCCATGTTACATGAAAAGACAAGATGTCAAACCACTGATTTATTATGAAAAATGAGATACCGGCTTCGGTTGATAAGTTAAACTATCAATCTCTGCATGGTAAACCAGTTTATTAGGGTTATTTATTTCATTGAAAAAATACAATAAAAGGGAAGAAAAAACAGGCGTTAGCCCAAAACTTCTTCTATTCCGATTTTGATTTAAAATGTCCAAATTCAGGTTCTTTTTCCATAAGTTACTCACTTAACAAAGTTTTCACTCAGAAAAATTGTCACATAGAATTTTGCAATTGGAAGGTTGACACAAAAAATAAATATATAAAATCCACTTGAATAATCATTTTAAATCTTGAAAAATAATAAAAAAATAGAAAATTTGGAGCCACAATAAAATCACCAACTTACAATAAGCATATTACAGCTGATTAACCAGTTATAACCAGTTTACCAGAGTTTGATAATGTTGTAGCAACCGCAACCGGCATCTTGATTTTTCAATAAATCAGTGGTCTAACAATTACCACTTTCATTGAATACACGAATATGTTTATTCAACTAAAATAAAATCTTATGCAAATAAAATTTTTTAAACAATCTTTTCTATGTTCCAGAATGATTTCAAAACACAGAGTGCCGGTAAAAATAAAGTTGTATTGCTGTTAATTAACAGTGCTTGCTTAAAGGAGAAGGATGGCGATTGTCAACAAGCTAGGGACCAAGTAAAGGTAAGTTATAGTCTGTCTAAGCAAAGAAGACATTCTGGCAAGATGGGAAATGACTTCAGCTCCAGGGGCGGCGCGTGATAAATTCAGTTGGATGGGCTAATTTAAACCTTACGTAGTAGTGGCTGAAAGGGGATCAAGGGGAAATCAAGACCAAAACCTCCCAGGTTTAATTATAGGCACACTCAATGTAAGAACACTCAAGACAGAAGATCGACTCATCGAACTAGAGGAAGCATTGAAGGAATCTAGCATTGATATCCTTGGTATAGCAGAAGTAAGGAGACACTCCGAAAAATAATTGAAAGGAGCAGTGGATTCATTTTCTACCATTTTGGTGAAACACCAGGTCATAAAGGTGTTGGATTCCTTGTTAGAAAGGAGTTGAAGACGAAAATCGTAGAGTTCAAAGGTATATCTGAAAGAATAGCATTGCTGAAGTTGAAAACACAGGAAAACTGTTACATATTTACCAAGTTTATACTCCTACTTCAATGGCTGAGGAAGCTGAGCACGAAGCATTTTACAATTCAATCACCGCAGCTCTAAGCAGGGAAAGAAACAATTGGAAACATATAACTTTGATTATTGGTGACTTCAACAGTCAGGTGGGAAAGCAGGAAGAGGTGAGAGGCTTACAGTAGGGAAATATGGCTATGGGACAAGGAACGAAGCTGGACAAAGACTGGTGGATTTCTGTCAAGAGCAAGGATTAAGGACAATTTGAATTAGAATTGCAGAATTGGCGTGGACAAAGAGGTGTATGTCTGCAAGAAAGCTACAATAGATTGGAAAGCATCATAAAAAACGCTTTTGAACCTATAATAAGTACAAAGATGAGGAAAATAACCAATGAAACTAAAGAATTGATTGTTAAAAGAGAAGAAATGAAGAAGAAAAAGAACAAAAGTTTCCATGAACGAATTGAGTTTAATACGCTTTGCAAATTAGCAAGATACCATATTAGAAAGGATATTAGGACATTTGAAGACAGAATTATAAAAAATGTATTGGACAACAGTGGATCAACAAAGAAATTGAGAAAACAATTGTTTGACGGTAAAGAATGGAAAGTTGGAGTCAAAGATAGAAGTGGCAGGATTGTAAGGAATAGGAAAGGTATTTCTGAAAATGCTACTGAATTCTTCAGAGAGCTATATCGGGACACATCTGAGAGCGCTGTTGTATTGGAGCAGATCAATTTGCAGGAAGAAGTACCAACAATTGAAGAAAGTGACCTAAAGACAGTTGTAAGTACTTTGAAAAGCAATACCATGGCAGGAGGCGATAGGATAACAAACGAGATGCTGAAAGTACTGTACTTGATCTCTTCAGAAACAATAATCAATCTGTTTGATAGAATTTTCAGTGAACATTCGGTACCTCAGCAGTGGAAAACATCAGACATAATTCTACTGTTCAAGAAAGGAGATCAATACGACATCAACAACTATCGACCAATAAGCATTTCATCTTGTTTCGGGAAACTCTTCATGAAAATGCTACAATATCACCTACAAACAATCATGAATGAGCGTCAACCAGTCGAGCAGGCGGGATTTCGAAGTGGATTCTCAACGATTGACCATCTTCAAGCAGTTAGTCAACTCATAGAAAAATGTGAGGAATTCAATATAGGTGTCTACTTGGCCTTTATTGATTATAAAAAGGCATTTGATAGTTTGAAACATGCATTCCTCTTCACATCGCTTGAAATGATTCCAGCAACCTTCTTAAATATAATAAAGGACGTATATAACAATAGTACAGCACGAGTAATATCAGATTCACCAGGAGAGATCTTCAGCGTGCAGAAAGGTGTGAAACAGGGTGACCCACTCTCGCCGTCTCTCTTCAATGCCGCTCTACAAAACATTTTTAGTGGTCTCAAGTGGGATAGGTATGGTTTGAATATCCAAGGACAATATCTAAATCATTTACGTTTTGCGGATGACATTGTTCTCATCGCCAAATCTCCAATGGAACTGAAGATCATGATAACCAGCTTAGCTGCTGAAAGTAAGAAAGCGGGACTCATTATAAATCCAGGAAAAACACATCTCATGACTAATAGGGAAACAGTAGACATAACACTTGATGGATGTTCATTGAATTGGTCAAGAGAGATTATTTATCTAGGACAGCTGATTGCTTTCACTGACAGAACCAACAAAGAAGTGAAACATAGGTGTGCAATTGCATGGAGGAAATATTGGTCATTGAAAAGTATTCTCAAGAATAAGGAGATTAGTACCGTTAAGAAGACACAGATATTAAAGACTTGTGTTTTCCCGCTTATTTACGGCTCCCAAACCTGGGCGTTAAAGAAAGCAGTACTACAGAAAATAGCAAGAACTCAAACGGCGATGGAAAGAAGTATACTGAACGTAAGGAGGCTAGATAGAGTTCGGAATACATCCATCAAGGCTATAACAAAATTGGACGATGTACTGAAGACTATCAAGACTCTGAAGTGGAAGTGGGCAGGTCACGTCGCTAGATTGGAGGATGGCAGGTGGACGAAGAGTCTAACTTTGTGGAAGCCCAGCTGGAGGAGAAGGAAAATTGGACGAGAGCGATTCAGATGGGAAGACAACATTGTAAAAGTGACTGGGGATAGGTGGGCAGTGTATGCCAAAGATAGAGATAGATGGAGGAACCTGGGAGAGGCCTATGTCCAATAGAGGACCTGGTTTCCACAAATAAAATGATAAGAACATTTTTGCATTTTCTTTTTATTCAATTTTGTATACTAATAATGGAGTTTGGACTATTTGAAAAAAAGCTAGCAAATTCAGTACTTAATGTTATTTAATATTTTCAGTTTAGTAAAGATGTTCAATCTTTCTACATATTATTTTGTATTATTGTATAGTGTTGGGAACCAATAAAGGCTTTTATTATTATTATTATTATTAGTAGTAGTGGCTGGATTATAAAAAGCAAGAGCAATATTAACCTCTTAGATGAATTCATTAGGCGAGCTTCTGAACTCTAATACACAATAACTAGAAAGACCCAGGGCTCTAGAAATGCATATTTTCGATATCTCATATAATATTGGAGTTTTGTTGATGGGATGTTTAATCTACTTGATAATTAAATATGCCCTGCATTTTGAAATAAAACAGTTAATCAAAAGATATTAAAATTGAAGAAGTTATTGTCAATCAAATTTAAAATCTTACCTTTAAAATCAAATCCTAATAACAGCTAAAGCATGAAATACTAAACTGAACTGAATAGTATTGGGCAGCAATTATAAAATAACTAAATTCTCAATTCTAAAAATGGCCAAATACTAAATTCAGCAATTATATTCTAGGTATCCACAAATAGAATGTAATTAATATCTTGCATAATTATTGATTAAATTATCATTAATTAGCCACAAATAATGACTCACTTGTCAGGTTATGAAACCAGAGAGAGGTTAGTTTGCAGTTTATTGCACTGTTTTCACACGCTTCTTATATTTACAGCTGGTTCCTAGCTGATTAACAAGCATTATCAAAACTTACGGTTTTTTACACAACACGACTTGATGGTAGGCTGCAGGATCCAATCACAGCTCTTGCTGCCAACCATCAAGTCGCGTAGTGTATTGGAAAACGAGCGATGGGCTAAGCCCAAGACTCACTGTATTAAAATAATAGGAAGGGGGAAAGTGGAGGAAGCCAGTCTCTAGTCTGACGTCACCAGCAATTGGGATTCACATCGCGGCATTGGGGCTGAAAGCCAGCTAGGCCAGAGCCCAGCGTAGCGTGAGATATAGCGTTCCATTGAGCTTCTTTCAATCGGTGTTGAAGTGGATGCTCTTGGCCTACAATTTAATCGCTATTTTCTTAATAATACAGTATTCATTTTAATAGTTCATTATTATTTTTATTCAACAGAATTATCAGGTAGGGCTAAGCCCACCCTGCCCTTATGGACCCGCCGCCAGTGTCAGCGACAATATTGGTTCAAAACTTATGAATTTGGTCTCAAATTGTATGAAACATTCTAATATACAATTTGAATCCAAATTGATACCTAATTTTTTAATCAATGGAGTATAGTAATTTTTCCATCTTGCCAGAATGTTTTCTTTGCTTGGACAGACTACAGTCTGGATGCCAATGGGGGTAACGTTTTTTTGGTATTTCGTTGATTTTTTGTTGATCGATTATGATAGATTTAGAATTTAAATGTAGGCTACAGAAAACAAAGTAAAATGGCTGTCATTGTGTTAAACCTACCCAAATATCATAAATTGCGTAGAATATTCTTTTTCAAATCGTGACTTATTACTCTATTAATTCAACAATATACAAGTACATGTCATGAATAGCTTTTAAAGCCAAATAAAAAATTGTCACACATCCCTATAGTTATTAAATGGTTGCAAAACATGCATGGTTCAATAGAGTTACATCACTGAAGAAAATAGCTATAAATGTAAATACTGATATCTCACATGATTTCTCTACTTTATTGTTTCATCTACTATTCAATTCATAGTTATTTGCCAATTTTGTGTGAATTTATTTGATTTTTTTGGACCATCCACAGCTTATTTGTTCACAAAATCCGGGAATTACATGCTTCATGGATGATCTTGGGGGAACCGATAATGCATATGCTGACAAATCCTACGATAAGACACAGTATAATCCGACTCAGAATATTCCCTATGTTGCTTTTATATTGAATGGTGAGAAGGTAAGCAAAAAATAATATGTTTTTGCTACACTTCACGGAAATAAGCTGCTTACCAGTCCCTATATAGACTAGGAAGTTGTCATTTACATACATAATCAATCAGCTGTTGTCCTCGAGCGGAAAGAAGTCCTTTCCATACAAGGACCATCACTTTCCAAGCGTGGACAGCTGACGCCATCTAGCGAGAGAAAATGCAACTACAATGGACCATCACTTTCTTTGAAACTGCCAGAAATTTGTCAAAAACAAGAAACTTTGTATTGCTATTGTACAATTCAGGAAGATCGTACAAAAACTATCACGAGCTTAAACATTTCTGGACTAAGAACATCGAGTATTCTGATAGTTATTAAGTAATATCCATTTGATTATCAAAAAAATTGTGATGCAAACTTTCAATACTTAGCAGTTCAGCTTATTCCAGATTCAGCTCAGCTGAAGCTAGTATAGTAAGTTATCTGGTCTCAGCTGTTCTTAGATTTCATTAATCCTATTTGTTTTGTTCATTCATGAAATTAGATTGATAATATTTATTTGAAGTGTAGCAAAAAAATTATACACAACTCGCCCAGGAAGTTTTTTATGGTATTTGGAATTATTCCCAGGCTCGGCAAGCCGGGAAACTATCCTCATACCGTAAACTTTTCCTTCCCAGGCTTGTGGCGTAATGTACTATTTTTCACAAACTTTGAACTAGACTTTATCCATAGCCATACCTATCGATAAAGTTACATAACTTATAGCTAGCGCCAAAAATTTTGTCAGTTGGCAAATGACTTCTATAATTGCTCAGATCTGTCAAGACAGTCTCAAGCTGTCTTTAAGAGCGAAAATAGATAGTAAAATAAGTCAATAGTATAGTAAATAGATGTGGTCGCCCTCATTTTAATGAGATAACTATACACATTTATATATTTAAGTGGTTAGTTTCAAATTTTAATCTTCTGAAAATTCAATTGAATTTTAATCTTCTCAATAATTGAATTATTCTATTTCAGAAATCTTTCTATATGCATGATGATGACGGTGATCTTATGAATACAAAAATCAATACAGGATTCAGAGCTTTGGGAGTCACGTTTTAATTGAGTGAATTTTTGATGTGAAACTTTTTTTGATTGTTTATTATTATTTTATTTGATTGCTTATTTGATTCATTCATATTAACATAGGATTTTATAATAATAAGCAGAAATTGTTTTTTTTATAATCATCATTCACCCTCTCAATTTCCCTACGTGTGCTCTTTTATTCAAAAGTGGTATTTATGTTTAGATGATTCATTGTATTTATCTGAAAAATATGATACATTGTAGCTTTTTTCATAGTAATCATAGCTCCTATAAGTAACCTACTGTGAATTAATAAATTTTGTTTGAGAACAGTGAACTGCTCTTAGGCTGAGGCCGCACTGCCGGTGGGTAGAGCCTGGAGGGTGGAGGGTAGTTGGTAAATCTATAGAACATACACACCATCCACAGTAATACATTGTATGAATGGTATGACGTCATTCTGTTTTTTGAGGTTATGTTGTCCATATTTAAGAATTTCAAGATGGCGGCTGAACACATACCATTCATACAAAGTATGACTGTGGATGGTGTGTATGTATAGATTTACCAACTACCCTCCACCCTCCAGGCTCTACCCACCGGCAGTGCGGCCTCAGCCTTAGTTCTTTAATGATCCTTAATATAAGGATATAATATCCTTCATGTTATATTAACTCAACAAAAACAAAATGAAATCCTTAAGTTACGAGTTTTAGAGAAAGTTTCACCATTTTTGGAAAATTTTGAATCAATAATTTTGTTTGTGATCAGTGAACTGCTCTTAGTTCTTTAATGATCCTTCATGTTATATCAACTCAACAAAAACAAAATTAAATCCTTAAGTTACGAGTTTTAGAGAAAGTTTCACCATTTTTAGAAAATATTACAATTTTTTTGAAGAAATATCGCAATTTTTGGAAAATACAGTGTCACAATTTAAGCTATGACGTCCCATACATATGCGCCCCAATGATCATGCCATGCCATGCCAGACAAAATTGGTCAAACCAATGAACCAATGACCAATTTGGTCTAATCAATCGAGTAAACAATTTGGCTTGATGAAAATCCATTTCACCAAATAAGCTATCTAAACATGCATAGCCTACTATTTGGTAATTTTCGGCTAAAAACTATCATTAATCTTCTAAAATATTGAAATTTTGAAGTGCTTGTTTTGAGTGAAAAAAAGCAACAAAATAGCCAGGATTCTAAATTGGAAGAGAGACAGTTTTTGTTGAACCTTATCATCAAGTATTCATGTATTATTTGTAAATAACTGAATAGATAAATTTTATAATTACAAACATACAGAGTGGGTTTTTGAAATTAATATTAATTTGGATCTACCACAGAATCTGGCAAAAATATCTGGCCATTTTTTAATAATGGTACAGTGGATCAAAATGGCTTGATAATATTTCTCATTCATGAGTGATTTGACAATAAGAGACATAGGGGATGGTACATAAATTGAAAGTTCTACTCAACTATGACTTTACAAATTTTCAAAGGAACCCTGTACCATGTTTTTCATGAAAAATTTGATTTCTAGTTTTTAGAAAAACAGCGAGATATTAATGTTTTTTAAAAATTTAATTCCTAAAACAGCATACCGTATCAATATGATAAACCGTTTGAAAGTTATTTCAATTATTTATCAGACATATTTACTAGAAATAGTTCCAAGTTATAAGTCAATAGTTCCAAAATGGTTCAACATTTATTCTCAAGATAAATTCAATTCCGAAAATTAGCACATGATTAAGTTATAATATTGTAATGTCGAAATTGAGTAGAGCTTCCAATTTTACTGACATGAAAAGGGGTGGAACTATGATCTCGTCTTCCTAACTTATTTCATATATCATTTACATATTATGATTAAAAATAACTGGCTATATTTTGACGTCTACTAAACTTTGTGAAATTGCGCTTCTTGCTTCAACCAATTATATCATAGGTTTCTTAAATAGGTATGACGCTTCTATTATTAAAGGAAGCTATGTCAATGTGCCACTTACAATATGGATCTGAACATCCGTTTAATTAATATGTTTATTAATCTATTGTCCCTCTTTGCAAACATTGATCGACATAATTCCATTTTTTTATTCAAACGTTCGCTTCACGTTCATTATTTTGATTCTATTATAACACGTTCCCATTAGCTGCATCAACTATAGTTAGAAATTGTTGATTTCTTGAAAAGTTTCTCCCCAATACCAAAATGTCGTATACAACCCCTAAACTATAAATTGTTCAAATGAAAATTTCGTATGAAATGCTACATTCTATTGAAATTATGTTTTTGAGGAGGGGTGCTATGATATGTAATTCTAGTTTTCCAAAGTATCTCGAAGATTGGCCTATAAATGTATAAGTTATGTTCATCCCTTCCCTTTTGTAACTTGAGAACCGTTTAATTTAGCAAAATTTTGCATAGGACCACTATTTTTAAATTGTTGTAATGTTGACACATTTTGCGCTGAGCCGCATAGTTCTTGAGATATTTTGGTGCCCCCAAACATGAAAACTGTTTTACTTTTTACAGAATAATATTCAATAAACCAGTTCAGATTTGAAGAGAAACTCTTGTTTTGGATGTTGAGGTTCCAGTCTAATTGCTACTATAGATGTTGCCAAAATTTTAGACACTTTCCTCGTTGATGTAGCCTTCTACTAAAGCATCTTTTGTCTCTTTTAATTTTAAATAAACCATCCAGGCATAGCTAAATGACAACTCTAATCTTCAGCATCAGCTGCTGGAGCGTACAAGCAGACAAAACCGACTAACGTTTTGGCGTCAGCTATTAGGCTACTTGATACACGCTAAAAATACGGTCTGGGGCTTGCCCCGAAAATTTTTTGCTTTTTTACTCTAAAAAGTATATTCATAGGAGTTTTAAAACTTTTAATTGAACCCCCTTAAAATTTTTAATTTGAGTTTATATGTACAGTGTATAATTCAATTTAGTCCATTCTATCTAGTGTATGTTTCATCCTTCTGGGGGGGGGGGCACGTGCCCCTGTGCCCCCTGGATCCGCTAGTGGATGAGACCAAGATAGTCAAATACAAATTCAATATCTTTCAATTAGATTGTTTCATTAATTCAATCCATGCATCCATGATTAGGCCTGAAACATCTTGGTTATCTTTTTGAAATTAATCATTATCTTATTGAATAAAAAGTTAAGTGTGTACAATAAGTTATATGAAAACTCATCATCAAAGTTATAATTGAACGATTTTTTTAAAGAATGAGAAGATCATATTTACTTAACTATGTTATAGTTGTTTACTCTGTTATTAGGGCTACGGTACTAATGTATACCGGAACTGAATCAATAAATGGTTAAATTCATCCTTTTTAAGTCATTCTGAAGTGAATTTCACTATTCATTGATTTAGTATATAGTAGCAGCCCAAATAACTATGTGAACATCTATTATATATAGTTATGTGAACAGAATTGTGATGGCTAGAGCTGGGTAGCTCTAGCAGTGAATTTATAGCCGAGAATAGTACTTTAAGACAATCATGTTATGATAATTATATAGTAATGAAATTGGTGACAGAATATATTATTCATAAATTCAATACATGAAGAGATTAAATTCAAAGACGGACAAAAAATTTATTTTCTTCTCTTTAGTCGTATTTGAAAACATTAGGTTTTGAAAGTTTTTCATTATATTTATTCTGTCATCTATATATTATCTGCTAAACTTTGTTAATTCGTGCTTCTTGCGTCAATCACTAATATTGTAAAGATTTGAGAACCTCCACCATTTTATAACAATGTGGGACCTCCACCATTTATCATAATGGAAAAAGTCTTGAATTTGGCGCAACCACTATTTATAATGATTTTGAAAGAATTAAATTTGGCGGCTGCACTATTCTGTAATAATACGAGAAACCTCCATTTGTGATAATAGAAATGTCTCTGCTATTGTAATTACAATATGGGCGATAAATGGATAGAAAAAGAAAAGTACCTATTTAAAGGTTTTATGAAAGGGGGCGTCCACCAGTTCCCAGACGGGAACACTGTAATTTATTTAAGTCAAAATAACGTAGCATGATGATAGAGCAGGTGAAAAGTTAAGTTTAGCAGATCTAAAGTTAAGTTGGAAAATTTGAAAGGAAAACAAATTGTTACAATGTCAAGATTTTTTATTGACCAAGAATCTATAAGAGTTTCGATATTATAGCACACATGAATCCAAATTTATGTATTCCAATATTTCTTAAAACAAAGGTGTCGAATTTTACCTGATTAGTTTTTATTTCTTGTCTGAAGAGTTTTTTTTTAAATTTTATTTATTTTTAGTTCTATTTTATTTTCAATTTTATTCAAAGCTTTAATTAAAAGTTATTTGAAGAAATGATAATTTTAATTTTATTTGAAAAGTAAATAATTGATCATATTTATTTTATTTAAAACTTGATAAAAATTTATTTAAACAAATTAATAAAAAGGCATTATTAATTTTGGAAAGAATAAAATTGAATGAAATATGATTGGAACGATACCAAAACCGCTGATGGTCAATGTCAATCCTTGATGGTCGCCATGGCAGAATGGAAAGCCACACGGAAAAGTCCAGGTCCCAGAACTGTCTCAGGAGGAGGACGGCGAAAGAGTGTTTTTTAAAACGATTTAATTTAGTGAAAAATATTGGAAGCTTTTCCGCTAGCTGGCTGGAGGGGAGTCTAGAAGCCTAGCCCCACTCCTCTCACAGCACAACGTATTTGGATAATTACGTCAGCAAAATTCTGAGAGCTTCCGTTCTCACGAGAAGTTTCAGAAGCTATCAATTTCTGAATTTCAATTTAAAAGGAAAAAATAAATAAAATGATGATTAAAATAAAGCTTAAACTTTGGGTATCTGTCAAACCTTATGGTTCATGACAATATGCTTTACTGTACTGTCATTTCTTTATGACCTAGAGCAAAAAAACATCTACAATGGATCTTAACATCTGTTCGAATAGTGTATGGTACGCATCTATTGTCTCTCTTTGCAAACATCAATCGACATAATTCCATTTTTCTATTCAAAAGTTCGCTTCTAGCTCATAATTTTGATGTTGTCATAACACGCTTACATTAGCTAGTAGTGACTGTAACAACTAGTCAGAAATTATTGGTTTCTTGACTATTATTTCATTATTAGTCTTCTTCTATTACTATACTGCACTGAAAGATACTCAACATGGAACTTAATGGATTTCTCTTGTATTTTATTGGATGTCTCGTGATTGGTATAAATATTTTACAGGTAGGCCTAATTTAAACTTTTCTATAAAGATTATTAAAAATTATTCCAAGCGCTATAGAGTCTAATTCAAGAAATTGACAATTCGATTCAAAGAAGTCTGAATTGATAATTATTTATATTAAAGAAGATTTTTTCATTAGGCCTATTTATTGTTACAATTGCAACTTGATAGCAAGTATTCTAAGCAGAGGTGATAATGAGTGAGTAGGCCTAAATGATGATGTTTACATGTTTAATGAAAGATGATGAAAAATTGATCCAACTAAATTATTTTTTTGCTATTTTGGAAATATGGCTTTGTCAAATGCATCTATTTGACACTTCTCTTGATTTTACTTGATTCTCTTGAACTCTTTTCTCTTGATTCTCTTTACTTTTTCTCTTGATTTTGGGAAATCCCGAAAAGATCACGTACTTTAAAATGAAGATAAATGTGAACCTAGGGCTCACATCCACTGTGAGTTCAGACTGTGAGTCAAAAACTGTGAGTGGATCGGGAAACCGTCTGTCCAAAATAGCTGTGAACGACTGAATTGTCAGACCGAACTGAAAGTGGATGTGGACCCTGAGAGCACTGGCGACTCGTGCGCACGATACAGGTGAAGTGCCCTTATCTTTTACTGTACATCTCTTCACATGTTTCGTGGGCACGAGCCGCCAGTGCCTGAGAGAAGTTGAAGTTTCTGACTATCTCTAGTTCCATTAAATTATTGAGAAATAATATGAATTACATTTTATTCATATTTTGAATAAGTATTTGGGAATTGATTATAATTACATAATATATGATGCATATTATGTACAAGTATAAGAATACAAGTAACATAATTCCTTTATGTAAAGGTCCCAAAAAGGAAATTTTAATTGTCAATTTTCTAAAAAGAAGAAAATACGAGTACAATTTACACTTTTATCATAGATGTTGTTGAACTTATCCATAATTTAGGTAAGTTAAAACAAAGGTTGTAAGATCCACAAAGTTTATTTAAAATACCAGACTTAAGTTTTAATGCTCAAGGTCATTCCAAGGTCAATCCCAATGTTTCAGGTCATTGGGAATTTCCACTGATGATGAAGTCCTCAGCATTGAAACTTAAGTATGGTATTTTAAATAAACTTTGTGGATATGATAACCTTTAGTTTTCACTTACCTAAGAAAGGAAATGAACTAATATAGAAACTATATTTGTCATGATGAAATTAAGAAAAATTTTAAAAGAGAACAAATTGTATTTCATAATAATGTAATACTTCTTCATTCTATATTCAGTTCCAATTTACTTTGAAGAGTTGAAAGATATTAGAATTTTTTATTTCCACCATTTACAAGAATTATGTTCCTCCTTTAAATACAGAAATGTCTCCTATTATTTGAATATTTTCCAAACTTGAGTTGTTTTGTAAGGGTATTTTCTAGTAGAACCTTTCACTTTTTGGAACCCCTGAACCATTTTTATTTTCTGGATATGTTGAAAATAGTTTATATTTTCAAATTTCCACTTTTCCAGGCTACTTGTCATCCAACAAATGAAGCTGATGCAGATAGAAAGGACGGTTACTATGTTGGAAGACCCACAAGTTTAGATCATGATACCTGTGACTCAACAAATAAAGAGGCGGGAGAGAGTAAGAAGAATGACATCCCAAAAAATGAAGCTGTTGGTGATAGAATAAACGATTATTATGTTGGAAGACCCTTAGATAATCAGGATACTTGCCTCCCAACAAACAAAGAGGTGGAAAAGAGTGATAATCATGACATCCCAACAAATGTACCTGGTGGAGAGAAAGATAAAAACAATAATTATCACGTTGAATAACCCGCAGAGGAACCCATTGATGATCATAGCATGGACCATATCTTCCAATCAATTCTAGAAAAAGTAGCTCAACATTATCTCCAGGGAATATTGTTCAAAAATAAAAAATTACTACTGGAGAAAAAAGAAGTCAAAGAACTATTCGGTGAGGAATTGGAAATTTTGCAAGATTTCAAACAACTAGATTTCGATCTTACATTTTTTGCGGGGGGAGAAATCGCTATAAGGTACTACCTAAAGAAACATCCAGATCATGCAGGATTGCTAGACTCAGCTGTAGATATTTGGGAAGGGATTAGTTCAGAATCTAACAAAGAATTCAAGAAAACTTCAAAAGAAATTCGTCAGAGTTTAGTCAATGCAAAACCGCAATCCAACTTTTTCACTGAGATTGCCAATCAAGTGATGGACAAAACCCCTAATTTGGTTTCAGAGTCGGAGAAACCAGATTTCATCAAAGCAGTTCTCATAAAATTGAATATTTTTTCGAAATTTTGATGAACACGGAATTGGAACGACAAACCATTAGAAAGATTTCAACCTTTTACAAGCAAGGACTTTTTGATGATATCTGTGAGGCTTTGGGCGAGAAGTACGTGCAACTTCTATTTGAGGTGTTCTCTAGTTCATCATAATTTATTAATTTGTCATTAAATATGTAATTAAATATGTCATTAATAACTCAATTATTATAATTATTACATAACTATTAATATCTCTCCCTATTCACAGATGTGTAGTTTTTCTAGAAGTGGTTCCTGTTTTACTGTATTTTCAATGATTTTGTAATACAGTACGGTATCTATTGAACTTACTATATAGTATCTGAGGAATAATAAATAACCTACATTTAAATATGAAATTACATAACCATTATTGCCTTTTCATTATCACATTATTATTGATGAACTGAGTTATTTTAGTTCTGTAAATATGTAAGTTATCACTTTCAATTTGCTCTCATGAAGTTTCAAAAGTGCATGAAATTTGGTACTTGATAGAACTGGAGCCAAAATGTATGGCTTCGGCTCGGTCGGTGTTGGTTCGGGGGCTGTAGGTTCTGTTTAAGAATTTATGGCTTTTGGGCCGGTATTGACCGGGCTGGAGTCATTTTCCCGTCTTGCCGGGGTGTCTTCTTTGCTTGGACGGGTTGTATAGTGGAGTGAATGTGAAACTGGCAATCAGCTGGTAGGCCTAGGCCCTTCATAGGGCTGTTGCGCCATTGACAAAGAAACTGTACCTTACTATACTATCTTTGAACTTTATTCATGAAAAATGAAACAGAACAACAAAAATTCAATTTAAAAAAATAAAAAACAAAGTTTGGTATAAAATATTATTCTTATCAGATAGTCAATTAGAATTAAATAAAATTCTACAGTATTGAACTAAACGCTCAGGATTGAGCGGTTGAATTCAAGTTTATTAAGAAAGGAAAATGATTCCAGCTCGATCAATATTAGATCGAAAAAAATAAATTTGGTTCTAAATTGTAGTGTTCTCTACAATTTAAGGCCAAATTAAAAAAAATTAAACAATATTTGCCGAGCTGGAGTCATTTTCCCATCCTGCCAGAATGTCTTCTTTGCTCGACCTACCAGACTTGCTAAAATTGTTGAAAGTTGTTTGCCATTTGCCAGTTTGGCATCTGCTATATCATATGATGAACATTTCTGACGTAATAGCAATTAAGTCGTTAAGCAATGAATTGAGTTGCACAGAGCTGTTTGTCTCTCTATTGTATTGTAGTGAAGTAGGCCTACCAGAGTTTACATTGTGTAAATTTGAATAATTGAGAATAGAGCTGATATGATGCGACAAGCTGAGAACTCATACAATGAGATCTACTTGTATTGTAAATTGTAAACCAATATAATCTCAGCCAATATAAGTACCTCAGCCAATGTAACGAATTAAGCAAAATTCGTAAATTCTTATTGATTTCCTATTTCCTACGGTTCTCCTTTTGATCTCCTATTTTCTGTTATTTTCCTTAGAAAATACTTTTTTTCCAACAAATCTCCTTTTTCCTACGATTTTCCCAAGTCTTGATATAGATATTTCTATTTTTCATTCAGTTAATGGATACTAAAGATAAATTTCTATATCAATAAAAAAGTAGAACTTCGATAATTCGTATTCCATATGGGACCAAAGAATAATCGATCTAAATCCTTGGATCCTTTTTGATGGGAACAAAGCTTGAGGCCTACTACGATTTAGGGAAGATTACGAATTATCGAAGCTATGAATTATGGGATATTACTTTAAGGGACTAATAAGCTTCTATAGAAGTACCAAGTACGAATTATCGAAGTTCTACTGTAGCCTACTAGAATTCATAGAATCCGTAGCTCTTTTACGAAAGTTACAGAGGTCCTTAGTTTATTATCCTTGGAGAGTCCTTCCTACTGGTAATAACTGGTAATAACCTGGATTGAGGGTGGTATAGTAACTTTAAATTTAAAACATTATTTAAGAGAAAAATATTCTAGTGATAAAACTCCAATACAAGAATATATAGACTAATTTTGGAGGTTAATAGTGGAATTATGGTATTTTTTGCTGTGCAAGAAAACATGTTGAAAGCCCTAACACAAAAAATATACAAGATAGGAAGTATTTCTTGGTCTTACATTGTAGAGAATAAAATTATCCCCAGAGGGATTTTGAAATACACCTTTGTAACCCTTCAGACGGAAGATATGAACAATAAAATACTGAATAAGGTAAAATTTTCATTTTTCTCAAAAAATACCACTTTTTTGAAACCTCATTTCTTGATCCTTGTTTAAGATAGAAGGTTGGATTTGAAACCAATCTCTTGGAAATTTTATTAGCTAAAAAAAGTATAAGAATGATATTTTCTGTCAGACGCTTCGTTTTGGCGTAAATTGCGAAGAACTAAAAACAGAACCGAAATTTGGTGGTTTTCTAGTCACCCTGTATTATGCACACCTCGGAATCCGTCGCAAACGCATAGTTAACTTATTCATGATGCCCAAAGTCGATTAAGATGATTTCCAGCCTCACCTTATTTTTTTGGAGGCACAGCCTTTTTTCGATCTAATTTGCCTGGGCTATGTGGAAATTGAAAATAAGGGTTATACAGGGTTCGCCAATGAAGTGGGACGATTTGAATAAGCAACAGGTTGTTCAATAAATTGTATTTTTGTTATTTTTTGATTATAAATAGAAAGTAGAAATGTAGCCATTTAGTGTACAATAAGTCAAAAATAATTTTTTTAAAATATAACATCTTCCAAATGCCCTCCATTGGAATCTTTGAACTTTTGCAGCCGGGCCTGAAAGAAACGGGTAGATTTTCTGTGACTATTAACTTTGTGCATTACAAGTTACATAGAAATGATTCATAACTTTCTTACACCAGAACACGCCCATTTTCCATTGAATGAACAAACAATATAGGGCAACAAGCCACACTGCGAGAATTGCCATGAATGCTATGAATGTTTTGTTTTCATGCCGCGTCATATCTCGAAACGGGGATATCCCTTGGTCCCCTCGCTCTTCAGATTTATCTACCTATGACTTTTTTCTATGGTGCTACTTAAAAACGAGAGTTTTTCAAAGCGATCCACCCAGAACTATCCCAGTTCTAGAACAATGGATTCGAGATGAGATTGGAGGAATACCACTCTATATGCTGCGAAATGTCATGGGAAACTCCCAGGCCCGGCTGCAAAAGTGCATATAGATTCCAATGGAGGACATTTGGAAGATGATATATTAAAAAAATGATTTATCACTTATTGCGTACACTAAATGCCTACATTTCTACTTTCTATTTATGAAGAAAAAATTACAAAAATACAATTTCTTATACAATCTATTACTTATTCAAATCGTCCCACTTCATTGGCGAAACCTGTTTTAACAAAAAAACTAATTATATTAAGTATATTCATAAGTTTTCACTTCTTTCAGTCATGAAACAAATTTTGATTGTGTGTTTTCTATTCAAATATAAATCACAGTACCCTTTCACAGTATCACAGAAATCACAGTATCATTTCAAAAAGGGTACTGTGTGATTTATCTTCAAATAGATAATATATTTATATTTTAATATGGATAACTACTACAATCGAACGCCGATTATCCGAACGCCGATTATCCGAATTGCCAATTATCCGAATAGGTCTTACAAGCGTAGTAATAAAATAAAAACCAGCGTTTACGAGGTGATGTGTAGTACGTAATGAATAATTGTACTTACCGTACTGTACCGTAAATTAAACTTTGAACTTTGTGTAAAAATAATACTTTAAAAGTTTATAAAGGGTATTTGATTTATTCAATTTTATCTATCAATTACCGTACTGTAGTTTGGTACAGTATTTGTTTTGCTTACCGTATTAATTTAACATCACTACACTGTACTTTTCAAATGTAATAAAGTTTATTCCAAGTTTAACACATTGTTTTTATTTAATACAATTCCATGCCCAATTATCCGAATTTTAGTTCAGCCGAATTGATTCTGGTCCCAATTAGCTTGGATACTTCGGTGTTCTACTGTGCTCAAAAAGTAAATAGAAAACATTGATAATTAGTCCTTAAAAAGGAAATATTTGATTGTTGTTATGATCAACAAATCGATGAAAACTATTTTTCCTCCTCAAGAGGAAATATTATGAGGATTCACCTCCTGAATCCTGGCTTTCCACAATATTTGATAAATAGTGTGTGAACCAGGACCTGCGCTAAACAATAGAAGTCTCTTGTGCGCATGCGATTAAACTTGCGCTTTTCAGCTTATCAGCGTCGAGATTTCAAGCGATCTTTCAGTCGTTCGTAGACGGTGCTCGTGAGCAGACGTGTTACTAGCGCTCCTGGTGGAGAATTGCGGAAGTCGCGGAGTTTTACTAATGTTTAGCTCCAAAAGAAATTCGGCAAAATCTTATCCAACACTCGAAAAATAATCTTAATAATTATTGTCGTGGTGTGTCTCTCGTTTTAAATATAACAAAAAAGGTTTTCACGATTCTAGATATTTGAAGTTATGATAGATTCTGATAACATTATCAGTAGCTCTCAAATGGAATAACTTAACTTACTAGGTATTGAAATAATTATATTTATTATGTATATTGAGTGATATTATTATCTTAAAAAAATCAGCAATGTAAAATATTTCAAAATTTGAAGTGCAAAATTTTCTATTGTGGATGCTAACAAAGTGATTTTTGAATAGTTGTGTGTTATGTTGAATAGTTTTTATTGATTGATTTTTATTATTAAGAAACAACGGATATCAATCATAGTCGACTAGTTGGGATTGTCGAGACTTCATTTGATGGTAAGTGTTGAACAAGTTCTATAATATTTATTTATTAAATGTATTTCAATACAAAGAAAACTATAACTATAGTCAATTCACGATGGCTTCAGACGAGATAAACAAAAGCTCTGCATGTGTGTGTGTTTGACCAGAGTGGCTTCGTTTTAGCCACGACATGAACAAGTCACAGCAATGCCGAAATCCCGAATTTTGTTGTAGGCAATTAAGAATAAGTATCTTCAAGTGATCTTTTTTATAGATACACTTTGGGAAATTTCATGTTTCGGTTGTCTCTCGACTGCATGAACCTAAAATGAACAAACAATTATAGTAAAAGGTTTTGTGTCAATGCTTTGCTTACAGTCCCGACAACAAAATTCGGGATTGGGGCAATGCTGTGACTTGTTTATGTCGTGGCTAAAACGAAGCCACCCCAGTCGTGCACACACACATGCAGAGCTTTTGTTTATCTCGTCTCAAGCCATCGTGAATGGACTATAGTCATCTAGCTATGCCCGAATGATATTTTTGAAATCGAAAGAGATAAAGATGCTGTACATCAGCTGATGAGTTTACATAATGTACAAGAGACAGACGAAACCGCCTAACTTTTTGTCGTCAGCTATAACAACTTCATTAATATTGTTATTGATTGGAATTCAACTACTTTCTCCATCAGATTTCGGATTGGATTTCTATAATATAGTTGTTTCTACAGTGGAAAACCAGTTTCAATAATTGGAACTTCAATTTTCAAAGTACGAGTACAAGTACATTGAGTTTTTTCTTAGTACTGTACCCAAATAGAAAATGTTCATTGAAATACAAAATAAGTGAAAGAGATCCACTTCAAAATCCACTTGATCAAAATTGGTGAACTGCTTCTAATCAATGAATCCGAAGATTAATAAAAGTATTGGATGATGATGAACTTGTTGCTTATCGCTAAATTTTTTTCTAGAATTTGTTAAATATTTCATTATACTACTATTCAATATTATCAAATATTAGACTATCCATTCAATATTAGAATTAGAATATCCATTTTCAATATTCATATCATATTGATACCGCCATGTAACATCGTAAGATTCAAGCATTTCTCTTGAAAATGCCTAACCTATTCCTGAAAACTTGAAAATGAATGTCAAGGAGGAATAATCTATTTTCTAAAATAAAAGATTGAATATATTTTTTAACTACTTGTATAATGAATATCCTTGAAGAATGTACTATCCTTGAATATAATTGTCAATGTTCTATTCGACTATGAGTACTTATTCTTCAAAATTCGTGAGCCATCCCTGAAAATGGTTAGTATTTCAAGAATTAAAAATATCCTGATATAAAGTAGCCTATTATAAATAACTTGTATAAAAATATCAAGATGAATAACACGAGAAAAATGTTTTCTATTCCTAGATTTCTCACACTAGAATTGATTGAATATCTCTGATAAATTGTGAGCTATTTCTGAATATGAAGATGAATGCAGTCACTGGCGGCTCGTGCCTACGAAACAGGTGAAGTGCCCGTATCTTTTACTGTACAGCACTTCACTTGATTAGTGGACACGAACCGCCATGTTTATGACGGAAGAATGACTAGCAGCAATTAATTTCACTGTGATTTTAAATCGGAAATGATTGAAGGCGAAGTGCTTACTCCTTAGTAGAAAAAAATCGAGTCTATAATCAAAGATTCAGATTTTAGACGATTCATTGAGAAGATTATATGAAAAAATGCTGATAAAATTGAAAGTGATTAAGTGAAAAGAGTAAACAAAACAGGTGAAGCAAATGCAAGTCATGGATTTTTTAAATTGGAGGTCAATGAGTGATTATCCACAATGATGAGTCCAATCTTTCGAAATGTTTTGGAGGTCTGTATATATTAAGATAATGTTATTCAGACCTATCATTCTTGTTTGTAAAAGGATTATTGCCTGAATTATTGTGATTTTTAGAGGAAAACTGATGTTCATCAATTATAGTCTGTCCAAGCGAAGAAGACATTCTGGCAAGATGGGAAAATGATTCCAGCTCGGTCAATTTTGGTTCAAAAATGATAAATTTGGTCTTAGATTGTAGATAAGAATGTTTCCTACAATTTGGAACCAAATTAATCATTTTTGAACCCACATTGACTGAGCTGGAGTCATTTTCCCATCTTCCCCGAATGTCTTCTTTGCTTGGACAGACTATACCAACAGTAGATCAATCTCCGGAATGTTATAATATCAGATTCCAACAAACTAACGATTCGCTATTGACTCTACTTATTGATGCTCTGTGAGCATATCGAGTTGAAAGCGACCTCAGCTAAACATTTTCGTTCTCACAGACCGCTTCAGACTGTCCTGAGAGTGCTAAGCATTCCATTCGTCGAAAGAATTTAAAATTTTCTTTAAAAACATTAACCTAACACAATTTCGTTGATGTCTGCAATGTATTTTTGGTCAGTATCCTACTAGTTTACAAGAAATTAATCTATTGAAAATTTTTATTTTCACGATTACATTTTTTCATAATTCATGATTCACATGCTGCTTACATTATATTTATCCAATATTTACTTACTTTACATACTTAGTTTTCATCATACTTATATTGATTTTTCAAAATACTGAAATTTCTGGTATGGGATCGATAATAATACAGTAGTTCTGTAGTTCATTCTTACTTCGATCGTTATAATAATATGAAAGTGACAGTACATTCTTATATTGCCCTATAACAGTAAATGATATTATCCATTTCTATCATTATTAATTCTATTATTATTTTCATCGTCTGAATTTTTGTATAAATTTTATACAAACAAAATATGGATAAGACCGATCACAACAAATTTCCAATCAAGGTTTCTATCAAAATTTTCTTCCCAAAATTGGAAAAAGTTAAAATTGAGTTCATTATATTGAGTTCAATTGTTGAGACTTGTGCTATAATACTGATAACTCGGTGACAATGGTTAAAAATTTTTGAAGAAAGATTGCCAATCATAACGAAGTATTACAGTTGTCAACAGCTGATAGAAAAGAGTGACAATTTTGGTTGAGGTCATTGCAAGGTCATCTTTCTCAAGATAGGGATGTCCTTTTACCTGACATTTAGACAGATATTTCATTAGAAAACGATGTTTTTCCCCTGAGTTGAATTCATTTCCACTTCCATTTCCAAATTATTGCTCACTTGGTGATATAGAAACATGGATCAGCTGACTAGACAACCACTTTCTCGTTCTCTACCTCGAACACTATCGGCATCTTCTTTTTAAAAACCATAATATAAGCTGTTTTTTATTGAAAAAAATTTACATTATTTTCTAAAACAAATATTATTTTTTTTAAGAATCATGTTGTCTTGTTGAAGGTAGAATAAATAACAAAATACATATGACAAACAAATATCACGCCTTTCATGAGAGGCTTGAATGTATTCAAATCAGCTGACTGAATACAAGCTCATAAATTTTGAGAGATTCCTTGAAAAATGAATGCTCGCGTTTTTCACAATATTTTGGCATTACTCTGACCTGAAAAGTAACCTTACTTGCCATTGGCTACAGCTTCCTGTGACAACAGTATAGGGGAGGAGCTTATGTATGGAGGAGTATAAGCTCCGCCCCTTTTCTCCAAAGTATTAGTACAGAATTCGTCCGCTAGGATGCGCTCTTATTTACGGTAGGATACAGTGACTAGATAAAAGACAGTGTCACGATTTTGATTGGCTAGCTTGATCAGGTGGTACAAATCTTCATTAAGATCTATTTTAAATGCAAACATTTGGGAACATCATGGCGGTGGCAGGAAAAAATAGTTCCATTATAAACAGATTCAAGCAGATTCATACAGATGGAAACATCATGGCGGCAATGGCTTCACTATCTTTATTAAGTATATAATGAATTAGAATGTGTTGCTCTGTAACCAAAGAAACAACATTCAATGTCCATTTATAGTTATTTTGTGTCCATCTCTTCTACGATTATTTCAAACTAATTCACTTTCAACAAACTTCTAATAAACGTTTCACTGGTTGCTAGGTTACTAGGCGCATGTGTTTCGCAGTCATCAGATGATATTTTTAAGAATATGTATTCATGGCCGTCGCGTGGGCGAGGCGACCGAGGCGATCGCCTTGGGCGCCGCGGCCGGGGGGGCGCCTCGGCATTGGAAATTTTTCCCCCATTTTTAGATTTGAACAACTTGTAATAGTGAATGTTGCTTGTTCATAAATAATAAAATAATACTAATGAGTAAGCGATCGTCGCATCAACATTCTGTCTCTCCTATAGGTGTTAAATTGTATTGTACAATTTCTGAAGTTCTAAAATTTGAAGAAACCACCTCTATTTATTGAAATTACAAATTTATGATTTCATATCCAGTTATACCCTTAATTGTTGAAATATTGTGTCTTTTTAACATATTTTTCCAATTATTTCAATAATCGTTGAAGTTACAAACTTCTAACAAGTTCCATTGAATTCCGCAGCTAATTTTACACAGGATTTGATAATCGTAAAACCCAAATAAAGCCTCTAAAAATTAGAAAAAATTATATTTTTTTGAAAATGTTAATTTTCCACCATTGTTATCTCAATAACACTGGCGGCTCGTGCCTACGAAACCAGTGAAGTGCCCGTATCTTTTACTGTACAGCACTCCACCTGTTTCGTGGGCACGAGCCGCCAATGCTCGATAACAAAGAGCATAAAATATCGCCGCGGTTCTTCTTGCCTCGGGGCGCTACAATCCACGCGACGGCCCTGTATGTATTAATGTTCTTTACAAGTATAAAATATTTCATAAAATACAGTATAAAATATTTTTGTACAGTAAAAGCTCTATATTCACAGGTACACACAAATTATCATACGATAGACCCCGAACTTTGCAAAACAGTAACTATTGGACAATAATAATACTATAGTCGATCTAGAATTACATTATTATTATTATTATTATTATTATTATTATTATTATAAGTGAGCCCACCACCACACGGCCATAACTATCAAAACCATGATCATCCATACATCACAACCTATTCCTGCCGTATTGCAGGGGATAACATGAATTGGACATCAATGGGTAATTAGAGAGTAATCACCTAAACAATTAGCCAAGCTAATACTGTACTGTACATTACTATAAGGTCGCCAAATTACACAACTAATGTATAGTTAGGACAATAATGTGAAGAGAGTAGGCTATAAATTATTAGTCTGTCCAAGCAAAGAAGACATTCTGGCAAGATGGGAAATGACTCCAGCTCGGTCAATATTGGTTCAAAAATTATAAATCTGGACATAAACTGTAAATCGACAAAATGTTTCCCTCAATTTGAGACAAAATTTGTAGTTTAGGAACTAATATTGACCGAGCTGGGGTAATTTTCCCATCTTGCCAGAATGTCTTCTTTGCTTGGACAGACTATACTAACGCCCTATTTTATCTATAGATATACTATACAAAGTAAGGGTATATTACTTGAGTATGGCGAGGAAAACAATGTGTTGGGAGTATATATTATTTCTAACGCCCCAATTTTATCATATATTATCTATATGTATAGTGTAAGTGAGGGTGTTAGGTGGATGATAACATAGACTGCTAAATTAACAGACTAATTAATCATTCTCTACATAACACTGTGTTTCTCTCAGCGAACACTTAGTAACAAAAATAACGACTATACTGTTGTTCTCTCTGTTTCTATATTTCTATAAATATATAATATGCCACTCTGTTTTTGTTTCTCATTTACAAGATCATTCTTTCACTTCTCATTTTCATTTCATTTAATTATTCAAGACAATATTATAATTCATGTACCTATAAATGGGTGTTTACGAGAAACGAATACAGTAGTTTCAAAAAGTAATCATTCACGTTTCAAAATTCACGTAATTATTAGTATAAAATTATTTTTATTAAAATTATTCAATATGGATAACTACCACAATATCACCTTCACAACTACTCAAAAAGTGAGTTTCAAAAAGATCATAACCTGTTTCATATGCATTATCTAGAAATCCTGTATCATGAATTCATGCATTATTGAACTTATAATGTATTTTATCTACAAATCCTCAAATTAAATGTTACTCTTCCTCCATTTATTTTTCATTATCTCTTTAAGATTTGGAATGAAATTTGGATTCCCTTCCTATATCTCACTCTCTCTCTTTCTATCGCTCTCTCTCATTTAGATTTACGATGATCTCTGATTCATAAGTAAAATTATTATTAATTTTCTTACTCAATTCTATCCATGACAGTTTAGAGTATTGATGTTTTACTCAGGAGTCTCACGACTTCGATTAGGTTTTATTTCTATTCAATAAGAAGTAATTTAATAAACTAGTAGATATATATATATATATATACTATCTACTGTATATCTGAATACTATGCTGTGTATTGTATTGTATACGTTAAGTTTCAAAATTTGTAAATAAAATTTCTAATTTAATAAGTGACGAAACTAATATGTTAGTCAGTATTTTTGATGGAGGGTTAAATAATGTAAGAGAGGGCCGGCTGCGCCCTAACTTCGTTCTCTCACATTATTGAACTTTTACATCCTATTCTGCCTCTCTTTCTTTCTCTATCTCTCTTCCACTCACTCTCTCTATCTTCCTCTCTCTGCCTTCTCTTTGTCGTGCTTCAATTTCCATTATCTACCGGACACTGTTGATTAGTGTTTAATGAAGACTACTGAGTTGCAGGGATGTTGGTTAGGTGCTAATTATTACCAAAGTCTGGCTCAAATTTGTGGCTGATGCAGTGTGGTCAACGTGACCTAACTCGATGAACGATGGTAAATTGCGAATTTGTTGTCCAAGGCAGTAATTTCAGTTACGGTTGACTATCTGGTGAATTCGAATTGTTTATATGGATGGGATTGATTAATACAGATGAAAGAGTTTCTTGAACATGCTACAAATTGTTAACTCTAAATCAAATAAAAATCTTAAATTAAAAATCTTATTTATTCCACAATTGATATACAGTAGCCGGTAACATAAAGAAGACACATTTTATTTACCAAGAATGAAATCTCATAAATTCATGAAGGCTACATTATAATTATGTACATAATAAAATACTGTATCTCATAAATACAGCAGGCTACTGTAACACATTCACGATCACTTGAGACGAAATGAACAAACTTTCTGCATGTGTGTGTGTAAGGTTTTCCTTTGTTTTTCTTGAAGTAGGGTTTCCTTTATGTGAAACGATCCGACGGTCGGCCGCAGTTGAACAGCTGTAGCCTATCACAGCTGAAGACAAGAGTCTTGAGACAAGATAAGTCGGACTGCAGTCAATCACAGACTGTGGCCGACAGTCGGACCGTTTCGCACAGAAGAAAATATTATACCTTTTCACGATACACACACAAACACGCAAAACGTTTTTTTACTTCGTCTCAAGTGATCGTGAATAGAGTTGAGACTAGAATTTTTTATATTGTTCAAATCATATATAATGAAATTCAATGCTAGTCTACAAATTTGACAACATGAAGTTTTTAAATTTGATATTCGAATCTGAAATGATTTGTATTGAGTTAGGTTTTATAATAATTGACTATGGATATAGGTTAATAAGTGGAGTATGAATATATCATTGACCAAAGACCTTACAAAGACCACTCATGAACATATCATTATATCCATACTCAAAGGTTTTATACAATAGGATGATTAGATACAAGATGATAGATGTTTCAAATAAAAATGCTTTAAAAATTCTAAATTATTGTGAAGTAGAATCAGTTTATTACCAATGTGGCGATGATCCATGAGCGTTTATAAAACGCTCGTCATTGTCTCATCCATAGAGAAAAACATCCCAGCTTATTTGAATTTTTGGAATTAGAGATGGTGCTGCTACCTGTCGGCATCAACTTTCAACTACAGCGACGTACCTTATATTTTAATTTTTTTGTTCATTTTCATAAATACATTACTGTGAGTAGCCTACTACTTTTTTGAATACAGCGTCGCTCAAAATCCGTTGAATCTTTTGTAACCACTCTGTATTTTATTACCTATTAAAAACGTTGACAAAAAAAAAACATTATCATTATCACTATCATCATCTTCATCATTATCAGCTCCACAGCAGCTATGAAAAGTATCAAATACTGAGTTTTCATTCCATCCCAAGCCTAACTCCAACAGTCAATAAATAAGTCACAAAGCTGTATTCAGCCTTCAAAACATTTCATAAATACATCACGCTTCTTTAAACGTTTTCAATTTCCACCATTCGAACGCTCATGCTACGCTTTCAAAGGAGTAATCATGTTATTTTTCCAATTCAGAATCGAGAATGGATGTTCATTCGCATTGACGGATATAGGGAATATTCGAGTGGCGAAAAATGCTTTGGATTTCAGGCAGAAAACCTAGTTAAGTGCTGTAACTAGATTAGGACAAGTGTATCGAATCAAAACAGATGTTGGGTGTTCTTTGCTATTTTTTAAAGGGTAGGGAAGAGAAATGATGGAGGAGTAAGTGGGAGAGAAAAGAAAGGAGAAAGGAAATATGAGAATGGTTGGGTGTGAGAGAAAGAGAAAGATAGCCCTTGCTTGGTTTAATTTTTTCTTTTAGTTTGAGAGATTCATTCTCGATTTTAGGCAAAGAGAAACCTGATGATATTGAATTGAATAGGGAGAAAGTAAAAAAGAAAGATAACGAAATTAAATTCAATCAGGTGTAGGCTACTGTAAATTTTTTGGTCAATTATTAACATAATCTTGATCATGAACTTTCGTTTTGTACTTCTTTGCTTGTGTTTTCATCCAATAAGTTTATTATATTTTTCAATATTAGTTAATATAATGTTTTGAATGCGAAATATCTGTTTTTTAAATAACTACTCGTAAAGGTCTCCCCACCATTAAAAGCCATAAGAATATTTTTGTTTGTTTTTAAATGATTGTGAAAGGACTATGACCTACATGGTTTTCCATGTTTCTATCTAGTGAAAATTATAAAAAAATAGGTTATAAAAATTATAAACCTATAAAAATTATAGGTTATATGGCGAAGTGGAACAAACTTTTGGCCTCTCCACTATTGGAAGCCATAAGCTAAATAATAATAATTGTATTTTGTAAATAGATGAATAAATAAATGCATTAAAAATGACGTCATGTGGTGAGTTAATTGAAACGGAAGCGTCCAACACTCAAATGAGCTGTTACTAAAAGTAACTATTATGTAAGTTATTAGAACTATGAATGACGTAATAATGAGATGAATTCAATTCAATTAATTTTATCGTCATCAATATAAGATATTACAAAACATATTATAAAATCTTCATAATATTACATAAACATAGTGAAAGGTATACAAAATACAATAATATATGATTTTTGAATGTATTGGAAATATGAAAACAATAAATAAAAAGTCCAGGCATCACCAGCAAAAAGAATATCTTTGAACGCTGGTGAGAGGAACAACATAACATTATTTTTCCTATAGGCGAAACATGGTTATGTTGGCGAGGTGGAATTACCTTTAGGTCTCCCCATCAAATAAAGCCATACGCCATTAATAATAATAATAATAATAATAATAATAATAATACATTATTTGAACATATTTAAAAAGTATTATAATAGGAAATGATTTGTAGTTCAATTTCAGTAGAGAACTACAGTGGAATTTTAGAACAATTATCTTAGACACTTTTATCATCAATAATTAACCTCCTGTAACTCGTAAGTACAATTATTATTAATCAAAACAAGTTAATGAGTAATGATGGGATGATCATTGAAAAACTATTACGTCATTATAAGTATTCATGGTCTATGGTATATATTGGTTATAAGTAAATTTAATGGTCTATAGTGAATGGCTGATGATGGTGTATGATGAAAGCTGAATTGAATACTACAAGTATGTGGTGACAGGGTGATGATTGGGTGTTATGAATAATGGAAATTGTCATGGAAAAAAAGAGATAGAGTGAGTGAAAGAGAAAGAGAGAAGGAGTGTGTGAGAGAGAGAGAGTAAGTGAGAGAGAAGAATGAATTGATCGATTCATTTTTCAAATATGTATGGGTGATGGTGATATAATGGGTGATGCTGGAAAAAAGATTTATCACTCGTATGCTCAGAGAATACATAGCTTACTTTTTTATATAGATAGAGTAAAAATTACACAAAAAAATGAGAGAAAGAGAAAGGGAAAGAGCGAGAAAGAAAGAGAGAGAGAGAGAGAGAGTGACAAAGTGCAGGATTTTTCTTTTAACAGTGTCAATGAATAATGCAATGAAAACCAGTGGTGGTTCTCTTTAAGGATGCAAGAGCTACTACACAGATCTTGTTCTATCCACTCTACTCTCTCAACCTGAACACTCGAACTGTGTTGAATATTTTAATTCGCATTCCACATTAAGTAGATACACTCTGGTCGAGCACAGAAGAAATCCTAGCAAGATAGGAAAATTACTCCAGCTCGGTCAATAATGGTTCAATAATTATGAATTTAATCTCAAATTGTAGAAAACATTCTGTTCTACAATTTGAAAAGAGATTGAGGATTGTTCAACCAATATTGATCGAGCTGGAGTAATTGACCCATCTTGCCGGAATGTCTTCTCTGCTCGACAAGAGTATAGTATGGTGTGGATGTCAGCTATCCGCAGTAGCATTAATTATTCTCTTGGGTCGGTACGTGTGAGGAAAACTGGAAAAGCTTGTGAGAAAAAGAAAAAGTAGAACGAGGAAATTGGTTAGGAACAGTACTAGAGGAAAAGAGGAAATTTAAAAACAGAGAAAAAGTGAAAACAGTTTGAGGAAAAGCGCATGCTTTTCAATCCATAAGATAATTGGAAACTTCATATTATTATTGTTCTTAATGTACTGATAGAATTGTTCCTATTGTATAAGACTTGAATAAAGTAGGCTACAAATTTGATTTGATTTGATTCTTACTTCACAGTAATTTGTTATTTTTTGGCTTGCGTGAACAATAACAATCAAAATTTGATTTATTTTCCCTTTTTAAAGCACGAATTTACAACAATTTTGTAAAATAGCGCGTAAAGTTCATAATTCACACATTTCTGCTTTAAGAAGAAGAAGAAGAAGAAGAAGAAGCTAATAAGAAAGTTCTAGAAGAACTAAATCAAGAAGAAGAAGAAGAAGAAGAAGAAGGAAGAAGAAGAAGAAGAAGAAGAAGAAGAAGAAGAAGAAGAAGAAGAAGAAGAAGAAGAAGAAGAAGAAGAAGAAGAAGAAGAAGAAGAAGAAGTTTAAGAAGATGGTTTGAAGAAGAGAAGAAGAGTTTAGAAGAAGAAGAGTACTAGAATGATTCCTTATACCAAATAGTAGAGAAGAAAGTTTCATGGGACATACACGGTACCCCAAATAATGTTCTATTACCAAGATAACAAACAGTGGAAAATTGACATTTCTCGAAGTATAGGCCTAATTATTTTTAGAAGCTTCGTTCAGGTTCTAAAACTATCAATTCCTATGTGAAATTAGCTGAAAAATTTAATGTAACCTGATTGAAGTTTGTTACTTCAACGGTTATTGTTATAACAAGGAAAATATGATAAAATTAATCATTTTTCAACAATTAAGGGTTATAACTGGATATGAAATAATGAATTTTACATTTTTGTGAAATTGCACGAGTGAAAAATCAGTGTTTGATAGCGATTTCGATTTAGATTTTCGATCGCGATTTTGAAGGGTATGTCACATGAAACGTTTTCCAATACTGGGTGAAAGGAATCAGCCTAATGAGTATTGCACATTCCTCCTGAAACACACTGTATAATTAATCATCAAGTTATAGTATAACACTTAAGCATGAATTGAAGTATTAATAGAGATGATTACATCCGGTGTAAAAGACCCGGACTCTATTTAAAAACTTCATTAACAAGGATTCCCGGATCTTCACGGGGAAAGCATCTCATCAGATAGGAATCAAAATTTTCAATTCAGAAGGAAACAATTTTCATTCAATGGAAATTCCAGTGGATCCGTTATGCTAATAAAAACTAAATACAATTCTTCCATTCTTTACTACAAAAATTAAAACAGGATCTTCCCTTCAAACAGTTCATAAGTGCTGTATTGAAAAGATAAAATCTCCATTCCAATTTTAACTAGGAAAGTTAATTATTAGGGTAATAGGGAAGACATGTTTGATGAAATAATTGTTTATGAACGTGTGAAAATTAGGAGTTTTAAGATAAGCATAATGTTATGCAAATATGAGTTATTTTTGTATTTCCTTGTTTGTTTTACGGGTTTTTGAATATGTTTTCCTATCGGTGAACCAGGATGTGTCTAGATGGGAAATACGTTAAATTTTGTTTATTTTTTCATTCAGTTCCGGTTTAAAGTTTGATAAATGTTCTGATTTATCGTGGATAACGTGCTATAACGACGTGAAGTGGAAGATAATTAATAGTCCTTTTCTAAGGAGTTTAAATAATGATTGGAATAGATTTTATAGTCTTCCCCGGACGATTTGGGGTGAATACACAAAATGTAATTATTAAAAAAAATGTTCCATTTTCTTGATCGATGAAATAAATTATTGATTATTGTGAATCCAAAGTAGAATCACAAAAAATTAAATATGAAGTATAATGAAGATGGTTATAACCAAAATATTTTAGCAGGAATGCTACAATATTTGAGATTTATTTATTGAGTACATACAGAAGCTCACAGACACATGAAGTCCATTAAAAGCCTTATTGACATATAACTATAACCAAAGAGAATCCTAGAATTAGGGTCTAGAGCTCAATTATTCTATGCTATTACATTCTCGAATATTTGATATTATTACAGTGTAAAAAAAGAAGAGTAACAAAAAGAATTGTGGAGATGTAGGAGAAAGTCCTCATCCACTGTCAGCTCGGCCTGAGAAAAACCGACAGGCTGATCGTTGGACTGTGAACTGTGAACGATTGAACTGTCAGTCCAAACTGTCAGTGGATGAGGACCCCAAGAATTTCAACGACGGAACCATGAGAAACACCAACTTTTTAGACAGACTCACCTAACAAAGTGAGATTCTTCTCAAGGCCAAAGCCCATAAACTGCTATACTTCGCTTAAATGGTGAGAAATAAGAAATAAAAATACAAATACAATACAAAATGTATATAAAGGCCCGTATCGACAGTGCGAGGCATGTGCCGCGAATGCCTCAAGGTATACTGTTGCGACTGGAACGCAGTCGATCAGCTGTGGCCAATCACAGCTCTTGTTTTATCTTTGAGCTTTAATAACTTTTACTTAGCAGTCGTTAGTAGTTAGCAGTTACACTTGGAAATACAACTTGAAAAATACCTGAACTAAGTTTAGATTCTCTAAGAATATTCAATCATTGAAATAAATAGAATCAGATTATTTGCAATACAACGGCGATAAAGAGGGCTTTATGAAGCTTTTATCGCAGTTCTGAAAGTTTTGAATGAATTGGCTAGCACGTTACAAAATAAAGATTCTTGAAGCTGTTAAGAAAGAACAGAGAAGTATTTAATTTTTGTCGAAACAAACAATTTAAGTGAACTTCGAGTGCAATTCATGGTTTTGATTGAAAGAATCAAGACATTAATACTCTCAATTTCAATTTTAAATTAATACATTAATTTTTAAAATTACTCGTAGAACTTGAAACTGAGCTAATATTATACACTCATTGCACAGAATGTCTTACTTATCTGTTTGTATTACAATCTTATCTTTTCTCATAATATGCTATCACGCTGCATGTCTTATTATTTATACTCATATGAGTTATCTATGTTGAACTTAGCTTAACCAAACATTACAGTAGTTGGAACTAGAATAAATTAGGAAATAGTTAGTAGACCTAGTAAAAAAGAAAAGTAGGTAAAATACCTAGTAGAAAAGGACCTATAAGAAAAGCAGTTAGACCTTCTGATAGTAAATTGATTAGAATAAGGATAATTCTCATTTCTCATGAAAACGATTTATATGTTACTAGCCGGCAGCGCTCGCCTTCTCTGCCTAGCCCCGACAGTATCAGCTCGCCTGCCAATTCTGTTCAGAAGGGATTCAAAACTTATTGAACACAGCATTTCTACACCTAATCTGGACCTGTTCACCAGATTTCGACATTTTCTACCAATTTATTCTCGAAAAATCCAAGAAAAACTCCAAAAAATAGTAAAACGCTAATATATAAACGCTAAGCGTAACCTTGGGAAATATATCGGACATAGTTTGAAACTTGATTCAATATCTTCCAAATTAGTTTATCTATAATCTCGCTGAACCATTGAATTTACAGTAAGGAGTGGTCGTATCAAGGCGGAAGATATGCAACCCACAAAACATCTACAATTTTGAAAAACCTGATTACTGGCGTAATCTTGAACGGATTTAAAAATATCTTAACACAACATTTCTAGACCTTATCAGAACCTACCTACCAAATGTGAACATTTTCTACCGATTGGTTCTCGAAAAAATTGAGAAAACGCCGAAAAACTATAGAAAAACTAAAATATTTGGCGTATCCTTGAAAAGTTCCTAAAATCCGTTCTTAGCGCGCGTCCAAACGTCCAACTGAACATGCCTGCCAAATTTGAACGCATTCGGTTCAGTGGATTTTTAGTTCTGGTGATGAATCAGTCAGTGCCATTTCGCTTTTATAGATATAGATCATGTAAGATGATGGAATTATATTGTATAAATTGGAAATGAAAATTTGGAAAAAACAGCCAGTTGAAGAAATGAAGAATAATACTTGGAAAATAATAGAGGAAGGCTAGAAGTTAGGAGTATGTCTTTTAAAAAAATATCATGAATTCCTTATAAAAGTTATAGCCTGTAGTATATTAGTTTCATCTTCATTATTATACAGTAGGCTTACCTCATTTTGGACAACATTGACTCAAAATGCGGTTGAGGACATGAGCCTGTTGCACTCACCAACATGTAATTTGAATAAATGATGATTGATTGATTAAAAATGTATTTGGAGAGAAATAGTAAAGGCTTTGCCTAGTTTTTCTCCTGATTCAAGTATTTTGTATACAAAAATAAATAAGTAGTATGTATAGTCACTAGCCTGTCTCCAGTATAGGCCTGATAAAATTTGAATAACTCCTGACTCTTCAATTTAAAATAAAATTTAGACTAATTTTAAACAGCATAATATTAACAAGTAGCTGAGCACAAAGTCCTAGCACCTAGAGGTAGTCCTAGTAGTCTTAGTAGTTTTATTAGTCCTAGTAGTCTTAGTAGTCCAAGTAGTCTTATAAGTCCTAGTAGTCTTAGTAGTCCTAGTAGTATTAGTAGTCCTAGAAGTCTTATCAGTCCTAGTAGTTTTGAGCTACTTTCTATTCCTCATTCACAAAATCATCATTGCTCTACATAATGGCTTCAATTAACCTACACTTGAATAAGTTATTATTGTTGTACCAGGGTCAAGAGGTAACACTTTATGATAATGATGATGGCGTTGATTCGAGTAGTGGAAGGGGAAAGAGATAGTAAAGAAGAGAGCTGGGGAGAGAAAGAAGTAAGAATGGAAGAAAAGAGTGATAGAAAAAGATTGAAGTAGGTGTGAGAAAAGAATAGGAAAAGTGTAATAAGAGAACAAGAAGAAAAATAAATAATCTTTGAGTACATTTTGAGTATAGTCTGTCCAAGCGAAGAAGACATTCTAGCAAAATGGGAAAATTACTCCATCTTGGTCAATATTGGTTCAAAAATAATAAATGTTGTCTCAAATTGTAGATTAGAATATTTCCTACAATTAAAGACCATATATCATATTATAATTATGGTAAATTATAAATTTCATCTCAAATTTAGATCAGAATGTTTCCTACAATTTGAGAACTAACATATAATTTTTGAACCAAATTGATCGAGCTGGAGTCATTCCCCCATCTTGCTAGAATCATAATGTCTTCTCTGTTTGGACAGACTATACTAATAAATGCAAAAATTACAGAAATGTTACTCAAATAAAAACAATTCATTACTTATAAGCGTGAAAATTGTAGAAATATTTTACAGACACAAACAATTTTTTATTAACCCTAATTAATTAATGTCCATAACATTATCTGAATCAGAGAGAATAACTGAATTAATTGATAAATTAAACTAAGCATTCATTCAATGTATTCAATGCTCTCTGGGAAGAATTCAATCACATAAATCAATCAAATACGGCTCACATGTATACAGTCTGTCCAAGCAAAGAAGACCCTCTGGCGAGATGGGAAAATGACTCCAGCTTGGTCAATATTTGTTCAAGAATTATAAATGTGGTCTTCATAGTAGATCAAACTTTTTCCTACAATTTGAGATCAAATTGATAATTTTTGAACCAATATTGACCGAGCTTGAGTCATTCTCCCATCTTGCCAGAGGGTATTCTTTGCTTGGACAGATTATACTCAGCTTCATTCCTACGTGATGTAATTAGTTCAATTAGAATCAGACAAGTGTACTGCACCTCATTACTCATCGTAAACCGATCAGGTAAGGCTGGTGCCAAAAAATAAGGCGGTTCGCAAATGACTGTAATTGACTCTCAGCTCTGTCAGGACAGTCTGAAGCTGTCTCCGAAAGCGAATTAGTATAGCTGTGGTTGCTCTTGTTTTGTTGAACTCTCGAAGACAACTTGCCGACTGTCCTGAGAGCGCTGAGAATTAATAACCGTCACTTGTCAACCGCCTAATTTTTTGCGCCAGCTTTACAAAATCAATTAGTATTGGTGTTGTTCATCATTACAGTTGAAGAAGAATTGGGTCTGTGATCTCCCCTGGAATATTAATAGCATGTCAGGCCTAATATGGAGGCAAAATTAGCCTGCCAATTTGGAAATGCTGAACACTTCCAGTGAATGAAGTTCTTTAAAAGGTTGAGTGATGCCTTGTTCTAAGGTTGTCATAATAGATGTACAGAATGGGAATTGCCTGTGTTTTTTCATTGTATAAAGTAAAATAATAATATTCGTGTAACCTGGCTGGCTCAGGTCTGGTGTCAGAGTTTTCAGGTCGCTCTTGATCAATTTCAGGGCCTCTGACATGACTTAACAACTGTTTTTTAGGCAGCCGGGACCGACGGCTTAACGTGTCCATCCGAAACACGGGAAATTGTATAAAGTACATCATATCAACTTACAGGTTGAAAATTGCCAGTTCTATAAGTGTTTAAGTTGCTTATTTTGAATTTGTGATATATTCTATGATGGTCTGGATAATGTTTATAAAATCAAAAGTGACAAAACGTGCTTTACATCAGCTGTTAGTAGGTTACATCACGTACAAGAGACAGACGAAACCGCCTAGTTTTTCGGCGTCAGTTCTACTAAACCCTAATAATGATCACTTGAGACGGAATAAACAAACTTTTGCGTGTGTATGCGTTTAATGTGGTTTTCCTCCATGCGAAACGGTCAGCCGCAGTCGAACAGCTGTAGCATCACACGTCAAGACAATAGCTGTGATTGGCTTCAGCTGTTCGACCACAACCGATCGTCTGAACGTTTCACATAGAATAAGACCTACACTATTACATGCACATACACCACTGGCGGCAAGTGTCCACGAATCAGGTGAAGTGCTTGTATCTTTTACTGTATAGCACTTCACCTGTTTCGTGGGCACGAGCCGCCAGTGATACACACATGCAAAAAGTTTGTTTATTTCGTTTTAAAGTGATCGTGAATAGGGTGTATTTTTATTCTCCCCTGAAAGAAGCCATCTTTTAGTCACTTATTACGATTTGAACTGCTAATAGTGTTAAAGTATATACACACTGATACATTACCCAAGTGATAAAATTGAAATCTTCTACAAATCCGTAACACAATGGTATTCCCATGTATGTATTTCCTCACATAAGAACACGTGCTGCCTATTTAAGAGCAATGGATGATCGATTGAGCTGATTGGTCGATCATAATGGCAAACACGTATCGACCATTGCTTTATTTCAACAATCGTACAGGTGGTCGAACAGTAGCCACTCGTCAAACTTGTCAACAGCTCCGAAATAAATTAGTATGCTGAAAACGTTCTCAATGAATTTATCACTTGTCGTTGTATTGACCATTCACTGATTTTATCACGAATTGAAAATTTATAATCAATAAATCGATTTATATTTTTGGATTTATTGAAATTTCATATTTTCGACATTGGCTAAGAGATGTTGTAATTTGTTCCGGTTTATAATAGTTCAATAGAAATGAATCTTAATTTTGTGAAGTTTGTATGAACCGCTAATTGGGGAGGAGCTTCTCTTGGCCGACAAGAGCAGACAATGGCATACGTTCACTGTGATTGGTTGAAGCAACTACCAATAGCACTGCTCGGCCGCTAGTATAAATAATACTGTTGCTATTTAATTTTAGTTTGAATCTACCACTTATTGATAACGGTTCAACAACCGAAGCCGGTATATCTATTTTTCAATAAATCTATCGATCAACTTATATCGAGTCTTCCAATTTAATTAAGAATTTCAATTATGTTTATTATTATTACAATATCTGATAGGCTTAATAATGTTCTTCACTTCCTTTCGATATTCCATGAATATGATTGAAGAATAAGAAGAAAATAAATAGAAAGATAGATATTAGAACCTCGTATATTCTAAATTGATTAATTATAGTTTTATATTTTGGAAAGAGAAAATTTGTGAGTAATGGAAGTAAATTTGGTGTACATAACCTAAGTTTAGAATATTTTTATTGAATTTTGGAATTAAGACGTTTTGGACGTATGTGTTTTATCTATGATGTATTGTATTTTCCACTGGAGGCTCGTACCCACGAAACAGGTGGAGTGTCCGTATCTTTCACCGTTCACCACTTCACCTGTTTCGTGGGCACCAGCCGCCAGTCGTATTTTCTCTAATTTATTAACTACACATGAATAAATGAATGATATTTTAATATATCTGCAGTCTTGCAAGTCATTCTATCATTTGATCACATACGTCATATTTCATTAATCGAATGTCAGTCACCTCATGAAATTTATTGGAGAATGAGTTAAGCTGGGAACAATAATGAATTATTATACGAGTCAATTTGTTGGAGAAGTAATACGGAGGAATTGAAATAGTTGAGAAGGTTGAATAATTCACGTTACAATAATTTCCAATATCGAGACAATATTCCCAGGGGAAATCAAGCTAGAAATGCACAAGCTGGCCTGACTGAACTGAACTTTATCCTCTAGCTCTAAAACAGATTTAGAAATGATTCTACAAACTAATTCTCTATCTCGATTACATGTTGAAAAAATGTTCGACTTTTATGTATTTACAACATATGGACAAATATCAATAAGGTATTCAGGGCCAATAATAGTCAGTAGAATTCTAATAGAAATCAAAGATGAAGAGAAAATAAATTAATAAAGAAGAAAAATCAAGCATTGATTAGGGATAAGTTACTTAGGGATACATCTCAGTATCATTATACGTATATATGTAAATATATACATTACTTAGCATCAGGATACATCGTAGTGAGGAACACCGCCAGTTCGTGCCCACTAAACAGGTGAAGTGCTCGTATCTTTTACTGTACAGCACTTCGCGTGTTTCGTGGGCACGTGCCGCAAGTGGTGAGGAACTGATAGTGAATAGAATTTAGATCAAAGTAGATTCACTTGATGAATTTCCAGTAATAGGCTAATTAGTTTTCAAATTTTTTCTCACCATAGTAGGTAATGACTGTGTAAATACAGGGTGCTTCAGGAGGAATGTGCAATACTTCTCAGGCTAACTTCTTACATCAAGTAGAGAAGAAAGTTCCATAGGACATACCTCCAGAGATACTCTGTTACTGATATAAAAATGGCGGAAATTTGAAATAAAAAAGTCAATTTTCTATTTTTTTAAACACCTCATTCTGGTTCTTTACCGGTGCTCACCCTGACTCCCTGATGCAATGTGGGAATTTATGGCTTTTGGGCCGGTATTGGCCGGGCTGGAGTGGTTGTCCCGTTTTTCTGTTGTGTCTTCTTTGCTTGGACGGACTGTATAGTGGAGTTAATATATGAAACCGACAACCAGCTGGTAGGCCTAGGCCCTTCATGAACTGTTTAGCCATTGACAAACAAAAAATCATCTCTTTATAATAATATATGATGTGTAGTCCATCCAAGCAAAGAAGACCCTCTGGCAAGATGGGAAAATGACTCCAGCCTAGTCAGTAGTTGTTCAAGAATTATAAATGTGGTCTTAATAGTAGATCAAATTGATAATTTCTGAACAAATATTTACCGAGCTTGAGTCATTCTCCCATCTTGCCAGAGGGTCTTCTTTGCTTGGACAGACTATACATCATAATATAATAATAATAATAACTATGAAGTGGAAAAATATGATTTTTGGTTGTCAATGGTTCAACAGCACATGAAGGGCGTAGGCCTACCAGCTGATTGTCGGTTTCATATATTCACTCCACTATACAGTTTCATATATTCACTCCACTATACACTAAAGAAGACACAACAGAAAAACGGGAAAACCACTCCAGCCCGGCCAATACCGGCCCAAAAGCCATAAATTTTCACATTGTATCAAATTATAGATCCGGATGCTTCCCACAATCCGAGACAGAACCCACAGGAAAGATTATTATTACTGTATAAAGATTAGTTCTGAAACATATTAGAAATAATATTTTTATCATTATAGATTATTCAGATCATATAGATTAGAACAGATTATAAATACAGAGTTCCTAATATTATTCTCAAATTTTCCTTACCTATCAGAAAAACTTCAAATGCTCATTTCACAGAATAATAAACAAGGAAATGTGGGCATATTTTGTTGTAAATAAGGAAACACAGCCTTGAATTCGACTGATTCAGATTATGCGACTTCCATGTGATAAGTTCTATGAGAATAATAATTGTGTTCAAAGCATTCATTCTGTTATCTCGTGTGACTTCTCTCTCTCTCTCTAATGTTCTTTGTATTTATTCTCTCCACTCGACAGTTCAATCATGAACTTGACATTCTGATTCAATTTTGTTGAGATAATTGTTTAGTTTGAAGATGTACTTTTCGTTTCATTTTAAGAAACGAGATTTCTAGAAACATTTTAGAATTCTATGAGAGTCTCCAGGCCTATACCGCAGTTGAAAATTGCATACGGTGCACGAAGTTTTGTGTCCAAATCTCAATTCTTATTTATTCATTCACATATGCTCTGAATTTCTAGTCAAAATTCAATATTCTTGGCCATGGTCTGGTGATTTTGGAAAGCATTTCAGTTAAATAAACTAATATAAGAAGAGGATCACTCTAGTCACAGCTTGCTGCTTCCCATCTATTTAAATTTTAGTGTTACCATTTAAAGAGCTTCTTCACACATATTTGCTACGATTTAAGTGTTAAAAAGTATTGCAAACCTACTATTAAAAGTTTCTAAGAAGCGGTCAGGTACTTGAAATATATTATGTATTTAAAACATAACAAGCCATCTCTTTCAAGGGAACCAACTTATGTGAACTGAATTGTTTTGAACTGTACTATATTAGATGAAACTTACAACTTGGAATACATTGTATTCCCCATTTTTCAAGTATTATACGAAGCCGTGAGCTACATAAAATATATAGTTTGCCTTTAAATTTTAGTGCTCTTGTGAGTATTACAACAGTCATTAGAATCGTAGTTGGCTCATGTTATTATTGATGTTCTTCTATCCTAAATCACTTTTATTTGCTGTCTCTGTTTTTACGACCAGCTATATCTTCGAGTAGTTAACAGTGAAGCTCGGTATCGATTAGAAACAAAGGTTGAAACAGTCGATAGAAAGCTAACACTAGGATTCAACTTAAATTCGAATTTCAGTCAAGTTAGTTTTGATTTAAAGTTAGTTTGGGATAATCAGTTGTACATTGATTATCTTTCAAGTTACCTTCATTATTTTCATAACTTGATTTCAGTTAATAAGAGTGTAGTTAATCGAAATAATGATTATCACTTGAGCTTTCTTTAAACGGCGGAATTTTGATACGCAATGATGATACAAAGTTCACAATTAACAGAGTTCAGGAAGGAAGCTTGTTGATAAGAGACATTTGCATTTGCAATGCTCATGGATCAAAGCGATATTTGAAATGAGCTGTTCCTATTTCTCAAATATTGAACATTTTTGAAAGAATTTAAACACAGTTTAGGTATTTTTGAGTTAAATTAATAAAAAATCATGAAACAATAAAGTTCAGAAAACCAATAGTTTTCCCCCCGATTTTTGGCAAATGAGCTAACACACTTTGCAACCCCACGTTGCAAATATATTGTGTCATTGAGCTTCCTTACTGTACGATTGCGTATCAATTTTGAAATTATGTATCACTACTGCGTATCAGAAAGCCGAAGTGTGAAGAGATTTCAAGAATTCCAGAGTCACCATTGATATTGAGGACATAGTAATTGAAAAAAATAAGATTTTCTCCGATTTTAAGATGATGATTAATTTAAATTTCGAAGCACTAATCTGATAAGTAAGTTGATTAGCAGTTATTTATTTATTCATTAAATAAATTATTTATATATTAATGAATATAAGAAATATAAGTGAGAATAGTAGGAATAGTGATCAATGGTGTTGAAAGTGTAGTCTGACCAAGCAAAGAAGACATTCTGGCAAGATGGAAAAATAACATCAACTTGGTCGTTCAAGAATTATGAATTTAATTGTAGATCAGAATGTTTCCTACAATTTGAAACCAAATTTATTATTATGAAACCAATATTGAATGATCTGGAGTAATTTTCTTATCTTGCCGGAATATCTTCTTCGCTTGGACAGTCTATACTTTGAACATGATTAATTATTCCTACTATTCTCAATTTTATATCGCTGGAAAAATAGAGAAAACCGGAAAATACAAGGAAAATACGTCGTTTCAAAACGTAGTTGACCTATGAGCGTTTTTCTCGGTCACGCATACAATGTAAGGGCGGTACTCCATTAACTTTATTAAAGTATAGTCTGTCCAAGCAGAGAAGACATTCTGGCAAGATGTGAAAATGACTCCAGCTTGATCGATATTGGCACAAAAATAGTGAATTTGGTCCCAAATTGTAGATTGGAATGTTTCCTACAATTTTAGACCAAACTCATAATTTTTGAACCAATATTGTTTGAACTGGAGTCATTTTCCCGTCTTGCCAGAATGTCTTCTTTGCTTGGACAGGCCATAACGATTATTGTTGAGTGGAGCTGAGAACGGTGTGAGCAAAGCTCTCATGTCAAACAATTTGCCCAAGTTTTCGGTTCTTTATTGTGCATTATTTTTTGAATTGCTCAAGTGTTCTTGCTTCTTATATTATTTACTGTATTCTATTGTATCAGAATCTATGATAGTTTTTGTATAATCTGCTATTTTTCTACAATCATACTCAGAGATGTCTATGTTGTCAAGGCCAACTATTCAAATAGTGTCCTAGTGTAGCTGATAGAAATCATAATTTAATATTAATATTAAAATAATTTTCTTCTATCTGAATCTATAATAGTTTTTGTATAATCTGCTGTATTTTTTACAAAAAATATAGAATGAATGTTCATGGAGGTCATTTTGTGGTATTACTGAAGCCAAAACTTTTTGCGGCCTCGTTTGCTCCTTGTAAGCTCCAACAGCTGATGTTGTCATTTAGCTATGCCTAAATGATGTTTTTAAAATCGAAAGAGACAATAGATGCTTTATATCAGTTTTAAAATTAGTAGGTCACATCAGCTGGGAAGCCCTTCTCAACTCAAGTGACTCCTCTATGTATTTAGCAAAAATATTTGATAATTTTTTAATAATTTGGAATATTTTTTTTTTTGTTCCAGGTGTTTCTAGCGCCATGATTGAACCTGAAAATCACAACTTGTAAGTAATAATAATTATTATTTGATTTAAAATTCTCTAATCAATTATTATTAATCTCCATGTACTAAATGTACTAAACAATCAATCAATACTCATCCACAAGATTATTCTCCAATGATTGAGGAAAAATCTGCTCATTCAAATAGTGAAAATCGGTAAAAATATAATAAAACTAGCCGGCCGACTCGCTTCGCTCGCCTTCTCCGCCTAGCCAGAAGGCTCTGCCCCCTGGACCCCCGACAGTATCAGCACTGTCAGTGAGTCAAACAGGCTCGCTTCGCTCGCCTGCATAACCTCTGTCAGTGTGAGCTGAGACAAACAGGCTCGCTTCGCTCGCCTGCAAATTCCGTTCAGAAGGGATTCAAAACTTATTGAACACAGCATTTCTAGACCTAATCTGAACCTGTTCACCAAATTTCGACATTTTCTACCAATTTATTCTCGAAAAATCCAAGAAAAACTCTGAAAATTCCGAAAAATAGTAAAACGCTAATATTGAGCGTAACCTTGAGAACTATATCGGACATAGTTTGAAACTTGATTCAATATCTTCCAAATTAGTTTATGTATAATCTCGCTGAGCCATTGAATTTGCAGTAGGGATTGGGATTGGTCGTATCAAGGCGGAAGATATGCAACCCGCAATACATCTACAATTTTGTGAAACCTGATTACTGGCGTAATCTTGAACGGAATTAAAAATATCTTAACACAACATTTCTAGACCTTATCTGAACCTACCTACCAAATATCAACATTTTCTACCGATTGGTTCTCGAAAAAATTGAGAAAACGCCGAAAAACTATAGAAAAACCTAAATATTTGGCGTATCCTTGAAAATTTCCTAAAATCCGTTCTTAGCGCGCGTTTAAAAGTCCATCTGAACATGCCTGCCAAATTTGATCGCATTCGGTTCAGTGGATTTTTAGTTCTGGTGATGAATGAATGAATCAGTCAGTCAGTGCCATTTCGCTTTTATAGATATAGATTACTGAAGAGGTAGACTCATAAGCTTACATGGAATAACAGAGAATGAGAAAATATTTGAGACTACAGTAGAACATCAATAATCCGGATTAATTGGGACCGGACCCCATCCAGATTATGGAAATTACCTTACAAAAAGGGCGAGCAGGCACTATTTCAGAAAAAAACTGTTTTAAAATTGTATTCTCTGTAAGGGAGGTACACTAAAGTACAGGGTATGAATATATAAATTATTGTATTAATATGCAGTATGTATACTCTCATCGCCCACTCTCTAGTAGAGAGCTTTGTGCAAGGGCAGATATTACAAATATTTTTATTTCTTGCTGCAGACAAATCCGAATTATTGACGTTGTATTACTATTACCAATTACTATTTTTACTATTCCTATCTTGGATTGTTTTGAAGAAGGAATAAGAAGCTAGTAATGTACAACTAAGTGACTATTTTATCCTCTTCACACTGGCGGCTCGTGCCCATGAAACAGGTGAAGTGCTCCTATCTCTTACTATAAAGCACTTCATCTGTTTCGTGGGCACGAGCCACCAGTTCCTCTTCATAATAAAAATTCTACGATTCTTCAGTTTCAGGAGGGAATATTTTTAAACAGTTTTTTAGAACCTGTACATTACACTATGTGTGCAATGCACCATAAAACCAAATGGTTTCCATTAGCGTTTAGCCGGCACAACACTCACTTGTGTAGTCTGCCAAGCAAAGAAGACATTCTGGCAAGATGGAATAACCCTTCAGCTCGGTCAATATTGGTTCAAAAATTATAAATTTGGTCTAAAGTTCTAGAGAAAAATGTTTTTATAATTGGAGACCAAATATGTTTGATTTTTGAAGCAGTTTTGACCGAGCTGGAGTCATTTTGCTATCTTGCCAGAATGTCTTCTCTGCTTGTACAATATCACTTGTTGTACATAGTACTAGGGCAAAATTTATAGCAGACTTAGTTGCAGATGCGTACTTTTCTTGTCTGTAAAATTCTCTCCATCTCTCTTTTTCCAAACTATTTTCTGTCAATAACTCTCTCTATCTCTATCTTTTCCCCTCTTTTTATCTTAATCCCAATCATTCTCTCTCACACAATCAACTTCCCTCTCTCTCACACTCTCTATCTCTCTCACTTATGTAGTGTACTATGTGGAAAAATAAAGAAATTTATCTATCTATCTCTCTCTTTCTCACTCTCTCCATTCCCCCTTTTTACCCCTCACGTTATTCTCTCTCAAACACCCTCACTCTCACTCTCTCTCACTCTGATACGGTTGAGTGTTAATAGGAGGGATATCCTCCAAGAATGGACATTTTTGTCCAAACTCCGCCATTTCATGTACATACATCACAATCATATTATAACAGTAAGAATATTGAATCCTATATATCTGTAATTTAGTAAGTTCCTTGTATATGTATTTCTTATTTTAACCAATCGTGTAATTAGATTTATGTTTAATTTTTAGAATCTAGGATTTAAGATCGTAAATGCTGTACTCTACTTGAATAAAGTGAATAATCTAATCTAATCTAACCCCCACTCTCACTCTCATGAGTGTTAATCATAGTCATGGCTTCGTGCATCTCTTCAAGAATAGACATTTATGTGACTGAACTCCGCCTTTTCATGTAGATACAGCACAAATTATATTACTATCAGCATTTTAAATAAGAAATCTGTATATTTTTACAAGTTTCCATAGCCGATACTTAGTTTACTGAAGCAAACTATGTGATTGATATCATTCTCCAATTTCCATAACGTAGGATTTTATCCAATAAAACCTATAGTATTTTAAGCCAGTATAACTCACATGAATAGAGTGAATGAATCTGAATCTCTCACTCTTAACCATTCTCTCTCACTATTCCTAATCATTATCATACATGAGACTTTCAGACTATCCTGACATCCTGACAGAGCTAAGAATTAAAATAGTCCGTCAAGCAAAGAATACATTCTGGAGAGATTGAAAAATGACTCCAGCTCGGTTAATATTGGTTCAAAAATTATTTTCCAAATCTCAAATTTTAGAAGAGATTCTGGTCTACAATTTAAGACAAATTTTTCAATTATTTTATCATAAACAAATAAAATATTTGGTCTCAAATTGTAGGAAACATTCTGATCTACAATTTGAGAACAAATTAATAGTTATTGAACTAATATTGATCGAGCTGGAGTAATTTTCCCATTTTGCCAGTATGTCTTCTTTGCTTGGACAGATTATACCAACAGTTTGAAAATCGCCAGTTTATTTAGCTTTTAATAGCTATACCTTTTAAAGTAAAGCCATAAAAGTTCACATTACCATGGCAAAAGCACTTTTAACTCCAAGTCTGTGGGCTTACAACGTACGGAACCCTGAACGATAAAAGAGCATACAAAATTACCATTACAATGGATTCTAGAAAAATCGTTTGCTTATTCCCCAGCGCGAAAGAACATTGAACACTTTTCCGGGAGAGGCTTTGTTCGGGAAATCTATGTTGGAAAATCTGGAAAAAGTCTCATGATAGCGGAAAATTCAATGGGAATAAGGTATAGTTCGAAAAGACACCCCGTTGCTATTTAAAGTGTATTGTAACGGCGTGTTTTCTCAGTTTTTGCGAAATCTATAGTTTGGTCGAGCAAAGATGACTTTCTCGCCAGATGAAAAAATGACTCCGTCTCGGGCAATATTGGTTCAAAAATTATAAATTTGATTCCAAATTGTAGAAAAAATTCTACTCAATCAATCATATTAATAACAAAAGTCAATTTCATGAAACAAAACAACAAATCAGTGAAACATAATTATTCAATCAATCAATATTGGTAAAAAATTATAAATCTGATTTCAAATTGTAGAGAAGAACGTTCTCCACAATATTTGAGATCGAATATTCAATTTTTGAACTAATATTGACCGACCTAGAGTCATTTTCCCATCTTGCCAGAATGTCTTCTTCGCTCGACCAGACTCTAGGAAAAATGGGAGGTAAAGTAGATAAAATACTATCTTAAGTCACTCTAGGTTGGAAAATGTACTTTAAATTTATGCAATACTAGAGTATAAAGTAAAGTGCTGAATAAACTTAATACTATATGGTAGGCTACCATTCCCTAATAGACCCCAGTGAATTTTATTGAGAGTATATATGAATTCTGAGATCAAAAGCTTTCAATACTAAAATAGTGTAGTGCTCTATTTTATTGAGAGCCAGTATCTGTTCCAGGGTTCAAATCCTACAATAATTCCTTCTAGGACAGATTGCAATTTGCAATACTAATTTTATTTCCTTTATAGTTGATATTGCTATATTTGTTATAGAGTTGCTCTATATATCCTCCCTACTATTGAGGAAAATATTCTTCTCATTTGACTTTCCCATTCCCATTAATTTTCATGTGGAGGAGTAAGGAATAAAAATAATGTACTACACAGAATTCTCAGTGGCAGAGTGCTGAATGAGATTTAAATAACTTAAATAAATGTCTAGTTTGATGATACTTCAAGATCCCTTCAAAGTGAACTCAATAAAATAATAGCTAATGCTAAGCTAAAATAGTAAATTGAGAGTACTTATTTTCTCTTAGGGCTACTGTATTCGTTAAAACTTTAAATAATAAAATCAAAGTACCCTTAATTTAAAAATAGACATTTTTTAAAAGTTTTAGATTGAGAGTGTTTGAGAAAACGGGAGATAGAGATAATAAAGTTTTATTCTAAGATGCTGACTTACCCGCAAGTTTTTTTGGCACTATCAATTGATGGATTAGTTATGCGGATTTGAATTGAGGAAGTGTTACTCTTATTAGCTGAATTGGAAAGTTTTCTTACAAAATCTATCAATTTGTGGATTTGTACTTGTGTTTCTTGGTTTAGCATCTTCTTGTTCAACTGACGCCAAAAGTTGGGCGATTTCGTCTGTTCCTTGTAATTGGCCTACTCAAAGCTGATGTGAAGCGTATATTATCTATTTTGATCTTGAAAGTATCACCTATGCATAGCTGAAATGACAACAATTGACAATATCAGCTGTTGGAGCTCACAAGAAGCAGACGAAACCGTCCAAATTTTTTTGCGTCAGCTATGAATATAGCCGTATTTTATATTTTAATTATTGTTTTATTTAATTTATGTGCAAATACACGGATTATATTATATATTATGTATATTTTATTTTTACGGATTATATATATATATATATTTATGTATAAGATGAGGAAAGAAAAAACAGGCTATTGCCCAAAACTTCTTCTATTCGTAATTTAGTCACATATTAAATTGTCCAAATTTTCAGTTATGTAAAAAATTTATGTATAAAATTTTGTTTTACCCAAAGGTTTCCACTTGAAGAAGGATAATTCGATCGAATAGAAAGGTACTTATTGAGCCAAAATAACACAAAACAGTTTGAAAGTTTCATTAGAATCTCTATATATAAAAGCGAAATGGCACTGACTGATTCATTCATTCATTCATCACCAGAACTAAAAATCCACTGAACCGAATTCGTTCAAATTTGGCAGGCATGTTCAGTTGGACGTTTAGACGCGCGCTAAGAACGGATTTCAAAAACTTTTCAAGGATACGCCAAATATTTTAGTTTTTCTAAAGTTTTTCGGCGTATTCCTCATTTTTTCGAGAACCAATCGGTAGAAAATGTTGATATTTGGTTGGCAGGTTCAGATAAGGTCTAGAAATGTTAGGTTGAAATATTTTTGCAATCCGTTCAAGATTACGCCAGTAATGAGGTTTTCAAAATTGTACATGTGTTGCGGGTTGCATATCTTCCGCCTTGATACGACCAATCCTAAACAGGTCCAGATTAGGTGTAGAAATCCTGTGCTCAAGAAAATCCGAATCCCTTCTGAACGGAATTTGCAGGCGAGCGAAGCGAGCCTGTTTGTCTTAGCTGACACTGACAGCCTGTTTGACTCCCTTACACTGCCAGGGGTCCAGGGGGCGGAGCCCCCAGGCTAGTATTAAATATATTTGAAAATTTTGAGCCGAAAATTACTGAAACATGTCTGTGTATAACCAAAGAATAATGGAGTCATAATATATATTGTAGAACTTCGTATGTATATAAAACCACGTTTTGGACTTTTTATTCATGAAAATTTGGTAAAAGACGCTTTGGACACTAATCTCTGTTTTTAGATGATAAGTGTATCAATTTTTGTCAAATGAATAATAATAGATAATTATAGGATTTGATCACTTCCTTCATTGTTTGATAACTTACAAATTCAGCTCAAGCTAGAAACATGAGACCGAATAAAGAAAATAGACCGATTTAAATGTACTGGAATCATCCCGAGGAATAGCTAGTACAACTGACACTTGCTTCAACATACATTCAAAACATATATTGTCGCGTCAATATTTGCTGGTTAAATGTATAAGTATATAGTTATGTACAAGTATATAATGTAAAAGTAGATGATTTACAAGAATATAATATTTATACAAGTATATAATGTACAAGTTTATTACAAGAAATCTAGTCGAATGCCTTAAAAGCTTTCAACTTGAAGAGGTCTCATGATGAGCTGAGTCAAAATAAGAAGAGGCGCCAATGTTATTGCATGAAGTAGTATAGCTCAGGAAATCTTAAGTTAGAGTTTCAAGGAGCGCTGTAATAAAGTTAAGCGATATAACGAGATTTGGAGAAGTGGAAGAAACACGTGAAGGGAGGAAGAGGAGGAGGGGTGATGGAGAAGGTGGTGGAGGAGGAGGAGGAGGAGGAGGAGGAGGAGGAGGAGGGAGGAGGAGGAGGAGGAGGAGGGAGGAGGAGAGGAGGAGGAGGAGGAGGAGGAAGAGGAGGAGAGAGGAAGGAGGAGGAGGAGGAGAGGAAAGAAGAAGAAGAAGAGGAGGAGGAGAAGGAGGAGGAGGAGGAAAGGAGGAGGAGAAGAAGAAGAAGAAGGAGGAGAAGGAGGAGGAGAAGAAGGGGAGGAGAGGAGGAGGAAGAAGGAGGAGAAGAAGGAGGAGGAGAAGAAGAAGGAGGAGGAGGAGAAGGATGAGGAGGAGGAGGAGAAGAAGGAGGAGGAGGAGAGGGTTGAGGAGGAGGAGGAGAGGGTTGAGGAGGAGGAGGAGGAGAAGAAGGAGGAGGAGGAGGAGGAGGAGGATTATGAGTATAAGTATAAGTGTAAGTATTGAGTGTAAGTATAAATATTTTAACTTATAATTCATACTCAATGATGGACAATATTATTTTGTGAAATAATTCACAAAATTGCAAAGGTGGAAAAGAGAAGAGAAGGAAAAGAAGAGGGAGAGGGTAGGTTGAAAATAAATATGGAGGAAAAAATAGAAAAATTTGATAAACAAAAAAAGATGAATATAAGAAGAATAAGAGAAAGTTTTAACTTTAAAGGAACATCACAGAAGATAAAACATTACAGAACATTAAAGAAACATTACAGAACATTAAAGAAAAATTTCAGAACATTACAGGACATTGAAGAAACATTACAAAACAGCATGTAAGAGCATGACAAAACGAAGACAAAAGGATGACAAAAAAGAAGTAAAGATATTTTATCAATTCAATCCATCTTCTTCTTCTTCTTCTTCTTCTTCTTCTTCTGTCTTTCCTCTTATTCTCTTCCTCTTAGAAGAAGAAGTGGAAGGAAAAGGAGAAAAATAAGTGTGATATTGCAAAAGTTTGCTGCAGTTAAACTCATTCACACCAAAACACGGATATCTTCACACTTCAGCTCGAAAGTTTCAAAAGTTGATCATTGTAATAGCTTTATCATGATAGCTTTTTCACTGTTTTAATGCCTGTGAGTGGAAAAGCCTTAATGACAAAGTTTGACCAACTCCCCAACCTCTCCCCCCAAAAAAAACACCCCCTAGATATAGAAAACCACCCCTTCAGCACTTTTCCATAACCCTGAGACACCCCCAAAGTTCCTCTAACACCTCCAAGTCCTCCTCCCTCTAGTCTCTAGTTTTTAGGATATTGGAAAGTTTATTGTAGAGTCATTACTGTTAGCCTATACAGAATACAGGTTTTAATAACCTACAGGTAATTTAATGTAACCAATGAACTTCTAGAGTGCTTACTGTGATAACTCTTTACAATATTTGGATCATCGACATGAGAGAAAGTATCAATCTATATCTATAAAAGCGAAATGGCACTGACTGACTGACTGATTCATTCATTCATTCATTCATCACTAGAACTGGAAATCCACTGAACCGAATGCGTTCAAATTTGGCATGCATGTTCAGTTGGACGTTTAGACGCTCGCTAACAACGGATTTTAAAATCTTTTCAAGGATACGCCAAATATTCAAGTTTTTCTATAGGTTTTCTGTGTTTTCTCAATTTTTTCGAGAACCAATCGGTGGAAAATGTTGATATTTGGTAGGCAGGTTCAGATAAGGTCTAGAAATGTTGTGTTAAAATATTTTTGAATTCCGTTCAAGATTACGCCAGTTATCAGTTTTTTTAAATTGTAGATGTATTGCGGGTTGCATATCATCCGCCTTGATACGACCAATCCTTACTGTAAAATTCAATGGTTCAGCGAGATTATAGATGAACTAATTTGAAAGATATTGAATCAAGTATCAAACTATGTCCGATATACTTCCCAAGGTTACGCTTAATATTAGCGTTTTACTATTTTTTGGAATTATTCTTAGATTTTCCGAAAACAAATTGGCAGAAAATGTCGACATTTGGTAAACAGGTCTAGATTAGGTCAATAAATGCTGTGTTCAATAAATTTCGAACCCCTTCTTAACGGAATTTGCAGGCGAGCGAAGCGAGCCTGTTTGACTTACTTACACTGCCGATACTGGCGGGGGTCCAGGGGGCGGAGCCCCCGTGCTAGGCGGAGAAGGCGAGCGAAGCGAGCCTGCCGGCTAGTATTTAATATTAGTAGAATTGTGAATAAGACGACTATGCTACATTTTAATCAGGGCAGATCGACCTGGATTAGAATATTTGAAATAATTAACTTTATGAAAGTATTTAGAAATTCATACCCTGTGAATACACACCCCTTTAAAGATCCATTTCATTATACCCCGATATTATTGTCTAAACCACATTGATGTGGAAAACGTCTTAAAGATGGATTTGAAAATTTTAATTGATCTTTGTGAAAATCATTAACAAATAATTTCTTTAATGATTTTATGGAGTTTTTCTTGGATTTTTGAGAATAAATTGATAAAGAATGGTGAAATTTGATAAACTGGTCCAGATTAGGTCTAGAAATTCTGTGTTCAAAAATTTTTGAATCCCGTTTTTGAAAAACGGATTTTGCAGGCGAGCGAAGCAAGCCTGTTTGTCTCAGCTTACACTGACAGAGGTTATGCAGGCGAGCGAAGCGACCCTGTTTGACTCACTGACACTGCTGATACTGTCGGGGGTCCAGGGGGCGGAGCCCCCTGGCTAGGCGGAGAAGGCGAGCCTGCCGGCTAGTAAATTTATATTATTAATGTGTTCCTACTCAGGATATCTTGTAAGGAAACAGTTATTTGATAAGATTAGAAACAAAATGAGCTTATGCCTCGTAACGTTTCTGTGATGTAATGTTATTTAAAAAAATTTTGAAACGGTACTTGTATGAACTTACTTAATAAAATTTACACTTTTATCAGGATGTTGAGGAACTTATCCATAATTCAGGAAAGTGGAAACAAAGTTGTCAGATCCACAAAGTTTATTTGAAAAAGTTATTTAGTAAGTTGAAACTTAAGTTTGGCTTTTTTAAATAAACTTTGTGGATCTGACAACCTTTTTGATTTTGATTTTCATTTATAATTTGAAGTAGCCCTAAGTGTGGATTAGTTTGATAAGAATAATTTAATTAGTCTTTGTAACTGATTTCTTTTGTTCTTTAATTAATTTGAATTTTGAAATCGAGCCCTGTCAATTTCAATTGATATATTATTTTGACCTCTCTAGCTCGCTATGAATTCCATATGGCTCTCAATAGTTCACCAATAGATTTTCAGTGATGAAAAAAATCCTTTTTTGCCACTTCATCACTGAAAAAATTACACGCCAATGGGTTGAAGTTATCATTATATTTCTCCATGATGATTATATAACCAGTATGAAACTACAGAGGAGAGAGGATTACCATAATACTAGTATTGATTGATGATAGGTGGGGGATGGTGGTTGGTACTATGAAAAAACACGCAAGCCTGTATGAAAATCTTGTTTTTCTCAAGACGGAAGTGTTTTCCCAACAAGTTGAAAATCGTAACTTTATCGTCTGAGCACAAAAAAGTATCCAGAAAAGTTTGACTTTTTCATTGCAGAAAAATAATATTACGGAGATGGATTTTCAGATAGAATTTCCATTTTTCTTCTCTATCATATCCGTCCTCTGGTGACATGCGGGAGATTCATTCCAACTTCCCAACAAACCGATTTAAGATAATCTTTCTTCTCTTAGAATTCTCAAGAAGTCTTGAAAATGTTTTACACATTGAAAAGATGTTACAAAACTTAATAATAATATTTATGAGTAACGGCATACAGTCTTTCTCTGTCTTTTGGAGGTGACGATGTCAGTCAGTCCCAACTTTCTAAAACGTAGTCGTCATCTCATCATCATCATCATCTCTCTCATCTTAACTAATTATATACTAGTAGTTCTGTGAACAGTAGACCTCAAGAAGTCACCCATGGATGGGGCATTATCCATGAAGGGAATACTTAGTTATGTTGAGTTTCAAGTTTCATTAATTGCATGCGTCATTGAATGCAATTAATAATAAACTCGACAGCTGGTTCATCATGAATAATTCTATAGTGTGAATGTTCAGGTTCAGAAGTATAAATGTATAGTGATATTTTAGCATGGAGGTAATTCCTTTTCCTTTCATATTATCCTTGAAATGCAATATTTCATGAAACCTTACATATACATCGACGCACAATTTTAAGAGGAACCTTCCTGTCAAATTTCATCAGAATCTATTGCCGCGTTTTGTCGTGAATGCGGAACAAACATACCGTACATACAAACAAACATACAAACATAAAGAGAAATGCAAAATCGTCGTCTTGAATCTAGACCTCACTTACGTTCGGTCAACTATTCTATACCAAGATACTTATATACTATGCTATAAAATAATGAAACTAATTCTATATAACCGTATAACTCTTCTATAACAAGTTACTTACTATGCTATACAATGGTACAACTAATCCTATATTATAACTATTCTACACGTTACTTATCTTATATTATAAATTATTCTATATCACGTTACTTATCTGCGATGTATAACTATATCCATTCGTTATAGATGTATTTAGGGTGAAGTTGTGAGTTGCGTGATGTTTTGACTCTCCCTCTGACTGAGTTCCCCCCTGACAGACTACCCCCCTGATAGGGTCCCCCTGAGACAGGGGGCTGCGCCAATCTGATTAGAGACCGGTGAGCGCCAACCCTTATTAATTCCCTAATTAAAACAGGGGAAAAGTTCTAGGAAAAGTTGCACAACTGTATCCCTAGCGCCAAAAACTAAGGCGGTTAGTGAATGACTGTTATTAATGCTCAGCTCTGTCAGGACAGTCTGAAGCTGTTTTCGAGAGTCAATTAGTATAGCTGGGATCGTTATCGTCTCGATGTACTCTCGTAGACAGCTCGCCGACAGTCCTGACAGAGCTCAGAATTAATTACAATATTTTACCAACCGTTTTAATTTTTTGCTTCTGCTACAGGCTACTTGAGAGTTGAGGAACATTGAGAATCCAGAGCGGTATTAAATTACAAAACAATAACAATAACAGAACGGGAACAAAAGATATTAAAATAATTTATTGTGGAAAAGTAATAAAAACTTGAAATTCAATGTTTTTTTCTAAATAATATTTTGGGTTGTTTTCTCTCACCAGGAGAAAATATATTCTCTACTATGGTGATGCCTAGGTTTATTTAATTGAATTTTTATTTCTATGAGTAGGCCTATATTTATTTATGAAGAATATTTGTGATTAATAATTCAATGAATAATATTTATCAAAGATTTATTAGCTGTAATATTTTGTTTTGGCAATAAAGAGATATTGATTTCTTGTCAGAAAATTCTATTTTTATTTTTTAAGAAATTTTATACAGTAGGCTACTTTATAATATAGTCTGTCCAAGCAAAGAAGACCCTCTGGCAAGATGGGAAGATGACTAAATTTTGGTACAAAAATTATCAATTTGATCTCAAATTGTAGGAAACAATTTGTTCTACTAATAAGACCACATTTATAATTCTTGAACAAATATTGACCAAGCTGAGTCATTTTCCCATTTTGCCAGAGGGTCTTCTTTGCTTGGACAGATTATAATTATGTGAATCTTCTGTTGAAACCATAATAATTCTATTGTATTGTCATGCTTGTGGCAAATATAGATTATTGTTTTCTAATTGGAAGATTTTTTCATCTTAACAATTCCATCGATGCGCGATTCAAAAGAGAATATTCATGTCAAATCTTATTGGATTTTGTTGTAACCGCGTTATAAACAAATTACAGACAGATACAAACTCGTTTTAAATTTAGAAAAAAATTGAAATTAGATAAATTTTACTTAGGTCGATTTATAATAGCTCTATCTATGTAGAAAATTGAATATTCATGCTATTATTTCAGTTGTTTCAAGTAGTTTTGTTATTTGGTTGTTTGATTAGTTTTGTTGTTTTCAGTTCACAAACATTTTGACTATCTTCAATATATTCATTCCTAGCATCACCTCACTCCAGCAACTCATTACCAAACGTTGCAAATGAAATTTTGGAAACGCTTCCAAATATCAACTTTACAAAACATGCAATGTTTTAGAAATGCATACCAAATTTGCATAATCAATACCCAGCATGCTTTGTGAAAATAATGAGAGCTGAAATCTCGATATAACGAACCATGTGATTCAAATCACTGTATAGATGACGCCAAAAAGGTAGGCGGTTTCGTCTGCTCCTTATGCGCTCCAACAGCTGATGTTGTCATTCAAGTAATGTTTTTTTGAAATCGAAAGAGACATGCTTTACATCAGCTGTGAGTAGGTTACATCACGTACAAGAGACAGACGAAACCGCCTAAATTTTTGACGTCAGCTGCACTATAGTCTGTCCAAGCAAAGAAGACATTCTGGCAAGGTGGGAAAATGACTCCAGATCGTCGATATTAGTTCAAAGATGATAAATTTGGTCTCAAATTCTGATCTACAATTTTAGACAAAATTTATAATTCTTGAACCAATATTGACCGAACTCGAGTCATTTCCCCATTTTGCCGGAATGTCTTCTTTGCTTGGACAGACTATATCAATGCAATATTGATTCTAGCTGAAATTTTGTTTGTTGTTGATACCGTATCAACAACTCTTCCATTATCAGCTTTCATTATCATTGGTCGTACTTTCTAATTACTTCGCTTATCAACAATATTCATTCCCAATCAATGTATATATACTGACTGTGCATAAATATAGATATACACAAATGAATGAAGTGATACAAAATACATGTGCTGTTACAAATACATAGGTATACTCAATATTCATTCATCAAAATGATTCCAATCAGAATTCATGCTAAGCTTCACGCTGTTATCATTGGGAGATGATTATTTGTGATTACATCTCTGTTTAATTAATGAGTAAACAAATATTGTGTTCTGTTGTACTGCTATATATCTATCTACTGTATTCTTTATAATATGTCAAGTGTACAAATAGTGAATAGATTTGAATTTGGAAAATTTGATACCGGTACTAGAGTTTCAAACAAACTAGACTACCAAATTTCACATTTTTTTGCCAATTAATTCTCCAAGAATGGTGAGAAAACGCTGAAAACCGCAAATATTTGGCGTATCCTTGAGAAATTTGAAAAATCCGTTCTTAGTGAACGTCTATAGGTTCAACTAAACATGCCTGCCAAATTTGAACGCCTCCGGTTCACTAGATTTATAGCTCTGCTGATGAATGAATGAATGGATAAATGAATGAATGAATGAATAAATGAATGGATGAATAAATAAATGGAAGAATGAATGAATTGATGAATGGATGGATGAATGGATGATTGGATGAATGGATGAATGGATGAATGGATGAATGGATGAATGGATGAATGGATGAATGGATGAATGGATGAATGGATGAATGGATGAATGGATGGATGAATGAATGATTGAATGAGTGTCATTTCTATAATTATAACAATAGGCTATTTTGAGCAGTTTATAAGTACAGAATCTTCTTAAAAATTTCAGTGATGTTTGATTTGAATCGATCTTTTCTGGAGCAAGATTTAGAAATTCTCATTCAAAGTTAGCACTTTATTAATCCTTGAATATTGAATAAACCTTTACATGACCATCAAGTTATAACATGAACGGGATTACCCGTTTATATAGTATGTCCAAGCAAAGAAGACATTCTGGCAAGATGGGAAAATGACTTCAGCTCTGTCAATATTATTTAAAAAATGATGAATTTAGTCTCAAACTTTAGATAAGAATGTTTCCCACAATTTGAGACAAATTTTATAATTTTTTACCTACTATTGACTGAGTTGGAGTAATTTCCCCATCTTGCCAGAATGTCTTCTTTGCTTGGACAGACTATACCAGACAAGTTATTCAATAAGCGTAATTTTTGAAGGTTATAGGAATACCAGATGCGTTAATAAGCAATTAGTGCAAGAGAAACAATATAATCATTGTTTGTAATGGGATCAGTGGGAAAATACGATCAAGTATGAGAGAATTATTACAATTATTATTTTAATAATCACCATTCCCTTAAATATCCTTGTAATCTCCATGATTCCAGGAGTAATGCAGTTTCGGTGAAGAAAAAATTATTATCTGAATTCAGTTTTTGTTACATAATTTAAATTGAAAAAAAAAACTGGGTGAAATTCCCATCAATGATGAGAGTTGAACAAAGATAGGAATCTCCAAGATCGACAGCAGGTTCACTACAGAAGACACGCCGTGACAATACATTTTCATTTGTAATGAGGTGTCTTCTCAGCTTGACCAAACTTTATGCCTTTGTCTCATTACAAAGCTAACATCCTATTTAGCAATAATTGATTTAACGGATACCTTGACTACAGCCTTAATAAAGGTGTGTGAAAAGTCTGAAATATCTATTGGTTTAACAAATGTAAAAATTTGGGTTTTATTTCTAGTTTCTTCAAACAAAGGAGACATTCTGGAAAGATGGAAGAGTGACTCGAACCTAGCCAACATTGGTTCAAAAATTATAAATATTGTCTCAAATTTGAGGGAACTTTCTGATCTACAATTTAAGACCAAATTAATCATTTTTGAATCAATATTGATCGAGCTGTAGCTATTTCCCCATCTTGCCAGAATGTCTTATTAGCTTGGAGAGACTATGGTTGTACGCTTTCCTTGAAGATTATTATCAAGGTTGTGCTTATCTTTCAAATTTTTGTCAAGTAAGAGTTTTTTTTCATCTTAAATGATTCCTTATCCTTTTTAGGAATGTCGGTTACTACGTTTCTTAAAAATAATCTCTTTTCCCTGTTATGAATGTCATTCAATAGAGGATCACATTTTAATTAAAATCTTCTATTTCATTTTTATGGTTCAATGGTGGAATTTCTCTCCCATTCCATCAACAAAGATAAGTATTTCAGAAACAAAGATAAAGGAAAAAAGTATCAGAAACTTGGGTTTCACTGGGACAATGAGCGAAAGATCCTTTTTTTAAATTTTAGTGCATTTCATTTGAAAAAATGCACTATTGGTCTTGACCGGATAATCGCAAATATATGATGCGATATATTTTTTACACGTTTCCGAGCCCCCACAACACGAATCTGATGTCCGTTCAAATTCATATATATCTCTCTCTCTCTCTCCCTCTATATATATATATATATATATTTATATATGTACAGATTTTTTTTAACACGATAACTCCCGAAGGGCTTGTCGGAGAGCGACCAAATTTTGCACAAAAATCATTAGTGTTAATATCTCGGTCGAGTTCGTTAACCAGCCAAATTGGTCCAAGGGTAGGGGGTGAAATTAGGGGATGAAAATTTTGAAAAATCACTACAAATCAACCAATAACTTGATCGTTTTGAAAATTGGTGTGTATAATACCCTTATTATGCCCTACAATTTGAGCCATCAACGAAAAAAATCCAATCAAAAATGGCGGAGAAAACGGCGAAAAATATGCCGAAAATTGTGTTTTTCATGGGTTTTTCGAAAACGGCACATTTGAATTCATACCCTGAATAGCTCATTATAAGTCATATGATTTGAGCCATCATAGAATTGCATTTGAAATGCACTCTTTCCGACCGCCAGCTGCCGTAGCGAATTTTTTATAAATTTGTTGTGTAAAAAATAATGTAATGTAAAAAATTACATTAATTAATTCCCATATTAGAAATTTAGTTAATAAATATAATAAAACATAAATTGGTTATATGGAAAAAATTACATTAATTAATTCCCATATTAGAAATTTAGTTAATAAATATAATAAAACATAATTATGTATATTGGAAGTGAACTAGATTGGAATAATAGTGGGCAAAATATGCTAAAACCTTATGAGAACAATTTCCATGTGAAATAAGTTGAGAAATCTAATAAAATATAAATTGGTTATTGGAGGTGAACAGGTTTGGGATTATAGTGAGATAAATAAGCTGAAATAGACATTTTCAGTTCAAAATGATATAATTAAATAGGATACCTCATTGTTGACAAGTACCGATAGAAATTAAACAAAATTAATTATGATAACATTTTCAGTCACTTTTTTGTTAAACTCAGCTATCATAATCTCTATAAACAAGCATTTTTGAACTTAATCTTAAAAAATAGGATTTTTAAAATTCAACTTTACTTGAAGAATCACCCCAGAAAAGTGGGTAAATTTCTGCGAATCACTCTGTAATTTGGAATATGATATTGGAGGAATAGGGCATAATATTATTTTGTTCAAGCTCCTCATGATGGTTGACATTCAAAGAAATGCTTCTATTCAGACATTCCGAACAAAAAAGAACATTGCAAACTTCCACTATAGATTTTAGAAATGATTACATTTCTCACAAAATTATCAAACTATTCAACCTCAACGTCCTCATAGATGTTCAGTAGTCAAGTTTAGTTTAGATGGTTAGTGTCAAGTCATAATAGATGTTTACAAGTGACCCCTTAAATTATGAATTTTAACATGTTGAATTATCTCATACTCCAGTCTTTAAGAAGTCATTTTATTATTCCACCTCTATAAACAACTCTACTAACTTGCAATTTCTGAGTAAATTCACAAAAACTAGCTCCAACGTTTCACTTAAATCACGATGAACAACATAACAAAGTCTAGTCTGTCCAAGCAGAGGAGACATTCTGACCAAATGGGGAAATGACTCCAACTCGTTCAAAATTTGTACAAAAATCATAAATTTGGTTTCAAATTGTAGGAAACATTCTAATCTACAATTTGAGTTCAAATTTATATTTTTTAAACCAATATTGATCAAGCTCAAGTGATTTTTCCATCTTTCCAGAATGTCTGCTTTGCTTGAACATGCTATAATAACATAAAATACTTTGAGGAGAAACAATATTCTACAACTGAACGGTCGACGGTCGACGCTATTTTATTGTAGAAATATTCAAAGCATCCTGGACTGAATTCATTTATTCCATACTGCCCCAGGTGAATGGAGTGTTATCAAAGTTTATTCCATAATTAACCTGTTACATTCATGGTATATTCTGTCCGAACAAAGAAGACATTCCGGCAAGATGGGAAAATTACTCCAGCTCAGTCAATATTGGTTTAAAAATTGTAATTTTGGTCTCAAATTGAAGATCAGAATTTTTCCTACAATTTGAAATTGAATTCATCTTTTTTAATCAATATTGATCAAGCTAGAGTCATCTCCCCATCTTTCCAGAATGTCTTCTTTGTTTGGCTGGACTATATTCACACAGATAAAGTTTGACTTTATGACGTTTACTATGAACCTTTCACCAACCCGTCTCTGATTTTAACGTCCAGGTTTTATAGGGCATAAAGTAAGTTAATCTCTTTAAATCTACGTACACTAAATCCACAGTCTACATTATTTCACTCCCCCTCGAATTTTCATAAGGAAATCAGAATTTTATTAGCATATTTTCAACACGCAACAATAATTTTTTCTCTTGTTGCTTTACTCTCTGCTTTGAGACTCTATGAAGGGCTCTTTAAACGCTGAGTTTTGATACGTAGTTGTGATACAAAAGTCGGAAATTGATACGCAATCGTACAGGAAGGAAGCTCATTGACACGAAATATTTGCAATATGGGGTTGCAAAGTGAGAGTAGCTTATTTGACAATGTTGAAAATGGAGGGGGGAATAAATATATAACAATTAATTCAATCGATGAGTTTCTTATATCTGAAACTTCAACATTTATTATATCTGAACGTGTTTATTATGGTTTTTATAAATTAAATATAGAGAAATAGCTAAACTAGGTTTAGATGCTCTCAAAATAATCGAGGAATAGAATGAGCTTATTTCCAATATGGCGGCGATCCATGAGCGTTGCAATTGTCTCGTATCAACGAGCTTCCTTCCTGTATCAATTCTGGACTCTGTTCCACTGCTGCGTATCAGAAATCTGCCACTATAAAGAGGGGTTTAGTCTTTGATAACTCACTTCCCTTACTTTTTGTGAAAACGTATTTATAGCTAGGTACCCATAATAATTTTACCTTACATATTTGATATAGTATAGTCGTATAGTATGCAGTATTATATTATTCATAATAGTAACCCTTTATTTATATGAGTTTATGACAATAATCAATCAATCATTCATCACTAACCAGCAATCAATAGCACACTCAATAGCCTACATTTAGCAATAAAGCAATAATTGTTTTCAAAACACTTCAAAAAATAAAGAAAAATTGATATTGAAAAATCAAAGAACAATATTAATGAATGAAAATCATACCCTAAATGAGAATAAAACGAACTATGGAATTATTCTGAAACAAAGATTATTTGGAAAATTATTGCTCAACCTTTCCACTGCTTTAGTCTGTCCGAGCAAAGAAGACATTCTGACAAGATGGGAAAATGACTTCAGTTCGTTCAATATTGATTCAAGAATTATAAATTTGGTCTCAAAATTTAGATCGAAATGTTTTCAACAATTTGAGATCAAACATATAGTTTATGAACCAATATTGGTCGAGCTGGAGTCATTTTCCCATCTTACCAGAACGTCTTCTTTGCTTGGACGGACTATACTTTATCCTTGATAATGGCCGCATTGTTCTTACTTATTACTTGATAACATCACCAACAGGCAACTAAAGGCTCAATAAATTTTCTCACGCTGCCAAAAAAGAGACAAAAAGTAATTATTACATCAGCCGTAGTGGAATGGTCTAGATGACTTCCTTGGATCACCTGAAAAGATAAACGTCTTGAAGGTCGTAGAAAATTGTTGTTTATGGCCGAAAACTATTGAAAATGTCTGTTTCAAATCCAAAAAAAAACAGTAAAATTATCAACAAAGTCTCATAAAATTATTGTTTCTGCTTGTTGGAAAATGTCTAAACCGTCTTGTCTATGGGAATATACAAGTTATTCTTGTATAAATTCTTATAGAATGTACAAGTAGTAATATAGTTCTTATAAGCTGAGAAGACACGCTGTTACAATACTCTTTACATTGTGGCGGTGTCTCTTCTCAGCATCTTCAAACTGAAATGAAATAACGTAAATATAATCTCGTAACTCTGCTTCCGTGAGTTGCAAGATAATAGACATTTTCTTATAATATTTTTGACAATTCCTATTCATCAAAGTAATTAATCTCTTGCTTATTCCTTTAAATACATCATATCATTGTCTTGTATTGATAATACATTACGTATTAGTTATTCTGTTATTGTATCTAGTTGCAGGCTGAAAAATACAAAGGAATCTTATGAATCCATTAATTTAAAATTCATAATCAAAAACCTTCCTCAATATAGCAATGTTTCTTTATTTCTTCTTTGTTTCTTCTTTATTTCTATATGTGGATTCTCAATGGAATTCATCCTTAATTTAAAGAGAAATCGATAAAGTCAATAATCTGAGAAAATGTTGTATATTATCCTCAAAACTAAAGTATAGCCCACTTTTTTAACACTGTTTATGAGATATTGCAGTCCTCATTCATATTGAGGACTCGAATTTGTCATAACCACATATTTATCAATAACCAAAATAACAAGGATTAAGTAGTTGCATCATTCAATCTCTGGAACACTAAAACTATGAACTGAAGTGAAGAGCAGCAGTTATTATACTGGAGGTTTAGCGCCATTTTATTGGTAGTTGAGTGACCAATCAGGTTGAACGTCTGCCATTGGCCTAGACAAGCCCCTCCCACAATGGGCGGTTCATAGGAACGTTACAGCAATGGCGGTTTGAGCTGAGTGAATGACCACGAAACTTGCAGTTTGCAAACTTTGCACCGGCGGCTCGTACCCAAGAAACAGGTGACTTGCTTGTTATATATTGGTTTAGTATATAAACCAATGTTTACTATAAACCAATAGTATATAAACGTGCTTGTTATTGGTTTGGTATATATTATTATATATATGTATCTTTTACTGCACAGCACTCCACCTCTTTCGTGGGCACGAGCCGCCAGTAGTTTGCAAATGTCCTTTATTCGTGATAGCTCTCTCGGACAGTTTAAAATTGGTTTGCGAGATGAAACGGTCCAGTTGAGTTTGCTCTTGAAGCACTGGCGGCTCGTGTCCACGAAACAGGTGAATTGCTGTATAGTAGAAGATACGGGCACTTCACCTGTTTCGTGGGTTCGAGCCGCCAGTGTCTTGAAGACCAATAGATGACTGTCCTGACTGAGCTGAGCATTGATAACAATCATTCGCCCACCTCCAGGATTCCTTAGCTATTTTGTTTTCTTACATATGAGATAGACAGTGAAAATTATCACATAATGCAAGATTTCAACTGCACTAGTGCTCTTTATAATAATTAGCCTATAATTTATGATTATCCATTCATCATTCTTTATTACATTCGATGACAAAAATACGTTGTGAAAGAGAAGCAGACACAGCTCTCATATTAAAAACTTTGGGCATAATGAAGCTTATCAAATGAGAACAGAAATAAATGGATGAATTATTTTTGTGAAATTATATTATTAGTGAAACTAGGGGTAGAGGTAGCCTGTATGGTTTATTCATGAACTTCTCTGTATTATATCCATAAATTAATTACATGAGAAGGTCACTGACTGGTAACTTTCTGATTCCAGTGAACTTATTTTTATCATAAATGATAACTTATTAATTATATAACTACTCATATCTTGTACTTTAGCAATTTTGTGAGTTTAATGCCCGGTTTTTCCAAGCACACTCAAATTTGAGGGACCCTCAAGTTTACTACACTTTACTACATTTCCTATACTTATCATAGAAAATGTTAGCTGTTCATCAAAATTTGAGGGTCCCTGAACTTTGAGGGCCGGTTTCTCCAAAAAAAGTTAATCTGAATTTTGGATTGAACCATCAGCTGGCTCAATTGAAACACAAGGTTAATAAAAGTGACCATACACTGACAACTGATAGTTTAAACTAAAATTTCAGTTAAACGTATTTGGAGAAACCGGCCCTTGAGTGTGCTTGGAAAACCCGGCATTAATCTTTTCGTTGATATGAATGTGATCTGTGTTTTCAATTCAATAAATAAGAATCAATTTTTCAATAGATAGGTCCAATCTTACGTGAAATTCTAGAATGACAATTAACCTACGTAATCGTTAGACCAGTCTACAAAAAACAACAACAAGATAATATAAATAAATCATAATTCAATTATACTGTATACTGTATGAAGTAAATTCAAAACATTGTACGTTCATTAGATTCAATATATTACTCCATGAAATCAGAGCTCTATTCAACAGGTTCCAATAACCTACAATACAATTGGCCAATAGATTTTCATCACGAAATTGCAGAAAGAAAACAATCTACATCATTTCCATCATTGCTCAAACATTCTGAAACTTTCATCATTGCAAAAACATTCTAGCACTCTAAAGATGTGATGAATGTTTACTGATCATATTCAAATTTCATTAAGCTAAGTAGAAGACGAGGGTATTATAAGTGGTTATGACTAGTTCCGGCATGTATTAACGATCACTGTCTGTCATAAAATAGGGCCAAGTGCTGGAAACACGCAATTTTATCATAAAAATATTTGTTGGAATCTATGGCCTCATGTTGTGAGTGTTCCTCATGCAAGCTTGCATGTGTGCGCACTGTGAATGAATTTTGGAGATGTGTGTAATTTGAATTAATCGTGTTTATCATCTGGGAGAAGAGTCATCAAAGATTTTTGCTCTGTTCAGCTATTTTACTATTTATTGATGAATTAATGCAACACAAAAGTGATGAAGTTGTTCGAGAGTGGGAAATAGGCTTAGCCGGTTAAGGCGCCTCCATACATGCGGTATTCGGGAAATACCGAACATTTGGTGTTTGGCGAACAGTTTTGCTTGCTATTTCCCAACTAACGAACACACATCTCCACACATGCGTGGTTTTCCGAGCACGTATTCGTACTGGGAATGGCGAATCGTCAACCGAATAGGTGACATTTTCAAGGTCAATAATGTCAAAATACTGTCCAAAATTTCAACTTTCAAAAATCCAACACTAAGGTACTAATTTCAACTTTAATCTTGGCAATGATTGAATATTAATGTTTGTAGGAATTTTTAAATCATTTAAACAATTGAGATTATAATTCAGTAACCTGAAACGGACTGGACATTCACTAATTTTCAATATAATATTTGAATCGAATTTAATTCAATTTCACAGTGTCAAAATTGATTATATCACTTGAAAATCATCCACAGACTGTAATTTAATATTTATCTCGTCTAAAAAAATTATGTATTGAATTAACACGTAGGAAACTTTTCCTCAATTGACTTAACCTCAATCTACATGCAACAACAAACAACAAAATTAGCCGAACATGAAGGCGAATGTGTGGATGGGCATAAAGTTCGCTATTTGCCGAACATTCGTCCACTATGATGTGTCCAAAAGGCCGACAATGGACGGAACACACAAACATCCGTGTTCGCTATTTCCCAAATAGTGAACACTCCGCTCCACACTAGTCGTGATTCGGCGACTAGGTGTTCGGTGTTTGCCGAATAGTGCATGTATGGAGCTGGCTTTAGCCCTCAATATCTTCAATAGCGAACTTGGATCTATTGAAAATTAGTGTTTTAGAAATATTTCAAGACATACGGTAACCTTTTTTTTGTTTTGTTTGTATAAATTCAATAAGAGAAACAGTTTCGGGGTTCTAAGCCTGTTTCACTCTTCGATGTTAAATTGCTAAAAATAATAAGGATGGAATGAAGATGATAAAAGCAGTTCAAATTGAGGTGACATTGTATAAAGTCTGACCAAGCAAAGAAGAGCCTTTTGCATGATGGGAAAATGACTCCAGCTTGTTCAACATTGATTTTAAAATTATCAATTTGACCTCATATTGTAGGGAACAATTTGATCTACTATTAAGACCACACTTATTATTCTTCAACAAATATTGACCAAGCTGGAGTGATTTTTCCATCTTGCCAGAGGCTCTTCTTTGCTTGGTGGGACTATAATATGGATTGGACCGATATAAGGCCGGTATTAGTTCATATCTGATCATATGGGAAGAGATGAAAATACGAAATCATATTTTCATCTCTTTTGATCAGTTATGATCATACATCCATTATCGTGTAGTACTGGCCTAAGGCTGCAAAACTGCTATGTCAAAAGAAAATCGAAATAAGTTTATTCCAGCTACTTCACCATTATCAATGTATGGTCAATCTCAGTTAAAAATTAAAAAGCCTCTAATTTTAGTTGATCAACTAAATTTTTCATTGATTGTATCAACTTAATTACAAATACTCTCAGTATAGGTGGAACTCAGTTTTTCCAGAAAATTCTAGAACAGCCAGAACTGGTAGCTCAATATTTTAATAAATACTCGCTCTTGAATATATCTACCATTTATAGGTTGAACCATCATTAGATCTTTATAGATTACAATCAAAATTATCCTCCCCATCCATGGATGATGCTTCATATCTTTCAAGCTTCTTGTCTTTATAGATTAAACTTCTTGCTCATTTAGATATTGACGAGAAACTGTTATGGTGGTTTAGCAATGATGTTTAAAGTAACGACCATTAAAGTTTGTTAACTATTTTTTGGCTTTAAAATTTTAAATGAGAATTGATAATTTCAAATAATTTTAGATATTTTCGATGCTGTTTAGATATTTTGAATAATTTACCAACCTTTCAAATTTTAAATTGATAAAACATGGTTTTTTTATTCTTGTGAGTTGAAATTTGTGAGCATATTGTAAGTGGACATTGTGGATAGACATATAACCTACATCTTAAACCTTCATCATCATCATTCATCATCACTCATTCATCCTTTGCTTAAAATACTTGGAAACCAAGTCGCAATTGTAAAGAAAGAATAAAGAATAAAGAATGTATTTTTCAATAAACGGATGATGCTCCACCGAAAGAGTAGATTGTTAGTGTCTGAGAAAAAGAAAGAAGGAAAACGAAACTTTTCAGATGGACATTAGCCAGTTCCTTTGTCACTATATTGGTCAATTATTTGGAGACCTCACTTGGAAACAATTATCATTTGGAAACATCAGAGGTTAATATAATTATTGTCAGTATGATCTGTAATACCTCAATGCTCCAATTTACAATACAGAAATGCCTCTCTTAATGGAACAAGAGATACTTACACTCTCTCTGTCACACACACATTCCCTCCCTCTCCCTCTAACAAGAGCTTTAGATTCAGTACTATAGTCTTCGCTCTCTCCCTCTAAAAAGGGCTTTAGATTCAGCTCTATAGTTCCGCTTCACCCTTGATATAGTCTGTCCAAGCACAGAAGACCATCTGGTAAGATGGGAAAATTACTCAAGCTCGGTCAATATTGGTTTAAAAATTATCAATTTGATCTCAAATTGTGGGAAACAATTTGATATTCTATCACGATCACATTTATAATTCTTGGACAAATATTGACCAAGCTGGAGTCATTTCCCCATCTTGGAGGGTCTTCTTTGCTTGGACATACTATTATACATTCAGAGTTCTGTGTGGGCTTCATTATGTCCGACATTGTATTGGATACTCTAATTCCTTTTGACGGTTCAAAGCGTACACGGATTTCAAGAGCACTTAACGCATAACTTGTACAACTTTGTCATAAACAGAGATTAACTAACAGAGCGACGATAAGCGACCATGAATAGCCTTGCGTTAATCTCAGTTTATGTAACTGCCTGTAATCGGTTAGATAACGTAAATGCATTGTCTTGTTCAAGCTAATTCAGCTCACGAGCTGTTCTACATGCTGTCTATTAATTTGGTAAACAAACGCTAATTGAGTTCTAATCGGCGGTTACAATAATTGATCACGGTTAAAGCTGATGATTGACGAGTTAAGTCATGGTCAAGATTTTTAACTCTTGGTCAATCATATTTATTTATTTATGTTACAAATGACACTGACATTGAGAGATAAAATACTAAGGTAATTCTTGTGCTATTCTATCTTTCAAATTTATAATATGTTTCTTCACTTCTCAATTTTCAATGCAAACCATTTCAAACATGGAATTTTGAATAAAGATGGATTAAGCACCAAATTAAATAACGGAATTACACTCAATAAGCACTTAAAACTGTGAAATATTGGCTTCTTTTGGAAAATTTTGACCCAAAATTAAAAACAAACTCAAGATTACATTACAGTTGATATCATAGGCATCATCAAGTGTTTTTCATTATTGGTGTAAACTATGAAGAGAGTTTCTTGAACTGAGTGTATTCATCCATCCATTTGAAAAAAATTTGGTACTTAATGTATAAAAAACACAGAAAATTGGATACAAATATTAATCAATATAATCTAAATCTTATTTCCAATTCTAAATGAGTATTTCAAATAGAGTCCACAAAGATTATGTGTCCACATATAATAAGCCCTCATTCACTATTAGGCATTACCTTTCTTATGAAGATTCATTTTCTTTCTTTTTAAATAATTTACTTGTGTTTGAGAGGAAAGTACTAAACTTTCTATTCTGATTCCTCACACCAAATAGTGGAGAAAGTTCCATGTAGGACATTTCTCTAGAAATGCTTTGTTGCCGAGATAACAATGGCGAAAGATTGAAATTTCTCATCAAGAATATAATTTTAAATCTTTTAGAGGCTTTTTTCAGGTACAAAAATTAACATTACTTGCGTGTAATTAGCTGAAAAGTTTGAAAAAACTTGTTGAATGTTTTAACTTCAATTCCTATTGAGATAATTGGCTATTATTTCGTGTAAGGAATCCGCCAGAAGTTTGGCACCTTCTTCCTAAAATACTCTGTATAAGATTGTATTTGACATTGAAGAAAAATACGCATTTTTATTTCAAGAATACTATTAATCCTTTGTATCCTTTGTATCTATGGATAAGATCATCTAGCAATTATATACTGCATTGGAAGTATATTAATTATAATAATATCATAGAAGTATATTAATAATTGATCAGGATTTAAAATGTCTAGTGTCAAGGAGCTTCCTTCCTGTACGATTGCGTATCAATTTTGGTCTTGTGAATCTCTACTGCGTATCAGGAATACGCTGTGTAAAGGCCTTCAATATAGAATTTTATTGATTTTTTGCAAAACTTTTTTGAATAGTTTGTGCTGAAAAAGAAGAAGGCTACTTCCTTAACTATACTGAATATCTATTTGGTTTAAGGTTCAAACAGCGAATCCAATTCGATAGATAGATTTCACCCTCACCCCCAAAAAGTAAGAATTAAAATAAAAATAAGAGGAAGAGTGAGAAAGCAAAATAGAAAGAGAAAAATCAGCTTTAGAACACGTTGAGAACAGTTCATATAGCAAATCATTATTCTCCATAATATTCAAAGTTTTGGCTCCCCATAGCAGCTATAACATTTATGAATGAAAATGTTAATTTATTCCAAACATTGAATAAGAAATGCGAACAGATAGAAAATATTTATTTATTTCATCAATCTTCTTAAAATATTGAATGGGCAGTGAAGCAGGAGAAACTTTGAGTTTGAGAAAATATTTAAAGATGAAAGGATCACAAGATTATTTTCAAACGTGGTGTACTCCTCATTTGTTGCTTCACAGTTGAAGTGAGAAGCTGAGTTAATGATGCATGTCGGCAGCAGATGTCTGTCACTCTCTCTCTTTCGCTCGCTTCTTCTGTCTTTATCGTTTCGTTATATGCTCCTTCCAATTTTTACTCTTCTCTTATTATCATTCTTACTATTGCACAATGAATTCTTGCTGATTCTCGCTTATGGTTCTCGCTGATTCTCTCTTTTTTTAACATTATTTTGGTTTTTTCTCTTATATCCCTTCTTTTTTATCTTGGCCGTCTCCCACACAGCCGTCGGACGGTTCTCTTTATCATGTTCTCCTTCTTTTTCATTTTCTTCGTGTTTTATTCATCGTCTCCCCCTCCTCCTTCTCCTTCTCCTTCTCCTTCTCCTTCCTCCTCCTCCTCCTCCTCCTCCTCCTCCTCCTCCTCCTCCTCCTCCTCCTCCTCCTCCTCATCCTTCTCCTTCCACTCCTCTTCCTTCTTCTTCTATCTCTTTTTCTCTCCACTGTCTTTCTTTTTCTTTATCTTTTCCTCTATCCTTCCTATCTTAAAACTCACTTTTTTCCTCCATTCTCTTGGATTTCTTCTTATACTCTTACTAGTCTCATTCCTCCTACTCCTCCATCTTCTCTTTCACCTCTTTCCACTCCTCCTACTTCCACACCTTCTCCTACTCCTCCTCCTCATTTCCTTTGTATTTCTCTTTCGTTCCACTGTGTTTGTTTATCTTCCTCATCTGCACTATCCTTCCTATCTATAAATTATCTTTCTTTCACTTTTTCCTCTTTGGATTCAAGGGCACTATACTCCTCCTTCTCCTTCTCCGGAAGAAAAATATAAAGCATAATAATAGATTATGCATTTCGTTTCCATGTATTCAATTTCTTTTCAACAATTCACTTTTAACTTCACTTTCCTCTTATTTCTTCCTCCTTATCGTCTTTCTCTTCTCTCCCTCTCTCCATTTTCCTTTCTTTCTCTCCCTAATACTCTCTCTCCCTGCATTCCCCTCCACTTCTACTTATGCCTCTTACCTCTCCTCATTCTCTCAATGATCTTTATAATGCTCTCTCTCTCTCTTTCTTCATCATCATCTTCTTCTTCTTCTTCTTCTTCTTCTTGATCCAATATCTTCCAAATTAGTTCATCTATAATCTCGCTGAACTATTGAATTTACAGTTAAGATTGGTCGTATCAAGGCGTAAGATTGCACCCGCAACACATCTACAATTTTGAAAACCTGATTACTGGCGTAATCTTAAACGGATTGCAAAAATATTTTAACACAACATTTCTAGACCTTATCTGAACTTGCCCACCAAATATCAACCTTTTTATACCAATTGGTTGTCGAAAAAATGAGGAAAACGCCGAAAAACTCTAAAAAAAACTAGAATATTTGGCGTATCCTTGAAAAGTTTTTAAAATCCGTTCTTACCGCGTGTTTAAACGTCCAACTGAACATTCCTGCCAAATTTGAACGCATTTGGTTCAGTGGATTTTTAGTTCTGGTGATGAATGAATGAATCAGTGCCATTAAGCTTTTTATATAAAGATTATCTTCACCTAAAAATCTCTCCTAAATATCTCATTCTTCTTTCTGCATTCATCATTTTCAACAACCCTTCTTTCTCCTTCTTCTCCTCCTCCTCCTCCTCCTCCTACTCCTCCTCTTCATTCTTCATGTTTCCTCATCACCCCATCCTCCTCCATCTCTTCAACCGGCAACATTAAAGTTGCCTTCGCTAATGACTCCCGTCCTGCGTTTGAAATTCGCGCCATGTTTCTCCCAGCAACAAACTTGTTGAAACGTTGGCGGCAATTGATGTCTAAAAGTGTCGCCGTGTAAGATTGAATGTCACTCACTGCACTCACAACTTTTATCAGATTTCGAATAGCTGATGTACTTTGCAGTTTCTGTGCAAAATATTCTCATACTCAGAATTAGTTCTATCGAACAACGTAGTTGCTACTTATAATGTAGTAGTATGGTTTGTCAATATAGTCTATGGTAAGCAAAGAATACCCTTTTGCAAGATGAGAAAATGACTACAGCTCGGTCAATATTGGTTAAAAAATTATTGATTTTGTTTCAACCGTGGAAAATATTGTGATCAAAAATTTGAGACCAAATCAATATTTTTTGAACCAATATTGATCGAGCTGGAGTCATTTTCTCATCTTGCCAGAGGATCTTCTTTGCTTGGACAGACTATTGAACTTATTTCAGAAGTTATAGCACAGGAGAAGATATATCAAAGAATAAATTTCATAATAGTTAGTATGAGTAACGTGTAGGGTATAGGTACTGTCTGACAGTCAGTCCAAGCAGAGAGGGCATTCTGGCAAGATGAGAAGGTAACTCCAGCTCGGACAATATAGATTTATATATCATAGATATGGTCTAAAATTGTAGGGAACATTCTGATCTACAGTTTGAGACCAAATTTATAATTATTGAACCAATATTGCCGAGCTGAAGTCATTTTCCCATCTTGCCAGAATGTCTTCTTTGATTGGACTATAGGCTACCACAGGAGAAGATAAGACACTGGAAAATTCTAGGGATGGGTATCGAAGGACAAAACATCGTTTTTTCTAACCTTAAGATCGATAAGTATTTAACATCTGAAGGATAACTATCATATTCGTATTATTCATAATATTATCTTCTCACTTACTGAATTTTCCCCTCAATTAAAAATTCAACTAGGCTAACAAAAAAATATGATGATTTACACATTTCTGAATAAATTGTTCTCTTTTCAATCACTGGCGTTCTAAAAATGAATCAACCTCACTTCATGTTTGAATTGATTTCATTCAAAATTTGGAATTTGTAGATCGAGGTTTTTATTGAAATATTCTATTTCCACAGAAAACCAAGCTTTTCAAACAATTTTTTATTGCATACCGCCCCTGGAGAATAAACTCTATAATTTTCATTTCACTTAAAACAGTAAGGGCCGTAAGCGATGGTAATATTAAACGATAATACTAAAAGAAAGGTTGAAAAATGGTTCAAGTCTGAGTACCAAAACTTTAGTCGGTTGAAAAATGACTTCCATCTATACTCGGCTCTCTCAGGACAGTCTAAAGCTGTCTTCGAGAGCGAATTATAGTATAGCTGAGGTAGCTCTCATTTTGATGTACACTCGCAGACAGCTCCCCGACTGTCCTGACAGAGTTGCAAATTTTAAAAATCATTCGCCAACCGCCTTAATTTTTGTCATAAGCAATATAAGTGGAAAGGATGATGGGTTGGCATTAATAAAGTGAGACATTCTTCAGGTTGGCAAAAATGTGACTCCACTCACTGCTAAGGAGTCATCGGAATTTCTGCTTTAATATCGAAGGCGAGGTGAAAAAAGAATTATTGCTGGGGGAAAACAGAGAGAAATATTAAGAGAGAGAGAGTAAAAGTAAGTTATTGAGCAACAGAGAGAAAAGTAGATCACTGTGAATTGAAGATTAACACAGAAGAAAATGTAGAGTGGAAGAGAGAAAGAGGGAGAGAAACAGAGAGAAAAGAGAGAGGGAGGGAGAAAGTGAGTTAAGGAGTAATGGAGAGAAAGAGATCGCAATAAGATAAAGATAAACAGAGAAAAATAAAGAGAACAAGAAAGAGAGATCAGGTTCGTTAATATTTGAAGATTTTTGCTGAAAACTGATAGGATTGAAATCACTTTCTAAAAATGATATTAACACGATTAGCAGTTGGTTTTTTTCATAATAAATCAATTACAGTAACTGCATTGATTGTAGACTATTTTGTGTAAATGTTTCATAGTTCAGAATTTCGGTCCAAAATCACTCTCAATAATATTAACTTCATGATCATTGGGCCTGATAATTGGGATTATTGACTTGCTTCGCAGGTTTTTACACCGCTGCAGATAAATCAATATATATCTATATATTATACATTATATATCTAATATATATACATAGATATTACATCAATGCTTACATTAACAAGAGTTATTTTATTCCCATCAATTGCTCTGCAAATTGAAAGACTTCTAGTTATCCATTTCTGCCTTGAATTCTGTTCAGAATAATTTATTCAATAATATACTGTGCTATGAAGAGTACAACACTTATTCCTCCCAAAACTGTCCTTCTTCCAATTTATACAAATGCCTACAGTCCAAAAGTATAATACAATTTAACAAATTGAATTAAATTGTATAATACAATTCAACTCAATCATTGATTTTAAAAGTTATTCTGGTAATAATCTGGTTATAATCATTTTATTAATTCGAATCTCCATTTATTGCTTTACAAAATAACAGACAAAGGACTTTTGCATTTGCATTTCTAGTTATTATAACTAACTTATTGTATAGAAATGAATGGAGATTCGAATTAATTATCAATTAATATTTATTTTATAATTGATAATTAATTATTATTATCATAATTATCTAACAGTTGATGTACTGCAATATCTTATGATTCCTCCATCCTTTAATTATTTGTTTGTGAATGTAGAGGTAGGTGAATTCTTTGATTTGGAATGTGATAATAATCAGCTTCTTAAAAATTTTCAGGGATAAGAAAACCAAGTCACTCAATGACTGAGCGCATTTGATACCAAAATGACAGACGAACCAGGGAGCTCGAGCACATCGTAAGTGATACTCACAAAAATTTCATTTCCCAAATTTAATAGAGATCATTATTTCAAAATTTTCAGGGAAAACTGGAGGATAACCCCAATCCAAACAGGGTTCAAAGTAGGGATGGGTATTTCAGAAGAATAAAAATATCGATTTCTATAACATCGATATTTTTCCACCTTAAAACATCGATGAGTGGTGGACATTGAAGGGAAAGTATCGAAACATCGAGAGGAAATATCAATACACCTTTTTGTAGGCTGGGTAGATCGCAAAATAGTTATGATGTTGGTGTGAAAATATATAATCACCAGAATGGACAGAAGCTTCAAGTTTTAAAAAGTAGGTTGCACAGTTGGCTTATTAAGAACCCATTTCATTGTGTTAAGGAGTTTTTTGAATGTCAAAATATCATTCTATGTAATTGAATATTAATTTCAATCTGATTATTATTACTTGGTTCCAGTTCCAATTCTACATTATTTTAATATTATTAGGTATTGTTGTTGTTATTATTATGACTAATTTATGTAAGACTGTGATAATATTTCGAGGCTACGCACAGGTCATAGTGCCCATGCAGGCTCATTCTATTACAGAATTGTAAATAAAAGTTTAATTCAGTACTGTATTATTTATAATATTGCAATCATTAGAAACAAAAATTCAGTCGAGTACTTTAATTATCTATAATATTGTATTATCAGTTGATAAAATATTATTTCATGTATTGTATATTGATTGTGGAATAAACGAGATTTTGATTTGATTTGATTTGTAACTGATTGACGTTGTTATATAAATTATATTTATTTTATTATTTTTATTTTATCAACGTTTCTAAACTCTTAAACTTGAATGATTTTCCTATTGATCATTTTTTCGACATTCATAATTGATAATGTTAACATGCATGATTACTCTGATTATTCCTCTGCTCCGTTCAACCATTTAATCCGATTTACTCTACTATTTACTCCGCTATTTACTCCACTATTTACTCTACTATTTACTCCAATTACTCCGTTTTCCTTCCAGAGTCGAACATTTGATTAATGTAGTGACCACCAGTTGCATGTGGCGTTCCAATCTTGAAGGCGGTCCGGTGCAATTTACGCTACAAATTGATGGAGCTGTCGATTACACACTTAACTGCAATGTTCTCACTAATTTTCAACAATGAAGGCGGTTCATGAATCACTGTTATCTACTCTCAGCTCTGTCAGGACAGTCGGCGAGCTGTCTGCGAACGTACATCGAAACAAGAGCGACCACAGCTATAATGATGCGCACTCGAAGACAGCTTTAAACTGTCCTGACAGAGCTGAGGATTGATAACAGTCATTCACCAACCGCCTTGATTTTTGGAACCTGCCACAGCCGAAACGGTCTTGCGTTAGGTTGGGTTACTGCTGTTTTTACAATTGAGAATGACCCCTGATTGAAACTGAGGATTGATGGATTGTGGACTGTGACGTTCGAAATCTTTCCGGAAATTAAGGTGGGTTGTGGGTTGTCTTGATCACGAATGATTTCATCCTGTAAACTTTACAGTGTAAAGTATCGAGATTTTCTCAGATCTCATTCAAGACTATAATGCTCGGTTTTTCCAAGCACACTCAAATTTGAGGTACCCTCAAATTCACTACACTTTACTATACTTCACTTTACTTCCTATACTTATCATAGAAAATGTCAGCTGTTCATCAAAATTTGAGGGTCCCTCAACTTTGAGTGTGCTTGGAAAAACCGGGCATAAGTTTTTCCTTGATCTCAGGGCTTCTTTTATCACTGTTTTTTTATTTTGAATAATTTTTTCATTGCATTACATGTTTCAACTAATTATAGTAATTTTCAAATGCAAAAAATATAAAGACTATAAGTTTTTTTATAGTAGGAAAACAATTTTACAGAATTCGGGGATTATATTTATAATAATACGTGATCCTGCAGTTATAGAGTATGTTAATTAGGAATTTTATTCCAGATAACTAATTAGAGCACACATTATTAAAAAATATATAGTTTGCGTAACATAATATGTTGACGATTGAGCCCTCCACTCGTGAAATAGCAGCGTTGTATGGAAAGTACTTGAAATACAACGGAAAACATTTAAATTTTATAAATATATATTATATTAATATATAGGATCACAGTATTAATTACCAGCACAATCAGCCTATATAAACAATTTAATTAGAATTCTGTGTAATGGTTTCCCATTCAAATAAAATTATTCATAGAACGCAAAAAATGAATATTAATATTGGAAAAATAAATTGAATTTCTTATTGAAATAGCATCAATGGAAGTCTGTACAAGCAAAGAGGATATTCTGTCAAGATGGGAGAATGACATCAGCTCGGTCAATATTGATTCAAAAATTATAAATTTGATTTCGAATTGTAGATCAGAATGTTTCCTACAATTTGAGACCAAATTTATTATTTTGAAACAGATATTGACCGAGCTGGAGTTTTTATTATTTTTAGTGTACGGCTTTTAAAAATGGGTATAGGCTACCCAATGACCAAGTTGGAGTTATTTTCACATCTTGGCAGAATGTCTTCTTTACTTAGACAGACTATACCTCTGAACAAGTTGAATATTTCAAAAAGTAGTATAGTCTGATAAAGCAAAGAAGAAATTCTTGCAAGGTGGCAGAATGGAATCATTCGGTAAATATTAATTTTAAAATGATATATTATATTCCAAATTGTAGATCAGGATGTTTCCTAAAATTATTTGAGAATTGAGACCAAATTTATGGCTTTTGAACCAATATTCATCAAGCTGGAGTCATTGTTTCATGTTGCCTGAATGTCTTCTTTGCTTGGACAAACTATTTGAATATGCTCACTGAGCATCATAGCTGCACTACTTGTGGAAGGTTGAGTGATGAGGGGGTGACGCTGAATCTAGGACATGCTATAACGTGTCAGCCAGCTGTGAAAGGGGAAAGAAAAAACAAAATGGCGGACTGTGGTCACTGACCGGAACATCGACTCCATCGACTGGGGGTGATGATGATAAAAGAGTGGTGTAGGAGGAGGAGAAGTAGGAGAAGGAGGAGGATGAGGAGGAGGAGGAGGAGGAGGAAGAGAAAGAGGAGGAGAAGGAAAAGTAGGAGGAGAAGAAGTAGGAGGTGGAGGAGGAGGAGGATGAGGAGGAGGAGGATGGTAAACGAGCAACCAGGTGAAGATGGTTGAACAATAATTTATCACCTTCACAATCATTCCCTCCGATGCCTTGTTGTTTCTCCTCTTTATCCTTAATTTTTCTTTTCCTCTACTTTCTCCATCTCTTGCTCATCCCTTTAATTTTCTTCCTCTTATCCCCTTTCTCTGCTATTCTCTCATTATTCCAACTTTTCTGGTCTCGGCTTCAATAATGATCATTATTAGGAATCTTAATTTTGTTTTTGTACTTCAATTATTTTTCAAACCATTATTTTTGTACTCTTTAGACATTTTTTCAATAATATCTTCATCATTTTAATTTTTATTCAAAATATTAAATTACAGATTAGTAACTTATAAATTAATAACTTTCACTTTGACAATAGCCAGTGTGAAAAGTCTCTTTCACTCCACGAGTATCTAGTTACTCTTTGTACGCTGAAGATGTGGCTCAGTGCCACGAAACGCGTTCGACAAGCAACAAACTCGTGAGTACTGTTGTTGAAGTGAACGTTTTTAACGTATTCACTAAGTTACAAATATATTATCATCAAAAATTTCCAAGTATGATAAAGACAAAAATAAGAATTAATAGTCCTATTATTTTTCAATAATTCGTGTTTCATACAAACCCAATCAATGATTGATAGAATAAATTTGAACATATTACATAGTATTTTCATTTTCTCCAACCTTTCTACCACAGACACAATGGGCACGGTCGGTCAGGGAACCGATATGATTACCGATAGATTGTCTCAAAAACTCGAGCGGTAGATTGTTCCACGTCCGATGGACGTGGTTCCCTGAACTTGCCCATTACTTTAATAATTCTCTGATAAAGTTCTCGCTCTTAACTTGTATCCACTTTTCAATGATATTCCTGTTGGAGCCAACACAGAATTTCAAAAGTAGGTAATGTACTTAATATTTTCCAATATATCATGTTGTTTCCTTCTTCACTATGCATAGTTCTACAAGCTTTAAAGTTCTGCAAGTTACAAGTACTTGGGCCGAAGATGCAATAGAAATACGTAATTGTATGGAGCAATGCAAATAGAAAATCAGCTGACCAGTGTGCGTTGCTATAGGCTATACAAACCCGCGTTTATATCGCATCCTAGGCACATGTGCCCGTGCGATTTTTGTAGTTATGGAAACCTACCTTAAAGAGAAAAAAAGTCACTGGTTGGGTATGATATTCTGTGAGTCTGTACGATTCGAGGTAGAAAATAGAACAAGTTGGATAAAATCAGACGAGGGAGACTACATTTATCACACTGTCCCCGGCTTGTTAGCGAATTGTTCTTTTGAGAGAGTATGTCCGTCAAATTCCACCACTCAAGTCAATCCAGCAAGGGTTCAACCTCTTTTTATAGCTGAGTTCCCTACTTTTTTCACTTCTTTTTGCTCTTTTTTCACCCCCCGGGTCAATTTAATCCTGTCAGCGGGGTCGGAGTTCTTGTGGCATGGGGGAAATAAAATGGTCTGATAGTAGGTGAGAGGGTGGAGAAGGAAGAGGGAAATGAGAAAGAATTGAAGAGCTAGATTGAGAGGAAGATAGGGAGTGAGAAAGAGAGAGAGATTCAAATTCATTCACTTTATTCATGTAGATTACATAATAATATAGGCTCAAATCATATAGACTATTATGCAAATAAAAAATGAGAATAATTTTACATCGTTTGCTTGAATAGCTGAGATTGGACTATGGAAACTTATCGAAATGACTCAAATTCAGGATCAATAAATCCTAAGGACTTTGGATTTGGAATCATAAATCCTAAACTAATCACTTATTTCACTAAAATCAATAATCACCAACATGAATCCTAATTTAACTATAAATCGTTATGTAACGGTAATTTAATTGGTGCTGTAATAACATAAAAGGCGGAGTTTGGACATATAAATGTCCATTCTTCGAGAGGAATGCTCAAGAACATCCTTCCCATTAACACTCAACCATGGAGAGATTCAGATTCATTCCCTTTATTTATGTAAATTAAAAAATACATCGACTCAAATCCTGTATTATGCAAATTGAAAATTATACTAATTACATCGCTTGCTTTAATAACTGAGTAGAGAATAAATGAAAAGACAAGATGTTGTCAAACCACTGATTCATTAGAAAATCGAGATACCCGTTTCGGTTGTTACACCATTATCAATCTCTGGTAAACTAAACAGACAGAGCAGCAATATTTATACTAACGGTGAAGCACCGCTATTGGTCGACGCTTGAGCCAATGACCGTGAACGTCTGCCATTGGCCTAGACAAGCTCCTCTCCGATTGTTCACGATCATTGGCTCACGCGTCGACCAATAGCGGTGCTTCACCGTTAGTATACTGCTGCTCTGTCCTTTAAGTTTTAGTTTACCAGAGATTGATAGTGGTGTAACAACCGAAACCGGTATCTCGATTTTCTAATAAATCAGTGGTTTTACAACATCTTGTCTTTTCATTTATTATGGATAACTACAAAAATATCAATTTCACAACTACTCGAAGAGTGACTGAGTAGAGACTATGGAAACTTACGGAAATGATACCAATATGTAGGATTAAATTATTATGTTAACGGTAATAAAACTGGTGCTGTAATAACATGTAAAGGTGAAGTTTGGACATATGAATGTCAATTCTTGGAGAGGAATACTCAAGAACATACCTCCCATTAACACTTAACCATGGAGAGAAAGAGATGAAGAGAGAGAGGAAAAGTAGGGAAAGAGAGGGAAGGAAATAGTGAAAGTTAAAAAGAGAGAGAAAAGAAGGAAATACAGTGAATCGGAATGGAAGAACAAAACAGGTAGATTAAAAAAAGGATGGCTGGTTTTTCCAACCATTGTCAATATATTTGACGATCTTCGAACAGCTGATTTTGATAAGATCGCACATTATCAGAGAATTTTTGGTGTGCAAGCCCATTGTTAATTTATTTATGGTTTGAATTAAATATGGTAGACCTAAGCCCTTCATGGGCTGTTAGACCATAAACAATCATGACTATTGATAATACGGGCTTTGACAACGTGATGAAGATGAAGATGACGATCATCACATCATTCACTCATATTTATTTAGTTGTGTTTGCTGAATGTATCATTTTTGAACGAATATTGACCGAACTAAAGTTATTTTCCCATCTTGCCAGAATTTCTTCTTTGCTTGAACATAATATGCAGTATACAAAGGAGATATTCCTATTGATCACTACAGTAGCGTATTCATGAATATCAACTTTTAGTGACATCTTCATTTTCATTTTCAGCTTTCAACCCACTTTGAATGCACCCCAAGAACCACAATTCTATTCTCTCCTATCAGTACCAAACTTTTAAAACACCGGAAACAGATCTTTGACGCAGTGTCGAAACACAAGAATAGTTCAACTGAAATTTGGAGGACTTCCAAACCTCTCATTCAAAACTGTCTGCAATTATTGACGCCTCCATTATTGATAGTCTGTGCAAGCAAAGAAAACATTCTGGCAAGATGGGTAAATTACTCCAGCTCAGTCAATATTCGTTCGTGAACTATAAATTTAGTTTCAAATTAGAGAAAACATTCTGATCCACAATTTGAGACCAAATTCATAATTTTTGATCCAATAGTGACCAAGCTGTAATCATTTTTCTATCTTGCCAGAATGTCTTCTTTGCTTGGACAAACTTTAATTGAGTGACTTTGGCCCATGAACCCACTCATCTAATTAGAATGTTTGAGTTCTAACCGGAATTGATTGCCTGGTGGCCTAATTGACCATTTAACTGAGTGTGGACACACTTTAATTGTTCAAATTGACATTTGTTCTACAGTTGTCACTAACCTATATACTTTCATGGATGTAATATTCGTCTCTGCGAAGCAGTTATGAGATACAGTGTATTTTGATACAGGAATTAAATATCTTCATTAAATGTTTTGTTTGTTTGTTTGTCAATGGCACAACAGCCCTATGAAGGGCCTAGGCCTACCAGCTGGTTGCCAGTTTCATATCCACTCCAATATACACAACCCGTTTGAGCAAATAAGACCCCGGCAAGACGGGATAATGACTCCAGCCCGGCCAATACCGGCCCAAAAGCCATAAATTCTTGAACAGAACCCACAGCCCCCGAACCAACGCCGACCGAGCCGAGGCCACCCCCACCCCGCCAGAATGCCCTCCCAGCCCGGACACGCAATACAGCAGGCGAATAATCATCGACCAGGATAGAGGTAACGTGTGGTTAGCACGTCGATCCTCTCAACCATAAGCCAGTCTTCACAACCAAGTTTCATGAAATGTAGTTGAGTATATAAGTAGTAGTAGTATACGGTAAACTATTAAGACTATGAGTACAATATGTAACGATATAAACAGTAGTACTGTACTTCGATAATTTGTAGATCATTGTAACAAGGTTTTATTGCGAATTAGGGAAGATTAATTATAAATAAATTAAGTACATATATTATTGAAGCTAGAAATGATGGAATATTTTCTTCCGGATGATGCCCACATAAGTATCCAATTTTACTTGTGCGTGGGTAATGGAGTGTGCGAGGGTGATTTATGAGGTGCATAAACGACCATGCCCCTGGTGGGATTCGAACCCGCGACCAGATAGCGCTAGCGGACTGAAGGTTGTAACGCCCCAGTCCACTCGGCCAACCCGGCCGGATATATATCATTTCAAGGGACTGAGCTTTTACTATGATAAATAGAGAATTACGATTTTAAGAGATACGAACTAACAAAATTCGCTGTATCTCCATTTGATTTCATTCTATCTTGTAAAGAAAATCTATTACGGTGTAATAGAAATTACAAGACTCGGTGTTTTTCTACCCTATAGTTAATTCTCAAAATTCTCTTGATTGTAATTACAATTAAATTTTTCTATAATGTGATTTTACTAACACTATTTTACAAAATGGTATTCTTGATCAACTCTTCTCCTCAAAAGTTGCTCCTTATAAAAAAATGTGATCCAAGAACAATTATATTCAAGGAAATCCTAAACACTTTGTTCAGTGACCTATTCACTGTTTAGTTCCATCAAAGAGCACGTACCCACGAAACAGGTGAAGTGCTGTACAGTAAAAGATACCGGCAACGTAAAGTAAAAGAAACAAGTGAAGTGCCCGTATCTTTCACTGTACAGCACTTCACCTGTTTCGTGGGCACGAGTCGCCATTGTCAAAAGTATTTTCCAAGCTTCCAGATCTTAATATTTTCCATCACAAGTCATGTAACACATAGAAGCTCGTCATGAATCAAGAAAATCATACAAATAGCAATTGAAATAATTACGACTTGAATTACTTTGAATGAGAATTTGACAAAATGGAATTTTTGATTCACTCCTTTCCTCAAAAATTATCCCTTATCTGGAAATATGATACAAGAATTGAGTTCAAAAAACTCTAAAACTCATTAAATGTCTTGTAGAATCTGGATTGATGATGTCGAACTCCATTATTGAATAAATCACGGTTTGAAGTAGAGAATGAGACCAGTAAGGTCCCGTAAGTATGAAAAATCATTAATAAGAGTATAATCGAAATTTTCATCATATTTAGTGATCTTCACACCAATTCCATACACCCCTACAAAAAATAGTAATTGCCAAGTTTCCAAATTTTAATCATTCTCGTTGATCGATCTTAAGTGGATGTAAACCCTAACAGCTCGTCATCAATCAAGGAACCATCAACTATCCAAATCTCGTTTCACTAGATTCATCAAATAGTATTTTGCAAATGGGTTAGACAATGGTAGTCTGTCCAAGCAAAGAAGGCATTCTGGCAAGATAGGAAAATCACTCCAGCTCGGTAACTATTAGTTCAAAAATCATAAATTTAGTCTCAAATTGTAGGAAACATTCTGCTCCACAATTTTAGACCAAATTTGAATTTTTTGAACCAATATCGTCCGAGCTGGAATCATTTTCCCATTTTGACAGAATGTCTTCTTCGCTTGGACAGACTATAAGAGGCTGTCATCGCCACCAATCCGTTCACGTCACCTTTCACCATTGAAAGCTGATTGAGATCGAAATTCAAAACTCGTCTATTTTGGCGCGCTGGCTATTTCGAGTGCGTCATTGGTCGAAACGTCTGCGCCAATTAGAGCAGCTAAATGATGGGTCTCACCTGTTGACCTCCTCTCACTTGCTCTTTCTCTCTAACTCTCTCACACTCTCTCTTTCCCTCTTCCATCTTTCTCCCTTCTCTCTCACTCTCTCTAATGAGGTGAAAAGGTGACAAGCTTCCAATAATCGTTCAACCGAACTCTTATGTGAGGGGGTCAATTTGAATTCACGTTTTGTAGAGTATCTTAGACTTTATATCATGTAGCCTATATCTAAGGACGGTTATTTAGACTTTAGTTGATAGTTAGACAGTGATAATAGTTCCGTCACATAGTGATCATGAGAAAAGATAATAATATGATTTCGTATTTCAATTTCATTTTATAATAATCATGATACAACAGGCAAAGCCCAGGACTGTCCCTCTCACAATTTATACAAACATACTAAAAATAATAGGTTACGTTGTTATTTGACACTTATATTTCACACAAAAATCCCAAGTTGGAATTTTGAAATAGATTTACAATAACAATAGCTTTTGCCCATGATTGATGCCTAAATGTTGTTTTTTCCAGATAAAAAAAAAACAATAGATTCTATAAAATATAATCTGTCAGTAGGTAGTAGATCACGTACAAGAAACAGACGAAATCACCCAAGATTTTGGCGTCGGCTTCCCATGTATGTTGAACTTTAAACTTTATGAGATTCGATACGACACAAGACCTTTTAAAATGATATAATATATATTCTAATTCGATTGCATCATATATAATTTTGAATATTTTGTTGTATCTTATTGAATGTAACAAATTGAAAGAGGAAAAAATGATGCTTAGTTCTGCAAAGTTATAAAATAAAATCTGTTGATAATGGAGTGGGAATTTCTGTTAAAAATGCCTAAAACAAAACATAACCTCATTTCGAACTCCAATTAAGATTAAAGGAGAAAGAAAGTCAGGGTAACCAGTTTTCTCTCTTCTGAATCATTGCATGATTATGTGATTGGGTAACTCATCAAATAAATTCATGATAAATAATCAATTATGGATCCACAAGCTCTCAGATTGGAAGGCAAATGCAGCTTATTTCTCAAAATTCTCTTTCAAATACAAAATTACATAGTAACAAGTTGTTACTCATTGTTAAAACTGACACGCTCCTATTAAATGCTTACCTGAGAACTTTCAATAATAAACAGAGACTGATTACGTTCATATTATGCTGTTAAATAATTAAACGTCAAATTCACTGATAGAGCTTCAATCTCCCGTTGTGCAGGGCCTGAATTGAGTGGAGAGATGAATGATGTCGAACAATACGATAATCATCTAAATCCACTGGCGGCTCGTACCCACGAAACAGATGAAGTGTCCGATTTTTTACTGTCCAGCACTTCACCTGTTTCGTGGGCACGAGCCGCCAGTGTCCAAATCTAGAGTAAACAATCATTGAAGTTGGATCATTATCACCATCAACATCATTATCGTTGTAATTGAGATTTTCTTTAAGCGTATCAGTGATGTTTATTTTGTTTTGTTCTCTGAGGGATGAAGCCTGAATGAGCTCGTATGCTTGTATGACGATATGGCGCTCCCAATAAGTCATATGTCAATGATAATGATAATATTATCTGTATACATATTCAGATACTATAATTCTATTATAATGTATATTAAATGATAATATCATTCATAATAGATTCATTATCATAGAGTAAATGATAAGATCATGATAAAACAGAAATTGTTATAAATCCAATTTATCGATTTGAAAATCTCAAATTTAGAGAGAGTTAACTACATTATAAGAAGTTGGGAACTTTAAATGGAATTGATGTTGGATGGTCTAACGAAACACCATTAAATAGATGATCTATTATTTTTAGTGATTGATTTCAATCTGATCAATTACCAAATATCGGGTAGATATCTTGATAAGTAAATATAAGTATCGATTTCTAGGACCAATTTCAATCTGACCAATATGAAAAAAAACAAGTGAAAATTAAATGAAAAGACAAGACGTTGTCAAACCACTGATTTATTAACAAATCGAGATACCGGTTTCGGTTGTACCATCATCAATCTGATAATCAAGTCATACCAGAGATTGATAATGATGTAACAACCGAAACCGGTATCTCGATTTTTTAATATATCAGTGGTTTCACTCAGTTTACCAGAGATTGATAATGATGTAACAACCGAAACCGTTATCTCGAATTTCTAAATAAATCAGTGGTTTTACAACGTCCTGTATTTCATTTAATATGGATAACTACCACAATATCACCTTCACAACTACTCAAAAAGACAAGTGAAAATCATGATAAGTGAATTCATATAGGCCTATCTATTGAAATGAACTGATAATAATAATAATTAATTTGAATCTCCATATATTGCTATATAAATAGACAAAGGACTTCTATAACTGGAAAGATTAACCAATGTACTAAATAGCAGGCGTACTCCATTGAATGAAACTGTTCAAAAAACTGTGCCCGGACCGGGAATCGAGCCCGGTACCTCTCGGTTGCCGGCCGAGCGGCTTTGAACTGAGAAAATGAAGAAAGAAGAAGCGAGGAAGGAGGACAAAATGAGAGAAGTAGAGGATTAGTATGAGTAAGAAGTAGAAGAAGAAAAAGTCAGTAAGAAGAAGTAAAGTAGAAGTAGAGTAGAAATAAGAGATGAAGTGGAAAAAGTTTTTTTGAAAAAATGGAGACACATTTTGAGCTTTGGGTATAGTGAATCTCTCAGGTATAGTTTGCGCAAGCTAAGAAGACACGCCCTTACAATACACTTTACATTGTAATGGGGTGTCTTCACAGCTTGTGCGAACTATAAGGCAATGCTTGGCGAACCACACCCTTTTATGAAGTACTATCATTGATATCTATATTCATCTATGGGATTTTACATATCTATATAGTATTCTGTCCAAGCAAAGAAGACATTCAGGCAAGATAGGAAGATGACTACAGCTCGGTCAATATTGGTTCAAAAATTATAAATTTGATCTCAAATTGTAGGAAACATTCTAATCTACATTTCGAGACCAAATTTATAATTTTTGAACCAATATTGATCGATCTGTAGTAATTTTCCCATCTTGCCAGAATGTCTTCTTTGCTTGGACAGACTATATCCATCCATTACAGAGGGATGCGTTGGGGAGTTCTGAAGTTTGGTCTTGCATTTCCGCTTTCACAATAAACTGTCCACAGTTCGATCCCTCAGGGGTTGACTGTATTTCATTCGGGAAGGAAATGCGTTTCAATCTATTTACAATGTATTATTTGTATTATTTTTGTATTTATTTTTCTGTTGCATTTTTACATCATACATTGATGTTTCAACATAAAAAACTATGCTTTTTCGATCGATGGTTCACCGTTCGATATACAGGGTGTTTCAGGAGGAATGTGCTCAGCCTGATTCCTTACACCAAGTAGACAAAAAAGTTCCATGGGACCAACCCCCAAAAACGCTTTGTCACTGAGATAACAATGGCGGAAAATTGAGATTTTTCGAAATATATTAATTTTCCTCAGAATTAATATTTATTAATACTTCTCAGAAATGGCGATGAAAAATCGCAAAATTGACAAGACATAGCACAATTGATGAATTTGTGTTTAGTAGCAATTTTTCAATTTTTGATTAATATTTCTGAGATTTGGGTAAGATTTACACAATTGCCGCCATTTAAATTTTCCTTTAGAATCCGACTCTCTTCAACTTCCATTGATAAAAATACAATTTTATGATTCCTTATCCAAGTATAACCCTTATTGTGGAAAAATGGCGCTTCTAGCATATTTTTCCAATTATCTCAAAACCCATTAGAGTTACAAACTTGGAACTGGTTTCATTGAATTCCTCAGCTACTTTTACATAGGAATTGATTATTTTAGAACCTCACTAAAGCTTCTAAAAGATTAGAAAAATTAATATATTTTGAAAAATTTCAATTTTCCGCCATTGTTATCTCGGTAACAAAGCGTTTTTGGGGGTTGGTCCCATGGAACTTCTTTGTCTACTTGGTGTAAGAAATCAGCCTGACAAGTATTGCACATTCCTCCTGAAACACCCTGAAACACCCTGAAACACCCTGAAACATCCTATCGATGGTTCTATCCAGAAGACCCCTTGGCAAGATGAGAAAATGACTCCAGCTCGGTCAATAATGGTTCAAAAATCATGAATTTGGTCTCAAATTGTGAAAAACATTCTGATCTACAATTTGAGACCAAATCAATATTTTTTTGAACCATTATTTACCGAGCTTCAGTCATTTTCCCTTCTTGCCAGAGGGTCTTCTTTGCTTGGACAGACTATACCTAGGCATAGATAGAAAATATTTCCATATACTTCTTCCGTAATATTTTTTCCATGTTTTTTCCACAAAAAGTGATATTTGTCATTTTCATAATAATAAAAAAATTTACAAAAGTAAGTTCATAAAATTTATCACAATGGTTTTTTTCAATTTTCCAAAAAATGATAACTAGATTATGTAACCAAAAAGTTACATGTTGATTATCATACACAACAATAGAATAGTTCAGTTCAATGATCAATGTGGAAATCATCAACATTTGAAACACTAAAAAAGTAGTCGTCATCTGTCATCCATCTCATTAATCACGCACAAGCCTGGATGGGCTTCACTCTCATAAAAACAATCGATATTTCGATACTTCGATAATCGATATTTCACCTCTGATGTTTTTCAATTATCGATGTCAAGGTGAAAACAACAATGTTCAAAACCTCGATGATTTTTTATCGATACTAATCCTTAATTCTTACCACGCTAAAAAATTGAAGACAGTTCAATCGAAATTTATGAACTCTCAGTACTCATCAATAACAAAATATTCTATGACGAATCTCTTCGCTCAATATTGAAAAATCTGTTCTGAATCATTAATAGAATGATATTCTTCTAGCATACTACTTATTAATTCAATTAAACTTATTCGCCGTACTTTTATTTAAAAAAGTTATAAAGTAACTGAATAAAGTTCATAGTTTATTATCAAAACAAACTCCATTACACGTACCAATTTAATTAATCTCTCAATTTCGCAAAAGCGTAGAGGAAAATAATACCTCAGCGCCCAATCTAGCATATAGTGCATTTATTTGATTTGAATCCACTGGAGACTCGCTGATTTCTACTCAAGGGTTGATTTTTGAAATTCTCTCCGTTGTAATTGATATTGTTTTCAAAAGCTGTACTAGTATTATCCTGCTGCGTTGTGATAGTGATCCTGTTGTTGGAATAATTGGAGGTAAGGCTGGGATTAATTAGTATTTTCCCTGTTATTGAGAAAAATTCATCAGAGTAAGCCGTACTCCTCTGGCGTACTTCTTAATTGAATTAATCTGTACACTGTACTGCATGTTATTTGTTATTTGGAATGATTCAATTACATTCATAGTCTGAACATCTGGCGGCTCGTGCCCACGAAACAGGTGAAGTGCTCGTACGGTATCTTCAACTCATGTTCAGAAAAGGATTGTTGATACGAGGAGAACTCTCGAAAATAACTAGAATACTAAACCCGTATTCTGTGTTCAGAATTGATATTCTGAGACCGAATGGATTGAATTTCGAGCAAACTTCTGCTCCCCTATAATGTCATATTGTAATTCTACAGTAGGCCCTAACTGTAGACTGTCAAAATAAATCACAGAGCACTGCAAAGTACACAATGACACAGGGGATCAGTGTTACTCTTGTTACTACTTGTCGTTGCTAAGTATAATAAATCACCCTCAAATGCTTCAACAGTTTGTACAGATCGCGCTAGCTGAGAAGATACGCCGTTACAATGTTAAGTGTATTGTAACGGCGTGTCTTCTCAGATTGCACGAGCTATAGACGACTTTCCTTTGGTAGTTGTTTGCTTGACATGTTCAGATCATGTAAAGCGTAATCATGTAAGCCTAGTGAAGTTGAATTCTGATGATTTATCATATACATATGTCAGATTTGCCAACATGGATGTCTGTTCATGAATCAATCTTCTCAAGCTCATGTTATTGAACGCGTTCAATTGGGAAAAGTGGATTCGACTGTCGTAGACACAGCACTGGCGGCTCGTGCCCACGAAACAGGTGAAGTGCTGTACAGTCAAAGATACGGACACTTCACTTGCTTCGTGGGCACGAGCCGCCAGTGAGACACAGTTCCTAACAACGAAACTTGCGTATGAATCAGCTGATTAAACGAGTAGAAGAGGGTGATAGGATAAGGACGAAGATTGGTTGCGAATATTGAAACGAATGATGAATAAAAAATTTGAGGAAATAATGATAATAGTAAGGAAGGGAGAGTGTGTGAGAGAAATTGAAATTAAGGAGAAAGAAAGTAGGAAGAGGATGATAGGTTACCGACAAAGAATGGGGATAAATAGTAACAAAGAATAATGGACTGATAAAGAATGATTGGGGGAAGAGAATTGGTAAGAATGGAAGAATGAAAGAGTGTAAGAGAAACTTGAATCAAAAGAAGGAAGGAATTAGGAGAAAGATTATATATTAATGACAAACATTGAAATTTGAAAATTCTAATTTATCGATTCTTCGTACATTTTACACCGTTCAAAAATACTGTATCCACATTTTTCTCAATTAACTTTCATAATATATTCAATAAACAGTTTTTTTTATTTTAAATAATTATCAAAGTACCCTTTTTGTATTATTTTTCAATGCATTACATGTTCCAACTAATTATAGTCATCTTCAATGAATCATACTTGACAGGATCTTTTCTGTAGTATGTATTTCTCATCTGAATAACAAATTCAGTGTTTACTTTTGTATGCAATGAATGAATACAATACATTTTCATTTGAAGATGATTAAAACATGTAATGCATTGGAAAAATCATTCGAAAAGGGTACTTTGATAATCATTCAAAATAAAAAAAGACAGTGATAAAAGTAGCCCTGAGATTAAAGAAATAAATAAACAGTATACAAATAACATGGAACTCACAAGACTTACGTCTGTTCGTGAGCTTGATTGAAGAAGAATGATAATCTTCAATCTTAATTCAACAAAATGACTGAAAATATGAGTTTACAAAGTTAGAGGTTGATTACAAAAGAGAAAATGTGATAAATTGAAAATACACGTCAAAAAACATTATCAACAATTTAAATGTACAGCATAGAGAATACAACTGGTGAGAAAAAATGAAGAGAATAGGTTGGAGATGAACGGTAGTAAAGAGTGATAGAGATGAGAATCGTTGAGAAAGAAAGAGTGAAAGAGGAACTGAGATTGGGAAAAGAAAGGGAGTAGAAAAAGGAAGAAATGAGAAGATGGAGGAAGGGGTGTAGGCTAACGACAAAGCCGCTCTTTCATCATAATCCATTAGCGTCATATAGTGTTGGTTTGTGAAATTTTGATAAATTACCATCGACGTTAGCCGGCAAGAAATTTCCAGGTTAGCAAGTTCATGGTATATTACGTTCTCTACCCAAAGAAATATTCCTGAATATTATAAGAATATTAACAGTGAGGAATCGCTCGAGAACATGAAGCAGATGATTTTCATCGAAAGGCTCTCTGATGATTTTGAAAGGAAGAATGAAAATAAGGAGACAAATAAATTGAGGTGGAATAAGGAAGAAATGATGAAAAAGAAGAGAAGGGCGGTGGAGAGAAGAAGAGGAATTCAATATAAATAATGTATCTATAATTATTTATATTTTCAATGATAGGAATAGGAAAAATTGTGTTTTCGCAACAATGCATAGAAGTATGATGTTTTTGGAAAGGTTCGAAAGGAAGGTGCGCTTCAACAGCTGATGTTGACGATTAAAGTTGTCATTTAGCTATGCCTAAAATCTGTTTTTAGAATAGTAAAACACAATAGATCCTTTACATCAGCTATTAGTGGGTTAAATCACGTTAAAGAGTTAGACGAGACCGCCCAAATTTTTGGCGTAACCTACAGCTAGCTGGTTACCGATCTACCCTTACTATTCAAATCCGACTCAGATACCTCCACTCTCTCTCTCAATTTCTCTCTCTTTCTATCTCTCTCAATTTTTCTTTCTATCTCTCTCAATTTTTCTTTCTTTCTCTTCCATTATTTCCCATCGGCCATCTCTCTTAAACTCAATTTAGTGTGCTTCCTTCTCAATTTCCAAACAGGAACTTCGTTAGCCACGTGCTGCAAAAGTTTTAAAAATTGTTTTTCCCGCCTCGCGCATATTTTGCAATTCTTATTCAAAAAGTTGAGAACTTAGCCATCGTAATTCACCACAATAGGCTAGTGTTATACATATTATTCGGAATTATATTTTAAGTAATTCGCTTTGTGCTATACTATCCATCATCTATAAAAATCATTTAATCATAAAATCATTCAATCATTTAATCATAAAATCATTTAATGATGTGTTCATCTTCAACATGATCAACTATACTTCAGCTAATTACGAAATGTGAACCAATTCCTTCAAATCAGTTTTTCTGATACCCTAGCTTAAATTAATTGTGTATGGAATTTGATAGTTTCAGTTCAGTCATCCCTGAAACATTTGCAAAAACCTATGAAAAATACCAAAAGAAAAATTAGCCTACTCGAGTAATCTCAGAAATTTGACCGACATTATTCAACTCAACATTTTCAAGCCTGACCTAAACGAGTAAACCAAATTTCAACATTTTCTACCAATCGATTTTCGAAAAGGCTAAGAACGTTGATATTGGGCGTAGCTTTATAAAAGTTTCAAACTGTGTTTTTCGTGAGCATCTAAAGGTCCTTTCAGAAGGAACTTTTCAGTTCTGCTGATTAATAAATATCGGAAGAATCAGTTGTAGTGATCACGCTTCCACGGATATAGACTGAAGGCAAAGAATATGGAGACTTTATATACTTTCTCGTATTCACTGCTGAAGGTTAAACTAATAAGATCCCTGCCAAATTTAATGGATTTTCAGCTCTGCTGATGAATTTATATCGAAAGAATCAGTTTTATTACGTTTTTATAGATGAATTCTTCATTATTGTAGAAGAAACAATCATATCAATATAATTATCAATATTTCTCGAACTATTGATAACTATCAATCCTACTCGCACAGGTATAGAAGATACCTTCATTGTTCTTCGATGAATAATATCTTGTAACAGTTTATGTCATGTGAAAATAATCACAAACAAGACGTAGAAAATTCCTTGGAACCAGTGAACGAGAGTTGATTTCATCTTGAAACAAAGGAATGTGGACTTGAAAATTCCAGCACTAGAATTAGCTAAGACTTGAGTAACTTGGTGTTATTATTGTGAACGACTAATTCAATTATTCCTATTATGCAGATGACTAACTCATTTCAACAAGTGCATTAGTGAGACAAGTTTTTCGCCTATTTTACAACTTCTTAAAAGCTGCCTTGTGAAATTTTCTTGAGAACAAGTTTAATCAAGCTAAAAACATTTTGAGACGATCCATCAACCCTAATTACGCTGGAATATTGCACTGGCGGCTCGTGTCCACGAACCAGGTGAAGTGCTGTACAGTAAAAGATACGGGCACTTCACCTATTTCGTGGGCTCGAGCCGCCAGTGCAATATTGTAACATCCAACAGAGTATCCAGTTACTTTTGATATAATCTGTCCAAACAAAGAAGATATTCTGATGGGATGAGAAAATGACTCTAGCTCGGTCAATATTGGTTCAACAATTATAAAGTCGGTCTCAAATTGTAGGAAGCATGTCGAGCTACATTTTGAGAACAAATTTATAATTTTTAATCAATATTAACAAAGCTAGAGTCGTTTTTTCATCTTGCTAAAATGTCTTCTATGCTTGGACAGACTACTTCCTAAAGCTTTAAACTTTGTAAGCTGAGCAAATTAGAATACAAGCTTGCCAATATCACCGAGAAGGATTAGTGTCTTAGCTAACAATAACTTAAAGTTTGCTTGAAATTAACGTGATTTTGTTGAGGCTTTAATGCGATGATTGGTTGAGAAGTTATTTTTAAGTTTTGAAACATCGTTCTCTCCTATTCTTGTTATTACAAATATATGATCGATAAAATTATTGAGATTCTCGTGATGAATGAATATCATACAGTAAGGGATCAACCCTTAAAAATTCAAAATTTTTCAATTATTATCACTTTCAGATCATTTCTCTGAGTGAGTAAACTTCGGATGAAAAAGAAATTTGGACTTGAAACCTCAAATTTTGGGGCCGTTTTCCCGTCCTACCGGGGTGTCTTCTTGGCTTGGACGGGCTGTATAGTAGAGTGAATTTGAAACTGGCAACCAGCTGGTTGGCCTAGGCCCTTCATGGGCTGTTGAGCCAGACATACATACAACCTCAAATTTTGGATTATATTTGTATGAAAATTGTGTTTTGAAATACCAAGGGCTATGCCTGTTCTTTCTTACCAATGTGTTTTTGAAGTTTGTTAACTATTTTTTGGCTTTGAAATTTTAAGTGAGAATTGATAATTTCAAATAATTTTAGATATTTTCGATGCTGTTTTGAATCATTTACCAACCTTTCAAATTTTAAATTGATAAATCATGTTTTTTTTATTCTTGTGAATTGAAATTTGTGAGCATATATGGACATTGTGGATAGACATATAACCTACTACATCTTAAACCTTCATCATCATCCTTTTGCTCAAAATACTTGGAAACCAAGTCGCAATTGTAAAGAGAGAATAGATTAATAAATAAATAGTATACTAGACTTGTTAAAATGAATTATTGATCTTAATGATGCGTGAATAATCACAGCTCAAATTCTCATTCTGATTCATTTTTCTTAATGATTTAATAATAATTTTACTACAGATTAGTTTTAGTAACAAAAGGAAAGTTTATGTTATATGATGTGTTAGCAAAAGGATGAATCAATATGAATATAACTATTATAATTTATATGTTTCACTCCTAGAGACCACATTCATAGAAACCGATTATACAGTCTCTATAGTTTTATTATTTATTGAAGGGAGCATATCTTACATGAGAGAAGTCTATTCCTACAATTTGAGATATTATTTATTGAAGGGAGCATAGTCATTTCCCATCATGAAAGAAGGCTCTTATACTATATCTCAAACCACTTAGTTGTGGTTTACTACTACTGTACAAATTGTGGTGACTACAGATCATAATAAGATGCTCCACTTCTATCATGGATTCAATTTTTCCTCCCCAACAATAATAAATTAGAAATCTAGTAGCAAGCTATCATCCACAGTTATGGTCTGTTCGAACAAAGAAGACATTCTGGCAAGATGGGAAAATGACTCCAGAACGGTCAATACTGATTCAAATATTATCAATTTGGTCCCAAATATTAGAAAACATTCTGATATACAATTTCAGAAAAAATTCTTAAATCAATTCTTGAATCAATATTAGACAAGCTGGAGTCATTTTTTCATCATACCAGAATATCTTCTTTGCTTGGACAGATTATTATAGATTGAACCCCTCCAATTCCAAGATCATAACTTAGGGTACATAAATACAGGGGATATAAATTTTACGATCCACTCAGTCTATACAATAAAAATATGAGACAAAAATTCTGTTGTTCCATTTCCTTGGCTTTCTTTTTATGTGTTTTTAATAATTGATTCCGAGTAATGGAGCTCTTATTTATTTTCTTCTTTTTTGTGAGTTTTCAAGTATTCAAGTATAGGGAGATTAAAAAAAAGCTCCGGTTTAATACTCGTACATCGAATAAGGAGGATTAAGGCGCCTCCATACATGCGGTATTTGGGAAATACCAAACATTTGGTATTTGGCGAACAGTTTTGCTTGCTATTTCCCAACTAACGAACACACATCTCTACACATGCGTGGTTTTAGTGGAGTACGTATTCGTACTGGGAATAGCGAATCGTCAACCGAATAGGTGACATTTTCAAGGTCAATAATGTCAAAATACTGTCGAAAATTTCAACTTTCAAAAATCCAACACTACGGTACTAATTTCAACTTTAATCTTGGCAATGATTGAATATTAATGTTTGTAGGAATTTTTAAAACATTTAAAGAATCAAGATTATAATTCAGTAATGTGAAACGGACAGGACATTCACTAGTTTTCAATATAATATTTGAATTGAATCTAATTCAATTTCATAGTATCAAAATTCATTATATCAATTAAAAATCATCCACAGAAAGTAATTTAATATTGATCTCGTCTAAAAAAATTATGTATTGAATTAACACGTAAGAAACTTTTTCCTCAATTGACTTAACCTCAATCTACATGCAACAACAAACAACAAAATCAGCAGAACATGAAGGCGAATGTGTGGATGGGCAAAAAGTTCGCTATTTGCCGAACATTCGTCCACTTTAATGTGTCTAAAAGACCGACAATGGACGGAACACACAAACATTCGTGTTCGCTATTTCCCAAATAGGGAACACTCTGCTCCACACTAGTCGTGATTCGGCGACTAGGTGTTCGGTGTTTGCCGAATAGCGCATGTATGGAGCTGGCTTTATTCAAACTAAAAACTGAAGATAAATACATCAATATGTTCATCTGACTCTCCGATTTTATGTATGAGAAATTATATCATGAATGTGCCCTTCTCTACGGCGCTGGCACGCATCAACTCTGTCCATGTGATTACTATTATAGTTTAATCGAGCGGAGAAGACATTCAGGCAAGATGGGAGAATGACTCCAGCTCGGTTAATATTGGTTCAAAAATTATAAATTTGGTCTCAAATCGTAGGAAACATTCTAATCTACAATTTCAAACAAACTTTATAATGTTTGAACCAATATTGACCCAGCTGGAGTCATTTTCCCATCATGCCAGAATGTATTCAGTCTATAACAGTGAATTACATGGGCATGATTGATGCGTGCCAGCGCAGTAGAGGAGGAAACATATATGACATCAATTTTCATACATTAAATCGGAAGGTCAGATTATAATTTGATGTATTTACTTCCAATTTTTCGTTTAAAAACCCTCTTTATTTACATAAAGACCAGCGCTCTTTTTAATCACCCTAGAGATACAGACGAGATTAATAAAAATAATTGAATATATTTATGAAAATATTTGATACATCAAGAACGGCGCTCTTCATCAATCACCCTAGAAATATAGACGAGATTAATAAAAATAATTGAGAAGGGTACTGAGATTCTCATTTAAAATAAAATTTGTGATAAAGTAGCCCTAAAATAAAGAGAATATAGCCTATAGGCGAGACTATGGCCGGTTTTACACGATAATAGTTCCATGTTCATAGTTGATCACATTATGGAAAGAGATGAAAATACGAAATCATATTTTCATCTTTTTCCATATGATCAACTATGATCATATATCAAATAAAAATACGAAGTCATATTATTTTTATCTCTTCCCATATGATCAACTATGATCATAGAACTATTATCGTGGGCTATGGTTGCGGGGGAATACAAATTATTTTTTAAAATGAGGTACAAGTAAGTGGGATAAAGCAGGATAAATGATTGAGTTGGAGAAAGAAATTGTCAGGAAGAGACACAGAGTAATAGGCTACTCCACACATAATCCTTTTATTCCGTTCAACGAGTAAAGAATAAAGGTCTGGAAAATAAGTACAGCAGACTTAAAACAATCTGTCGGTTGAAGAATGTCTTTTATCAATGCTCAGCTCTGTCAGAACCGTCAGCAAGCGGACTGGTAGAGCTTATCAAGGCAAAACGACCTGAACTAAACCAATTTGCTATTTAGACAACTTTCAGACTGTCCTGACAGAACTGAAATTAATAATAGACAGTCTCCAACCGCCAGTAATTTTGGAATCTGCTGAAGTGAGCTCAAGAGTGAGGTCATACTTAGTTAGTGTCGCTTCTGGAAATCCCCTTTCTTTCTTTCCATTATTTTTATTCTTTCTCTTTTTATTTTCTTTCTTCCTAAGCCGGAAAATATAACGTGCTCAAGAAATAACTAAGCTTCTATTCTCACCCTTTTCATACAGTTATTGCTTAAAGAATCCCTTAGAACACTTCACATATAGTTTGTCTAAGCAAAGGAGACATTTTGATAAGATGGGAGAACTACTCCAGCTTGGTCAATATCAGTTCCAAAATAATAAATTTAGTCTCAAATTGTGAAAAATACTATGATCTACAATTTGAGATTAAATTTATAATTTTTGAGCCCATATTGGCCGAGCTGGAGTCGTTTCCCCTCTTGCCAGAATGTCTTCTTTGCTTGGACAGACTATAGTAATGGTCGTGAAAAATGACATCAAATTTATATCTTGGATTGTACACTGTACAGTTTTGTAATGAACTTGAGCATTGAAGATCTAGTGGAGAATTGAAGTGTATAAATTAAAGTGAGTAATTTTGCAATTAGGTTCGAAAGATGAATCTGAGTTGTTTGAAGTGAGTAATTGTGCATCACTTTTGGGTTGAAAAGCTCTAAATATTATTGGGAATTTCTTCCTTCAAACACTAGACTGGATCTTTAACTAAAATACTTTCCCAAAAGCAGGGGCGGCGCGTGATAAATTTAATCATATTTTCAATATCAGTTTGATTAATGGTATTTTCAATCTTATTTATAATCAAAATGCATTTTGGAATAAAACAGTTAATCGAAAGCTATTAAATAGAAGAGGTTATTGCTAATCAAATTTGACACTTATATTCCTAAATTCAGCAATCATATTCTAGGTGTCCACAAATAAAATGTTATTAATATCTTGTATAATTATTGATTAAATTATCGTTAATTAGCCACAAATAACCACTCACTTATCAGGTTATCAGACCAGAGAGAGGTTAGTTTGAAGTTTACTTCTTATATTTACAGCTGGTTTCCAGCTGATTAACAAGCATTATCAAAACTAACGTTTTCGACGGTAGGCCGCAGGAGCCAATCACAGCTTTTGCCGCCAATTGTCGTGTCGCGAGCGATGGGCTAAGCCCAAGACTCACTGTATTGAAGTAATAGGAAAAGTGGAGGAAGCCAGTCTCTAGTCTGACGTCACAGAGCCCAGCGTAGCATGAGATACAGCGTTCCATTGAACTCCTTTCAATCGGCGTTGAAATGGATAATGCTCTTGGCTAATAATTTAATCGCAATTTTCTGAATAATACAGTATTTATTCTAATAGTTCATTATTCGCCAATGCCCAAAAGTGTTGTAGAATTATTCACTTCAGATTCATCTCATTCCATCATAATTGCGAAATTAATAATTTAATAATTTATTAATAATTTATAGAAATTTAATAATTATAAATATTTAATTATTACTTCACACAATTTAATTCTCTAGATCTTCAATGCTCAAGTTTATGCGAAAACTTTACAATGATAAATAGAATCAAATTTTAAACTTTTTTCTGCAACCAATGGACTAGTCTGTCCAAGCAAAGAAGACATTCTGACAAGATGGGGAAATGAATCCAGCTCGATCAATATTAGATCAAGAACTATAAAATTTGGTCTCAAATTGTAGACCGGAATTTTTTCTACAATTTAAAAACAAATTTGAAATTTTTGAATCAATATTGACTGAGGAGGAGGCATTTTTATATCTTGCCACAATGTCTTCTCTGCTTGGACAGACTATACGCAAGATAGGTTTCAAAGAGCTCCACAATACCTATATCATTATTCCATCCAATAACCCTTCTTCTTCTACTTGTATATCTATGCTCTGTGATCAGAAATCGTTTGAAGTGTTGTTCTCAACAAATTCTGAGCACGAAAACACAAGGAGCACTTCTATAGTCTGATCAAGCGAAGAAGACATTCTGGCAAGAATGGAAAATGACTCCAGCTCGGTTAATATCGGTTCAAAAATCACAAATTTGTTCTCAAATTGTAGATCATAATGTTTCCTACAATTTGAAACCGGATTCATAATTTTTGAACCAATCTTGACCAAGCTAGAGTAATTTTCTCATCTTGCCAGGATGTCTTCTTCGCTTGAACAGACTATATAGAAAGCGGTAGACCTGGAGATGACAGCCGGATGACTTTTGAAGAGTCGGAAATGCGATCTCTCAAACTTCGGGAATCTTTTCTGCTCCACTGGAATCAATATCATTGTTCTTAGAAAGTTTTTCAGGATTCTTCGAGAAATTTCTAAAGCAGGTTTCAGGTGTACTTTTGTAAAAACATAATAATTGTACTTTTAAATTTTCTTGGAACAAAGACTTTGAATTTTATCGATTTCTTGATTGAAGACGCAGTGTCAGGTACGATGATGAGTATCCATACACAGTAGTATTCAAGTTTCATTTCGAACTTTTACCGGTTTCCAAGCACTTTGAGGGCTTAGCTTTAATGCCCGGTCTTTCCAAGCACACTCAAATTTGAGGACAAGTTTACTACACTTTACTACATTTCCTATACTTATCATAGAAAATGTCAGCTGTTCATCAAAATTTGAGGGTTCCTTAGCTTTAATGCCCGGTCTTTCCAAGCACACTCAAATTTGAGGGATCCACAAGTTTACTACACTTTACTACATTTCCTATACTTATCATAGAAAATGTCAGCTGTTCATCAAAATTTGAGGGTCCCTCAACTTTGAGTGTGCTTGGAAAAACCCGGCATGAGTGTGCTTGGAAAAACCAGGACCTCCTAAATACCTAGTATTTAGGAGGTCCTAGAAAAACCCGGCATTAGAGTTTCATAATAATAACATACAGTATTCGCAAAAATTAGAAAAATTCAATAACTATACAATATTAAACACGTGATAACTCAAAAGTCTAACATAATCTGTTACAAATGAGTCGGGCTGTGAAGCTGACACCAAATTTTGGGTGGTTTCGTCTGCTTCTTGAGTGCTCAAACAGCTGATGTTCTCAAATGGGTTGTCATCTTGCTATGCCTATACCATATTCACGATAACTTGAGACAAAAAATAGTTTTTTAAGTAGCCTATGTGCGTGTGAGTATAGGGTGGCTACTTAGCCACGACAAACCATAACCAATAAACGACGTAGCATAGACACGTCATAGTATTGGTAATGTGTATGTGTGCGTGTGTGTTGTAAAAATTATTTTCTGACAAGTCTGTGTCGTACTGTCGCTATGGTTTATCAGGGTAACTGTAGCCACCCTGTTTGTTAACTTTGTCAATTAATCGTCAATAAAGAATAGTTGATGGTTTTTGGAATAAAAAAACACAGGAGATCTTCTACATTAGCTGTTAGTAGGTTACATTAGCTAGATACAGCCTTATTTTTGTCGACAGCCATATATGGTTCACTCATAATTAAGGCATCTATCAGGAATCATATAATTCTAGAAATTGTAATCATTCATATGGTCACCCTTTTCAATTATTTTCTTGATGCATTACATGTTTCGACTATTTATAGTCATTTCCAAATGCGAAAAAAACAGTGATAAAAATAGCCCTGAGATAAAAGAAACATTATTCATATAGATACTAGAAATGTCACCCAGGCGCCCCTAAAAAATATTTTCATCCAAAAGAAATCAATACAAATGGTCACAAAACGTTTATTCCACCTCTTCCTCTTCCTCCCCTCTCTCACTTCCGCTATTCTTTTCCTCTTTCTCTTCTTCCTTTTTCCCATCGCCCTTATCCCCTCTTTATCTTTAACATCTTCCTCCCTTTGTGTCTCTAGGTTTATTGTCTTCTTTGACCAAACACTCGACCTTCAAGTGAGAGCACTGAACTATCGACTGTTTTCCCGCCAAAAAGCCGCTTTCAAGGAAGCAAGTCTCGGCAAGCCACTTCAAAAGCTATCATATCCAGACTGGAATATTCTCTCTTTACCTGTATCCAAGCTATCTTTCTCAATCCTTCCCACGATCTACATATATCTATACTTCGAGAAATAATTCTCAACTTTTTCTATGATAATTATTTGAGTATACTTGCATCTCTTTATCTTTTATTTTCTTCTCCATTCAAAATCGTCCATACTCAGGTTTTTATTAAAATTTATTAAACAATTTAAATTGATTTATAAATTTATATAATGGCGGCTCGTGCCCATGAAACAGGTGAAGGGCTGTTTCATGGGCAGGTAAAAGGTAAAAGGTAAAAGGAACAGGTAAAAGATACGGGCACGAGCCGCCAGTGCATTGAATAATAATGAATAATATAATCAATTAGAATCGCCATATATGGACTGCTGCAACTGCAAATATTGACCAATGTACTTAACAGCAAGCGGGATACATTGAATGAAACTTTTAAAAAACTGAGCCCGGACTGGGAATCGAACCTAGTACCCCCACGGTTGCCGGCCGGGTGGCTTAACCATTTGCCTACCAGGCAGCTCTCTGAACAGCTTCATTCAATTGTGATGTTGGACGAACCGGCTAGAGATCAAAGATGAAATAATCATTGGATATTGCAGAATACCAACAGCTGGTAAATTATAATAATTGATAATAATCTCCATAAATACTGTTAATATAAATAGACAAAGGACTTCTGCAACTGCAAATATTGACCAAAGTACTAAATAGCAAGCGAGATCCATTGTAGGAAATTATCCTGATCAGATTAGCTTTCCTATTTCAATATATTTTTGAATAATTTCCTTATTTTGAATAAATAATTCTTGGAGTGAGACTAAAATTGTATGATATAACCTACTTTTGTTCAGTTGGTATGAATTGCAAGAGGAACGGTTTTAGATAGAAATCCTTCTGTACTCTCCGTTTTAAATTTTTATTCAATGAATAATATTATTATTACGATTAACGAAATCAAATGTGTTCCAGATACTGAAAATTTCTTTATTCATCAAAGAATTTGAAGAAGGTCCTTATTCTATTGTCTTTATATTACTGACAATTTTTACCTCTCAACTAGGAGAAAAAGGGACTAGGCAGAGCGAAGAAGAAGGCAATGAAGAAGAAGAAGAAGAAGAAGAAGAAGAAGAAGAAGAAGAAGAAGAAGAAGAAGGAAGAAGAAGAAGAAGAAGAAGAAGAAGAAGAAGAAGAAAGAAGAAGAAAGAAGAAGAAAAGAAGAAAGAAGAAGAAAAAGAAGAAGAAAAGAAGAAGAAGAAGAAGAAGAAGAAGAAGAAGAAGAAGAAGAAGAAGAAGAAGAAGAAGAAGAAGAAGAAGAAGAAGAAGAAGAAGAAGAAGAAGAAGAAGAAGAAGAAGAAGAAGAAGAAGAAGAAGAAGAATTGAGAGAAGAGGATAATAGTGTTGATGAAGCCTAGATCTTGAGAACTTTGATGTGGACACGATTCCTTCTTGAGAAGTTAATGAACTAAAGAGATCCATTTTATTTCAAGATGCTTGGGTATGGGTAACTTTAGTCTGTCCAAGCAAAGAAGACATTCTGTCAAGATGTGAGAATGACTCCAGCTCGATCAATCTTGTTTAAAAAATTATTAATTTGGTCTCAAATTTTAGGAAACATTAAAATCTGTATCAATTTGAAAAAAATAATTTTCATAAATTCCTGAGACTTCAAAATAATGTCTAATGATTGAGTTAATCAAACTATTTGTAATGAACCGTCAATGAGAAAATAAAGATAATGCATGTATGTTTATTCCTAAATACAGCAGCATAATACGGGTATGTATATTTTGACAAGGAACCCTCAATAAGATGTTTCTCAAAGGTTCAAAGAACTTTACTTTGTAAAGCCAATCAAAAACAGTCTCTCTTAATCTGTCCAAGCTGAGAAGACATTCTGGCAAGATGGGAAAATGACTAGCTTGGTTAATATTTTTATTGAAAAAAAATCATATTTGGTTTTTAATTGAAGAAAATATCTACAATTCTACAATTTATAATTTATAATATTTCTAAACCAATAATGACCGAGCTGGGGTCACTTTCTAATCTTGCCAGAATGTCTTCTTAGCTTGGACAGACTATTCCCTATAATAAGAGGGTTGAATCGCCAACCTTTTATGGCTATTGTTGAGATAGGGAATATTTATTTTGCTAGACTTGCCACAAATGCACCAAACTAGGGAGATCTTTCTTCCTTCTTCCTATTCTGCCCTCCTTCTCCTTCATTCTATTTTTCTGGTTCATTTTCTTATTGTTTTCTCTCTTTCTTCCTCACCTTCGTCAGGTCACTCTTATTTTGCTTCTCTTCCTAATTTTCTTTTCTTCTTGTCTTTTATCGTAATCTAGTTTTTTCCCTCTCCCTCACTCACACTGTCTCTCTCTCACAAACACTCTTATCGTTTCTTTAAGTTTACTTATTCTTCTCTCCCTCTTCCTTCTTCTCTGGTTCATCTTTTCCACCCTCTTTTTATAGATCTATTTAGTTTCTTTTCTCCTAGTTTCTCCCCTACCTCCCTTCCACACCATATTTCTCTTATCGTTCGTCTCAGTTCACTCATTCTTCTTTCTCTTTTCATTGTCGTCTGTTTCTTTTTTTCTGGTTCATATTCTCTTCTCCATTTTACACTTTCTTCTTATCTTTCTCTCCTCTCCTCCTCCTTCTTTCCTAGTATTAAACTATTAATTTCCTTTTTTTCATTCCAATATTGAAATTCACCCTATTTATCGCAAAATTTTTTAATTAATTTTAGTTTTTAGTATTTTTTAATTCAATTTCCCTCCTCCTACGTCTCTCTTTCTTTGTCTCCGTCTTCTCGTTTTTCTTTGTATTCTCCTCCTATCCTCTCAATTTATTTCTGTTCACCATTAGTATTTTCCTCCATTTTTACTTTCTCTGTCATTTCCTTCGTTTTCATGAACTCCTCACCTTATCTTCTTAAATCATCTATCTCATTATTCTAATATTCCTCCTTCTCCTCCTCTTCCTCCTCCTCCTCCTCCTCCTCCTCCTCCTCCTCCTCCTCCTCCTCTTCCTCCTTCTCCTCCCCCTCCTCTTCCTCTTTCTCCTCCCCCTCCTCCTTCTCCTCCTTCTCTCAAAGCCAAGTGTTAATGGAAAGGATATCCTTATTATCTTTTCCCAAGAATGGACATATATATGTTCAAATAAACTTCACCTTTTCACTTATACCCTATTCACGATCACTTGAGACGAAATAAAGAATCTTTTTGCATGTACAGGTAGCTATTTTTGTTTGAGCTTAAGGAAAAGCCAAGAACTGTGATTGTCTACAGCTGTTCGACTGCGGCCGACCGTTCTATGAAGTAATACCTCCCTTTACCCGCACACACGCGCAAAAAGTTTGTTTATTTCGTCTCAAGTTATCGTGAATAGGGTATAGATAACTTATACTCCTTATCCACTTTGCAGAACCTCGAACTAAAATTTGTACGAATTTTGCATTCATTACATCACCGTTCTTCCGTATTTTTCTAGAAGTCTCTATTTCGTGAAATTTATAGGATAATTTTGTTTTACTCACTTATAATATTACAATTTATAATCTAAGCCGAATTTTGTTATCTATTTGAATAGAGTAATCTAATCTAATCCTCCTTCTCCTCCTTCTCATCCTCCTTCATCACCTCTTTCCCATCATTCACCTCTTACTCCTCCTATTCTCTCTATTCCTCCCCCCCCAACACCATCCTCTATTCCCTTGTCTCATTTCTTAGACCACTACGTCTGTTAATGGTTGAAGGAGGTTCTCTTTGACTATCGTATTGTTGGGGGAGCTGAATTGTGGAGGTGAGGGGAACAACTTGGGAAAACAACTGAGCTGTTTACTAACTCTTAAAAACTCCCCTACCCCCTAACACAACAGACAAAAACATGCCCCATAACCCTTCAAAAGCTCTTCTTCAATTTCGCCTTTGTATAGTCTGTCCAAGCAAAGAAGACATTCTGGCAAGATGGGAAAATGACTCCACATCGATCAATAACGGTACCAAAACTATAAAATCGGTCTCAAATTGTAAATCAGAATGTTACCTACAATTTGAGATCAATTTTATGATTTTTGAACCAATAGCGACCGAGCCGAAGTCATTTTCCCATCTTGCCAGAATGTCTTCTTTGCTTGGACAGACTATATTTCCATCAATTCCCTATCGCTTCTGCATTCTTCTCCAACATACTTCCCTCTCCAATTTGTTATTTTAAGGAGAGAGAAAAAGATAGAGATAGATAGATAGATTAGATTAGATTAGATTACTTTATTCAAATAGATAACAAAATTCGGCTTAGATTCTACATTGTAATATAATAAATGAGTAAAACAAAATTATCCTATAAATTTCAGAAAATAGAAACTTCTAGTAAAAATACGAATAAAACGGTGAAGTAATGAATGCAAAATTTATACAAAATTTTAATTCGAGGTTCTGCAAAATGAATAAGGAGTGTAAGTTATCTAGGTGAAAAGGCGAAGTTTAGACATATATATGTCCATTCTTGGGAAAGGATAATAAGGATATCCTTTTCATTAACACTTGGCCTTGATAGAGAGAGAGAGAGAGAGAGAGAGAGAGAGAGAGAGAAATTTACTGTTTTCTGTGGTTTAATATTTTCATTTTCATTTAATCTCGACTTATTGCATTCCCATTTTAATTATTTTTTCTTTCTATTCTATTAATTTCTCCATACCTTTCTTCCCTCAATTCTTATTATTCTTCATTTCTCTTGTAGCTTCTATCTTTCTACTATACTCCATACACTACATTCTATCATTCAATCTATTTTCTATTTTATTGAAAGTCTCCAGATGATGATCTAATCAATTGATTAATTTCATTTAATTATTTACAAAAACTTTTTTCTTTTACTAATTCAGTCATACACGCTTCAAAAAATTTCAAGAAACTCTGATGAAAATTTATTTTTGCATTATTGATAATAATTTTAATTATTATTTTATTTTTCAATATCAGAACTACAAATAATAATCAATGACATTGTCTTATTTTCCGTACAAAAATTTGAAAGTCAGGCCAGTTTCACGCAGTGGGAACGCTCCAATTACGCTTAATCATCTGAATTTTTATCTCACTCTTCATTTCACATTTCATCTTAGGGCCCGTTTCGACAGTGCGAGGCATGTGCCGCAAATGCCTCGCGGTGCGTTGATACTGGTGCGATTGGAACGCAGTCGACCAGCTCTTTCATCAAAATTTGAGAGTCCCTCAACTTTGAGTGTGCTTGGAAAACCCGGCATAGCTGTGGTCATTCACATCTCTTGCTATTAAATTTAAAAGATAGATGAAATAAGAGATGTGATTGGTCACAGCTGATCGACAGCGGCACATACCTCGCACTGTCAATACGCGGCTTTACGATTCATCTTTTTTTTTAACTCACTATGAACGCACCTTTAGAAGATAAAGAAAGGAATGAATTACAGTATCTCACCTAGTAAACTGTATTTCCTCGAATAACACTACCCTCTCCCCAATTCCAAGGGAACTAGTTGTACACTAGGTAGTCTGTCCAAGCAAAGAAGATCCTCTGGCAAGATGGGAAAATGACTCCAGCTTGGTCAATATTTGTTCAATAATTATAAATGTGGTCTTAATAGTAGATGAAATTGTTTCCTACAATTTGAGATGAAATTTATAATTTTTGAACCAATATTGATCGAGCTTGAGTCATTTTCCCATCTTGCCAGAGGATCTTCTTTGCTTGGACAGACTATAGTATTGATGCAGTGTAGTCTGTGTAGTATACACTCTGGCAAGATAGGAAAATGACTCCAAGTTGGTAAATATTGGTTTTCAAATTTTAAATATGGTTTCAAATTTTAGAGGAGAATGTTAAATAAAATTTGAGACCAATTTAATAATTTTTGAAGAAATATGGACCGACCTAGAGTCATCTATTACAATCTTGCCAGAATATCTTCTCTGCTCGACCAGACAATATCAGCTCTCAAATTCTGCACCAAAATTAGACACAGCTTGTTAGCACCAGTCCATGTTCGTTGTTGTTGTTGGACTTGTAGTTATTCTAGTTTCTGCATTTTGGTACGAGTCCACCTCACTGTTATTCCAGCTGTTGTTATGTTAACTACTGGTTAGTTCTCTCTCACTCGCTCACTCTCTCTCTCTCTTTCCCTTTCTCTCTAGTAGTAGTAAATGTAGTAACATTTCCTATACTTATCCTAGAAAATATCAGCTGTTTATCAAAATTTGAGGGTCCCTCATGTAGTAGTAGTAAATGTAGTAACATTTCCTATACTTATCCTAGAAAATATCAGCTGTTTATCAAAATTTGAGGGTCCCTCATGTAGTAGTAGTAAATGTAGTAACATTTCCTATACTTATCCTAGAAAATATCAGCTGTTTATCAAAATTTGAGGGACCCTCATGTAGTAGTAGTAAATGTAGTAACATTTCCTATACTTATCCTAGAAAATATCAGCTGTTTATCAAAATTTGAGGGTCCCTCAACTTTGAGTGTGCTTGGAAAAACCGGGCATTACTCTATCACTCTTTTAGCCATCATCAAGGCCATGTTATAATGGAAAAGATACAAAACAAATAGGATTAATCAGTTCCAAGAACAGCTTAACCAGATAACTTACTATACTCCATCCACCGAGTGTTTGGACCTAAGCTCCTCCCCCATTTTGACGTCGCAGGCGGCTGTAGCCAATGGCAAGTAAGCTCATCGTGCTGCAGCTGTTACTTTTTAGGTCACAGTCATGCTGTGAAAAACTGGGAAACGCAAGCCTTCCACTTTTCAGGGAATCTATCAAAATTCATGTTGCTTTTGTTCTTTCAGCTGATTTAAATGATTCAAACCTCTCATGGAAGATTTTCTGGCGGATATGTTGTGTTCTTTGTTCCACCTTCAACAAAACAGCATAATTCTTTAAAAAAGATTGGTTCTATTGAATTCAAACTACCTACAGTAATTATATTAATTTCTTGCATATAATTCAAACTTCATATAGATTATTTTATATACTTGAATTATTTGTAGTACGGTAGTGTGTAGTTGAATTAGTTTAAAATTCCCGGCTAAAACTGAGCAGTCAAAATAATAATAACACAAATATGATTATGAAAGATTCTGAATCAACTATAATTCTGTCAAGTGATATTGATTATAATCATTCATCATTCTTCTTGTTAGAACGATGTGAATTTCGCTGATCATCAATATGTATATCAATTAATAAATATTTTTAAATGCAATATCGATGAGGAATTTCCACGTTCCAGGCAATTGCAACCGCTTGTGAGCTAGTCGGATCATGACGTCAGAGCCTCGGGGGAGGAGGTTAGGTCCGAACACTCCGTGGATGGAGTATAGCATCGCCTAATATAAGCCGAATTTGGAGTAGCCAAAGTGCTATCTGCTAGCTATTGAAAATTTGCATCAAAAGTTTATTGATTAAATCAATTATTCAATATTACTTTATAACAACTATCAGTGTATTTGATTTTCTTAGTCTAGAAACGTTTAAGCCCATGATAGTTTTTCGTACAATCATCCTAAATTGTACAATATCAAATTGAAACTTGTTAATTTTCGACAAATTCAATACAGTTTGGCTTTCAGTGAAGTCTAGTGTAGTTACATTATCACCCGCTAGATAGCGCTAGCTAACGTGGTAGACGAAGTATTACAGAGTCTGACAATCATAATTTTGTTCAAACATGGATATATATCTCGTTCATCATGATCCAAAAGTTAATCAATACAAACATTTTAAATCTTATCAGAGTTGAAGCATCAGTTGTTATTAAAGCATTTCCCATCCATTGTTAAACTACTGATCAATGTGAGAACTTTCTATATCCAGTTCTCTTGACAATGGGTTTTGACCAATCAAAATGGGGGTGGCGTAGCTGAGTGGATTAAGTGCTGGCGTTGCAACCCAAAGGTCCTGGGTTCAATCCCAGGTTAGACCACTACCTAAGGCCACTACCCGTGTTTCGGATGGACACGTTAAGCCGTCGGTCCCGGCTGCATAAAAACATCCGTTAAGTCATGTCAGAGGCCCTGAAATTGATCAGGAGTGACCTGAAAACTCTGACACCAGACCTGAGCCAGCCAGGTTACACGATTATTATTATAATTATTACCATTCAAAACCAAGAAGAACAGTTTTGGGCTTTGCCTGTTGTACTCTTCTATGTATTATCACTCAATAAAGATGATTAAATTTGAATGAGAGTTGAGAGCCTACCTTTACATCGAAATACCGACACGTCGACATTGACTCCCAAAACAGCTGACCCGAAACGCAATCAAACCGGGATACTACCTATTAATCGTCTAAACCTTATATCGACACCGACCCTCAGTCAGCTGACATTCAAAGTTATTTCACCGCCCTTGGGCCGAAAATGGCCCTTTCCCGGCGAGTTCTTAGTGACCCCGCCACAAAACGAGCATTTTCGGCCTCTTTATGATGCATACTAGTTCTGACCCGAAACGCAATCAAACCGGGATACTACCTATTAATCGACTAAACCTTATATCGACACCGACCCCCAGTCAACTGACATTCAAGGTTATTTTACCGCCCTTGGGCAAAAAATGGCCCTTTTCCGGCGAGTTCCTAGTGACCTAACCAAACGAGCATTTTCGGCCTCTGTATGATGCATACTAGTTCTGAAAACGTCGTTTTGCGGCGTCAAGAATACGGAGCTTTACAGCCAAATCGATCAGCGATTACTAATCTTGAAAACATCACGTTGAACAACAATTGTCGGAGCTCTACCGTTTTCTTGACAGGATACAGCTGAAACCGAATGTTTAAGGTTTCTTCTGCTTTTTGCGCTTCAACAGCTGGTATTATTTATTAGAGTTGTCATTTAGCTATGTCTAGATGATATTCTTGAGATCAATATACTCAATAAATGCTTTTCATCAGCTGTCTGTAGGTTACATCATGCACAAGAGACAGGTGAAAACGCCTAACTTTTCATTGGAAAAATCTTCTATGAGCTTTTCTCTTATGCAATCTTCAAATTCTTGAGAAATGATCATCAATATCGTATTTAAAAATCAGTAATGTTAGGAAGTCAACAACAAAGGACCAAATATGGAATAGAATAGAATATTCATGTGCAATTCATATTATCATCCATCTTTATTGAATACATAATGTAATTGATGATAATCTCAATTGATTAACATTTTATGTCACCATGAATGTTGGCTTATAATATGGTAGGATTACTAATAAAGAACAAAGGCAAAAATAAATAAGAAGTGGAAACAACTATCCCTGAAATTATTTGACGATAATTTTCAGGAGTTCATTTTATAGATTGATTTTATCATCAATAGTTTCATCAAAACAACATCATCTCACAATTAAGATTTTGGCTGAATGTATCCCCTTAGAAACAACAATCCTAAATCACTCAAGGTGTATGAGAATTTTCTTTGGACGGACTGCTGAAAATCAGTTATAACCTTTTTGAAAATTGTGTGATTGGAGTGTGATTCAAGCAGAACCGTATAGTCTAGCAGATGGTAGCTGAAGTCAGGGACATTCTTAGGTGCTGGCTGTTCAATACCTGTTGTTGTGTACTGGTATTTAAAAGTGTCATCCTGTTCCTGACAAACATTGCAAGATGGTGATGTTATGTTTGTTGCCTTGCAATTCCAGTATGATCTTGGATATTGTGTATTTTTTACGTGAACACAAATCATTCCAATGCCATCTGGACCACGATCTCCAGTTTCACCCATGTTGCCACGTGTACCAGTGCTGCCATTTTTATTTTGCATTCCAATCTGGGATGATTCACTCAACTCAATCAGCTGTTGATCTCCTGGTAGTCCTCCCATCCCTGACTCTCCACCCAGACCACCTGATGCTCCATTGCTTCCACAGTCACCATTTTGAGTAATCACTGTAACCGCTGCATATAAATACCCTGAAGTAGCCAAATCAATTGCGGTCAAATTAATCTTATGAGATAAAACCTTATCTAAATCACTGTTGAATGCCCCTTCTTGAAATTCAATGCTATGATAAGAGTTACCAGATTTCAATTTCTCAACTGCATCCCTGCCTGCAAGACCTGTTGCTCCCTTGGCTCCATTTGCTCCAGGACCTCCTCTGCCACCATTCGACTCGATGTGTAGATTTTTGCCATTCACAAATTCCAAACCAATTCCAAAAAAACTACCTCCATTGCCACCTGGCAACCCAGGTTTGCCATCTTTCCCATTTGCCACATAAGGATTGTCTGCTGATATCTCAGATCCTGGCCGACCACTGAGCACTATCTGTCTCTGACCAATGACTTCCCATTTGGGTGCTGCAATAAACATGTTCATCCCCCTGAACATATCAATGGTGTCTTCATCAAGAAACACAGTTTCTACTGCTAGAATAGCCACCTCTTTTACAGAAACATTATTACAGTGGGATTGAACCAAATCTTCCAAGTTGATTTCTGCAATACAAATTTGGAAACCTTTGATTATGAGCCTACCATTGGTATTACAGGTGATATTGTTTTTATGTAGTAATAAAGAATTTGCAATACCTATAAGCTCTGATTCTCTCTTATCATCAATCAAGTGCCTCAGATTCAAATTCTCAGTAATGTCCAGGTACTGGAACAGACTCATCAAGTCATTAATTGATAAAGAATCCCCTTTGAAAATTGTTGAGTAGATTTCTGTCTTGTTCTTCTGCACCTTGTAGCTTGATAAATCTTTGATAAATTTGTTCAGAAACTTGTACCAATAAAGCTCATCTTCTGTAGACTTCATAACTTGCCTGATGGGGAGGGTCCATGATGATGGAGTGAACATCAAATTTGTGTCAACAAATTTCAAAAGCATTTCCTCATACTTTTCAAGAACATGAATTTGTTCATTGTAGTTAATCTGTGATGATATTTTCTGATCAGAGATGAAATCATTTACTTTATCAAAAAATTCATTGTAGTTTTTTGTTTCATCAAGATTTTCTGACAACTGTTTCAGAGCATTATGGAATGATTCAAAGTCTTTCAACACTTGATCAAAGCTGCTGTAGTTTTCTGTTTTTTGAGCAATGAATTCCTTAAGATTGAATGACAAAGCATTGATTTTATTCTTGTAGCTGTCACTGGTAAATTTCAAGAGACATTCCAGATACATTTTTGCTTCATTTGAAAGAGTGAAATCAAAGTCATTATTCTTTGCTTCAACAAAATCCAAGTTCATGATAGTTTTGGTTAGTGATTCCTTATTTTTTTGAAGTAGTGGCATGTTCACAAGTGACCCAGACTTGTATGGTCGACGAAATATGTTGATTTTTGTAGCTTTTCCATTCTCATCCCTGGTTTGCAGACTTTGTAGCAACTTTACCACCTTCTGATAGAAGTCTTTCTTACTTTTTCCCATTTTTTCATTGAGCTTTCCTGCTATGGATGTCTCTGTATGATTCAAGTAATCCATGATGCTTTCAATATGCATGTCTTCTGTGATTAATTCAGGTATTGGACTATCATTATCCTCTGGCATTTTATAAGCAAAAGGTATCTTAGTTGCTATAAGTACAATATGATCCTTATATTTATCAATATTAATCAATGAATCTATCAGATGTTTGAGAGTATTGATAAAACTATCTTTTGATACTCCATATTGTAGAGATCCCTGTTTTTCAAGGAGAAGAATCTTGACTTTCTTGAATGTGCTGGTGACAGACTTCATAACATTCATGGAGGCAACTTCATGCGCAGAACTTCTTGAGTCGTGGAATCCTGGTGAATCGCAGAATGTCACAGATGAGTTGAAGTTGACCAGTTCAGGATAAAGAGTGAATGACTCAGTGGCAGATGTTCCAATTTTCTTGCCATCCTCAATGATGTATTCACCGGTGTCTGATCTGATTCTCTTGGATTGCAATTTGGGATTCTGGGTTAGAAACTGGACCAGACTTGTTTTTCCACTGCCAGCCTTACCCAGCACCAGGATAGTTTCTTTGGTTGATAGTTGCTTCTGCTTTTGGATCACCTTCTCACCATCGCTCAGCAATTTTGTTGAAAGTGAAATCTGCTCCCGGATGTAGTCTGAGTCCGCTTGGCAGTCCCATTGATGGCCTTTTTCCTCATTCTGCAAGTGAAAATGAAAATGTGATCACAAACAGTTGCCTCAAGAGAAGGCCTAAAAGAAGTATTGTAGGCCCAGCTGTTTTTAACATTATAGCTGTCCAAAGTTCATCAATGCTATTTTTTTCAATTGAAGACATCTTGGAGGTAATTGGAGACACATTGTAGTTCTTTCTTATTGTAATTTTAAATTATCTTACAATACATTTTCCATGTAATTTCTTTCACTTTCAAGTGAAACTTGAAACTGCAAAAAATCACCATTGAGCTAGCATATGTAACTTCATAATCTTCAAGTCCTTTGATGCTGGTTCACCGCCTGTTGGTGCCAACTGGCGTTTTGCAGGACGTCCTGTCGATGGTGTGTCAGGAATCTAATATAATCTATGCTCTGCTTAGTGCAAATTTGGTTTCGGGCCATTTTCATAATCTTACAAACTATAAGACCTACAATAACAACTATTAATAAAATAAATTGTTAAAACTATATCTATATTGTTGTTATCATCTTGGTAATCCACACCATCCACTTGTTGACAATTGAATTCACAAAATCAATTTTTACATCGAAAAGCTCAGTTCTTTGGTATAGAAACATATTTTTGTAAAAACAAAAATAAAAGAAGAAAACTTCAATTTTTAAATCTCAGTTTAAGGAATTGAACATTTTTATTCCATTATTATTATTAGTATTAGTAGTATCATTATTATTTTGGTTATTGGTCACTCAATCCTCAGTAATTTTAAAGTTAAGTCACAAACACTGTGGACTTCTCTTGGATGGATGACTAGTATTTGACAAAAAAAAGATGCAATATGGAATCAAATCTCAAATGTCTCTCCATCAATATAAGTCATAATCATATTTATTTATAAAAGTATAGCCTGCTAAATATACTTTTTATTATGTTACTGATAGAACTGCGTCAGAATTCTGTTATAGATTATTGATAAATTCATATTCAGTCTCGAATAGAAGTCATTGACTCCTGTGCCATAATTTATTGAATTTTTATCATTTATTGAATATGTATTAATACAATAATGTGAAAGTCGGCTTATCAGTATAGTCTTGTCGAACAAAGAAAACATTCCTTTTGTTCAAAGCAGTCGAAATTGAAATAATTCCACTGTTACCATCTGTCTCTCATCACATCTCACCAGCGGTATGGTTGGCAGGAGTGGTTTTACTCGAAAATTATCAGATCTACGCATGCGTGGCACACTTCCGCTTCAATCGGCTATTTTGAAGGAATGTTTCCTTTGCTCGGCAAGTCTACATCAATGATAATTTTTTTTATTCAAATATATCAACTTACATGACTGGTGTGAGATGCATGATTATCTTTTAACTCTCCTACAGGTGACTCCAACGAGTAATCTGCACTTGCAGGACCAAACATGATGGCCAAGCATCTGTAACATAGTTATTAAACACCCATCAAACTTTTTCAAAATATAATCATTCTATGTAAATACCCTTTGGGCTGTCGTTAGTAAAGACAGTCAGTCGTTTCCCGTTTCTGGAGAAAAAGTAATTGTTGCATTAGACTCTAACTGAATAACTACATGTTATTCGGAGGTGTTCTGCATCTTCACTTGGTTGTGAAGACTGGCTTATGGTTGAGAGGATCGACGTGCTAACGACACGTTACCTCTATCCTGGTTGATGATTATTCGCCTGCTATATTTTCTATCCGGGCTGGGGGGACATTCAGGCGGGGTGGGGGGTGGCTTCGGCTCGGTCGGTATTGGTTCGGGGGCTGTGGGTTGTTTTGAGAATTTATGGCCTTTGGGCCGGTATTGGCCGGGCTGGTGTCGTTTTCCCGTCTTGCCGGAGTGTCTTCTTTGCTTGGATGGACTCTATAGTTTGGTGAATATGGAACTGGCAACCAGCTGGTAGGCCTAGGCCCCTCATAGGGCTGTTGCGCCATTGACAAACAAACATACAGAATCGAAAATAGAATTTAACCAGCTTTCTCAAAACATGTAGGCTACTTGTCACTTGTAGGCTAATCGTGACTTACAGCACTGGCGGCTCGTAACGACGAAACAGGGGAAGTGCTCGTATCTTTTACTGTACAGCACTTCACCTGTTTCGTGGGCACGAGCCGCCAGTGACTTATTCAAAGTTTTTCAAACTATAAGATAGACATTTTTGTGATAGAATACTCGTATTATTATCAAAAATAAGATAATAAAATCATGGAATAGATTCTTATTCTATGCTCTCTGGGCGTATCCAGCGTTGGATAATATTCTATGTCCAGAGAGCATACAATGCCAATCCCTAGGCTGGATGCCTATTCAATTTTACAATCCTGTAAATTTTGATAATCTATTCCATTTCATTTGATATATTTTATGAATAGCGTTGCACAGATATGCTCTAGCTCGCGTCATAAGTACTATTCTTATTTCTATTGACTTCAAAAGTTATCATATTCTTCAGCTTAAAACAACCATAAGCTAGAGTCTGTTTAAGCAAAGAATACCTTCTGGTAAGATGGGATATTGACTCCAGCTTGGTCAATATTGGTTCAAAAATCTAAAATTTTGTCTCAAGTTGTACATCAGAATAATATTTTAACACTGTGAATGTTTGAACCAATATTAGACTAGCTGGAGTCATTTTCTCATCTTGCCAGAATGTCTTCTTTGCTTGGACAGACTGTAACAACTAATGAGCGCGGTAAAGTAATAGAGCCTACAAACGGAATAAAATAAATTATTCATTCAGCTATCTCAAAAGATAATTTGTTGAGAAAAATCTATTCATCAATGTTGTAGCCTCCAAGAAAACAAATAAGATAAGCAGCACACAGAGAATGACAACTTCGATGTATCGACGAAAGTCAAGAGTCAACAATAAAAGGTCAAATTTAGCCTTCTGGCATGTGAGAAAAAATTGATAACGATATGAATGCGACAAGACGATTTGATGAGTAGATTATTTTGGTTTTAGCAATAGTTTTACAAAGAATATAACAAATACTCGTACTTATGTATAGGCTACGTACTACGTAGTCTGTGGTATAGTCAGGTATAGTCAATGGTTAAGTATACTCACTAGTATACTTAATATGTCCTAGTATACTATTATACTAACACGTCAAGCAAAAATATTCAATCAAGTGAACTTATCTGAGGCGAAACAACAAATTCTGTGAACTCTTACTGTGATCTTGATTATAATTCGATTTTTAAATAATTTTATATATGTCACTTAACTTGAGTTTTTCATTTTATTTTTATTCGTCAAATTGAATAAATTCTACTATGATTGTGATCAACTGTACATTATTTGTATAGTCAGTCCAAGCAAAGAAGACCCTCTGGCAAGATGTGAAAAAGACTCCAGCTTGATCAATATTTGTTCAAGAACTATAAATGTGGCCTTACAAGTAGATAAAATTGTTTACTACAATTTGATATCAAATTATTTATAATTTTTGAACAAAAATTGACCGAGCTTGAGTCATTTTTCCATCTTGCCAGAGGGTCTTCTTTGCTTGGGCAAACTATATAATATGACAGGGCTAAATTGAGACGAAGAGAAGACGCAGCATTCGCCATTCCGTTGCCTCAGCCTTCAATTACCCAAAATGATTGGTTTGTACATAAATTTCTCATAATATCAGATATTTCACTGCTCATTTATTATATTGTGAATTCAAATTAGGTTATGTTATACGCAACGAAATGCGTAATGAACAATAAGCTCTAAATAAGAGATTCATAAAATTTATAATAATAATCTATTTAAATCATATAATGAACGAAATAAAATTCTAGTTATTTTTCAATCTTCGAAAGAAGACTGCAAATCGCTACGACTAAATATTTATAATCGGATTTTAGATAGACTTCATAATTTTCAATTACAAATAAGCCTTACCTTTGACTTCCTATGGAAAGAAGAATGAGAATTGTTTGAGCTTGAAACACTAACATTCTATACACAAAGCTGTAACTAGAATGATTCAATACTGTACTAAAATATAAGACCTCACCAAGGAGAGATTGTCAATATTATTATCGAGTTTGATGATAACAGAGAGCTATTCACTAATACTATAGGTCAGAGGACAATCTATTATTATTATTGAATTTCTCTAATTTATTTCAGTTGAGAACCATTTTTTTTTTTAGAAATGAATTTTAATTTAAAACTATGTTGAACCACTGATAATCTCTCACTATACTATTATAATTATGTTTCTCTCTAGATACAATCGGAGACAACCTAGATTATCTCTCTCCAATTCTTTCTCTTTTCTTTTCTCTCTCTCTCTCTACATCTATCTCCCAGCTCCCCCACTCTGTTAATATTATTCCATTTCCATTTGAAATATTATTTATTTATTATTATTATTATTATTATTATTATTATAAACTTAGTGTATTACTTAGTCTTTCAATATGACTAGCATATTTTTTCTGTTTTTGATTACTGTTTGTCATAGAACTACAAATGATTATTACGTATAATAGAAGGTCTAAAATAATTCCACGCGCTCACTATTGAAACTGAAAATTTATATTCTATCCTATGAATCGATGATCATAGATATAGTCTGTCCAAGCAGAGAAGACCCTCTGGCAAGATGAGAAAATGACTCCAGCTCAGACAATATTGGTTCAAAAATTATTGATCTGGTCTGAAATTGTAGATTAGAATATTTCCCACAATTGATACAAGATCAATAATTTGTGAACCAATGTTGACCGAGCTGGAGTCATCTTCTCATCTTGTCAGAGGGTCTTCTTTGCTTGGACAGACTTTACCACCCTAGTCAAATTCTTGGTCATTTCCATTTTAGTGTTTGTTATTTTTCCAAGTAAATAGGATGGATTCATCGATTGAGCGGGAAAACAAACTTGTAGCATTTATAGTACTGTACCTTCCAGGTACATGGAAATAGTACATATGGTAAAAGTATATATGGAAATTTCACAATCAGTGTATCCCTGCCAATTTAGTAATCAGAATATTTTCATTGATTCCACTAAAACTGATCTCTCTGGATTTGGGTTTTTTGGTACTAGCGATTCCTATATATTTTTCAACCTGGAGTTGGTATGTCAAACTCTAAACATGAGACAATCATACAGTCAACACGCATAGTCTGTCCAAGCAAAAGAGACATTCTGGCTAGATGGGAAAATGACTTCAGCTCGGTCAATATGGGTTCAAAAATTATAAATTTGGCCTCAAATTGTGTATAAGTATGTTTCTTACAATTTGAGATCAAATTTATAACTTTTGAACCAATATTGACAGAGTTGACGTCATTTTACCATCTTGCCAAAATCTCTTCTTTGTTCGGACAGACTACATACACTGAACAAACATCACCTGCTATGTAGAGATTTTCCAAAAATTGAAATCGTCAAACAAAAACAATGTTGACCTCTATTCAGTGGTTAAACGTTGTTGGAAAAAATAAAATACTTGCGACGTCATAGAAGAAAAGAGATAAAAAATAACCGATTTGACATGTTTTAGCTGAAGGGAATAAGATACATAGATATAGTTCGCGCAAGCTGAGAAGATACGCCGTAACAATACACTTTACATTGTAACGGCGTGTCAACTCAGCTTGCGCAAACTGTTGACCAAAATATAGCCGGTTTTGATAATCGAAGAGGTTAATGACTGTTATTAATGCTCAGCTCTCTTAGAACTTCTTAGTTTCAGACTATTCTGACAGAGCTGAGCTTCAATAACTTTGGAGTCTCTGAATGGACCCCAAAGCAGCATAAAAAGCGGGATAGGACAAGAGGAATATGGTCAATAGGACATTCGAAAGTAGAGGTTTGCGAGAGGAAGACACGATTCACATTCAGATCCAGATTCAATCATTTTATTCATGTAGATTACATGATACCTTTACGCCTATCGGTTCGAATCTAATGTTATGAGGATGGAAATTGGACTAATCACAGAGTTCAGTATAAACTATGAAAAATCATAAAATGTTTGTTTGTTTGTTTGTTTATGAGGGTGAAGCCCACATAAGCTCATAGGCTTGTGCGTGGGTAATGAAATGAATGATAGATGACGGCTACTTTTTAGGTAGTCGGGACCGACGGCTTATCGTCTCCTCCGAAAGACGGGGTGGTCGTATCTATGTGATTGTGCTGTGGTCAAAAATTGTTCTCCGCTTGGGATTCGAACCAGGGTCCACCGAATGACTCCGATATAAGATTTAATAAGCGAACGATAATAATAAATTTATGCTGTATCTACATCTAAAATTGACATCTATCTAAATTTAAAGTTGTCTGTTTTTTATTACGGTGGTAAAAATTAGTTTGAAGCTAGAATTCAATTTTTTTCGGCCATGGTGTAGTGATTTTGTGAAGTGTTCCAGTTTTAGTAGTTAATGATGTTTTGATCTCAAAAATTCTGTTTAAAAGTGACTGTTTTAAAAAAGCTGTAACCCTCATGGATTCCCATGTTTACATTTGTGGAAAATGAGGTTATACCTACGGCGAAGTGGAACAACCCTTGGGTCTCCCCACTACTAAAAGCTAAATAAATAATAGCTGAATAAAAAATAAGTTTGAAGTTTCACTATAATAACATAACCTCAATTTGGACTATTATTATAAATTGGTTGAGGAATAGTTTTGGGCATTATGAGGATTATGTATGTTGTATTCACCTCTATATTTCATTGTTTGAATGAATGTTTATGATTGTAAAATGTTGAATTTTAGACATATGAAGGTTACATATATGAGGCACATTTGGGGCAGCCCGTTGTCTCCATTAAACAAATGTATAATAGATTAATAAATGTCCAATCTTGAAGAGAAATGTTCAAAGACATCCCTCCCATTAACACTAATAAACACCATGAACATAACACTAATTACACTATATAATTCATAGGCGAATATTTACTGATCTGATCTGTCACTAGCGGGCAAGGTTTATAACCTTTTGCTGGTGATGCCAATCATAGAATATATGCATAGTTTTAGCTTTTATTTTAACATAACATTCGCTACTTTCTGTATTATCACTTTATTAACTGTTACTTTGCTATTATTATTTTTTTTTTTGAGGGTGATGCCCACATGGGCTCTTGGGCCTGTGCGTGGGTAATGAGAAGGATGATGATGAGAGATGAATGGACCTACTGCTTTAGGTGGGTTCCGAACCACCGGGAAGCGATTTTTGAGGCTCATAAATTGAATTCAGAGGAACCGGTCACCATTACAACGGTGGTGGTAGAGGCAAGTCGCTTATATAATCTCACCGATTAGACGCTCTCTACCACTGGGACAAACCGCTTATTTCAATGTATTATTGATTATAAAATTATGTATCTCATTTTTATCCAAATATATATAATGTATATGCTTTTGTATGGCAAATAAATAAATAAAGATTTGACCAAAATTATTGAATTAAAAATTTAATAGGCCTAGCATGAAATCATGCAGTAGGCTATTTAATAATTATTATCTATGTATGTTGTAATAAGTGGGAATTATAGGGATGATAGTGTGATGATGAGATACAAAAATAATACTAAATGATATGAGGTGATGAGATGTCAGTCAAATGATCATCACGGAGAGATAAAATAGTCGGCAAACGGGATGCGAGCTGCAACACTTGCGTGAAAAACACTAGCGGCTCGTACCCACGAAACAGGTGAAGTGCCCGTATATTTTACTGTATAGCACTTCACCTGTTTCGTAGACACGAGCCGCCAGTGGTGAAAAAATTATCTGCTATGCAATCGATCTTTGCTCATCGATAAAAAATCATCGACTGAAAAATCATATCTGTCAATTTCCCGCGGGGTTTTCAACCGCAAAACGAATATCCGGTCAACGTTTCACAGTGAGCAAACAATTCAATTCAATTCAATTCACACTCTTGGTCCATTTTCTTTGCGTAACTGTCAATTCTCCAGGATTTGCAGCATGCTGTGCAGCACATAGAATCGACTGTCGATGGAGAATTGAATCCAATGAACTAACTAATAACCTTGTGACGTGCCGTATTGCCATAACCATCATAATTCTCTAGATTTGAGAATTGATAGATGGTTATGGTATTGCTTTCGCATATGCAGCATACTGTTCAGCACATAGAATCGACTGTCGACATACTGTAGAATTAAATCAAATGAACTAACTAAAAACTGCGTGACGTATTGCTTTCTCATATGCAGCATCCTGTGTAGCACATAGAATCGACTGTCGATAGAAAATTGAATCCTATGAAATAACTAGCTGTGTGACGTATTGCTTTCGTTTTTAGCTCAACATTTAGGCAATTGCAGTATGCTGTGCAGCATATAAGAATCGACTGTCGATGGAGAATTTGATCCAATGAACTAACTATAACTTTGCGACGTACTGCTTTCGTTTTTAGCTTAATTTTTAGGCAATTTCAGCATGCTGTGCAGCACATGAGAATCGACTCTTGATAGAGAATTGAATCCAATGAAATAACTGTGTGACGTATCGCATTCATTTTCCAATCAATAATAATTTCCCGGTGCTTTTCGGTTTCATTTTATCACGTGTGAGTTCAAAATGAATCACAGCACGATATTTAGATTAGTTGGGAATTATTGGATTAATCATTGGTGTTAATTAGATGATTTAATATAGTTTGTTCAAGCGAAGAATAAGTTCTGGCAAGATGGGTAAACGGCTCCAGCTCGGTCAATTATTATTGAAAAATTATAAATTTTGTCTGAAATTGTAGATCAGAATTTTTCAAAGAATTTGAAACCAAATTGAAATTTTTCTAACCAATATTAACCGAGAGAGAATGAGTGGGGAATGAGAGAGAAAAATAGATACGTTGAGAGGAAAAGAAGAGAGATGAATAGTATATACTTTGAAAAAGAGATGGAGAAAGAGACATTCTGGTAAGATGGGAAAATGACTTCAGATCGGTAATTATTGGTTCAAAAATCATAAATTTGGTTTTAAATTGCAGATCAGAGTATTATCTACAATTTGAGACAAAATTGATACTTTTTGAACCAATATTGAACGATCTGGAGTAATTTTCCCCATCTTGCCAAAATGTCTTCTCTGCTTGGACGTACTAAACCTAATCAATCAACAGACACAAAGTAAAAACAAGTGGACATTCACCACATCCAAGTAATTTCTACATAATTATATCTTCCAAGTAATCTTCAACTGACAAAGAGTGAAAACTACTGGATATTCACCAAATCCAAATTATTTCTACGTACTTTCATCTTCAACTAACAAGTAATCTTCAACTGACAAAAAATAAAAACTACTGGATATTCACCAAATCCAAGTAATTTCTACGTAATTCTATCTTTCAAGTAATCTCCAACCAACATAATGTAAAAACTAATGGATATTCACCAAATCCAAGTAATTTCTTCGTAAATTCATCTTCTAAGTGAAGTTAGCCTACTCCAACAAGTGTCATATACAGACTTAATCATTTACATCTCCAAAACCTCTCCATCAAAGTGTCAGGACTACTTCGATTGCTTTGCTCTTTAGAACTGTGGTCAGTCTAATGGTGCATATACTAAACTTTATGTAACTTTCAACCTCGAATAGGATGTATACCCTACCTCATACGTTTCACGCCGGTCGGAGGTTACATCAATTACAGCGTAATGTTTGAAACGACGCCAAGTTCGCTTTCAACTTCATCTTCAAGTCTCTCAAAGCCCCCGGTCCTGCTATAAGGACTACACTCTATAAACTCATAGCTTAGTATACCTGACGCCAAAAGTTAGGCGGTTGGCGAATGACCGTTATCGATTCCTTGCTCTGTCAGGACAGTCTGCTGCCAGGACAGTCTCGCGAGCTGTCTGCGAGAGTACATTGAAACGAGAGCGTCCCCAGCTATACTAATTCGCCTTATTACAATTCGCTATACTAGTTTCAGACTGTCCTGACAGAGCTGAGAATTGATAACAGTCATTCGCCAACCACCCAGCTTTGTGGTGTCAGGTATTATTTGAACGTTAAAAATCGATTGAACAAGATAACATATTGGTGAAGTTTAGGAGGTAATTTCAATGACAAAATTGTTCGAACGTGATTATTAGTGCCAAGTGTCTACAGTTCAAATTGTTTTCAAGAAGAAACCACTGGCCACGAAATAGGTGAAGTTCCAGTATCTTCTGCTGTACAGCACTTCACCTGTTTCGTGGGCACGAGCCAGGTGAAGATTCTTGTTCTGTTACAATACTTGTATCAAATGGAACTGTTCTCCCATTGACTATGTATTATTGCCATTAGATATAGATTAATATAATAGACACCTGACAATGTACTTTATTTTGTCCTCACATTATATATGGAATCCAAACAATATCGATTGCAGCGATACATCGAACCAATTTCGATATTAGGATTATAGCGATACATCGGTTGTAGCGATGTTCTGAATCACTATCGATTATAGTAAATATATCGAACCAATATCGATGTTTTGTTTGTCAATGGCTCAACAGCCCAAGAAGAGCCTAGGTCTACCAGCTGGTTGCCAGTTTCATATTCACTACACCATACAGTCCGTCCAAGCAAAGAAGACCCTGGCAAGACGGTTAAACGATCCCAACCCTGCCAATACCGGCCCAAGAGCCATAAATTCTCAAATAGAACCCACAGTCCCCGAACCAATACCGACCAACACTGAATATCGATGTTTACGGTAATCAATGCAACTAGGCACTAATTATTCATGTATTTATTGTAGCCATACATAAAAAAGTATCAATTGTAACAGTAGTATTGTAGCTACAAGACTCTACATACCCATGTAGCCTATCGATTGTAGCAATATTGAAAAACTAGAATCGATTGTAGCGATATAAAAAGATTAGAATCGATTGTAGCGATATAGAAAAACTAGAATCGATTGTAGCGATATAAAAAGACTAGAATCGATTGTAGCGATATAGAAAAACTAGAATCGATTATAGCGATATAGAAAAACTAGAATCGATTGTAGCGATGTAGGAAAACTAGAATCGATTATAGCGATATAGAAAAACTAGAATCGATTGTAGTGATATAGGAAAACTAGAATCGATTGTAGCGATATAGAAAAACTAGAATCGATTGTAGCGATATCGAAAAACTAGAATCGATTGTAACGATATAGAAAAACTAGAGTTGATTGTAGCGATATAGAAAAGCTAGAATCGATTGTAGCAATACATCGTACCACTATCGACTGTAGCGATACATCAAACCAGTATCGATTTTAACGGTAATTAATTCAAGCAGGCACTCCCTATTCATGTTTCCTCTCCACCCTTCATGAATTGATTGATTCTGTAACAAATCTGCATGAGGTGATATAACAACAAAAGACTTTTCCCAACAAAAACGTATGACGTGTTCCCATTATCTCAGATGACAGGTTTTTCATGTAAAAAAATGTGTCAGTGAACTCATCGCGTTTTCCTCTGTGTTCGAATAATTATCAACCAGGTACAGTTCGCGCAAGCTAGAAGACACGCCTTGAAATGTAAATTGTATTGTAACGAAGTGTCTTCTCAGTTTGCGCTCACTATACACCCTGAAGCCACTTGTCTGTAGTCTCTCCAAGCAAAGAAGACATTTCGGCAAAATAGGGAAATAACTCCAGCTCGGTCAATATTGGTTTAAAAACTATTAATTTGGTCTCAAATTGTAGAGCAGAATGTTTTCCACAATTTTAGATCGAATTTTAAATATTTAATCCAATATTGACCGATCTGAAGTTATTTTCCCATCTTGCCAGAATGTCTTCTCTGCTTGGACAGACTATATCTGAGATTCTTTTATTTTTCCGTTGTTTAATTGGAGTTCTTCGCAGAATTTACACGGGGATAATTTTTCTTGACACTAATTTTTTCACTGAATAATTATCGTCCCTTGCCTGGGAGTTCACTGTTATTTTAGAGTTAATTAGAAGCTTTTGAGCTGAGAGAGATACAGTAGCAGTTAAAGTACTTGAAAAGTAAGTACAGAAACGAAGTATCTATTTCAAAAAAGTACAGTTGACCCGAGATGTATATTTAAGTTGATGAAGTGGTGATATCAAGTTCTAGAAAAAATCTAGATATTCTGGGAGTCGAGACAATATTTAAGTACAGTACAGGAAATAGATGGAATAGATATGTATTTTTCTCTACAAGTCCTCATTCTAATGTTCATTATGTTCAATTGAATCTATTCAATTCAATGATAAAAGTATGTAGGGAGAGAAGAACTATAATATGCCTACTCTTGATATGCTTATTAATAATTATATCGGCAACAATACATTTGTTTTAATACTTAGGGCTGTTTAAAATAATTGAAAAATAAATGAAAATCATGTCTGTGTTTTAATAATTTTAAAGTTTTTTAAAAGGGTGTTTGATTTTCATTTATTTTTCAATTTGTTTCAATCTTTTGCCTTTGGATATGATTGACAAATTTGGATATGAAGGCAACAAAATTTTCAAGAATTATAAATTATATACTTTAGATGAACAAAAATTTGATAAGAAACTGATCATGTTTTGTATTTGATTTATTTCGTTGTTTAGTGAATTTTAATAGGAATTTTATCTCCATTGCTAACATGTGAAATCCAAGTGGAAAAGAGTCGAATTCAGAAAGGGGTTTCAAAGTTAGCTACTTACTCATATTTCAAGAAGAGACGCATTTATACTAGCATAGTTTTTCAAGTTAAATGATATAAGACAAGTTTTAATCTTAAAAGTTTAGTAATACAAGTCACATACATTTTAATTAGTATTAGGGATCACAGCAACTCTCTATGGGCTAAATGGATTGACAGATTAACAGTAGTTTGATCCAAATAATTAAAATTCACACGTAGTATTCGCTCTTTAGCCGATGTTGAAATGCACAACAAACCACGTGGTTTGATGTGTTTTGGCTGTATCTGTGGTTTGATTGTATCAATGTGAGAGCTTCATTGATAAATTTCAATGAATCAATGGATTCAATTCCAATGTAACTTTCAATGAATCATTTCTTTTATGAGGCTGTCTAATGTTCACTGCTTCTTTGATCTTTTGAAATAGTGAGAAGTCAACATTTCGTCACACCACTGATTATGTATGATATAGCTAGCACTGGCGGCTCGTGCCCACGAAAAAGGTGAAGTGCTGTACAGTAAAAGATACGAACACTTCACACTTTATATTATTGTGGGACCACGAGCCGCCAGTGGTAGCTAGTCCAAAATATTGTAGCAGTTAGCAAATGACTGTTATTAATGCTCTGTCAGGACAGTCTGATACTGTCTTCAAGAGCGAATTATTGTAGCTGGGATCGCTCTGGTTTTGAAGAACTCTCGCAGACAGCTCGTCGACTGTCCTGACGGAGCTAATAATCATTACAGTCATTCACCAACCGCCTTTATTTTTGGCTTCAGCTATTATATAGATCGCTCTTGATGAGAAGATACGCCGTCACCACAGAGGTGTATTGTGATGGCGTCTCTTCTCAGCCTGCGCAGACTACAGTGTTTGTGTAGATATAGTATACCTATATGTATATAGTCTGTCCAAGCAAAGGAGACCTTCTGGCATGATGAGAAAATGACTCCAGCTGGGTCAATAGTGTGTCAAAAATTATTATTGATTTGGTTTCAATTGTAGGAAACATTCTGACCTACGATTTGAGACCAAATCAATAGTTCTTGAATCAATATTGACCGAGCTGGAGTCATTTTCTCATCTTGCCAGAGTGTCTTCTTTGCTTGGACAGACTATAGTGGACCTATTTATATAACTTACTGTATATGTATAGTCCTGAACCTTAAAACTTAGGGCTGTTTAAAATAATTAAAAAATAAATGAAAATCAAACACCCTTCTAAAAAACTTTAAAATTATTATTTACTATTTTATCCACATTGATAATGGCCTAATGTGCCGAAACATGTCTGTGTTTTAATCATTTTAAAGTTTTTTAAAAGGGTGTTTGATTTTCATTTATTTTTTAATGTACAGTCCTACTTATACTATGGTATGAACTTTGTTAACATTTTCGGTGGGCAGCTTAGAACTATAGTCATGTTATCCAAAAATCAGATACACTGAAGTGGGAATGTAATGATTCATAGTGAACTGTTCATCAGATATATTCCATTCTGGAATTTAATCCCTCTGATCACATTCTACCATTGAGCCAGTAAAAACTTTACATCATGAGATTCGAAGTTTGGGGCTTGAAAATGAACATGTAATGATATTCTGTGAGACGTTAAGTAGAGGTTTATTTTGTGATTTAAATCCACTGTGATTGATTACCTTCCAATTCCACTGTGAGCAATACTGTTTACATTTCCAGTTGAGCTACTAAGAACTAAACATTTGATTCAACATTCGAAGCTACAACTAAACATCAATTCAACATCAGGATATCCTATAGAGACTGAGCTTTTATCAATTTATATCTATAGTGAGGTTCAAAGTTCAGGTACTTTATAATAGTTTAGTTATTCAAATAGATCTATAGATATTTGACTGGAATTCTACGGAAATTTACCCTCAATTTGCGAAAACTGATGGAGTTTGTACTTATTTTTTAAAAATTTATACCCATAGTGAGGTGTAAAGTCCAGGTACTTTATTATCGTTCAGTTACTATTCAAATTGAATCGTTTCCCGTATCTAGAGAAATAGCAATTGTTGCATTACACTCTAACTGATTAACTGCAAGTTATTCAGCAGAGGTGTTCTGCATCTTCACTTGGTTGTGAAGACTGGCTTATAGTTGAGAGGATCGACGTGCGAACCACACGTTACCCTTATCCTGGTTGATGATTATTCGCCTGCTGTATGGTCTGTCCGGGCAGGGAGGGCATTCTGGCGGGGTGGGGGTGGCTTCGGATCGGTCGGTGTTGGTTTGGGGGCTGCGGGAATTTATGGCTTTTGGGCCGGTATTGGCCGGGCTGGAGTCGTTTTCCCGTCTTTCCGGGGGTATCTTCTTTGCTTGGACGGACTGTGTAGTGGAGTGAATATGAAACTGGCAACCAGCTGGTAGGCCTGGGCCCTTCTTAGGGCTGTTGCGCCATTGACAAAAAAAGAATACTATTCAAATTGAATGTTTCTGGTCATATTAAAAAAAAATAGTGAGCTGGTTATAGAAAAGTTTTTTATAGTGAGATTGTAACAATTGAACATCAATTCAACATTAGGATACTGGTTCAATAAAGACTGCTATGTATATCATTTTATCTATTTTATCAACCTCTATCATTTTATATAGAAGCATGAATATAAAAGTTACTGATAGTCTCTGACTGGCTGATAGCTTGTGCTACCATGTTCTATGGTTATTTGATCCTTCCACTTCTACAATAGCAAGCCATACAGCATTGCCAACTAACTGAGCTCTATCAAAATCAGTGATATGTTATGAATAGGAGGGTCATCTGTGAATTGATCCATTTCTCAGTACTCATACCCTCACTTTGTGTTACTCTGTGAGATACCGATTCATAGAACTATAAATGAACTGATATGTCTATTCAAGCCTTACGATAATAATGATAGAACCGATGTGAAAGGCTACTCAATGTGATACTGATTCATCTCTATATATAAAAGCGAAATGGCACTGATTCATTCATTCTTTCATTCATTCATCCATTTATTCATTCATTCATTCATTCATTCATTTATTCATTCATTCATTCATTCATTCATTCATTCATTCATTCATTCATTCATTCATCACCAGAACTAAAAATCCACTGAACCGAATGCGTTCAAATTTGGCAGGCATGTTCTATCGGACGTTTAGACGCGCGCTAAGAACGGGGTTAAACTTTTCAAGGATACGCCAAATATTTTAGCTTTTCTAGAGTTTTTCGGCGTTCTCCTCATTTTTTCGAGAAGCAATCGGTAGAAAATTTTGATATTTGGTGGGCAGGTTCAAATGAGGTCTAGAAATTTTGTGTTAAAATATTTTTGCAATCCGTTCAAGAGTACGCCAGTAATCCCTTTTTCAAAATTTTAAATGTATTGCGGGTTGCATACCTTTCGCCTTGATACGACCAATCCTTACTGTAAATTGTATGGTTCAGCGAGATTTTAGATAAACTAATTTGGAAGATATTGAATCAAGTTTCAAACTATGTCCGATATAGTTCCCAAGGTTACGCTTAATATTAGCGTTTTACCATTTTTCGGAATTTTCAAATTTGGCAGGCATGTTCTATTGGACGTTTAGACGCGCGCTAAGAACGGGATTTGAAAAATTTTCAAGGATACGCCAAATATTTTTGTTTTTCTAGAGTTTTTCGGCGTTCTCCTCATTTTTTCGAGAACCAATTGTTAGAAAATGTCGAAATTTGGTGAACAGGTCCAGATTAGGTGTAGAAATGCTGTGTTCAATGAATTTTGAATCCCTTCTGAACGGAATTTGCAGGCGAGCGAAGCGAGCCTGTTTGATTCACTGAAACTGCTGATACTGTCGGGGGTCCAGGGGGCGGAGCCTCCTGGCTAGGAGGAGAAGGCGAGCGAAGCGAGCCTTCCGGCTAGTAGAACTATATGAACTCATATGTCATATTCAAGCCTTACAATGATAATAATAGAACCAACTTCAATGTAACTTGAAAATGTGATGTTGATAGATCCAAGAGAAAATTCTATTTAATGTTATTTTCAATATTTCAATCCTTTGAATTAGCGCCCATACAAATTCAATACGAACTGATTGTCTAAATTTATGAGATCCATATTCACCATGGATGAAATTTTACTAGCTTGTCTAAATTCAAAATGGATCTTTCATTAAAATTCAATGGAAATTTGGTATTCAATGTGTATTGGTTCATAGAAACATGTTGGAAGCTATCCATTGATGTGTATTCTCTATTTCGGCATTGAAAGTTGATTTGAGACCCGTTGAAATTCATTGAACCCCGTTAACTCTTCATTAAAACCCGTTAACAGACCATTGAAACCCGTAAAAAGTTCATTAAAACCTGTTAACAGTTTATTGAATCTTATTAAAAGTCCATTGAAAACTGTTGAAAGTTAATTGAAACTAGTTGAACAGTTCATTGAAAGTTTAACAGTTAATTGACCCTTTAACAATTCATTGAAACCGTCAGAGCATTGAAACCCGTTAACAGTTGATTAAACCAGTTGAAAGTTATTAACCCCGTTAAGTTTTAAACAAGTTCATTGAAACGTGTGTTAGGGCTCTCATTCCTAATTGAAGTGATTTACTCTCAGTGCTGTAGGCTACTTCAATCCATGGTTTGTAGAATCAATAGATATTTGACTGAAGTTTTACGGATATGCTCCTCAATTTGCATAATATTATATAGGTGTTCAGGAGGAATGTGCAATACTTCTCAGGCTGATTCCTTAACAAAAATCGTAAAATTCGACAAAACATAGCACAAGTGTTAAATTTGTATTTAGTAGCGATTTGGATCGCTATCTCTGAGATTTGGGTAAGATTACACAATCGCTGCCATTCAACTTTTCTTTAGAATCCGACTCTCTTCAACTTCCATTAATAAAAATACAAATTTATGATTTATGCAGTTATAGCCCTTATTGTTGAAAAATGTTTTAAGCATATTTTTCAATTATCTCAATAACCATTGAAGTACAGACTTCAGAATTCTCAGCTTAGCTAATTTTACATAGGAAATGGTTATTTCAGAACCTCAGTAAAACCTCTAAAAGATTAGAAAAATAAATATTTTTTGAAAAATCTTAATTTTCCGTCATTGTTATCTCGGTCAAAGCGTTTTTGGGGTTGATCCATGGAACTTTTGTCTACTTGGTGTAGAATCAGCCTGAAGTATATTCTCCTTACACCCTGTATAATACAAATAAATGCAATGTAAATAGCTAAATAGCCCATGAAGGGCTTTATTAGGCCTACCAACCGCTTGCCAGCTTCATATTCACTCCACTATACAGGAGAGGTGAATATTCATCAACCAGGATGGAGGCAACGTATGGTTAGCACGTTGATCCTATCAACCATAAGCTGGCTTCCGTAACCAATTGACGCCGCAGAATACCTCAGAATAACATCCAGTTAAGAGTGTAATGCAACAATAATTACTATTCATCCAGAGACGGGAGACGACTGACTATCTTCACTAACGACAAGCGTATCTTCCAAAAGGGAGATAGGTTGAGTGTTGAGAGAGATGTCTTTGAACATACCTCTCCAAGAATGGACATTTATAAGTCCAAACTCCGCCATTCTATGTGGATACTGCAAGGATTTATGTTACCGTTAGCTTATTGAATCCTATATTCGAATTTTTTATAAGTTTCCATAGTCTATCATTAGCGAACCGTAATGTATAAATATATTTTTCTTATTATTATAGCATAGGATTTGAACTGATTTACTGTTATCTACATGAATGAAGTGATTGAATCTGAATCAGAAAATAGGGAAATAATAAATAAATAAATATTAATTTATCAATAATTCAATAGAATGACTACTATTTCAGGTATGGATGAGCTAGCAATGTTGTTTCCTCTATGGAAAAGTGTCAAATTATAAAAACGAGAAGAAACTTCTTCTTAATCATTGTTGCATAACACGGCACTGGCGGATAGTGCCACCAAAACAGGTGAAGTGCCCGTATCTTTAACTGTACAGCACTTCATCTGTTTCGTTGGTACGAGCCGCCAGTGTAACACGGAGAAGTATAGATTCGGAGAGCTCCGAGTCGTGATGAGAAAGGAGAGTAGCTTCCAGAGAGAAAAAACATGCTGAATAGTTGTAATTCCAATGCAAATAGCGAATTGCCCAGTTGTCACTCCGATTTATAAAACCGATTCTGTCTGGAATGCTGTAGTTCACTCCAGAAAGCGGAGGAATTTGTCATGAAGCTACAAAATGTTAGTTATAAAGCTCAAGTCGTAATGCAAAAGTGGATGGAAATGTCTAAGCAAAGAAGACATTCTGGCAAGCTAGGATAGACTTTCCTGCTAGGTCAAAATTGTTTCAAAAATAATTAATTTCTTCTCAAATTGTAGATCAGAATGTTTCCTACAATTTGAGACCAGATTTAGAATCAGAATGTCTCCTTCAATTTAAGACCAAATTTCAAATCAGAATGTTTTTACAATTTGAGACCAAATTTATAATTTCTGAACCAATATTGACTGAGATAAAGTTATTCCCCCATCTTGCCAGAATGTTCTTTGCTTGTACAGAATATAGCAGCATAAACCAGACTACAGAGACTGTAAAATCAAAATTCAAACATTGGTGTGAAGAGCTTCATTAATAATTAATTATTAACAGTTTGTTAATTATTAACAGTTGCTGAGATCATTTTTTCCCGTCAGTCGCCATACTTATGCCAAATTGAAATTTTCTGGCCAATGGTCTCTTTACACGAGGTATTTTGATACGCATTGATGATACAGAGTCCAAAATTGATACGCAATCGTACAGGAAGGAAGCGCATTAACATTAAATTTTGATTTGACAATGCTGAATATCGGGTAAAAATAACTATTGGCTCTCTAGTACTTGGTGTTTCATTACTATTTTCAATTAAATTAAAACGTACCGCCAGTCGCCATACTTATGCCAAATTGAAATTTTCTGGCCAATGGTCTCTTTACACGAGGTATTTTGATACGCATTGGTGATACAGAGTCCAAAATTGATACGCAATCGTACAGGAAGAAAGCGCATTAACATTAAATTTTGATTTGACAATGCTGAAAATCGGGTAAAAATATCTATTGGCTCTCTAGTACTTAGTGTTTGTACTAAACGTAATTGAAGTTGAATGCTCTAAATAGTTCAATAGTTTTATAGTTTTGAGAAATAGATTTAGCTTATGTCCATTATGGCGACAATCCATGGGCATTGCAAATTTCTCGTATTAACGAGCTCTCTTGCTGTATAAAATTAGTTTTTTGTTTCACTACTGTGTATCAAAAATAGTACGTGTGAAAAAAGCTTGAAGGTTGTTGCTGAAAAACGATTGTAATTTAACGCTCGAAATGTAATTGTTGTCTCATTATTTGACTTTTGGGAACTTCATGGACAGATTAGACTTATTCATAATATTTTTCTATTAGTTGTTAGGATTATTAAAAATGAGTTGGTGTTCCCTTTGCAATGAAATCGAAAGAGAATTCTATATTATTATGTTGAACAAGAAGACCTTCAAATCGTTTCCAGTTTTTTAAATTTATGACTCCGATATTTTTATCAACCCCGGAATAACTCGGAAGGTCAACACATCGAGGTGGAATTCATGAAATAGCGAACTACAATTATTTATAGTGTTGATCTTCCGAATATTCTGTTACGGATCATTAAAATCCCATGTTCCATTAGAAATTACAGCTTGGACTATTTTGGTGGTCATCGATCATTCTCACAGGAGAATGTTTACAAGAAAGAAAAGATGAATAGAAGTGGGAGAAGAAGAGAGAGGATGAGGAAAGAGTGAAAGGAGAAAGAGAGTAGGGAAGAGAGACAGTTAGAGAAGGAGGAGAGATATGAATTAAAGGAGAGAGATGAATAAGACATGTTATTTTAAAAAGTGGAGTTAATAATAAAGAGAAAGATAGTGATGGGAAAGGATGAAGAGAGAGTGAGAGGGAAATGAGAGAGAAAATTAGAGACAGTAAGAGAAAAAGAAGAGAAATGAATAATATGTACGTTGACAAAGAGATGGAGAAAGAGCCATTCTGGCAAGATGGGAAAATGAGTTAAGATCGGTAAATATTGATTCAAAAATCATTAATTTGGTTTCAAATTGTAAATCAGAATGTTTTCTACAATTTAAGACGAAATTTATCATTTTTGAATCAATATAAGCCGAGCTGTAGTTATTTTCCAACTTGTCTGAATGCCTTCTTTGCCCGAACAGACTATGTAGCTATCGAAAGTGATCCGAAATAAACAGAGAATCATGAGAATCCATCTGTTGCATGCACCTTGAAGCTCTCAGGTATAGTCTGTCCAAGTAAAGAAGACCCTTTGGCAAGATGGGAAAATGAATCTAGCTCAATCAATATTGGTTCAAAAATTATCAATTTGATCTCAAATTGTAGGAAACAATTTGATCTACTATAAAGACCACATTTATAATGCTTGAACAAATATTGACCGAGCTGGAGTGATTTTCCCATCTTGCCAGAGGGTCTTCTATGCTTGAACAGACTACACTCTTTTCTGTGTGAAAGAAATCGTAAGTTGATGTTTCTGTGAGACCGTGAATGTACAGTCTGCCCAAGCAAAGAAGACATTCTGGTAAGATGGGAAAATTACTCCAGCTCGGTCAATATTTGTTCAAAAATTATAAATTTGGTCTCAAATTGTGGGAAACATTCTGATCTACAATTTGAGACTAAATTTATATTCTTTGAACCAATATTGACCGAGCTGGAGTTATTTTCCCATCTTGCAAGAGGGTCTTCTTCGCTTGGACAGACTACCAGTATACCTGGAGAAAATGTATTTTCCCATAGAAAAGCAAGCGGCGTATCATTTATTTTGAACGAAGTGCTTTATTGAATAAAAGAGGTACGTTGAAGGGTTTCATACTGGACTGTACAGCAAACGCTAAGAATTGAGGCAGTTGTCCAATGACTGTTATCAATGCTCAGCTCTGTCAGGACAGTCTGAAAGCTGTTTGTGCAAGCGAAATGGTGTTCTGAAGCTGTTCTCGACTCGATTTGCTCTTAAAGACCGCTCGGTGACGTTCCTAACAGAGCTGAGCATTTGTAACAGTCATTCGCCAACCGTCTTGGTGTTTGGCGTCACCTATATGGAGAAAGTGGTTGAGGAGCGACGTTGTGTTCACAAGAACCTAATGGAACTGACTGACAGCAACTGAATGAAAGTGGAGTTCACAAAAAATGTAAGAAAAAGTTGGAAATGGTAAAAAATGATAGAAAAAGGAAAAAATGAAACTTGAAGAATTTTTAAAATTTGTAAAATATAGGAATTTTCAAGTTTGAGATGAGAAAAGAACATGTATGAAAAGAGGTATTGATGATAAATTGAAAATTGTTGAGAAATGTTGAAAGAATTATTGTGCTTTATTCACATGCAATGCCGTAGTTTAGGCATCGTAATGATCATTATTTGAAAGGTATCTTTCAAACTACTCAACCATTGAATTTGATTAAAAAATCAATTCAACATCAAACATTTCGTGAAGAATAACACAGAATCAGATTCCTCAACACGAAATCATGATTTGAAAGATCTCATTTCTCATGACATATGTTTATGTTTTAAGGGAATTAAGAGGAAGGACTTGAATCTAGGAGTTGACAACAGAGAGAGTAAGAGGGAGAGAGAGAGAAAGAGAGGGGAAAGAGAGAAAAAAGAGAAAGAAAGAGAGAGAAGAAGTAAAAGAATAGAATAGAATAGATTTCTTTATTCATTTAGATAGCAACAAAATATTTATGCAGAGTTTCTTGATTACAAGAGTTGTTATTAAATCTAATTATTCTATAATTTTTACAAGTTACACACTAATTTCGATATTTCACACTACAATTTTTACAGGTTATTCTATAATCTATTCAACGAGAGAGGTTACATATGAATGCAAAAATCATAGAACAATTATCCAAACAATATGCTACTTGCTTACAATCTTACTTGTTGTGCATTGAAAAATCTAAATGAAAAGACGAAGTTTGGGCACAAAAATTTCCATTCTTGGGAAAGGATAAGTATATCTTTTCCATTAACACTTACCCTAAAAGATTGAGAGAGGGAGAGAGAGAGAGAGAGAGGGATAATTAGTGAGTGAGAAAGATAATAGGGAGGTGAAAATAAGATAAGAGGAAAATAAGAAAATATAGGCGATATTATAAAAAAATAAGGTGATAATAAGAGTGATAAAATAAGAGTGATAAAGAGTAAGGAAAAGAGAGAGTAATAGAGAAAAGAGAAATTGTGAGAGGGTAGGAGTGGGTGAGAGAGAGCATGAGAGAGAAAGTGAGTTCAGAGCTTGTTGAAAATGAAATGCGACGTTACCATCGACCTCCATTAGAGTGCTGCCTCTAAATTTGAATTTCAACAAACAGCGCAGCTGTTGAATTTGAATGCATCCGACAAGACCCGCAATAATTTCATCAGTTTCAAGTCCCTGTTAGTTACAACCTTTCCACTATCATTATCTCCTCCTTCTTTTACCTACTACTTCCTATTTTCCCACCTTTTCTGTTTGTATAACCGACCTCTATTCTGTCCAAACAAAGAAGACATTCTCACAAGATGTGGAAATGACTCCAGCTCGATCAATATTGGTTCAACAGTTATAAATTTGGACTCAAATTGTAGATCAGAATGTTTTCTATAATTTGAGTTTAAGTTGTAGATCAGAATGTTTTCTATAATTTGACTTTAAATTTATAGGTAATTTTTGAACCAGTTTTGACCGAGCTGGAGTCGTTTTTCCATCTTGCCAGGATGTCTTTTCTGCTTGGAAAGTATTTCACATTGTTCTCATAAAATTAGTTTTCTTGAAATGATAATTAAGCTTCTTATAGTGTCCTCATTTTTCAACATACGCTTCCAAAGTATTAACTTCACTTCCAAGTGTGATGTAATTAGCCACAGTACAAAAATTGACCTATCAACGCACAAGTCCAGGATTCTTACAGCCATCACCGTCATCAAACCAAACCATATTCTAGTTAAGCAAAGAAAACACTCTGGCAAGATGAAGAAATGATTCCAGCTTGGTCAATATTGGTTCAAAAATAATAGATTTGGTCTCAAATTGTAAAAGAGAATGTTTCCCACAATTTTAATTTTTGCATCTTAATTGATCAAGCTGGAGTAATTTTATCATTTTGCCAGAATGTTTTCTTTGCTGTACCAGACTTTACTCAACTTATGCCCGATTTTTCCAAGCTCACTTAAAGTTGAGGGACCCTCAAATTTCGATGAACAGCTGTCATTCTCTATGATAAGTATAGGAAATGTAGAAAAGTGTAGCAAACTTGAGGGTCCCTCAAATTTGAGTGTGCTTGGAAAAACCGGGAATTAGTCTCTTTCTTTTCCAACTTACGCCTCCCAAGTACCATATGTTACTTTTCTTAGTTAAGTACTCCTTCTACTGTGTTCTCTCTCACAATACAAAAAATGAAGTTTTTTTCCCTCAACTTGGTTTGTCATTCTATCAACCCTCCTCTCCCTCTTAGAATGTCCCTTTTCAAGAATAAACATTTATTTAAGACATATATCTGGACATATTTTGTTCATCTCATCTATCATGAACTTTGTTTATCATTATATAAACCCTCCTCTCCCTCTTCGAATGTCTCCAAGAATAAACATTTATATGTCTGAACATTGCCATTTTATTGTAGAAACAGCACAAATTTATATTACCGTTAGTTTATTGAATCCCATATCTGAGTAAGTTTTCATAGTCTACTCTAAGTTAACTCATGAAATATATTAGTTCTTTCTCATACCATGGAATTTGAACCGATATTACTGTATTATGTTATAAATAGATAGATAGACTTTTTTTACACTTTGTAAAAATTTTACAAGAGTTTGTGGGCGAAGTTGAGGCATTCAAGCCCCCTCTTCCACTTAACCCACAAATGTACATGAATAAAGTGATTAAATCTGAATCGGAATCTGAATCCAGTTCCGTTCTTTTCCATTCTTCTCTTCTACTTTTCCTCAATCCCTTTTCGTCTTTTCACCTGTCAAAAAAAACCTACTTCTTCCTCCCTAAACTTTCTCAATCATTCCATCCCCTCACTTCCTATTTCGTTCTATCTTGATACATCTCTTCTCTTTTTGTCAATTCCTTCCCTCGTTTTTCCTCAATCCTATTCCAATTTTTCCTCATTCCTTCTCCTATTCACAAGTAACCTTTCTGCCTCCCTCTTTCCATGAAAAAGTGCTCTGTAATCCTCTTCTACAGAAAAAAACTCTAAAACAAATCGAACCAAAGTACTCACGTATTGTTTTAGGCACTTAGGTCGGATTTTGTGGAATAGTCACAACAATGGTTGAAAAGTAAATCTTCAGTACTTTCAATTGTTTTTCCCTATTTGCTTGAAAATAACAAGAATCTAAAACTCTGCATTTGGTGGATGATAATAATAATAAATGAATACACTGTATGCACTACGGTATATAACTGACGCTAAAAAGTTAGCATCAGTACTTTCAATTGTTTTTCCTGGGCCTTAATTGTTCTAGTTTCAATGATTTTCGATACAGAGGCCTAATAAATGCAATTCATCATGTAAAAGTTTCTATAGACTCTAGTCTTCCAGTCTTTTAGTCTATTTATGTCCTATAGTCTCTATAGACCAAGATAAACATCATGATTATACAGTCTCTATAGGCTCTGCTATACGATCAGTCATTTTCCCAGCCAGGAAAATTCTATTGCTTAGCATATTCTTCACCAGTTCTGCATTGTGTAGCCTATTGAATAAGCTATTATTCAATAAGGTATAGAACGGCGCAATGTTGTTCTATTGAATTATTGTTATCTGCAGATGAATACAATACTGTACCTCCTACTGTACATCGGTTTATTAGCTCTAGTTTCTCAATAGAATAAGAAGCTTCCAAGTTTTATTAATCTAAGGAAAGCATGATCTCTAAAGAAAAACAAGCTCTCAAGCTCCATGAAACAAGGGTTTGTTCTTGTCTTGCACTAGCTCAGCTCAAAAATTAGACATGAATAGTATCATTAAATTCTGGAAACATCGAGGTTCACTTATTTCAAAATATCTAGTATCGTAAAATTGATACGATTTTCATCTATTTCCAACTTAAAGCAGTTCTTGAACAGGCAACAGACAAAAATGAGTTTTTATAGCTTATTAGTTCAACATGATGAAATGATGGATATAATATTATTCACGTTAAAAACATAATTCATCAATCCGAAAAATCAAAACAATTTCTATCTCTCTCCTAGTGGAATAATTGATTCTCAAAAAGCCTATCAAACATGATATTAATTGAAATTGTTTTATTGGCAGAAAAATATAACAATCTTAGAATACAAAATAAAATTAATAATATAATGACAATAAAAATATTTAAGCAACATAATACAGTTAAATGCCAATTGAGTATTTGCATCTCGAGGTACTAGACCTGTTTGAGATGGTAATATATATTACAAAATTAGCGCTTAAAGGTAGTTACTGAGGCCGACAGTCGCTGATAAAATGACACATATGACATAATCTGGTCGATGATTTAACAATTTTAGCTTTGAAGTACATATAATGAAAAGTTCAATAGATAATCAAAGAAGTACAATATGATTACATACAAAGCTTAGTATGCTACATGTGAACTCTGAAAAAGTTATCTATATTCTCACAATCTATTGAAAATCGATCAACCTCTCTCAAAAATCTTGATCGTAGCTTACATTGTCTTATCTCCAAGGGCAGTATGTTGTAAAACTTTGGAGCTAAATAAGAAAAAAATTTCATGAAATGATTTTTATTTGGTTTGGGTATATAGACTTCGAATTTATTTCTCAAATTATTGTTTTTCAAGTTGAAATACTTATTGCCATTAACGCTTCTATCAAAGAAGTTCCTGAGTACTTTGTAGACAAATACATTTTTCAAGGGAAGTATAGCTAATTCTCTAAACTATCGGCCTCAGGGTTACAGTGTATGCTCCTCCCCACAACGCCAAACCATATTCAAGTTTAGAATTTATCAATGCATAGTACACAGACTTTAATAGAACAGAGTTACACACTGATCTTGAAAGATAGAATACTCTTATGTATTTCATGAGTTTTTCCTTCAAAAAGTTTAGATGTTTTTTCCATGTAACTTTATTATCAAGTACCAACCCCAAGTATTTGATCTCTTCGACTTGTTCAAGTTGGGGGCAAGCACAGGTTGTGGTTTCGGTGCAAGATAGACTATGATACCTCAATGGTGTTGGAAAACTGATATCTCTTGAAATACTAAAAATCTTGAATTTGGTTTTGGGACTCATTATCATGAAAAAACTACTTTTATATACTAAATTACTTTTATAGCTCAGCCAATTAATAATATGGAAACGTGATTTACTAATTTCGATTGGCCTATATAGAGAATAGGAACATCGATACATCGATACATCAATACAATTCTTATCTATCTTCAAATGATACAATTTCTCGAACAGCCTAGCAGGCAAAAATCAGTTTTTTCAACTCACCTTATGAATTCACCATGGATAATATGGAAACATGACTTACTAATTTCGATACACCGAGAATCGAATCATCGACTCATCGAAAATCGAAACATAGATAGCCTACAATTTTCATTTCTCTTGAAGTAGAATCAATTCTCGAACAGCCTAGCGGAAAAAGTTTTTTATTCATCTAATTAATAGCTCAGCATGAATAATAAGAAAACGTGTTTCACTAATTTCGATAAATCGAGGATCATCGATTCAATCAAAGCATCGAGAATCGCTACAATTTTCATCACTTTTCAAGTGGAATCAATTCTCAAACAGTCTCGGGAACAGGAAATGAGTTCTAGTTGCGAAAAGTCGATACTAAGATTACAATCTCTTGGAACGCAATTTAATAGTGGAGGCCTCCCTCTGAGATAACCGCACGCAGAGAGAGAGAGAGAGAGAGAGAGAGAGAGAGAGAGAGAGAGAAGAGACGAGTTCAATGGAAATTATCGTTTGACTTAGCCCAAGGTAGGACGTTGAACTTTGTGAACTCTCTTTCAAACTCTCTGATAGGGTGTTACTCTGTTCCCTATTTCTAGTGATTTGACTCTTTTCATCAGTATTTTATTATTATTTTTAATTTACTGGTACTTTCTATCAACAATCTCTCTTGGTTTGATCGAGGCTGAAGATATTTAAAATAATATAAATGGAGTCTAAATTTTAGTTTGAAATAGCTCAAAGTAGGATTATTGAACTTTGTATGATACACCTTTTCAACCCAATACTTTCCTGTAAGGGTTGACTTCGATCTTCGGTTCTTCTATTCCTAAGTTAGTCACATAACAAATAGCCCAAATTTTTAGGTTGAGTATAAATTTTGTTCCACCGAAAGGTTTCCACTAAATCAATTTTTAATTTAGAAAGGTTGATATTAAGCCAGAATAAGACAAATCAATTTGAAAGTTCCATGGAATATAAAAAACATTTTGAAAATTTCGAGTCAAAACACCCACAAATTACAAGTTTCTGCTCCAACATATTCAAATTAATTAATCTCAAGTGATGTTTTTATGTCAATCATAAAGCTCAATTGAACTTCTAATAGCCTTTGTGAATGAAAAGAATACACAAAGAGTAGATACATTGTGAGCTTTCTCATGAAATAGTCTCACATAACAAAGAACAGTAGCACACAACAAAGAAAAAGAGCATGACAAAGCTTCCCCGTTGAAAAGCATCAAGTAAGATCGTCAGTGTTATGGTCTTCCATGATTGAATTCTATCTCCAGAAAAACAACTCTGATCTCTCCTCATAAATGCTGAGAAATATATACGTATATTTCCAGTCGATGCACCACATATATATACATTTCTACGCTTAGAACATGACGTCTTATAAATTCTGAGACATATAGATATGCTTTTGAATGAATCACATATCTATATGCTTTGAGCTAGTTTTACAAATGTAGATACCACTGGCGCCTCGTACCCACAAATCAGGAGAAGTGCTGTACAGAAAGACATACGGGCACTTCACCTGTTTCGTGGGCACGAGCCGCCAGTGGTAGATACATAGGCTGTATATTTTGCGATTCGATAAACCACATATATATACATTTCTGAGGTTTGATCATGTCATAGAAATGCCGATAAATATATATTTTGCTTCTGGATGAATCACAATATATATTTTTACGCGCTTTGAGATTGTCTTACAAATGCTGACACATATATACATTTTTCAAGTGGATGCAAGAGATATAGTCTGTCCAAGCAAAGAAGACATTCCGGCAAAATGGGAAAATGACCCCAGCTTGAACAATATTGGTTAAAAAATTATGAATTTGGTCTCACATTGTAGATCAGAATGTTCTCTACAATTTGAGACAAAACCTATAATGTTTGAACCAATATTGACCGAGCTGGAGTAATTTTCTCATCTTGCCAGAATGTCTTCTTTGTTTGGATAGACGACATCTATACTATATACATGTCAAGAGAAGATATGGCATTTGATTACAGTCATCAATGTGATTTCTTTGAAGAAGATCCAAATAATAATTTCCACTGGGAATGATATAGAGCAGAATATATCTTTCGATTCTTCCCGCAAATTGTTTTCTTTTCAGCCTGAAAAATACTATAGTCTGTCCAATCAAAGAAGACATTCTGGCAGGATGAAAAAATCCCTGCAACTCAGTCAATTTTGGTTCTAAAATCATAAATTCGATCTCAAATTGTAGATGAGAATGTCTTCTACAGCTTGAAACCGAATTTGAAATTTTTGAACCAATATTGATCGAGCTGGAGTCGATTTCCTATCTTGCCAGAATGTCTTCTTTGCTTGGAAAGACTATACACGTGTATTCTGGAAGATTATTTATCCTTGACAGTTGTACCTCGTCAAATTTTCTTTCTCTTCAAATGATTTTCGATGATATTCTTGCTTCTCCAGTTCCTTTTTTTTCTCTTATTTTCTTATTGATACCTTTTGTCCTGACGATTCTCCATCAATTCAGTTTTTCTTCATTCATTGTGTTGGAACAGTGATAAGTTTCAGTGTTTTCATGACCTTATTCTGGATAATATAAACTTTTTATGAAAACTTGAGAGAGAAATGGTACAGGTTTAGTCAAGTTTCCACATGGTTATGATATTATTATGATAAAGATTATGAAATTTATGATTATTATGATTTGGATAAATAAATAATTGAGAGGAAATTCTCTCTAAATTTTCTGTTTACTTCCACTCTCTTCTTCATCCACTCCTTTCCACTCCTTTTTCATTCTTTATCACCCTTCAATATCATCGTATGATTCATGAACATAATTAAAAATTCCATTTTATTCTTCCTCTTCTATTTTACTTTATCCTTCTCTCTCCATTTCTACCTCTCTTTTTTTCTCTTCCTCTTCTACTTCTCTATTCTTCTTCTACTCTATTTCTACTTCTTCTTTTCCCTCTTTTTTCTACTTTTTCTCATTTCTCCCTCTTTTTCGTCTAATAATGTTCCCTCCCTATCACTCAATTCCTTCTCCATCTATCATTTTCTGCCATTGTTTTTTTCACTTCCTTATTCATCCGTTCATTCTTTCTATTCAGCCTGAAGTGTTTTTCTCATTACACTAGTGAATAAGATGAATTATTCATTCACTCATCACTTACATTCAGCACTTTATTTGCTACTCATTTCCTCAAAAGTTTTTTATTAAGATCTTGTTAACTAGACGTTAATCTATTTTTTTTCAGACTGAAGATCAATGATATTATTGACACTGGCGGCTCGTGCCCATGAAACAGGTGAAGTGCCCGTATCTTTTACTGTACAGCACTTCACCTGTTTCGTGGGCACGAGCCGCCAGTGATTATTGATTGTTGTTATACTACACTTTCATAGTACAATGAACTAATAACTAAAGCTTGTTATGATTTTAGAATTGTTTTCATGAACTTATTATTTGGTCCAAGCCCGGACGGTTCACAGCTGTGTAATGGCTTCTTTTGAGTTTAATTTTATTTTGGTCCAAATTTTCTAAGTTTATTCAAAATTCTCGAACATTTTGCATATTTTAATTCAGTGATTCTGTTCGGTGAACTTTTTTATTTTCGAAATACAAATTTGTCGAATTTCTTTGGTGTAAAATTTAGTGTTTTAGGAATGCTTTATGACATAACCATTTTTGTTTGGTTTGTATAAATTTAAGAGGAACAGTTTTGAGCTATGAAGCCTGTTGTACGCTTTGATGTGAAATAACTGAATGAAGATGAATGTTGACACATGCCTAGTGTGTAGCCGGTTTAAGCATACCTTGATAGCACAAAAAGCTGGGGTCCAGCTAGTTTCCAGCTTGAATGCTACCAGCTTATCAAATTATTCAACAAGCTGGATTCAAGCTTGGAACTTACAGTCAACAGCTGTAATACAGCTTGATTCAAGTTAAGAAGTTACCACGTTTCCTGTTTGCAAAGCTTGAAAGTTCAAGCTGGAATCAAGTTGAATCATCCAAGCTTAAAAGCTCAAACTGGAATCAAGGTTGATTCTAGCTTGAAACAAGCTGGACTGTAGCTGGAACATTCAAGGTTGATTTTAAGAATGAAAATTCCAGCTTGTTACAAGTTCAAAACTTCCAGCTTGATTGCTTACAGCCTGTTACAAGTTTGAATTAGGCTGGTTTGATCAAACTGGAACTTCCAATTCAAAATCCACTTGATTCACAGCTTGGAATAAGCTTATGTGCTATGTGGGTAACTTCTATCATTCGAGAAAATATGTTAGTTAGAAGATGGTTATGGTAAGGTACTGCATAGACTGGATAGAAGTACACTGGAGAATGGGGATGAGAATCGATACGTTTGGAAACATCGATGTTAGATGCCGAAACTTCGATGATTCTACTTATCGATCATTTCGATGTTTTCATTCATATTGAGCAAAGCATTCCAATTTTTAAAATGGAGAAGAGACAAAGGGACGTAAAACTTTAAAACAAACCTACGAGCAGTTAAGGAAGAATCAGTTAAGAGAAGAGAAAAATTACATATAAATAAATAACAGTTGAGAAGGAACTGAGAGGAGAGAAAACACGAATATGAATGAAGAGGAAATTATCATGATTATTGTTGATAAGAGTGTTTCTGAACCATTTAACTGCCGCTTCATTACTTTTATTATGGAGCTTATGAAAGAAAATAATAGAAGTCTTCTGCGCCATCTAATAACGTTGAAAGACGATTACTTTACTTTTTTACTTTCTCTCTAGATTATTCTTCCGCTTCATCATCATCACTTTACACTTCCTTCATATCGCTATTCTACTTTAATTCTCCTCATTCTTGTTCTTAAACTCTCTGTTAACGGTTCCTTTTTCGCTTTCTCCTCCCTGTTATTGATTCTGTTCATCATCTAACTTTTCAATAATTCTTAAGAAGCGCTTCTCCTTTTAATTTTCCTCCTTTTAATCTCCTTTCATCACGATATCTCTCCCTTTTTCCTCTCTTTCCACCCTCTTCTTTCTCTCTCTTTCTCTTCTCTCTCTCTCCTCCTTCTTTCTCCTCCCTTACCTTTTTTCTCTCCTCTCTCCCTCCTTTTTTCTCTCCTCTCTCCCTCCTCCCTCTCCCCTCCCTCTCCCCTCTTACTTCCCTTCGCTTTCCCCTTTCTTATTCCTCTCTTCCCTCTCTTTCTCCCTTACTCTCCCTCTCTTTCTCCTCCCTTCTCACACGTTTCGCTCTCTATTCCCCCTCTCTCCCCTCTCTATGTCTCTCTTTCTTCTCTGTCACCCCTCTTTTCTCCATCTCTTTCATCTCTATTTCCCCTTTCTTCTATTCTTATCCTCTCTTTCTCCTCTTTTTGCACTCTTTCCTCCTCTCTTAATCCTCTTTTTTCTCTCTTTTCACCCTCATTTTCACTCTTTCCTCCTCTCTTAATTCTCTTTTTCCTCTCTTTTCACCCTCTTTCCCACTCTTTCCTTCTCTCTTAATTCTCTTTTTCCTCTCTTTTCAACCTCTTTTTCCACTCTTTCCTCCTCTCTCAATCCTCTCTTTCCCTTCTCCTAGCTATCTCTTTCCCCTCTTTATCTCTTCCTCTTCCTCCCTCTGTTCCCTTATCCTCCTTCTCTCTTCCCCTTCTCATTTCCCCCTTTCTTCTTCCTCACTTCTCCATCTCTTCCCCCTCTCTTCTCCCTCTCTTCCCCCTCCCTCCGTCTCTTCTTCCCCCTCTCTACCCTCTCTCATCCCTTTCTCCTCCACCTCTCAAAAATATTCACATCTTTCTCTCCTCCCCATTATCCTTGGTTACTGAAAAGTAAGTTCAACTTCAACACTAAAGTCATAGCGCTGACATTTGGAAAAGAATCCAGCTCAACTGACAACAATGGATATTGATGGATTTTGACTTCTATTAAGCAATTTTTCTTATCGCTCGCGATGAATTCCCAGTTGTCAAATGAATGGAGAATTTCTCCTCCTCCTCTGTTATTCTGATGTTCGGAAAATATTTTAAAAGTCTTATGATTTCGTGAAGAAAAATCATCAATGATCCCCCGTTACTCAAGTTTTACGTTGGGGTAATTTTCCTTCACGAAAGAAGAAGTATTTCAATTTTTCTTTAAAAATATTTTCAAAGTAATCATCAACGATCCCCGATTACTCTTGTTCCAATTGAGGGTGATTTTTCTCCAAAAGAATAATATTCTATCATTTCAATAATTTCCCTTCTCTTTTGGTAGTAGGTTATTCATGAAATATTATACGATATCGTTTCATTATCCCATCTTCTAATTGCGTGCTTATTTCCTGGCTCCTTTCTTCCCTTCCATACCTTTCTGTTCTTATCTTTTATTCTGTTAACTTTTATCTCTTTCTTAAATTTCTTCTTTCAGTTTATAAATTTACAAGCTCAGTAATACCTATTCAAGAAAAACATTAATAATTAGCCCATAAAACTATTTGATAATCTCATTTAAGACATCTATTATTGTTCGATGCATAAATTTACATTCATTTGCTAAATCATCAATTAGGATTACTTTTTGATAGAAATAAATTAGTTTTGGAATCGACATCTCATTTGATTTTTCCATGTGAACTGTTATAATCCATCTGTTTAATATTGTAAACTGTTTTTCATTCGATGTTAATAAAAGCATAAAAGCTTCTTCCTTTTATCTTTTGCCATTACAGCTTGGAGGTTCTATGGTACTTATTATATACCATAATACCATTTCAGTACGTATCATATACAAAAATATAACATTATTTTTTGAATATATAATTTCCTTCAATATCTATATACAGGGTGTTTCAGGAGGAATGTGCAATACCTCTCAGGCTGATTCCTTACACCAAGTAAACAAAAAAGTTCCATGGGACCAACCCCCAACAACGCTTTGTTACCGAGATAACAATGGCGGAAAATTGAGATTTTTCAAAAAATATTTATTTCTCTAATTTTTTAGAGGCTTTACTGAGGTTCTAAAATAATCAATTCCTAAGTAAAATTAGCTGAGGAATTCAATAAAACCAGTCTGAAGTCTGTAACTTCAACGGTTATTGAGATAATTGGAAAAATGTGCTTCAAAAAAGCCATTTTTCAACAATAAGGGTTATAACTGAATAAGGAATCATAAATTTGTATTTTTCATTAATGGAAGTTGAAGAGAGTCGGATTCTAAAGAAAAAGTTAAATGGCAGCGATTGTGTAAATCTTACCCAAATCTCAGAAATAGCGATCAAAAATTGCAAAATCGCTACTAAATACAAATTTATCACTTGTGCTATGTTTTATTTCGAAAAATCGGTAGAAAATGTTGATATTTGATGGGCAGGTTCAGATAAGGTCCAGAAATGTTGCGTTCAATAAATTTCGAACATCTTCTGAACGGAATTTGCAGGCGAGCGAAGCGAGCCTGTTTGTCTCAGCTGACACTGACAGAGGTTTTGCAGGCGAGCTAAGCGAGCCTGTTTGACTAACTTACACTGCCTTTACTGACGGGCGTCCAGGGGGCGGAGCCCCCTGACTAGGCGGAGAAGGCGAGCGAAGCGAGCCTGCCGGCTAGTCCATTTATATTCATATACTCTACCCTTTATTCCGATATGAAGTATAAGTGTGAATCTCTGAGTCGTCACTTCTTCTTGTAATGAGAGACAAATCAATAAATCAATTTATTTTAATCATTAATTAATTAGCCAATTAATTCATACATAAATGAATCAATACATGAATAATAGTTGAATAGATAGATAAACGAATCAACTAATTTTCAGCATCGGTTGAGGTCATCACGAAGTGATTAACCTTTGCAGAAGTGGGACAACTGCCCATTCATAGCTAGCGCCAAAACTTTAGGCGGTTGGTGAATGACTCTCACTAACTCTCAGCTCTGTCAGGACAGTCGGCAAGCTGTCTGAGAGAGTACGTCTACATGAGATTGACCCCAGCTATACTTATTTGCTCACAAAGACACCTTCAGACTGTCATGACAGAGTTGAGAATTAATGGAAGTCATTAGGAAAACGCCTTGATTTTTGGAACCATCTATACCAAGTCATTGTGAACACAATGTCAGCCAACTTGATGGATTCACACCTTATGTAGGATAAACAAAGCCATTAGAGTCTGTCCGAGCGAAGAAGACATTCTGAAAAGTTGGAAAAATAATTCTAGCTTGGTCAATATTTGTTCAAAAATTATAAATTTGATCCCAATTTAGAGATCACATTGTTTCCTATAGTTTGAAACCATATTCATAATATTTTAACCAATATTGACCGATCTAGAATCATTTTTTCATCTAACCGGAATGTCTTCTCTCCTTGGACATACTATAGCTGCCCAAGAGACACAATATCGTTTGCTGGAGCGAATTTTAATGGCTCTGACCATCAATTTCAATCTCACAACCGTTGTGGGTTTGAGTATGATCGATAAGTTGGTTTTTCATGCATTAATAGCCTTGGTTTTCCATGAAATTCTGGTTGTACTCGCTGGGGGTGAGGGATGAATTAAGACTTGTTATTTTTTTCCGAGCCTGAATCCAAAGTGATTTAATTCATTTATTATCTTTTTACATTACTACTTGGCAGGCTCGCTACGCAGGACTTCGTTCATATGAAATCATTATTTATGTTTAAAGGCTTAAAAATCCTGTATGTGTAAATTCTAAAATTGACTACATCGTTTTTTGGGGGTAATTTACAGGGAAATCTGTGAAAATTCTTGAAAATGATTATTTTCTTTTCTTATATGATTAATAGTTGATGAAACCCAATTTTTGAAATATTATTGTATATTAATTATCACAAACATGCCCTTTATTGAAGTACTACTCAAGAATTCATTCGATAAACTTTGTTTTCTTGGGCTTTTAAAGGCTTACATCATTTTCCAAATCCATTTCTTTCCTCCTGAGCATAATTGATTGTTGAAGTATTATACTAGGTTCTCTTAAGTCTACGAAAATTCTCCTCAATTTCCACAATCCATAAAAGATTTTCCATGCAAATACCTTCAGAGGTAGATGATTGCGGTACCAGCTGAGGTTTTCAGAAAACTGATGAGTCAGCGGTTAACCGCGAAAAACGTGATTTCCATTCTCACCCTCATTTATAGTTTCCAAGCAAAGAAGACATTCTTGCAAGATGGGAAAATAACTCCAGCTCGATCATTATTGGTTCAAAAATCATAAGTTTGGTTTCAAATTGTAGGGAACATTCCGCTCTACAATTTGAGATAAAATTTGTAGTTTTCGAACCAATATTCATGGTGCTGAAGTCATTTACCATCTTGCTAGAATGTCTTCTTTGCTTGGACAGACTAATCACAATCCCCATTTCGTATTCTTGGAGTTTCCCTCAGATTTCTATATTTTTCTCAATGATCATTTGCATCTATTCTCTTCTGCTTGTATTATTTCCAACATTGTTTTTAACAAACATCTTTTCTCGTATTATAATGATTTTAATTTAATTTAATAAACTTTAATTTCTCTTCTCTATCACTTTTCATCTCTTTTCTATTCTAACTCTCTTTTTTCTCTTTTCTCCTTCTCCTTATTTTTAATTTCCTCTTCTCATTATTCTCCTAATTATTCTTCTTCATTTTTTTCTTCCTCTTCTCTCCTTTATTCTGTCTCACGTTGTACTCCCTGTATATTTTTCATCTTGTTTTCTCCCAATTACTTTTTTCTCTCCTTCCTCTCGTATTGTTCCTTCAACGTCTGATATCCTCCCTCTTCATCTTTTTCTTCACCCTATCTTTTCTTCCTGTATATTTTTCATCTTGTTTTCTCAACCTTCTTTTTTCTCTCCTTCCTCTCGTATTGTTCCTTCAACGTCTGATATCCTCTCTCTTCTTCTTCTTCACCTTATCTTCTTTTTTCTTCTCATTTCTTCTTCTTCTTTTTCTTCTTCTTCTTCTTCTTCTTCTTCTTCTTCTTCTTCTTCTTCTTCTTCTTCTTCTTCTTCTTCTTCTTCTTCTTCTTCTTCTTCTTCTTCTTCTTCTTCTTCTTCTTCTTCTTCTTCTTCTTCTTCTTCTTCTTCTTCTTCTTCTTCTTCTTCTTCTCATTCCGATCCGTTTCTCTCTCTCGAACATCTTGTCGGTTATCAGACAAATGCCACCTAATTCTCAAATAAGTATTCAAATTCTAACGAGTTTTACATCACTTATCCGCCCAAGATAATAACCACCAGATGCTCCAAATTGAACTCACCATTGCCAGTAGACAATTACGGTGGAATTCGTTTTTTGATCAGAAATAAGTTTCCTATTCGTTTGCTCGCAATATTTGATTTGTCTCAATTTGTTCCACAATCAACTTTGAAGATGTAGATTTTTCTCCAGAAATAGAATGTAACAATGAAATGTAATTTAACAATGCAATTTCGTAACAGACTGTGGCTTATACCTACAGAGTTGGTGAAAAATCTAAAAACTCATTCTATTCTATTTCTTGGTGGAAGGTGATTCAACGTTCTGTGACAGGGGATCGTACAAGAATTAGGTGAACGAAATGGGATTTGAACGTCCTACCTTATTTTAGAATTAAGAACTTGGTCCATTATCTTGAATTTGCGACATTCAACCTTATTCAATATTTTCGAAAAGGAATATGATCATAAATTACATGATCAGTATAGTATTATTATAATATTTAATCAATATTAGTATTAAGATAATCAGTATTATTTCAAATGTTTAGAGATATTGAGTCCCTAAACTGCACAACGATTCATCAAACCGTTTGAGATACAGTGACTATAATAGTCAATGTAGTTTGAAAAGTATTTCTATTTTTAATCAGAGATAATTATAGCTTCTTATTATAATATATCTTATATAATAGAAGCTAATATAGCTTCTTAATATAAGGTCATGCCTCTGAAAGACTATGTAGAGTGGGAAAGTGGATCCATTTAGAAGCATTGAAATTATTTTCAAAACAGCATTATTTTAAAGGATGCGTTTCTTGTGTGCGTTCCCACATTTGTGGGAACTTAAGACGTTTTGAGTAGTTGTGAAGGTTATATTGGTATTCATCCATATTAAATGAAAAGACAAGACGTTGTCAAACCACTGATTTATTAAAAAATCGAGGTACCGGTTTCGGTTGTTACACCATTTAACTCTGGGTTTAGTGCGGTTTGGATAAAGCGGTTTGTCCCAGTGGTAGAGAGCGTCTAATCGGTGAGATTAGATAAGAGACTTGCCTCTGCCACTGTACTGTTGTACTGGTGACCGGTTCCTCTGAATTCAATTTATGAGCCTCAAAAATCGCTTCCCGGTGGTTCGGAACCAACCTAAAGCAGTAGATCCATTCATCTCTCATCATCATCCTTCCCATTACCCACACACAGGCGCAAGCCCACCCCAAAAAAACTGAGTTTACCAGAGATTGATAATGGTGTAATAACCGAAACCGGTATCTCGATTTTTTAATAAATCAGTGGTTTGACAACGTCTTGTCTTACTATTTGATTTGCTATCTTAATACATAATTGGCTATTTTCTGCTAATCTCTATCAAAAATTAGTACAGAAAGCACCAGAGAAATTCTGTACAAAATTTACAATGAACCAAGAATTTCATGAAAATTATGCTCAAAAGAGAGAAAAACTTAGTCAACAAGCATTATTTGTAACAGTACTCAATGCATGCAATAAGGGTAGACTGTACCTCCGGTGCGACGTTGACATTGAATAATTAGGCCAGGGCCTTCTATTTTTGGAAAATATGGAGATATGTATAACAAATCAGTTGATAGCTTCAAAACGTTTAACACATGGATCAGGTCATTCAATTTGCCTTTGATCATTACTCTCATTATTTGATCACATCATTACTTTTCAAATTCAGTCCGCCATCTTTGATTTTCCATGATTATTCCTTAAAACTTTAGATCCTCAAATTAACTTTTCTCCTTTTTTGTTGCAGCCGCTCGAACAGTCGTCGCCAGCTATGGGTTCGCGCCATGCACAAGATCAACACAGCTCGCGATCAGAGCTGCATGGTCACCCATCCACCTCTGTCCGCCACGGCGTCCGCACCCGTCACCACCACCCGTCACCTCACCTACCCCACGCTCACCGTCACCAGTCACCAGGACAAGTTTGTGAGTCATTTTCAACATTATTATACACATATTAATGGACTAATATAGAATTGTTGATAATTATTAGTATTAGAATTATTGATTCTCCTTGTTTAGAAATTATCATAATCCTTTATAAAATTCAAAGTTTCTTCAGTTTTCCTTGTCAGTGAAAATATGTTGGAGTCAAATAAAGTGAACTTAAGTGGCATAACCTAAAAGTATTTGGACTCATTTTATGAAAAATTGGTAGAAGGACAGTATTGGGAGTAATCCTGTTGAACCGTCCATTGAGTATATATGTTGTGTAGTATATGTGTAGTATAGTATGTGAGTGTATATGTTGCTTGATAATAAAATAAATAAATGAATGTATAGTTAATAAAATGAATGGAATGACAAGATTTTATCAAATCTAAGTTTAGTATTGGGTATTGGCCACTCGGTAAGAGAGGTCGCTTTGAGCGCAGAAGACGTAAAGCCGCGTATCGACAGTGTTTTTTTTTTCAATAAACTTTGAGGATCTGACAACTATCGTTTTATCTTGCCTAAATAAGAATATTTTCCTACTAGAATATCTAGAATATGTCCAATTTGCTAGACCATTATCAATCTTTGGTAAACATGAACCTGAAGTAAAGAGCAGTAGTATAATTTTATAGTAGCCTAAAGGTCGAGTAGATACTATATTGGTATTGGTATTCTGATACTATACTGCTATTGGTAGATACTTTAACCAATGACAATGAACGTCTGCCATTGACCTAGACAAGCTCCTCCCCGTTCAGCGATTCAATAAAAACTTCAATCAAACAGCAAACATAATCGGAGATAAATGAATATAGAATGTCCAAGCAAATAATAAATTTTGGCAAGATGGGAAAATGACTCCAGCTCGGTCAATATTGATTCAATAATCATTAAACTTGTTCTCGAAATTGTAGATCAGAATGTTTCCTAATATTCGAGACAAAAATTTGTATTGTTTAACCAATATTTACCGAGCCGGATTCATTTCCACATCTTGCCAGAATGTCTTCATTGCTTAGACAGACAGTTACAATAATAAGTAAGAGAAAAATGTTACATAAGAATGGGAAAACTACGAAATAAGCTTATAACATGTGATGACCCTGTCATATACCTTGGCTCCACGTTGGTAAAGCCATGTCACGTACCTGTCATATACCCTGAGCTCTAGCTGCAGGTCACTTTATATGTGACGAGCATGAGATGTAAATATAATTGATACTGCCAACAGTTTGATAAAATAGTTATTTGCTGGGCGCCAATTAAAGTTGAGAAGAGCTGGTGGAAAACGCAGCTATTTGAGATTGTAGGCAAGTACACTATACAATATTAATGAAATAAATCCGAATACGAATGTACGTATCAGGTTCATACACTGTTGAACTCGTGTGCAGACATGCAACACGCCAATATCCTGAAGAGTAGGCAAAAGTCAATTGGACCTGGCCGCTCTTCTCAGTCAGATAATGAGTAGAATACTCACTGTTGCGGTGCCATGTCATGTGTACAGCTGTTGTATGCTAATTCATATGCTAATTCATATAGGTTGGGAGACATCATATCCAATAGTATTATTTTCGTGTGTAGACATGTGCCCGACACAGCAGTTGTATGACAAATATAGGCGCAGAGCGACATGGACCAGTTAGATAATGAAGTAGAATATACTCTCTGTAGTAATATGAGATATGTGGTGCCAAACAACCCGACTACTTGATCCGTTTCGGTACGATACTAGACCCAGGCGGATAATCGAATGTGGTGAATATATTTGATTTTCACAATCACAGACAATACCCGTGCCGGTCGCTCCCTGAAGCTGTCAAAGTCCCGATTGTAGGGTTTATACCCTTCCTCTCGGTCTTTAGCTTATGACGGAAGATACTTTACCGAATCAAACAGTCTGGTTGCTAGCACACATAAATAGCTGCTGCTCATAAGAAGAAATTCAATAAAATATATAAATTCGATGATCTGGCATTAGGTTCCTCCACATACAAGGTATCATGCACTCCGGGAAAGAGGAAGTAAGATAGAGAATAGTAATAATTCAATACTCCATCCTCACTCCAAAAGCACTCCAAAAGTTAGTAAGCACGTGTGGAAGCGATTGCTTTGGGAGAATACTCCACTAAGCTACCCAATAAATTCAAATATATTAAATAAATGGAATATCCAGAGGTGAAATAGAATATTCTTGAACCAACTCGGCCGAAATAACGAATAAATATATTCTCCTATAACACCGACTTCAAATATTCATTCATATCAATATTAACAAATAATTTAATAAATAAGTTTTTAGAAATAAATAAATTTTCAATAAATAACAGTACTTAATACAACTCTGCTAGCAATTATCAATTATTATGCTTTGAAAAAGTTCTGGAAACTATAGTGGTTCGTATAATGGTGGGAAAATTTCGATGTTCAAATATTTGTACTAGTGCACTAGGGGGGTTGTAGTGGTCATAATTACTGGATTGTTTGCTTACGGCGTAGCGGCGATCCTGGTCCCCTTGGATGCAGGTAGCTTGACTCCGTCAAGGAAATTTGTTTCAAATTCAAGGGAGGACAATTTCTCCAGGCGATGAGGACAATGGACCCTAATTGGCTCCTCTCTGGTTGGCAGGTTGGAAAAGAGTTCTCCTCTAGATCAGCTTCTTCCTCGGATAGGCGGAAGTGTTTTTTAGGTATCACGTCGCCGGGGGTTTGACGTAGGGATTTCTCATTGGTTGAATCATTATCCGACGTCCATGTTGGATTTTTCACAAGAAATAGGGCAGCCTAAACCACTTCACAATATTTTATTGAACCTTGCGAACCACATAAATATAATTTTCCCCTGACTAGAATCGACAAATACATGTTTTAAAATTCTAAATCTATAGGTTAAGTGGCTATTACATTAATTAAGCTGAGTTGCTAGCGAGGTTGTTTTTGTGACGTAACATTTCCGTACAAATACCTAATTTTAATAAATAATTAATATAAATTATCACAGATGTCGAGAAATAAAGTAAGATTCATGTTTCAAATTATAAATTTAAGCAATCATGATCAAAGATTAATTTAAGACACAATTTATTTTGGCTTATGCACAGTTGAATATTCAAACTAACGGCTACAGACTGAAGCCGGCTTGATCAGCTGATCAGGCAACTGTCAAAATTCTAGGTTATGTAGACCATAGGAAAAAGTGAACAAAGCTAGAGGATAATTTGAATAATTGAATGATATAATCCAGGCAGGTGAGCGATATTTCACCTTATTCAGACAATTCAATAAATAGCTGCTTATCAGCAATCAATAGATAACAATTTGTCTCCTGACCTACTCAATAATAATAATATTGTCGGACCCATAGGCAGAGGGCATGACAAACATAACAAATTTGATAACTCAATTTTGATAAAAGTGGATCATATATGGTGTTGTATGGAGTGAATCTGGTCATTCAAACTTAACTCTTACTTATATTTTTCCACCGCAGTTATTTCTTAAGCTGTTAATAAAATACAGAAACTCAACATTTTCCTCGGCCTTCGACTTGTTATAATTTGCTATAAAAAATTCAGCAAAGTTGAAATCCCCATTACATTTCAAGATATCAGTTAGAACAGCTATTCAAGATATCGGGGAGGAACAATAATAGGTAAATCTAAATCAAATATTGTTTTTATTAATTATTGCGTATCTATTTTCAAGAATCGTAAACCTCTTTCAATATTATCTATAGATCTCGATACAGACTAATAATATCGATAGCTATCGAGAGATGGAGAGAATTGATAATTAAATTATCGAGAATCGATAAATCTAAATTCAATAAAGCGCTGTGCAGTAAGAGTGTGTCTATGGGAATACAGAAGTAGGTTGTTGATTAGAATAACAAATTATTATGCTGTGGAACGAAGCTCGCTAGCAATTCATTCAAAGCGGGAAGCGTTGAGAGATAATACAGAGTGAGGGAGGGAAAGAGAAAGAGAGCGTGTTGGAGGGAGAATGAAAGAGAGAGAGAGAGGGAGTGAGCGAAAGAGAGAGAAAAAGACAAAAAGGGAGTGAGAGAGAGTAGAAGGTGGAAGAAGGGAGTGAGAGATTGAATGCTGCATATGGGGAGCGTTGGAACACTTGAAATATAATAAGAAGTGGAGGAGGAGGAGGAGGAGGAGGAGGAGGAGGAGCAGGAGGAGGAGAAGGAGGAGAAGGAGGAGAAGGAGGAGGAGGAGGAGAAGAAGAAGAAGAAGAAGAAGAAGAAGAAGAAGAAGAAGAAGAAGAAGAAGAAGAAGAAGAAGAAGAAGAAGAAGAAGAAGAAGAAGAAGAAGAAGAAGAAGAAGAAGAAGAAGAAGAAGAAGAAGAAGAAGAAGAAGAAGAAGAAGAAGAAGAAGAAGAAGAAGGAAAAGAAGAAGATAAATAAAAAGAAGAAGAAGAAGAAGAAGAAGAAGAAGAAGAAGAAGAAGAAGAAGAAGAAGATGAACAAAAATAAAAAGAGAGAGAAAGCATTATTAAGATCATTGAGAGAATGAGGAGAGGTAAGAGGCATAAGTAGAAGTGGAGGGGAATGCAGGGAGAGAGAGTATGAGGAAGAGAAAGAAAGGAAAATGGAGAGAGGAAGAGAAGGGAAAGACGATAAGGAGGAAGAAATAAGAGGAGAGTGAAGTGAAAAGTGAATTGTTGATGAATACATGAAAACAAAATGCATAATCTATTATCATGCTTTACATTTTTCTTCCGGAGAAGGAGAAGGGGAAGCAGAAGGAGAAGGAGGAGTATAGTGCCCTTGAATCCAAAAAGGAAAAAAGTGAAAGAAAGAGAATTTATCGATAGGAAGGATAGTGCAGATGAGGAAGAGAAACAAACAAAGTGGAACGAAAGAGAAATACAAAGGAAATGAGGAGGAGGAGTAGGAGAAGGTGTGGGAGTAGGAGGAGTAAAAACAGGTGAAAGAGAAGGGGGAGTTGTAGGAGGAATGAGACTAGTAAGAGTATGAGAAGAAATTCAAGAGAATGGAGGAAAAAGTGAGTTTTAAGATAGGAAGGATAGAGAAAAAGATAAAGAGAAAGAAAGACAGTGGAGAGAAAAAGAGATAGAAGTAGAAGGAAGAGGGGGAAGAGGAGGAGGAGAAGGTGGAGGAGGAGGAGGAGGAGGACGAGGAGGAGGAGAGGTAGCGGTACCACTGCAGATGAAAACGATTGGAATGAGCAAGTATACCTATACATTTATACAATCATGAAGTACAAGAATTCAAGCGTGATACCTATTCCAATATTATCATTGGTGATTGATTCTCATCCAATGCAATCGGTATAGTCTGTCCAAGCGAAGAAGACATTTTTACAAGATGGGAAAATGACTCCACCTTGATCAATATTAGTTCAAAAATTATGAATCTAGTTTCAAATTGTATGAAACATTCTAATCTACAATTTAAGATCAAGATTATAATTTTTGAATCAATATTGACCGATCTGGAATCATCTTCCCATCTTGCCAGAATGTCTTCTTTGCTTTGACAGACTATACCAGCCCTCAAATATTAATAAAACAAGCTAGCCCCAAGGTAGAAATTATGCATGAATTGATTCACTGTGATTCTGAATATTATTCTCGATATTGGATTCTCTGCGAATAGGTCATAAGTGAAATTCTATCTGAAATCTATGAACTCATCTAACCACCTACTGAACTAGCTATCAGCTAATAGTTACTAGGTCTACGTATTTGCATACTAAACTACGAGTAATAGAAACTATAGGTCTACATATTATAATACAGTTTTTCTTGAAAAAAACCTTTTAGTATCAATTAATTTATACAAAGTCATTCCACAACACATTCTTATTTTCAATTCTGATAGTTATTAGAATGACAATAATAAATATATTGAAGAGGTTAATTAAACTTTGAAGTTAGGGCTATTTAGATTAATTCATAAATGAATTAAAAAAATCAAATACCTTTTCTTCAAATTTTTAAAAGTATAATTATTCACAATATATAAAATTTGTATTTAAATTTGAAAAAAGAGTATTTGATTTTTTTATTTTATTTATCAATTATAGAGGTTAAAATTTATTCTATACTGTCATGAATTTCCGAGTGATATTCTCAGTGAATTTATTTATTTCGTTTCTTATCCTTCTATTCCAAATTCCAAATTTCTTGGACGGAAAGTTTTTGAGTGAAGTGCTACGATATTGTACATAACCTTGTTTCGGACGTATTATATTTATCAAAACTCAGGGAAGAAATAGCACAGGCTCAGCCTAGTTTTTCTTGCCTGGTTATAATATAATAATATTATTATTATAATTTGTGTAATTATATGAATGAATATGGAGAGAAAATGTTGTGAGAATGGAAAATGGTAGAATTCCCAAAGCTGTCATTGCTGACAAGCCAGAAGGGTGGAGAAGAATTGGCAGACCAAGAAAAAGGTTAAAGAATGTTTGAAAGCGAAACAGGTATTAATGCCTACCCCTGTAGATGATGGCGATTATAGAGATCAATAAAATTTGATCAAGTTGGGACCTTCAAGGTCTTGACATGCATGAACAGCTTATCAATTTTTCAAAATTATTTAAAGGTTGCATTTCCAAGTTTACAGACAACTTTAACAACTACTCAAAAAAGTTGGAACATATTTTTAAAACAGTGTATGATTTTTTGTTTTGTGTCTAGATTCCTTCTAATCATACTTCACCAACCAGTGACACGACGGGGAAGGATGGAGGGGAGAAGGAACGATTTGTGGTAACACAGCTGACAATTGCAGTCTGGATGGTGACTCACCTTGTGATCCCGATGATTTCGACATTGGTAAGTTGGTAAAACGTTTATTTTTCAATTAAAATCTTACGATTCTTAGGCTGAGGCCGCACTGCCGGTGGGTAGAGCCTGGAGGGTAGAGGGTAGTTGGTAAATCTATAGAACATACACACCATCCACAGTAATACATCGTATGAATGGTATGTGTTCAGCCGCCATCTTGAAATTCTTAAATATGGACAACATAACCTCAAAAAACAGAATGACGTCATACCATTCATACGATTTATTACTGTGGATGGTGCGTATGTTCTATAGATTTACCAACTACCCTCCACCCACCAGGCTCTACCCACCGGCAGTGCGGCCTCAGCCTTACGGCGACTCTCCCGGAGTTATCCTATACTAATTCGCCCCCAAAGAGCGCTTCAGACTACCCTGATAGAGCTGAGAATAAGAATTGATAAAAGTCATTCGCCAACCGCCTCAATTTATGGCTCCAGCTATACCTTCCCAAACCTGTCTATCTACCCAAATCTATCTCAAACCTGACCATGAGTGAAATTATTATTATCATTATTGTTTATGCTCATTCAAATTCCAACGATAGTCTGTCCAAACAAAGAAGATATTCTGGAAAGGTGGGAAAATGCCTCAATTTTAGTTCAAAACCAAAAATTTGGTCTCGAATTGTAGGAAACATTTTGATCTACAATTTGAGACTAAATTAAAAAAATTTGAACCAATATTGATCGAGATGGAGTCATTTACCCATCCTGCCAGAAAGTCTTCTTCGCTTGGACGGAATATACCACTAAAACTCAAATTATTCCAGCTCAAATATTATATGAGCAGTAATTAATTACACCTCAGAAAGCATTCGTGTAGGATCTACGTAACAATATTGTAATCTCTCATCTGACGCAGAATATCCTATTTGATGTAATTTTCAATTTGGAATACATTGTTTTCCCTATTCGATTACTTTACGGTAATTTAGAAGTTATATCAAGTAGAATAGCACGTGCGTCATAGAGCAATGTTGACAGCTTTGAAACTCAGCACTGAGTTGAAGCTTATCTTTGTATTTAAAGCCTTGTTATTGCTTTGATCTTGTCCAGCTTTCAACAATGGCTTTGTTTGAATCGCCTATCCAATCTATCTACCTCGCAACAAAGTGTGTCTTATTCACTCAGTCACTCTGCCTCTTTCAAACTCTCTCTCTCTCTCTCTCTCTGATAGAAAGAGATTAGATTAGATTAGATCACTTTATTCAAATAGATAACAAAATTCGGCTTAGATTCTACATTGTAATATAATAAATTAGTGAAACAAAATTATCCTATAAATTTTACAAAATAGAAACTTTTAGTAAAAATACGATAAAACGGTGAAGTAATGAATTCAAAATTTATACAAATTCAGGGGTGCCCATCCCCCCATGGCTGATGGCGCAAAATCCCCCAAAATCCATTGCTTGTCCAATAGTCCCACAAAAAGCCCACTCACCACCCCCCCCCCCCTACCACTAACAAAACCTGAGAAACGAAATGTTACCAGTAGAATCATGAACTTTATTGATTGAAAGTATTGAAAAAATTCAATGAAAGTTGATATCAGCAACTACACTCCATTTGACGTAACACTTTTAAAATAAAAAATAAAATGTAACTTATTCAAATAAAAAGACAGATATTTTTATATTCATTCCATAATATCGAGTATAACTTACTAAACCCTTAAATGCTTCTTCTAATAACCCTCTTTCAGGAGCAATGAACTGGGGGTGTACCATCGCAGCTAAACAGGGGTCCGGGGCCCTCCCCTGAATTTTGTAAAATTTTACTTTAAAATTGCTTTTGAGAAGGCCATTATTTTTATGGTCTATTAAATGAGGAAATCCCTATTTTTTGAGCATGAAATATTGATAATGATAGCCTATAGGCTACTGTAGACTGTCATTTGTCAAGACCAATTCAATACTAAGTTTAAGATTCAAAAACAAAGAAAAATTCAAGAAAAATTTATTATGAGTTAAATTTAATAGACCATAGAATGGCCTTCTCAAAAGCAATTTTAAAGTAAAATTTCCCGGGGGAGGGCCCCCGGACCCCCTGCTTAGCTGCGATGGTACACCCCCCAGTTCATTGCTCCTGAAAGAGGGTTATTAGAAGAAGCATTCAAGGGTTTGGTAAGTTATACTCGATATTATGGAATGAATATAAAAATATCTGTCTTTTTATTTGAATAAGTTACATTTTATTCTTTATTTTAAAAGTGTTACGTCAAAAGGAGTGTAGTTGCTGATATCAAAAATTTATTATGAGGGAAAATTTTTTACATAAAAAGTACTCTAAAACTATATTTTGAAGAGTTTCAATCCTTATTATTAGTTTCATTATTTGTTACTGTTATTAATAGTAGTATATTGAATTATTAAGTATACTGTATAATATGTGATTTCAAATGATTGTAAGCTTAAATCCGCATTTTGAGCAAATAAAATTCATTTGAATCCAATTCTTTAACCAGGTAGGTGAACAGCTAATCGCAGTCCTATTGCCAAAGACAGTAATTTTATTCAAGAGGGTTTTAAATTGGTTCAACTGGTAATATTATTAAACAGACACATTACATTTAACAGATACAGATTATATTACACAGTTTGTTGCGCGGCCATTTATTGATATTAGTTTGCTAGAATGCAGGTTGCCAAGATCTAAGAAATAAAATTATAAATAAATCTCGATATTTTTGTGGTGCGGGCCCCTAGGCGCGCGCCTAGCTGGCCTTCCCTTGAATCCAGTACTGAATATAATCATTACAAATCAGTATTTCTCCAACAAAGCTTAATTGAACGAATAAATGGATACCGGATTATGAAATTTATATGAATCGATAATCAATAGAATTATTACATCATCACGATGAAATTATGATAATATATAGGCCATATTTGTTAGTGAAGAAAATAATATAATATATCAACATACCATGTTAATACTGTAATATACTGTAAATTATAAGTCAAAATCTAGTGAAATAAATCAAAATAATTTAAACTTGAAGTAAAGTTGTTCCATTTCAAGAAAATGGGGGGGTTCATTTAAGAATTAATTATTCAGGTTATTATAATAATAATAAGTACATTAATAATTGTATTAATAATTAAAATTAACAGACAAAAAACTCTTTTAAGAATCTCCGCCCGTGAACGTTTTATTAGGTAGGGTCTTAGGGTCTCCGGACCCCGCCATGTGCAAACTTTTCAATAAATCATTCAATTTCAAATCAGAAAGCTCAAATATCCTGATTTGAAATAAGTTGGAAAACTTGTCAATTTGAATGCCTTTTTATTTATTTCCATTTCCAGATTTTCCACTATTTTCTTTCAGCCGTGCGTCCCCTGGGATCTTGTGCCCAGGCAGCAGGCACTGTATTCTATACAATTCATGCAAAGCAGAAATTAGTCTACTGCTTGATACTTGAGGATTAATGTTTTCATTTTACCTTTCCTCGCCCGACGAATTTTTGTGGTTGAAGCTTCTGTCATTCTTCGGCTTGTTTTTTCCTCATAAGGTTTTGATGAACCGTCCTTCTTTCACTAAGATTTCATTATATATCACCGGAAAATTGTTTTTCACCTTATAGCCTACAAGAGTTTTCTCTTAGAGTGCTCTAGCCACTTGTCATCCCTATGTACAGTATTTAAAAAAACGCTCTGCACATTAGTATTTGAAAGATTTTTCCAATATTTGAGACATTAAAATTTAGTTCGTCTACATTAAACTTGAAAGAAAAAATATAAAACACTACAAACTGCGAAAATTACTAATAACACTACAGTACTAAAATCTTCAAAACCACGTAGTATTTTCCAACTATTTTCACGTCAAGTCGTCATCTATATTCTATATACTGAGAAGGAATAATTATAGATTACAGGAACCGATTAAAATCGATTTTGTTTATGTTTGTTTAGATCTGAATTCTATTGAAAGTTTTGCGTGCATTCTGAGAAATGATGTGGCAGATATTGCTGAAGCATGGCTCCGTTTAGCTTGGCAGCCGTGATTATTTGTAAACAGAAAGAATCGTTGGACATTTTTAACCCATAATAAGAATAACTTCATGGTTCTAAGGCCTACAAATGTCGTATATTATTCTATTATACAGTTATTCTATAGATATTAGTTGGATTAGAACACGTTTACATTTAAGTGAAACATAAAAAATAATAACTCCATTCTACTGTAATTAAATTACTCGTAATTTACCGATTCCCCCCAAAATTTTCAATCTTATAATAAATTTTCAATAATATATTGAAAATCCCCCAAATATCGGGACGATGGCGCAAGTTGCGCCATCAATCCCCCCCGTGGGCGGCCCTGTACAAATTTCAATACGAGGTTCTGCAAAATGAATAAGGAGTGTAAGTTATCTAAGTGAAAAGGCGAAGTTTAGACATATATATGTCCATTCTTGGGAAAGGATAATAAGGATATCCTTTCCATTAACACTTGGCCTTGCGAGAGAGAGAGAGAGAGAGAGAGAGAGAGAGAGATAGAGTGAGTGAAAGAGGGTTTAGTGTGAGAGAGGTCCAGCTGCGCTCTAACTTCGCCTTACTAGGTAAAATGGAGGCGTCGATTCCATTCTATCTCTCTCCTACACTCTACTCAATATCTAAAATGAAGAATAAGAAAAATGATTTATTTCGCCAAAAATACAAAATACTTGAGAGAAATGAAAAATCTCTTCTAATTATTATACTCAGAATGGATCTCTCTCAATCTATCCAAAGCTAATTGGAGGCTCCAATAACAATAAGTTTAAATTGTGATCTGGTTTGATACAAGGGAGGATAACGTCCCAAATACATAGAAAATGTTTCCCAAATCTACTTAAGGTACAATTTGGTTTGTGCGGAAAGTAACGACCGTCGGTCGTTGCGTAAAAAGATGACGGACGGCTTCTGTGTTAAATTTAGGACCGATTTCGTTTATGCGAATCACCGACGACCACGACCAACAGTCGGATCCGATCATGACCGTACTCCTCCAGAAGCAGTCTTCCGACCACTCGCAGTGGATTCTAACCTTAAATATCTTGTAGGAGATGTAGTAAATTATTATTTAGATGACCAGGAGCAAAATATTGGTAATTATAAGGGATATTTTTATCAAAGTTTATAAAATTTCTATTCAAATAGTATCAAAATCAAGTAATTTTTATTTCTTACTATAAGAAATTATAGTAGATCTGGATATCATGAAGGCTGGTCATTGCGACTGAGACGTGCTAACGAAAACGGTTCAGCCGCAGCCGGATGCGTACATTGCGGCTGAAGGTCGTTACGTTACGCACAAACAAAATACTACCTTGATACGTAACTTGTCCAAACCTCTGATAAGCTGTATGTTAAACTGAGGTGATGATCCGGCCCCGCCAATCCCAGATCAAGTGTACAAAAAGAGGAGCATTTCTTATATCACTGTGTGTGAAAATTACCTACCAATTGTCTGTTTGACGTTTGTTTTGTGTGATCGGAGGCTTAATGAATCACTCTCGTATGGTTATTATGATCCAGGATGATAAGAAAAGGGTAGTACCCCAGAACATTGAATAATAATTGTATTTAAAATTTCCTAGCAGTAAGTTTTCAAGAAAATAAATAATTGAAATTGTTCAACAAAAGTATGGCAGCTAACGGAAAAAAATCTATCTATACAAACAGTAAAAAAAAGTTTTGGAGATATGGCTTTTTCACTCTAAACTTATGAAGCACTTCTTACCGATGACTACCCTGTGAGTATGATAAATATCATAGTCTCTATAGTCTTGTCTTTCTTGGGGTGTCTCGTCAAATATGACATCAAGCCAGCTTCCAAATCAGATCTGAGGGTGTTTTCCATGCTGAAATAATCCCTGATCAAATTAGTATTCCAACGTTGCTAGGCTGCTTTGCTCATGGAGCACGTTTCACTAGGAAATTTGTTTCCTCGCTTGAGCTATGTTTGTTGCTACCTGGCTTGCTGTTTTACCAAGAGCGTGACAGAAATACGTATCATTACGAACATACTAAATGATACACAGTGGAAGAAAAATGATGTGAGATTACTTCCATTCACAAGACAATTAAAAATGGAAAAGAATTAGTAATTCAATTTGATGGAGGAAAAATCGTTGAAACCATTTTTAATTCAGACGGGTTCAGAGGAATATATGGAATTCAAGATTTTTCAAGAGATATTTCATTTGGAACACCTGACTTGCCAGGTCTACTGACATAGATCCCACTTTAGAATCATTTCCAATATACCCAAAACACCAGTGGCCAACTCCACCTAAGATTTCTCTATGGGAGTGACCCCAGCTGACGTGATGAAGTGATGAAAAAGTGGAGACAAAGATTTATAATGGGTTGAATAGGATAATATCATATTATGTCATCTCCATGAACCTCCTTGATCCTACTAGATCTTTATGGTCTTGTTTAAAGATCCAGTTGATAAGGAACGAAAGAAAATATTATTGCTTATTACATTGAACTACAAAACAAATTAAAAATAGAATTTATAGTCAGCTAAAATTTGATAGAAGTACAATTCGAGTTGACAGAGTGATGAATTGATGTGAGAAATTTGATGCTTATCATAGAGGCAAATTGGAATGGAATAATGCATGAGAAAGAGAAATGATAAAACTGAAGGAAAAGGGATAAAAAATAAATCTGTATATGAATAAATAAATAAATATATAAAGGGGAATTATAATAAATCATTTGTTAATAAAGATTGTGAAGGCTTATGACGATGGAATTATAAAGAAATACTTGACAACAAATAAACAGAGAGAAAGAGAGAGAGATATTGAGAGGGAGCGAGAGCAAGTTTAACAGATGAACAAAGTGAGTATTGAAGAGAAGGAAAAAGCTTATCAAAGATGAGAGATGGACAGGAATAAATTAATAAATTTAATATTGTGATGGAATGGAGAAAAGAGAGCTAAGAAGGAAGTGAGAAAAAACCTATAGGAGAGAAAAGAAGATTATGATTGTCATGGTAATAATAGTAGAGAAAAGGAATATGACTGAAAATCATGAAATGAAACAGTATCCCAACAAATAATAATCTCTGTTTCATTCCCTCATTCCTGAACAGCTCAACTCTTAAATGAATTTTACACTTTCTATAGTCTGTTCAAGTGAAGAAGACATTCTGGCGAGATGGGAAAATTACTCCAGCTCGGTCAATCAATATTTGTTGAAAAATTATAAATCTGGTTTCAAATTTTAGAAAACTTTCTGATCCAAAATTTTAGACTATTAATTTTTTTTTTGAGTCATTTTCCCATCTTGTCAGAATGTCTTCTTTGCTTGAACAGACTATAGTATTAATCCACTTCACGGACTCCAATAAAGTACTCAGATATGAAACAAATTCGCCAGAAAATCCTCTTAGAAATCAATGATAAATATGACTTCCACGGTGAAATTGTCTGATAGGTGGAAAGGTTTTATTAATTCAGCCCATCGCGTGTATGCTACCTAACTAAATGAGTTGTTCAATTGCATGGCGTTCTGTTACGAAGTATAGTGATACAAATGTTTAGAATTGATACGCATTTGTGCAGCAAGTAAGCTCCTTTACAAGTCATTTGCTACGTGGAATGCGAAGAGAGGCTAGCTCATTAGACAATGTCGAAAATCGGGGGAAAGTACCTATTAGCTCAGTGATCTTGTACGATTAAAACAATTAATTTCACTCAAAAAATACTCACATTAATCAAGAAGCACAAATTTGTCAGTATCACAGAATAAATTTATTGACCACATACAATTTTGTTTCGATGTTATTCTAAATCATCACCGGACCGCCAGCTAGTTTTGTATGGACCGCGATGTCATAACGATCTAAACGAGAAAACTTGAAATAAATCCTGAAACAAAAAGTTTATAAGAAACCCTCTAATGTCTGAATAAAATTGAATTAACTTATTAGAAATTAGAAAACAACCAGAACAATAAATAAAAACACCAGCAGTGTAACCAAATTAGAAAAAAGATAGTTCTTCCAATGTAACCGACATCTAATATCTATAAACATATATAATATTATAAACAATAATTAATATATAATTCATCTATAAACTAGACATCTTTTAAACTAGTTCAATTTTTCATTAGAATACTTATCCGTATCTTATTCTTAATATAAAACTTTCAATAAAAATTGTGTATTGATTCAATATTGATGCATTATTTTATTCAATTATTCTATGCCTATCAAACGTTCAATTCAATGCATAATAATTTATCTCGGTATTCCAATAGCTCAATAGCTATATTTCAATATAGTCAAGGACTAAATTCGAGATTAGTTTTGACAACTTCTTCATATGAATAGAATAAACAGTAAAGTGATTTTTATTGCCAAATCCGACTGAAATAGTCGCCTTCTTTTCAATTTTATTAGATTAATGTCATAATATAAAATTCAATATATTTGAAGAATATTAATATCGAAATACATACATAACTGGAGATACAGGGTTATAACTATCCCAACTATTTGAATAATGATTGAAATTAATGTAGTTAAACTATTAATTTTTCCAATTCACTGGTGTAGAGTGTTGTACTAAAGAAACTTGAGTTGCTTCAGTACACTCTAATTAAGTGTACTAAATTTGTGCTCCTCAACTATGTACAAATATTACAACATCTCACCTGAAACTGTGTACCTATTCAACTTACATAAGGCTCTCAAAATGTTCAATCATTGAGAAATATAGTCAGATTATTTTCAAATATGACGTCCATGAGCATTGCAAATGAATAGTATCAACGAGCTTCCTTCCTGTATCAATTTTAGACTTTGTATCATTGCTGCATATCACTGGCCGTGTTAGATATCCCTTTTTCACTAAAATTGATAATAAATAATAATAAGTGAATAGTAAGTATGAATAAAAAAAAAAATAGAAAGTAAAAATAATAAGATAATAAGTAAATTTATACGGAATATATTTGAGCTAAGATGATTCAATCTAAATTACTGTACTATGACTTCTTTACAGATTTTGGCGCAATGGACGATTTCTTCAAAAAAGGCCTGCTCTACAAAGGCATCTACTGGCCAACACTGACCAATAGTTTCAAAGAGGAGCATTTAGAACTCTCCTATCAGAGGTACTCGCACAGGCAGAGGCAGAAATCGCTCATTATCGTGAATCTCGTAGATATCGCTCTAAAATTTGCATTCATAGGTGAGTGGGAATCAGCTCCAAGTTTATCAGAATTACCGTTTTTCACCCATTCTTTCACTCTGTCAAATCTTTATTTGAAAAACCTATGTTTGTAGAATTGCTTGAAATTTAGTTGTTCACATACATAGCCTACTTTAAGCTTATTCTATGAGAGTGGACTTCCCATTCATCAAACAAACACAATTTAAACAGTGTTTTATCAAACAAACTTCATAAATTTCGAATCATTTATCTAAAAAGAAAGTGGCTCAATCGTATAAAATTACAGTACTTGAAATGTAATTATCTATTTCAGAATACTACCGATTGTATTTGAACGATTACAAAATATGATTATAAACATCACATTAACAATTCAATACGATATAGAAACTTTTTGAGTAGTTGTGAAGGTGATATTGTAGTAGTTATCCATATTAAATAAAAAGACAAGACGTTGTTAAACTGATTTATTAAAAAATCTCGATTGTTGTGGTTTTTCTGTGGTTTTACATCTTGTCTTTTCATTTAACGCTATAGAAACATCGAGTTCATCAAAGAAACAAAAAATATAATAATATCTAGTTTGTGTACTGCTATATCTAATAATATTCTTCCATCTCAAACGCAAAATAGATAGTGTTTTATAGGAATTCATCAATTTCGGAATATTAATATCTCAACAGAATTTGGTTGGATTGTATGAGATAACTCATTCGTATGAAATTATTACTCAGAAACTAATTATTCAATCCAAAATACCACTGATTGGATTATTTTGAACAATTGCAAAATATGATGATAACACTAAATATGATGATAAACACTACATCACATCAATAATCCAATACGCTAGAGTCCAACAATTGAACCTGTATAATCAGATTATACACAATACACTATGCAACATATAGTCTGTCCAAGCAAAGAAGACCATCGGGCAAGATGGGAAAACTACTCCAGCTTGATCAATATTTGTTCAAGAATTATAAATGTAGTCTTAATAGTGGATCAAATTGTTTCCTACAATTTGAGATCAGATTGATAATTTTTGAAACAGAATTGACCGAGCTTGAGTCATTTTCCCGTCTTGCCAGAGGGTCTTCTTCGCTTGGACAGACTATACTATGTCAATACATTTATGGTGTAGCAGATGCCAACAATACTGGCGGTTGGTGATTAACTGTGGTCGATACTCAGCTCTGTCAGGGCAGTCGGACAGCGTTCTTCAAGAGCATATCTATCAAGAGTGACCTCAACTTAAGCATCTCACACTTGTAGACTATTCTCAGACTGTCCTGGAAGAGCAGAGTAGGAATAATAGATTTTTTCAACCTCCAATATCGTTGAAACCCGCCGCAAAGGGATGTTTTGTAGTGATGAAACGTTTGGAAAATTCAAACAAGTTCCTATAACCTGTCCAAGCAAAGAAGACATTCTGGCAAGACGATAAAATGACTCCAGATCGCTCAATATTGATTCAAGAATTATAAATTTGGTCTCAAATTGTAGATTTCAATATTTCCCACAATTTGAGATAAAATTTATAATTTTTGAACAAAGAATGACCGAGCAAGAGTAGTTTTCTCATCTAGCCAGAATGTCTTCTTTGCTTGAACAGACTATATGCATGGCAATCCAAATATTCGCTTAGAGCTGGTGCAAAGTACACAAAATTCAATGGAGGATTTGTAGCATTACTAGTGATAGAAGCAGGGATCTGTTATTATTTGTATAGCAAGTATGTTGTGGATTTTGCACTGTGAATGGAAGCTATTTTGGATACACCTCTATATCTCTCTCATTCTATCTCATACTCTTTCTCGTAAGTGTTTATAGGAGGGATCTCTTTGAACATCCCTCTCCAAGAATAGACAATATTTATTGTTTTTTTAAAAATAATTATCAATATTTTATGTCTCATTTATTTTTAATTATGTATGTACTTTTATGTAGATACAGCACACATCTACGTAATCTATCCAAACAAGAAGACATTCTGGCAAGATGGGAAAATGACTCCAACATTGGCTCTAAAATTATAAATATAGTTTCAAATAGTGGGAAACATTCTGATTTATAATTTGATACAAAATTTATGGCCAATTTTCCATCCTATATATAAATTTATAATTTTTGAATTAATCTTGACCGAGCTAAAGTCATTGTTCCTTCTTGCCAGAATGTATTTTCTGCTTGGACAGACTATACTAATACTTCCATATCTGTATCATTTTACAAGTTTCCATATTGCATACTTAATTTGGAATATGGAACTTTCAGAATAATGTTTTTTCAATGCCAAAGCATAGGATTTAAGCCAATATGATATGATGTATTATTTAATCATTACATTAACGGAGTGAACGAATCTGAATATGTATCTCTCGTTTAAATCTCCTGTTTAAATACTGCATGTATTCTCTATTTTTCCTTATTGATCTGAATTAGCTCATGGTTTGGCTTCCCCACCCCTTCTCTAGTTACCTCCAATTGGGATTCCTAACAATCTTAGCAGTCACTAATGTTAAAGTTTGTGGAAGAAGAGTTTATTGTAAATTAAATTTCAATTTTTGCAGTGATCTGGTTGAGAGACAAGTCAGGTGACCCCGTGGATCGCGCAGTGGCAGCGTGGACCGGATGCGCGCTCGCAGCGAATCTAGCGGTCATTATTCTAGGCTGGTGGAGGAGGTTTGCTAACAACTACTTGCACTGGGCTGCTCTCTTCACCTGGTTGCTACTCAATGTGCAAGGTAAGGCCTTCATTGAAAAGTATATACTATATAGTAGTAGGCTACGTTCATTCCAGGAGAAAACACAAGAATTCTGGATAATTACAACAAAATAATAGGATTTTAAAAGGTTGTTCTCAAAAGAGTAGTTCACATACAGTGATGAATTAATAAATCACAAATTATAACAGTAACCTAGAAATAAGTTTATTCATCCTCACATTGATGAATTATCATACATGAGAATCATAAAAAAACTTTTGAGTTTTTAGCAAGCCGCTGTAGTTGAAAATGTAGCCGACAGGTAGCAGCAGCCTAAATTTAAAAAAAAGATAAAAAAAGCCGTTTCTCTCGATGGATGAGACAACGGGTGTTTAATTTCTCAATATGATGCAATTATGGCTGTTTCCACAATTGAAAGAAGACTCCAATAACTTTTTATACCAACAAGATGGATATTCGCCTCACTGGCATGCTGAAGTGAGTAGTTATAATCTGTCCAAGCAAATATGCCAATCAGATGAGAAAATGACTTCAACTCGGTCAATATTAGAGAAAGAGTTACAAATTTGGTCTCCAATTGTAGAGCAGAATGTCTCCTACAATTTTTAACACACTGTTGATAATTTCTCAACCCAAGATGGGCCTACTACACTAAAAAAAAGATTTAAAACTTTAAAAGAAAGTACTAAAACCAGCCCAAAACATCAAAGATCGAACTACTGGGCTACATCGTTTCAACTATTCCTCAGTCAATCTATTGTGGAAGCTAATAATACAAACGTTGGGAGAGCAGACTCGAACGAATATGCCAGCTGGAGAATGACTGTTAATATCATTATCATCATGCTGAACCCTATCAGGATAGTCGGCAAACGGTCTGCCAGAACGTTTATCAAGTCGAGAGCTGCTTCACTGAACCGTTACGCTCTTGCAGAATGCTTCAGACTGTTCAGACAGAGAAGAGAGTTAATAATAGTCATTAGACAACCGCCAGTTCCATCGGTTTCTGCCCTTCAAGGAGAGTAAGGTGATAATGACAAGGAGATTTCTTGGGTAGGGGCAGAGGGGGGAAACTGTCACCTACATTCTCATAGCCTTCAATGTTAGTAGACAGCTTGGTAGTAGTCTGTCCAAGCAAAGAAGACATTCTGGCAAGACGGGAGAATGACTCCAGCTCGTTTGATATTTGTTCAAAAATTATTAAATTGTTCTAAAATTGTAGAAAATATTCTTCTCTACAATTTGAGACCCAATTAATGATTTTTGAAACAATATTGACCAAAGTGGAAGTCATTTTCCCATCTAGCCAGAATGTCTTATTTGCCTGGACAGACTACTACCAAGCTGTCTACTAACACTGAAGGCTATGGTTGACAGCTTGGGAGTATCCCACAAAGGACCAGCGTTTACTCATTGATGATTGACACTGGGGGGTATTTTGGTGGGAGGGGGGTTGTTTCTGAAACATGACACGCCAAGATGTAATCTGAGAGGTAGCCATTGGCTGGTCAAAATCGGTTAAAGCCTCTCCCTTCAACCCCCAACCCTTGAATCAGTTTCCTCAACCTCCGCTACTCCTTACAACTCTCCTTACCCTCCCGTTTCTTCACTAAGTATTCTAACACGTTCACACTTGTACGTTCAAGAGATCTTAGATTTGAATAGAATATTAACCGAAAGGAGTCTCAACATATTTATATGGATTGAGAATAAAAATTGAAAATCACAGCTGCACCTCTAGAGTAGCTTTTCAAGATTAAGTATCCAATGCATGTCGTGCTTGAACAAATATAGTCCAAAGCTACTATGATTTTCAATTTTTATTTTCAATACAATTATTTGTAGCCTCAAACAACATATTGAATATGTATATGCATAGGCCTATTCATTAATTAAATAAACCAATAATGGAATATCATTCAGAATGGAAACTACCGAACAATCTAGTTAGAATTATAATAGATCGAGTTGAGTAAAAATGGGGTTTTTCATCGGAAGGCATTGAGTTTTTTCATTGATACATATGAGTATATTGATATCCTATTATATAAAGCAAGTAATTTCTGTATGTATGTATGTATGTTTGTATGTATGTTTGTATGTGGAACCACGGATCTAGAAAACTGCTCTAACGATTTTCTTGAAATTTGATATGTAATATAACCGTGATGAAAAAATAAGATTGCACCAGGTCTCATGTCTGGGAAAACTCTCTGGCAGAATTAATAAAAGAATAAAATATTCCTTATTCAGGCATAATCCCAAGTACTGCGTATAATGGCTGTTATCGTTAGCTGATCAACGCTATCCAGCTGGAGTGAATTGAGTTACATTCAAGTCTATAACACATGTTCATGACTGTCAAAAAATTGTGAGAGGTGATCATATCAATTTTGAATTCATTTTTTACAAGGAGGCTCCTTGATTTTTCACAATAACATATTTATGTAATTCAACAGTTCGGCCGCAGCTTCAGAGCAAAGCTCGGTACCAGATATTGACACTACTTAATGATCTTAATGATGCATTTCAGTTATTATGGGTGATTGAAAGTTATAGGTCATCGAAACCAATAAATATTCAGGAACAAATCCAAGTTAAAATAGGAGAAAATTAATTAAATATAACTCATTTTAAAATTTCAATTTTAAATCGAATTGGAAAGATAATCCGAGCTGATGTACAGGTGATTATTCCTGAAGATTACATTCTGAGCTAAACTTATTTTTAAAAAAATCGAATCTTAGAATATACTGTGTATGTTGAGCACCGTATGTTGATAGATAAGAATGAAAATTTCAGTTCATTTCAAGTATTTTTTAATTCAAACACATTTTTATTTTTATCTCCTAACATAATTCCCTTTACTTATCAAAAAGGAAACAATGTATGTTGGAAGTAGGCTATGATTACTCCTCAAATCAACTTTCACTCAGTTAAATTGGAATAATTAAACGTGAAATAATCTGTTGTTGTTAAAATGCGGACAAGTAATAATTATAAATGTCTAGTTTGATGTTGGTATATTCTCTCGATACAAAAATTTCTATTATCGAGTCAAGTTTATTCATCTATAGAAAGCAGTGAAACCATTCTGACAGACTCAATATTCCAGTCATACTACTCAATTTTTCTCTTTGGCGGAGAAAAATCTCAAATTGTCCGCCATTTTCCTTTTTTCGTCTTTTGTCGCCGGAAAAAATGATGAACTAAAGTCTAGACAATAAATTGAGAAAACGCTTGAGTAACGCTCGGACGTTTTCTTTGATCGGAAAAAAGATTTTCACTCTGGAAAATTGCATTTTCTATGGATATCATTTCTCACTACTATCTTCGAAGGATTTCGTCCACTATTGATTCAGTCGTTTTATTTATATTCTTCAGTGCTTAGCGATATCATCTCTCAATGTTTTCCTGTTCCTCCAATACACTTACACTTGAATAGATATAACTTTCTTGTGAAAAAAGTTGTACTTCATATCTATATCTATAAAAGCGAAATGGCACTATGACTGACTGACTGATTGATTCATTCATTCATAACCAGAACTAAAAATCCACTCAACCGAATGCGTTCAAATTTGGCAGGCATGGTCCGTTGGACGTTTAGACGCGGGCTAAGAACGGATTTTAGGAACTTATCAAGGATACGCCAAATATTTAAGTTTTTCTAAAGTTTTTTTGGCGTTTTCTCAATTTTTTCGAGAACCAATCGTTAAAAAATGTTGATATTTGGTGGGTAGGTTCAGATAAGGTCTAGAAATGTTGTGTTGGAATATTCTTGAATTCCGTTCAAGAATACGCCAGTAATAAGGTCTTTCAAAATATTGTTGATGTATTGCGGGTTGCATTTCTTCCGCCTTGATACGACCAATCCTTACTGTAAATTCAATGGTTCAGCGAGATTATAGATGAACTAATTTGGAAGATATTGAATCAAGTTTCAAACTATGTCCGATATAGTTCCCGCGGTTACGCTAAATATTAGCGTTTTACTATTTTTCGGAATTTTCAGAGTTTTTCTTGGATTTTTCGAGAATAAATTGATAGAAAATGTCGAAATTTGGTGAACAGGTCCAGATTAGGTCTAGAAATGCTGTGTTCAATAAGTTTTGAATCCCTTCGGAACGGAATCTGCAGGCGAGCGAAGCGAGCCTGTTTGTCTCAGCTCACACTGACAGATGTTATGCAGGCGAGCTGCATAGCAGAGGTTATGCAGGCGAGCGAGGCGTGCCTGTTTGACTCACTGACACTGCTGATACTGTCGGGGGTCCAGGGGGCGGAGCTCCCTGGCTAGGCGGAGAAGGCGAGCGAAGTGAGCCTGCCGGCTAGTCTTATATACATGCCACATCAATATGGGAGCTGCATCTATTCAAGTAGATTCAATCTTACAAAACAAAAGAAGTACAAACTTTTTGTAGCCTCGGTTTCTCTTCCGAACGACTGATGTGACCAAATCTTGCCCATTTTTTATCTACTGTCTCCTATTGATGGTCATTGAACCCAGAAAGGCCTGAAAACGAAAGCGATTTCGAAGGTCGAATAAAGGTCAAACAAAGGTGAACTTGTTTTAAATGAAAAGACAAGATGTTGTCAAACCACTGATTTATTAGAAAATCGAGATACCGGTTTCGGTTGTTACACCATTATCAATCTCTGGTAAACTGGATCACTCAAAGAGTGAACTAGTTTTAGTTTACCAGAGATTGATAATTGAGTAGCAACCGAAGCTTGTATCTCGATTCTCTAATGAATCTATGGTTTGACAATATCTTGTCTTCTCATTTAATATGGATAACTATCACAATATCAACTTAAAACTACTCAACAAGTCAAACAATGACTACATTCTCGACATTGGAGTTGATTGGCCCAAAACAAACGAAAACTGATAAAATACGTCATTTCCATGGTTAAATACAGACTTCTCTCAAGATTCCCTATTGTTCTAGGTCAGGAGTATGTTCCTAGACGCAAATAAAATGTTTTTTTTCTGTTCTCATTGAACCCAAAAGCACACAAAAACTGATTAAGACTTTATTTTATTGGTCATTTTTCCCCGTCTTCTCATTCCTTTTCTTCATCCTTTATTCCCTCTGTATTCTTTTCTTCACACTTCTCTCTTGCCAAATTCTCTAATTTCGTCAAATCCTCTTCTCTTTCCATCAATCTTTTCTCTATCTCTACATCCTGTACTCTTTCCCTATTTTTATCTTAAAACTTCTGTTTCTCCGTATCCTCTTCTGTGTTCATATCCTTCTAATTAATAACTACCTTATAAAGATTCGAACTCCCTCTACTGGCGGCTCGTGATTACGAAACAGGTGAAGTACCCGTATCTTTTACTGTACAGCACTTCACCTGCTTCGTGGGCACGAGCCGCCAGTGACACCCTCTTCATCTATTTCCACCTACCTCTTATTCCCTCCTCCCCCCATCCTTTTCCATTCCTTTTCATCCTCCTTTCTCCTCTCCCATCCTCTTACTTCAATCCTCTTCTATCCACTTTTCCATTGAACACTCACCAACCTTTTCCGCGTTGGCGTAGATCATTCCCTATATTAGCTCTGGTCGATCATTGAATGCTTCGCAGCATGCCTCATTCATAAGCTTCATCATTGGTTAATCACATGCAGATCGAACAAAACTGTCGATTGTAAAATGACTGTTAACAATTCTCTGCTCTGTCAGAACATTCAGCAATCTATCAGGGATATCTAATTGTTGATGGAAGAATTTGATTTGTGCTAACTTTGTAGCATGTTTTATGAGGTTTTGAATATTTTAATATTGTATTTCTTATTAATTTACTCGACCAGTGTTATTTTATTATTTTTACTTTGACGTGCTTATACAATGTAATGTTGTTCTGGCAATAAAAGAATCTTGAATCTTAAATCATTAGATATTGCAGTACATCAACTGCTTAATATATCTTATTATTATTATATCTTATTGAGTCGAGAATGATCTCAGCTGAACCATCTCGCACGTTCTCACTGCTTTTAGACTGCAGTAACAGAGCTAAGTATTAGAAACAGTGGTCCATCAATTGCCAGTTTTGTTGGCGCCTATACAGCATGCTGCACAGCAGACGGAAATCGACCAAAAGTTGATGGGGAAATGTTTAGTACAGGTTTAGCTTTCCATATATGATGCAAGTATAGTCTGTCCAAGCAAAGAAGACCATCTGACAAGATGGGAAAATGACTCCAGCTTGTTCAATATTTGTTCAAGAATTATAAATGTGATTTCAATAGTGGAGAAAATTGTTTCCTACAATTTGAGATCAAATTGATAATTTTTGAACCAAAATTAACCGAGCTTGAGTCATTTCCCCATCATGCCAGAGGGCCTTCTTTGCTTGGAAAGACTATAGGGCGAAATATCATGATAATCGTTGGCACCTGCTAGATAGCATGCTGCGCAGCAGACGGAGATCGACCAAACGTTGATGTGAGGATTGTTTAGTACAGGTTTAGCTCTCCGTATGACGCAAGTGGGGGCGAAATATGGCGACGATCAATGCGTTGCGATGCATTTATGCGTCGGGTGTTTTGAAAAGCCACTTCACAGCTTAGTGAGTGTGTAAACACACTGACTCAACCGGAAAGGTGAATAGAACACGGGGTAGGACTCAAAAGTATGTTGAAAAATGGAAAGATTCATTCAGATTATCGTGAAAGAAGTAGGCTATAAATTACAGAATCTTTCTAAATAGTTTCTCAGGAAGAATTTGTCAAACTTGAAACTTAAAATTTCAAAAAAATCTATGAGGAAAGTACCATTTTTCAATCTTATTCTCAAAAAATATGTTCATAAAAGATAGAAACTGAGTGAACATGCATGATGTTTGTAACTTTACTCTAAGATCTCATATGGATAGACTATGGTGCTAGGTTTCCATTTTATTAGGGCAGAACCTTCTTCTGAAGAAAGCTTTGTTCTTGGTTATCCAACGATGAAAATTTCCTTGATAAATACTTTTTATAATAAAAATCCGAATCCGTATTGATGACGTCATGACGTCACTATTGGACGATTGTCTTGGATTCGGATTTTTATTATAAAAATTATTTATCAAGGAAATTTTCATCGTTAAATAACCAAAAACATAGCTTCCTTCAGAAGAAGGTTCTGCCCTAATAAAATGGCAACCTCGCACCATAGGTACAGTCTATCCATATGAAGTCTTTGAGTAAAGTTACAAATCAGGCATGTTCAATCAGTTTCCATCATTTATGAGAATTATTTTTGAGAATATGATTGGAAAATTGTACTTTGCTCATAGATTTTTTCTTAATTTCAAGTTTCAAGTTTGACAAATTCTTCCTGAAAAACTATTTAGAAAGATTCTGTGATTTATATATCCTTTAAGATAACTTTATACCTCTTCCACGATAATTTCTCTCAGTATCGCTGTAGCTCTCGATGCAGAAGGTTGTTTTCTTGAACCGATCATATCGTAATATTCTTATCTCTGCTATGCAATACTTTTATTCTATCGCCGTGCCTCTTTCATCATCAGATGATAGTATATTACATAATGAGTTTGGAAAAGGCGTTTTTACAAACGAATAATTATGTTCTCCAAACGAGCGGTACGCGAGTTTGGAAAATAATTATGAGTTTGCAAACTTTTCCACACGAATAATGTACATTTTTTTCGTCATACTAGACTGAGAAGGATTTATTAAAACCTCAAACAACTGAAAACATCAACTGAAGCCAACATAACCTCAACACAACACTAGTGAACAAACGCACACAGAGAACTGTCATGGCGGCTCGTTCGACTCGTTTATTCATACGTCGGAGTTCGGAAAAAACAGCTGTGCTAGATTTTCAGTGCTGTAATTATCATCGTGATTATGACTAGTGCTGTAATAATCATCAAAATGATTATTCCCGCATTCAGAACAGCTGATCTTTGATTCTCCTGTAAACGGCAATTTTCCAAACGCAAATCTAGCTTGAAAAGTTGTGTATTACATAATATGAGTATGGCGAAAAGTATGATACAGTACAGTCTTGACGAAAAACACTGTAGACACTCATACATACGCATTGACAATGTGTTGCTAGGACTTGTATTTGTTACGGCATAACCTGATCATATGGTCAAGTATATAGTAAGTATATTAATTTGAGTCGCGACCCCATATGCACACACAGAAAAAGTTTGTTTACTATATCTCAAGCTTTTGCACATAGGGTATTAGAAAATGCCAATCAAGAGACAAGGATAATTTGATAGGTCCAACTCCATGACAACACCATTACAGCTTTCCCTTTGACTCGCATCAAACTTGGAAGTGGAACGTTTATACTACGAGTTTTCTTCGCTAGTTAGAGTAACTCACGTACACTGCACAGAGTTTAGAACTTCCATATCCGGATGTCATTCTATAACTTTCCTCTCCCTCTCCAACCCCCTATAACTTCAATATTATTCTCATCCCAAATACCTTACTGTATCATATTTTCTATCTTCCTATTCATCATGTTCATCCACAGTTTTCTTCTAATCTTTCATCCTCACATTCTTCATTATAGTCCTTATCTTCTTTTTCTTTCTTCTTCTTCTTCTTCTTCTTCTTCTTCTTCTTCTTCTTCTCCTCCTTCTACCCCTCCATCTCCTCGTCCTCCTTCTCCTCGTCCTCCTCCTCGTCTTGCTCCTCCTTCTCTTCCTCCTTCTCCACAGCCACCTCCTCCTTCTCCACCACCACCTCTTCCTTCTTCTCCTCCTCCTCCACCTCCTCCTTCTTCTCCTCCTCCTCTTCCTCCTACTTCTCCTCCTATTCATTCTATTGTAATCTCTTTCCCATTTCCTTCTCTCTCTTCTGTTATTATATATTTTTCTCATTCTTATCATTCTCCCGCTCCCTCCTCTTCTTCCACTTCTTCTCTTACTTCTATTCTAACCTCTCCTTTTTTCTCCTGCTCCCTCATTCTTTTCTACTTTCATTCACATCTCTTCAATATTTAGGCTCCTTCTTTCCGATCCCTCATCTTCTACTTTTCCTTTCCTTCTCTTTCCTCTTCGATTCAAATCTTCTTCTTCTTCTTCTTCTCCTTCCTTTTTTTATTCTTCTTCTTCTTCGACTTCCTATTCCAATCAAATCCTCTTATCCATTTCTTTTTCCACTTCCTCTTCTTCTCCTTTCTGTAATTCTATCCACATTCCCTATTCTTGACTCATCATTCTCCCCTCTTCTATCTCACATATTTTCTCAATTATGCTTATTCATTGCTCTGTTTCTTCCTCTTTCATTCACTTCCCATAATATGTTTTCTCTTTCTCCCCCATCATCTCCCCTCTTTCTCCCTTTATCGTTCATTCTCCTTACGTTTTTCCTCTCCTCATCATCATCATCATCATCATCCTCCTCTCTTCTCAATAACATCTCATCCAACAATAATACAGGAAGTCGTGATGTATACTTGAAGTTTGAACACTCTTGCAAGCTGCTTGCAACTTGTGAACTTGTTGGGAAAGTTCAGATCCACATTCAAGTTTGAAATGGAACTGAGTCAATATTGGCTCAAATTGCCAGGCCATTTCGTTATGTTAAACTTGAGTATGACACTGCTTTCATGACTACCACCATATCATTAGTTGTAATATTAACTCTTGATTGGAATAATCATCATTCATAATTATTTTCGTCTGACGATATAATAATAACAATATTATTCTCGTACATGATAATAAGTAATGATAATAACTATAATCCTATAGAATAAGTTCTAATTTTGGGTTGTGTACTCTCTAGTTATTTTGTATATGCCTTTGCCTATTTTTCCCTCCCAATTAAAATAGTTGTATCGGTGTATGAATTAAGAATAAAGAATATAAGACATGGATTTTCTAGATTATTCGTTGCAATAAGCTCAAGACAAGCAACAATATTGTCTTTCAAATAAATGAATGAATAATTGAATGCTCCCTTTTTAAATAGCCTGATGATTATCAGTATTCATGATCTCGTCTGATAATAATAACTTGCTCTTCACAATAGAAGTACGATATTTATATCATTGTATAAAGAATACTAGCCGGCAGGCTCGCTTCGCTCGCCTTCTCCGCCTAGCAAGGGGGCTCCGCCCCCTGGACCCCCGCCAGTATCGGCAGTGTCAGCTGAGTCAAACAGGCTCGCTTCGCTTGCCTGCAAATTCCGTTCAGAAGGGGTTCAAAATTTATTGAACACAGCATTTATTGACCTAATCCAGACCTGTTTACCAAATTTCAACATTTTCTGCCAGTTTGTTCTCGGAAAATCTAAGATGAATTCCAAAAAATAGTAAAACGCTAATATTGAGCGTAACCTTAGGAAGTGTATTGGACATAGTTTGAAACTTGATTCGATATCTTCCCAATTAGTTCATCTATTATCTCGCTGAACCATTGAATTTACAGTTAGGATTGGTCGAATCAAGGCGGAAGATATGCAACCCGCAATACATATACAATTTTGAAAACCTGATTACTGGCGTAATCTTGAACGGATTCCAAAAATATTCTAACACAACATTTCTAGACCTTATCTGAACCTGCCCACCAAATATCAACATTTTCTACCGATTGGTTCACGAAAAAATTGAGAAAACGCCGAAAAACTATAGAAAAACTCAAATATTCAGCGTATCCCTGAAAAGTTTTTAAAATCCGTCTAAACGTCCAACTGAACTTTGACAAATTTGAACGCATTCGGTTTAGTGGATTTTTAGTTCTGGTGATGAATGAATGAATGAATGAATGAATGAATCAGTCAGTGCCATTTCGCTTATATAGATATAGATTCTTGTATAGAATGAATGCAATTTTTCCATTATTCATTAATTTTGTATTGAAAAATTAAGTGCCTTGTTGAAATTTTAAATTATGATGTAATATAATAAGTATTCATGTTCTCGTCTGATCCTAGGTAATAATAATAAGTCTTAACAATGTAATTACGATATGTATAAGGTATACAGAGTGTTTCAGGAGGAATGTGCAATGCTTCTCAGGCTGATTCCTCACACCAAGTAGACAAAAAAGTTCCATGGGACCATCCCCTAAAAACGCTTTGTTACCGAGATAACCATGGCAAAAAATTGGGATTTAAAAAAAAAATTAGTTTTCCTAGTTTTTTAGAGGCTTCACTCAGGTTCAGAAGTGATCAATTCTTATGTAAAATTAACTGAGGAATTCAATGAAACCAGTTCCAAGTTTGTAACTTTAACGGTTATTGAGATAATTGGGAAAAATATGCTAGAAAACGCCATTTTTCAACAATAAGGGTTATAACTCTATAAGGAATCATAAAATTGTATTTTTTATTAATGGAAGTTGAAGAGAGTCGGATTCTAGAGAAAAAGTTGAATGGCGGCGATTGTGTAAATCTCACCCAAATCTCAGAAATGGCGATCAAAAATTAGAAAAATTAATATAGGCTATTTTGAAAAATCTCAATTTTCCGCCATTGTTATCTCGGTAACAAAGAGTTTTTGGGGGATGGTCTCATGGAACTTTTTTATCTACTTGGTGTGAGGAATCAGCCTGAGAAGTATTGCACATTCCTCCTATTCCTCCTGGAACACCCTGTATAATGAGTATTCATGTTCTCGTCTGATCTTAGGTAATAATTATAAGCTCTTCACAATGTAAGTACGGTATGTTTAATGTATATCACTGTATTAAGACTTTTCTTGTGTTGGATAAATGTAATTCCTCCATCATTTACTAATTCTGCATTGGAAAATCATAATGAAACCTATTATTCACTGGCGGCTCGTTCCCACTAAACAGGTGAAGTGCCTGTATCTTTTACTGTACAGCACTTCACCTGTTTCGTGGCCAAGAGCCGCCAGTGCTATTATTTGGATCTAGATTGATATTTTCTTGAGACTTTCAGGAATCTTGAAAAATAATTTCCCTATCCTATTAGTCCACTGAATCTGTATTAATTCTCTTCTTCAAGTGTTAAGGAATCAATTCAGTGTTTTGAGTTCGACAAGTATAATTGACAACATCATCTGTTGGACCGCAAAAGGAGCAGACGAAACGGCCCAACTTTCTGGCTTCAGCTATACCTTTCTAACATTAGTTTTCTCTTCTAACTTTCCTCAAAAACTCTCAATTAATTTCTGCTCAATATCTACCTAGGGATTAATCCTGCACTGCATCTGGAAGTTCCCGATAACATTAATAGCCTACACAACACCTACTTTTCAAAACTTGGTATTACAAACTTCTTAGTAATTCTCTTGTAGTAACTTGGTTACTAAGTAGGGTGTACTCAAACAGGGCTTGTATATGTCCAAGCAAAGAAGACATTCATGGTAAGATGGTAAAATGACTCCAGCTCGGTCGATAATGCTTTAAATTTTTTTTCTCAAATTGTAGAGCGGAATGTTTTTTCTACGATTTGAGACCAAAGTTATAATTTTTTAATAAATATTTACCGAGCTGGAGGCATATTCCCATCTTGCCAGAATGTCTTCTCCGTTTGGACAGACTATAGCTAAGTTTGTGAACGCTTAGAAGAGTCTGAGTGGAATAATCGATCAATCCTAGTTTGTAGAGTATGCGGAAGTCATTTCCAGGTATACCTGATGCCAAAAATTTAGGCGCTTAGTAAATTTCTGTTATCAATTCTTAGGACAGACGGCGAGCTGTCTGCGAGAGTACATCAGCTGAACTAATTTTCTCTCGAAGACAGCTTCAGACTGTTCTGACAGAGATGAGCATTAATAAAAAGATAATTACCATGCGCCAACCGCCTCAACTTTTTTGCTCCAGCTAAAGAGTCGTTTCTAAAAAATCTCCAACTTCCAACTTGAACAATATTATACTCTATTCACTGATTGTTTGGAGTAAATTCAATGTTTGGATATTTTATAGACTGTCCAAGCAAAGCAAACCCTACGGCCAGATGGTAAAATGACTCCAGCTTGGTCAATATTTGTTGAATAATTATAAATGTGGTCTTGGAAGTAGATTGAATTGTCTTCTAGAATTGATTATCTTCGACGAAAATTGACCGACCTTGAGTCATTTTCCGATCTTGCCAGAGTGTCTTCTTTGCTTGGACAGACTATAATCATGCTTGTTCTACGAGTTCAGTATTTCTTCAATGAAACGTCACAATTTCTGAAAGAATATTCAATTCAATAATCCAAGCAGTGTCAAAGTCGAAGAATAGTTGTTACACCTGAAAAAAATTGATAGATTCAATCAAAACTTTCGGTAAATAGCACTGGCGGCTCATGCGCTCGTGAAGTAATGTACAGTAAAAGATACGGGCACTTCACCTGTTTCGTGGGTACGAGCCGCCAGTGGTGAATAGTTGCATCAAACACTGGAAGAGTATGATAGATTTACGATATACGCTTGATGATTGTCTATTTTTTTCTGAATGTGTCGCTCTAAGGCACATTCAAATCTTGGCCTGATATAAACATGGTTTTAAACTTCAATTTGAACTACCCAATGAGATCCTTCAAACCCAGAATGATATCGTTCATGATTTTACTGTTGTCGAATACTATAGTTCCCCTAAATATTATAAACCGTGTAGCAATATTCTCCACAGAACACCAATAATCTCTACCTTGCATTTCTGTTGTCATAAGGCCCTCTACTAACACCTGTCATGAATTATTCCAGCATAATGATTAATGTATGCATATTGCAACTCTCACCATCAGATTGTTGGATTGGCTTGTAGGCTTTAGCCGCCAGCGAGTTATTTGTCATTCACGGTATAATCCTTATTATAGAACTGTGCTCCAGCTCTACTAGAGTTATACCTATAGAACTTTGAATCATTCCTCGATATTATCAGTGGTTCTGAAAGATTATGTACTACTGAACTATAAAAAATGAACCACTAGAAAGGTATGAAACCCTCACTGCGAATTCTTGATACGCACTGTTGTTACAGAACAAAATTGATATGTAATCGGACAGGAAAGAGCTTGACATTTATATTAGCTCATTTTATACTATTCCTAGCCGGCAGGCTCGCTTCGCTCGCCTTCTCCGCCTAGCCAGGGGGCTCCGACCCCTGGACCCCCGCCAGTATCGGCAGTGTCAGCTGAGACAAACAGGCTCGCTTCGCTCGCCTGCAAATTCCGTTAAGAAGGGGTTCGAAATTTATTGAACACAGCATTTATTGACCTAATCTAGACCTGTTTACCAAATTTCAACATTTTCTGCCAATTTGTTTTCGTAAAATCTAAGAATAATTCCGAAAAATAGTAAAACGCTAATATTGAGCGTAACCTTGGGAAGTATATCGGACATTGTTTGAAAGTTGATTCGATATCTTCTTAATTACTCCATCTATAATCTCGCTGAACCATTGAATTTACACTAAGGATTGGTCGTATCAAGGCGGAAGATATGCAACCCGCAATACATCTACAATTTTGAAAACCTGATTACTGGCGTAATCTTGAACGGATTTCAAAAATATTTCAACACAATATTCCTAGACCTTATCTGAACCTGCCCACTAAATATCAACATTTTATACCGATTGGTTCTCGAAAAAATTGAGAAAACGCCGAAAAACTATAGAAAAACTTATTTATTAAGCGTATCCCTGAAAAGTTCCTGAAATCCGTTCTTAGCGCGCGTTTAAACGTCCAACTGAACATGCCTGCCAAATTTGAACGCATTCGGTTCAGTGGATTTTTAGTTCTGGTGATGAATGAATCAATCAGTGAATGAATCAGTCAATCAGTGCCATTTCGCTTATATAGCTGTAGATTATTACTTATTAATGGGGAGTTCCCAAGAAGTTCCATAGTCATCATATTTACAATTTCCTATTTTGAGAAATTGTTATAGTTCTTGATTCTATCACTGGCGGCTCGTACCCACGAAACAGGTGAAGTGCTGTACAGTGAAAGATACGGGCACTTCACATGCTTCGTAGGCACAAGCCGACAGTGGATTCTATTCCTCTAAATTAAAGTTTGGGAACTTAAGTGGGAAAGAGTTTCCTGACATGCATGAGACATTTACAACGATATATGGATCGCCTCCATATTGGAAATAAGCTGTTCCTATTTCTTAATAATTGATAATTTTGAAAGCATTCAAATTTAGTTCGGGTATTTTGAATATCAAATGAATGAAAAATAATAATAAGGTTTCAGAGAGCCAATAGGCAATAGTTATAAATTGTCCTCGATTTTCGGCATTGTGAAATGAGCTTACCTCACTTTGCAACCCCACGTTGCAAATATTTTGTGTCTATGAGCTTCCTTCCTGTACGATTTCGTATCAATTTTGAACTTTCATATCACTACTGCGTATCTTGTAAAAAGGCTTTAACACTTTATTTCTATCAAACTTTTGGTAGAAGCTCAATAGCATAAACATGATATAGATGTAGTTATCAACAATAAAAGACATTATTTGTTTTGCATGATACATGTATATCTGTATTTTTAGTCTGTCCATGCAAAGAAGACATTCAGGCATGATGAGGAAATGACTCCAGCTCGGACACTATTGATCCAAAAATTATCAATTTTCTCTATTCTGTCAAAATATTGATTTTATTCAACATTCTGCTCTACAATTTGAAACTAAATGAATAATCTTGAATCAATATTGACTGAGATGGAGTCATTTTTCCATATTTCCAGAATGTTCTCTTTGATTGGATACCTGCATATCTAACCAATGCATCTCTATAATAGCGACATTCAAACTATAAAGTTCACTGTAGCTGTCAATGCTTTGAACTTGTAACAGTCTACAGAATTGCAATAGTCTCTTGTATCAATATTATCTTGGTCGGTTGATATAGTCTGTCCAAGCAAAGAAGACACTCTGGCAAGATAAGAAAATGACTCCAGCTCGGTCAATATTGGTTCGAAAAATATTGATTTGGTCTCAAATTGTAGATCAGAATGTTTTCTACGATTGAGACCAAATCAATTATTTTTGAACCAATATTGACCGAGCTGGAGTCATTTTCTCATCTTTCCAGAGGGCCTTCTTTGCTTGGACAGACTATAGCTCTCCAACCCCAGGCTACGGATGTAATAGCCTATCTAGTATCTATTCATAATACTAGGACTGTATTATTGCAGTTGTGGATATTGGACTTGATGTATTCAGAGTTCTGTACTGTTTTATGTTTGTTTAGTTGTGTGGTTATAGACTGTGATACTGAAATCTAGTCTTTGTTGGAATTTGTATTTTTGTTGGTTCTTGTTGATATAGGGAATTTTGGTATACCGGTTTCTGGACACTAGACTACGTAACTGGATAATGTACTTCCCACCATCCCATTCACCTATCACATGAAAGACTTGAATAATGAAATCATTAAAGGATCATTCTTCTATGAGTATGAAATGAATATGATGTGCTTTAGTTTCAGAGATTGTAAAATCACAGTCTTGCAATTGGTGTGAATCACTCTATATCACTGGCGGCTCGTGCCCACGAAACAGGTGAAGTGCTGTGCAGTAAACGATATGCGCACTACACCTATTTCGTGGGCACGAGCCGCCAGTGCTCTATATTTATTTATTCATTATTCATTGTTATAATTGCGACTTATATCAATTTTTTTAAGCAAAGGTGATAAGTGAATGATGATGTTTAGGCTACATAGTGAATGAATGATGATGGATGATGAATGTTTACATTACAATTTCAACTTTAAAAAACACTTTTCACTTTAAAAAACCTGAATTTTGATATAAGTTCACTGTTATCAATGAAGATCTGATCAGTAACACTAAATAACAATGTTCAAAAACTTTGGGATTTTTGAATGAACTGGAAAATATAACAGTGATTTTAACATTCTGTGGTAGGATTCCAGGTGAACTTGTATCCATTCATTTTCATAATTATTAGAAGCACCATTGAAAATAACTTTTTCGGCATTCAGAATAGTCTCTCAATTCTATATTTTGTTCGAATAGCATGGAATAAATTTAAATGACACTGGAAGAATAAATTTGAGTAGGCAAAGGTAAAATTCAATTTGTAAGGTGAGGTGAGGTACAGTATTAGAAAACTGAGACTGGAAAAGGTGAATTTGAGAAGATAAAATTTGTCTTACATTTAAAGTAAGAACTGAATATCTTCACAAAGATTCCAGAAATATTTTAAATTTCAATGTTAATCAAATGAGAGTTGACAAAAGTAGGGTCAATTCGACTCATCATATTAACAGAAATTTCTTGAAGGTTTTAATGGTAAGGGATTCTTCCAGCTTACGGAAGGTTCCACCTCGCCAATATGTAGTTGGCCAAATACTGGTCACCCATCCAAGAGCACTCCACAATCACTGAGAACACCCCACGACCCCAGTACCAGCTAACTAATGGAAAGTTAGACATTCTATGGCCAAACTGAGGTTATACGAGTATATTCCACTTATTTTCTCAAATGAGTAGAGATAATAATATTTACAGACACATTGAGCTTATTTCTATTTACCGGGAAAACACAAATTTTTCCGGTGCACGTAAAATTAGTTAAATTAATTCTACGTGCACGTAGAATTAGCGCCAAAAATTAAGTCGATTGGCGAATTACTTTTGTCAATACTCAGCTCTGTCAGAATAGTCTGAAGCAGTCTTCGAGAGCGAATTGATATGGATGAGATCGCTCTTGTTTTGTTGTACACTCGCAGACAGCTCACCGACTGTCCTGACAGCGCTGAATATCAATAACAGTCATCCACGAAGCGCCAGCTCTACTACTTGAAGCACTGTTATAGTCTGTCCAAGCAAAGAAGGCCCTCTGGCAAGAAGGGAGAATGACCCAAGCTCAGTCAATATTGGTTCAAAAATTATAAATTCGATCTTAAATTGTAGGAAACAATTTGATCTACTATTGAGACTGAATTTATAATTCTTGAACCAATATTGATCAAGCTGGTGTCATTTTTCCATCTTGCCAGAGTGTCTTCTTTGCTTGAACAGACTATAGTTGTTGTGAGTTTGTAACCGCGACAGGTGTGTACTGTGTAGAGTTGAGCTTCAACGAACCAAAAGCACTTAAATCAGACAGAAATCTGATTCGATCACTATGTAGTATAGTCAGTCCAAGCAAAGAAGGCCCTCTGGCAAGATGAGAAAATGACTCCAGCTCGGTCAATATTGGTTAAAAAAATATTAATTTGGTCTCAAATTGTAGATCAGAATGTTTCCTACGATTGAGGCCGAATCAATGATTTTTTAACCAATATTGACCGAGCTGGAGTCATTTTCCCATCTTGCCAGAGTGTCTTCTTTGCTTGGACAGACTATATGTATGTAGCCTACTCCACTCTTCTCTGCTGGTTAAGTGGCGACTGATTTCCAATCGATACAATTAAATTTGTTGGAGGGAAGAAGAGAGTATGAAGGAGTGGGTGAGAATGAGAGGAAGAGGTAAGAGAGTTGAGGAGAGGAAGTAATGAGAAGGAGCAGTGAAAAGGAGGGAGAGGAGACATAAGAATGGAGAGAAATGAGGGAGAGTTGAAACGAAGGTAAAGGCGTCAGAAGTGAGAAGTGAATAAAGAAGGGTTACAAGAGGCAGGTAGAAGGGGAAAGGAGATAGAAAGATATAATAGAAAAAGAAAGGAAGTTGGATAAGATTAAAAAAAGATAGAAAGGGAGTAAGAGAGTGTAAAAGGTAGAAATCGAGAGAGATAATTTAGAGAGAGAAAGAGCATGAAAGGGAAGGACGTGAGAGAGATTAAGAGATTAGATTAGATTAAATTAGATTTCTTTATTCATTTCGATAGCTACAAAATATTTATGCTTAGTTTCTTACAAGAGTTATTATTAAATCTAATTATTTTATTAATTTCAAAAGTTACACACTAATTTCGATATTTAACACTACAATTTTTACAGGATATTCTATAATCTATTCAATGAATAGAATAGAATAGAATAGAATAGAATAGAATAGAATAGAATAGAATAGAATAGAATAGAATAGAATAGAATAGAATAGAATAGAATAGAATAGAATAGAATAGAATAGAATAGAATAGAATAGAATAGAATAGAATAGAATAGAATAGAATAGAATAGAATAGAATAGAATAGAATAGAATAGAATAGAATAGAATAGAATAGAATAGAATAGAATAGAATAGAATAGAATAGAATAGAATAGAATAGAATAGAATAGAATAGAATAGAATAGAATAGAATAGAATAGAATAGAATAGAATAGAATAGAATAGAATAGAATAGAATAGAATAGAATAGAATAGAATAGAATAGAATGGCTGCCTTTATTTAATAACCTGAGAGGACGAAGTTAGGGCGCAGCCGGCCCTCTCTTACACTTAACCCTCCACTACATTTCTGCACAAATACAACATATGCCTTGAATAAAAATGTAATAAAATAAAAATAAACAAATTATAAACAATAAACAATGAGAGAGGTTACATATGAATGCAAAAATCCTAGAACAAACTGAACCTTAAAACTAAGGGCTGTTTAAAATAATTGAAAAATAAGTAAAAATCAAACACCCTTTTAAAAAACTTTATAAAATTATTGAAACACAGACATGTTTCGGCACATTAGGCCATTATCAATTTTTAATTTTTAATCTTGTTTACTTATTTCACTATTTTATCCACATTGATAATGGCCTAATGTGCCGAAACATGTCTGTGTTTTAATAATTTTAAAGTTTTTCAAAAGGGTGTTTGATTTTTACTTATTTTTCAATCCTAGAACAATTATCAAAACCATATGCTATTTGCTTGAAATCTTACTTGTTATGCATTGAAATATCTAAATGAAAAGGCGAAGTTTGAACATAAGGATGTCCATTCTTGGGAAAGGACCACAAAGATGTCCTTCCCATTAACACTTGGCCTTACAATTTGGAAGATAGAGAGCGTGTGAGAGAGGGAGAGTGATTGTACAGTATGTGTAACAATAAACAATATTGTTTGAGAGTTTGGAAAGATTATTAAATAGAACTTGATTAAAGTCCTTTTTTATCATATTATTATTCTCTTTCATACAGATCATTTTCACATTTCTTCCCAATTGGAAATCAGTGGTATTGTAGAAATTGGTATCAAATACGGAAAAAGTTATTGATTTAGAGATTGTCAACTTTGAGGTTGAGGCCGCACTGCCGGTGGGTAGAGCCTGGAGGGTGGAGGGTAGTTGGTAACTCTATAGAACATACACACCATCAACAGTAATAGATTGTATGAATGGTATGTGTTCAGCCGCTATCTTGAAATTCTTAAATATGGACAACATTACCTAAAAAAACAGAATGACGTCATACCATTCATACGATGTATTACTGTGGATGGTGTATATGTTCTATAGATTTACCAACTACCCTCCACCCTCCAGGCTCTACCCACCGGCAGTGGGACAACCTGAGAGATTAAGATAGGGAAGAAAATATTCAATATATAAATTATTAACTGAATGAATATGACTGAATGAATGAACAGTTGAAGAAAATAATCATTATTTATAATTATTATGAAGTTAATCCTCTACCTGGAAAAAAGTGATTCGTTCTTGGAAGAGCCAAATAAAGTTAATGATCTGATACCTTAACGATAGTTAACATCCGTTCCAAATAAATGGAAATTCGGAGATCTGACTAAAACTTCCATTCCTAATTAAATAAAAATTGGAAAAGATGATGAATGTCGAAAGAGAAGCTTGATACTTCTCAGAATCATAAAATGAAATCATGAAATCTTGTGTTGGTTATCTTCCAGCTTATTAGTCAAGAGCTCCAAAAGAGCTCTTCATTAGATTTTTTCTCTCAGAAGGAAGACTTACAAAACGAGTCAAATGGATAAATTTTCATCAGCAGTAATTTCGCTGTAATAAACTTTTCCTTTGACAAAAAAATTTGAGAGAATATTATCTGACCTCTATTAGTGTAGTTTGGAATGAGAGGAAGAAAGTAGGAAGAGGGAAGAAGAAGGAAGAGAAGAGGAAGTGAGAGAGATACAAATGAAAAGGAAAAAATATTGAAGAGAAAGTAACAGAGAAAAATAGAGGAAGAAAAAGAAGAAGAAGAAAAAGAAGAAGAAGAAGAAGAAGAAGAAGAAGAAGAAGAAGAAGAAGAAGAAGAAGAAGAAGAAGAAGAAGAAGAAGAAGAAGAAGAAGAAGAAGAAGAAGAAGAAGAAGAAGAAGAAGAAGAAGAAGAAAGGAAGAGAGAAAAAGAAAAGTGTGTCTCAATGAAGAAGATTCGAGAAAATGGAAGAATTGTAAGAATAAAAGAATTAAGAAAGAGTGATGGCAGGATTCAGATTCAGATTCAATGACTTTATTCATGAAGATTACATAATACAATAATTCTAATCCTATGCTAAAAGAATAAGAATGAATGAAAATTACACTGATTGCGAAAATAAAACTAACTAATGAGAACTTGCAAAATGAGATAGATGTAGGATTCAATAAGCTAACGGTAATATAAATTTGTGTTGTTTGTCAATGGCGCAACAGCCCTATGAAGGGCCTAGGACTACCAGCTGGTTGCCAGTTTCATATTCACCAAACTATACAGTCCATCAAAGCAAAGAAAACATCCCGGCAAGACGTGAAAACGACTCCAGCCTGGCCAATACCGGCCCACGGCCCAAAAGCCATAAATTCTCAAAAGAACCCACAGCCCCCGAACCAACACCGACCGAGCCGAAGCCACCCCCACCCCGCCAGAATGCCCTCCCAGCCCGGACAGAAAATACAGCAGGCGAATAATCATCAACCAGGATAGAGGTAACGTGTGGTTAGCACGTCGATCCTCTCAACCATAAGCCAGTCTTCACAACCAAGTGAAGATGCAGAACACCTCTGAATAACATGCAGTTAATCAGTTAGAGTGTAATGCAACAATTACTATTCCTCCAGAAACGGGAAACGACTGACTGTCTTTACTAACGACAGCCAATCTCCCAAAGGAGGAAAGTTTGTGATGTACCTACATAAAATGGCGGAGTTTAGACATATAAATGTCCATTCTTGGAGAGGGATGTTCAAAGACATCTCTCCCATTAACTCTCAACTATGGACAGGTAATATGAGGGGCAGAGAGGTAAGCAGATTAAAAATGAGAAAAATGTTGGATAGGAAAGAGAAAATAAAGAGAAATAAAAATGAAGAGAACGAATAGGGTGAGAGAAGAGGGTGTCAAAAAGAATTGTTTCATCTCTCTAATAATTAGAATTAGAATTATTCAACAAATGAATTGAAATTTCTCACAATAGAAGAAATCTATGAAAACACCAGCTCCCTATCAAATTCTACAAAAATCCCTCCTCTCCTCAAGGAAAATTCCAACAAGTTTTCCTCACTTAGGCCTAGATACTTGAAAAGCTTCCTCAGCCGGAAAAGCTCACTTTATCAGGAACATTACACCATGTGTCTTCCACGCGAGCAACGTGTATAGTCGGTCCAAGCAAAGAAGACCCTTTGGCAAGATGAGAAAATGACTCCAGCTCGATCAATATCGGTTCAAAAATTATTAATTTGATCTCAAATCGTATGAAACATTCTTATCTACAATTCAAGACCAAATCAATAATTTTTGAACCAATATTGACCGAGCTGTAGTAATTCTCATCTAGTCAGAGGGTCTTCTTTTCTTGGACAGACTATAATGCCGTAATCATTAGTAGCCTCGTATCCTTGAAAATGTCACCGTATCATATTTCTTCCCTAACAACTCATTAGATATGATAGAACGTGTATCATTCTTTGAAGATACAGTGCATCATTATTTGGTAAGGATGGATGATACGTGCTTGTCACATTGAGCATGGATTTTCTCATACAGATTATCCTTCCAAGTCCAAGGTTGTAAGGTTTCAAGGTATTAAGGTTGTTAGGTTAGAAGTTTTCAAGGTTGTAGCAAGAGATCACAGTAATCATTCCAGTAGTTTTCATTGTAAGAAATAATAAATGCGCAAATAAAAACTGCTGAAAAGAATTTTGTGATTTCAATTTTTATTCATTAACATACATTGATAGTATTCCTAGACAAAGAGAAAACATTCATAGTCTGTCTAAGCAAAGAAGACATTCTGGTAAGATGGAGAAATTACTCCAGTTCAGTCAATATTGGTTCAAAAATGATAAATCTTGTTTTTAAATTGTGGGAAACAATCCGATCTACAATCATTTAAGACCAAATTTGGAATTTTTGAACCAATATTGACTGAGCTTGAGTCATTTTTACATCTTGCCAGGATGTCTTCTCCGCTTGGACAGACTATAGTATCCCAAGACAAAAAGAAAACATTGTCACAAGATAGTGACTATAAGTATAGAATAATGAGTTACTTTGGTTCTGCTCTCTGTAATTGAAACACCCTTCGATACTATGAAGTTGAGATGGAATTTCCTCCAGAGAATGTTCATTAAACAATAATCGTTTATCAACTTCTGCTCTTCAGATATCGATTCATCGATATTCTTCAAAATATGCCTACTAACTGTCAGCAAATAAGAAACAACTCTAACACCACTTATCAAATTAACAATTTCAATGTTATTTTCGGAAAGTGGCCTTGGATTTCATATTCGTTTTATGGAAATTGAAATATTAAGGCCCATTCTACACGGGCGTAGCAAACGCGGCGTTAACGTCGCGTTAACGCGTCAAAATTTTTGCAAACTACACGAGGCGTAGCAAACGCGTGAAAAGAAAATCAAAATGGCTGATGAACCTAACCTAGAAAAAGTTATACAAAACCCAGCTGATCAACGCGCGCTCAACGGAACACATTGTGTTGAATGGGCTTGTCTACACGAGCGAAATAATCACGCGTTCTCAACGCGTTGCTAACGCCCAGCTATCGCCGACCTCGACGTCGGCAACGCGTTGACGCCCGCTGACGCTGTGAAAACGCGTGATTATTTCGCTCGTGTAGACAAGCTCATTTAACACAATGTGTTCTGTCGAGCACGCGATGCCGACGCGACGTTAACGCCGCGTTTCCTACGATCGTGTAGAATGGGCCTTATAGCTCGTAACAAAAAATTAAAGCGGTCTCGTCTGTCCTTTGTGCGTTCAAAGAGATGATAGACTGCAGATATTTCGTGAAAATGTACCAGATCAGCTGATTAGAAACATCTATGATCTCTTTCATTCAACTGATACGGTGAAGTATAGCTAAACTATGATCATACATCATCATTCACTCACTCATCATCACCTTTGCTCAAAATACTTGCTTTCAAGTCGCATTTGCAACCATAAAATGAATAAATTGACACTATTATGACATCAGCTGTTGGAGCACAAAAAATCATACAAAACAAAGGTTCATTCTATATAGCCTTGATACTAATCTATTGATACGAAACCTTTTAAGCCGCGTATCGACAGTCCGAGGCATGTGCCTCGAATACCTCGAGGTAAAGTCTGTTCATTGCAAATTGCATCAGTCCAGCTGCAGAGTCTTACTACTACTACTACTAGGTCTACTATATCTACTCCAGTCTCCAGCTCGGTCAATATTGGTTCAAACATTATTGATCTGGTCTCAATTATAGGAAACATTTCGATCTTCAATTCAAGACTAAATCAATAATTTTTGAACCAATATTGACCGAGCTGGAGACTGGAGTAAAGCCGCGTATCGACAGTCCGAGGCATGTGCCACACATGCCTCGGACTGTCGATACCAGGTTTGCTAGCAGCCAGGCAAACGCGGCACACAATTCGCAGCGAGCAGTGTCTGTTGCCTCGCAACGCACAACGAACAATTCTACAAACTAACCTCAAAATTGTACCCCATTCCTATGGATTTTTGTGATTGAGAATTCTATTTGGGTGCAGAAGGTTCTAATAGGCAATAATAAACATTGCCTTAAATTTTTATCTACTAATTGAGCACAACTAACCAAAGTCCAAATTATCAATTGTCAGAGCTTAGTTGCTTTGTCTCCCGCTTGATGGCGCTCTTCAATTTGTTCGCGTGTTCGCATTTTTGGTTACAAAAATTGCAGATCACACATTTGCCTCAGCCATGAGTTCATACTTTTTTTGCGTCAACGGACTGTACCGCGAGGCATTCGTGGCACATGCCTCGGACTGTCAATACGCGGCTTTAACGTTTTGGTATAAGCTATACTGACATGAGCTTCATGATGCCATGCTACGAATGTCATTCCTCAGAAGTAACAATGCTGAGCATGTTCATGTTCACTAACAAGATACAATCCCTCCCCTCTCTCCCCCCTCCTAGACTGACTGACAAACCACAATTTCGAGATCCACCGTTGACATTCTCGAATCTCGAATCAACAATCGACTCATGAATTTTCGTCTCGAATCTATCTGCAAAATCTTTTGAGTCACGTGATATATTCCAGAATATTCCTGCATTTGTGTCTCATCCCCTCTCTATGCTAATTATTCATCAATTATTAATTCATCTCGAACCGTGTCTGAGTTATGACAGAATAATATTATCCGGTTTAGCAAGCTCGCAGCTCTCGATTTAATTGCTGTGAAATTGTATTGGTAATGCCAATACGAGTTGAGATTTCTCATTCTTCTTCTTCTCCTCCAACTACTCCTCCTCCTCCTTCTCCTACCACTTTCATCTTCCTTATTCCTATTCTAATTCAAGATGAACCGATCTGTCATCCTTCTTGCTCTCAATACTAAATTACTGTATATTATCTTCTTTCATGTTCTTCTCCCACAAACATCTCCTCCTCTGACCATGATAAACCAATAAAACGGATTATCCAAGGACCCATTTTTTTTTTTGAAACGGTCGTACAAAAATTGTAGTGTGCAAAACGGTTCTAAAAGTTTGAAAATTTTTGAAAATTTGAAAGTTTGCAAATTTCCAATGTTTTTTTGCAGCGTACCTGGGTTTCTGCGTGTCGCAGCACATATATATACTTATAGAATTATATTTGGAAATTTCAAAAATCCAAAATTCGAGAACTGTTATATTTATTTGAATAAATTTAATGTTTGTTGCAGCTTTTCTGGGTGAGTGCGCCGGCTTCTGCGTGTCCCAGTACATAGACTGGTACGTGCTGTTCATAGTGTTCGTCACCTATGCCATGTTGCCACTTCCTCTACGATGGAGCATCAGTGCCGGATGTCTCACTGCTTTCGTCAATCTCATCATTGCCAGTCTTGCCAAGTTTCCGTTCAATAAGCAGGTGAGCTTGAACTTTTGTAATAAATAAATGGATATAAAAATCAATAAATATCATAGACAAGATCTACCAAGAAGGTTATACCTATTTAAGGAACAAGAAAAGTGGTAAGGGAGCCAGAAAATTATGTAGAGCATAAATATGATACTTTTAGCTGAAGTATTAGCGCATGCGCACGGTACTAGAAGTTCTGATGTGAACTACGTCACGTTCTAGTCTCCCCACTCATTTTGTACAATTCAAGCATTCATGGAGCAGCCTTCCTTGTATTAATTGAGCTTGTATAATAGCTACCTTTAATAAGGCTATGACCTTGAATAAGAGTAGGAAAGTCACTTCATGAGAGCTCATTTTTGAATAGCTGTTTCAACGTATCTCAACGTATGCGTTTCTTTTGATCGTTATCACGTTTGACTGGCTACAAATCATGGCTATATTATACATATTTGTCTATTTCTAATCTTCTTGGCTGATATCAATCTCAATCAAGTACGGAAAACACGGAAACAGTTCTATGATAAAACTTTTATAAAAATTATTATTAACGCTAGAATGCTAACTTATTATGTAGGCTACAGCATAATGCACTATAATCTCACATAATGTACCTATAATCAACTTATGATAAAAATAATGCTAACTATACTTAATCCTTCCATATGAGTACATTGTACAATACCTACAGTGCAATGTTGCCATTTTATCAGGCCAGGGCCTTCTATTTAAGGGAGCTTTGCAAATATGTGTATGACTTTTATTCGTGGGGAGAGCCTTACGGGTAGGTTCCACCTTGCTAATGAACAGTTTTTGTTAGATACTGGTCACCCATCCAAAAGCAGTCTCCACTCCACTAATCGTGACTCAACTTCAAAGCATTGTAAGCAATCACCCTCACCGAGTGACTGATTTATCACGTTATAGTCTTCAAACAGAATATAGATAGAAACCTAGTGTCATTCATATTAGCAAAGCATTTTAACTCAACTTAAGTTAACTCTTAATACTCAATGTATTTTGAAATATTCTGGTAATATTCAATTGTAACTTATAACTTCCAATCCATGTTAGGATCTGGTATTATTCAATTGTGACTGTCAACTCATATTCCATGGCACATTCTGATATTATTCCATAGAACTACCATATTCTGATATTATTTCATAGAACTCTCACTCAAAGCAGAATTCTCAAGTTATCCAGAACAGTCAAACTTTCTCCTCCACATTTCGGAAATTATTCAAACCTCCAGTTATTCAAAATGTCCATTCACATTCGCGATATAACCTATCAAAGAAGACATTCTGGCTATATGGAAAACTTACTCCAGCTTGGTCACTATTAAATCAATAATAATTATTAATTTGGTCTCAAATTGTAGATCAGAATGTTTTCTGTAATTTGAGGATAGATTTATAATTTTTGAAACAATATTGATCGCGATGAGATCATTTTCCGATCTAGCCAGAATGTCTTCTTTGCTTGGACAGACTATCACAAAGTTGTTGTCCGTTCTATTTTGAACTTGGCGCCATTGTGGTCCCGAGCTGGAATGTTGTTCGCGTATCGACCTGTATTAATGCATCCAAAGTTGGAAATTAATAATTTATGCCTGTATTATTCTGATACGCAAGATAACAGTTGCATGAACGTTTTCAAAGCTGAAACTTTGAACATCCACATCAGAAATGGAAAATCTTCCAACTATGTATCTAAAATCTAGGTAATTCTCTCTTAGAAAAATTAACAAAGGTTGAATTCTAAACATATTCATCATCATAATCATCATCATCATCATGATAATTTGTTACATAAAAAAGCATAAATAACTTATACATAGAGAATGAGGGCATAATATAATTATTCTTATATCCATAAGAATAAGGACAGAAAGAAATAATTTAATATGGATTCTATGAATTTTCTAGACTATGGAGTCATATTTTTTACTCTTTTTCCATCTTTGAACAATTTCAACTAAAGTGGAATAAAAGTTTTGGGCGAACGCCTTTGAGAGAAATCTATCTTTTCTTCTTACCATTGTATTAAAAACCAAATAAATGAATACATGTAAATAAATTCTAAGATTTTCTCTGAAAACAATGCCTTAACGTGTAAGAGTTATTAATAAGACCCATACTATAGTCTGGCAAGCAAAGAGGACGATGAGACGATGGAAAAATGACTCCAGCTTGGTCAATATTGGGTCAAAACCCATAAATTTTATCTCAAATTGTGGAACAGAATGGTTTTCCTACAATTTAAGGCTGGTTTTAAGATTTATGAATAAATATTGACTGAGCTGTAGTCATTTTCCCATCTTGCCAGAATAACTTCTCTACTTGGACAGACTTTACTACTTGTAGGTTGTAGACAAATGAAACGTCAGACCTGATTAATAGGGGTCCAGGATTAGGCGATATCACAAGCTGGGAAAATCTTGCCCGGCAATATGTCATTGTCAGCGCGAGAGAGAATGAGGGACTGCGAAACAAAATGGAAGAGAAGTGAATTTTTGGAGTAAATAAAGATGGAAGGATACATCTAGGATCAGTGTTGTACTATGATAGTTCTATGACATTCTAGAGGCACGATTTCCAAGCGGCAGCTCGAAGAAGATGAAGAAGAAGAAGAAGAAGAAGAAGAAGAAGAAAAAGAAGAAGAAGAAGACAGTCAGTAAGAGAGAAAAAGTGGGACAGAGAATGTTCAGGAAGTTGGAGAAGCCAGAAAAAATATCCGTCTTGAAAAAGTAATGCCTTGCCACCATTTTTTTGACAACATAATCCTTGAATTTATTCATAGAATCTTCTGAGAGCTTCCGTATTGTTGCATCAGGATGCCAACTCAAATCTCCTTATAATATCTATACATCTATGGAAATATATATTTTTGAGTTCAGCTGGTGAAAAAGTACAATCCGTACTTGACATGACTGCAATAAATCATGAAGACGAACCTGAGAAACGTAAAAACATAGGTGGCGCAACCACACGAGTCAAGTAGACTTGATAAAATATCTTTGTCCGGCAGTGAAGATAACGATTTTTAAAATATCATAAAACTGTTAGTTCCTATCCAAAAAACAAATTTATCGGGGTAAAAAGGTTCGCATGAAAGTACCATTTGATAAAATCAAGTGTGGCGAGTCACATCAGGCATGTGGTGGCCGAGATCGTTGATACAGTGCGTCCTTGCATTCTTGATCTTTTCGTAGACTCATCGATAGTAGGGTTCCCTGTATATTTCCGTGAGCAGGTTCGTGAAGAGAGCAGCAGAACCAAATATTTAGTTACCTAGGGTATCTATATCTATAAAAGCGAAATGGCACTGACTGACTGACTGACTGACTGATTCATTCATTCATTTATTCATCACCAGAACTAAAAATCCACTGAACCGAATGCGTTCAAGTTTGGCAGGCATGTTCAGTTGGACGTTTAGACGCGCGCTAAGAAGGGATATTTAACACTTTTCAAGGATACGCCCAATATTAGAGTTTTTCGGCGTTATCTTGATTTTTTCAAGAACTAATCGGTAGAAAATGTTGATATTTGGTGGGCAGGTTCAGGGAAGGTCTAGAAGTTATGTGTGAAAATATTTTTTGAATCCGTTCAAGATTACGCCACTATAATCAGGTTTTCAAAAATGTAGATGTGTTGTGGGTTGCATATCTTCCGCCTTGATACGACCAATCCTAACTGTAAATTGAATGGTTCAGCGAGATTATAGATGAATTAATTTGGAAGATATTGAATCAAGTCTCAAACTATGTCCGATATACTTCCCAAGGTTACGCTTAATATTAGCGTTTTAATATTTTTCGAATTTTCTGAGTTTTTCTTAGATTTTTCTAGATCAAATTGGCAGAAAACGTTGAAATTAGGTAAACAGGTCCAGATTAGGCATAGAAATGCTGTGCTCAATAAATTTCAAATCCCTACTGAACGGAATTTGCAGGCGAGCGAAGCGAGCCTGTTTGTCTCAGCTAATCAGCTTACACTGACAGAGGTTTTGCAGGCGAGCGAAGCGAGCCTGTTTGAATCACTTACACTGGCTATACTGTCGGGGGTCCAGGGGACGGAGCCCCCTGGCTAGGCGGAGAAGTCGAGCGAAGCGAGCCTGCCGGTTAGTCTGAGAATATCCGAACCACTTGATGCTGCTCAAGATTCTCGACTGAGTCACGCAATGACAGATCCAAAATGATGGATGCCGCATTCCATGGAAACCTTTAAATAACATCAGTGATAAAAACTTGAAGTAAACGGGATTTGCTTGGAAGTTCAATTTTTACACGTTTTTTTATTACTTATTGGAGGCTGAGACATCATTTCCATCAACAATTTTTTTTTAATATTTAAAACATCGCTTTCATAACTTGGGTGAATTCCGTCCTCAATTTCGTCCAGAGTTCGAGACTTGTTGTCGTATAACGTATACGATGATATTTCAAGAAGGAACAGCTCTACTCCATGCATGTCAAAGTAAATGTTGATGAATTTCGATGAATGGTGTCAAAATTCAAACTGCGCGACGGTAACTGACTCATTATTTGAAAAAAAAACAATAATTTTTCACAAAAAAAAGAAAAACAAAAATTTTACACGAGTCAGAAGCCAACATCCTCACCACTCTTGGCGACGGAGGAAATGAGTACCACTAACCTTCTTAAACCGTTCATCTTTTCTGCCGGACTCTTTACACTATAATTCATACGTCGAGTAGGTGATAATAGATACTAAGCTATTATGTTGAGATGGGATTTAGCTCTATCAGTTGAAAAATTATTTGTAGTTGTTCAAATAATAGTGAGTAATATACGTGATAAAATATAAGTATATCTTCACTTACTTTATCACTTGATTTGCGTATCTTTGTTTTGCAGCCTGTTTTACTTGTAAACATTACTTGAGAAAATATATTGTCACGTTCACTCACACTCAACTTCAATAATAATCAACATTAAACAATAATAATGGATAAAATTCATTAGGCAAACGTTGAAATAGCAAATGATATTGCTCCTATCATTGCTCACTCTTCAATTTGACCCAAAACTTGATCTCAAAACTTCCAAATCCCTTTTCAAACATCACCCAGCATTTATTTCACCCGTAATACTCTATGCCCACATGTTGGGTGAACTTAGCAATTGTATCAGTCCAATTTAACCCAACTGTGTCCTGTTTTTATAGCCTACCTAAAATAAACAGAATGGCTCAGACTACAGCGAAAAGTTTGAATAAACATAAAGGATTTAGCTGATAACGTTTAAGAGTGAAAAAGCTACCTCTCATTTCAAAGATATTCTTCTTTTTCAGCCATTCACAGAACAGAAACAATGATAAATTCCGCTTTTTATTAGTCATTGTAACTTGTTGACCGAACGTAAGTGAGGTCTAAGATTCAAGTCGACGATTTTGAATTTGTTTGTATGTATGTATGTATGTATGTATATACATTTTCCATTTGATTAATTGACCGAACGTAAGTGAAGAAAAGACGACGATTCTGCATTTTTTTATGTTTGTTTGTTTGTTTGTTCCGCATTTACGACTGAACGCGGCAATACATTCTAATGAAATTTGACAGGGATGTTCCTCTTGAAACCGCGCGTCGATGTATATGTAAGGTTTTTCGACAATTTCCATATTAAGGACGAAAAAGGAAAAAAGGGTTGAGCTATTCTCAGATATAGGTATACTCCATAAATGATTTGATAGTATATTTATGTTGGTATTAATGAACATGTGATATTATGACATTCATAATAGAAAATTTTCTACTTCATATGATATTCTTTCATTGCAGTCAGCTGAGATACTTCAGATGAATATTAAGGTAAGTTTGCGAAACGGTCAGACGGTCGACCGCAGGCTAACAACAAGAGCTGTGATTGGCTACAGCTGTTCGACTGCAGCCGATCGTCGGACAGTTTCGCATGAAGGAAAACATTATTACAATAATTATTATAGAGACTGATGCCCGGTTTTCCAAGCTTCCTCAAATTTTAAAGAATCGTGGCGAACTGATGCCGACATAGAGCGTGACTGTGGCCACTGCATTGCTAACTTCCTCGCGCCGACTTTCGGAGTCGACGTACAATCTGAACGTGAATACAGACAGTGCTTTTATGATGCAGGAAACATGGGTGACTTCGTGAGGTCTACCGTTCACAGAACTACTAGTAATATCCTTCATGAAACAGCCCCCACATGATAACAATATCTAGAACATAGAAAATTATTATTATTAGAATATAAACACGTTATAGTGAGAGATATTACAGATTACAGACTGATAAAAGTAATTATTTACTCTTTCATCAGAAATATTGTGAAACTTATCCACTGTTCATGATGCTCTGAGCATTGAAACTTGAGTACGATTTTTGAATAAACTTTTTGTATCTAACAACCTTTGTTTTTACTAATCTAAAAAGTAAACATTGTGGACATAATTTCAATTCTAAATACTTATTAAAATCTGGGACAAGGCGTTTCGTATACAATTCACTGACAGTGACGGTTACCGCCAGAGTTACGATTGTCTGTGTTTTAAACATTAATGCCCGGTTTTTTCAAGCACACTCAAACTTGACGGACCCTCAAATTTTAAGGGACACTCAAATATTTGAGTGACCCTCAAATTTTGACGAATGCTCAGATAACCAGCTGACATTTTCTTTAAAAAATTTATAAAAGTAATAAATATGGTTATTTTGTTTACATCTACTCGTCAGTACGTTGTAAGATTATGCATTCTCCAAATTAGCAAACATTGAAATATCTTAATTTATTGTTTGAGGGAGAATCGAAATACAACGAAATATATCGAAATTCATGCCACAATTTATTTTGTTTTCTTTCATTTAAAAAATTACAAAATATCATGCAAACACTCGTAGTAGGCTAATGCTGGATTTTAGGTTATCGCTTTGAACTGATGACAATATTATTTTGTTTACAATATGAGTACCGTATGTAATCAATGAGAATGCTGATTTGCTTCAGAAATTTTTAATAAAATTTCAGCTATATATCTGAGCATTCGTCAAAATTTGAGGGTCCCTCAACTTTGGTTTGAGGGCCCCTCAACTCTCCTATGTTAAAAGCATAGGAAATGTCAGCTGTTAATTGACGATTCGTCAAAATTTGAGGGTCCCTCAAATATTTGAGTGTCATTTAAAATTTGAGGGTCCCTCAACTTTGAGTGTGCTTGTAAAAACCGGGCATAAGTATGTTCTTTGTAATAAATGAATATGAATATTCTTATTATTTTTGTTCTAGTACAAGGACATAAGCTGCGTATTGCGACAAATGCTAGCTATGGCTCTAGTTTATGCAGCTGTTAACTTTGCTGGCCTCTACACCAAGTACCTCACTGATCGGGGACAAAGGAAAGCATTCCTTGAAACTCATAGATCCACTGAGACAAGGTATCACACCCAGAAAGAGAATGACCAGCAGGAGAGGTTGCTGCTTTCAGGTGAGAACAGTTATTGTGTCTTATTACTTACCTACTTTCTTATTTTTCTAATTTCCTCCTTCTGACTTATCTACTGGTTCAATATTGTATAGACTATTATAGACTGTCCATGGCAGAGAAGACATTCTGGTAAGATGGGAGAATGTCCCCAGCTCGATCAATATTGGTTCGAAAATTACAGATCTGGACCTTGGCTTATAAACATTTACAGCTTGTTTTTCTGAAGAAAAACAAGTGATCAACATTGTAGATCCACCAATAAAACGTTCGATTTACAATGTTCCAAATTTTGGAAAAAAAGCTGTTGCCCTAATATTGCAGTACATCAATGGCCGACTTCAAGGTTTCATATTACAATTTGATTTGTAGGTTATGATATTATTTTAGCGACAATAATTATTTCTATTCAAATTTCACAATAAAAATAATAATCGATATTTATATACATAATAATATATCAATTTATTCATCAAATCATTGCATTGGAAGCAAAGTTTTGGGTTTTTCATGTTATGGCAACTAGCCAGCTGAGGTTGTAAAATTTCCAAATTATGGGAAACGTTAATGAGACAGAAATACCAATAACATTCACGAATTATGAGAAATGTGGATTGTAAAATGTTTATAAGCCAGGGTCCTGGTCTCAAATTGTAGAGCAGAATGTATTTTCTACAATTTGTTATATGAATTTCAACTGCAATCTAGCACTTGGCTAATGAACAGTTCAGTTCTATCCTAAATTAATACGGGAATTTCACACTAAAGAAGATCCTCACACAAAGTCAATCCTCCTTTGCTCCTTTGCAACTCTAACTTAGCAATGCTCTCAAATACAAATAAATATAAATACAAATGAGACCAAATTTACAATTTTTGAATCAATTGTCCGAGCTGGATTCATTTTTCCAATTTGCCAGAATTTCTTCTTTGCTTGATCAGACTATACCATATTGAATATTTGTTCAACTTTCCTATTACCTATTCATAATATTATTATTAATTTAGTGTATGTGGCTTCCAGTAGTGGGGAGACCACATAAGGGTTGTTGCACTCCGCCATAAAACCTCATTTTCCACAATTGGGAACATGGAGAACCTTGTAGGTTATACGAAATTTTGATGTCTCGTATCTTTTCAATAATTTATTTCAAATTTTCATGTCTTTGAATCTCTCTCTATTTGATGATTTCTTAGAAATGTTCATAAGTCTTTGAATCTCTATTAGATGATTTTTAAAGGCTCGAATCACAACTTTGAATCTCTATGGAACGATTACTTTCGAGTTCTAATTGAATCACTAATATTGACCACTTCTTTCAAATTTCCATAGGTATTTGAATCTATTTTCAATTATTTATTTCAAAATTCGATTGTCCTTTGAATCTTCACTATTTGATTACCGTATTTCTTTCAATTTCCATAAGTATTTCAATGATTTTTCAACAATTTATTTGTATTTTCCGTGGATTCTTCTCATTGTACAGTGTATTTTCGTGTATTTGTGTCCAGTGTTGCCAGATTTCGTTGCCAAAGAAATGATCAGAGATATTGCGACTGAGGCAGAGAAGGGCTCCTTCACACCACACCAGTTCCACAGGATTTATCTGCATTGTTACGAGAATGTCAGTATACTATTCGCTGATATCAAAGGATTCACTGGTGAGTATACAATAGTATAGTCTGTCCAAGCAAAGAAGACCCTCTGGCAAGATGGGAAAATGACTCCAGCTCGGTCAATAATCGTTCAAAAATTATAAATTTGGTCTTAAATTGTAGATCAGAATGTTTTCTACAATTTAAGACAAAATTGATAATTTTTCAACTAATATTGACCTAGCTGGAGTCATTTCCCCATCTTGCCAGAGGGTCTTCTTTGCTTGGACAGACTATACGTGTTTCTAATGCCTCTTTTGTCTTTAATTTGCTCGTCATTTGTCCACGACTCGTAGTAATAGAAACCTACTTCAATAAGTATAGTCTGTTCTAGCAAAGAAGACCCTCTGGTAAGATGAGAGAACTACTCCAGCTCGGTCAATATCATTAAAAAAATAAATGATATCAAGCGTCTCAAGTGAGGGAAACATTCTGATCTATAATTTGAGGCCAAATCAATATTTTTCGAACCAATATTGACGGAGCTGGAGTCATTTTCTCATCTTGCCAGAGGGTCTTCTTTGCTGGGACTGGGACAGACTATAGTATCGGAATCTAACAATAGAGTTTCATTGGACTGACAACCTTTGAAATGTAACACATATTAATAGGGTTTCAACTAATACTTAGGCTTCAACTTATAATACTAGCTCAAGTAAGTATATAGCTCAAAATTATAATACAGAAATTTTTACTATCTTTTCAGCGTGGGCAAGCCAGTGTAGCGCTCAAGAGCTAGTACGGGTACTCAACGACCTCTTTGCGAAATTTGATAAGCTTGCAACGGTAAGTACAAAGTAATTTCTTGTTTGATCTCCTCGATTTCCGCGGTTTCTGGCGGGGTGGAGGGGGTGTCTTCGGCTCGGCCAGTGTTGATACAGGGAATGTGAGTTCTGATTGAGAATTTATGGGTTTTGGGCAGGTATTGGCCGGGCAGGGGCCGTTTTCTCGTCGTGCCGGGGTGTCTTCTTGGCTTGGACGGGCTGTATAGTAGAGTGAATTTGAAACACTGGCAACCAGCTGGTAGGCCTGGAGCTGGGCTGCTCTAGCCATCACATCTCCTTTCACATAACTATATAATAAAATGTTAACTTTGTTTTCAGAGCTACCAATTTAGGCTATCAATAAATAGCCTAATTAATCAATAAATAATAAAATTCACTTGAAAATGACTTAAAAATGGTGAATTTCACTATTAATAATTTATCAAATTTATATAATATCTATTAAATATAATAAATCAATAAATAGTGAAATTCACTTGAAAATGACTTAAAAAGGGTGAATCTCACTATTTATTGGTTAATTATACATTATGAGCCCTAATAACATAGTAAAGATTCATATATTCATGTTATTGAAGTTGTAATGGCTAGTGCAGCACAGCTTGAGCTGTCGCTTTGGAATTCTACCTTAGGTTACTCAAAACACTTGCCAACCTTCCAATGACCCGTAAGCTTCGAACTTGAAGGTCAAAAGATCAGATATGACAGATTATTGGGGAAGGATGAGGACCATTTTAGACTTCAGGTAGGACAGGTGGAGGAAGAGGTTGAGGAGAAAGGAGTGATAAGAGGAGAGGAGAGAGAGGAGAGGTCTCAGAACATTCCCTGTACAGATATTGAGTTAAGTCTAACTCAGTTACAGTTTAAGAGCCAGTCTTCCACCTCTCAACACGGCAATTCCATTAAAACATCAGATGTTAACATCAATTCTGATCCCATGCGATAATATTCCTACCTCTTGCCAAGGTTCTGGATAACATGTCAGGAATTTCCCAGGAGAGCTTTTCGTTTTCATAATTTTGTGGAAAATTTATTGGTGATACAATTAACGGGTATATCTGACTGAGGAAAACACTGCTGGGCTGTTATTGTTGTTATTCTAAGTCTATAGATAAAATAAATATAATTTTATTGCCATCAATTCACTGAACATAGACAAAGTCATTAAGTTAAACACAAAGTCAAAAACTGCACAACTTCATAACTTTGTATAAACTTCAGTTCTAAGATAAGTTCACATACTCAAGAACTTCAACAAGTTTGAGTTCCAAAAAATTACGGTTGGATTGGCAGATTAAAATAAACTTCTTCACTCTCTATCTTTCCATTCCATCAACATAATCAATCTGTGTATTATCTTAGCATCACTGTTTATTAAGAAAAAACATACTTCGCCATTCACGAATTGTTGAAAAATCTACCAAAGATAATAATTCAAGAAGGCAATTACTGCCGGATAGTCAGTGATAAAATACATTATTGTGTATACTAATAAATTTAAATTGTAAATGAAAAAGTATTTTGAGAGATATATTTCATATTAACTGGTTAACATTTAGTTAATTAACTTCTTGATGTGACCTATGTGGCCACGATACCATGGTCCTGTACCAGAAATAAAGTTTAGAATTATTATTATTTAATTATTTATTGTTACAATTGCGACTTGATAGCGAGTATTCTAAGCAAAGGTGATAATGAGTGAGTGAATGATTATGTTTACATGGTGAATTGACGTTCCACATGAGTACTCGTTGAATAATTAACATGAAAATTTCATGAATCCTCAAAATATCTGTAGAAATCCATCACTTTGAATAATAATACCTTCAGATGATACTACTATGTTATCTTTGTGATATGAATGTTAATAACAAGATTATTTACTCTGATTGTTTTTTTAGGAGAACCATTGTCTGAGAATAAAATTACTGGGAGACTGTTACTACTGTGTATCAGGACTCCCAAAACCAAGAGCTGATCATGCTCATTGCTGTGTGGAGATGGGATTACACATGATTACTGCAATACAAGATGTCCGGGATAAACTCAATGTGAGTTCAGTAGCCTACAGTAAATTTAGTCTATGTAAAGTTTAGGCTACATTTCTTTGTAAGAGCATGAATTTCACTAAATGATAAGTATTCGAATGATAAAGAATTTTGAATAAGGAACAATAATGTATCATTTTATTAGTCTGTATAATTATAGTCTATTTTGATAAATTTATGGTTTCTCAATTCCATATAAACCCTAATTATATGATTTTTTATGAATTGTGAATAGGTTTCTGTTCCTATTGATGAATAGGATGATGATTCTGGCATGAATTTCTTCTGGGGTATTCTTTTGAATGAATAAATAAATATTTATCAATAGCAATTGAATGATTAACAACAATATCAAATCATCATATATAATTTAGTGTATTGAACTATGGAAGGACCTGAATAATAAGAAAGAAAATTTGAATTATAGGATGTATTATGTTTTAAATATGTACCTAATAATAATGTAATTGTTTTTCGCAGGTAGATCTGAACATGAGGATTGGCATCCACTCAGGGTCGGTACTTTGCGGAGTTCTGGGTCTCAGAAAATGGCAATTTGACGTCTGGTCCTACGACGTTACACTAGCCAATCATCTCGAGTCCGGAGGAATACCTGGGTGAGGAAAAATCACAAGATAACATATTTAAAAATAAAAATTATAAGATAGAATTTCTACATAAATAACATGAGACAAGATTGTGATAATTAGGATGAACTCACTGCTAATAGAATTCATCATCATAATTATCAATATATGAAACAAATCATATGAAACTATTATAATTTTGGCTTCGAAATTTCAAGAAGTTACAAACGATGTGATATTTTCGAAAATTATTTGCTCATATTCTTGAAGTTTTTTGTCTAGCGACAAATCTTTGCGTGAGACAAATCTCTTCACTCAAATCTAGCGACGATCGTAGCGAGAGAGGCGGGCCTATATTTTCGATTATATCCCGGCTCTTAGGCCATATAGAGTTCTGGTTTTTACTAGTTGATTGGTACCATCTGACACTACAATTTGAGCAACGTTTTTATCGGATTTGGTGTTAATTAGTTTTTTAATTAAATAAATAGAATTTGACTTCTCCAATTTGGAATAAATTCCTCACAGTTTTACAAGTTTGAAAAAATAAATTTGTGGTAATGTGATAGTGGCTGGAAAGCATAACCTATTTGGAGCGTTCATCAAAATTGGGAACAGAAGACGATTTGGACTCAATTTTTGCGTTAATCGTTCTTTAAATAAAATTAAATATATGAATTATTGATGCGAGAAATAAGTATAGCTGGTACTAAAACACTATATCTCATTCACAATGAATTAAGACAAAGGAACAAAGTAATCTGGTCTTAAATTGGAAAACATTCTGCTCTACAATTTGACACCAAATTCAGAATTTTTGAACCAATATTGACCGAGCTGGAGTCATTTCCCCATCCTGCCCAAATGTCTTCTCTGCTTGGACAGACTATAATAATCATAGACAGATAAATTATATCTATAATAATCATTACAGACTATAATAATAAAGAATATATAATTATTATATTCTTTTCTTTGTAAATCCACTTGAAAACAAGCTAAGTAGAAATAGAAATCTACTGACGGAGTACTACAAGGTCCATTCAGTAAGTATCGAGACTTATTCTTTGTAGTCTCAACAGAAACGTGGAGGGAGGTTCAACTGGTTGGGCTCTGTAGAGAGGTTATTTACCGTTCAGGAGCACTGTGGTTTAGCCTCCTAAGTCCATTCGTTGAGACAGGAGGTTGATTTTCGCGCCGAGTGTTTTGAGAGCGGGTCGCAGCTGTTTGGAAACCAAAGTCAAGCCATTAGTGTCAAACCCCTGCACTCACAGCGGCCTTTTCACTTATAGAAGTAGGGAAAAAGGCAAGTGGATTGTTTAGGGGGTTGATATGACTTGGTAACGCAGAATTTCGCCAGGAGATGCTGCCCGACAATCGCACTGTGGCACAGCGCTACAGTTGGAAAATTCCTCACAGTTTTTTTCATCGCCAAATCAACTGTTTCGATAGTGTGGATGGTTTCTGCAACAAGACCAATCTTCTTACTGATGAGAGCGACTATTAAACGCCTGTCAGAGACCAAATTTTTTTAGTTTCCACCAACCAAGCTCCAGTTCAAGCATTTGTCAGGCGTCCAATGCTGAACTTGAATTATCGAGTTCTTGGTCTTCCTGAAACATTTTCTACCCCCTGAAAAACTCTTGAGCGACTCAATGAGTCTTCTTCGAATACCTCTTTAACAAAGGAGCGACTCTCCGACGCAGAGTTTTCATGTTTAAAGCGAAAAATTAGAGCGTAGGTTTCCTCAATGGTAAGCTCCAGGTTGGTGCTGCGACGCGAGGTAGAAACACTCGGCGCGGAATTCGACTTCCTGCCTCAACTAATGCACGTAGCCGACTGAACCACAGTGATTCTTATTCTTGAAGATCCCATCTATCGATTCCCACTGGTCGGATCCCTCTATAAAGCTCGATTGAGGCTACAGCGAACCAGTCTCGATACTTATTGAATGGAGTATGTATAAGTGCTGAAAGATGATTCCATTTGAAAAATAATTACAAATCCAAGATGAACTAACTATTTCTTGTAATTTTAGGAGAGTTCACATATCCAAGGCAACTCTACAATGTCTGGATGGCGCCTATGAAGTTGAACCAGGACATGGTGACACCAGAGATAGTTATTTGAAGGTGAGTTACTTTTTTTTCAATGTTCCAATCTAGAAATATTGAAGCTTTTTGATCATCATTATTTTGATTTATTACGGGAAAGCTGACTTCGAAAAGTTTTTGTCTTTTTCTCAACAGTAAAGTAACCTAAAATCAAATCAAATATTTATTATTTTTTCAGAGAAACATCATCAATACATTAAAGAAACATATTTGTTTTTCAAATTTGAATAGACAATAATACATAATAGTTATTACTACAAAAAATGATCAATAAGATAATAGTTAACCTTATTTCTTAACACTGTATAATATAATTGGATCATTACAGGAAAAGCGTCTACACATTATATCCTGTGCGTAGACACTTTTAGACCTACTTGTAGTAATACACAGTAGTGATTCAGTATACGAAATTGATACAGGAAGGAAGCTCGTTGATACCAGACATTTTTGATGTCATGGATCGCTGTCATATCAGAAATAAGCTGATTTTATTCCTCAATTATCAAACATTTTGAGAGCATTATTTTAAACTTAGTATTTTAGTATAGGTTGAGTTGAAATAATAAAATTTAATACGATAATATTGAACACTCAGTTTCAGAGAACCAAAAAATATTCTTCTCGCTTCTCGTCATTGTCAAATGAGCTAACCTCACTTTGAAACCCAACGTTGCAAATATTTTGTGTCAATGAGCTTCCTTTCTGTACGATTGCGTATCAATTCTAGACTTTCCTATCACCACTGCGTATAAAAAAGCCGTAGGATGAAGAGGCTTTAGCATCATTTTCAACATCTCTGAAACAATTTTCGAACAATTAAAATCATAACTTTCTATTCTTTGTTAGGAGCACGAAGTAGAAACTTTTCTGATCAGTCAGAAAGAGCCGTCAAAACCCAGAAGACGTTTGCAGCACAAAACATCTCGACCCAGACTGTGGTCAGAGGAAGACCACCGGTCAACTATAATCAACGATCAACGGTCAACTCTAATCAACGATCAACGGTCAACGTTAATCAACGATCACAATGTGAAAAATTCACCACCACTCAACAATATAGCAGGTCGGAGGAAATATATAACTATGATAGGAGAATATTGATAAGAGTAATTGATTTGAAGCCTAAAGGTTGACATCCTATGTCAGTTTGGAGTGACAGTTCGTTCGTTCACAGCTGATCGTCCAATGATCGGCCTGCAGTTTACAGCTATGTTGGACTTCCTCATCCACATACGGTTTTTGACTGTCACAGTTCAAAGTGTCAGTCCGAACTAACAATGGATGTGTACCCTAATTAAGTATGACTCATTTTATAAATATCTACAAGCTACTTCTTATGAAGAGGAACAAATAGCCGGGCTATTGGTATAGTCTGTCCGAGCAATGAAGAGCCTCTGGCAAGATGAGAAAATGATTCCAGGTTGGTCAGTATTAATTGTTCAAGAATTATAAATGTGGTCTTCATAGTAGATCAAATTATTTCCTACAATTTGAGATCAAATTGATAATTTTTGAACCAATATTGACCAAGCTTGAGTCATTCTCCCATCTTGCCAGAGGCTCTTCTTTGCTTGGACAGACTATATTTAGTCTGGGTGCCAATGGAAGTAACCTTTTTTGTGGTATGTCGTGGATTTTTTGATCGATTATGGTAGATTTTGATGTGTAAATTTCGAATCCGAGTGATGTCAAGCTGTAAAAGTTGAGCCTAAATTTTGGCCGCCATCTTTAATTACATAAAATTCTCAACTTTTACAGCTTGGCATCACTCGGATTCGGAATCTACACATCAAAATCTATCATAATCTATCAAAAAATCAACGTCATACCACAAAAAATGTTACACCCTTTTTCGCATTTGGCACACAGACTAAAATTTGGTATTTAATTAGTTAATAAAACGCTGATTTCGTAAGTTAAAAATTTTGGAAATGATACGTTGTTGCAAAATATCGATAATCGGTATGCTTTCAATTCATAGCCTGCTGACTCTAACTTTGTAGAATTTTTGTTGGACAACCGTATAAGTAGAAGAACCGATTGCAACTTCCGTTTTTTTTTAGTTTACAAATTTATTCTCCATAAAAAAGCAGTATGATGTAGAACTATTAAGTTGATTAAACAAATGGAAGAATCAAATACCCTTTTCTAAAAACTTCAAAAGTATTATTTCTCACATAAATAATTTTTGTGAAAAATAATACTTTAAAAAGCATTATTTTGAAATAAAAACTTTGAAAGTATTATTTTTAACATAAATAATTTTTGTAAAAATAATACTTTTGAAGTTTTTAAAGAAGGTATTTTTTAATAAATTTATTCCTCATAAAAAAGCAGTATAATGTTTAACTATTGAGTAGTATGATGAACAACTTGAGTTCTAATTATATTGTATTTTAATGAGTTTATACTTATCAATTAACATGTTTCTTCAATTAATTTTAAAATTTTAAACAATAACTCCCTTAGTTCGAGGAATCTTCATAAATGTATCCAGCAAAGATTGTATAAAAACACTAATAATAAGGTTCAACTCCGCCTGTTATTGAGCGAGAGATCAAAATACCTTGAGCTCTCTCAAATCTCGACTTCTAATGAAATTGCTATCGATCCCATTAATATTCTAATTCTTTCAAATTGAGGCAACTTCAAAAACCTGATTTTCCTTCCAGGGAGAACGAAGCATACCGATAGCAACGGTAATCATGGTAACCATACTCTTGGCTTCGTTGACGAGTGGACACCTGAAATACCTTTCGAAAATGTGAGTAGAACTCAAAACTTATTGACAACATAACTATAAAACTCAGGAAAATTGTACAATTTTCTTTCCCAAGAACATCTCATCGAGCATGAACTTTCTTCAATCTTGAAAAAATCGAATAACTTAGCCTAAATGTATTATTGTGCATAATTCATTCCCAAACAATTTCATGAGGAAAATAATGTTGATTTTTCTCCTAGCAGATTTCAAGACTGCAATTAATAAGTTACTCTGTCTTATTTCTGGCTCTCTTGGGAATTTCAGGTGTAGGCCTACAGGAAATACTACTTGATCATATTCCTGTTTTTCTGGCAGATTTCGTGTTTACAAGAGAAACAAGTTGATCATACTTTTGAAGTCCCTGTAAATTTCGAGTGTACAAAAAATGGAATAGCTGGTGACAAAAATAAAGGTGGTTGATGGATGACTTTCATTAATTTTCAGCAATGGCGGCTCGTGCCCATGAAACAGGTGAAGTGCTGTTCAGTAAAAGATACGGGCACTTCACCTTTTTCGTGGGTACGAGCCGCCAGTGATTTCCAGCTCTCTCGAGACAGTCAGAAGCTGTTTTCGAAAGCAAATCAATATAGCTGAGGTCACTGTCATTTCGATTAACTCTAGCAGACAGCTTCAGACTGTCCTGAGAGAGCTGAGAATTAATAAAAGTCAACTGCCTCAATTTCTGGCTATACAGTATACACTGGGTTATTAAAGTCTACAGTTATACACTATACAGTGTTATATTCTATTCTCGATTTATTCAAAAATTTCAAGTGCATAGAAAAACTCGTTCATTACATTCGGAGGTTCCGAGTGTGCAAGACCTGATTATTTTCCGGTCAAAAACTAATTTATTGTTGAAATGTGATTTTCTTCCAGATTTCGAGTGCTCAAGACATGGAACCCAGCGATGTACCTAACGGCGATCACCAGCCTCAGAGAGATCCACCGATGAGCACATCGGAAGAGGTTGATGTGATAATGGATCATAGCATAGAAGTGGACAGTAATCAGAGAATGCGTAAAGACAACATCAACCCTTGGACGCTCAGGTTCAAACAGAGTGAAATTGAGGATAAAGTGAGTTGTTTATTGTGTTATTCTATTCTTTCACAACATTTGATTTCATCATTCAATCTCTCCACAAATGTATTATTTTCTTACTTAGGCCCTACTTAGTCTGTGGCGCTACAGCCCGTTAAGGGCCTTGACCTCCCTCAAAACGCCTATCCACCCCTCTCTCTCATCCTCGCCTCTCATCACCACTAGCCTCTTTGTCACTAGCCTTTCTTCTCCATCCCCTGATACTCATCTTTCTCAGATCCTGCTCTACAACTTCCAGCCAGCGCTTTTATGTACGTCCTTGTAGTCTCCTTCCCCCTAGATTCTTTCTGAAGACCTTATTTGCCGCTCTGGAGTCACTCATCCTTCCAATGTGACCTAATCAACTCAATCGCCTGAATTATATTTTCTACGCAACAATAATATCGTTCATGAAACTGCTGACATTCCCCTTCAAATCAGAATGAATATCCTCATAAAACTGATAATTTATATAACATTTCAAAGAATTATTTCTTTCTCTATCAGAAAATCCAATATTCTCGAGGATAAGGTGTCCTTCATTGTAGAAGTGAAAACAGAGACAACTTGTTGATTTGTTGATTGAATATGTTTGTCTTGAATATTCAAGATATCAATTGTATATCATAATTATTGTAAATAGTATTGTCAATATTATTTTTGTAATGGGATTAGAATTTTCATCTCTAATTTGTGAATATCTTGATAAGATTGGAATGAATACTGAGTAGTTAACACTTCCAACTTCTCACTTGAATTATACAAGTCAGTTTTGACTTCGTAAATCAACTAATTTTTAATTTTTCACATTTTTCCAGTTCTGTATGCTGAGAGAGGACATGTTCAAATCCAACATGCTCTGCTGTTTTATTATATGGATTTTCATCGTGGGAATTCAGTCTGTGATACTTCCAAGGTGAGTGGGTACAATTAATTAAACAAAAGTCTATTGAATTCAATTTGATGATTCGATTCAATTTTTCTATACAAAGAAACATCAATACATTGGAACATATGATCCAATAACTATGTGATTGTTCAATTGAAAGAAAAGCAAATTGATTTCTTGGTGGGGAGTTACTATTACCCGTAGTAATACTAGTAGGTCAACCATTCAGAAGCAGTCTATTACTGATACAGTATTATTTAACAGATATGAAAATATTGTATGTCTTTCATAAAACTAAAACCACAGCTACAGTACTAGAGTTGAATAGAAATTTATTTATTTTTTCATAGTACACCTGATGAAATGACGACGTCTATACGAGCGAGTGTGTGAGGGCACTGGCGGCTCGTGCCCACAAGATAGGTGAAGTGCCCGTATCTTTTACTGTACAGCACTTCACCTGTTTCGTGGGCACGAGCCGCCAGTGAACTTTAGTAGCCTACTTGAGTGAATCGTGTTGATTTCGTGTTTCTCATTGAACCGCGAAAGAAAGGAAACTAAATTACATACACTCATACTCCACTCACCAATAGAAACGTTTTTACTTTATTTTCCGAAACTTTTCTCACGTTCTGGAAGAGTATCTTAGTTGAAGTCGAAGATACTTAGAAAATTATAAAGATATCCTCCAAAAATAATCCGATTCAACTGACAGATACTGTGGATTTTATCATACCGGTATTTATATAAATTATGGATTTTCAATGAGAATAATCTATTTTTTTCTTGGTATTGTAAGATTGTAACCAAATTCTTCTGTCTAAACAGGTCAATCTTGGTTGGTGCTTCCCTCCTCGGTACAACGTTAGTTCTCAGTTCGGCACTAGTTTTAGTGATGGCGGAGGAATTTCATCAGCTTCCAGATCCGTTACAGAAAATCTCCAGCGTTCTTGTACAGAATAGATTGAGGAGGACTGGATTCATCTGCGTTTTCATCACCTTGATGTGTATTTCGGCTACCCTCACTCTTGTAAGTTTAAATGCAAATATAAGTATTCAACAGACTTAAAATAAAGTATAAAACAGACTTACTCCAACCAAGTCCCAACAGCGCAAGTACCCCAAGAAAAAGTACATTAAGTACAAAATAAGAAAAGTAAAACTGAGTTCTACTAGGCATGAGCTACAATGAGTATACAACAATAAATGAAGCTGAGAAATGAATTTTTAAAGTGATTTTTGATCTTTAATTCATGACCCAATCGAATATTGAGAACCACATAATAGAGAGCCTCTTTGATTTGAATCAATAATCCTGGAATCTTCATTACATATTTCCATCATTAACATTATTAATTCATTCCTCTGAATTCTGCGTGACCGATTGTGATTTTACGTCCACTACTACTCATGAGAATAAAATGGCTTGGAATGATAGTAAAGCATTATTGAAGTACTTCAAAAACCTATGTATCTTATTATCATCCTTTCTCATAGATATTGATTAATAATTTTCCAAATGATTCCACACATTCTCTCCAACTGAACTTTTCAACTCAGTTTAACTCATTTCTATTAACTTTACATAACTTGTAATTCTATTTTTGCAGGTATTCTCTCCCGATGACCACAGGCATCAACCAAATATTTTTGAAGAACAAATCAGGACATTAGCGCGCTCTGTAAGATCAATCGATGGCAACGAGCTTCCATCAGCAATCACCAATTCAACATCCAACTCTAGTGGTATCTTCCACAACAAAACAAGGGAATCAAAACTATCCAATCACATCGACACAACATTCAGAAGCTTACGAAAAAGACGTTATAAAAACAATGATGAGAGAGACAAAAACAAAGTGAACACTACAAAAAATAAACAAAGACAATTTAAAGACAAAAGTGATAACGCTAGACAATCACATTTGAATATGAATAGGGAGCTAAAATTCTTGAAGACTGATCTAATTAGACATTTTCGTACTAAGAGTCATTTTCTGCACACAACTAAATCAAAATACAGTAACAGAAAATCTTTGAATTTACTCCTGGGAGGAGAAATTTTAAATAATATTCAACAAAATGTGAATCATTCGATCTCAAACCATAGTAACAGCATGAGAAATTCTAGTAAACATCTTAAAAACTCTGATGATTCAATCAAGAATATTTATGAGGTTAGAACTAATAAGTCTGACTGTAGTTCTACAATTGCTAGTAATAGAACTGAAATGAAGTATGTGAAAAATACATCAGAAAATAATACCATGTTAGAACCAATAGGGAGAGGGGTGGATGATGAAGATTTTGTAAGTGTTATACATAATACAACAGAATCAGGTGTTGATTATTTGAAGTTGGATGAAAATATTAATAGCGCTCAAGGCGAATTACTCTTACATAATCTTGAAACAGAAAGTGTTCATATTGATAATGGTGGGTCGAGAAACCTCAAAAAGCTAAGTGATAATGCACAAAATGAGGTTAAGCCAGTTAACCTCAAAACACCAAGTGATGATGGCCAAAATGAAGTCAGGTCACATAACCTTGAAACACTTGGAGGTCGTGATAATGTTGCGCAAAGTGAGGTTATGTCACACAACCTCAAAACACAAAGTGAGGTTAGGTCACATAACCTAGAAAAACAAAGTGATAGTGTGCAAAGTCACCCCAAATTTCCACAAAGTGATTACGCAGAGTTCAATTTTGAAAGAAAAAATATAAGTGTAGTGAACAATGAAATTATGGAGTCCAACAATGGTGAAGTAAGTGACGAAATTATTTCCGCATCGAAAAAATCGGACGTGAATTCCGGTTTAGACATTATGTATTATGTAGAGAGTGTATACAGTGCACGTCAAAGAAACGCACGGACTACAAACGCATCATCCGGAATTTTCCCGGATGAGATTTTCAGTGATTCCCGATATGTGCTAACGGAGGATAATCCGTGCTGTGTTCATCCGGAGTTTCTGGTGTTTACCTGGGTGCTGTGTCTTGTTGCTTTGGCGACCACATTGAAACTTTATTTCCTCATAAAGACTATGTTCGCCATTGCAATGGTTGTTGCTTATTTTATGTTGATAGTCTTTGCTTATCCACAGGTGTTCTGGCAGGATCACTTTGATAGAAAGTAAGTATTGGTTTTAAGTGCTTTTCTTCCTTTATAGTAGATAGTGGACTCCAACGGAATTTGCTGTTGGTAAATGACAGTTATGAAATAATGCACAGCTCTTTCAGGACAGTTGAACCGGTTAAGGCCGGTTTCTATCCCCATAATATGGAATCATAAAAGGAATGGGAGTATTATCTTTCATTTTCATGTGATTTTATATGATGATATAAATAGTACCGTGTAATATCGGCCTCACGAGAAGACAACTGTTAAGCTGAGGAAGCTCTCTTGCAGACCACTAGCTGACTGTCCTGACAGAACCAAGGATTGATATAAGTACTTTCCTAATAGCCAATCCTGTTGGAATCTACCAAGTTCACAAGTCACTTTCCACATTCTGAACACGTTCAGAATGTAGCTGTCCCGGGGCTTGTTACTTAACTGAGGCTTGCTACTGTCCTATAGCCTGGCTTCTTCGTGTTTGAACGAGACGTGTAGCTAGCCGCCAGTAAGAAGCGGCTTGCTACACGTCTCGTTTGAGATCCCCTTTATCTACCTATAGTAACACCAAGCTACTTTACTAGCTGCATTAGTTTATGGATGCTACTATGTCAGTACAGTACACTCTGCGCACAACATTAAAGTTCAGAGACTCTTCTACAGTCGCTGTATGCCTACGCTCCAACCAGCTCCATCTAGCGGCATAATTTGTTACTAGACTGGCTATGAAAGTTCAAGTTTGAAACTTCAAAACTGTACAATCATCATTTATGAAGAACTCTCAAAACTTATCATCATTTATGTGACATAAATTAAATATGAATAAATATAATTATATGAATGTGATTTTATCATACCTTCCTTTAATAGAAGGCCCTACCCTAATAATATGGCAAAATCGCACCGCAGACACAGTCTTTTCATATGAAAGCATCAAGTATAGATACAAATCATGCATGTTGACTTGGTTTTTCTCTCTTTGAGCATAATTTCCATAAAAAACGTTCATGAAAATCTTCGCATAGAATTCCTTTTGTGTTTTTTAATAGGTTGTGATAGAGAGTAGCAGGAAAAATTAAGTATAGACAGTTATTTATTAAAATAGCTTATGATTTGTAGCAAGACAAATGTGTGAACGCACACAAGAAACGCATCCATTTTAGAACAGCTGATTGGAAAATGATTTCAATGCTTTTAAATGAACCTGAATATAGATTCCTACTCTATATAGTTGTCAATTTTCAGGCCATGGCCTTCTATCAAAGGAAGCTATGGATTTCATATAGGTGAATATAATTTTGTGATAGTATTTTTGGAATAATAAATTTATATTGTTTTAACTTTATCTACAGTCTGAGAATGCCTCTAGCCTACCAAATGCTGCTCTTGCTCTCAATATTTCTCACTCTGGTCGCCTACCACGCTCGCCTTGTTGAGGTGACGTCACGCCTTGACTTCCTGTGGAAGAGAGAGGCTCAGAGAGAGCTGAACGAAATGAGAGAGACGAGAAGAAACAACCGGCAACTGCTCAGGAATATTCTGCCTGATCACGTGGCCAATCACTTTCTCACTTCTGAGAGAACTGATGTGAGTTTTGAATACAATTCGCTTATAAATAGTTTATTTTTGTTTGTCAATGTCTCAACAGCCCATAAAGGGCCTAGGCCTACCAGCTGGTTGCCAGTTTGTAAGTTACTTAGTTTTCACTTTTTTTTCTTAGTTTTTCACAATTATTCTCTAAAAACTAGTTCAAAACCTGGTGGTTTTTAGAAAGTGATGTAGGTACTTTTTTTCTAGAACCATGGATTTGTTTCTAGAAATGACAATGTACTCTTCATAGAATCTTAGGGAGTGAGGTAGGCAACCCGCAACACTGCAGGATATGTGACAAGCTATAGGAGTTTCCGGCTCTTCCTGACTTTCAATGAAGCTCTTCTAAGTTCTTCAGGATCTTTTTGCCTTGCATATAGCAGAACGAAAAAAAATCATTAAATCCGTTAACACTTTACAGTTTACATCCTGTGATGCTTGTGTATTATACTTTGTATAATGTGTAGGCAACTCATTCTAAATTCAAATTTTTTAAATTTTGATTTGTGAGTGAGAATCAATGTTTGAGTGAAATGTATTACACAGCCTACAAACTTTTGGACTGTATAATTATATGAATAGAAAAAGGTACAGTTTTAAGAGAAATCCTGTTGTATTCGTTCTCCATTGTAAGTTATAATTAAAATAGTTTTTATGATTTTGTACAACAATCGACCCCTTCATTAAAATACTATTTAATCAATTAAAACTATTATTATCATTCTGTGTAAAATATCGTCACGTACATTGCAGGACTATTTGTTAGTATTGAGAAGTGGTATTTAGTATATTCTTTGAGATATTTATTGAAGTATTTTTTGCATTATGATTTCTACTTGTTAAGTAGATTTGACGTTTGGTGAGATCGGCTCTCCTCGAGTATTTTTATCATATTTTGATTCTTAATCTTGCCGAAAAAAACAATACAGAACTGGAAAAATTCAGTATTCTGTCGGCCCTGTAACCATAACCAGAAATAAATATCATAGTGTTTCCTTTATCTCAGGGCTACTTTTATCACTTTTTATAATAATCTCAGCACCCTTTTCAATTATTTTTTATTAATGCATTACATGTTTCGAAACATGATTAAAAAATAATTGAAAAGGGTACACTGTGATTATTTAAAATAAAAAACCAGAAATAACAAGTCAGGTCCCATTCCATAGATTTATATAATTATATTATTGGAATAAACATTGATCCATTCGATCAATAATTGAATCAAATGAATTTCATATCAATTTGATCTGAATTCTAATACTGTATTATGCTGTTTCAGGAGTTATATTCTCAGTCAAGGAACAACGTGGGAGTGATGTTTGCTAGTATACCAAACTTCACTGAGTTCTATTCTGAGGATATCAACAAAGGAATGGAATGCATAAGACTGTTGAATGAGATAATCGGTAAATATCACTGTCGGCTCGTGTCCACGAAACAGGGAAGTGCTCGAGCACTTCACCTGTTTCGTGGGAACGAGCCGCCAGTGGTGAGCATTGTTATTATTACAACATGTTATTATTATTTGTAATTTTTTCTTGCTAATTCACATTCCTAGATCCCTCTTCATACGGCAGAACACTGATACACAGTAGTGATACATAAACCAAAATTGATACAGGAAGGAAGCTCGTTGATACAAGACATTTGCAAATCTCATGGATCACCGTCATATTAGAAATAAGCTGATTCTATTTCTCAATTATTGAAAATTCTCAAAGCATGAATCAAGTTTGGGTATTTTCGAAGGTAAATCATAAAAATAATAATAGAAAAGTCAAGTTCCAGGGTGCCAAAAAACACTTTGAGTAGTTGTGGAGCTGTGGTAGTTACTCATATTAAATGAAAAGACGAAGATGTCAAACCAATGATTTGAATCAAATCAGTGATTTGGCAACATCTTGTTTTTAATTTGATCAATATTTTCCTCCGATTTTCGGCATTGTCAAATGAGCTAATAATCTCACTTTGAAATCTCACGCTGCAAATATTCCGTATCAATGTGTTTCCTTTCTGTATGATTCAGTATCAATTTTGTTTTTTGTATCACTATTGCTTATCGAAACTCCGCCATGTAAAGTAGCTTTGAAAGATAATATTGTTATTCCGTTCTGCCCTCAAATCGGTGGTGCATTTTCTAATATTAAAAATAATTGATCTTGATAATTGATTTCAATAATTGATCTTGAATGTATTTTCCTGGATGGAAATTGAACCATGGGCATAAAGCTCCACGTTCACATATGATCATCAATATTTGAAAAAAAAACCTCAAGATTCAAGTAAAATTGATCATATTTCCAATGTTTTTTTTGGAAGGCAATTAAATTGTGCACATTGCATAACTGGACCCACAGTACACAAATTAAATTCTCGTTTGCATAATATTGCTCTCAAAATTTTTATCATGGAAATATTGATTTTTTTCATTTATTGATAAAACTTCAGTTTTCAAAACTTGCGTTCACGAAAAAAATCTACTTAAGGCAATGAACAACAATTTATATAATATTTAAACTTCGAAATCATGAACATGTAAGAAGCTGGTCGCTCTACATTCCCACTTCTTAAGCGTATGAGATACTTATTTATGAATGTTGTTTATCAAAATAACAGCAGAGCTGAGTGGAGAATCATTGAATGTTCATCTTCGTAAGATTTATTGAGATTTATAATTATTATAACTGACATTAACATCGATTTTCTAAAGTGAAAATGTAAATCTTTCGTCAATTATTTATTTTAAAGAATAAGTGCTGAAGATTATTGTAAACATTAAAATAATGATAAAAAATAAATTGAATTACGAAACGAATTTTTTTCTTTACTAAATTAAATTTCGTTATCTGTTTATATTATTCATCTCTCCATCACTGTGTTATCCACTATTGTATTCTCATATTTCGTTTATAATTCACAGTTGACTTCGATGAGCTCCTAGCTGATCCAAAATTTGCGTCCATTGAGAAAATCAAAACTGTAGGTGCTTGCTACATGGCAGCCTCAGGCCTCAACCCAAGACATCAGGTAAACTTTTAATAAAATCATCCCACATTGATTTTTTTTATTCCTGTATTATATGTATACTGCACCTCATCGTACCGTACCTCACTGTTGATTAGTGGAGATTGAAAACAATGAACCAAGCATAGAAAAATCATAATAAAAACAATATAATATTATAGCTACTAGCATACAACATTCAATACTCGATCAATAATTTACATTAAAAAGAAATTGACAATGAATAATTTTGTATAATCTGAATTATTTGAAATCGATTGATGCATATTATGTTTAATGATTGGGCAAGGGGAAATTTTCCTTAATTAAACCTAAGTTCGTCCCTGATATCGTCTGCTCAAGCAAAGAAGACATTCTGGCAAGATGGGAGAATGATTTCAGCTCGAGCAATGATGATTCAAAAGTTATAAATTGAATCTCAAATTGTAGATCAAAATTTTTCTTACTATTTGAAACCAAATTTATTTGATCCAATATTGAACAAGCTGGAGTCATTTTCCCATCTTGCCAGAATGTCTTCTTTGATTGGATAGACTATATCAATGATCTTGATAAGATACAAGGTTATCAGGGAATAATAATGTCTTTAATAACCTTGAATATAATATCTTATACTTGATCAGTCAATTTCTCTCTCAAACATCCAATCCAAATCTATATTGATTCTAAAGCTAGTTCATGGCTCAAGATATTCTAAATTGCATTAGAATTCTTCTCATGATTCTTATAATTTAACTCATTCCAAAATAATAAATCCAATTTTCTTCTAATTATTAATTTATTAAAAAATCAAATCGATTTTCTATTGATTCCAAAGCTAGTTGTCATAGCTCCAGATGTTCTACATTGTATTGTATTTCTTTCAAAATTATTATTATTTCAGAAGAATAATTATACCTAATGATTTTTTCGCAGTCAGAGTCAGACGATAACAAGCATATCTGTGCGTTGGTGGACTTTGCAGTTGCGATGAAGCAAGCTTTGGATGAAGTCAACAAGCATTCATTCAACAATTTTCATCTCAGAGTCGGTAAGTAGATTAATTTCATTTTATAATGTTTTGTATAGCCTGGGTTATACAAATATACTAAAATAGTATAGTAAAAAAAAAATGCATATGGATTTATGGCTTTTGTTGTGGGGAGCAACCCATTTTGCTCCACTCGCCTTGATCACAATCTGGTCACCCATCCAAAATCAGTCCATAGTGTTTGTGAATCAACATCATGAGTTAAAAAAACATGTGCTAAAAACAATTATGTTTTAGAGGATAGTGGAAAATATTAAGTTTCCTACTAAATAAGATTAGAATATATTGCAGTGTCATGAAAATAATGTCACAATAAAGGCTACCTACATAAACTAGTGCGGGGTGACTTGTTGGAGGAAGTATTAATGCGCCGGTCTGATAACTAGATGGACCCGGGTTCAAGTCTCGACACGGGAACAATTCTTCGACCACAGCAGAGTCACATCAATACGATCACCCCTTTCGGAGGAGACGGTAGGCTGTCGGACCCGACTATCGACTATAAAAAGTAGTCGTGATCTCTCATCCATCTCTTTACCCACGCACAAGCCTATGAGGTCATGTGCTTCACTCTCAAAAAAAAAAAACTATTCTTTGAAATTTTAAAGTCATGCTTGAAGAGTTGCTATTCACTCTCATAATCTGAACTGAAATAGTAACAATAAGTTCAAATTTCAAATAAATGGATAAATTATATTTTTTTCTCCACAGGAATAAGCAGTGGCCCCCTGGTGGGAGGCGTAATTGGTGCTAAAAAGCCGGTCTACGACATATGGGGCAACACCGTTAATGAAGCTTCTCGTATGGACTCCACTGGCAATATGGGGCGCATACAGATACCAAAAGATACTGCAATGGTAATAAGTTTATTTTATCTTTCCTTGATTCTTGACTCTTGACTCTTCACTCATGACTCTTGACTTTTGATTCTAGACACTCATGATTCTCGAATCATGAATATTATAGTGATTAAGGGTGGGTGGTAGTGGACGGCAAACTGCCGAACGGCAAAATCAAGCCCCATAAGAACAATGTGATTTTTATCAATCTCTTAGAGCCTCTATTTATGGACAGAATTTCACGTTCTTTGTGTCATTGGAAAGAGAATTAATTCTCCAGGGGCGTGACTTTTTACTTTTTTGATTTTAAGTTTATTTTAATAATTATTGCTTAATTAATTAACTGAAAAAGTATTGAACTCTAATTATTGATATAAACTTTTTTATTCTTACTACAGCTCAACTTGACAGTAGCCTACCGTATTTCTTGATTCTTGTCCTGATTCCCTTTAGATCCTTACCTCTCACGGGTACCAAGTGGAATACCGTGGTCTGGTACCTGTCAAGGGCAAGGGCGAGATGGAGACGTACTATGTGGTGGGACGGGCCGCAGCCGGGCCGGGTCCGTTCCAGCGTCAGCCGTCGCAGCACGCCAGTCTGGCAGCGGTCGTCTACGGCATGGTGCAGGCCCGTCGACGACAGAACACGGTGAAAAGAACCACGTCGCGTGAGTGTGCATTCAGCCTAACAACCATTAATACTCTCTAGAAACCAGGAACGTGTTCCATGAAAAGTTACAGTGAAGCGCTAGTTTTTCTCATATGATATTTCAAACAGAAGAATAATTGATAAAACACTAATACGAAAACACTTTCTTTTACAAATATTATTTTCGTCTCTGAAAAGTAATTTTCATTAATTAAGTATTTTTCAGAGACGAAAATAATAATAATCTTCTCTCAATTTTCGGAGTTATCAAATGGGTGAATAAATAAATAAATAAAGACCTTTCTCAAACATTTCAAAGAAATCATTTCATAATATCATTAAACATGTAATTGTCGGCAGATCTCCATGGCAAAGTGCCGCTGTCAAATGGCATATCAAATGGATTGTTTTGTAATTATTATAAACCTTTTGAATTTAGACAAAATCATCAATACTACTTTTTAAATACCGTACCAATAATAGTTCTCTCACCCCAATTTCTGGCATTTCCAAATTGGCTCATGCTATATTATGTCACAAATCTGTGTATTGTTTTTACACGTTTGAAACTTGTAATTTTTATATCGTATCTTGTATTTCTATTGAAAATTATTATTATATTGAAAATGAAGCTTGTAACTTCTCAAGAAACACTCCTGTTAGCTGTAGGCTAGTTGATTTGTAAATGTTGTTTTGAATCTTTAAATAAATAATGATGTAGATCAATTCTAAGCATATATTCTGGTGTAGACCAAAATTGATCCATTAATTCTCTCTAATAATGTACAGAGTGTCAAATATATCATTGATAAAGCGAATAATGATAGGACTCATCTAAATAATGAACATCTCAAAAGAGAAATTAGATAATAATAATTATTTTTCATTGTATATTCAACAGTGAAATTGAAGTTATAACTTCTCAGTTCTCATTGAATTACCTGGATGTTGGGAAACTCGATCATATTTTACCAGAAGTTCTCATATTTCTTGCACCATATGGATGCCACAATAATACATTAATTCATTTTTAGCTCCTCTTTATATCAACTTATTAACTTTATTTTAACTTTTATTATTTTCTGTTTCTTCATTTCTCTTGCTATGCTTTATTATTTATTCCATCCTTTCACAATTCCCAACTTTTTCCACAATCAACTAACATGAAATTATTATTTCTATTATTTCATCACTTTTTTTGCTGTTTTATTTCTTATTCCATCTTCCTACCATTCCAAATTTTCCTTCTCACAGAAACTTTACTCAGAAAGTTTTTTTCAGACAGTGAAAGCAATGTGATACGAAGCTGAAAAGATTTGAAGACTGATTCTCCCAGGAAAAAGGATTATTTTTATTTTGAATCACGTTCAAAACTTATTTCGAACAATTTTTGAGTGAGTTGTAATATTTTTATTTTTAAAACAGCTTTCCCGCATACGGTATCTGCTTGTTGGTATAAGAAAGGGGATTCAAGGAAGAATAATGTAACTTTTATTGTTATATATTATTTTATCAATGTGTTGGTAATGCATTGCTTGATAATCTTAGAGAATGTTTGCGTCCTAACAAGCTTATTATAGTGCGTAGACAAGCAAAGAAGACATTCTGACAAGATTGGAAAATGACTCCAGTTTGATCAATATTGGTTCAAGAATTATAAATTTGGTCTCAAATTGTAGGACAAAATATTTTTATAAATATTGGCTAAAAATTCATTAATTGTCAGCCAATATTGGCCGATCTGGAGTCATTCTCCCATCTTGCCAGAATGTCTTCTTTGCTCGACCAGACTATAGTCTGTGTTTTTTGCTTGTAATGAATTTATGGCCTGAATGAATTGGGGAAATAATATAACAAATGCATCATTGTATCAATCAATCAATCATCGATAATATCATAATATTGCGGTACTAATAATTATATTCGTCGATATTATGCAAGAAAAACTTGGTCTGTTGAATGAAACTTTGGGAGAAAGTATCCAATAACAAATTAATGATTGTTGATTTACCATAACCCTGAATGATAATAATATAGTAATGATAGCTTACTGAATAACTCATTAACCAATGATTGAATAGAATGTTTCATGATGCTTTTCTATGCTTCAAGCAATGAATTATTTCTCATGAAAATAATCAATGGTGTAAATTGATAGGGGCTGATTAATTTTTGTTGGAATACGCGCGGATTCAAGTGGAATTATATTCTTTAATAACAGTTCTTATTTTCTCTTAGGGCTACTGTATTATTGTTAAAACTTTAAATAATTATAATCAAGTATTCTTTTTAAAAAATATTATTATTTCATTTTTTTCATAATTATTTATTAAAAATGGTACTCTGATTGTAATTATTTAAAGTTTTAATCTATAATAACAGCTTTGGATGAATCACAATAATATTATTGAGTTCACTGTATCTATCCCTCCTGATTTATTGATACTATTTCTGCTTCAGAAGCATTTTCTCTATCAATTGCTTATCTTATTTTTATTTGTTTTTATACTCCTCCTTCTTTATTTCTTCATTATTGTCTCACTATTATCTTCAGCCTCAATAATTTAGGGTAACTCAACACTATACTGAACCACAGATCATTGAAATAACCAAGGTCACTGAGACTGCTGTGCTCTGTTGCCAATGTTGTCCACCCTCATTCTCCTCACCCAAACAAAACATCACTCCTTCTCTCTCACACACTCTCTTACTAGCTACCCCTGAGTACGAAGCGGCATCACCGGAGGGTGAAACAGGGATTGGTGTCGAAAGAATTGGTCGTCCTTGGTTATTTCAATGATCTGTGGCACTAGCGGCTCGTACCAAAGAAACAGGTGGAATACTGTACAGTAAAAGAGATGAGCACTTCACCTTCTTCGTGGGCACAAGCCGCCATTGATCTGTGAACGACTGAAATAATACTCATATCAGAACCTTAAAATTTAAACTATAACGGTATTTCAATGAAAATTTTGGTAGAAATACTGCTCTTTCTTCTCGATGTGTCATCAGATTAATAAATAAATAATTCCACCCTTGTCTATTCGACTTGGGTGGAAACATTCCTTCGTTTGTAAACTTCACTTTCCCAAACACGTTATGTAAACTACTATCTTTTATCAATTTCAGAGGGCGGCGCTGGCCTGAGCCGCACCAAGTCACAACACAACACACCGACATCAAAAGGCATGTTCGACGGCCATCTTTCAATCGGCGGTGGCCGTCCTGGCGGCCGACTAGTGAACTTCAGCAGTTTCCGGATCACCCAACGATCAACTCCGAATCCGGTGCGCAGAAACACCGCTCGTCCCGGAAGACAACTCAGCCAACCAGGAGAATCATCAATGGGAGAAACCATGTCTGCAAGATCTTACCAGAATATTCGTCAGGTTTCCGTGGATCCTAACCTATTATCCCGTAACAGTCATGGTGTACTTTCGGGAATACAACTGATGCAACGTTCGGCTCCACACACACCACTTATAGATCTCAACCGAAATCCAAGACAAGATCCCATGGACAACGCTATGGCAACCTTGACAATCAACAACCAATCGGGGAACCATTCCCCAGCGGGAAATCATTCTCCCTCGGTGTATTCAGCATCCTCGTCGCCAGGAAATGATCCTAGGCTAAATCCGAGATCTGTGTCGATGGGGTTTGGTAATGCGACGGCGATTACATCGAGTCTGTCGTCGTCAAGGCTTGAGGAGCCTTCCGCGTTGATGGGGGAGGCGAACAGATGATTTTCGGACTACTAAGGTGTTGATTCTGAGGTTCCAAGATGTTGAGAAGACCAACTTCTCTGAATCGGAGTAACATGACCCCCGTATCAATAGAAACAATCAGATTGAAATGTTTGTATCAACATTGGTATAGTCCATCCAAGCAAAGAAGACCCTCCGGCAAGATGGGAAAATGACTCCAGCTTGGTCAATATTATTTGTTCAAGAATATTATAAATGTGGTCTTCAAAGTAGATCAATTTGAAATCAAATCACTAATTTTTGAATCAATATCGACCGAGCTGGAGTCATTTTCCCATCTTGCCAGAGGGTCTTCTCTGCTTGGATAGACTATACATAAAGTTTCGAATCAATTTCTTCATTTGATGCATGTAGCCTAGTTTACATCTTATAAATTATTAAGATGATACATTTTGGGACAAAAGTATTTGAAATGAGAGACGAGAGATCGAATTAGAACGTTTTTATCATACTTGGAACTCATTGTATCAAATATAATACAATAAGAATCAATTTGATTGTTCCATTGGTAGTCTGTCCAAGCGAAGAAGACATTCTGGCAAGACGGGGATATGACTCCAGCTCGGTCGATATTGGTTCAAAAATTAGTAATTTGCTTTCAAATGGTAGGAAATTATTTGATCTACTTTTATGACCACATTCATAATTCTTGAACCAATATTGACCGAGCTGGAGTCATTTTCCCATCTCGCCAGAATGTCTTCTTCGCTTGGACAGACTATAGGTAGGCTACCATCTTGAATATTTTGTAAGAAGTTCTCCAGTAAACTCTGTCACGGGATGAGAAGTCATAACAACTTCATTTATACACTTGATATGTTAATAATTGTGATCAACGTCTTGGAAAAATATGAAGAATCGACATCTTAGTATTGCTTGAAGTAAATGAAACATTAAAGTATTTGAAATATTGGAGTTGTAAATAGTGAGTTTTATACCGTAGGCCTACCGTACTTAAGAACTATATCTTTGTGGGTTTTATATATTTACATGATTATCAATGTTAGATTCTCAATAAAAGTTGAAAAGTGAAAAATTAATAAAGGAAATACATTACTGTATTTAACTGCAGTGATCTATCACTGATCATCACACATCACTAGATAAAATAGATTATAAAAATGATTGTCTTGAATATGAAATTTAAATTAGAATGCAGAGGATAATTTATTCAAGTATTGTTCTGATTCACATATTTGAAAATTCTTTTGAGAACCAAATTGAAAATTGAAATAATTTCTTTCATTTACTTTCTTTCTGGAATGTAATGATATGCTCCATTGAACTTTGTACATATACAGTACCTAGTTAGGTAAGTTGGAAAAAGAACAAAAACCCAATTGGGAAAAATGAAGATTTTCAATTTTACCACTTAGGCTACTGTGAAGATTTTCTCAATTGTAACCTATTAACAAGGGTAGCCTAACTTATATATTATGACAATTGTAATTTTAAAAAACTGAGTATTTTAAATGGATATAATGAAGGAAAACACTGATTGAGAGACTTTTACAATATTAGTTTCCTATCTTGCGACCAAAGATTAAGTTATTTTTTCAACTCAGTTGATAAATTATTGTTGATGCGGCCTATTTATAGTGTCTATTTTTCGAAAATAGAATTCAGTATTCAAAAGATGTATTGTTATCAAATTCATAGATAAAGACTTAGAATTAAGTGTTATTTTTGTGTAAATAATATATTATTGATGTTTGAAATTCTAATAATATAAAGGTATGCTGGTGATATAAATATTGTGAAAATTGAAAAACTGAAAATGGATATTGTTGATATGATTAGAATAGCCTAAAATATACTATTATGACTGCATTTTCTATGATCTATGAATAGTAAGGGTTATTTTTTTCAATTATTGTTGTGAAATAAGAATAATATTATATATAATTACTATGATGAATCTGAATTATTGTATGATATAATAAAAGTATGAATGTGAATGACGATCGTTTTTATTTTCAATAAAACGTAATTTATCGCCAGTTTAAACTATCGTTAAGTCATTCAATACTGATGTGAACTGGTTAAGCTGACGCCAAAAAAGGCAGTTTTGTCAACCGAATGACGTCTTATCATTCATACAATGTATTACTGTGGATGGTGTGTATGTTCTATAGATTTACCAACTACCCTCCACACTCTACCCACCGGCAGTGCGGCCTCAGCCTTCTAGCTGGAATAGAAGAAGAATATGTATATAGTAAGTAAACAGTCCACAGAGATTGTGGTGATTATAAAAGTTTCAACTGTAATCTAGATAAATAATTTTTCAATTTCATAAAATTCACAATGAAACGCCTTCATGAAAATTAAAACATTTAATTTCAAAACAATCAATATAATAGACTATAAAATATTATAAAATTTTCAAAACAAATTGTAATTTCAACATGTCGACCACAACCCGTACTAAGATATAGAAACTAATATTGTTTCATTCAATGATAAAACAACGGCACAATAATATTCTACAATTAAAACAAAAACAACCACAGTTAGTACCGTTTCAGAAAACACGATTTTTGGATTTTCCATTTTTTTTTTGTTTTCTCTATAAATTTTAATAGATTGAAAATAGCTTGGCAAACTCAATGAAGATGTGTACAGACACATCATGTGTTAGGCAAGTTCTGTTTAATCTAGTAAAATTTATAAAATAAATAATCAAACGTCCAAAAATCGTGGTGTCTAGGACGGGGCTCAACATACCGTACTAAATAAAGTTTTATTTTATTTACACTATCATTGAGATTCTATCAAAAAATAAATGATTATTATATCGAAAATATTATTTAATTGATAGAAGGTTAATTTTCCCTTCGTTACGGTCATGTTAGAAAGAGCACGGTAGAGAAGCGAGAAAATAGAATTGAGACGGTAAAAAATTCGTTCACATTTCTCATTGATTATAGAAATGAAACATTCATCACCAGGATGGTGTTTATTTTTCAATCTAAATTGAAGAGTATGATTAACGTTAGATATTTGAGACGGCTAGAGAGAAGACTTTCACTAAAATAAACAATACAACTTCAACAAAATTTTAAACAAGACATTTTTCTCATATGTAATGTAAACTGTCAACTTTTTCTGGACATCACATACAGAATTGCATTCGGAATTATTTTCTATGGGGATTAAATTTCATGGCGAGGCAATATTTAAAAAAAAATTAACAATTTCAAAGTGATACAAATATTGAGCACTTTCATTCTACGTTTCTGATATTGTTGAAAGACTTGCAAAAAAATAAAATTAGAACCTATAGAACCTATGCTAAGATTACTTAGTCAAAAATGGCTCAAATAGTAACACTTTTTTGGGAATAACCCTGGATACTGTAGTTGACTTGGATTGCAATGTTTTTATTCATTTTCAAGTGTGATGTGAATGAGCTAGAATCCATAGCACAATATTGATCGGCGAGGTGGAACATTTCCGGATCTGTCACCAAATAAACCATACAATGATAACAATAATAATAGCACAATTTATCTTAAATAGTGATAATTGCCAATAACAAATATACTATCTAAGGAAAACTAATGATAGTGATACTTATGTTGAGAGAACCCCATGAAATTGATATAGTCTGTCCAAGCAAAGAAGACCCTCTGGCAAGATTGGGAAATGACTCCAGCTTTGTCAATATTTGTTCAAGAATTATAAATGTGGTCTTAATAGTAGATCAAATTGTTTCCTACAATTTGACATCAAATTGATAATTTTTTAACCAATATTGACCGAGCTTGAGTCATTCTCCCATCTTGCCAGAGGGTCTTCTTTGCTTGGACAGACTATACCTTTGTCAGGGACACCTGAAGTGAAACTTCACAGGAAACCCAAAGTGATACTTCTGTCAAGAAAACCCTATTAAAAAGGTTATTATAGAATCCTTATTTTTTACCAAGCAATTGTCCCTTCAGTGTTGGTCAGATCCACCAAAATCAATATAGCCTAATTCAAGATAAAAATGCAATGTCTTAGTCAAAACGAGTATAAAACAATTTTGGAAAGATGTTAACTTATGTACCCTATTAACCACTGGTGATTGAAGTCGGTGAGAAAATAGCTTCCAAGCACATTAAAAAGGCAATTTCTTTGTCAAGAGAAGTCTAAAACAATTAAACTCAATAAAAATCACTTAGAAATGGAAATAAACTTACTTAATAGTAGTTACTATAGTTTCAACCTGTTGTGTGGCCATCTTCAGACTGAACAGTAAACTCTGTTCAAGGTTATGTTGTGGAAGGTGGTTGGAGGAAAAGGGTGGGGATAGTGGTGTGGGGGTGTAGTATCCCATAGGAATATAAAACAATTGGTGGAAGGTGATGTGGGATAGTGGTGTGGGGGTGTAGTATCCCCACCCTTTTCCTCCAACCACCTTCCACAACATAACCTTGAACAGAGTTTACTGTTCAGTCTGAAGATGGCCACACAACAGGTCGAAACTATAGTAACTACTATTAAGTAAGTTTATTTCCATTTTTAAGTGATTTTTATTGAGTTTAATTTTAAAGTGGAAAAAAGAATGGATACACAACATCTAAAACAATCTTACCAAGGTACGTCTTGATCACAAAAATCAACTACTGATCATGGATGTTGATGAGACAATAAGGTCTAAGCAGCAGAACTTACTCATAACTGTCAAAAAGAGTCATACTTTCTCAGGAATAAACTATGTAACATATAGTTATAACTATTATAGTATAGTATAAACGATGAATTATGCAACTGAGCATAAGTGATTACTAGACCCTTGATAAATAATCTTGTTTAAGGACACCAACTAGAGTAAAAATACCCTACATACCCTTATAGGACTGTTATAGGACACAGGTGACAGTAATAGGACGCCCTTATAGGACACAGTGATACTTTAATCAGGAACAACCCATGAAAAAAATATTGTAAAATTTCAATTTCTTACCAAGCAATAGTCCTTTCATTGTGATCAAGATCAACTAAACCCTATAATGAAATCAATATTGCCTTTAAAAGGCAATTCCTTTGTCAGAAGCAGCATCACCTAATTGCACAAATGAATATTATCTCAATGTTACCTATCAATTTGATATTGCCATCATTAAAGCTATGTTGTTGCTGTTCATCCATCTCTTTTCACTGATAAAATAATTGAAAGAACATCAAAACTCTGTAGTGAAATTACTCACTTTTGGCGCGACAGTTGTTTTTTGCTGGTATTGCACACTATCAAGCGGGGTAGGCACTACCGAGCTTCAAGCTTTTGAAGATTAGCTATTCCCACCCTTAACTAATAATCACCCTTCAAAACCTTGAAGCTCAGAAAATGCCTAGCCCACTTGATAATGAGCAATAGTAGCACAAAACAATTGTCGTACCAAAAACATGACTAATTTCACTACAAAGTTTTTATGTTTTTTTAATTGATTAAAATTATGCAACCAATGCTATTTCTTTGCAAAGGTAATTCTATTTATTTGCATAGGTATGCCTGACTACTCATCAAAGTTGGATAGATATTATAGGTTTCAGGCATCAATATTTGAAAGATACTTCCAGGCAACAGAAGGTCCTTAGAGTACCTTGGGCATTTAAAAGACAATTCCATTGTCATGAGAATTGCCTGACCTGATTGATTGCATCATCAATGTTGATGAAATATCAAGTTCCAGGCATCAATATTTGGAAGATAATTATTTCCAGGCAACAGAAGGTCCTTAGAGTACCTTGGAAATTTTAAAGACAATTCAAATCAAATCGAATTTTGAAAGTTTCCTTTGTCATGAATATCCAATAATAATCCCTTTGTCATGAGCAGCTTGACCTGATTGCATCATCAATGTTAATGAAATAATATGTTACAGACATTAGTAACATAGTAAGTTCCAGGCAATAAAAGGTCCTTAGAGTCCCTTAGGCATTGGAAAAACAATTGAAATCAAATAAAATTTTGACGATTTCCTTAATCATGAATCCTAGTAATATAATAAGTTCCAGGGTACAAAAGGTCCTTAGAGTGCCTTTGGCATTTGAAAGACAATTCAAATCAAATTGAATTTTGACAATTTCCTTTGTCATGAATATCTGACAATAATTCCTTTGTCATGAGAAGCCCGACCTGATTGCACAAAGGAATGTCTCTATTACTAAGCTACCACTAAAACCACGCAACCAATGCTATTTCTTAGCATAGGTGCGCCTATACTGCTCATCGATATTGGTCAAATAGTAAGTTCCTGGCAACAGAAGCTCAATGGAGTCTTTAGGCAAATATGGCGCCACCAGATGCACACCTTCCCGCGCTTTCATGTGCGCGCAAAACGTTTCGGCGGCAACTTTTTGGCGCGAATCTAGCATACCAGGCACGTGACTGATGCCGGCCAATAGCGTGTCGAGGCCGGGTTCGCGCACGCGCACTGAGAACATGGTGGCAGCCAATCCGGAGCCGTAGCTGAAGAGGCCAATGCGCGAGTCCACCAATCGGCTGCGAGGTGTGGAGACCAGATGGGAGACCAGGCCTCCGTACAATGAGGGAGTGTACATGTTTCCTACCTGCAGAAAACAACACATTCGTTGATTTATTTTATTGTATTCAATTTATTTCATTGAATGCTACTTCATTGTATTATATTCGACTTTACTTCATTCTACTTCATTTATTTATTCTATTCAATTTAATTCTACTCTATATTACTCTACTTTACTCTATTCTACTCTACTCTTTTCTACTCTTTTTCTTCAATTCTTCATTATATTTCAATATATTTTTATTCTATTCTACATTATTTTACTCTATTCTATGTTTCTCTCTTATTTATTTCTAAATTTAGAGTATCTCTGGAAGCCAAATGGACAATCAAAATAAATAATTAATATGAGATGTATGCACAAAAAATTTGACAAGACTGTGGCTTGTTTGAGATAGTGATAACACGCCGGTATTATAACCAAGAGGTTCAGAGGTCGATTCTCAACCAAGGAACAATTCTTTGATCACAGCACAATCACATAGATATGTCTTTCGGAGGAGACGATAAGCCGTCGGTATTGACTACCTAAAAAGTAGTCTTCATCATCCCTCTTTTCCCCCCTCTCACAGGCCCAGTAGCCCATGTGGACATTACCCTCAAAATAATTAAGACTCATAACTCGACAGAATTAATATGGCCTGTGAGATACACGGAATAACATCTCACATGCTATGCTAATTCAGTCGAGTTATACATCTAGAAAACATGTAATTATAAATATATCATATAGTTTAGTTATGCACCTCATAAATTACCCTCACACACACCATTACCCACGCACAAGTAAAATTAAATACTTCTGTGGGCATCATCCGCAATGGAAAAAAGTATGTTTTACAGTTAATTAGAAGCAATTATTGACTAATTCTAAAAAAATTATAACAGATTTATAATTAATTTATTGAGGATTGATACAATACATAATCATTGAATGATTTAGGAATGGAAAAAGGCTTGGCCCTTACTATTCCACTTCCGAATTTCGATTAGAATATATAGTCCAAATTATGTAATTTATGTAAAGTGAGGTTGAATTATTGAGGTGAGTGTCGAAATTAAGACTCTATGCAGAAAAATAACGTTTTGCTAATTAAGAATACGGAATTTTTTCAAAGATAGTGGGATACATTTTAAGAATATGGAATTTTTTATAGATAGTAGGATACATTTCTAGAATGCTGTATATCAAAATTCCTTAACCATATTTTTTACAAGTTGGGTTGTTGCAAAGGTCACAATATCACCGTATAGTCTGTCCAAGCAAAGAAGACATTCTGGCAAAATGGGAAAATGTCTCCCGCTCGGTCAATATTTGTTCAAAAATTATAAATTTGGTCTCAAACTGTAGAAAACATTCTGATCTACAATTTGAGACCAAATTTGTGATGTGATTTTTTAATATTGATCGATCTAGAGTGATTTCCCCCTCTTCCTAGAATATCTTCTTTGCTTGAACAGACTACAGTTATCCATATTAGAATAATGAAAGAAAAAGGTATTGTAGAACCACAGATTTATAAGAAAATCAAGATATTGTAATGAATGCGTGGTTTGACATTATCTTGTTTTTTATTTAAGATATTTTTTTAATTCGAAAAACCAAACTCCATGTCGGAGCTTCGAGCATCGATCCTAGCTTTGACACTAGATAAACGATCATAGCATCGATCCTAGAAGAAAGTCACGCTTTGCTTCTGTCAGCTGTACATGCGTTATACAATACAATAGACTACAGATGATAGAAGCAAAGAGTTACTCTCTTCAAGGATCGATGCTATTGATCTAGTGTTAAAGGTAGGACCGATGCTTGAAGCCCTGCCATGAACGCACTCATGAAAAATAGATTTAATTCTAAAATAGATAAAATAGATTTATTCTATCTAAAAATAGATAGAACGCACACAACAAAAAATAGATTTTTTAATTACCTCTCGAGCAACCAGCAATGACGGTTGTGTCTTTTTCTCGAACTCAGGCCGACTTTCCTCAACAAAAGCTTTTTCAACATCGCGGTCCAAATAGGTGTCTTCCAAACGCAGCTGAGCAAATCGTTGAAGGTCAGGGTTCAGAGGTGCTTCATCAGCATTCCTATTATTAAAAAAGATCTTCTTGAATGAAAAAAGGAAATAGTAGGCTATATTACATAACGAGTGAGCATAAATACCTTTTTTCCGTCCGCCCAATCGCATACTATTTTTTGAAAACTACAAACTTAATATATTATAACATTCTTCAATTAGGTCCTAAAAATAGAATGAATAATTAGCAGAATCAATTATCATTACTGTGTTCAGTGAGGTAGAGAGCAGCTGATATTTGGTTCTCTATTAACAGCAATTCACAAAACGAAAATATTGCTTGGAGATTTTCTGATCACGTACTATTATAACAAAAGTTGATTATCCTAACTCACCTTTCAGTCTGAGAACTCCTCATAAGAAAATCGTTGAAGACCAGTCTTGCCAACGACTTTTGCACCAGCTTACAGTAGGGGGAGTGGAACAGCATCGCATCCAGGCTAGCCAACCCCACACGTCGGCTGTTATTATTCAGCTTTTCCTAAAATTCAAATACATTCATTCATTTGCCATGAGAATACACAATTTATAAATTGTTCTCATGAATTGATAAGATACCTGTACAAAATTCAAAATCATTCGTTTGCCATGAGAACACAAAATTCACCAACTGCTTTTATAAATTGAGAATATATATCTTGCTATAATTTTCGAAGTGAAGCTGTTTCAGCGCTCAGATACTCAGACAACTCTAGTGGATCAAGTAGGTGCAGTTTCTGATCGAAATTCAATTTTTATTAATAAACATTTCCGTCAAGTTCACTTGTGTGACTTGAATGATATAATGAATAATTTAATTAATTTGTTAATCCCTAGTCTGCTTTCAATTGATAGTATGCAATCAATCAACAGTCTAAAACACTGGCGGAGCGTGCCCACGAGATAGGTGAAGTGCCCGTATCTTTTAATGTACAGCCCTTCACCTGTTTCGTGGGCACGAGCCGCCAGTGGTCTAAAATAATATAAAAATCATTTTCCCAAGCTCAAACTTGTTCTTTCGAAGTAGTTTCCTCATGCTTTATTTGTATACTTGTTATAGATCTATTATACTGAGAAAATTCTATATTTTGAATTATTTGTAATGTTTTTGAAGTATAAATACGGCAGAAACCAACAAAACTAACATATTGTGAATGACTATTATCAATGAACAGCTCTGTCAGGACAGTCGGCAATCGGATTTTAACAAAACAATTTGCCTTTGTAAACCATCTTCAGACTCTGTCCTGATGACTGAGTTCCGTTCAGAGCTCATTGGATTGATGCTTTTGGATGAGTGACCAGTATTTGGCCCAGTACATATTGTCAATGTAGATCAAAACCGTGAGGGCCTCCCTACCATACGAATATTTGCTAGCAGTAATAAAGCAATAATATCTATTTATTTGATTACGATTATACTTACAATAAAAGGAACGAAAATACAGACATTTGCCCAAAACATCTTCTATTCCAATTTATCTTTAAATGTCCAAATTCAGGTTATGTTTCTTTAAAATATTCACTCACACAATTTTCACTTTAAAAAAACACTTTCAATATAAAAATAAAGCAGTAGTATTCGCTGATCAAGACTTTTGTTGGTGATTGATACAACTAAAATAGTTGATAATTGATAATTAAATAATATTAGACTCACTTGCTTACTGCAGTACAATCGATAACATTTATCGAGCGCCGACAGATAGCATTTAATCGACAGTTTTCCATCGACCACCGGATACTCGCACCTATAAATAAATAAATAAATTTATTAATTTTACTTCCATAGACAAACAAAACCAATTAATAAAGTCACAAAGGTAATTGAAAAGGGTGCAAAGTAGGTTGATGAGGTTCCTGTATTTTAAAAGGTTTGAGCTTCTGGGGTTCCCCACTCAGGGTTTGAGAGATCTGTTTGCACTGAAATCTTTTCGGCATCCGAGACAGGGCCTTAGTTTAATTTGTCTGGGGATAGCTAGATGGGCTCACTTACTCCGCTGCTCTCAATGACCAACTTTTGTATCCCACCATTCAATGTGCGAGTTTGAAATGAAATAAAAAGTGTTTATTCTCGAAAAAGCAACATGTTACAATCACTTAAAAATATATACAATAATTTCATAGAATAATATTCCCCACCTAGAAACTAGTCTGTGTGTGGAGATGTTGCCTAGTTGCCGGCATGTTTAGAACTTATTAAACCTAGTTTCGAACTTTATTATCCATCAAAATTTGGTAAAAAGACGATTTGGACATAAGTCTGTGTTTTTAACCAATAAGTTTAATAGTTTCTGTAAAATGAATAAATAAATAAAATAAATGTTTTCTGTTCTCAGTTGCAGAACAGTTCATCATTGCTTCTCCCCATCACACGATTTCAGATATAGATGAATAGGCTGCATTCAGGGGTTCAGCTTGTGGTAACTAAGAGAAGGTGAAGAGTGGGATGTTAGGGGCGACTCCTGACTAAGTTATGATACCATTAGTGGGGATTTTTTGTTTGTTTTTGTTCAGTTTTTCCTTCTTAAACCCCTTCTAATTTTAATCTCTTTAATTTATAATTAACTGTACTATCAGCACCCAACTTACATATCATCAACTAGGACCTGATGTAGTCTGCTCAAGCAAAAAAGACATTCTGGCAAGATGGGGAAATGACTCCATCTCGGTTAACATTGGTTCGAAAATTATAAATTTGGTCCCTAATTATAGAGCAGATTGTTTCCTACAATTCATGACCAAATTCATAATTTTTGAACCAATATTTACCGAGCTAGTCATTTTCCCATCATGCTGGAATGTCTTCTTTGCTTGGACAGACTATGTTAACTAACTAACCTATACCTATACTTCTATACCTCAAGCCTCCTATAACTTAAACGTTGTTGGTAGTAGCGACCAGTTGAATTTAGCTGTAGCCAATCACAGCTCTAGTTGTTTAATTTAATGACAAGACAAAGGCTGTGATTGGCTACAGATATTTGACTGGCCGCCACTACTAACCCCGTGTACAGGATACTTTACATTTTCTATTATTTCTTCAGATATTATTCTTAAGTGATATTATCTAATTCATCTTTCCTTTTTTATCAATTATGTTTACTCTTTATACTCTCTGATGCTCATATTTCCTCTATATTTGTGTTAAGATGGCAATACATGAGATATTATAAACTTGTACCCTCATAAGTATGATTTGTATGCTGAATAAATAAAAATATCAAAATTTTCACCTGGGATCCGGTTTGTAGAAATCATAGGCGTGCTCCATATGACTCGCACGCACCCGCCGCTCGAGCACGAGCGGTGCGCTGGGGCCAACCAGGATGGCGACCGCCCCTGCGCCCCCCGTCGGTCGAGCGCTGCCCTCGGCGTAAACGGCAATGTCAGCCGCGACGGCCAAGGCAAGACGGCCATCCCAGGCCGACGACTCCACCCAAGCGGCCGAATTGAAGAGGGCTGCGGTACCACCATAACATGCGTTGGTTGTGTCAATACCTGCCGATCACAAAAATAATCCACAAATTAAATACAGTAAACTCTTGATAATACAAACATTCGATAATACGAAACTCTTGATAATAAGAACTAAATCCCTGGTCCCTTGAAAACTCTTGATAATTCGAACAAAATCAAAGCATCTAGGTACACTAGATAATACGGAATAAAATACAGAGCCTGATCCACCTGCAACACGCGATAATTCGAATTTATTTACAAAAACTCTTGTTAATACGAACTTTCACTGTTCAGTGGAACATTAATGTTCAAACATGAACATTATTAAACCTGCATGAAATTGACAATAATTTTCATTCAGTTAAGGTTGTTTTTTCACTGAAGCAAGTATAAAGTTATGTCTCCTAGAAAGTATAAGTGCTTAAAAATTTCTGAAAAAAACACCTGAATGCACAATAATATTTTCTTTTCCTTGAAAATATTACAGACTTTCATAAAAAAAACAATTAATTTCGATTGACTGCACAATACTGTAATTGTTTGTTTTTATAAATTTATTTCTCAACTTCTGATTACTTTATTTCTAGTTCCTTAATTAAAGTTTTCAATTCTTGGTTATTTTCATTTTTATAGTTTTACAGCACTGCATTCGAAAATCTCAACACTCAATAAACTACAGTATTAAACAATTTTGGTTTCTATTGTTATTTTTCCTCTTCCATTCAACTTTCAACAAGTCGTCAGTACCTTATTCACTCGAATTAAAATACATACGGAATTAAATCTCAAACATCATTCAGTTCCAAAGAGTTAATAGCTATTTTTCCATGCTGCAAAATATGTCAATACACTTCCTTTCTGTACGATTGCATATCAATTTTGGACTTCTGTATCACATCTACGTATCAAAAACTTGGCATGTAAGAGGCATTAGTGGTTCTAGTCTATTCTATATTTACCTTCCACATCAGTGTTTCCACCATCAACAAATAGCTGCATCAGAACCGACTTCACCGATTTTGACTTGTCTATTATTGTTTCAGTTCCCACCTCCAGTCGTCCAATATCCTGGTACCTGAATGAAAAAACAGATTGAGATTTGAATGAATTTTGTGAACGCTTTACCTGGTGGTGATATCATTTCTGACCTCAAGATTTCTTTCGTTAACCATAGCTCCCGTTTATAGAAGGCCTTGCCCTGATAGAATGGCAACATTGCACCGTAGGTACAATCTACCCATATGATAGCATTGAGTACAGTAACAAAAATAATCATGTATGTTGACTTGATTTCAAGCATAATTTTCATTAAATGTAATCATGAAACTTTTCTTATAGACTTACTACAAATTATAGCTATCTTTATACATATTTTAACTTATGCACAATCTTTGGTTGATTAGCCATTATTTGAAAATTAAACTTTAAAACTTAGGGCTATTTAAAATGGTTGAAAAATAAAATAAGAATCAAATACCCTTTTAAAAACTTATAATTATTAATGCACAAACATGTTTCGGGACATTCAGCCCATTATCAATGTGGATAAAATAATCATCCCAACAAATAATGATGTCCCGAAACATATTTGTGCATTAATAATTTTAAAGTTTTAAAAAGTGTATTTGATTCTCATTTTATTTTCCAATTATTTTAAATAGCCCTAAGTTTTAAAGTTTAATTTTCAAATAATGGCTAATCAACCAAAGATTGTGCATAAGTTGAAATATGTATAAAGATAGCTATAATTTGTAGTAAGTCAAAAAATTTATGAACGCACACAAGAAAGTTATTGGTTGAAACAGCTGATTCAAAAATGATTTCAATGCTTTTAAATGAACCAATTTTCCTACTCTACATGGTTGCCACTTTCAAAGCCATGGCCTTATTCAAGGTATCTATGATTTTGGTAACAATCCACCTGATGGTGGTGTTATTTCTGATCCCAAGATATAGCCTAAATATTTTTTTGCTTGTTCATCAAATTTATGTGAAGAGTTATTTTTTGTGTGATTTTTTCAATAAAGGTTAAGTTATAAAGGTACTAAGCTATATCTATACTTATCTTTTCAAAATTAATATTATTATCTATTTTGTGGATAATATAATTAAGATGAAGCTATTATCTTACTCCAGAAATATACTACTTACTTGCAGGAACACAATACCATGAGGAACTGTACCGGACCAGTTGACTTGAGTCAAGCAAGCGACCTTGGTGTTATACTTATAGCGTACCAAACCTGACTAAATCTAATAACTAACCTAACTCAACCTAATACTTTACCTAGCTCAACCTTATAACTAACCTTACCCAACCTAATACTATCACCATCAACTCACCTAATATTATTCTTCTCCATCAACCTAGATACGGCTGTTAGGCAAAGCGAATTGACATCCTCCCTGTCAGAGCAGAACGCCATCTTGCTCTGCCCCAGTCCAATGGTGTACTTTCCCGCCGAGACGCCATCTTGTTTCTCGAGATCGGCTTGATCGACGTACTGAGGAGGTACCACCAGCTCAAGGGCTAAGATACCCACGTCCTCCGGCCAACTTCCCATACTGGCAACTGGAAATTGAATCAGAAAAATAAAACAAACTATATTTTATATTCATATGCATAGTTATAAATAATAAAATTTATTCTAATACTTCTCTCACTATAATAACATCATTATGGTACTCTGGTCTGCACACAGGCATCCAGCCCTGTAGAACTTTTCATGATTTTTTTGTGCTCATTACTTCTAAAAGCTCATCGTTTTCCTTGAAACCTTGCCACTTACTTGAACATTTCTAATATTATTTTATTAATTAGAAATTAGTCAATTTCTAATTTTTGTTTTCCTAGGATAATTTTGAGTTTGATGATTATTAGAATAAATGAGTAGGCCTAAATGTTTTAATTTGTTATAAGAATATTATTGAAATTAAGAAACTTGTCCGTCTGTTATAACTTGCTGTAATGGGTTTCAAAGAAATAATATTAAAAAAAGGAATGTTCAGCTATAATACTTAAACCAATCTTCTGCGGGGAAATCTTAAGCAGATAAGAATTGTTAATAAAGATTAAAGTTTTTGTAGATTATTGAAAAAATCCAATTAGCGGATTCATTACAATAACTCAATATTTTTCTAATATGGAATCATTATTTTATGAATGATCAATTTCTACTTCGTAGGCTGAATATTAGCTACATCTTAAATCAATTCCAATTAAGAAATAGCCTAGGCCTACACCTAAAGCTTTCATCATTATATTGAATAACCAAGACAAGTGAGCCTTTTAATTTCGATTGGTAGATTGACTACATAACTTGGTTTAATAATTTCAAATTGATTGTTTTTTTTCTGAGGGTGATGCCGACATGGGCTCCTAGGACTGTGCGGAGGTAGGTAATGAGGTTAATGGAAGATCCTCCATAATTATTTGAATTGGGAAGGCAAGGAAAGTGTGACAAAATGTAAGTAATAATGTTATCAAGTAAGATTTTTCTTTGAAAAACATGATCTTTTGTTTCCTACCTATAGGCCTACCAAATGCAACCGAAATCTGGAATTGAACCCTGGAATTATGTTGTGAAATTGTAACCTTGCCAACTTGTCCAATTGTAACCTTTAAAATTGTAAATTGTCTACTTGCTGGTTTCATAACATCAACTTACACCATCACCTACCTACACTCAGTGAAACTGTTTAGCCTATAATTTCGATGTATTTCTGTTGCTCTTTATGACTTCTACAACCATATAAATAATCATTACCTACCTATATTGTAATAACTTGACATGACAGGATTGAGAATTATCCGGTGTTTTGGGGAGACTGTTACCTATCACATAAGGCAAGTTAATCCAATAATTTCCAAGTAACTTGAGTTAATTTGGGTGCTCTATTAAGTTAATTGAATTTGCAATCAAGTAACGTGAAGCAAAATGGAAATTTGAAAATAAATAATTATTACATAAGTTGAAATAAAAATTTATTTTACAATTTTTTAAATAAAATAGGCAAGGTATGCTACTATTGAAACGAAATGTGAAACATTCACTTGAGAAGATAAATTAAGGCCATCAATGGTAGAACAAAGGGCATCATTTAATGTTTTAATACATTCAAGAGATAAAGAGTCTAAGTTACTTTTCCTTTTAAGTTAGTTGGTGGTGAAAAAAATGTTGATTTAAATTAAGAAAGACAAGGATCACACACAAAGATAATTCATAAAATAGCATATTTCATTTTGATTTTACCTGAATCTTTTAAAGCTGACGTGTTTGACCTAAACTGCCTTAACGAATGCGTCAACTTCAAAGCTCAAAAATTGAAAAGGATGTACTAAAAAATCTCGACGAAAGAATGTAGGTAAGCAGGTTACTAGGACGTTCAAACCGGCAATTCAATTGAAATTCTAACCTGTATGTGTGTATATTGAAAATCATAGGTTGACTTACCCAAGAATTCGGTGGTCCTTTCACAATCTGAATGAGAACTTTGGAGATTTGACAGCTAAAACCTTGCCATATCTATTGAAAGACCGAGTATTACACAATAACTGGTATACTAAAAATCTTCAACGAGAACTAATTACAGAAAGTGACTGAACAGGAAAATAGTCTTCCAAAAAATGAACACTGCCACTGAACAGCTGAATCAGTCCGTTCGTTCGTGTTGTTCGATACCTGAAATAGTCGACTCTTGTGTCACTAAATCGATTCTAGATCGATCGAGGTGAAAAGTCGATGTTTTTCAGGGCGCCACATTCAAATATTCGGAATTTTTTAATATTGAAAATAGAAGGAAAATATGACAAAATATTATTATACGATACCATAATCAGTCGGGTTTTATCTTTGCTATATGAAAAAAACTTAATCAATCAGGTATATTTTACTGTCCAATTTTGATGATTTGTTATAATTATTAGACTATCAATTTTATAGTTTTGAGAAAATATACATAATATAATATGTATATTATCCTTGTAAATTGTAATCTTGATACTTTTTTCCATTCTTATGTAACGATAGAAACTCTTAGTACAGGGTTCGCCAATGAAGTGGGACGATTTGAATAAATAACAGAATTGTTTAAGAAAGTGTATTTTTGTAATTTTTTCATCATAAATAGAAAGTAGAAATGTAGCCATTTAGTGTAGGCCTACAATAAGTTAGTGGAAATCATTTTTTAAATATATCACCTTCTAAATGTCCTCCATTGGAATCTATGCACTTTTGCAGCCGGGCCTGGAAGTTTACATGACATTTCACAGCAAATTGAGTGGTATTCCTCCAATATCATCTCGAATCCGTTGTTTTAGAGCTGGGATAGTTCTGGGTAGATCGCTTTGAAAAACTCTCGTTTTTAAGTAGCCCCATAGAAAAAGTGAAAGGCTTATAAATCTTGAGAGCGAGGGGGCCAAGGGATATCCCCGTTTCGAGAAATGACGCGGCTTGAAAAAAACATTCACAGCATTCATGGCATTTCTCGCTTTATGGCTTGTTGTTCCATATTGTTTATTCATTCAATAGAAAACGGGCGAGTTCTGGTGTAAGAAAGTTATGAATAATTTCGATGTAACGCACAAAGTTAAAAGTCACAGCAAATCTACCCGCTTCTTTCAGACCCGGCTGCGAAAGTGCATAGATTCCGATGGAGGACATTTGGAAGATGTTATGTTCAAGAAAATGATTTTTGACTTATTGAACACTAAATGGCTACATTTCTACTTACTATTTATGATGAAAAAATAAAAAATGTCCACGAAACAGGCGAAGTGCTCGTATCTTTTACTGTACAAATATAATTTCTTAAACAACCTGTTGCTTATTCAAATCCTGTACCCACCTTGGCAAACCCTGTACGATGGCTTCTTTCCATAAGAGGTTTTTATTGGTTGCATGGATTAAAAAATAATTAGACCTATATTATCAAGACAGTAAGGTTGATATACAATCAATTTCAATATTGTGGGGAGAACTTTGAACTAAATTACATAAAATAATTTATCGATCTCTAATTAATTCTGAATCCATAATTTATTGAAAATTCAATTGAGTTTTCCCAACTAATTATTTTATTATACTAGACCTCCACCATGCCTGAAAGGATTCAGAGTAGGTTTTATATTCTTGAAATATGAAATATTATATTCATCTTGTAACAAATATCTATCAAGTTGAAAATGATTCCAAATACTATTTTTAGGTTGATTTGGATACTAGATCAGTTCAGCATTAATTTATCCCATTATAGAACTTATCATAGAAAATTGTAATAAAAATGATCAACATAAGGGAAAAATTGAAAAAACAATCATTATTAAATATTTTATTCAAAAAATATATTAATTTATATACAATACAATAATGATAATTTTCAGCCTCACTTACAGAGGGTACAAAATTATAATAAATTCATTGTAATTACAAAACAATAACTCAATACAAATGACCCTAAACTTATTTTGAATTAATAAATCTCATTTCAAAAATATTTACAATTTTTTGATCAAACATCATAGGGAAGTGATTTCGTAAAAACGTTTCTGTATGATTAATTTCAATAAAATTGACGCTATAACTAGATACAGAAAAATATATTTACAATAGGCTAATTTTCTCATCATATTAAATTTAACAGTAGGATATTTCACCTCCTATAAGTTAGACTACTAAATAGGCTACCGGTTAGACTTGAGATTCTTTCTTACAACAATACTTTATAACGTTCTATTTCACTATTAAACCGGGTTAATATGATATAATTTCGATATACGGCAATTATAGCCCAGTACGTCTACTTGAAATTGCATTTTTTCATAGAAGCGAAGCTTATGACTGTATTATTCTGCTCAAGTAATAATAATTATAAAACTGAACAGTAAGACAGTACGGTAGTTTTAATACTCTCAGGCAAGGTTGATTGTGTCAAGAATGGATTGTAGCCCATGTATTGAAGTAACTACACACAATGTCTTAATGATAATAGTAGATATCATAATTATATTTGCTTGTCAATGGCTCAACAATAGGTCCAGGCCTACCAGCTGGTAGCCAGTTTCATATTCATTACAATATAAAGCAGAAGTAAAAAATTATCAACCAGGATAGAGGTGACGTGTGGTTAGCACGTTGATCTTCTCAACCATAAGCTAGTTTCCGTAACCAAATCATAATAAATTGAAGTCTCTTATGAATAGGTACCGTACCGTAATAGAATCTTGTTTAATGATTGATGTAATGCATTCATACAATTTATACAAATATTAGAAACTGAATTTAATAATAGCCTATATAATTTGTCACAGAACAAGAAGATTAATTGAATAAATGAGTTATTATATAAATTCATATAATAGATTTTACAATGATATATTATCCTTATTCTTTTACATTTGAAACTTTAGGCAGCTATAGCCCGACCAAGCAAAGAAGAGCCTCTGGCAAGATGGAAAAATGACTCCAGCTTGGTCAATATTTGTTGAAGAATTGTAAATGTGGTCTTAATAGTAGATCAAATTGTTGCCTTCAATTTGAGATCAAATTGATAATTTTTAAATCAATATTGACCAAGCTGGAGTCATTTTCCCATCATGCAAGAGGCTCTTCTTTGCTTGGTCAGACTATATCACTATGAATCACAACGAATTTATTGAAAGTGTTTTGATATGATACATTTTATGTCCACGGTATATACATGAAACCATATTATTAACTTGCATAGAGTAGAGCTTCCTAGAGCCTAATAAATTATTCCTAAATTACATAGTATGTACTACAATAAATTAGTAATCATTTCACTAGATCTAGTCAATATAATAAATATAGGCTATCACACGTAACTTACTGATAAACTAATCACTGTACATTAATAATATTGATCTAAATAGCCTACTTATAATAAATTGCACGATAACGCGAGTAGAGACTAGTGATAACTTTAGTAGACTAGAGATTTATTCATATTTAATTATTAGAAGACAGCTTAGAATACATTCTACAAAGTACAAAAATAGGCTGTGAGTTTATTGCTATCTTGATCAAGATATTTGTATCATTCCATTGTAATTATTCTAGCAATAGAATTAATAGTCATTGAGATTCTCTTGTGAATGAGATGAATGTATAATATTCACTAAAATACAGCAGTTCTTATAGATTGTTTCAACTTATCAATATTAATTAAGTGCTGATTTGTGCATTAAATATTGATAAAATTGCTGTTGTATTTATGAGAAAATTGTTATGAAGTAACACTGACTCCTCCACCTACACAGGAAATAATGTTTAGATCATCGAAACTTCATATTGAAAAAACTTTTTTATCACCACTTGTTTCATTCATTCGAGGAACTATATGAATTAATGCTCAATTTATTACAGCTCATGATCTGTGAAAGGTTGAAAAAATTGTGTCGGAACATATTTATAAGCCGCGTCTTACATTAATATTATTATATTGTGAACTGGCATTTGATCCTAGATAAGAAAATAATGATCTTTAATTAAAATTGTTTCATACTGATTAGGCAGCTTGATCATTTCCTGTCACACCTCCGCAACTAAGCTATTGAAAAAATGACAGAACAAGAAACATGATAACATTTCTTAATAAATAAAGAAATTGTTAATTTGTAGCCTATTCAGTAAAATTTTGTAGTGATAGGAATCTAATAGGTTTGACACTTTTCCAAAACTAGGCAAAATTAAATCTAGAGTCAATATAGTAGTTAATGACTAGCTTCGTTACTATAACATAAAACATTGAACTTCGTTTATTTATAATGTAATGTTTTTTTGCAGCATTGCAAATAACATTACATGATAAATAAAAATGAGAACATCTCTATATGTCTACTATCAATGCTCATAAATCCTTGGAAGATACCGTTTCAAATTAGGTAACTTACCTACTACAGGCAGTTATAATACCTCTAATAAAAGGTTTTGATAGAATTTTAGATTTGATCAATCAATTAGAGAATAAATACAAGAGTACTGCGACATACAAAATCATTGAATCATCAAGAAACCATGATAATCTCAACAATTATAATTATTATTATTATTACCGGTATTGAAAATGATCAAGTAGGCCCAAGCTACTAGTATTACGTTATTATAGTAATTTTAACAAATAATTATTTAACTAGTTAACTTGTCCCACAGATTATTATCAGCTGAAATAATAAATCACTACAATAATTAAAAATAATTAGAGAGTTGAGAGTTGAAGAATTGATTGAGAGTTTTAAAAATGTCATTGTATTCTGAAGAAAATTGACCACTCTTAACTTTTGTGAGTTGAGTTGTCTCATCATTTATTTCAGGAAGTCACGTGAGCTGTCCCAGTTCACTAAGTTGAATAATTGTCGGACCCATTCAATATTTATTTATTCAGAAAAAGTAGAAAATATCTATAAAGTATTCAAATGTATACGCTATGCATACCAAATAGGCAACAATGGTTTCAGAACAGACAAAGAGTCTTTTGTTGTCTTTTTTCTACTCCAAGTATTTTTTACATAATCTGTGGATTATTTTTAGTACTGAACATCTGTTGTACAAATTAAGTACCGTACCGTGGAACTATCAGCTACCGTACAACATTTTTAAATTTGTAGGTAAGAGGGTGAGAGTAATTTATAAGTTACTTCCTTTTGTTGCCCTACTGTTCTTCTGAACTTTATTTGAAATTCTAATTTGATTCAATGATCGGAGTAGGCTACGTAACTTACTTGATTTTTTAAAAATATTTATCAAAAAAACTTTAGCCTAATATTATGAATACGGAACTTATTTTTTATTGGGACTACTGTTTTTCTATTAAGTATGAATTCATACTCAATAGAAAAACAGTAGTCCCAAGAAAAAATAAGTTCCGTATTCATAATATTAGGCTATATGAATTCATACTTGATAAAAAAACAGTAGTCCCAAGAAAAAATAAGTTCCATATTCATAATATTAGGCTATAGGCTACACTGTGCAAAGTTTTTTTGATAAATATTTTTAAAAAATCAAGTATTAAAAATACTTAAGTATTAAGACTCCTGAGCTTATACTTATACTGTCATAAATATCTTCAACAATAATGATGATCATTGGAGTACCAATTTTTAAACTTTATTCACATGGTTATTCTAGAACTATGTAGCTCACCTAGCATAAGTTACTAATAGTGTCACATCTCTCATCAACAATATTATTGAAGTGTTTGTATGCATTTGTATGAAGATAGTGTAAGTATGTAGTCCACTATCAAGAACATTCAAACTGATTAGATGACAACTATACAAGGAGTAGATCGACCTATACGGTAATTGCACTTGAAAGTGGAGCATAAAGGCATTTTTCCAACCAGGATCAATATCAACCAAAAATAATATTAATTTGCGATTGGTTCATCCACAGCACTTCACAACTCAACCAGAACCAATTTCAACCAAAGTATATTAGTTGTTGTTTATGTCCATCTTTTCCACTAGTACATCAATTAAAAGAACTTGAAATGTTAATGAAACAATTGTTGTGAGTATTTTCACTAAAAGGTTTCAATGTTCTTCCAAAGTAAGTTATTATATTAATTTGTGATTGGTTCATCCACAACACATTTCAACCAAAGTATATATTATAGAGTTGTTGTTCATTCATATATTTCATTAATGAATTTTTCAATAGAATATGAAATTCAATGAAACAATATTGTTGTGAGTTAGTGAATAATTCCACCACAAACTTTTCATGTTCTCATCTTGAAGAAGCTATTATTAATTTACTTTTGGTTCATCCACAGCTTTTTTCAACTCAAAACCATGACCAATTTCAACCAAAGTAGCTTATATATTATAAGTTGTTGTTGTTTATCCATGTTTTTCGTTTTCCACTTATAAATCAATTGAAAGAGCATGAAATGTTATTCATTGGGATTATATCACTCACAATGCAGTCAAGATTTATTACAGAAGAAAACTGTTCAAATTACCTTGCTGGAGTGGAGGCCTTTTGTGCTGCACGATGAGCACATTGTCAAGATACACGACGAACGAATTGATTAAGAAACTATCTTCATGAAATGTTAATGTAACTATTGTGGTGCCAAAAACTTGAGTATTATTCTCAGTACAAAGTTTTCATGTTCTTTCATTAAAGTTACTCTGCAGTTGGTTCATCCACAGCACTTTTCAACTAATTTCGTCATCACACCAACAACCGCAAATCAGTCACTTGGTTACATTTGGGTTTGTGTAGCTGAAGCCCTGGAACTGAGTTTGATCCATCGACTGTAGAATCGACTTGTCGATTGGAGTTAAACGAGGTCTCTCATTGGTGAACGCTTTGTCGAAGTACTGGACATCGAGAGGGTGTCGCTGTAAGCAGAAAATAATGTTTTTAGAAAAAATAAATTAAAGAAAATAGAAAATAATTATATTTTAGAAATAAATAGCGTGGACTCGGTCTGGCCCACTTTCCAGCAATTTCAAGCGACTTTTTCTCCAAAGACTGTCATTTAAAAAGGAGCAAAAATGAGAAAAAAATAAAATGAGCTAAAAATAGGTATTTAATATTTCCAAATCGCCTTATCATTCATGTTGATAAGGCCTACTGATTATAGTGTATGACGAATATATTTATCTTTTTATTACATATATAATAATGACACACTAACCCCAACGTGTGTTATATGAATGTTGAGAATGATAAAAATAGCAATAAAATAATAAAATAAATGATAAAATGATGGCAATAACTTCAAGTACGGTAATTAATCTTATTTGAATTCTTGCATGAATAAGCCTATATACTGTGAAATACATTATTTTTCATTGGTGTGAATAACAAAGATAGCCTAATTGTTCAACGAATGAATAATGATAGAGATTCTTTGAAATTGAAAATGTAGCATATTATAATCTGGAAGATGATTCCAAAAGGTTTTATTTTTCAATGAGAACTTGGAACCGGTATTCCAATTGAAGAATGAAATTTATGATAAAAGTTTCTTAGTTAGCCTATATCAGGTTATAGATGCGATTATCAGGTCATAGATTGTACCGTATGCTAATATAAGCTTCAATCAATAAATCTACTGTATCTATATGTTATAATAATGATGATGGCATAACTTACTAAAACGTGTTTTCTCTAAAATATAATTTACAGAGCTTCAATAAAAAACCTTAAGATAATAAATTCATCAAAAATGCTGACAACTAATATTTTGAATCCACGTGCGAATTGAACTTTAATATATTGGACACTTCTATTTTTGAATAAAATTATGGTGATTGAATTGCTCTGTCACTCCATATCATAATTTACAACAATGAGATAAGTTCAGTGCTCATATTATTTTACATAAACTACATGCCAAATGCATTGCTAGTTGTGAAATCACTGAAAGATGCACTAAAGTCAATCTCAAACCAATTATTGTATAATCATTGTTTTATTTTTCTAAAATAAGAGTGCTTTGATAAAAGTTTTCCATCAATTCTCTTCACAGAGAAAACTCTTGGAGATTATTACTTTATAAAAATATTATACTATGTAGTTTATACAAGTGTAACTTAGTAGGCCTACACAATAAAAAAAAAATTCCTGAGATAATAGAACAGCAAGCTCAATTTTGTAAATACTGAGTCACAGGTTAAACATACAGTAAACTATAATTACATTAATTTATGGTTTTTGATCGATATAATTAACTTAATAAACTGGAACAAATTGAGAAAATTTTATGAAAAGTTATTGTGAAAAAATGACGTGCGGTTTTATAGCATTTTTCTCAGATTCTTAGAATGAGAATAACATTTAGGAATTATGGTTTGTGCAGCAAAATGCAGAAAGAAAAAGTTCTTTCATACCTTTTTGATGCTCTTTAAAGCCAGCAGTAACAGTAGTAGAAGTAAATTATATAGGCTAATAGGCTATAGGTAATAGGCTACTCTATTCACTCTTTGAGAGCTATTAAGTTTTCTAATTAGTTTTCTAGATGAGAAAATAATGTTTTTGGATTGATAAGTTTGAACTTGGAAATTGACAAATTGAGAATCAGAGAAAAAATCAGATAACATTCATAATTTCATGCTATTATAGGCCTATCTATTTTCCTATTAGTTTCATGATATTATTTTTGATCAAAATTCTTTCTCCACACACAGCGACTTGTCTATGTGAAGTCAATTATCTCAAGTTTTGTATACAGTATTCTTTCATTGATGTAAGTTACTGTATAATGTACTGAACTTGTAAATGGGACTTTATTTAATTTGATACCTAATAAATATACTACAATATATTATTTTCTATCAATAAAGCTACTGCCTGCTGGCGATCATTCCTACACAGTAGTGTTGTGTTGCGATTAGTGGTTTGGGCAAAAAAGTAGCATAAAATCGACAACTGACTACTCTGGGTTTGAAGGGTGGGTCCAGCTGTCGCCGCTCCAGTCGCAGCCAATCCCAGTCGCGGAAGAACACGTGTGACGTCACTTCGCGCCCGCTCAACTCCGACGAGCCCAGGCGACGGCTGGAGTCTTTCTCCAACAGCTGCAACAGAAAGGCTGGATCAGCAATCTTTTCTATCTATTTATCAAAATCTTACTTTTTTTAATCTTGGTGTGGAAATAGGTGTCGATTATGACCTGATTCTTGATTTTTGTATAGTTGGTATACTCAGTGCTTGATTTCTAAAAAAAGGTAGTGAACTAAAAGAGGGAGTGGTAGGTAAACTGTCTCATACTGTCTCACGGGGGGTCTGGGGGGTATGGAATACCCAGCAGTGGGAGGGGGCTCTGGGGGCCCACCGGGAAAATAAAAAAAAATCACACTTGAATTGGAGAGTTTTTAGTAAATCTAGGCAATGTTTTGTAGCGGTTTTTTATAAAACTAATAATACAATTTAAAAAAAATGAAAGAATGACATCGCTTAGGAAAAAAGGTATTCTTGGGAAAAAAGGTATGGGAGCGCCGCTCCCCCTGAAATCAAGCCCTGGGTGTAAGTTACTAGTTAAAGAAATGTATCTTTAAAAAATTAAAGAATTAAAAAAATAAATAAATAAAATATGGATAACTACCAGAATATCAGCTTCACAATTACAGCACTCAACAACTCTTAATTGTATTTATTCATTCTTTTTTTTAACCATATTTCCCACATTAATCAATTCATCAATCTCCTAAATTTATAAATCTACTTCTCATTCATCAATCCACTCATTTACATAATTTTCCATTATTTCTTCAATATTATTCTTACCTGACTGAGTATCAACTTGGATTCCTTGGAGAGAAAGCGGGGATAGTGGGGCTGCTCATTGCAAATAGACCAGAAGAGGTCGTCCTCATCGCATCCGGAAAACGGAGACTGACCCACCAACATTTCATACAACAGGATGCCAAAAGACCACCAATCCACGCACTGGTTGTAGGCTAGGCCTTTTATTATCTGAAATGTAAATTAGATCACTTCAAAACTTGAAATCTTTTAACAGGTATGTCAGTAAAGTCGCTTGTCGATCAATGGGGACATTCCTTCAAAATGGCCTATTAAAGCAAGAGTATAACTATATATGAATGTACAGATCTGGAAATTCATGTGTAAAACTACTCTTAAGGTAAGAATATGTCAAAAAGGTGATGCTTGAGGCGAGAGTTGGGCTTAATAGGTTTATACTAGGCTATACTTACTATGATAATGATATAGATATATGGAACTATTTATATAATTGTATACTATGTAGCACCCGCAGCCTAACCTTAAGCCTCACCTTGATTTGACATGTTCTTACCCTTACTAGAGACAGATAGTAAGAGTGTGGGACTATTTTTATTTCGACTGCTGGCAGAACAGCTGCCATTTTGAAGAATAATGTCTTCTTTGCTTGACAAGACTATAACATCATATTTGACAGATATAAGAGGCAGGCCGATTATTTCTGTAATGGAATGAAAAAACGTCTTCCTTCTAGACCTGACCGAGTTGAAGCACTTTTTTTAACAAAAACTAATTTTTTCTTTTGGAAAATGAGTCAATATTTATGATTACATTCTAATAAAAAATGAATGCATCAACAGTAGGCCTCCTCTTCTTTTCTGCATCTCAACAAGGCCAAGTGTTAATGGAAAGGACATCTTTGTTGTCCTCTACCAAGAATGGACATCTTTATGTCTAAGCTTCGCCTTTTCATCTAGACAATTATTCAATCGTAATTTAAAAGATTGCCAATTATACATAATTTAGTAAAATTTCTATAATATCGCGTTCATGTGTACTTACCTGTGTTTGATGAATAGTGTTACTATGTTTTCAGCTCGGGATGTCTTTATAAAAGTAATAGCTACTGTATGTCTGTATATTTATTTCTGTATAATAGAGGTACACTTACTCATTTATGTTATAACGTACTATATTGAAGCAATATTGAAGCGTGAATGTATTGTTATTGTCTATATGAATAAAGAAATCTAATCTTATCTAATCTCTTTTATTCAATATTCATTTTTCTGTAATAATTACTAATCATCCATATTAATAATCAATTTTTAATTAATCAATTGATCAATTATCAATTAATCATCATGATCAATGAATTATTCTATTCCTTTTTCCCTATCAAATATTAAAATAAAAACCCAACTATTGTGAGAAAACTATATTCTATCAATATTAAGATATCTTCTTAAATGATTATTGTGATAGAAAATTTCAGCACACAAGCTTGCTTTGTGGAACTTACATTCATTCTTTCGTCTTTCTAGTTTTTTTTATTACTGTCAGTTTTCTATTGCCTTCACACTTCTGCATCAAAAGAAGCAGTATGGTTGAGCAAAGAAGGCACTCGGACAAGATAGGAAACTCCAGCTCGGTTGATATCAGTTCAAAAATAATAAATTTGGTCTCAAATATTGTAGAAACATGCTGCTCTGACAATTTATGATTTTCTATTAAATAATATTGACCGAGCTGAAGCCATTTACTCATCTTGTTAGAATTTCTTCTTTGCTCGACCAGACTATAAAAACACTCCAATATATCTCCAGTTTGATTATTGATTGAATAATTTTAATATTTATATAATTACCTCAGGAGCCATATAGTCTGGAGTGCCACAAAAGGTGTCTGCAGTTCTGTCCAGGTAGATCTGTAGTTTGCACATTCCGAAATCAGCTATACGAACATGTCCATCGAAGTCCAACAGGATATTATCCAGCTTCAGGTCTCTAAAAACATAATAATTAAGATATATCTCGATTTATTAATAAATCAGTGGTTTAACAATATCTTGTCTTTTCATTGAATAAGGATAACTACCACAATATTACCTTCACAACTACTCAACGAACATATGTATCCTAAGGGTAACAATATGTCAAATAAGGTGAGGCTCAAGGTTAGGCTGCGGGTGCTACATAGTAACTTATACAGGGTGTTTCAGGAGGAATGTGCAATACTTCTCAGGCTGATTCCTTACATCAAGTAGACAAAAAAGTTCCATGGAATCAACCCCCAAAAACGCTTTGTTACCGAGATAACAATGGCGGATAATTGAGATTTTTCAAAATATATTAATTTTTCTATTTTTTAGAGGCTTTAGCGAGGTTTTAAAATAATCAATTCCTATGTAAAATTAACTGAGGAATTCAATGAAACCAGTTTCAAGTTTGTAACTTCAACGGTTATTGAGATAATTGGGAAAAATATGCTAGAAAACGCCATTTTTCAACAATAAGGGTTATAACTGGATAAGGAATCATAAAATTGTATTTATTATTAATGGAAGTTGAAGAGAGTCGGATTCTAAAGAAAAAGTTGAATGGCGACGCTTGTGTAAATCATACCCAAATCTCAGAAATAGGGATCAAAAATCGCAAAATCGCTACTAAATACAAATTTATCACTTGTGCTATGTTTTGTCCAATTTTGCGATTTTTGATCGCTATTTCTGAGATTTGGGTAAGATTTACACAATCGCTGCCTTTCAACTTTCTCTTAAGAATCCGACTCTCTTCAACTTCCATTGATAAAAAATACAAATTTATAGTTCCTTATCCAGTTATAACCCTTATTGTTGAAAATTGGCGATTTTTGAGCATATTTTTCCAATTATCTCAATAACCGTTGAAGTTACAGACTTTAGACTGGTTTCATTGTATTCCTCACCTAATTTTACATAGTAATTGATTATTTTACAACCTCAGTAAAGCCTCTAAAAAAATTAGAAAAATTAATATATTTTTAAAAATCTCAATTTTCCGCAATTGTTATCTTGGTATCAAAGCGTTTTTGGGGGATGGTCCCATGGAACTTCTTTGTCTACTTGATGTAGGGAATCAGCCTGAGAAGTATTGCACATTCCTCCTGAAACACCCTGTACACTTTGTAGAGTTCCACATCTATATCGTATATCATATCATATGATTTGTATATCATAGTATTGTGAAAACCTCAAGCCATATTCTTACCCTAACAGCTCATTTCTTCTAAAGTATAAAGAATGTAAGGATATCAAGAATTCATAATCATAATCATATTTATCTAATCAAATAAATAAGTTGATTTCAGCATTCATTTTTTCGGAACGAAAATTTAGTTCTGTTCTCTCGTATCTAGTATGAATGCGCATACTAACTGCTCACTCCCTCTAAACTGTAAACAGCAATGTGTTCCACACTTGTTCGAAGCGAACATTTTGTCCTGCTCTGTGTGAATGCTTACCTGTAAACAATGCCTTTTTTGTGCAGGAACATCAGCCCGGAAACAATTTCGGAGGCATAGAAGCGAGCTCGCCCCTCATCGAAGCGACCCGACTGCTGGATGTGGAACATCAGGTCACCTCCGTTCAGGTACTCCATCACAAAGAACAGGTGCGACTGCGAAAAAATTCATCAATAAATTCATTAAAATCATGATATCAATCAACAATCAGAATCATAAACATTCATTCAGTTGGAAAATAAAATTTGATTTGATTAGATTTTGATTTGATTTTTTTGAATTGTTCACAATGTGAAAGAACACTTAAAATGAGCCGTTGACCAACATATGTAAGTTATACCAACATATTGAATGCAACCGATAAACATGTATTCAAGGTCTTGACATATTAATCTACAAAGAATAACTTTTAAAAAGTTTGAGACATTAGCCCAGCAGGATTGAACGGTATTTAGATTGATCGGCAGACACTTTGCACAGTATTATGCAGGATCATAGGGAAGTTACCTTTTTATACGTAATTTACAATCCTCCAGGCCTAGAACGCTATCCTTAGAGGCCAAACTACGGTCATCCGACTAGTATTGACAATATTGGTGAAAAATAAATTGTTCTTGAACAACTTTCTTCCTTCCACCCCTCACTTATCTTCTCAAACAGAAAAGTTCCTAAATTGTTGAAAATTTTATGTTTTCTGTTCGAGTTGACTAGACAATGACAATGACAAACATATTCATAAATTGAACAAAGTTATTGGTGGCATATAGAGAGATTGAAAATAGATAGGAAGCTTACATTATTCTCGTAATTTTGATTTAAAAAACTTACTTTCGACTACACCTATGATTGAGAGAGTGGTGATTTTAGAAAGAAAAATTTATTTTCACGTTTTTAATTTCATAAAAATAATCTTATTTCGCCTCTCTATAGGCCTATACTTTTTTCAGGAACTTTTTCAATGCTACTAGCATGTAGAAGGATGCAATCCTCCATGAATATGTGACGTCTAATTAGGAATTTAAAGAAGTTATAAACTATGTGATAACGCTGCTATTTCGTGGGTTGTGCGAACTATACCTTATTGACAACATCAGCTGTTGGAGCACAAAGTGAGCAGACCAAACCACCATTTTTTTCATGTCAGCTATACCAATATACAAGTATTCACCAAAATATCATCCAGGCTACAAATTTTTAAAACCCGGTATTACAATCTATGAATACATTCTATGAAATTCAAAGTCCTTATAGGCAACGTAATTAGAATAGAATTACTAATAGAATTTTCGCCACACTTCACAGAAAGAAGCTGCTTACCGGTTCCTTTGTAGACTTGAAATTCGTTATTTACATACGCAAACAGTCAGCTGTTGTCCTCGAGCGGTAAGACTTCCTTTCCATGCGAGGACTTTCTTTCCGCGCGTGGACAACAGCAGCTGACAGGATTAACGTAGTAGTTATCAAGCCGTCCGCTAGATCGGGTGACAGTGCACCTTTTTAACCTATTCAGTTATCAGTTTGAATCAGCTATCGCTATAACCTCATTCAGATTGAATTGTTAATCGTGAAGTATTGATTAAATGAAATTTGATTGATAATGCTTATCTGGAGTGGGGCGAAAAGAAATATACGCAAACTCGCCTAGGAAGTTTGTTTACGGTATTCGGAATTATTCCCAGGCTCGGCAAGCCTCGCCCGGGAAACTATCCTCATACCGTAAACGTTCACTTCCAAGGCTTGTGGAGTATTGTACTATTCTATTCTAATTACCTGGCTTCTAGGTACCCACCTCGGTCTGGAAAGTACAGAACAGATGACAGAGATAGGGATGATTGGTGCCCAGCGCTAGAACTTTCCTCTCTATGAGGGTGCACTCAACATCGTCATCCTCGAGCACCACATCTTTTTTCAGACATTTGACTGCGTAATAACACTCGGTACCCGATAGTTCAGCCAGTAGTACCTGAAAAAATGGCAGAAATAGGAATTATTATTTATTAATTTTTTTTATTTATTCATTCATTCCTTGAAAAAGCATAACAATAATTCACAATGTAGAAATATAACAGCGAAATGAATCAATAACAAATACTTAATTGTTTTAATAAATGTTAAATAAAAAAAAAAATTTCTCCATAAGGTAGCATTTCCTTTAAGGTTGAGTCGTAGAAAGGATTTCCTAGTCACAACTTCTCAAAATAAATAATATTTTTATTTCATTTTATTTCCAAGCAGCAGCTCGAGCTGCTCGAGTCTAGCTGCGATGCTCCAGCCATTACATTCACATAACTATATTAGAAAGTATTACTTTGTTACTAGGGCTGCTAATGTATGATAAATCAATAAATAGTGAAATTAACTTGAGAATGACTTAAAAAGAGAGAATTTCACTATAAAGGCTATCAATTTATTATACAGCAGAAGTAGCCCTAATAACATACCGTAGTGAACATTTATGATAGAGTTACTGTAGGTGAATAGAATCGTGATTACTGGAGTAGCGCAGCTGGATCTGAGCAGCTGCTGCTTGGGAATCCTACCTTTAGCAATAATGGAAGAGAGGATAATAGTTATCAAATCAGAAATTTAGTTCATACTGTATACAAAATATGAATATAAATAGTAATAGGAATAGATGTTAGTAATAAGAAGAATTAATTTCCTCATAATCATCTTTTCAAAATAATTAAATTCATGACTATACCTAATTCACGATCACTTGAGACAAAATGAACAAACGTTTTGCGTGTGTGTGCATATAAGTATGGGGACTACCTTGGACATGACAAAACATAACTAATAAACAATGTAGCAGAGACACGTCATAGCATTGGTAATGCGTATGTGTGCAAGTGTGCTTTTTCTCAGGACTGTGACGTATCGTTGCTATGGTTTGTGATAGCAACAGTAGCTTGTTTACATAGTAGGTTTATTTACTTTGTCTCAAGTTATCGGTAATGACGTATTGATAAATAAATGAATAATCAACAGTATTTCAAAGCAGTTGACCCACCTTGCCAAAACTTCCTTTGCCCAGCACCTTCAGGAACTGGAAGTCCTGTATGGAGTACTTCCTGAATCGGGGCAGCGTGGTGGCCGGAGGGGTGACCCGGCAGCGTGACACCTCCGCGGTTGTCACCTCGTCCAGTCCGCCCAGGCCGAGTGACGAGTCGCTCAGGTGACGCAGCGGCGAGCCCGAGCTACGCTCGCGTGACTCGGCTGATCCTGCAGCCGTGGCAAAAAATTATATTATTATTTTCTTATAAGATTCCATTAAATAATTTATTAGATACATAAATGATTTATTTATACATAAAATGATTTCATAATATGATTAGAAATCATAAGTCAGAAGCCTCACACAGCTAGAAATCAAACACTAATTTTAACAGAAATATCCTCATGTGAAGTATAGTCTGCCCAAGCAAAGAAGACCCTCAGGCAAGATGGGAAAATAACTCAAGCTCGGTCAATTTTGGTTGAAAAATTATCAATTTGATCTCAAATTTTAGGGAACAATCTGATCTACCATTAAGACCACATTTATAATTTCAACTGAGTTGTGGTCAGCTTGAAAATTGTAGAAACAGCTTGAAAATGTGACCTGTGTGGTCATGAAACCATGGTCGTGTACCAAATAAACAGTGTAGAAAATTGACAGAATCTATGTGTTTTATTTCAACATTCATAATGGATTATTCTCAAACAAGAATAATTTAATCTATATTAGTGATTTTATTTTATCTTATTTATTTATAAGAATTATTCTTGAACAAATATTGATCAAATTGGAGTCATTTTTCCATCTTGCCAGAGGGTCTTCTTTGCTTGGACCGACTATAATTGCTTCTTCAAATTATGCAGAGGAACATAAAAAAGAGCAATTAATTATTTCTACCGTACTCTCTCTCTCTCTGTAGCAGAGGTCTCACTCACAAAATACTGTATTTTATAATTTGAGGAGTGAGCTGGGAATCTAACGAATCTCGTGATGTGATGGTGCACTAAGTTATAATGTAGCCTACACTTTGAACGTCATAATTTGTCTCTCAACTACTAAAAGTTAAATGCACGCTGCTAAAAGTTGGTTCGCGCAAGCAGAGAAGACACGCCGTTACAATTCACTTTGCTATGTAACGAAGTGTCTTCTCAACTTGCGCAAAATCTGGCAGAAATTGAAGCATTGCATGTCTATTGTATGTGTGAGTGTGTGTGATTTTAAGTATAATTTCAAGTAGGAATTTGCGGTCCCACTACAAACTTGTGCCAATTGGATCCAACTCTCAGTTTTAAGGTGAAGGAGAGTTTATTGTTGTGAGAGCGAAAAAAGAGAGAAAGAGTTTGAGAGAGAAAGAGAAAGAGAGAGAGAGAGAGAGAGAGAAAGAGTTTGAGAGAGATTATGAAAGAAAAAGACTTAGTGAGAAATATTAACGTTGTAAGAGATATTATAGTGTTTTAAGAGAAAATTTGAAGAGAAAGGATTATTGCCGTGTGTGTGTGTGAGAGAGAGAAGAGAGAGAGAGAGAGAGAGAGAGAGAGTTTGAAAGAGAGGATAGAAGATAGAGAAAAGGAGAGTGAGTGATTGAAAAATATTGAGACTTTAAGAAATATTATAATGAACTGAAAGGATATCATTTTTAAATGAGAGGACTATTTTTCTGTTTGTGTTTGTGTGAGAGACAAAGAGAGAGGGAGAGAATGAAGCTGACAGAAAAGGAGAGTAAGTGAAAATAATATTGAAACGGTTAGAGATATAATATTGTAATGTTCTAAGAAGAAATTAGAAGGGAGGGGACTATTTTCATGTGTGTGAGAGAGAGAGAGAGAGAGAGAGAGAGTGAAAAAGAGAGATTGTGAGGGACAATACTGGATCAGAGTAGACTTCAAGATGATGATAATGGTGGAGGGGGTATAGGGAAAGAGTTGTTTCAAAAGTAGGGGTAAACTAACGTGGTCCCCTGCCAAAATCCTTGCCATGCGCTCTAGAACTTATTTACGATTATAAATAAAGTATGATGTCTTGACATTAAAGAGGACGTATCTCAGCTAATGTCTCCAACTATACCTGTATATTTTTATTTTGGATCGTTTATCTTCATACACTTACAGCTAGCGTTAATCGTCGGTGTACTTGTATATCTATTTATAAATCTCACAGATCGTTCATCTTTTCTCAGGAAGGTTGTCTACTCTCTATTTTGACAGTAAGAATATCAGCAGATGTCTGGTGGAAAGACTTCATTTAGTTCAAATTTTCAACGATTGAGATGAGAATTTTAGCAAGTTCTTTGAGAAAGTGTATCACGTATACAGAAATTAATGAAGGAGGTTTCTCCATTTGAAATAGTCTGTCCAAGCAAAGAAGACATTCTGGCACGATGGGAAAATGACTCTAGCTCGAACAATATTTGTCCGAAAATTATAAATTTTGTCTCAAATTTCAGATCAGAATGTTTCTTACAGTTTGAGACAAACTTATAATATTTTTAAACTAATATTGACCGAGCTGAAGTGATTTTCCCATCTTGCCAGAATGTTTTCTTTGCTTGGAAAGACTACTTTCAATTTCCAAGGTCTTCTAAAATCAGTTAAGGAAACAGAAAGTGTTTTGCGGGAGCAGAAATTAATAGACAAGAAACCCTCATTCATTTAAAGATTTCTAAGGCCATAATAAGAATCTATGGAAAGTTAATCGAGCGTTACACCTCTAGAGAAATTGAAAGACAAGAGATCCTTATATTGATTTCAGGATCTCCAAAATTCTCTTTCAATATCTCTTTATATATTGCTTAATATTGCTGAGAGTGTTTTACGATAGACAGGAAATTGTAGTTTATCTCAAGATTTTCAAGTTCATGAGAATCTATGAAAATTTCTATAACGTTGAAAAACTTGGAAAGAGTTGTGAAAAAATGAAAAATTCAAGGTTCAAAATGAGGAATTAATAGAGTTTCTGCAAATTATTTATTAGTGAACGGGGATTCAAGGATAATTGTGAGAAATTTATCGAGCTCTTTAATATGAAACTGTTTTCAAATGTAAACATTTTGATCGCTCTGAATGCTATGGGGAAATAAATTTTTCTTGATTTCGAATCATCCCACAGATTTTTGTTCCCTAAACTATTATTGAGGAAGTAAAACATTCAATAAGATGCTTACTCTACGAGTGTTTATGGCTTTATTTCATGTTCCATCAATTGAGCAGCAATTTATTGCTGCAAAAATTGTTTTGAGAGCTAAATGAAGGTGACGTTTTGCAAATGATTTTAAAATGTTCCACCAAGTATTTCGAATTTCAATTTCAAATAGGCTATCTTTTTTGATTATGTACGATCCTGATTATCTCTGAGCATGACACTCATAAAGAATTATTTTCAGATTACTTCATTAAGTAAAATATAATATAATATAAATATAAGTAAATATAAAATGTAATGTAAGATTTATAGTATGAATTATTTTATCTGGTTGGATTATTTTTGGACGATTGAAAGTATGAATACTATAACTATTCTCTCAGCTTATACTGGGATAATGAATATTACTGTTTTTAGCAAGAGAGATTTGTTTCTCAGAGCACAAGCCAAACTAACAAATTTATAAATCGACATATTTTCAACAGATACTTGATAATATTAACAAATACAAGGGGATAATTTTTTATTGGATAATTTAAATAGATGTTACCTTCACACATGAAGTATTCCATGTCAATCATTGATAATGTTATAGAATAATTTGTAAATTCAAAATGTCAATCCATCCCACAGCAAATTAGTCCTGGTTAGATTCTACAAAACACATAAAACCAACAAAATCAGAAAACATTAGAAAATACACAAACAAAATTTTTATTAGTTATGTTAGTAAATTACAACACTGAACTCATGAATAGAAAGGAGCATAACAACATTCCAAACAAATTCTGTATTTTTCTTCAAGGCTGAGGCCGCACTGCCGGTGGGTAGAGCCTGGAGGGTGGAGGGTAGTTGGTAAATCTATAGAACATACACACCATCCACAGTAATATATCGTATAAATGTGTTCAGCCGCCATCTTGAAATTCTTAAATATGGACAACATAACCTCAAAAAACCGAATGACGTCATATCATTCATACAATGTATTACTGTGGATGGTGTGTATGTTCTATAGATTTACCAACTACCCTCCACCCTCCAGGCTCTACCCACCGGCAGTGCGGCCTCAGCCTAAAAGATAGATTGTTATCTAGTTTTGGAACTAATAATGATCAAATTCTGGTCCATAGGTATACGCTACTACTACTACTACTAATTACGATAATACAGTAGAACTTCGATAATTCGTAATTCATGGGACCAAAGCTTCATTAAGAATGAGTGAAGATTACAACATAGCTTCCTTTAATAGCTTCTATTGAAGGAAGCTATGATGAAGTATGGAATATTATCATAGCTTCCTTAAATAGCTTCTATTGAGGGAAGCATAATCTTATTCAAGGGACTAAGCTCTTACTACGGATTAAAGAGAATTACGAATCATAGAGGTACGGATTTATCGAAGTTTTTCTGTGATAATGTGGGAGAGATTGTCGTTTTGAGCGGTAGGCTACAATTATTATTATTTCATAAAGCACATCTCTTACAGATTCATAAAGCCTTGTTCTCTTACACACGTTTTTAAAAAAGCGTAATAATTTTGTGCAAAGTTGAGTTTCAAGTAAAATTTTACCTCGTTTGACTGATGTTAGTGCCTCACCCAAAAGTTTCTGATTGACGCCACATAAATTGGGCATCAATTTCTCGCATTTACGGTGACAGTTCACATCGCAATCTGTTTTATGAATGCAAAACAACATAAACTTATGAGAAATCTGAGAATTTCCGCTGTTTGCTATTTAAACGGCTTTCTCGTTCATGTACCATGATTATCTCTAACAATACGGTAATTAATTCACTAAAATACTTTAATACTTTAATACTTTATTTATACGATAGATATATATATGCTATGGATATAGTCTGTCCAAGCAAAGAAGACCCTCTGGCAGGATGAGAAAATGACTCCAGCTTCGTCAATATTGGTTTATAAACTATTGATCTGGTCTCAACAGTAGGAAACATTCTGATCTACAATTTAAGACTAAATCAATAATTTTTGAACCAATCTAAATTGAGCTGGAGTAATTTTCTCAACTTGCAAGAGGGTCTTCTTTGGTTGGACAGAACATATTTGATATTATTTTAAATACACTGTAATCAAAAATTTTCATGTTATGGGATTCATAGAATTCCATATCATCTAATGTCAGCTTGAATATTATAAGATTCCCATCTTTCAGAGGAGATGTAAAACCGTCGGTTCTGATTTAAAAAAAAATCTCTCATCATCAACCCTCTTATTTCTCACGCCCATGCTGAAAGCACATGTGGGCATTACGATTATAAAAATGAATGAATAAGAAGGAAGACTTGAGAAAATATTATGGTTGAAAAAATAGGTGATCTAATGATTTTGTTAGCACCAACTAAGACAAAATATAATGAATAAAATATCATTATACTTTGAAGTACCGTAATACAGTATTATGAACGAATAATCACGATGACTGGTAATATTGTATATTAAAGGAAAGTATGTAAGCTTTTTGGAATCAATACTGTAATTCTGAACAAAAATTACTAGGTTACTGTAAAATGTTATCAACAGCATCATATCTATGACAATCACCAATCACCGATAAGAATAACCAGTTTTCATATTTTCTGTAAAATGTTATCAACAGCATCATACCTATGATCCAATCACCAATCACTGATTATAATAACTTGTCTTCTTATTTTTTACTGAAAAATGTTATCATCAGCATCATATTTTCATGATTCAATCACCAATCACCGATAAGAATAACCAGTTTTCATATTTACTTAAAAATGTTATCAACAGCATCATACCTATTATCCAATCACCGATATAAGAATAACCAGTAGCCTATTCGTATTAATATTTACTGGAAAAATATTATCAATAACAGCATCAAATTCATAAACCAATCACTAATGTATTGCCGATAAGAATAACCAGTTTTCATTTTTGAATCTGTACAAGATTTTTACATAATGGTAAGTATTCAATTCGTTATTTAGGGCTACCACTGATGCAATTACAATAAAATGAAAACCAAGTAGGCTACCTTTCTGAAGTATTTATTAGTGCATAATATATTTCGTTCTCATGAAGAGGCATTATAAAATATGCACTGATAAATTACTGAAGAAGGTAGGCTACTTGAACTGCTATCTAATCATGAGAGGCTCAGTATAATAATTATGAAATTTTCTAATGTTCATTCAAAACCACGGAGAGAGAAAAGCATACACCACACACAAACGGTGCATCAATGCAATATAAATTGTCCTGCTTATCATGGCTTTTAATGGGTTATAATGGTTTTAAATAGATTACCATGGAGTATCCATGGTTCTCGAACACCAATCAACTTTTAGAAATCTGGAGCAAGCTCATATCTTAAAAGAAGTTGAATAAAAACTAGAACCTACTTGGTTTCAATCTCGATTTTGCTTTCCCCTTGGCTCTGACTGTTTTATAACGTATGAGAATTGATCCAGGAACTAATTCAACAACGAAGATGTCATCATCTGAATCTTCTTCTTCTTCCTCCTCATCATCATCTTCATCCTCCTCTTCATCTTCATCATCTTCTTCATCTTCATCTTCATCATCATCTTCCTCCTCTTCTTTTATTTCTTTATCTTTCTTTTCATCACTGTTACATTTTTGTTTTTCCTCACTCGTAATTGCTCCATTTTGTGGTACTTTCCCGACTTCTGAAGTCTTTGATAATTGAGTTATCTTCGACTTGGGTGCAGTTGACTGTACAATCGGCTTCTCAATTGACTTCTTGATTGTTTTTTCAGTTGACTTCACAATTCCTTTTCCAGTTGACTTTACAATAGACTTTCCAGTTGACTTGAAAATTGACTTTCCACTTTTATTTGGAATTGACTTGAGTTTTGTCCCACCACTGACATTATTTGAAGATTTTACTGGTGTTTTATCATCCGATTTCAAAGCCAGATTATCAGCCTTCTTTGATTTGAGATTAGACTTTGGTGACTTCAAAACTGACTTTAGATTTGATTTAACCTCTGTTTGAAGAACAGTCTCCGAAGTCTCCTCATTTACTGCTTTGACAGTTGACTTCAGTTTAGGTTTCAATTTTTTCTTCACTAATTTCTTTGTACTTAACTTTGCAGTCGCTCCAAGAACTGGATCTTTAGGGATTTTCTTGAGTTGTAGCGCTGATACTACTTCTGGGAGTGATTTGTCAGCGATTATAACGGGGAGTAATTTGGGAACTTTTTTCAGGATTGGTTTGAGAAATGGTTGATTTATCTGGGAAGTTGACTGAGTACTTGAGTTTTGATTTATCTTGGAAGTTGACTGAGTGCTTGAGTTTCGATTTATCTTGGAACTTGACTGAGTACTTGTGTTCTGATCTATCCTGGAAGTTGACTGAGTGCTCGAGTTGAGAGTTGATTGAGAACTTGACTGAAGATCTTGCTTAGAAATCAGGTGACTTGTTGATTGGGAAGTTGACTGTGAAATCGACTGTGATGTTGACTGAGGAATTGGATGTACATTTGGCTTGGAGATTGCTTCACTAGTTGACTGTGGAATTGAATGTGAATTTGACTTTGAGAATTCACCACTTGGACCTGGAATTGAATGTATATTCGATTTGGAATGTGATTCACTAGTTGACTCAGGAACTGGATGAATATTATTTGATTTTGCAACCGATTTATCGGGAATTGACTGAGCACTCAACATAGAAGTTAGTTGACTACATGGTTGAGTTTGAACCAAAGTCGAGCATGGTTTTGGGATGGACTGATTGATGGTAGAATGGGATATTGTCTTACGAGCTGTAATTTGAGCAGTAGAACTAGTAGATTCCATACGTTCATGGGAGTTACAACAAAAAGATAAACAAAACAATTCTCGACACTTATCCAACACTGTTTATAATTTATTAATCCACCTCTTTTCAGGAACAAGATTCAAGCTAATAAATTAGAACAGTTATTGCACTGTAAGAAAGTTAACATATTTATTTATAGTGAAGATTGAAAGTTATTTGAGAATCAATTGAAGGGTTGAATATCGATTTCTATGTACATCGCACTACTAAATAATTCTACTTTAAGTCTACTAGGAATGTTAAAATAGAGAACTCATAATATTAGGAGTTCAAATTAATTTATCCAAATAGATGGACAAGCTGTTTCAATCAACACAAGAAGTGCATTTCACTTTAAAAAACTGCCACAAAGGAGTTAAAGGTATGAAGGCTCAATATTAAAGTCTTTAATAAAGAGGCCTCAAATCAGCTTTCAGCATTGGAATTCAGCCTCTATTGATTGAAGAGAATGCTCAAGAAATGATTCGAAGTATTGATCTCAAGCAGAATCTAGCTTCCCTCACACTTATTCTCAATCTCCCCCATTTTTTGTCATTGTTTCAAAAGTTCACACCACTAATTCAGCAATAATTCAAGAAATGTTTCCCGATTATCATCTTTCTTGAAAATTATTCCATTTTAATGCTGCTTATTTCATCACGAACGGCTTTGGATTATCTCTGCTTTGTATTCATTTTTGTTTCTATTCATACTTTTCATTTATTCCATGTCTTCTTTATTTCTAACCACGCCTACTCCGACAGCTAATTCAAAATGAATGGATCTAAATCATCTTAAGCACTATTTCATTTCAACCAATAGAAAATTAAGCACAATATTATCCGACACAAATTCCCACAGTCCCTATACTTTTATGGTTGAACAGTAGTAAGTTTTCTAGAAATATATTTCAGAAATTAATGGAGAATTCAGCACAATTTTCCGACACGTTTATTCTCACAGTTCCTATACTTTCAATATTGTTGATCAGAAGGTTTTCCAGCAATATTCTTACAATTGATAGAGAATTCAGTTTGATTTACCGATACTCATTCAAACAGTTCCAATAAATTAACACCTCCAATGTTAGTTTTTCGATTCATCTTAGTTGTCTAAATTTTTGCGAGAAAGAATATTAAAGTCTGATCAATCAAATGAAGGAAATTATTATGTTTTCTAGTAGGTAAATCAGAACAATTATCACCTCACTTCCACAGTTCCAACACTTTTAATCGATGATAAAAAACGGAAAAAATTGATATCAAAGCTTTTCAACTTTCTGCTAGAAATGATATTCAACTCCGTACGAACTAGTCTAGAAAATACTACGATATCTAATGGACAAATCAACACAATAATTATTTTTCCACACTTATTTTGATAATTTCAACACTTTCAATCCATAATCTCAAAGTTTCCCAACACTCCGCGAGCAATACCAGATCCTTTATCATAACCACTTATTTTTACAGCTCCAACACGTTTAATAGATTATTTCATAGTTTTATAACACTTTGCGAGCATCAATGTAATTTTGTTAGATTTATTCTCACACTATTATTCGATCAACTCAAAGTTTCTAACACTTCGCGAGCTTCAATGTAACTATTATCGAACCGCGATAGCAACTGATTGGCTTGCATTCGATTTGTTTATACAACAGACAAAAAATGACATCGATATTGTTCAAGAAACTGCCATAAGGCACTTTGACAGCTGGCTACCTGAGTTATATGCAAGAGAAGCTTTCTTATCCCCCCTCAATAACACACAAATAAATAAATAAACTTTCTATTGGCACCTACAATGCAATCGATTTATTTTGGGTCGATTTTTGTTGCATTTCGAAATAACATTGAGAGCATTGACAGGGAGATGACTGATGAGACTATACTTGAGCCAGGGATGTCTGGGAGCTTTTGGAAGGTCACGTTCGAATTAAATCCTTCATATTTCAACTATTTCCAACATATTTGCGACTTTTAGTCGCTTTTTCTATGATAGTCCTACTACAACAGTATTCGAAAACATTTATGTCAACCCGTATAGTAGGCCTATAACCCGTAAGATGAGTAGTCTATTTTTAGGTAAGTGAAAACAAAGGTTGTCAGATCCACAGAGTTCATTAACAAATCATGGATCAGTTGATATAGTTGGTGTCAAAAATTGAAGTGGTTAGCTAATTATTGTTATTCTTTATTCTTTCTTTACAATTGCGACTTGATTTCCAAGTATTTTAAGCAAAGGATGAGTGATGATGAATGATGACGATGAAGGTTTAAGATGTAGGTTATTATGTCTATCCACAATGTCCACTTTCACTTAATAATTGATTCTCTAAGAAATTACTTGTGAATGTGAGCATAATCATTCAATCAATTATGCTTGGAAGCGAAGTAGTATAGATGGAGTCACTCTCATTTCGACGTACTCTCGCAGACAGCTCGTCGACTGTCCTGACAGAGCTGATAACTTAAAACAATTATTCGCCAACCGCCTTTATTTTCAGTGTCAGCTACTGCTAAATACAACTTATTTACACTTGATGAAAACGGTTATTATAAATGAGAGATTAATTGTTTATAGTCAGCAAGATCACAAATTAATAATTTTGAAAAGTTGTTTGGAAGAGAAAGTTTCCAATAATCCTTCTACTAAGAAATAGATTTCTATTGAATATATTCACTGTAAAAAATGCACGGTGGTATAGCCTAATTTCACCGATTGATATTTGAGATGAGGAAATCGAGAGCTTATTGTTTTCCAATTACGATATTGACTGACCCCAGCTTTCCTCAAAAGGCTTCAGCAGAGCTAGGGTCGAATATGATAAGCTGATTGTAAAAAAATATTATAGGACCAAATTTTATTTACTGAGCTGTAACTTTGCTTAAGCCGCTTTGGGGAAACTGGGCCTTAGTTAATTAATTAATCCAATTTGATGAGTATGGTTTGATAGCTGATAGTTTTCTAGTAGTATTTATTAGTAGCCTTAACATTATACTAGATTGTTTCGTCTAGCTCTTCACAAATTCAAATAATTTCAATTATTCTGAAATGGAAAAACTGCAATAATTGCCAACCCAGGATTAACTTCTAGGATAATTAAGCATGAAATAACGAATTATAACAACAAAAATACTGCAGTTGAACGCAATTCCACGTCTATTTTGGTCAACTATTCTCTTGATCAGTATCCAAAACACGTTGCCAAACACAAATAAGAAACTTGTGTCGAAAAATAACCGAAATTTCGGTACTATCCTAATGAGCTGGGTTTCAATAGTATTACGCTACTGCCATCTTTAATAGTTAACAATTTATCATAACTGTTTGTGCTTGCTTTCTCTTATCAAGATTGTCGAGAAATAAGATTCAAAATAGCTTGTCCCTTCCATAGTCATTGTCAAGATATTAATTCGTATTCCTATATTATGAATGTTTCGGTACTTGCTTGTTATGATAACAAGATTATCTTGAAGTGATTAATTACTTGAATATTCCACGTTGCCAATGAAATATTCTCTCTGTTTTCTACCCAATAGATGAATATGATGGAATGAAAACTCACAGATAAAATAATAACATAAATAGCCTATTATATCCTAGTCTGTAGCTCAAAATAATATGATCGTGTGGAATTGAATATTAGGTACAACTTCAGGATGAGGCAGGAAGTAACCTCTTATTCAATTGAATACTGATTTTTATGATCAAAACAGGAAATTTTTTGAATAAGATGCCGGAAAATCTATGAAAAAATACTTATAAGAGACAGGAAAATCATCCCCATGAAGTTTAGTCTATCAAAGCAAAGAAGACCTTCTGGCAAGATGAGAAAATAACTCATAAATAAATTGTAGATCATAATGTTTTCTACGATTGAGACCAAATCAATAATTTTCGAACCAATATTGACCGAGCTGGAGTCATTTTATCATCTTGCTAGAGGGTCTTCGTTGCTTGAACATACCACGATCAATAATAATAATTGGTTTACATTCCAATTTTATGATGAATAGAATTGAAAAATGAATTTTTTATGACAAAATTGCTGTACCAAACACTTACCAACAAGTATCTGAAGAAATCCTCAAAATTGTCACTTGACACAAAACTTTCTAACAACCTCAAAACATGCGACAAACTGTTTCGAAAAAAAAATATATATATAATTTCTTTACCATCGGATTCATACTCGCTGGACGATCCGACTTCTGTTGATTCGTCTTCTTCACTTGATTCTTCTTCTGTTTCTGTGTCTTCTTCTTCAGATTCTTCCTTCTTTGCACATTCTTCTTCATTTTCTTTCTTGTTCACTGCGATTAATTCGACCTTGACATCTTCACTTTGTTCAATATTCTTCGTCACCTGCTTCCCACTCAGCTGATTTTCTTTTGACATCTGTTTCTCATCTCCTTGCCTCACCTCTGCTTCTTTCCTTTTCTTCTGTTCCAACATCATCAACGACATCCTTGTCTCTGAAAGGTTTGTCTTATGTTTTGTCATTCTTCTCCTCACTGTCATCCTATTTTCTTCAACATCTTTCTCTTCACTGACAATACTAGATTTTTTCACAGTTTTTTCTCCAACACCAGGTTCCTTCCTAATTTCCTTACCAACATCTTTTTTCTGAACTGCAACACTAGGTTTTTCAACTTCTGACTTTTCCCTAACTCTCTCAACATCACTTCCAGAAGTTTTATTATCACTCACAGCACTGGGTTTTGCTATTCCTATCTTTTTCTCAACAACTTTATCACAATTTTTACTAGATTTATCATCTACAACAGTCTTTTCTTCAAGTTTCTTCACTTTTTCTAACTCGTTCACTTTTACTTCACTTGTTTCTGAACCAACAACTGAGCTGGGAACATCAACAGCTTTTGAAACTTTTTTCTTGTTGGTCTCCTTGCTTCCTTTTTTGGTTCCAACAGGGCTAGTCATTTTGGATTCACTTTTTTCCTTTGTTTCACCAACTAATTTCTTTGAACTGTCTTTTTCCACCACTTCATCACTTGCTGTGGCAGGACTAGACACTCCTTGATGTTTTGAAGAACCCATTGAATTTGAGCTTGGAATATTTTTCTCCTCCTTATTTGTAATTTTATCTTTGGAAGATCCCTTTTTCAAAAGTTTGTTTGAAATTTCCTCACCCTTTACAGCTCCTATACAGCTTTCATCCAACGATTTTGATTTTCCCTCACCATTCATCAATTTCAAATCCGGTTTCACTTTCTCTATTTCACTTTTTCCCGGTTGTGTCTTTGCCAGTGGGGTTTTCATGTCAACTGTCTTAGCTGCTTTTTCTGGCATTGTTGTCTTAGATTTCTCTTGAGCAGCTGATTTTGAAGGTGTTCCTAGCTTCCCTTTGTTTGGTACAAGTTGTGTATGTTTCTCTTGAGTTGGTACATCTTTCAACATTTCATCATAATTTCTGTTATCAATAATGGTTTTATTAGTAGGAGAGCTTGGAGTTGAACTTTGTTTCTTATCTTCTTGTTTGGAAAGAGAACCTCCTTTTTTATCTTCTACTTTTTCTTCCACATTTGATGTTTTTGCAGCTCCACCATCAAGTGAATATACTGACTTTTCTATCGAATTGTTGTCAAGTTTAGGTTCAGTTTTATCTTGTCTATTCTTATCTTGCGAGGACTTTTCTACATTGTCAATGGACAGTGATTCTGGAACTTTTTTATCAATCTTTGATTTGCTATCTTCTCCAGGTGCTTTTTTCTCATCTTGTGTTACACTTACTTTGTTCAATTCCTGAGGCTTCTGATCCATTACCTTCTTCTTCAAGAAACCAGGTACACTGTTATTATCTTTTATAATTTTTCTATCTCCATCAATTTTCTTAGCATTTGTGTCAGTGCCATTCTTTCTCATAAACTGAGGCATCACAGTCTTTTCAGTGTTTTTCACACCATTCACTTTGCTTGGATCATTGAACTTCTCCACAGAAATTTTTGGCTCATTTACTTTAGGAGGAACATCACTTTTCACCTGTACACCAAACAATTTTATTTTGTCATTTTTCACTAAAACATCTCCAAATATCGATTGCTTTCTTTTGTCTTGAGTTGCTGTTGGTTTCTCTTCTAGTGGAGCACCTTTAGAAACTTTAACATCAGAAATAGTCTTGGATTTATCATTAATGTTTGTTTCTACTTTAGGACCTGTTCCACTTGACTTCTTATCCACTTGAGAACTTGTGATTGTTGAACTTGATTCAGGCTTTGGTTTCTGGATATTCAACTGTTGTTCACTTTCACTTGTATTTTGTTGCTCTTTCAAACTCTCCATTACCTTTGTTTCAGTCTTCAATTCTTGTTTCTTGAGAAGATCAATTTTGGAAGATTCAGAAACTAAATTGACCAGATTTGAGTTCACTTCATTAATAACTGCTGTTTTGTCTTTCTCACTTGAGTCAGTCCCATCTGAAGCGCCCCACAATACAAATTCCGACCTAAATATCACTGGACTTTCTTCATCTTTGGTACTATCTGTAGGTATCACAGATTTCTCATCAATCACTGGTGAAGTTAATAATGGAGTGTCAGTTTTCTCCTCAGTCTGCTTCTTAGATTTTACTTCACTCTTCATACTATCCACTAAATTTTTCTTGTTTGGCTCTGTAGCTTTTGGAGATTTCAATTGATTTTCCAAGTTAACATCTTGTACAACACTCTCAGGAACTTTCTGTTGCTTAGTGTCTTTTGAGAAAGGGAACTTTGTGAGTGGCTTCAAATTACTTTGATCTTTATTGAACTTGTTATCACTTGATTTACTATTGGGGCTTCCAGGAACATTTGATAGGATTTTATTAGTGCTTGAAGGAACTTTTTGCTGTTGGATGTCTTTCGTGATGAGGGGCTTCACAAGGGGCTTTGAACCTGCTTGTTCTTTGCAAACCTTATTTGGTTCACATACATTCAATCTACTATCAACTTTCATTGAACTGGTTCCTGATTGGCCAGCTTCTGCTTCTAGCTTTTGTTGGCTAGATTTTTTAATCTGTTCCTTGATTTCTGTATCTGTCTCTTCCAGGATTGGATCTTCTCCTTTGAGGAAGAACTCAGTCCTATAAGTCACTGGTGTAGGAATCTCTTCTTGACTTTCACTGGGTTTGGAACACAGATCACTAGGTTTTTCAGTCTTCTGCTCTTGTGTTGAACTTTCAGTCCTTGCCGCTAACGCTTCCTTGTCTCTGCTAAACATTCTCTTGATTGTTGGTCTTCTTTTGATTGCCAGGGAAGGTCTGGGTCTGGGGAACACTTTTGTCACAACCTCATCACTGGCATCATCCTCCTTGCCCTCCTCAACAATCACTTCATAATTCAGTTTCCTAGGCACCTTTGGTTCTACTTTTTCTTCAACAGTTATCTCATTCACTACAATCTTCAAATTGGGTTTTCTTTTCACTGTCGGTCTTTTTCTCACTGATTTCTTCAAATCATCAGTATTTGCTCTTTCATCTGTAGCAGACTCCTCTAAAAGGTCCAATGGAAGTGTCCTAGATGATCTCTCACCTGAAGGTTGCCGCACATATTTTTTCTTCCCAATCCTTTTGGCAGATACATCCTCACCTATCACAGAGTCTTCTTCTAGTAGATCAGCACTCTTTCTCCTCCTCCTCACCTCCAACTTCTTCTGTCCCTCTTTCATCTCCTCTTGTATCAGAGAATCCAAGATGGCAGCTTCTTCTTGTAGACGCTCATCAGTAATTGACATGCGTCTTTGTTGATTCACCACTGGAGTTACCACTGGTGCACTATTACTAAGTCTTCTAACAGTCTCTTCAACTTTTATTGGTGGAACTTCTTCATCTACAACCATTGGTTCCTCTTTTTCCTCTTCTTCTTTTTCTTCCGTTGTGTATCTTACAGGAGAAACCTTTTTTGTAGCAACTTGATTTTTTCTATTGTTGTACTCTTCCCTCCAGTTGTAGGTGTCTTCCTTGGGTGGCTCCTTGATAAGGAATTTCTCCATCAACATAGCTCCAGGTGTTTTCTTCACTTTTTTCAGTCCAGGGTTCTCCTTGAGTTTCTTGGTGTGCATACGTACAACAGTCTTCCCACGCTGGATGGGTCCAGACATAGACACAGAGTCTTTTTTCTCCTTGATGTTGTCCTTGGAGAGGTTTATGTTTTCTGTATTGATGGTAACAGGACGAGATTGGAAGTAGAGTAGTTTGTTTTTTGGTGAATGACGGTTTGCAAACAAATGGCGCCCCAATGCAGGGGACTTTTCAGAGATGGCTGACAGGTAGGGTGTGTAGGTTCTTCGCGGTGTTGTGTTCAGACTACTGATGTTGGCTGATAGTAGTGCAGTCAATGGAGAGTATCCAATTATTGGCCAGTGTGTTCCCACTCTAGAATAAGGTGAAGAAGGAGGCGAAGATGAAGACGAGGCATAGGAGTAGGGGGAGGAGAAACTTGATGAAGTACCTCCATAGAGGTAATCGGGATACAACGGCATCTTGCGGTGTTTATTGGTACAGAGCCACTCAAATACACAACATGTTCAGTAGTAGTAATTCAATCACTCCCACGATCATTATTGTCTTGTTCACCATGCGCCAAATGACGCTTTCCGATTTGTAGTTCACGTCATCACATTCTCAAAAGTATTTAACAACCAGTAATAGATTGTTCTCACAAAATTCAATCCAACAAATTACATAGTTCACTGTTTTCCAATGATGAATGAGAACAATGAGTTGATGATAAGCTATGAAATTGATATTTGGAGGATAATCTATTTCTTTTCAATCATTTTTTTCAAATCTTCCAAAATATTTTACTTTTTTCAAAATATTTAAAGTCCTTTTTCAAAAGTCTTCCATTTTTCTGTTGAATAAGCCAACTCTCTGAAAATCACAGAATTGATAGACGTTTGCACTGTAGTATTACAGAATTGGCGAACTTTAAAGAATAATAAGTATTTCATCAAATTTTAAGGTGAATAGTCACTGTTTCACTTGGATAAACAAGGAGTTCGCCACTAGTACTGTTTGTCCCTAAATTTTGTTTTGTTCAGGTATAAGATTCACAATTCATAGTATTCAATTTATAGTGGTAGTAGACTAAAACTGTATTATCGACAAAACTAAAGTATCACATAAGAAATTATGAGTAATTCTTTATAGTGATTATCAATTCTCAGATTTTCGATTGTTCTCCACAATATTTATCACAGCTGTAAATAATTGACAATCAAACTATTAGCTCTATCATACCGGATTAATAATTTCTGGATCAATTCAGATGATGTGTTGGGGAGATTTTTGTTTAGAAATAATATCAATCGGGACTAATTAGTTCAAAATATGAGTGATTATAATATGCTAAAACAATCGACTTCAGATTTTCTATCTTTCTTTGCGGGCCTAACAAGTAGACTATTTTTAGAAATTTTATTGTTGGATACTGTATAGTATGATATGTGAAGTATGATAATTTTTTGTTCATCCATCCTATACCACTGATAATATGGAATATAAAATTTATATTTTATATTATCAGTAATAATATTAATAATTACATGTTGGGAGTGAAATTATTGACAATTTTCAAGCCTGACATTTGTTCATAAAATTACGAGTTCGAACGTAGGATATCCATTAAGTTAATAATATTCATTGATATGAGGGAATATCAAAACATCCCCAAATACTTTCAACTTAATGAAGTCACTAGATTTTATTGGAGAATTTAGAATCAGAATTCAAGGATACCCATGAAATTAATGATAATAGTTGGGAAGAAATCAAATAATCCCTAATGGAATAACAGAGGAATCAATGTTCTAACTCAGGACAAGCATATTACCGCGGGTTATAACAATAATGTCAACTAGTTAATTGTATAACAAAGTCGTGTTAATGATGAGACAGAAATAAAAAGCAGTGAACTGGTGTCATGCCAAAATCGTTCCACGAATAAAAACAGATCAGGAACTGCTATTGAATCTTAGCAAGAACTGAGTTACCGTAGACACGTTGACGCTCTCAATCGAATTAAGGATCATCGCTTTTTCGAATATAGAATAAAGTAATAATAAGATATAGAAATTGGTAATTGATTTGCATTTACGAGAGTGGAGAGAAGAGAATAATATTTTGCGATGAATCTTGAGCGAACGTTTGCTATGAAATTAAGAATAAAAAACCTTAGACACTTAAGACACCTTGATGCATTCAAATTGAAATAAGGTTCATTGGAATAAGAACATTTCAATAGAGAATAGGGGAAATTGATATCCTTCCACATGAGAAAAGATAATACACTGGCGGCTCTTGCCCACGAAACAGGTGAAGTGCTGTACAGTAAAAGATACGGGCACTTCACCTGTATCCTGGGCAAGTGAGAGATAATATGAAGTGATGAATCTTGAATGATTGTTATGAAATTGAGAATTAATCTCTCTTTAATCACGTTAAATCTTTTGAATGATGAGAATCAACGTTATTCTAATGGATTAATAATGTATGATTGAATGAATTTTATCGAAAAGGGAAATAATTATGTGAAAGTCATGATAGGACACAGTCTCCATCATAGTCTTGATAGAGCTGCAGGCTGCAAGGCTCTAACTGCACGTCACGAGCCGTCACGGCTCTGGAATAATAACTATAAATTAAATAATCATTGTAATACATTACTATATAATTTGCAAAGCTATAGACGTACAGATAGAATGCTACCTTCAAGGTGAATAAGAGTTGAGTTGTGGGAATAAGATATCTTATTTTTGGGCTTAAAACAGTGGATGGAGTTCCAATACACCATAAATCATATTGTAGTAGAGATTTCATGAGTTAACTTGTTCTTGTCCAAATATTGTTTTTTTTTTGTACCCACCAGAAAACCTACGTATCTATCAGGGCCCTGAATTTCCCATTACATTGCGATTAGAATCTGGTTTGATTGATTGAATTAATCCTTGTAGTTTATAAAATATCCAACAATAGAATAACCATTATTAGCCAGCTCTATCAACAAGACAAAATTATATTTTATTGGCTTCAATATTGAATTGGCTTACTTATTTAGAATGAATATTGAATTTCTAATCCATGTTGGAAATTATATTCAAATAATCAAACTAATTGAATAGAAAGATAACCTGAATCAGTATAATGGCTCCTGGAATAAATAATCAATCTGATTCTTCAATATTTTTTGAGCATGTAAAGATAGAAAATGGTTAGATAGAAAATCATCTATCATAGGTTATAGCCTGATATAAAATGAATATAAAATAATGAATATGAAATTTATGAATATTAAAATATACAATTTTCTGAATAGTGAACAATAGTGAAGATTGAATAATGAACTAAATAGAAATGAATAGTGAATCTGAGTTTCCAGTATCATCAATCCAGTATGAAGATGAGAAAATCAACTGAATTTATTGAATTACTGTTTCCCAGTATTATTCATCCAGTATGGAGATAAAAAAATCGCAATCCACTAAATCCAATGAATAACAGTTAAACTCAAAATCTTTCCTGTACACCAAGAACAATTTTACTCCTATTATTTGAATTATCCATTACTGCTGCAATTATCCTATTTATAACACAGTATCACACACACCCACATCGACTGCAATTATTGGTCGACTACGCACAAAGTCGATCACGTGATAATCGATATTGGAATTGAAATCGACAACTGAGAATTGAAATTCTCCCGAACGCGACCTTACTGTTTGAGCCGGTGGCAGAATAGATACTAGAGGGCAGGCAACGGTCTTGGCAAAAGTTTGGTCTCTTTTCAAATTCAGAGCCTTCAGAATCACTGCCCCTTCCCCTTCTTTTCTATTTCTCTACCGTAAGTCTTCTTCTCCTTCTTAACATTTTGCTTGTTTAATTATTTATTTCATTATTCCTCTTCTTCTACAGTTTTTTCTTATTCTTTCTCGTTTGTCTTCTTTTCATTCTCATTTATTATCTTATATTATATTTTCTCCTTCTTGGAATCTTGTTTTTTGAATCATTCATTCTCTTATTTCCCTTCTTCTACAACTATTTTCTATTCTTTCTTCTCTGCTTCTTCTTCTCAAAGTTTATTTCTCTTTCACTCCTTTTTACACTCTTTTTACCTCCTATATAACTATTCCCTGGTAGTTGAGTGGTAGAGTGGACATTACTGTCAAAACTTCGCCACGTCATTTAGATAAAGAATTCATTCTGTTCTATTCCCTATTCTTTTCCTATAATTCACGCTACATCTCAATTCCCTTCAGTTATATATTCGCATATCAACATCTTACCATTTATTATTTCCAATTAATTTGTATATTTTCATAAAAAGCGTAATAAAGCTTTATTAATTGGAGTTTATAGTGAATACATCATTCGCCACTGACCAGATTCGTTGTCACAAATTATAGTAATAATTATAATAGAAAGCCGAAGTGGTTTCAAAAAAGATTATTGCAGAGAGTTGAAGAAAGGCCAAGATACGATCAATTTATGAATATTGGGATAAAATAAGAAATCTTAAGAACAAGGAAAAGTAAATGAGAGCCTTCTTGAGTGAAAAGAAATAGGAATAGAAAGAGAGAGGAAGAAAGAGAAAGGAAGAGAGAAGAGAGATGGAGCATGAGTGCAAAAGCAGAGAATAGGCTAACTGATGTTAAAGTAAGGGTAAAAAATGAGGATAAAAGTAAGATTTCAAGTAAAATAGATGAGAGATCTATTTAGAAGAGAAGTATGAGCATTGAGAGTCAGATGAAAAGAGAGAGATACAGTGATTCAAGTGAGTGAGAGAGAGAGAGAGAGTTTGAGTGAGAGGAGGAAGAGGGTGAGGAGGTTGAGGAGGAGGAGGAGAGAGAGAAAAGAGCAGCAACACCTGATGTTAGATTACGGGAGTTCGAACACTCTCAGAGTTCTATTTTTGAACTCTGCACGCTCTCTTGAACACTGTAGGCTACTGTAACCAGCACCTCCTGGCTACTTGGCCTGTTGGGCACTCACATTCAAAGTATCATAACTCTCAGACAACTTCATCCTACTGTACGTCACTAGACTATATATTGTTTTGAAACCTTGTGCGTTCTAGAATAATGCATTTTTTGAGAACCACTGGCGGCTTATGCCCACGAAACAGGTCAAGTGCTATCTATACAGTAAAAGATACGGGCACTTCACCTGTTTCGTGGGCCAGTGGAACACATCACATTACCCTATTAACATGTTTCAAAAGTGAAAGTCATCAAGTTATCAAGGTTTCAATTCATAACAATGATTAAAAAATAATCGATCACTTGAAAGGATCATCACATTATGAATATAATAGTAATCTCTATTTTTCTAAATGGTTTTCATCTTACCTTTTGATATTAGAGATGAAATTTCCAGCAAATTCGTATTTTCTGTCTTTGTAACGAAAATTTCACAACCCGATGACATTTCTAAATCCATGTTCATGTTCGAATTTAGATTAAACGCGCACAGTTCACTTCTAACTTTAATTTCTGTCTCTTTTTTGGTTCAGAGTTTTCCAGTTACTGTTATCAATACATGATTCATCAGTTGTCAGTCATTGTTTCTTCAGAATTTTTCAAGAGAATTGATTCAGTTGTAATATAAGGGGGGAAATTGAGGTGATTTTTTTTAGTATTGGTACACTAGAGATTGATAATGATGTAACAACCGAAACCGGTGTTACAATTTTTAATTAATCTGTTTGACAATATCTTGTCCTCTCATTTGATAAGAGGGAGATTATGATCACGCAATTTCAAATAATGGTGCTGGAGGATTTTCAAGTGAGGCAGTGATATTATTATAATTATGGAACTTTGAAGAATCAAAATTTGAAAATTAGCAATTAGGGGACAGTGTTATTGACAGATCAAATTACGTGATAGTTTGTTTGTGAGCAATTAAATTATTGATTAGTAGGTAGGTAGTGTCACTGGCAAATTATAAAAATTATTTAATGATCTAAGATACCTTGATAATTTACTAATTTCGATACCTCAACCAACAAGTACATTTTCAATGGCTGCAATGGATGATTCAACTGAGAATCGATGATCAAACTGATTGATTATTGCGGCTGTATAAGAACCGACACTTTTCAAAATGACAACATTCACAAAAATTATTATAGACTCAAGATTGAACATATTCCGACAAATTAGATCATTTCCAAAAATGATGAAAAACTAATTGTAAATGAGGGTAAGTGAACACCAAAAAAATTGATAGGGAAGATATTTTTTTGAAATACACAATGATCAGAGAGAATGTTTCCAATTAAGAGATCCACTTAAAAATGACTGTAGGACCAAATGATTACAAAGGATTGATGTTTTTAAAAGTACAGTATTAGTGAAGAACTCCCTACTGCAGAGATGCAATGACTGTGATAACTGATCTCCCACGTGATTGATGTTCTAAATATGATAGCTCATAATTATTGTTTTTGAGGGTGTCAGAGAACAAATTTTTCACGAATTACACAACTTCACAATAAACGAATACATTTTTTGGTGATTATTGAACGCAGATAACTCTAACGGTATACAGCAACAACTGTTAATAAACGACTAATTATTCACTTTTCGATTATTATTATTTTGAATTTATAAACCTGACAACTTCAAAGGTACACAGCAAAAACTGTTTATAGATGACTAAATTCACTTTTTCGATGATTATTGATAATTAAAGACGCAGACAACTTTACAGGTATACAACTATTGATAGACGAAAAAATTCACTTTTCCAATTATCATTAAAAAATAAGACGCAGACAATCATTTCAAAGGCATGATACTTTTGATGATGACAAAATTCACTTTTTCGATGAATACGAAATATTTAGTCACAGGCAACTTTAGAGGTGTAGTGTTGATAGACGACTACTGTCAGTTGATAGGGGATGACTTTCTAGTCGAAAAGATGGAGAAAGAAATCGGATAAGAGAAAGCAAAGCTAAGAGTGGACAAGGTTGTCTTTAAGGCAAATTTAGACGGCCTAAACAATTGACCTGGTTTTGACGATAGGGTGAACCGCTGTGTCATTTGTCAAAAATCCTGTGAGACGTTTTTTTTGCGTTGGATTAGAATCGTCTGGCTGCATGAACTTGACCTTTTTTGAATGGAGAGGTTTAATTTTGAGAGAGAAATTAGGGATGTAGAGGTAGAGAGGAAGATGGAGAAAGACAAAGAGAGTGAGAGAGTGTGTGAGAAAGAGATAAATTGGAATATATAGACTAAGAGAGAAAGATAGAGAGAGACATGGCTTGATTTATTTGTTGTTTTACTAGGTCAGGAGAGACCCATTGCACAAAAATGCATGGAAAATTGAAAAGTTTTACGATAGTTTTTGGGCAACACAGAAATGATAAAATTGTTCTACATCAGTCAATGTGACTGTTTGAGAGAGAGAGAGATTAGATTAGATTAGATTAGGACTCTTGGTCCTCTCTACCACACAACCCTTTACAATATGTACAAAATATACAGTAATCAAAATTGAATACAGTAGAAAATAAGTAGAAAATAATAAATTGAATGAGTAAGTAAATCAAAAATACAGAAAAATGAGTAATAAGAACTAGAAATAAATTAAAAATATAATAAGTAAAATATGCCTATTTCCTTAAACTCACCATTCACTCACACACATGCACACTAGCAAGGTGGAGAAATACTCCACCGAATACTTCGATATATTCAGTATTGAAAAAGTATCTAAATGAGAAAATAAATGAATATGAGATTGAGAACAATCAATGCAATGGAGATGGAATATCTTCTAGACAACTCAACTTTTTTCACACCCAAGCTGCTCCTCCCCCCCTCAGCCATTTCGAAACTGCCAGAGAGAGAGAGAGAGAGAGAGAAAACACTGTAAAGATTTTTAAGGAGTACAAGGTGGTTGTATTCAAATTGTCTATCTTCTAGCAGCATGAGCTAGACCTTTTTTTAATGAAGTGGCTCAATTTTGATGAAGAAATATTAGAGAAAGCACGCTGTTGTTTAATATCAGGGAATATTTCAGAGAGACAAAGAGAAAGATTGAGGGAGAACTTTATAGGAATTATTTGGAAAAATCACAAGGTAGCTAAATTCAAATAGTCGAACAGCATTTACTTGACTTCTCTGAATGAAGTAATTGAATTTTAGTGTATTCCGTGATAGCCGAAGAATAAATGATGGGACATTTCAATAAACTACATAGTTAATATATTTGTCATATAAATTATTTCTACATAGTTAGACATTTTCGTTGTTTGGATGAGCTCAAGGTAGATCAGTACCAGGAAGATAATTCAATTTATTTTTCTTCTTAACTCTCTCACGAAACACTCATTACTTTGAAGCTACAATCACAGTAGACATCTGCACAATTCTGCATTTAATTGCAATTACTCATCTCTTTATTATGTTAAATTGTAATATCATTGTTATGTTATTCGCATCAGTCTATTTTGGACTAGATTACTCATAGAGCACTCACTCATTCTTAGTGTTTTTTCTCCTCCACCCTTTTAATTACTTTTTTTTAAAATTATGATCTCTCTTCTTTCTTTGTAATCTCCCACCCTTTCTAACTCTCCTCTCTCTAACAATCTATGAGAGTAGTAAGGTTGAGTGGTAGAAAGGACTTCCTAGTCCTAACTCCGTCTAATAAAGAGTATTTCCATTTCATTTCATTTTTCATTTTAAACATCTGTCATCATCATCCCTCCCATTACTAACGTATTGCTTAGGAGTCTAGTTATGCATCACCCTCAGAAACAGAATGTGCACGAATAAAGTGAATGAATCTGATATGAATCTCTATATCTCTCTCCTGAATCTGAATCTTTTCCCTCTCTTTCCTTCTGGATCTTAATCTCCCTCTATCTGCCTCTCAGTAATTGAATCTATATGTCTTCCTATCTCTTCCCTCTGAATCTGAATATCTTCTTTTCTCTCCCCTCTGAATCTGAATATCTTCTTCTCTCTTCCTTCTCAATCTGGATCTCAATCACAATATTTACCCCTCCATTTCTCTCGGAATCTGTATCTCTCTCTCTCTCTCTCTCTCTCTCTCTGCTTCTCTGAATCTGAATCTCAATCAAAATATTTTCCCCTCTATTTCTCTCGGAATCTGTATCTCTTTCTCTCTCAGCTTCTCCGAATCTGAATCTAAATCAGAATATTTTTCCCTCTATTTCTCTCAGAATCCGTATCTCTTTTCCTCTCTGTATTTTATAATCTGAATCTCTTTCTCTCCCTTTTCCTCTCAATGTGAATCTCATTCTCTCTATTTTCCTCTCAATGTGAATCTCATTCTCTCTATTCTCCTCTCAATGTGAATCTCATTCCCTCTTTTCCCCTCTGGATCTGAATTTCTTTTTCTCTTCAACCCTCGGAACCAGGATTTTCTTCTCCATCCCTCTGAACGTTATGGTTGAGTGTTGATGTCTTTGAACATCCCTCTCCAAGAATAGACATTTATGTTTCTGAACTCCGCCATTATACGAAGATAAAGCAAAAATTAATGTTATCGTTAGCTTATTGAATACTATACAGTATATCAGTATATGTATATGTATATCAGTCATTTTACAAATTTCCATAGTCTATGATTAGCTAGCTCAAGCGAACAATAATGTAATTTTTTAATCTTATAGCATAGGAATTGGAACGATTTACTGTTTTCTGTAATGTACATGAATAAAGTGATTGAATCTGAATCCCTCTCTGATTCAAATACTTTTTAATTTCTCCCCTCTGAAGCTGAATATCTCCCTCCCTCTGAATCTTAACCTCCATCTCTCACAACCAGAATCTCTTTCTCTCTCTCCCACCCCCTGATTCAAAATATTTTCCTCTCTCTCCCCCTCTGAATCTGAACTTCTCTCACTTTTTCCTCCCCCTCCCCATTTCTCCGTCTTTTTTCTACTCTCTCTTGTTTAGCCCACTATCACTAGTAATATATCTCATCTCTATTATTTGATAAACACACGTATGAAGAGACCTATTACTGTATCTTCATTAGTTCAACTAAATGCTCACCCTGTCCGCTATGACCTGCTTGGCTCACCTCCATATCAATGGCGGCTCGCGCCCACGAAACAAGTAAAGTGCTATACAGTAGAAGATACGGACACTTCACCTGTTTCGTGGGTACGAGCCGCCAGTGACCTCCATATCATCGCCTTGACCGGGCCGTGTACACCGCAATTTGTAAATGAAACACATGCATTTCAATGCACCGGCACACACCTACCGACACCCTTGAGTTTCTGTTTCATTTGCTAACTTCGATGCTACCAATTTCTCTGCGAGTGTTGTATTTTTTCCTTCTCTTTCTTGTCCAGTAGGATCTGACTTCCCAATGTTTTGAATCGTGGAAGAGCTTATGTCAAATTTCTGCCAAATAGTGATAATTTCATTATCAAATCAAGTATTGTCGAATCGAATCCAGTTACTTGGAATAGCCTAAAATAACTCTTTCAAAAGTCTCCCTGTTTCAAATCAAAGAAGAAATCGAATAGGATAGAAATCACTGTGAATCAATATATAGTGTATCCGAATCAAATCGAATCACCCGAAGAACGCCACTGTACACCGCTTGGTTTGCGTTAGCTCACTATTTTTCTGGAAAAACTTTGAAGAATTCTTTCAACGAAATCTTGAGAAACGCATATGCACATGTTATGGTCTTATCATTTTAATAATCCATTACTTTTAGGTAGTCGGGATTGTCTACGGAGTTACAATACATTATTTCAAAATAGCCTCACTTTTTGATAATAATTGATTCAAATCTCCTAATAAAGAATATAGAACAAAGGATTTTCGCTTCTGCAAATATTGACCAATGTACTAAATAGCAGACAAGATTCGTTGTATGAAACTCCTCAAAAAACTGTGCCCTGACAGGGAATCGAACCCGGTACCGGTTTGGATAGCCGGCCGAGCGGCTTCACCACTTCGCATTATAGGAGATTATTAAAACGTTACATCAGTTGGTGTCAGTCGTTTCCCGTTTGTGGAGTAATAGTAATTGTTGCATTACACTCTAACTGATTAACTGCATGTTATTCAGAGATTTTCTGCATCTCCACTTGGTTGTGAAGACTGGCTTATATCTGAGAGGATCGACGTGCTAACCGCACGTTGCCTCTACCTGGTTGATGATTATTCGCCTGCTGTATGGTCTGTCCGGCCTGGGAGGGCACTCTGGCAGGGCAAGGGTGGCTTCGGCTAGGTTGGTGTTGGTTCGGGGGCTGTGATTTCTGTTTGAGAATTTATGGCTTTTGGGTCGGTATTGGCCGGGCTAGAGTCGTTTACCAGTCTTGCCAGGGTGTAGTCTTTGCTTGGACGGACTGTATAGTGGAGTGAATATGAAACTGGCAACCAGCTGGTAGACCTAGGCCCTTCATAGGGCTGTTGCGCCATTGACTAACAAAACATTAGTTGTTGTACTACAATATCTAATAATCCTTCATCTTTGATACCAATTTTTACGTAAATTTCACGTATATCTATGAATATGTTCTGTCACTATACAGTTGAGCATGTGCAACACATAAAACTCGTCCAATTTATTGTGAAAATATAGATCTATCTCCAATACTAGACTGACAAGAATGATTCGGCTATTAATTTTGGCTAATCTGATTTTTATCGTTCTCATGTAGGCGATAAATGTTGGATGGTGTCCTTGCTCCACTGGGTTTTCCCCAGTTCAAAGCCATTAGCATCTAACTGTCGATTAACAAACAAACAAAATTTATTAACAAGTAGAAATAGATGTGGTTTGATCTGATGCCAATAAATTCATCGTTTCAACTCTGACTTATTCTTTCTTTCATTCTTTTTTGTTTTTTATTCCTATCCGATTGTTTCTACCTATTCTTTTCTAGATATTCTTCCATATTTTGACAGCAAAAATAATTTGATTCATGACTAGTTTGAAAATTGCAGATAATTTATTACGAATGAGAATATCAAGTTGAATATATTCCAGCAAAGTTTTAAATCAATCATCCATTGATGAATATATTGTTACAAAAGTGGAAGAAAAAAGGAAAATTAGGTTGTTCTATTTCTCTCTCGTGTAATGTGTTAATGATTATGATAATGATAATAATTGCATCATATTTCGTGAGTATTATGTGCAATAGAGTACATGAATTAAGTGTTCGTTCACACTTTTCACAAAAGTGAACGTTTTCTTGCCCAGGAATACTTAATAAAAATAATCCAACATTGTACGTATGTCAATGGCTTCACAACCCATGAAGGGCCACTGCCGGTGGGTAGAGCCTGGAGGGTGGAGGGTAGTTGGTAAATCTATAGAACATACACACCATCCACAGTAATATATCGTATGAATGGTATGTGTTCAGCCGCCATCTTGAAATTCTTAAATATGGACAACATTACCCCAAAAAACAGAATGACGTCATACCATTCATACTATGTATTACTGTGGATGGTGTGTATGTTCTATAGATTTACCAACTACCCTCCACCCTCCAGGCTCTACCCACCGGCAGTGCGGCCTCAGCCTTACAGCTATTTACCAATTTCATATTCACTCCACTATACAGGAGAGGTGAATAATCATCAACCAGGATAGAGGTAACGTGTGTTTAGCACGTTGATCCTCTCAACCATAAGATAGCTTCCGTTATAGAATATAGCTAAATATTCCGGCGTAGAATATCTCTGAATAACATTCATCAAATGCCTTGAAACAGTCATTAGGTCATGTCAGAGGTACTAACAAACAAGAAGTGGTAACAAATACTTATCAGTAACTTTAATTCATACATTAATTTTACAACATCCTAACAGAATACGACCCAAGAAAAAATCGCAACTAGTTTTTCAAGTTTTTACCGATATAGAAAACTCAATTTGAAATATATTATAAATTTAATCCTTGTATATATATTTTTCAGATAATCGTTAAGTCATGTGATCATGAATCGAAATTGATCAGGAGCGACCTGAAAACTCTGACACCAGACCTGAGCCAGCCAGGTTACACGAATATTATTATTAATAAAATCGGTTAGAGTTTAATGCAACAATCACTATTCCTCTAGAGACGGGAAACGACTGAGTATGTTTACTAACGACAAGCCAATAATCCATAATACTTCATGAAAATATTGTTAACTAGCCGGCAGGCTCGCTTCGCTCGCATTCTCCGCCTAGCCAGGGGGCTCCGACCCCTGGATCCCTGCCAGTATAGGCAGTGTAAGTGAGTCAAACAGGCTCGCTTCGCTCGCCTGCAAATTCCTTCCAGAAGGAATTTGAAATTTATGGAGCACAGCATTTGTACACCTAATCTGGACCTGTTTACCTAATTTCAACATTTTCTGCCAATTTGTTCTGGAGAAATCTAAGAAAAACTCCGAAAATTCCATAAAATAGTAAAACGCTAATATTAAGCGTAACCTTGGGAGATATATCAGACATAGTTTGAAACTTGATTCAATATCTTCCAAATTAGTTCATCTATAATGTCGCTAAACCATCGAAACACTCTAGAAAAACGGAAATATTTTTGGCGTATCCTTGAAAATTTTTTAAAATCCGTTCTTAGCGCGCGTCTAAACGTCTAACTGAACATGCCTGCCAAATTTGAACGCATTCGGTTCAGTGGATTTTTAGTTCTGGTGATGAATGAATGAATGAATGAATCAGTGCCATTTCGCTTTTATAATATATAGAGAAGATTTCCATGACATTATCTGAGAAAGAGTAGATGAGAGAAATAATAAGTGTGAGAGAGAGAGTGAGAGAGAGAAAAATGGAACTAGATGGAGAAAGAGGGAGACATTGCGATCGAAAAATGGACTGAAAAATAATGGAAGAGGCGAAAGAAGAAGATGTTTATTATTAAATTGGGGACAATGAACTGTTAGCTCCTATTTCCATGTGATGTTTAGTGTCCTGATTTATGGCCTGAATGCCAGAATGCACCCAACGATGTGTAGTCTATCCAAGCGAAGAAAAGAAGACATTCTGGCAAGATGGGAAAATAACTCCAAATCAGTCGATAATAACTAAAAAATTCTACATAGTGTTCTCAAATCGAAGATCAGAATGTTTTCTACAATTTGAGACCAAATTAATGATTTTTCAAATAATATTGACCGAGGTGGAGTCATTTTCCCATCTTTCCAGAATGTCTTCTTTGCTTGGACCGACTATAGAGCACAGTCACCTCTAGTACAAACGCCTACAACATTTTTTCGTACAGTTGCTGAAAAATCCTTCATTTGAGTGAAAAATGTTTCTTCCTCATCCCACAGATTTTTCCTTCACTTAAACAGATTGTTTTTTATGAGAAATTTCTCCATCTCCATATTCCTTCTCTTTCTAAATCCTTCTCATCCATAAACTCTTCTCTATTTATTCCTAGTTTGTTCCTAGTTTATTCCTATTTGTTCTCTATTCAACTAGCCGGCAGGCTCGCTTCGCTCGCTTTCTCCGCCTAGCCAGGGGGCTCCGCCCCCTGGACCCCCGACAGTATCAGCACAGTCAGTGAGTCAAACAGACTCGCTTCGCTGTCAGTGAGTCAAACAGACTCGCTTCGCTGTCAGTGTAAGCTGAGACAAACAGGCTCGCTTCGCTCGCCTGCAAATTCCGTTCAAAAGGGATTAAAAACTTACTGAATACAGCATTTCTAGACCTAATCTGGACCTGTTCACCAAATTTCGACATTTTCTACCAATTTATTCTCGAAAAATCCAAGAAAAACTCTGAAAATTCCGAAAAATAGTAAAACGCTAATATTGAGCGTAACCTTGGGAACTATATCGGACATAGTTTGAAACTTGATTCAATATCTTCCAAATTAGTTTATCTATAATCTCGCTGAACCATTGAATTTACATCTAGGATTGGTCTATCAAGGCGGAAGATATGCAACCCGCAATACATCTACAATTTTGAAAAACCTGATTACTGATAATCCTGCGTAATATTGAACAGAATCCAAAAATATCTTAACACAACATTTCTAGACCTTATCTGAACCTAACTACCAAATATCAACATTTTTTACCGATTGGTTCTCGAAAAAATGAAGAAAACGTTGAAAAACTATAGAAAAACTCAAATATTTGGCGTATCCTTGAAAAGTTCCTAAAATCCGTTCTTAGCGCGCGTCTAAACGTCCAACTGAACATGCCTGCCAAATTTGAACGCATTCGGTTCAGTGGATTTTTAGTTCTGGTGATGAATGAATGAATCAGTCAGTCAGTCAGTGCCATTTCGCTTTTATAGATATAGATTATAAAGCTTGATGATGATGATTAGCTTCTTATCAAATCCTCAATGGATTGGATAAGAGTACAAGCAAGTATTATCCAAATTGCACATCATGAGCAATCATGACCATTCAATTTTCTCTTGAAATTGGATTTTTCAAAACCTCTAATCATTTAGTATTCTGAATACTATATTACGATTCAAAGTCTAGTTATTATCCACCATCAATTTTGTTTCTAAGCATATTTTGCCTATCATTCCAATATCTTCATCAAGTTACAAACTTCCAACTTTCACTATGGTCCATTCACGATCGCTTGAGACAAGATAAACAAAAGCTCTGCATGTGTGTGTGTGCGACTGGAGTGGCTTTTTTTTAGCCACGACATAAACAAGTCACAGCAATGCCAAAATCCCGAATTTTGTTTTCAGGACTGTAACCAAAGCATTGACACAGAAACTTTTATTATAATTGTTTGTTCAATTCAGGTTCATGCAGTCGAGAGACAACCGAAACAAGCAATTTGCCAATGTGTATTTATAAAAAAGATTACTTAAAGATACTTATTCTGAATTGCCTACAACAAAATTCGGGATTTTGGCAATGCCGTGACTTGTTTATGTCGTGGCTAAAAGGCAGCCACTCCAATCGCACACACACACACACACATGCAGAGCTTTTGTTTATCTCGTCTCAAGTCATCGTGGATGGACTATAACAATTTTTGTCTTCTATTTCAATAACCATTTAAGTTACTAATTTAAAAATCTTCTCGCTTCAATCAAGTTCCTCAGCATATTAACATGGAAATTATTATTATTGGTACCTCGGAAAATTAGAGATTTCAAGAGAATTGTCAATATTTTTCCATTTTTTCTTAGTAACAAGAAACTCCACGGGTAGGTTCGATAGAATCTTTCTCACAACCTAGTGTGGGGAATCAGCCCGAGAGGTTTTGCACCTTCCTCCTGTAACACTCTTTATATAGGAATAATAAATTTGGATATCCTCATTTTGCAATGAACAAGTGGTTGATGAGGGAAAATACAAGAATAAAAGGAGAGTATACTAGGTAATGGCTACTCGCAGAAAGAGGGGCTACTTAGTGATCCTGGAGTTGAGCTACGAACACCGTGTTTTGTTCTTGTATATAGGTGACCAGTATTATGCCAAGTACATATTGGTGTGGTGGAACGTACCCGTAAGGGTACGCCCCACCATTAGATAGATTGACGGATAAAGAATTTATTTGATAAATCAAAATATACATATATATTTTACAGGAAAATTGTACTTAGTGCTATTTAAAATAATTGATAAATTAAATTAAAATCAAATACCATTTTTAAAAAATCACATTGATAATAAGCTGAGTCCCGAAACATGTATGTGGAATAATTTTAAAGTTTTTTGAAAAGTGTATTTGATTTTCATTCAATTTATCAATACTTTACAAGTTATGTACTTATTACTAATAGCATAGATTTAAGACACATTTCTTTTCATTCCCACCACTATTAAAATCAATGAGCATAATTATTATAAATTTTGTTGGATAATGAAAAACCATGGGCAAAATGCAATCATGGAATAATATTCCATTAACAGCACAATCTTTTTCTCTCCTAAATTCTCTCAAATCTCATCCAGAAATTTTATTTGATAACACAATCCTGAAATTGAAATGACAATCCTGAGTTTTTGAATAATTAGAACTACGTAATAGCCCAGCTGTTGTTACCGGTTTCTATTTTCAAAGTTCCCACAATTATTCCAAGCTCACAGCTGTTGCAAAATTGTTCGAATCTTGGCCAAGTTATCATTCCAATAATTCTAAAGATGACAAACCTCTACTCGTTCAAGTTCATTGGCGTACAGAATTAAATTGGGCGTTGATTAAACGGTTGGCGTATGAATTTTGACGCGCGGTAATTTATTGTAACATTTTTTTTCTTCATCAAAGTTTGAGAATTTGAGCTACAAGTGAGAAATGATGATTATTTTATAATGTGTTTGTGTATAACATCTCTACAAAATTCAATGAACTCTTTCAAATACACAATACTGTTTTACAGTTGACATAGCCTATGAATTTTGACTCGGGGTAATTTATCGTGATTTTTCTGTTCTAGTTTGAGTCACAAGTGAAGAATTATAATCATAAAAGAACTTTCAAACATTTAAAACTCCGTGAATAATTTTAAGAAATGCCACAATGATGCCGATGATAATTATTATTGAGGTTATTTTGCCGGGGGAGCTTCCTTTTGGAACTCCCCACCGAATACGGCATAAGAATACATACATAATGATATTAATTTATTCCATCTCTAGAAATTCAATGAATTCTTTCAAATACACTATACCCAACGTGGTCAAACTCTGTATGGTTTACGTCTGAATTTGTGTTCTATTTTATTATCAAAGTATAAGTTACAAAAAGGAAATTTTAATGATGTTGGGGTTTAAGATATTTTTGTTCATTTCATCTCTAGAAATTCAAAGAACTCTTTCAAATACACTATAGCCTACTCTCTCTGGATGTGTTGTTTCAAATTTGAACAACTAAAAATAAAATTGAAAAGAATAATAGTTCAAACTATTACTATTATTACTACTTCTACTGAGTGACTATTACGTCATTCAACAACATTAGAGCTCCTCACATTTAAAACTTTTTTGTAAATTCTTTTTTTTCTCTAAATTCCACTCAGTTGCGAACTTTTTTCAGATTGAACAATTAAATGACAAGTTCATATAGAGGAATATCAAAATAAAGTAAGACAACATTTAACAACATTAAATTACCCACATTCTCATCTCGATCTTCCTGTATTTTTATGTTTGTTGTGAGTTGTTAGAAAATTAATATTCCTAAGAATAGATCTCTTGTTTATACTTTTTCTAGTCGAACACTCTCTGTCAACTTGATAATAGCGATATTATTATTGTTTTTTCACGATTTCAAACAAGTCCAACCTCAAATTCCATTGATAGTCTGTCCAAGCGAAGAAAACATTCTGTCAAGATGGAAAAATGATTGCAGCTTGGTCAATATTCATTCGAAAATTATGAATTTGGTTTAAAATGGTAGGAAAAACTCTTTTCTACAATTTAAGAACTAATTTCCAATTTTCGAATCAACGTTAACCGAGCTGAAGTCATTTTCCCATCTTCTCAGAATGTCTTCCTTGCTTGGACAGACTATAATCAAAGCTTAATTGGACGTGCAAAATAGGGGATCACTGCCAAAATTTCGATTTTTTCGAAAAAATCTTTTCACAGTTTGCACAAAATCCAATTCAATCTTCCGCCAAAATATCCCCAGACAATTTTCAGAGCTCTCCACCCACAAATTTTCGTCTCATTAATTCCGCTTGTCCAACGGAAAATGAAACTAGTTGGATGTTTTAGACTAGAAAATAGAATAAAAAAGTGAGATGGAAAAAGAAATGACGACCAAGAATACCATTCTCAATTTCGCCAAAAGTTTGGTTGGAGTAAGTCAAAAATAGACACCAGTCAAGGTCAAGTCACACGTCGTTTACGATTAGAAGAGAGGTGAGCGAAGAGAGAGAGTGTGTGTGAGAGAGAGAGAGAGAGAGAGAGTGAGAGTGAGAAAGGGAGGAAAGTGAACGTAAGACAAAAAAGTGAGAAAATTGCTGAAAATTCAGATTAAGATTTACTCACTTCTATTCAATTCATACTATTCATACTACAGTATATTCTCAGTTCACTTTCCCCTAAAATACTAGGGGCCCATAAATTGGGTTCATGATATTTATTTGATTATTTCAAATATAGAGGAAATTATATGATGAGTTTGAGATTTTTCAATTTCGAGAGAAAACTGCAATATAGAATAATAATAAGTAAGTAACAATAATAATAACAATATATAAGTAATCCCATCCCGAAATAAACGGATGCAGAAATAGTAAGGAAATAAAGATGGAAATAGAATGATGATGATGATGAATAAGAGAGAGTTCTTGAATTCATTAGATGGAAGACTTTTGTGTGAATTTTTTATTGTAAAAAGCTATTGACTCTATCAGGAATTCCATAGAGCTAAGTACATTCAAGTTGGGAAGAAACAGTAGGCCTATGCTTTTAAAAATCTTAAGACGCTCCAATTGAACAACAGCGGAACATTTATTTTTACTTGAGTTTAATTTCTTTGCAGGGTTAGAAAAATGATAATATATTTTTGATAATTTCCCAAGCTCATAGCAAATCAAGTTAACTGGCTAAAGTTGAATTTTAACAATACACAATCCACACCACCTATCGTCTACTTTGCGAACTATTTCGAGCTAGTACCAATAATTCCTGCCAAAAAACTAGGAGGACGCTGCAGTTGATTGAATGGTTTTCCCTCTTTTCTTCTTCATCTTTCCACTTATATTTCCTTTTTTTCTTTTTTAGTTATTTTTCTAGGCTCATCTTTTCTAAGCTTTCTTTTTATACTTCCTCTTCTCTTTGATTTTCAAGTTTTTTGAATCGATGATGCTGTTGATAAACAATAGCCCAATTACTACGTATTACTAGAGAGTTATATGGATTAGAAATGAAATTATCAGAGTGGCAACTAAGGTGGAAGAAGTGTCCAAGGAGGACCAGGAGAGGAGGCTCCAATGGTATGGACATGTTACAAGGAGAGATCAACAATATCTAAGGAATAGAATATTCGATATGATAGTAGAGTGTAGAAGAGAGAGAGAGGAAGGCCAAAGAGACGATGGAGGGATTGTGTGGAAAGGGATTTGAGAAGCAGGGGAATGGAGCTGGATGGCGGTAAATATGAGGACAGAGACACTTGGAGGCGACTGACCAGAAACACCGACCCCGAATAGAAACGAGAATAAGCTGAGGAAGAAGAAGAAGACTGGAAAGTTATATGAATTACTGGTTTCGATGCTCTATAGCAAGGAGCACACAGCAGCAGAGCTTACAGACATAGTATGCAGACAAGTAGAATCATTTCTTATTAATTACTTGGCGAAATTGGGACAGTATTGTCCACTCTACCACTTATCTACGATTCGACAATCGAATTAAAATACCTCCCCATGTTACTGAATGTTAGAGGTCCATGTGTGCGTTGCAAAATCCAATAACCTAGGGACTTAAGGAGGTATTTTTTCTTCGTTGCTGTGTGCGTCTTGCTTATCACCGACAGCTCACTGACCGTTCTGACAGAAGTGATAGAGCTGAGAAAAAATTGAATTCATCCGTCAACCGCCTTAATTTTTGGCGCCAGCTGAACACAGTACAATACACTTTCAAGAGCACACTAAGAAGATGTATAACATGTACCATCAGGTTCGAATCCCACCAGAGGCATGGTCGTTTTTCCACCTCATAAATCACCCTCGCACCTTTCATTACCCAAGCGCAAGTAAAATTAAATACTAATGTGGGCATCATCCGCAATTATTAAAAATAAAAAATACCATTTCACAAAAAACCCTATACTTAACGCAGGGGACAAAGCCTCGCTGCTGAGAAAAAACCGAGTAAAACATTATGCTGTTGTCATCAAATACAGAATGTAAACATTTCTCTCTTCAAAAAAAAAATTTGGATCTTAAATTTTCGAGAATACAATGGTGTTGATAACAGATACTTTCCAAGTACAGAGTGCGGCAACATAACTTCCTTATTTTAAAACTTTATAAAACGCATTATATGAATCAGAAAAATTTTATTAGCTTTTTATAATATAGGCAAGTACATAAAGTTTTGTTTCGCCCCGTTTCATAGATCAAATCAGGTAGATGACGCCCCCCATTCTCCATTTACTGAGTGAACCGATTTCTGGCGTTTGTCATGACTCTAGCCAGCATAGCAGGCGTTATGTTGGCGATTTTTCCCAGGATATCATTCTTCAAACCTTGTAGGGTCCTTGGACGGTTCACATGAACACAGGATTTCAAAAAACACATAGATAAAAATACAAATGGTCAAATCGGGAGAGCGGGCCGGTCACTTTAAATCGCCCATAATTGGGATAAGGCGCTCTGGAAAGTGTTTCCTCAGAATAGTCATCATGTCATCGATATCTTGAAGTGTGCGCCGTTGCACCGTTTTGTTGGAACCAAATTTCCCATAATTCCAACTCATTTAGTCGGGGGAAAAAATCATTCAACATGTTTACATATCAATACGAATTCACTGTCACTATGACTTCACGACTTCATTTTCCTCAAAGAGCCAGGCACCAATTCTACTTGAGGAAACTACACACCACACTGTGACTTTAGGTGAACGCGAAGGCCTTTGATGCAATTATCGAGGATTGGTGTCAGCCCAATAGCGCCAAGGACCCTACAAGATTTGAAGATCAACATCTAGGAAGAAATTGCCAATATAGCGCCTGCTATGCTACCTGGACTCATGACAAACGCCAGAAATCGGTTCACTCAGTGTATGGATAATGGGGGACGTCACTTACCTGATTAGATCTTTAAGACTGGGCAAAACAAAACTTTATGCATGTGCCTATATTATAAAAAACTAATAAAAATTTCCTGATTCATACAATGCGTTTTGTAAAGTCTTAAAATAAGAAAGTTATGTTGCCGCACCCTCTACTAAATAGAGTAAATAATATTTATAATAATTGATAGTAGAGACTGCAGAGACTATTTAATCACTGTGTGGTCATTTAAGATAGGATATAATTGTTCTGATTGGTAAATTCAGTTGAACCAATCATGTTTATGACATTACACATCATATACAGGGTGTTTCAGGAGTAATGTGCAATACTTCTCAGGCTGATTCCTTACACCAAGTAGACAAAAAGTTTCATGGGACCAACCCCAAAAACGCTTTGTTACCGAGATAACAATGGCGGTAAATTGAGATTTTTCAAAAAATATTTCTTTTTCTAATTTTTTAGAGGCTTTACTGAGTTTCTAGAATAATCAATTCCTATAGAAAATTAGCTGAGGAATTCAATGAAACCAGTCTGAAGTCTGTAACTTTAACGGTTATTGAGATAATTGAAAAAATATGGTTAAAAGCGCCATTTTCAACAATAAAAAATTTAAAAAATTAGAAAAATCTCAATTTTCCGCCATTGTTATCTCGTTAACAAAGCGTTTTTGGGGGTTGGTCCCATGGAACGTTTTTGTCTACTTGGTGTAAGAAATCAGCCTGAGAAGTATTGCACATTCCTTCTGAAACACCCTGTATGAAGATAAATAATGTATAGGCTACAACATAATTTTTAATATTTTCACATAGATAACATGACGAAACCAGAAAAAATCTACAACCCTCTACTATTCCCAGATATTATAAAGTTGAAATTCTATAATTCAGTTCCTTGATCCAGTTGCAGAGAGTAAGAATAAGACTTCTTCAATTTATTTCTACTCTCTCGGCTTGAGCTATTAGGTCTCTTTCTCGCCAGCGTCTACACTATGATCATTCAGTCTGTGTAGTAGAGCCTGTCCAAGAAGAGAAGACATTCTAGTTGGATGGGAAAAAGACTTCGAATCGGTGAATATTGGAAATATTGGAAATTTGGTCTCAATCTGCAGACTAGAATGCTTTCTACTGATAACTTTTAAAACAATTTTAACCGAGCTGGAGTCATTTTCCCATCTTACCAGTATGTTTTCTCCGCTTGGATAGACTTACTAAGTAGCCTATTCTAATTGATGAAGTATTTAGTAAATAACTGATCAGGTATTACAATTCATGAAGTATCTAGAACTAACTGATCAAGTATTTCCAATTGTGTTATAATTACTCACCCTGGCATTTTAGTCCTTGATGAAACAGTCCATAGAGTAGAGATCCGCAATGATCACAGAAGGTAGGTGACATGAAACTGCACGCCCGAAACCGATGGGGAACATCCAGCTTAAATCTTTCACGTAAATACTGAAAAGAAATTCAAATTAAAATTAAAGAAACGATATAAAGGAGCTGGATCAAGTATTGTGTAATGAAAAACGCAGGTATGGTTACATGTAAAGATAATAAAATAGAAATAGGAATCTTCTTCTACAGCCGTAATCTGTGGATTCAGAGTTTATGTCGATGAATTAAATAATTATAAATCACAGTACGTTCAAAAATATTATTTCTCTTATTCCAATAACATTCATTTCCTGGAAGCCTTAACTATCGGTGTCAGATACTATAGGAGAGTGCCACTGGTGACTCGTGCCCACGAAACAGGTGAAGTGCCCGTATCTTTTACTGTACAGCACTTCACCTATTTCGTGGGCACAAGCCGCCAGTGAGTTTCAACCTACTAACAGTTGATGTAAAGCATCTTCTCTCTCTTTTGATTTGAAAACCATGATTTTGTCATATCTAAATAACAATTAATTTACAACATCAGTGATGGTCTAGTGTACAATAAGTAGACGAAACCGCCTTTTTTGACGTGAGCTATTCCAGTTCACTGTATTGAGTGACTTATCGATAGTTGAAACTGTCGATAAACCACGTTTTATCTAGAATAACAATAAAAATAATTTATTTAAATAATAAGTGCCTGTATCTTCTACTGTACAGCACTTCACCTGTTTCATGGGCACGACCACGAGCCGAATTATTGTGGATGAGTTCGGTTTTGTTGTCAATACATTATACAGGGTGTTTCAGGAGGAATGTGCAACTTCTCAGGCTGATTCCTCACACCAAGTAGACAAAAAAGTTCCATGGGACCAACCCCCAAAAACGCTTTGTTACCGAAATAACAATGGCGGAGAATTGAGATTTTTCAAAATATATTAATTTTTATAATTTTTTAGAGGCTTTTGTAGGGTTCTGGAATAATCAATTCCTATGTAAAATTAGCTGAGGAAATCAATGAAACCTGTTCCAAGTTTGTAACTTTAACGGTTATTGAGATAATTGGAAAAATATGCTAGAAAACGCCATTTTTCAACAATAAGGGTTATAACTGGATTTGGAATTCTAAAATTGTATTTTTTATTAATGGAAGTTGAAGAGAGTAGGATTCTAGAGAAAACGTTAGAACTTCCATTAATAAAAAATACAATTTTAGAATTCCAAATCCAGTTATAACCCTTATTGTTGAAAAATGGCGTTTTCTAGCATATTTTTCCAATTATCTCAATAACCATTAAAGTTACAAACTTGGAACGGTTTCATTGAATTCCTCAGCTAATTTTACATAGGATTTGAATATTTTAGAAACTCACTAAAGCCTCCAAAAAATTAGAAAAATTAATATGTTTTGAATAATCTCAATTCTCCGCCATTGTTATCTCGGTAACAAAGCGTTTTTGGGGGTTGGTCCCATGGAACTTTTTTGTCTACTTGGTGTAAGGAATCAGCCTGAGAAGTATTGCACATTCCTCCTGAAACACCCTGTATCTAGCTTAGTGAATCGTCAATTGCACAACGCATTGCAATTCAGTCTTCCCCGAATGAAGGCGTTGGAATAGAATGACTTCTTTATTTTAATGACTTGGCGAAGTTTGGACAGTAATGTCCACTCTACCACTTAACCACGAAACGGTGTTGAAACAAAGACGTCTCCCTCTCATACATTGAAAATTTATTCATTTATTTTATCATTGAGACTGTTTATTGAAGTCAATAACTTAATCAACATACAACAACTTCTAATATTAACAAACTTTTCTTTCTATATCTGCGGAGATAAAACCATCCTACAAAAGGTAACATTTTTGCCTTTTTAGATCTCTTTGGAGGTGATCAATTTAAAAAAAGAAATATTTTATTTCAACTCTCCGATCAACGAAAGTCGTTTACCAAAACAAAATATGAGGATGTTATTCTCCTCCATGGAAAACTCAGGTATCTAATTTCATTGTTCAGGAGGAATAAATGAGTTGAGAAACACTAAAACACTTTTTATGGTAGTCTTCATACTTTTCCCCTTTGTATAGGCATATTAGCTACTGTTTTTGGTATTTGGAATCACTTTTTTTTAAACATTGCTAATGATGCTCAAGTGAAAAAACCCTTATGGACCTACTAGGACTCGAGCCCACAACCAGACTGAACCCCCCAGATCACTCAAGCGATGTTTTCCTAAACTACGCCGCGCAGAGGCGTAGAATTGTGCTGATATACTTTCTGGTGCGAACTGGCTTCTTTTGTAGGCGTAACACTAGATAGCAGTACTACCACGCTGTCAGCTGACGCCTGTATTATAGTATAGTACAGTATTTTACCAGTATTTTAAAGAGCATAATTTTTTTGAGAGCAGTCAGACCTTCATGGGCTGTTGAGCCATTGAAAAAATTTACTACTGTACTTAAAAGCTAACGCATGGGCGCGGCGTAGTTTCGGAAAGTACACCTTAAGCAGTGAATAGAGTATAATATATATTCTTCATATTCACTACCTTAAGCCAACCAAACCGGCTGAAAGCGAGAAAATACATAAAAGCAATATGGAAAATCGCACACAAAGTTTCTAATATTGAGATTTATTGTAGTTTCTAAATTTATGGCACAAGTAACTCAGAAGACTGAATTGAATAGTGCGAATTGACGAATTTCAAGTGAGACCAAAGTATATTAATTATAGTCGGCGCAATCTAAGTTGACGAAAACCCCCTTCACCCGAGAAATAGCTACATTGTCATTTTGCGTGAAATTGAAACTTCTCCTAACGCAAAGACATTCAACTGTAGGTTAAAAGTGACAGCGTAGCTTCGGAAAAATCACGCGGTGTTGTGAAACTCACTATTTTTATGATAAACCAGCTGTTCGCAGCTCGAATATCCAAGTCGATCATCTTCAATAACTCCAATCTTTAACATACAATGATTCATGCATATACCGATCTCCTTATACTTTGAAACTCTTGAGAGGCCAAATTACGATCTTCCGACTATTTTCGACATTTGGGATAATAATTTCAATTGTTTTTGAACAAATTTGCCGCTTTGATCACCCACTTATATTCTCAAACAAGATAGTTTCTAGATCATCGAAAATTTCATGTTTTCTGTTCGAGTAGACTCGACATTGACAAACATATTCATTAATTGGATATAGAAAATTCAAAACCCATTAGAAAGCTCGAATTCTCCTTGTCATTTTGATATAGAAAACTTTATTTTTACTACAACCCATGATTGTGAGAGAAGTGATATACAAAATAAAGTAATATTTTCGCGATTTTTCAAAAAAATCAAATTTCCTTTGAATCCTTCTACCCAGGAACTTTTTAATACTACTGGCATATCAAGGATAAAATTCTACGTCTAGATATAGGGTTTAATCGCGAATTTGAAGATGTTCCAATTTCACACAATCTGGCAACGCAGCTATTTCTCGGGTGGAGGGGGTTTTCGTCAACTTACATTGCGCCGACTATAATAATGTGGAAATTGAAATGAAGAAAAATTACATACTCACGTACTTTTGTACTCTCTGAATCTCTCCCAGAACCGGGACATTTCGTAAGGAACTTCTCATGACATTTTTTATGAACTGCAGTCTGACACACTGAAAAATTAACATGAGAGCACATTGAGTATCCAATAATGTGTTTTGAACTAAATAAGTTCTAGATATTATGGAGAAGAGCCATCGAAACTCTTCGGTATCCATATTGAACTATCATTTTATTCAATGAGGAAAAAACTCTTCCTACTTTGAGTTTGATTAATTTGAGTGAGGTATTCACTATGAATTTAGTACACTATGAACATTAAATTCAACTTAAATATTCTTTCTTTACAATTGCGACTTGGTTTCCAAGTATTTTAAGCAAAGGATGAATGAGTGATGATGAATGATGATGATGAAGGTTTACGATGTAGGTTATATGTCTATCCACAATGCCAACTTTCACTTAATATGATAATTTCTCACTTCCAAAAATATTTTATCACAAACAATTTTGAATTCCGATAAAAGTCCACTTTTAAGTTCCAGAAATGAACAAGATAAACCATAGGATTTCAATATTATGGATTCACTTTAAGTTTTTTCAGCAAATTAAAACAAACTCACTAGTATATATCAGAAAAAGAACAAATCTAATGCATAAAGTCATCAAATTTATTTAAAAATTATAGGTTACTCATAATAAATATTCTAATAGCTTTTTTAGTGGAGAGTCCTTTTGGGGTAGGCTTCATCATCCCAATGTGTATGTGTGGCTACTTGGTCGAATAGGGCCTACAGGTCACTCATTGAAAAGCACTTCATAGTGTTCGTGATTTTCTTCATGATCACTAAGGAGCCACCCTCACGGAGTGGTCATTACCGAGTACATGATTTAAACACATAATTTATTAGAAGCAGCACCCTTTGGATAATTTTTTATAATTGAAATCTTGAAAATTTATCTAAATGGTACTGTGATTGAGATTTTTATCAAATAATAATTAAATAAATATCTATAATAAATATAATTGATTCAATAATAGTGTATATTATACACTGATGCATAGTTTCAAAACTGAACTTCAAAACTTAGGGCTATTTAAAATAGTTGAAAAATAAATTATTTAGACTTATATTTTCAATTTTTGATCTTGTTTACTTATTTCATTATTATTTTGTCAACATTAATGATGTCCTGATGTGCCGAAACATGTCTGTGTTTTAATAATTTTAAAGTTTTTTTAAAAGGGTGTTTGATTTTCATTTATTTTTCAACTGATGCATAAGCCTAGCCAAAAAGAGAATAAGTTAGTAGACTATTTGAATACAATATAAATTGTTATAAATGTAAACCCTGTGATGAATTCTTGATAATTAATCATCTCTTGAAAGCTTTCTCTTATAAGTTGATAATCCTGACTATCGAAGTGTACAGAATTGAATAATCATATTCTAAACACCTTCACCAACTAAGTCCTACGTTAACTACTGACTAGATGTTCAAATGGCTTCTCCATTTGATGCTGTTTTGAATCATTTACGAACCTTTCAAATTTTAAATTGATAAAACATGGTTTTTTATTCTTGTGAGTTTCACAAGAAATTTGTGAGCATAGTGAAAGTGGACATTGTGGATAGACATATAACCTACATCTTAAACCTTCATCATCATCATTCATCACCACTCATTATTCCTTTGCTTAAAATACTTGGAAACCAAGTCGCAATTGTGAAGAAAGAATAAAGAATAAAGAATAGATGTTTAAATGGCTTCTCCATTTGAATGCTAAATTTTATCCTATTGATATTATTAAATTTTTAATACTCATATCCGCTAACTTCTTGATATCATATTTTCATTTTCTTAGTGTAAAACATCGTCCAAAAACTCTAGAATACATTCTTCACTCACTACTACAGGTCTACAGAATATTCAAGTATTAATAATTGTATATTGGATATACTAGGTATGTTGTTTCACAAGGAAACTTAGTTGATAGAGAGTCTACTTCTAAACTCACAACTTTTTGTTGAATATACCACTTACATTGACACTGGTAGCCTTGCTTTCCAAACCCCCTGGAAATATGAAAAAAATAGTTCAGAATTATCATGCATAGAGATAATACAATTATAAATTAATAATAAGAGCTCCAATTACTGATCTGTTCTATAATTCTTTTATTTATTTGTGGAAGAATTATATACTTCTAACATTTTATTAACTTGTTTATTAACAAACATACATAGTGAAAGGAATATCAGGCATTCACACAATTATAGTATTTCTAACACAATTTTAATGGAAATACAGTCCAAGTTTCCAGGTCGAGTCAGAATTTCCACTCTGGCCAAAGGTTTTCTACTCCAGAAATAGAAAAAAAATCGGTTGACTTATCAACTAAGTCAGTGGATAGAATAGATATGAAGATAAATAGAATATCCATATTCATTCATTTGACAAAATACATTACTCAATGGATAAAACAGACAATAATTGTCCAAAACGTCTTATTTCCAGATTTTGTTGAATGTTCAAATTGAGGTTATGTTCACAATGTCCACTTTCACTATATTTACAAATAAAGATAATAAATAAATAGAGATAAATTCAAAATGACTGGTACAGTATTCTACTACATTTCCATGTCTTATTGGACCCAAATAATTATATTATTTAATAACAGAAGAGAGTATGATAGTGCTGTGTGTCGTAAGTCGACATTTTTCTCTAATTTCTTCATTAAGAAGTAAAGTTTCTTATTCTTATTCAAGTGAACGGGAAAATTGATTGTTCGAAAACTATTGTCGGTTTTAGCAAAGAAGACTTTCTAGCAAGATGGGAAAATGACTCCAGCTCCATTTATATTGGTTCAACGATTATGTTTCTAGATTATAACGAGATCATAAACCATTCTGCTTTACAATTTGAGACCAAATTTATAATTTTTGAACTATTATTGACCGAATTCCTTATTTGCTTGAACAGATTATACCTCATCGGACTATATTTTCAATCTATCAAAATTTTGAGTGCAAAGCCTGTTTTTTATTCGAATATATTCATTCAGATTAAGCCATTCGTATTGGCTGTAATTTGGTAATGTATGTTATGTTTTGAATAATTTGAAGGGAGTAAAATTAAATATTACCAGAGGAAATCTTTGCAGAAAGTGCAGAACGTCGGCTGACGGAAGAATTTTGCCACAAAACGATGCCCTTTGACCTGGTGCACCTTCTGGTGTTTGATGGCGCCGCGACGCCTTGTGATGGCCTGACCTCCATGATGGACGCCGTCTTCATCCTCTAGAACAAACACTCAACATTAGTCCAACAAACACTCACAATCATCAGAGCAAACAATAATCAACAGAATGGTTATAAAAGAAACTAGTAGATTCCACTTTATTCATAGAAATTTTTTCCTGACTCACTACACAGAAAGCTTCAGCTGTTTGTCGGTTCATTGAGAAGGGTCTTCCTCCACACGACACGGTCTGACGGTCGCCGCAGTTGAACAGCTCTTGTCTTGTCCTCGAGCTTAAACAACAGGAGCTGTGTGATTTAAGCCGCGTATCGACCGTCCGAGGCATGTGCCACGAATGCCTCCCGGTACAGTCTGTTGACGCAAAAAAAGTATGAACTCATGGCTGAAGCATATGTGTGATCTGCAATAATTTTTGTAACGAAAAATGCGAGCACGCGAACAAATTGACTAGCGCGATCAAGCGGGAGACAAAGCAACTAATAATTTGGACTTTGGAGGTTAGTTTGTGCTCAATTAGTAGATAAAAATTGAAGGAAATGTTCATTATTGCCTATTAGAACCTTCTGCACCCAAATAGAATTCTCAGTCACAAAAATGCATAGGAATGGGTACAATTTTGAGGTTAGTTTGAAGAATTGATCGTTGTGCGTTGCGAGGCAACAGGCACTGCTCGCTGCGAATTGTGTGCCGCGTTTGCCTGGCTGCTAGCGAACCCGGTATCGACAGTCCGAGGCATGTGTGGCACATGGTTCGGACCGTCGATACGCGGCTTTACTCCAGTCTCCAGCTCGTTCAATATAGGTTGAAAAATTATTGATTTGGTCTTGGATTGAAGATCGAAATGTTAATTGAGGCCACATCAATAATGTTTGAACCAATATTGACCGAGCTGGAGACTGGAGTACATAGTAGACTAGTAGTAGTAGCAAGACTCTTCTTTGCGTGAACAGACTGTACCTTGAGGCATTCGCGGCACATGCCTCGGACTGTCGATACGCGGCTTTAAGTGCGGCCGAACATCGTGTCGTGTCGTGCGAAGGAAACTCCACCGTGTCGTTTGAAGCAAGATTGGAAAGACTTCATTTGCAAACGACACATGTAACAGCTCGGAAAGAAGGCACTTTCTGTCTGTTTTTGTACATGGAGAGGAGTCATGTGACCTATACTAATAGCATAGATGAATGAATGATATGAGTAATTTTAAAGATATACTTATATAATTCCTCTATGCTAATAGTCACATCGTTGATAACTCACTCTCTTCCATGACCACATTAAACAGTGCACACTCTCTCATCTTCCAGTGGAATGAGGATACTCCTAATGTTTTTTTCTAAAAATGTTAATTTCACTTTGAACTATTTTACACGATACTGCAGTTGAAAATCTTAAATATTACTTTTAAACTTCTACTCACATGTAGAACGCTCACACTCACACTGTTGAAATGTTCATTATTTTCAAAAGTTTCATTAAAGGGTGCTTCCCGAAACTACGCCGCGCACAGGCGAAGAATTGAGTTCTATACTTTCATACAAGAACTAGCTGGATCTGGAACGTGCCAATAGATAGCAGCACTACCACTATTACGTTTTATTAAAGTACCTATACTCCATTCACGATCACTTGAGACGGAATAAACAAACTTTTTGAGTGTGTGTGTGTGTAATGGAAGGTCTTCTTATATGCGAAACTTTCGGCCACATACCAACAGCTGTAGCCAATCACAGCTCAAGACAACAGTGTTTGAGAAAAGACAAGTGGACTGTAGCAAATCACAGCTCCAGACAAGAGTCAGCTGTTCAACTGAATCAGACTTTTTCGCATAGAAGAAGGCCTTCCATTACACGCACACACACGCAAGAAGTTTGTTTATTTCGTCTCAAGTGATCGTGAATAGACTATAGGTTTAATTGGGCGCTGGGCGCCGGCGTAGCTCCAGAAAGCACCACTTGATGGAACTTTTGAAAATATAGATTTTACCTTCAGCTAAGTCTCTGTGCGTACTGCAATTCCCAACCTGACACGGCCTAGGTCTGGTCCTCGCCTGAAAATCATTGATATAATTTGAAAATTTTCCATTCTTTTGAATGCTTAATACGGTGCGTTATAATGCTTAAACAGAACTTGAAAATAAGAGAATTGTAGAGATAAAATATATAAATAGAAAGATAAAATGTAGAAATATTCTAATAATGTAGAGATTGTAAAATTCCCTTGAAAATTACTGTAAAATGGTGTGTATGATATAGTTATGTAGATAGAGTTGTAATGGCTAAAGCAGAGGAGCAAGAGCTGGGCAGTTCTTGCAGTGAATTTGGAGCCAGGCAGCTCGAGCCGCGCTCGAGAAGAGGAAATGTAGGATGAGTTGGATAAAAGATACAATGAGGTGGAATTCATAGTGAAAAATATCATAAGAGGATAAAATGGGTGTTAGTGAAAAAGTAACAGAAATAGAAACAGGAATAAATAACAAAGAAAATAAACAAATAATTCGAAAAAGAAAAAGCAATGATGGTAATGGTAGATAAGACATAAATTATTTTGAAAAGGAGAGAGGAAGAGGAAAGAGGAGAAAGAGGAGAAAGAGGGGAAAGAGAAGAGAGAAAGAGGAGAAAGAGGAGAAAGAGGAAAAAGAGGAGAAAGAGGGAAAGAGGAGAAAGAGGAGAAAAAGGAGAAAGAGGAGAAAAAGGAGAAAGAGGAGAAAGAGAGGAGAGAGAGGAGAAAGAGGAGAAAGAGGAGAAAGAGGAGAAAGAGGGAAGAGGAGAAGAGGAGGAAAGAGAGAAAAGGAGAAAGAAAGGAGGAAGAAAGAGGAAAAATGGAGGAATGAAAGAAGAGTAGTATGCGGAATAAAGGAAGGATAGGAATTAAGAAAGGGGTTGGTAGTGAGGGCGGTAGTGAGAAAAGAGATAAAAATGAGAAAAAAGAGAAGAAAAGAAAAAAGGAGAAGATGTATAGTGTGTTGGTGTTACGTGCATTTCAAGGCCTGATTTGCCACGTTTCAGAAAGACGTTGACTTGGTTCGAGTCCAAAATGCTTGTCAAACTTATCCATTCCACTAAGTGATTCATTTGGCTCCACAACTGTCATGTATAATAGTCAAGACTGATTGTAGCATTTTTGTGAATGTCTTTTTGAATCTTAATAGAATAATTCTGGTGGGAACTGAATTCACTTGGAATATCACTTTGGGATTCACTTTATTCTATTTGGAATCAGTTTAAAATCAATTACAAGTTGTTGATCAATTCCTATTCTATTTTCGAATTCCAATCAAAATCAATCCCTTTTTATTCTACTCAAAACAAGTTAGAAACAAGTCAAGTTAATGTCAGGAACAATTTCAAGTTCACTCATTCATTTTTTTGTAGATAAACATTTAACAATAATGCTTAATTCATACTTTTTTATAGTGAGGCATATAAATTTCAATAGTGGGGTACCCAAGGGTTGTTACCTTTCGCCATATAATCTTATTTCCTCTATAGTCCATTCACTATCACTTGAGACGGACTTAACAAACTTTTTGAGTGTGTGTGCGTGTAATGGAAGGTCTTCTTCTATGCGAAACAGTCCAACAGCTGACTCTTGTCTGGAGCTGTGATTGGCTACAGTCCGACTTGTCTTGTCTCAAAACTGTAGTCTTGAGCTGTGATTGGCTACAGCTGTTGGTCTGTGGCTGAAAGCTTCGCATAGAAGAAGACCTTCCATTACACACACACACACTCAAAAAGTTTGTTTATCCCGTCTCAAGTGATAGTGAATAGAGTATAGATGGAACATGGAGAACCATGTACATAGGCATATATATTAAGCCGACTGTAGCCTATACAAACGAATAGTTCAAAGATAATGAAAGTTAATTTGTTCACTCAATTAGTTGAGTCATGGCATCCTGTTATTAGCTAGCCGGCTTTCAAATTTGTATATTATGTCATGTACTTAACCTCAAGTTTTGGAATTTATCTCTGTTTTTTTATTTTAAATAATTATCAAAAATAGAGAAAAAACAGTGATAAAAGTAGCCCAGAGATAAAGGAAGTATTTGGAATTTATTTCTATGATATTGGCTGTAGTGGTACATACTGGAAAAACTCAGAAGCTGGTTTGATTCAACAAATACCACGACTCAACACAAATCATAAATACCCCTATGATTATTTTTTTGAAAACGAGGGTTATTCGTAAAGTAAGTACCATGTCTCACAAAACGGAACTTACTTAACGAACAAACCTCGTAGTTACCTCAGGCTGTGGCAGCGACGGACGCTCCCTCCGCTCCCGATCACGTTCGCGCTCTCTCTCCCTCTCACGGTCGCGATCATGATTGCCTCTGCGTTGTGAACCGCCATAGCTTTTCTTCCTTGAGTGGTTTCCCCCTGTGAACATCATCTTTCCGCCGCTAGAGATCTGAATTCTCATATTTCTGCCTTAACAGTTGAAGTCCTCCAGTTCAATTCCAAGGTTGGACAAGATTTTGACCCTAACGATCAAAGTCTTGATCTCAACGTTCAAAAATTTATGTGCTCCAGTTATATTCCGAAGTTGGTCAAGTTTTTGACCCTTAAAATCGAAGTTGATTCAGGTTTTGATAAAAATTATCAGATTTTGAACCTAATGATCAGGTTCGATCAAGATTTCGACCCTAACGATGAAGGTCTTGATCCTCAACGTTTGGCATTGATGTGCTTTAGTTCAATTGAAAGGTTGATCAAGATTTTGATCAAGTGATGATCCAGCTGATGAGAGTTCAATTCCAAATCTCATGATGGTCAAGATTTTAGATTTCGACCTCAATGCTTCACGTTAAGATCTTGACCTGAATTTATTCGTTGTCAACATTGAATCTGATGTGCTGACAAGACTTCAATTCTGAGGTTGAGGATTGTGTAGATTTTGACCCTTGAGCTCATCCGACATTAACGTTCAAAGATGAGATCTCAAATTTAAGGCAAGAGTTCTTTTCTAATTTTTGTGCAGCAAATAATTTGCTCTAGATTATGAGAGACCGATTCTAAGGTCAGGATTCAGGTTAATTTGCCTAGCATGTTACAATAGTTCAATTTTAAGGTCAAGGTTTGTTAGGATTCTGTCCTTATTAGATCCTCTATAGTTTCGGTAGGCCAAGATCTTCACCAGCAAACGATAGCTCAATTCTTCGGTCAAACTTTATCAATATTATTCTACTTTTCAATTCAAGTTTTGTAATTTTTTGTTGCAATAGGCTTCAGCCTGGCAACATTTGTCTAATTTTTCAAATAAATAAATATTCTTATCTCCTAGTTGGTTGAAGCTCAGTGGTTATAGTCAAACTTTTTCTTAAAGAGAACCTTTGTCAGCAGATGAATTCGAGTGTTCAATTTGTGGATGAGAAATCTTGAATTCAATTGAGACACTGATAAGAAGTCTCAATACAACTGGTTGAGAACTTCACATCAAGTTCGATAATCTATCAAGGTGAACATCATCGGTAAGTCTTTATCATGAATTATTCACATTCTAAAATTGAAGTTTTTCCCAGAGTTAAGATATATTGCAGCAGATGATGAACCTAATGTCAATATGTCTGTCAATATCCTGTCCTGTACCTCCTATCTGCATGTACTGTGTCTTTTCTGTGTTAACCTCCAAGCCCCATTTTTTGTATTCTTCTATCAATTTTACTATCATGTATGTCATGTCCTGATGGTCTTCTGCCAGAACTACCTGATCGTCCGCAAAGAGGAATGTATGTATCTTGGAATCCTCCAGCTCTATTCCCATTGGGCTGCATTTTTGTGTCCATTTCTTCAGAGCAGTACATAGATATATCTTGAATAGAGTTGGGGAGATGCATGAGCCCTGTTTTACCCCTTTTGTTTGAGAAAAAGCATCAGAGGTTTTGTCTCCAATTTTTATCACTGCTTGATTTCTCTTGTACAACGATTTCACTGCATTTATATACACCTCATTTATGCCTGCTTCCTTCATTGTGAGCCATAATTTTTGTAATGGAACTGAATCGAACGCTTTACATAAATCTATAAAGGTAGCATGCAATTCCATACCTCTTGCTAGTCTCTTTTCAATAAGATGCTTCAGGGTAAATAAATTGTCCACACAAGAACGGCCCGGTCGAAATCCACTTTGCTCCTCTATTTCCTGTCTTCAACATCATTAGATACTAAAAATTTGTGGTACATCTTTTTCTTTTCCTCCACCAGATCCTTTAGATTGTCATTCCACCAATAATTATTATTGTATTTTGTTTATCTCTATCGGACCTAAAGCTTCAAGTGCTGACATGTTTAGGATTTTGTTCTTAATAATGTCAATACATTTCTTCTGCTGTGGAGTAATCTCATCCTTAAATTTTTGTGCCAAACGCAGTTTATAAAGAAAACTTGTAGATTCATTTTTTAAACTATCTAAATTGTAATGTGTTGCAGACTCTTCTTTATTGTTCTGTTCTGGCAGTCTCTGTCTCTTATTGTATTTGATATTGACAGGGGCTTTTACTAGGCTAGGTGATCCGAACCACATTCAGCTCCTCCCCAAACTTTCACACCAAAAGGTGTTTTGGCCGAGTCTTGTTTAATTACTACATCAATTATGGATTTCAAATTTCTTGTTGTTTGCGTCCAAGTATACTTATTAATATCCTTATGTTGGTACATGTTCTCTACCGTGTATATTCTAGTAATTATCCGTGACTGAAGTAAAACGCATGAAAAAAGTCCAATGGATACTGGAACAGCAGAGTCCTCTTTCACCACCCCGTACCCAAAGACGTTGCCATTTTGTCACATGTATGTTTATAAAAATAAAATTCAGATGTGTTTTGAATTGAAAATTGTAAAAAAATCAGATTTGTTTTGAATTTGGAATTTGAATTTGAAAATAAAATTCAGATTTGTTTTGAAATTTTGTTTTGATTTTCAATTTGAATTGAAAACAATGCATCAAGTCTCACTGAAGTATTTTCATGCGCTTCAACACTATTTTAATTTAGTGTTTAATATTATTTTGAAGTAATATGTTTCCAGTTCTCAAAATATTCGTTTTTTTATTCGGAATTTGAGAATAAGAGGCAGATGGCCTAGTGAGACAATCCTGAGCATAGCAATGCAAGATTTTAGAGAGTGTTTGCTGGTTTGTTGCTCCAAGCGACTTCAAGTTCTAAAAATATCTGAATCGCTCCGCATTCACTCAATAGGCTACAAGAGTCACCGACACCATTCACATGGAATCTTCCTCTTCCTCCTCTTCCTCCTCCTCCTCCTCCTACTCCTCCTCCTCCTTCTCCTCCTCCTCCTCCTCCCACTACTCCTCCTATAACTCCTCCACCTCCTCCATTCTTTTCTGACTCATTCTCACTTTTCTCCATTATCTGTTATCTTCTTCTAATTTTTACCTCTTTCATTACATCATTAATTTTGCCAAATATTCGATGAGTTCTTGTTTCAATAGGCTTAAGCCTACGAACAATATTGTCTTTTGTCAAATAAATAAAAAAATAAATTCACATGGAATGTCCCTCCCTCCTCCTCCTCCTCCTCCCTCCTCCTCCTCCTCCTCCTCCTCCTCCTCCTCCCTCCTCCTCCTCCTCCTCCTCCTCCTCCTCCTCCTCCTCCTCCTCCTCCTCCTCCTCCTCCTCCTCCTCCTCCTCCTCCTCCTCCTCCTCCTCCTCCTCATTCTATTTTGCCCCATTCTTACTTTTCTCTTTCATCTGTATTATTGAATATTTCTTCTTTTGTCCTCATCCTACTTGAACTGTTGATGATAATAAGATTAAAAACTTAGTAGATACTAATGACTTTCACTTTTACAACAGTACTCACGATTTTGTTGCTTGTCGGACGCGTTTCGTGGCACTGAGCCACATCTTCAGCGTACAAGGAGTTACTAGATACTGCGTCCGACAAGCAACAAAATAGTGAGTACTGTTGTAAAAGTGAAAGTCATTAGTATCTACTAAGTTTTTAGCTTACTATTAGATATTCCTTCCATATCCACCCTCCTTTACTTCATCATTCGCTTGGAATCATTCTTCCTCTTAATCTATTCTTCCCCATTCTTACTTTCTTCCATCATCTGTATTATCTTTCTCTCATTTTTACCCTCTTCCATTCCACCATTCACATTGGATCTTCCTCCCTCTAAATCTATATTGCCATACATTCTTACTTTTATTCATCATCAACATTCTCTTTATTCAATTTTTGTTATATTCTTCAGTCATACATCGATACAACTACTTGGATTGGGAGGAAAAATTAGGCATAGCCTGTGCTATTCCTCACCCAAAAATTTTATCTTGAAGTCAATATTCTCCAAAATGAGGTTATGATTTAATAGCACAGAGTAAACACATAATTTTCAATTCAGGATTTAAACTGAAATTTTGAATTTGGAATGTTGATGGCCGGGATTGAATAAATTGTGCACCAAAGAAAACAATAGCCTATTGGAAATTGGAAAAATATTATCTTCAAAGGAGATGAATCTACTAATACGTTAGGCAGTCTTGGGTGCTCCTTGTCACTAGCGGCTCGTACCAACGAACCAGGTGAAGTGCTCGTATCTTTTACTGTATAGCACTTTACCTGTTTCGTAGGCACGAGTCGCCAGTGCTCCTTATGCACTTCAACAGCTGATGTTGTCAATGAAAGTTGTCATTTTAATGGATGATGATTTTTGTTAATTAGAAGTGACAATAGATCCTTCTCGTCAGCTGTTAATAGGATGGTTACATCACTAACAAGAGGCAGATCAAGCCGCCCAATTTTTAGGTGTCAGCTATTATGCTATGACTGCGAATGAGAGGATGAAAAGAGAGGTAGAGAGGTTGAAAAATGTAAAACGATTAAGAGTTTAGAACTTATCCAATGGTGTTCTTTCAATAAATAGCTGAACATACACTACGCCGGAAGAGTAGAATAATAGTGAGAGAGAAGAAGATAGAGAACAAGAGAGTGACAGCCCGGTCAGCTGATTCACTCGCCAGATTTCTTGTTGAAAACACTACTGTACTTCCTTGCCTTTCAACAAAAATTCGTCCATATGCCACTTTGCCACTTTGTCTACTACTACTTTCTATAATTCTAATATCAATTTGAAGCTATATACTAAGTGTAGATAGACAGTTTTTATTGCTAGCAAAGTGATTTCTAATGTGATTTGGCGTAGGAAAAGTATTATAATAATGAGAGCATTGTACAAATTTGTTCATCCGAATTCGAAGTTTAGAAAAAGTATGGTGGCATGGAAAGTGAATATTTTTATCTTAACTTGACACCAATATTGAAAACCTCGAACAAATCACCAGACCACATTTGATACTGACCTTTTTAATTATAAAGTATTGTAATGAATGGAGAAGGTAATTGAACTTATTATTTTGAGACAATGATATCTGGAGACAATAAGAGGTGGAAAATTAAATAATGGATATCATTATTATACCTTGGATGAGTAATTCAATATCATGCATTATCTGTTTCAAAATAATATTTCAATGGAAGTTCAAATATCCCTATTCACGATTCACTTACAATACTTTATGAAAAAACTTTTGCATGTACAGGTGGTCTATTTTTGTTCGAGGTTTTCAATATTGGTATCAAGTTAAGATAAAATATTAACTCTCCATGCCACCATCTTTTTCCAAGCTTCGAATTCGGATGAACCGTACAATTCTCTCATTATTATAATAGTTTTTCTACGCAAATCACATTAAAAATCACTTTGCTAGCAATAAAAACTGTCTATCTACACTTAGTATATAGCTTCAAATTGATATTAGAATTATAGAAAGTAGTCTTTAGTATTTTCAAAGTGGCAAAGTGGCATATGGACGAATTTTTGTTGAATACAAGGAAGTACAGTTTTTTTCAACAAGAAATCTGGCGAGTGAATCAGCTGACCGGGCTGTCACTCTCTTGTTCTTACACCAAGTAGACAAAAACGTTCTCATGAGACCTACTCTTCCGGCGTAGTGTATGTTACTAAGATAACAAGAACACCATTGGATAAGTTCAAATAAATATTAATCTTTTATAATTTTTCAACCTCTCTATTCAGGTTCTTAAATAATCAATTCTCATCCGAAAAATTAGCTGAAGACCTCCTTAATGAAACCAGTTCCAAGTATTGTAACTTTAACGGTTATTGAGATAAAAATTGGGCGGCTTCAAAAATATTCTTGTTAGTGATGTAAACGCAATCCTATTCAACAGCTGATGAGAAGGATCTATTGTCAACTGGATAAGGAATCATAAAATTGTATTTTTCATTAATGGAACTTGAAGAGACTAAGATTCTAAAAGAAACAATGGCGGAAAATTGATATTTTTCAAAAAATATTAATTCTTCCAATTTTTTAGAGACTTCATTCAGGTTCTTAAATGATCAATTCCTATGCAAAATTACAAAACATAGGACATGTGATGAATTTGTGTTTCGTAGCGATTTTGCGATTTTTGATTGCCATTCCTGAGATTTGGGTAAGATTTACGCAATCGCCGCCATTCAACTTTTTCTTCAAAATCCGACTCTCTCCAACTTCCATTATTAAAAAATACAAATTTAATATTCCTTGTTTAGTTAACCCTTATTGTTGGAAAAATGGCGTTTTCAGCATATTTTTCCAATTATCTCAATAACGGTCAAAGTTACAAACTTGGAACTGGTTCCAATGGATTCCTCAGCTAATTTTACATAGGAATTGATTATCTAAGAACCTGAATGAAGCCTCTAAAAAATTAGAAAGATCAATATTATTTGAAAAATCTCAATTATTAGCCATTGTTATCTCGTTAACAAAACGTTTTTGGGGGTTGGTCCCATGGAACTTTTTTGTCTACATGGAGTAAGGAATCAGGCTGAGAAGTATTGCACATTCCTCCTGAAACACCCTGTATATAGGTGATTCCTTCGCATACAGTGTGCAATAATGTATGTTTTCTCTATTGGTTAATGTAACTATGTAGCCTATGAATAACTATGTAACTATAGTCTGTCCAAGCAAAGGAGACCCTCTGGCAAGATGAGAAAATCACACCAGGTCGGTCAAATTGACAAGTATTGATCGGTTGACAAATTGTTGATCGGTCAAATTGACTAGTAAATTGACAAATGTAGGAAACATTCTGATCAACAATTTGAGATCAAATCAATATTTTTTGAACCAATATTGACCAAGCTAGAGTCATTATTTTCTTATCTTGCTAGAGGGTTTACTTTGCTTGGACGAACTATTTACAATGAATACGTTCTAATTCTCACCTCATATAACGTGTTACATCGGAGTTTCATCAGTTTTCTATAATTTTCACCTTAATCCAAACAAGCAAACTTTCCTCACGTTCAATAGCCTATTTATTAGGGAAAAAATTCTCAGATGGATATCTATAATGAACATGTTTTCAAAATTGAATTCTCCTCAATTGATTACTCAATTTGTACTAAAAGTACGCAATGCATGTCATAAATCTTGAATTCTCCTCAATTGATTACTCAATTTGTACTAAAAGTACGCAATGCATGTCATAAATCTTGAATAATTACTAACTTGATGACTAATATAATGTAATAACTTAGTCTTAGAAAATACATTTATGGTTTATCAAGACAATACATACCTTATTATCATCAACTATTTCTTTTTCCCTACAAAATTATTTGGAGGAAATTACCAATGATTCACAACACAAACCCGTTGTTTTCACTCATACACCATCATTAATTTTCCGTGGGCGTAACTATGTAGTCTACATAGAAACTAGTAAAAACTAGATATCGAGAACACTGAATTCACTATGAAACTATCACTATACTAAAACACTTTGCACAGTTTCAATTATTCCTTTGTATTGCTTCAATTTCATGGATGATAACAGCTAAATACGTCCTCATTTCTGAATGATTTATTGTTGAAATTTGTGAATGAGCAGTATTATTGCAGGAATTCCTCGTGAACGGCCATTTTGAAAACGACAAGACTGGAAAATGGTTAAATTCGACGCCAGTGTGTATTTTTACGTCACAACGCTTTTAGCGCAGAACACGAACTAGTCAAAGAGAGTTCGAATTTTCGACGCCTCTAACGGGTTCGAGTTTTGCCGGCCAGACTGCAGCACTACACGGCGAGCGTCTTCCAGTGGCGGCACGTGCACACGAGACAGGTGAAGTGCTGTACAGTAAAATATAGGGGCACTTCACCTGTTTCGTGGGTACGAGCCGCCAGTGCTTTGTTACAGTTACAATAATTATACTTTGTTATAATTTTTGTGAAGAATCACATACAATTTTTTATTCTACGATATCTTGAAGTTTCGAATTTTCGCAAAAAGAGAAGTAAAAGAAGAATTTTAAATAGTGGCCACTGTACTATAATATAGCATACAAATTAACTATAGGTATATAGCTCTGAACAGCTTTCTTCGGTCTGTTGTTAGTCATTGAAACTTTCCGCAGTAGTACTTCATTTCGCTGCTAGATGGCAGTAGCGGTCCAATAGGAAGAAATGAAAGCAGGTTTTGTCAAGTGTTTTTATTGAATTTTTATGTATTTTGGAAGCGTTCGAAGTCACTAAAATATCAAAATATATGTAAAATGAACCGAGAAATCGAATGAAAATGGTTTCAGAGTCGAAAAAACATTAGTTTTTAAATAAACACGTAAAAATGTTGGAAAAAGTGGTTTTATCATGATATCTGAAAAAGTATTCAGTAGCAGTAGCAGTCCAATGCAAGAAATGAGAGCTGGTTTTGTCAAGATGTTTTTATTGAATTTTCATGTATATTCGGAATTCAGAAGCGTTTGAAGCCACTAAAATATCCAACTATACGTAAAATGAACCGAGGACTCGAATGAAAATGGTTTCAGATTCAAAAAACATCATTTTTTGCATAAACAGGAGAAAATGTTGGAAATAAGTGGTTTTACCGCATAATATCTAAAAAAGTATTCGAGATAGCATTTTGAAACACGTCTCAGACGATTCTCCAGGCGATTTTACTTAATACGAAAGTAATTTGCAACCTTCATCTTTCTCCATTGCTCCAGGAAAAATAAGAATAACATTGAATATTGGCATCTTTAAGGGAATGTAGTTTGATAGGGGTTGATTTCTGAATATGAGTTTATAAGATGTTTCTATGTTAGACTTTTAAGATCCTTGTCCTCCAGAGAGGAAATTTCAATAAATTTGACTTTTTCAATTTTTTTCGGGGGTTTTTAATTTTCTGTTGGAGAACCCCTCTATCCTATGTCATTGGATATGTCCGCAATAGGTTCCTCATACAATTTTCTATTATATTGGTATTTTTCAAACCCTCTCAACCCTTACAAACTTCAGGATTTATCGACTTTAGATTCTTCCCAGACCAGGCATCCTCTAGAAAAGAATCGATCGTTCTGAAGCCTGTAAGGAATGTTCTGCGTCGAATGTTATAAAAATGCACTGCTGGGATCTAGGGTATGAACTGAGGAATTGAATCAGAATAGTTTTAGAGTCGCAAATACATTAGTTTATGCGTAAACGCAGAGATTACTTGGAATAATATTGAGAGGTTTTTGTGTACCATCAACTAAAAAAGTAGGCCTATACTTGAATTTAAATCTTGATACATGTTGACTATTACATACACTTGACCATTCATCAGGCTATCCCAAATAATAAAAATAATCAAATATGAAACCTACATCATCTTTTATAGCTCTAAGAAAAGTAAAAACAATAAGTACAACCATCAACTCAGTATTCAATCACATTGGGAATGGGCTAAAGCTCCGAAACATGTTTGTGTTAAAAAAATATTTTTATAATGTTTAAGAAGGTATTTGATTCAATTTTTATTCTATCTATTAATTTTTAAATAGCCCCAAGTGTGGAGTTTAATTTTAAAAGTAAAAACACTACCTATGTAAATTTGACATGTTTAAAATACCCTACCTATTTCGTTAGAAGCTGATTTCTGGATATGAAATCAAGTGTATGAAATGAAGATTCATTATTTCTTTTTTTAATTAATGATTTCAAGATATGAAATCAACTCTTTATCCTAAAGCTTCAAGTCATAGGATTTATGATATATCATTGATAGGCTGTATATTCTTTATTCTTTCTTTACAATTGCGACTTGGTTTCCAAGTATTTTAAGCAAAGGATGAATGAGTGATGATGAATGATGATGATGATGATGATGTATATCATAGGATATAACCTGTAAGTTAGGGTAGCCTATATCATTGGGTCATAGGATATAGAATTTGACAAGGAGAAATAAAAATATAAGACTATTTTTTACTATTATTACTATATTATTTGTCTTATAATAAAGCCAACATACGTCCTACAACATTTATAATCTATTTACCATTTACAAAATACTTCTTATCAAGTGTTAAGAGAGTTACTCATTTCACATTTCAATATCTCCAACCAATCGATGAGACAATTAGGAAAATCATATTTTTCCATTGAAAAATATTTAAAAATATTCTCGTTCTTCTCAGTAACTTGATAGTTTATTCGAGATACAACTATTTACATTTTAGAAAGCAATTTTCTGCTATCAAATATTCAATAATGAAGTTGAAAAAGAAAATACGATATAGGTATATAGTATAATAGCTAGTGCAGTTTACTAGATTTTCAATACATTTTTATTTCAAGAAATTTAGTCATTAATGAAAGTAGTAGATGGTTGTGTGGAGGATGTCCTATCAAATAAGTCAACTAACTGAAAATACTGTATAATATGATTGATAATAGCCTAATGGTAATAATATTTATTATCATCAATATTTACAAAATTTTACATTAAAATAGTTTTCCATGAATTACACATCAATTCACAAGCTGCCTATCAGAGCTTTATATCAATCAACTAATTTTGGAGTTTGTATAATACAAACAAATAGTACAAATGTGTATCATAGTATGTAGTATAGTATGTACCATGTATCATAGCTTTTTTCAATAGAGTTCCTAAGTATGGCATGCATATTTTATAATAATATGCATGTTTGAGCTATGAATTTCCAAATTATCAAATTAATAAATTGGCAAAAAAGTCTGTTCAAAATAGGGGATTATGCACTTACTTTTGAACTGTGATCATTAAAGTTCCATAAATAAAACTATAAATTCTAAAATAAAGTATAAATATTAAAAGAAAGATTACGGATGTGTTGTGAAACTGCCTATCTATGAAAAATCTATTCGCAGCTTAACTATTTCAGTTAAATAGTTTCTACAATAATTTCAACCTCTAAGCCTTGAAACACCATGATTCATGCATAGTCCGCTTTCCCTACTCTAAATGAAATATTAAAATAATTAATAGGAATCTCCATATATTACTATATGAATAGACAAAGGGCTTCTGCAGCTGCGAATATAAACCAATGTACTAAATAGCAAGCGAGATCCATTGAATGGAACTGTTAAAAAAACTGTGCCCGGACCGGGAATTGAACCCAGTACTTCTCGGTTGTTGGCTTATTTTCAAAAAGTTTCATTCAATGGATCTCGCTTGCTGTTTAGTACATTGGTCAATATTTGCAGTTGCAGAAGTCCTTTGTCTATTTATATAGCAATATATTTAGATTCTTATTAATTATTCCTATTATATTATCCAGCAATTGGTGTTGCAATATCTTATAATTCTTCCACCTCAAATAAAATAATTTGTGTAGTATGAATTTATAGAGGAGCACTTTTTGGGGCATAAGTCTGTTGCACTCACCCAAATGTATATAATATGTATTCTTGAAAAAATGATGATTGATTGATTAAACTCCATAAACTGCTATTTTGTGTGTCAAGAGCTCAACCAATTCTAACTTATGTTGCGCATACTATAATAATACAAACTCCAGAATAGTTCTATTGATTTCGAAATACCTATCCTTACAAACGTGACAATTCCTTATCGAAACATTTGGATCCCTAAAAATCTACACAATTATAAATCAGGGTACAAATCTGATTATATTGGTAATCGATATTTGGTAACGTTAGAGATAGAATCATTCAAAAATTAACAATTAAATAGTAGGTAACAACTAACGATTTACACTTATGGATTCATTGAAAAATGATAATAATATTCTCTAGGTCATAAAATAGAAAAATTATTTTTTGAGATTTACAAGAAGATTTACTGTACGGTACCTCAATAATAATTATTATAGAAAGAAAAATGTCAAATTGATATTGAATCCAAAAAAATTCATAATAAGGAACAATGCTCATTTAATAATTATAAAATTGATGAAGGGAATTTTCTCTGAAAACCATCTTCTTTAACAATCCTTATTAATTCTTATTGTAGCCTATCATACTTATATTGATTACTATTATACGATAGCCTATTATTTATAAAGTTTCTTAATATCTACCAATTTACAGAAAAAATAGAAGCGCTTATATTTACAATAAGGTTTAAAACTACTTCGTGTTATTTGTCATTGATAAGTATGCATGATGAATACAAGGGATCTTAATTTATTTTTAGGAAAGAGTTATAGGCCCAATTCTGTGTGTTACTTTGATACTATAGGCTGATAACTTTGATAATATTATTTTTTTATAAAAGTTCTACTATGGAATTTTGTGACAGTAATTTACATTGTGGAGGTGCTTATTTGTGAATATTTGTATTGTCTTCCCAATAACAATTTATATTTATGAAAAATTTCACAATAGCGGAATTATACAGAGTGGTAACATAAAATTTAAAGGAAATTTTACTGATTCATTATTCTATTAAAATATATGCAACATTGTAATTAAATTGATAATATCTTCTCATGAAGGTTGTAATATATTTGTTTCATGGAAACAAAATATGATTTTTCAAAATGCCAGGAACGAAAATGTTACTTATAGAAATGATTTAACGTTCCTGAGTCAATGAAATAAATAAAAATGTAGTTCATATAGAAAACAAAAATATGTCCTTGGAACAGAATTAAAAGTTTTGAAGCAACATATTAAAGGCCTCAAGTAGGTAATTAACAAAATGTCCAAAAAACAATTCAACATATTCTCTGAGATCTGAGGCATTATTTATTATAAAACTTAGGAAAATAGAGTCATTTCATGTCAAGAAGGCTTTGAGAAATGTATGAATTTGTTAGTGGAGTGGTAGTGTTGATTATGAAAGAGTAGTAGTCATGATAAAAAAGTTTCTAATGAAAAATTGGATTTTATAATGTTTTTAAGGTTCCAAATCGAATGCTTGTCCATTCTAGTTCAGCTAATTCTTGATGGAAATATTTTTTATATTACGATGATTGCAAATATTGATATGTGTCAAACGTTTTTGATATGGTTTAAATCTCATTATACATTTTTCTTAATCTAAATGAAGCCGAAATTTACAATATTGGTATTCTATTTTAGGACATGTTATTAGTTAAGAGTGATAGAAATTTTAACAGAAAAAAATAAGTTCATCTCAAAGTATTTTAAAATATATTATAGGCAACATCATTCTTTGACAAAAATCATTAAGCCAGAGGAAGTTGAATAATTTTATTGAACGGTTAATCAAAATTATCTCATTCAAATTGAGAAAAATCAGCATTTAAATCGATTGATATTATTACATTGAAAAGCATATCATCAATAAATTATGTGACTGCATATAGAAGCATAATAATATGATAGTTTCAGCTATGATCGAAATTTCACGATATAGGTGAACTTTCTAAAACTGTTTATATTGAATTTAAAAATATGTTCTGTGATGCTTAAAGCTCTAAATAAGTGAGTGTTGATTATATTAGAATGTATTTGAAATCTGATATGAAGTTATTTGTGATAGTGAATATAAACTACTGATTCTGAAACTAAACATCAAACCAATTTATACAAACTTATAATTATTTATGTTATTTTATTTGTGTACCATAGCGGCTAAATTTTTTAATAGTAAATTGAGACCAGAATCTTCATGACAAAAATTACTTGATGATTATCATTATTGTATCATAATAGTTGTATAATTAAACCAGCAATCAAAACATATGATGAGAAAATATAAATCAGAAAATTTTGTACTACATACAGTGAGGTGGTATAACTCTCTCATCAAGATCTTGAATAATAAATTAGGTGGATCTTCATGGAATATTATCAATTTACAAAAATTGATAGGTTTTCAACTGATTTTTTAAAGAGACAAAAGTTTGAAAAATGAAAGTATTTATGAAGTATATTCTCAAATTGATGAAGATATAATTTCTCATAAGTTACCTCAAAAGTATTCCAAAGTCGTATAGATGAGTTGATTCATGAAATACGTTCATAAATGTTTATCAGTTAATTTATGAAATACGTATATGAATGTTTATCAGTTAATTCATGAAATACGTACATAAATGTTCATCAATTTATTAAAAATAAAGGGTTATGAAAGATTCATGCTCATTTTGTAGCTGAGGAAATATAATTATATTGATTTTCAAAAATCAAAAGTACACTGATTTGTTATTCTTTGTGTAATGATTGGAAAAATACTGCAACTAAATCAAGTAACCTGTGAAATTATTCATTTTTCCAGTGCTATTAAGAGAGTTATTTGATTAGGCCTTCAAGCAAAGTTATAATATTCTGTACCGTAAGTTGTTTTCTACATAAAGTCATTCTAAATGACTATATTCATACCTTTATAGCCTTGAAACCAACATGTACATAAGTAATTTTTACATATAATATTTACTTATGGCACCATCATGATTATATAATAATAAAATATGAATTCACAATATATTATGTAATCTAACATGAAAGGGATGGGTATTATGATTAACATTCGAATTTTCTTATTATTCTTCAGCAGTGGTCGAAATTTAATACTAGTTCTATAATAAAGGTAAATATTATCGTCGATTTTAGTATTGCTGCTAGTAGTTGTTAGTCAATATTGTTTCACATTGAGCTTCTCAATTTTCCCAATTCCGTCACAAAAAAATTGTTCCGAATTCAATTCTTGACACCACGAAAACTTTCCGAAGATCACAAAATTCCACTTCTGACAACTCTAGCAGCGGTTTCAAAGTTTTTTCTACAATAATTTCACTGTACAGAGTTTCTTATATCCGAACACAACACTACTTAATACGAAGGATACATTACACACATTCAATACTACATCATTCATACACTCTCTCACTTTCATGAAATAATGGTTGTACAGTATTATTATTTCCAAAAATTTACCAAAAGCAATCCTTCAACAATAATATTGTCTTGTTATACAAGAACTCATTACACTCCTAAGCGGATTCACCATTTTAAGTAGAATTTTAATTCAACTCTTTGAAAACAAATCAACATGTTTGCACTTGATTTCTCAATAAATTAATGATTAGTTATATTATTATCATCAATATTGTTTTACATAAATAGTATTATTATTGATCATGCACACCTGTCATACAAGTTTTACATTTTAATGATTTTTTAACAAGTTAGGCACTATTCACTAACTCTTATCAAATTTATACTAATTATTTGTCGTTCGTGGAATTAGTTTGATAAAGTCTGTCCTCGCAAAGAAGACATTCTGGCAAGATAGAGAAATGACTCCAGCTTGGTCAATATTCGTTGGAAAATTATGAATTTGGTCTCAAATTGTAGGAAACATTGTGTTCTACAATTTGAGACCAAATTTATGATTGTTGAACGAATATTGACAAAGCTGGAGTCATTTTTCCATCTTGTCAGAATGTCTTCTTTGCTTGAATAGACTGTACATGATCGTGGGTACGATAGCCGTGAAAATTTATTGTATAACGTGATTGATCTAGAATAATATCTGAAAAAAAAACACTTTTTGATGTAAGTTACAGAATCATTGCATTGAAAAAATATCCATTAGGAAATAATGAGGCGATTCAAGTAAACCATAATGATTATCCAAGAGAATGAAGTTTATGATACAAATAAGAAATAAATTAATTTGAGAGAGATAAGGAAAAAAGTTTGATCATTTCGTATTATTGCATCAAATTAATATTAAATTCAAATTTTATTAAATGGATAGGAATCAATCAGATTGAACTTGAATGGATGACTAGAACAAAATATATGATTCAATTACTAGATTATGGTTAATAACCATGAGGAAAATGATAACATATAACATAATAATAATATAACTATTATTGATATTCCCTATTGATTCCATTACTTTGCTTCATTCAATTCATTCCGCTTGAATTTCATATTATTTTTCTCGAATACAGCATAGCATGCAATGTTACAAACACATAACTTGAATTGAACTTTATTTAAGATTTCCCAACTCTTTCACAAAAAATTATTGATATTTTATCATTGATTGGAATGTTAAGTTATACCGTGTTGAATAAAACTCAAATACGGTAATTCAAGGCTCTGAAAAGCATGTTTATACAAATTAAAAGAAGAACCCTCTCCTTTTCTGTGAAATTACTGCTGATGAGTAGCCTATTACTGGATAGACTAGAGAAAAGTTATCAATCATGAGCAGTATACACTTATTATAATATTTCTCTCCACCTGAATATATTCATAATTATTATATCATATTCGTAGTAGCTTTGAAATATATTTCAACCTCCTCATGTTTTGGTTTTTTCAAACTCAGTTGAACTAGATATTATAGTCTGAAGTCAATAGACATCCTGACAAGATAGGAAAATGGCTTTAGCAAAGTCAATATTGGTTCTAAAATATTATGAATGTGATCCTAAATAGTAGGGAACATTCCGTTCTACAACTTGAGATCAAATTAATAATCTTTGAACAAAACTTGATCAAAATAGAGTCAATTCCCCAACTTGCAAGAATGTCTTCTCTGCTTAGACAGACTACCTATGAGATCTTCCTGAAATATCCATTCACCAATATGTTTCATTTCTCTCTTAATTCTTATCCGATATGGCAATCATATTCACTGTTCCATTTCAACTTCTTGATAAATTTATCATTCAACTCAACATGGAAATCAATCTAACTGATAAATATAATAGAAAAGACTTTAGACAATGTCAATTCCACTCTAATTTGAATTGAAGTGGAATTGACAATAAATTGGCAATAATTTGAATTGGACTGGAATTTACAATGTCTCGAATTTTTTCCAAGTATGGGAAGGTTAGACAACATCAATATCTACTCTACTAATCACATAAAGAATAAATATTATATTACTTATTAAATAATCCCATACAGAGACTATTATAATATCCTTCTACTGATTAAAGGTAACGATTCCATGAAGACTATTCATTGATTTGAAAATTTGAATGTGATTGTCATGAAGTGATGAGAATTGAGAGAGGAATAAGGCCTATTGGTAGAGGCTGGAAATAATGATCCTATCTTTGATAAATGTGACTTTTTATTTCTTCAATCCACAAAAACTATGGATCATGTTAGAGATGGTGTAGGGTAGTCTGGATTCGGTCCAAGATGGCAATAAAAATATTGGGGATCATTTTGTGGAGGGGAAGAATATGATGGAGAAGGAGAAGGAGGAAAAGAGGGAGAGGAAGAAGAAGAAGAGAAATGAAAATAAGGAGAGAATGGAGAATTGGGAGGGAAAGAAGAAGTACAAGAGAAAGAGGAAGAAGGAGGGAATCAGGAGAAGGAGGAAAAGGGAGAGAGAGAGAGAAGTAGAAGGAGAGAAAGAAAAATGACATGGAGGAGATCAAGAAACAAATAATGAAAAGAAAATGAAAGACCCAGAAAAGAAGTGGAAGGAGATGGGAAGGATGGTGATAAAAACAAGAAGATGAGGGGATAACTGATAAGAAAAAGGTGAGGAGACGAGGAGAAAAAACAGAGAATATAGAAAATACGAAGGAGATAGAGGAAACAAAGAAGAAGATGAAGGAGAGAAAGAAGAAGAAGAAGAGGAAGACGAAGTATGAGGATTGAATGGAGAGGGAGGAGAAAAAGAAGAATTCAGAAATGAAAATATGGCGGGAGAAAGACAGAGGACGAGAAGGGGAAGGAGAGGGAGAGAGAGACAAAGGAAGCCAAAGAGAAGGTGAAGAAGTTGGGGACGAAGCCGAAGAAGAAAAAAATGTGAAGAGAGAGAGAGAAGAAGATAGTTTTACTGCAAAGAAACCGAAAGAAGATAAATAGGCTAGCTATATAGGAAGTAGTTAGTGATAATTCCACAGGGACAGAAAATCGACAACATTAAGAAAAAAAAAGATAAAAGATGTTAGAAGAGAAATGTGAGATGAATTATGGTGATAAATAAAAAATGTGATCAAGGTCTTGAAAGTTCGCTTCAGGCTTTTTTCTAGTTCCTACACCTATACGAGATGTTATCTTTTTCTGAGTTTTTTCACTATCCAGAGTTTTTCGAAACCACCTTAAGGCAGTAGGCCTATAGATCATTCGAGTTATTGCCTGCATTTCCAATTATCACCTGAATTGTTCCTCTTTTGGAAAATAATTGAATTTTACATAACATAATATTCAATAAAATTTACACTTTTACTTTCTAAACATACATTCCAAACTTGTCTCTTACCTAAACATAATTATTTTGTTTTCCTCGAATGGAAATTACATACGTACTATATCTTTATTCGAGAATCAAGTTCCACTTTATTAGATAAGGAAAGTTCATAACGATATAATTCTTATTCTCGAAAATTTTCATCAATGAAGAACACAGTAAGTCCACTAACCTACTCATTCACTTATCCATTACTCATTTATTCATCTATCACTCATTCACACATTTATCTCTCATTAACTTATCCATCACTCATTCACTCATCCATCAATTATTATTCACTCATCCACTCAAATATACTATCCATCTATCACTCACACATTATAATTTTTCATCAAATGAGTGTATACTCATTCACTCATCCATCAAATATTATTGACTCATCCATCACTCAAATATATTATCCATCTATCACTCATTCACACATTATTATCTTTCATCAAATGAGTGTATACTCATTCACTCATCCATCAAATATTATTGACTCTTCCATCACTTATTTATTCGTTTATCACTCATTGATTCATCCATCCATTACTCATTCACTATTTAAAACTATAATCCTAATTCGAATAAGACCCGCATAATCATCCAACTCTATACCTACATATCCATAGTTTAAAGGTTACAAAAAGTAGGCTATCTTCGTATCCACTAACAAGAACATTTTTCAATTATAAAATTTTGTTAAAGATGAAATTCAATGTTATTGGATGCTCAAATCGAGAGTCGACTGAATTCTAATAGCATTGAATGCTACATTATCAGAAGTATGATGAAAGTACTGATGGGGTAAAATGTTATTGTGAAATTATTGATGATGGCACGTTAATGTATTCAGTTTGTATAAACGTCATTATGTATAATTGTTCATATTATGTATAAACGTTTGTGTATACAGTCGTTATGGAGAGAATAAAATTTTTTAATTTATCCTTTAATCCGAGCTTCTCTGTTGAAATATCATTCAAATACAACTACATGACTATTATTATGAATTATTATAAATTGTCTAATATGATGTCACTAGAAATGGGCTCACTAGACTAATTAAAATGTTGATGGAAATTTTAATAGACTCATTTAATTAATAATTACTGTGTTATGAGTATGAAGACAATCCTAAATCTTCGATTATGGTCAAATGACATATTTATGTGATTTTATGATTATGGTTCTAATCTATTTCTTGTAGCCTCAAGCTTTCTGATTAGATCACAATGTATATTCAAAATATACAAATCCTGATTGAGAAATCAAGAATTTCTCGAAATGAAGATGAATTTTTTTCAAATGTGTTTTTTATTTCTAACATGATTGAATGGTCACTAGTTTTATCATTATACGTATAATTAATTGTGCGAGTAACATTATTATATGTATTATGCTTATCTAATTACTCTAATAGGTTACCCTCTAAATTGGAATCTTGTTGTCAATCTCATGTAGATAATGGCAAGGAATTGGATGTCTGATTACATGAGAACATTATTTCAATATGTACAGTATAATATCTAATATAATATGTAATAGCGAATATTTCGAATTTTTCAACTGGGAGATTATAATTTTTATCATTAGCCTATACAGATAAAAATCACAAACAAAGATAAAAATCACAAAGAATGATAAAAATCACATACAAGAAGAATAAACAAGTAGGACTATTTGATACAAGTGAAATCTTTCAAAATGTGAGGAGACCCTAAAAGTATTGCTATTTCATTGATGGCTTATCATGTAGCATAACTTATTATTCTTTTCAAAAAAGGATTGAAATTACAGAATTAAGAACCTTATCTGATAGAACAATAATATATGGACATTGTAGATAATAATTTTGACTAAAACTTGAATCGGTATTGGAAAATATTTCATAAAAAAATTATGGGACTCTTATTGATGGGGAGACCTTAGATTCCATATCACCAATATATGTGTTTTGTAACGTAATGGTCATCCATCCAAGAGCGGTCTCAAGTGTTCGTGACTTATCTTCACGATCAACTAGCACCGCTCTCATCGAGTACTATTGTTGTAATCCTATGGTTAATTTTTATAGCTATACTATTAATAATTTGATTTTAAGACACCTATCTTAAAGTTTAACCCGTTTTTGCCAAATCCTATAATGAAACTACCTACTTTAAAAATCTAGAACTATTTTTGAAATACTAGTATAATGTTATGTCTAATGTGGTTAAAATCTTCCAAGCACTTCCACACTCATACAAAATCATCACTCATTAATCTTTCAACCATAATGAAACTGATTTTGTGAAAATAATAATAAAAAACGAAGAGTTTTCGAGAACGTATGATTCAACACTATAGACTAACTTAAGGAACTATAAAGACTGGGTACAATGACTTTCAACCATTCCATTCTTTCGCCTCAACAGTTCCAAGCTTCAAACATGAAAATAAATTTTCAATTTGCATTGTTGGTATCAAATTCAAATAGATTTGAAAAAAAATTAATACTCACTCAATGTATTCTAGTTCGAAAGCCTTGATCACATTTTCTATTAGAAAATTAATTTGAAAAGTTGGACAAAATCATGAGGTAAGTGATAATGTTATTGATGAGAAGATGAAACGAGGAATATGGAATATAGTAGGTATAGTCTGTCCAAGCAGAGAAGACATTCTGGCAAGATAGGAAAATGACTCCAGCTCGATCAATATTAGTTTAAAAATAATAAATTTAATCTCAAATTGTAGATCAGAATGTAATCTACAATTTGGAACCAAATTTACAATTATTGAACCAATATTGACCGATCTGGAGTCATTTTTCCATCTTGTCAGAATGTCTTCTTTGCTTGGACAGACTATGCACTGGAGATTGCTTGCACAGTCTCTGATTCAGATTTCTGGATAATGATAATAATAATAATGATCCAGATTTCTGGATCAAACTGATCGACCAGTATCAAAGCATCGATTTGCAATGTCATCATCATGGATGATCATAATTTGATGCCAATAATGACAAAATTCATTTCTTTCTCGTGGAAATAGTGTTCTGAAAATAGAATCAGTTCGACTCTTCCAGTTTTCTTGAAGTGGAGTCTTCAATAATTTCTGTAGTCTATCCAGCAAGAAGCACAGTCACATGATAACAATTATTATTGGAAATAAAGTATGAGCATAAAGGATGTAAATACTGTGATTCAAATCCTCTGTGATATAGTCTGTACAAGCAAAGAAGGCCCTCTGGCGAGAAAAAAAAATGACTCTAGCTTGGTCAATATTTATTCAAGAATTATTGATTTCGACTCAAATTGTAGATTTGTATTTTTCCTACGATTGAGACCAAATCAATAATTTTTGAACCATTATTGACCAAGCTGGAGTAATTTTCTCATCTTGCCAGATGAGATCTCATCTTCCCATCTTGTCTGCTTTGCTTGGGCAGTCTATATGACAGACGATCTCGCAAATTATCAACAAATTAATGAGAAAATAATGAACAATTCAAATGTATCACATGGATGAGAATAAACAAATTTTTCGTTTAGAAACGAAAGTATCGATGGTAACAGGCAGCGTTATATTTCTCTTGAATAACAGAAATGAACAAGGAAGTCATCTTCCACTTTTTTAAGACTTACAACACTATTATTTTCAAATTTTCCTGCTCAAAGGAAATTTCAATTTATTAATCTATTGGCAAAAACACCTTAATCTATTGTTTTGGAACCCTTAGTGTTTCAAAACACAATTATAATTCAAATATAGTACAAAATTTGAGGTTATAAGTCCAAATTTTAACATAAATTCAATAAAATTGTGCATCATTTCGGCATTCTTTTTATTTTGATGTTGTCTTAGAGACAGTGAGTCTGTGCTTCGATTTGTGCATGAATTCATCCATTTGTATAGTCTGTCCAAGCAGAGAAGACCCTCTGGCAAGATGAGAAAATGTCTCCAGCTCTGTCAATATTGGTTTAAAAATGATCAATTTCATCTCAAATTGTAGGAAACAATCTGATCTACTATCAAGATCAAATTTATAATTCTTGAACAAATATTGACCAAGCTGGAGTCAGTTCCCCATCTTGCCAGAGGGTCTTCTTCGCTTGGACAGATTATAATCTATTATATTTAAACGGTGAATTTTGTTTTGATATAATTATTTGAATGTACAATTCAATAATTGAATCTCCTGATTAATTAATAGACAATAGAAAGAAGATTCAATATGAAACAGATCGATTCAATACAATACAAACCTTCAATAGGATACACAAAACGATTCAATATGAAACAGAACGATCCATTATTATACAAAATGTTTCAATGTGATACAAGTCCACACGTATCATTTAAGGTATCGGTATCATATTTTATCCTCCTTATCATCTCAGGGTCCACATCCACTGTCAGTTAGAACTGACAGTTCGATCGTTCACAGTCCACTGCCAATCAGCTGACAATTTCAAATATCAGTGATTGGAATGCAGGTTTACAGCTGTTTTGGACTGCCGGTTTCCTCACAGTTTTTGACTGTCACAGTCAGAACTATCAGTGAATGAAGACCCTAGATGACTACGGAATATTTTCTTCGAATCAATTTCGAACAAAAAAAATCATTGATTGTGAATATAAATCATACAATCAATCTCAGCAATCAATATTGCATAATAAAAAATTACAATGATACATTGAAAGAAATATCAATGATCGTTGATTGATAAAATGATCGGTATCGATTCTAATCGGTAATAAAAATGATCGATAATTATTGATTATAGCTGAATATCGATAAAATTGGAAATAATTGATAAACAACAATGATGTATTACAAAAATAATCAATAGCCTAATCGTTGATAGATAAAAATCGATTATAATCGGCAATACAACCAATCGATAATCGATATGATAACACGATGATAATCGATAAAATTGAAAATAATCGATGAACGACAATGACGCTTATTAGTAGATTGAAGGCAGTGTAGAACGGTGAGAGTGGCGCGTGAGAGCGGGAAGAGGCGCCACAGCCAAAGCGCCTATGGACGCCACAGCCAAATCGCCTAGTGACGCCACAAGCAAGCTACAGCAGGCGATTGCGGTGGCTAGCAGTAGAGTGGCACTGCTGCTAAGTGGAGCGTTTCGAGTGGCGCCACTCGCGCAGACTTCTTTCACAGGCGGCGCTGGGGGCGGTTGAGGAGTCGCTGCAGAAAAAAATTAGAGTTTTTATAATTTTTGTTATTAATTTGACGTAAATATCTGGAGAATTTGTGTTCACAAATATAGTTTTATTTTCTATGAGTGAATAGATCAATATTCTAATTGACTAAAGAGAATAGACTAATTGAGGTTTCTCTACTTATCTTTGTTTCACTGACGGCTCGTGCCCACGAAACAGGTGAAGTGCTGTACAGTGAAAGATACGGGACTACGGGTAGGTACCTGTTTCGTGGGCACGAGTCGCCAGTGCGCTGTTTAGGCTTGAGTCGATAGTAGAGAGGCTAATAGATAGTAAGAATGGGAACAAATCGAACTTTTTTATTGGAATATCCTCATTAATTCTTAAAATTTGAGAAAAAGAAGGAGGAAAAGGAGGAGGAGAAGAAGGAGGAGAAGGAGAAGGAGGAGGAGGAGTAGGAGGAGGAGGAGGAGGAGGAGGAGGAGAAGAGGAGGAGGAGAAGGAGAAGGAGGAGGAGTAGGAGGAGTGGGAAGAGGAGAGGAAGGAGGTGAAGAAGAAGGAGAAGGAGCTATGAAGATTACGGTAAGGGAAATTTAGAAGATGAGAATAGATGAGAAAATGAGATAAGGAGGAAGATAGAGTGAGAGAAGTGTAGCGTTTAATGAATCGAGAACTAGAAGGAAATTAGAAAGTAGGATGGGAATTATGATGATGAATGAGATGAGAAAGTAAAGTGAGATAGAATGAGAGAGAGCAAGAGTGAAAGAAAGAGAGAGAGAAAGACTGAGTGAAAGAGGAAAACAGTGAATCAAAGACAAAACAAGGATGGGAACCACAACAATAACACAACAACAACAACAACAATAACAATAACAATCACAAAGAAAATCTTATGAGACGGTGGAAAACAAGAGGAGGAGAAGAACAAGATGAAGGAGAAGAACAAGAAGAAGGAGAAGGGAGAGGAGGAGGAGAAGAAGGAGGAAGAAGAAGAAGAAGAAGAAGAAGAAGAAGAAGAAAAGAAGAAGAAGAAGAAGATGATGAAGAAGGCGGGGGAATAGAGAGGAAGAAAGAGGGAGAGAGTAAAATATAAAAGACAAAACAAAGATGGAAACCACAAAAACAACAACAATAACAATCTCAAGATTTATCATATAAGACGATGAAAACAACACGATGGAAAGAAGAAGGAGGAGGAAGATGGAAAGGAAAAGAGGGTGTAGGAGGGGGAGGGGAGTTAAGAAAGAAGAAGAAAAACAAGAAGAACGCTAAGAAAAACAGTAGCAGTAGCATTACCATTACAGGCGAACGAGAAATGGGTATTAACACACGAAGAGTGGTCTTTAATTACTCAACCAATGTGTGCCATCCGTTTTGTCTTAATTGACGTACGGCGGTGGAATGGAGGAAGAAACTGCGTGGAATGAGAAAGAGGGAAGATCGTTGTAAGGGAACACCATACGTTCCCCCAACCGTTCCCTCTCCCGTTCCCGCGAACGTTCCCCAGTTTAATTTACGGCGTTGCAACTTAACGTCGTTCCCCACCTCTGGAAAGGTTGTTCTTGGAGCTGTGAGCTTTCCTCCATACCTTCCTTTACACTGAATTTCTTGTTTACAGTATAATATACGTGTATGTATTTATCAAAGTGAAAATAAAAACGTATTGTGTGTCAAATCGTGCTATCAAATGGTGATAATAGCGCCCTTTTCTGATCTTATCTGCAAATTTTCAGCTGGGTCCTCCGACTTTTACTTTTCTTGCTTAATTTGACTGGACGTATTTGTCCAGTCTTTTACTTTTCTTGCTTAATTTGACTGGACATAATTTGTTGTAATTATACAACGGCAGACTTGTTATTCCTTGAGTTATGGAAACAATTATCGAGTAATTGGTCTAGCGACTAATCTTTTTTTATTGACATCTTTCATCTGTTAGGTCATCACCACTTCTTATTATAGTAAACTCTTTTTCCAAATCATACTTCCTATGCAAAGCAATCTACGATCCCCAAGCAGCAGTTCTAAATTCGCTACTAGAGTTGCCCAGCTTTAACTGCGCTGCTTTAGCCATCACAACTCACAAATAACTATTTTATAGATGTTTACTCTGTTATTAGAGCTACTAATGTAAACTCAATTTATAAATAGTGAAATTCACTTGATAATGTGTTAAATTAGAAAGTGTTAATTTAGCTATTTATTGATTAAGTATACATTAGTAGTTGAAAAATAAATAAAAATCAAACACCCTTTTTTGAAAACTTTAAAATTATAAAACACACATACATGTTTCGGGTGCTAAGCCCATTCTCAATGTGGATAAAAGTAGTTATTTTTAAAAAATGATAATTATTTTTATCCACATTGAGAATGGGCTTAGCTCCCGAAACATGTATGTGTGTTTTATAATTTTAAAGTTTTCAAAGAAGGGTGTTTGATTTTTCTTTATTTTTCAATTATTTTAAACAGCCCTAAGTTTTAAAGTTCTTTATACATTAGTAGCCCTAATAACAGAGTAAACATCTATAATATAGTTTTGGGAATAGAGTTGTGATGGCTAGAGCAACGCAGCAAGAGCTGGGCAGATCTAGCCATAACCATCTATCAATTCTCGAATTCTAGAATTGATAGATGGTTATGAGTTAATGTAGAGCCGGACAGCTCGAGCCGCACGGCTTGAGCTTTCGTTTGGGAATTGTACCTTTACAAGTTGATGGTTCACCGCTAGCTGGCTCAAACACACACCCATAGTAACGATGAAATCAAATCCATGCACAACGAAATTATTTGTTGATTGAATTCGAGAAAATATCAATGCAACTCTAGTTACTATTATTAATATAACAGTTATATTAAACAGTTACTGTATTAGACAGTTACATTATATTAGATAGTTACTGTCACCAAAAATTTAGATAGTTTCTAAGCTGATGTGCAGCATCTTTTGCCTCTTTCGATTTCGAAAACATCATCCAGGCATAGCTTTGACAACATGAGCTGTTGGGGCACACATGGAGCAGATGAATCCGCTCAACTCATTTTTGTTAGCTCTTTCAAGATTCACATCTACTAACAGTTTGAACCAGAATTTCGGACTGTGATAATCAAAAACTGTAAGTGGATGGAAAAACTGACAGTCCAAAATAGCTGTAAACCGGGATCGTTCAACGTACAACTGTGGACGATCGAACTGATAGTTAATGTGAAACCTAAGTAATTTTCTACACAGCTTGCTATAGGCTAAGAATATATTAAATGATTCTAAGATTCTTATTGACTCCTTGGTATGATCTGTCCAAGCAAAGAAGACCCTCTGGCAAGATGGGGAAATGATTCAAGCTCGATCAATATTGGTTCAAAAAGTAATTATTAATTTGGTCTCAAATTTTAGATCAAAATGTTTCCTAGATGGGAAAATGACTCAAGCTTGGTCGATATTCGCTCAAAATTTATCAATTTGGTATCAAACTGTAGGAAACAATTTGATCCACTAGTAAGACCACATAACTCTTGAACAGATCTGGAGTCATTTTCCCATCTTGCCAGAGGGTCTTCTTTGCTTGGACAGACTTTCTGAATCTAATAGCCTAATCAGACTATTTGCTTGGACAGACTATCTATTTTAGATGATTTAGTGATAAATTCTCGACAAATACAATTTATTCAAATAATCATAGTTGATAAACAATCCCCAAACTTCCCATATTATCACCATCTTTACGGGCAATACTTTGCAAAGTGCAGTTCACCCTTTGTTGGTTAAGTTGGTAGAGCAACCTTAGAAATCAGCGAACAAAGAGACCGTTCTCAAGCAGGCTATAGTTCCCCCAAACTGAGAAGAAACCCATCACAATGTAAAGTGTACTGTGACCACGTGTCTTCTTAGCGTTCCCAAACAGGCTATAGCTCTCCCAAACTGAGAAGACACCCGTTGCAACGCTGAATGTATTGTGAGGGAGTTTCTTATCAGCGTTCTCAAACAGGCTATAGTTCCCCAAACTGAGAAGACACCCGTTACAACGCTGAATGTATTGTGAGGGAGTATCTTCTAAGCTTTCTCAAACAGGCGAAGTTTGAATATTTATCATGCTGAATGGCCGGCTTTGTTTCGGGAGCCTTTTAAAGCAATCAGGCCCTCTTGCATTAATGGTTCGACTTTCCACCAAGAGTGCCTGTTAAGTCTTTGGGGGAAGGAGAAAGCACCAAAACTCTAGAGAAAACTCCAGTGATGCATAGCTGACGTCAAGAAGTTGGGTGATTTCGTTTGCGCCTTGTGCGCTACAGCAGCTGATTTTGTCAATATGGATTTTCATTCAGATTCGCCTACGATGATGTGATTTTCTTCCAATTATAGCCGATTCCAAAAAAGATAGGCGATTTCGTTTGCTCCTTGTGCGCTCCAACTGACGATCTTGTCAATTAGAGTTGTCATTTAGCTATGCCTGAAAGATGTTTTTGAAATAAAAAGAGACATTAGATGCTTCACTTCAGCCGTTAGTAGGTTACATCAGCTGGGAAACCACCTAATTTTCCGGTAAAAGTCATATCAATAGCTATACCATATTCACGATCACTTTGAGACGAAATAAACACTTTTTCGCGTGTGTATTCGAGTCATTTTCCCTTCTTGTCAGAATGTCTTCTTTGCTTGGGCAAACTATCACTATATACTGTATATCACTAAAAAACATTGGCTCAATGATTCTAGAACGTGGAGTGACCATGAAGGCACACATTCTAGAACTGAACTCTATTCTTATTCATTCTAATTTTTTATCCAATCCTTATTCTCATTTCATTCTTATTCCCCGAATTTTTAGATATTTGAGTCAGATTCAATTTCCGTTTGTATAGTCTGTCCAAGAAAAAAAGACATTCTGACAAGATGCGGAAATGACTGCAGCTCGGTTAATATTGTTTCAAAAATTACAATATCCTGATCTACAATTTGAGAAGAAATTAATAATTTTTGAACCAATATTGAGTACTTTTTGAGTGGTTGTCAAAGTTTCCCATCTTACCAGAATGTCTTCTTCGCTTGGAAAGACTATAGAGACTTAGTAGGTACTAAGTAACGTATCCAATATCAAATAAAAAGACAAGATGTTGTCAAACCACTAATTTATAGAAAAAATCGAGATACCTGTTTCTGTTGTTAAACCATCTCTGATAACCAGTTTACCAGAGATTGATAGGTGTAAAAACCGAAACCGGTATCTAAATTTTCAAATAAATTAGTTGTTCGACAACATCTTGTCTTTTTATTTGATACTGTATTCGATAAGTTACTTAGTCTCTATAATTTTGTCCAAGCAAAGAAGACATTCTGGCAAGATGGGAAACTTTCAAAACTACCACAATATCACTATCACGATATCAATATCTCTACAACTACTCAAAAAGATATCAGATCTAATATAAGTTTTCTATTTTTCATTTCAGAACTTGGATCCAATTATAATAAGTATATTTTCCAGTTATACTTACACGTGCTGGACAACAGTTGCGGCAAATACTTTTTCCAGAACGCACACTGCTTGAGCCGCGGACCCCGTCCCATCGCCGTTGAGTTCACGTCCAACGTAAGGAACTCACGTCCGTAAGCCGTGTGAACGGGCCAGTAGGTGGGCGTCCACGAGCCGTCTTCGGACACTGACGGATTCCTGTACAAACAAATGGCGATTGTCACACAGGGACGACATAGATAGTTCAATACAATTGAATAAACTGTTGCGTATTATATCTGACATAATGTTGTAGACCTGAATTTTCAAAATTTATCCTCCTTCTAGAAGTATTCACTATCCATGTGATTACATAGAAGGTCCTGCCCAAAAAATAGCAACGTTGCAATGTAGCATTCAATACAGATTGCATTTTGCATACAATTACAAATCATGCATGTTGACTCAGTTTTCTCTCTTTTGAGCATGATTTTCATGAAATAGATTTATGAAACTCTATGTATAGAATATTTTTGCTGTCAAAGATATTAGCATGTTCATGAATCAAGAAGAAAATTGAAAATTCACAATTTGAAAAAAATTAGAATGAGAATTGGAACACCTCCATTTAATTTTCGGGAAAGGTAAGGTAAAATCATGTTTTTAAATCAAAAGAGAAAATTATTGAAAATACACAAGAATATGAGAATTGAAATATCCAAATTTTGGGAAAGGTAAGTTGATAAACAGACTCTCTTCTAAAAGATACGCTCATCACCATAATTAAAATCAAAGGGAATAATGAAAATAATTGATTTCAAGTAACTTACAACAATCATGATTAAAACTTGGCTACATCTGCATACCCGCAGGCACAATCACTCAATTTATCACTCAATTTGTCGCTCAATTATATCACTAAACCAAATTTATCACTCAATTTCGCCAGAGAAAAGTTTCTTGCAAGTAACAGCAAGTTTCTCAATACCCTTTCTTGAAACTCTATTCGAAACAAACCCCCAGAATAATATTATATAAATGCAAAATGGCCTCTAGCTTATTTCAAGTTGACGGCGGAAGTTTCAACGGCAAATAATTGAAATCAACAGACTTTCCCAAACAATCAGAACGAAAAAAACGAGGAAATGTGCTAATTAGGTTGTACACTTTTCTATAGTCTGTCCAAGCTAAGAAGACTTTCTGGCAGGATGGGAAAATGGCTCCAGCTCGGTCAAAATTGGTTCACAAAGTATGAATTTGGTCCCAAACTGATAGTAATGATTTGAGACCAAATTTATAATTTAAGAACGAATATTGACCGAGTAGGAGTCATTTTCCCTCCTTGCCAGAATGCCTTCTTTGCTTGGACAGACTATAGTTGGTCGATGCTAACAAACAGCCTGAGTGGAAAACTTCCATGGGGCACTTGGGTTGCATGCTGGAAGAGTTTTTACTTCAGAAAGTTTGACTAAAGTGGAGGTTATGATGGAGAAAATACGAGAAGGGTTGAAGGAGTGAGATGAAAGTGGGAGTAGCAAAAGTGTAGAAAGTAAGAAATGGGATATCATGATGTAGGGAAAATCAGAACCATAATGAATTAATAATATATAGAGAGTGTAATTCTGTATAAAAGAGAATTTATAAAGTGTAATTTGTATATAAAGAGTAATAATATATATTTCATGAGAGTGAATTCAGAATGATATTATAGGAAGTAAAATGTGAAACTAGAGAAAAAGGAAGAGCAAAGAAGAATGTAAGAAAGCATTGGTGGGAGAAAATAAAAGAAAAGATAGGTATAATCTGTCCAAGCAAAGAAGACCCTCTGGAAAGATGCGTAAATGACTACAGCTTGGTCAATATTCGTTCAAGAATTATAAATGTGGTCTTAGTAGTAGATGAAATATTATTATCAATATTGTTTTACATAAATAGTTTTATTATAATAGTTACAGGTGTGCATGACCTGTCATACAAGTTTTACATTTTTATGATTTTATTAACAAGTTAGGCACTATTCACTAACTCTTATAAAATTATTATACTAATTATTCGTTTGATAATGTCTGTCCAAGCAATGAAGACATTCTGGAAAAATGGAAAAATGATTCAAACTTGATCAATATTGGTTTAAAAATTATAAATTTGGTCTTGATTTGTGGATCAAAACATTTCCCACAATTTGAGATCAAATTGATAATTTTTGAAATAAAATTGACTCAGCTTGAGTCATTTTCCCATCTTGCCAGAGGGTCTTCTTTGCTTGGACTATGAAGGGAAGTAAGAAGTGAAGATGAGATTAGAAAAAGGGAGTATAATATAAAGCTTTTTCCTCATCCTAACTCATCCATGAAACTCCTTCCGAATTATATAATCTTCGTTTACTATTTACAGAGAGCATTAGGATCGCTTAATTCTTCTTGCTCAACTCAAATCTTCTTCACTTTTATACACCTTAAGACTTTTTCCAGGTAATTACTTGTTATTCCAAGATATTTTCTCGTTTAAGCATGCTGTACACGGGGACAGTACTGTCGGCCAATTGAATATCTGTAGCCAATAACAGCTGTTGTTTGACTAAATGAAGAGACAACGGCCGTGATTGGCTACAGATATTCAACTGGCCGACAGTACTGTCCACGTGTACAGCATGCTTTAGTTTCCACATTTGCTGTTTTATATTCTGCTAATGATTTCCCATTTTCCAATACAAAGTTCATAGCTGACTCAAAAAGTTGGGCGGTTTCGTCTGTCTCTTGTACGTTATGTAACCTACTTACAGCTGATGTAAAACATCTGTTGTCTCTTTTGATTTTGAAAACATAATCTAGGCAAAGCTGAATAACAAAACTAATTGATTAGAGCAGCTGTTGGAGCATCACTGGCGGCTCGTACCCACGAAACAGGTGAAGAGCCCGTATCTTTTACTGTACAGCACTTCATCTGTCTCGTGGACACGAGTCGCCAGTGATGTACAGAGCAAACGAAACCGACAATATAATGACCTCCACTGTTATTCAAATTCAAATTTCAATTTCAAAATTGACTCATTTATCCTTTAAATGAGACAAAATTACAAACTTGAATAAAATACATTAGAAAAGTATGAGCATGAAATAAAATATTCTAAATCAAAATATACAATATAAATCAGGTCCCTGTAAGGTTAAAGAACCTGTGCGCAGAGGCCAAGTGTTTTAACAATAATCAATTAATCTTAAAAAATAACTTCAGATCGAAAAGTAACTGAACAATTCTATAGGTAAATAAGTTCAAAAATCACAGAACTATAATCACTGTTAGTATTTTTTGTGGAATAAATATTATTATAATCTTATTTAGTTCTCTATTTGACGAAAATAATAAACTTATTGATTGAAAATTTATATAAATTTGACTTGATCTATTCAACAAATCTCAATTGATTCACAATAGGACGATTGGAGAAATTGATGACAAACAAAGATTATGTGAATGGAGAAATATGTTGATAAAGTATATGAATATGAAAAAGGGAATGAAAGTTATATGGAAGGGGAGAGACGCAAGAAAATATGAAATATGAAGGTAAGTAAGTAAACGCCGTCTAGCGTACTATGAATCAAGATCTTAGGTTCAGAGTAAACTAAACTTTTGCAGAAAGACAAACTTGGATTTGAAACTTTCAGAAGTCACATCACAAATCTTATCCTCCGCTGAAATCTGAGCTGAAAGCTAATCTCGTTTGGGAGTTTATAACGGTGGACCTATCCGTTCATATGAAACGGTAGGATCAAACCATTCACTGAATAATAATCCTTGAATGATGATGATGATGATGATGATATGCGATACTATCAATACCAGATCATATACTTATGATATTGAGATCAATCAAGACTATTATTGAAATGATTTCCCCGATTAGCGATGAAATTGAAAGGGAGATTGACGTCGAAAAATACAAATCCACTCTATGAAAATTAGACTTCTGTTTTTTCTAATTTTTCTTATTTCATTTCTTGTGAAAGATAGACTTTACTTTGATTCAAGTGAGAAATCGGGAAAATTAGATATCTGGATCAATCTGAAAATAACACTAATATAATGTATTGGCCACACGGAGAAAGAAGTCTCTCTGTGATCGTGTCACAAACACTGTGAACCGCTTTTGGATAGGTGACCAGTATTTGGCCAAGTACACATTATCGAGGTGGAACTACCCGTAAGGGTCTTCCCACTATTAAAGAGCCATGTAATGGATATAATGGATATGAGTAATGGATACAATGGATATGAGTAATGGATATACATTACTTATATAATAGTGAATGGTGAGTGATTCGAACTTGGGATTTTGGTGAATGGAATATCGGAGCACTTAAACCTATATAATAAGGTTTATCATAATATCTTCCTCTAATCTTTTATCTCCTTTCTCCATCTTCAGGAGAGTAGAAAAAAATCAGGAGGAATGTAGTTTACACTGAGAGAGACAATAATGAGCTTTAATAAAAGTATACCCGGAATATATTTATACAAACATTCCATACATTATTCAAAGTATCCACGATTTTATCCAATGAAAACCATCACCGTGTATTTCTATGGAGAATAAAACAAATTTTCTGAGAAGGCATAATCACAGTCGAAAAAGGAAGAGAGAAGGATTGAGATAAAAATAAGAGGGAGAATAATAAGAGGAAGAAGAGAAGAATAACTTGTCAAATTTTTCATAACGTCTTTCGCAAATAATTGCAAATATTTCCGAGAAGCAGCACTTTGAAATTTGAGGCTTTGTGAGTATCAAGGTGCTACTTCGGGAACGTTTGTATGGCTTAAGAATGGAATCTGGGGTTTTGAAAGGATTACTTAAGATCTTCATATATTGTGACAGCTATACGTGGGTGTAAGCTATCTATGTACGCTACCACATTTTACGAAAGAGTTTTCCGAGTTGTATATTTCTTTGATAGTCATATTATTATCAAAAGATGACATATTCATAGCCTCTATTGTAGATTACAAATTGGATGACAACTATGATCGTGATAAAAATCAATACTTCCAAAGTTATTAGAAAGAGTTACTAGTGTCATCTGCGAATAAACTAGTATGATAGAAAGAATTGGTGGCCATGGCAGAATTGTGACGTAGACTCTAAATTTTTTCAAAATTCAAGAATCTTAAATAGATAAATATAATTTTATTGCCATCAAATTCATAGAACATGGACAACGTCAAGATCTTCTATCGTGAATCAGTGCTTTTAGTGTTCTTGCACTGGCGGCTCGTACCCACGAAATAGGTGAAGTGCCCGTATCTTTTGCTGTACAGCACTTCACCTGTTTCGTGGGCACGAGCCGCCAGTGTGCTCTTGGTGTGTCTTTGACTTTATAAAATTAGAAGAACTCCATAAAAATTTTAATCAATGCGAATAAAATCATGATTTATCGAAAATTCCCATCATGGGAAATTATAGTTTTGTCGGCTGCGGAAATGTTTCGAACCTCCCCTCTAATGAGCAATACGCTAATAATGGGAAGAGTTACTAGTATCTAGATTGTATCTACTAGGATCTAGTATCTCTGATTGTAGGCTATATTCATTAAAGATCAACCAGAAAGGGCTACTTAAAACATGGTCTCTGCATTTTTCTACTAATAAATAGATAAATATTTGAATTCGCTCACTAAGGCTGAGGCGAACCTGGAGGGTGGAGGGTAGTTGGTAAATCTATAGAACATACACACCATCCACAGTAATACATCGTATGAATGGTATGACGTCATTCTGTTTTCTGAGGTTATGTTGTCCATATTTGAGAATTTCAAGATGGCGGCGGAACACATACCATTCATACGATGTATTAATCTGGATGGTGTGTATGTTACCGGCAGTGCGGCCTCAGCCTAATGCCTCAGTCCCCGCGTTTGCTCCGTAAACCACTCTCACTCCGTAAACGAATCGATGAAATATATTTGAAATCCGTCCAACCCACACATGCTATAGTCTGTCCAAGCAAAGAAGACCCTCTGGCAAGATGAGAAAATGACTGCAGCTCGGTCAATATTGGTTCAAAAATTATAAATTTGGTCTCAATCGTGAGAAACATTTTGATCTACAATTTGAGACCAAATCAATATTTTTTGAACCAATATTGATCGAGCTGGAGTAATTTCCTCATCTTGTCAGAGGGTCTTCTTTGTTTGACAGACTATATAGGATCGTTCAAGCTGAGAAAACGAATCTTTTCACCACAATTGAAGGCTCTGATCAGATCTGTTAGTTTGGCCAACCAAAAGACCCGAAAGAAAAATAGTTATTGATAGTATCAACTCCAACTGCTCACAGATGAAACCCTGTCTTATCTTCAGCAGTTGAAACTGACTTCGCTAGGATAGGAACTGCCCGTTGGGAAATCATTTTTCTTGGTGAACAACCAACATACATCTCTTTTTTCTCCTTTCTCCCACTCTCTCATTCCCTCTCTCTCTTTTTCTCTCTTCAACCCATTTCTATTTATCCCTCTTCAACTTCTTCTCGGACTCAATCACTAAAACCGTTCTTAGTAGGCGTCTAACGGTCCAACTGAACATGACTGCCAAATTTGAACGCATTCGGTTCGGTAGATATTTAGTTCTGCTGATGAGTGAGTGCCATTTCGCTTTTATAGATATAGATTAAAGAGAGCGTTGTGATTAGTATCATCTCCAATATGTTTAAATATAGGATATGAGTAATTTTATTTAGTAATTTACATAAATATCGTGAAGTGAATGAATGTGAATTTTTTCCTTCACCTTCCTCTGGAAGAAATAAATTCTCTATATCATTCTTACTCTCTCTCTCACTTTTTCTTTCTCTATATCTCTTTCTTTGATATGTGGGTTAAGTGGAAGAGGGGGCTTGCATGCCTCAACTTCCCCACAAACTCTTGTAGATTTTTACAAAGTGTAAAATAAAGTCATTTTATCTATCTATCTATCTATCTATCTATCTATCTATCTTTCTTACTGTCAACCCATGACCATGACTCTCTCTTTATCCTCTTTCTGGACACAATCGATTTCTCAATCACTCTCTCTTATTTCCTCTTTTCTCTCCCTATCACTGAATGAAACTGAACCACTCTCTCTCTCTCTCACTCTCTTTCTCTCACACTCTCTTTCACTCTCTCTCTCTATTTGTCCTTCACTCTCAACTCCTCTCCATTACTTCCTCCCTATCTTTTTTGCTCACTCAATCGATTTCTCTTCCTCTTTCCTTTTTCTCTCGGAATGAAACTAAATCTCTTTATCATTTTCTCTCTCTCTCTCTTTCTTTCTCCCTCTTCCTATCAAACGTTCTTTTCCACCTTTTTCATTTTATTTCCCTCACCACGATTGTCATCAAGACAGGACCGCAGTACGATATTCAATTAAGTTCTTCCAGGGATGTCTTCCCTATCTCTGATAATACTTTTCGTACATGTCCCTTAGGCGGTCCTTGGTTCATGTCTCTCTTACCAAAACGTATTTTTATCTCTTTTTTTCTCGAAATCATCCGTCTCTTATCTGTACATGTATTTCCTTTAACCCCGTATTTTCACTCTCATTCCTATTTCAATTTTCACTCCTATTTCTGTTCATGTCTATTCTATCTCTTGGTTCATGTCTCTCTTATCACTACGTATTTTTGTCTATTTTCCTCTAAATTATCTGAATTTTATCTGTAAATGACTTTCCTATCGCACCGTATTTCCACTCTTTCCCCTTTTTGATTCCCTTCTTTATTTTGTTTATATCACACCTCTTATTATTTTATTCCTTTCTACCTCGAAATTGTTTTTGTCAGATATCACACCTCTACCCATATTCTTTTCTCGTTTTCTACCTCCAAATTGTCTTCTTATCTGATATAACACTTCTCTTTATCATCTTTTCTCTCTCTTAACCTGGAAATTGTCCTCTTATCTGATATCATTCTCCTCTCCTAATCCACTACATTTAATAATCTTCGACAAAATGATCGGTTCCTATCTGGGAGACGAAGAAAGAAGAATACGATTTTCTCATTTTTGAATTGAATTTAATTCTCCATCCACTCTCACTCTACCTTCTTCTCATTTTCTTTTCTTATAGCTCAATCGATAACGTCTCTTCTAGGGGAAAATCACAAAGTGAGGATCTTCTTAATTTTAAATCAATTTTGTATCTATTCCCAATGAGATCCTCCCATAGCTGTCGTAAATGAATAATCACCCTAGAATTTATGATGTAGAAGTGAATGGAAAAATTACATTACCAATATTGGTATAGCCAACGCCAGAAAGTTTGGCGGCTTCGTCTGTCTTTTGTAAGTGATTGTAACCTACTAACAGCTTATGAGAAGTATCCATTGTCTCTTTTGATTTCAGAAACATCATCTAGGTGGATGACAACTCTAATTGACAATATCAGCTGTTAGAGCGCACAAGGAGCAGACGGTACCGCCTAAGCGGACGCCAAATCTATACCAATATTGGAAATATTCACTTTTCTCTATTACCTCTTACGATATTATTTAGGGATATTTTTCCATTCTTTACAGGTATACCATTTGTATGGATAATTTCTCTAAATAGTATACTATTTGGAAAAATAGTATCATGATGAAGGGTGAATACTCCAACACTTTAATTTCTGAGTATCAATGCTGGGGATCGAATATCTGTTCTCCCAAGACATCATACCAATTTCTTCTTTTTTCAACTTCATTTCTTAGTTTTCTTCGTTCTATTCTTGAAAAAATATTATAAGGTTGTTCCTCTTCTGGTAGAGTAACAGAGAAGGCAAACAAACAATATATTTTATCAACTCAAATGTCTTTTCTTATATCAATTCACACATCTAACTTGGAACAGTTCGGGGGAAAAATAAGGACAATATTTTTCTCAAGAAAACTTCTTGAAGCTTCCTTTCTATCTGATTTATAGTTGCCATCTCTATTATTCAACCTACCTACTTCAACATTACTTACCATTTCAAGATGAAGATTAAAAGAAATCTTCCTATCATGGAGGCTCAATAATTGATACAATAACTCTAACAACATCACAGTTGAACACAGCTCTCAACTGAAGCTAAAGTTACTGATTAAATTTTTAGTCAACTCTTTTATACAGTTTATGATAATCAAAATAAGTTCCAATAGCCGACATAACATTCAAATGCGAGATAAAAAACAACATTATATCATGCCTTGTGGGTTAAGTGGAAGAGGGGGCTCTTGTGCCTCAACTTCGCCCACAACACTTTATGTAATGTACAAAGTGGCAAATAAAGACGATTATCTATATATCTACCTACTTTTGAGCGTTCTAAATCATAGCGATTATTACAATTCAAGTCAAGTATCGGGAAATTATGAATTTTCCAGTCGAATATCGGAAAACTATCAAGTTCCGAGTCGAGTATCGAAGAAATGATTAAGTTTTGAGTCGAGTATCGAAAAAATGATGACGATTCAAGTCAAAATAATTATAGAAAAAATCGTGAAGTTCCAAAGTCGAGTCTCGAAACAGCTACGACGATTCAAGTCGAGTATCGAAAAATTATGAACATTCAAATCAACTATCGAAAAAATTATGAAGTCTAGAGTCGAGTATCGTAAAAATGAGCCAGAGTTAGGAAAACTGCTGATTACATTTGTTTGGATTGTAATCCAACTGCAAAGTAGAGCACTCACCGTGAATTTCGACAGAAAAAGCACTCATTAGCCCATTTTAACCATGACTCTTTGCTCTTATTCCCGCGATTCTTTAACAAGCCAAACGTTTAAACTTTTTGTGCCACGTTTGACTTTAATCTACGCTTTAATTATCATAAATATTCATTAGCCTCAGTAAAAGTTTTGCTTCAGCAGAGTACACCATTCTAGAGTTGGATTTTCTCTCGTTATTCATTTTCCATTCCCTTTCTTGTTTTTTCCACTGGTTTATTTTATTCTTTCTTGAATTTTGTTCCTTCATTTCTCTTTTTATCCTGTGAGGATATCTCTTTATATCTCTTTCAACCTAAACTTGGGTGTGAGGCATGAAGTGACGTACATCTGTCTGTGAAGCGCTCTTGAAGGTTTCAAGCTCAAAACCTCATCAATCACATAGATAATTCTTTCAAAAATCTCTTGAAAGTTATATACAGTTATTATTTTTCTATCCGGCCTTACAACCCGTTTCTATTATTCTTTCTTCACCTCTTACACACTCTCTTTGGTCAAAATCAAATAAAAGGATAATGGAAAGGAATCCATTTTAAAGAATTATAATTTTTATAATGTTTATGAACTTTGCCGTTCCTTTCAGATAATCTTATACACAGCACTATTCGCTGTGTGCAAGTGGGTGGAAAGGATATTTTTGGCGACCGAGGCGCTATTGGCGGATCATTTCAAAATAATTGAATTGAGAATCAACATTGGAGGAGATAATTATAATAAAATAATGTCCTGGAGAATTTGTTGTGTTCCGGATTGTAAAAATAAAACATGCAATGCGAAATTTCAAATTCTACACTTTTCCAGTTGCCATACATAAGTTTCATCAATAATAAGAATGGTTCTCTGACATTGAATAAATATTGATAGGTGAAGCTAACCTTATTGTTTGTGCTCAATTACGTGCATAAAGAATTTGTCGATCAAGTAGGACCATGGAGTGCTCCATTCTAACCTGTACATCAGGTAATGTACATGAATAGTTTTTTATGTTAGTTAATCTAATAAGCTGTTTTTATCAACGCAAAAACTCTATTAATTATGTTTTAATAAGGAATATTCATATCATTCAATTTTTCAAATAAATGTGAGCTTGCTCCAATTTTTCATTTTCATGTAAGATAACTAATCAGCTGTTATCTCAAAGTTTTTGTCGACTCTTAAATACATCTGTTTGCGGTTGTCTGCTCTCAAATACTTGAGAACAAGGATTTTTCTAATATAATGAGCTATAATACTATCAATAACTAACATTCCTATCCTAAATATCATGTTCTAATTACTGAGAAATGCATGAAGCAGCAAATAATTCCATTCTAATTATAAATGTTCATGAACTTTGCCGTTCCTTTAGCGCTATGCTTTGTATGCTAAAACGCGTATAAAAGTACACACGATAATCCACCAGAGCCGCAGCACGGTAGATGCTCATAGCGAATACTCCTCCTTCTCCGCCTCCCCCTCCTCCTCTCCCTCCACCTCCTCCTTCTCCTCCTCCTCCTTCTCCTCCTTCTCCTCCTTCTCCTCCTTCTCCTCCTTCTCCTCCTTCTCCTCCTTCTCCTCCTTCTCCTCCTTCTCCTCCTTCTCCTCCTTCTCCTCCTTCTCCTCCTTCTCCTCCTTCTCCTCCTTCTCCTCCTTCTCCTCCTTCTCCTCCATCTCCTCCTCCTCCTCCTCCTCCTTCTCCTCCTTCTCCTCCTTCTCCTCCTCCTCCTCTTTCTCCTTATTCTCCTTCTTCGCATTTTCATTTTATAATGTTCCCTCCATCATCCTCTCTCACCCTCTTCCCTCTCTCCTCAATCCCTCTCCAACCATTGTCCTCCCTAAAGCTTTCTCCACTCAGTTAGTCCTCCAATGGTAATCCCGTTCATTCTCCTATCGACGATCATGGTGCATTGTGGGCCGAATGAGTCGCTCCAGTGTGATAAGGCCCACCCAACAATACAGGGATTACCGGCCGATCTGGACAGAGCCGGACTAACGAGCGAACTGAGGTCTTGAGAGGAATCTTCAAGATTTCAGTGGACAGGAAAGGTCAGAAGGTCTTGGATTGAGGTGAAAAGAGATTTCTGGTACCGTATAGTCTATCCAAGCGAAGAAGACATTCTGGCAAGATGGGAGAATGACTCCAGCTCGGTCAATATTGGTTCAAAAATTATAAATATCGTTTCAAATACTGTAGTAGATTTGAATGTGTCCTATAATTTGAGACCAAATTATTGATTTTTGAAACCAATATTGAACGAGCTGAAGTAGCCTAATTTTTTCAGAATTTCTCCTCCGCTAGGACTGACTATACCTGGTTCCAAAAACGAAGGTTCTTTGCGAATGATTGTTATTAAATTTGAGCTCTCTCAGGACAGTGGGCGAGCTGTTTTTCAGAGTGGATCGAAGAAGAGCGATCTAAGCCATATTTATTCACCATGAGAGACAGCTTGGGACTGCCTTGACAGAGGTGAAAATTGATAACAGTGATTGAAATAGGGTGATTCTAGGAGATTAAAAATGATCACTATGAAAAATTAGTATAGGCCCACCAGCATACAGAAGGAAACCACCGTTTTTCTTCTATGTGATTAAGCTAAGAGAGAAGGTGGAAGAAGCTGAAGTAGAAAATCGAAACTTTTGAATGGTAACCAAGAATCATAGGGTAATAAAGTTTTTTTTTTTTGTGCGTGGGTAATGGAAAGGATGATGATGAGATATGAATGGACCTACTGCTTAAGGTGGGTTCCGAACCACCAGGAAGCGATTTTTGAGGCTCATGAATTGAACTCAGAGGAACTGGTCACCGTTACAACAGTGGTTGTAGAGGCACGTCGCTTATCTAATCTCACCGATTAGACGCTCTCTACCACTGGGACAAACCGCTTCCCAAGTGATGATGCAAAAACAGTATTAGGGTAAAAGGGCAATTATAGGGCAATAGGGTAATAGGATAGTAAAGTGATAAGCACCTTATTCCTGTTTCTCCGTTTGGTAGGCTGGAGTTTTAAGTCTCGAGTCAATAGTGGATAGAAACATTAAGGCTGAGGCCGCACTGCCGGTGGGTAGAGCCTGGAGGGTGGAGGATAATTGGTAAATCTATAGAACATACTCACCATCTACAGTAATACATCGTATGAATGGTATGTGTTCAGCCGCCATCTTGAAATTCTTGAATATGGACAACATAACCACAAAAAACAGAATGACGTCATACCATTCATACGATGTATTACTGTGAATGGTGTGTATGTTCTATAGATTTACCAACTACCCTCCACCCTCCAGGCTCTACCCACCGGCAGTGCGGCCTCAGGCTAAGAGACATTGTTCAAGAGAATCCTGATGATGTAATATTGTTATTTGTTAAAAAAATACGATTAAGGAGAATCAGATGTACAAGAATAATATTAATAGAACCAGAAATTGAATAGAAGAAAAATAATGGAGGAGGTAAAGATAAATGTGGGAGAAAGATCTTGTACAAGGAGAAAAATAAGTTGAAAGAAGCAAAAGTGGAAGAATACAACGTAGAAAACTGAAGAAGAAAAAAAGGAGAAGGAATAATGGAGAAAGAGGAAGACCCAGTAATAGCACAAGGAGAACATTAAAAGACACTGTTTCAGAAAACCAAGATAGGAAACCATTTCTTGCTTTCGAGGAAGCTGAGAAGACACTTCGTTACAATACACTATACATTGTAACGGCGTGTCTTCTCAGTTTGCTCCATCCGAGACAGTTTGCCCAAGCTGAGAAGACACCTGTTACAATACACTTTACATTTCAAGGCGTCTCTTCTCAGTTTGCGCAAACTATATCAGTAGTGAGCCTTCACAGTTAAGGTCCCGGCTTCAAATCCTTCCTTATCCCGTTATAGTCCGTCCAAGCAAAGAAGACATTCTGGGCAGGTGGAAAAATGAATCAAGCTCGGTTAATATTGCTTCAAAAATTATGAATTTGGTCTCAACTTGTAGAGCAGAATCTTTTCTACAGTTTAAGACCAAATTCATGATTTTTGAACCAATATTGTTCAAGCTGGAGTCACTTCAACATCTTGCCAGAATGTCTTCTTTGCTTGGACAGACTATAGCCAGTAATTTCGGAGCCGCAAAGCTGCCTTTCTGCTGAGGATTGCTAATCCTTTGAGGTGATCGTCGTTTGGAGTCCGGTTCGGAGATTTGCTCGAGTTTTGGCCAAAGCGAGTGATTTTTGATCTCTCCTAGTTCTCTGCTGCGTTAAGGAAGTTTTAATGACATTTCAACTAAGAGAAACTCCTACTCCTATCAATCAATTTCTATATAGGCCTGAAAAGTTCCTGCATTAAAAAATTGAAATATAAAAGAAAATCGTGACAGTAAAATTATTGGCGATGGTTCACTAGCAATGTATAATTGGAACAAAAAAAGAGAAATGTTTTATAGTTTTAGGGTTATAATTCTCTATAACGGACTTGGATTACTTTTTCCAATAACGTATCAATGTAGACTGGTTCGAAGTAGCTGTTTTCAAAATAATATTTTTTATTGCTTATTAAGATTCTTAAAATTCACTTAGTTATTCAGTCAGCTGTGTATTTTTCGAGCAAGCAGGCTCACACACTGATGTGATACAATATCATGTATCAAGACCATGCTGAAATTATGTATCTTGAAATATTTTTTTGTTGCATGTATCGCAATACATCTTTTCAGATTTTATGATCATCTTTTCAGGATCATATTTTGAATAATGACTCAGGTTTATAGGAGAAGGAGGCTTTCCAATACAAGAAAATTGTATTCAACAATTTTAATAACTTATGTTGATAAGTATGATTTCTCATGTATTAGAAGCCTAGTAAGTCAACTAGCTCTATGGAATGCTACTAAAAAACAATCTATAATAATAACATGTTTTAGTGCATTTCATTCGAAAAAATGCACTATTGGTCTTGCCCTGACAATCGAAAATTCATGATGTGATGTATTTTTTACTCGTTTCCGAGTCCCTAGAACACGAATCTGATGTCCGTTCAAATTCATTTATATCTATGAACTGAAGAAGGTGGCACAGCCACCGAAATATTTTCTACCTTAAAATGTAAGTTTATTTGTGTTTTTCTTCCTCTCCATAATTTGAATCTGTCTATTTGTGAAATATCTATATACATATTTATATACTAGCCGGCAAATAGACAGATTCAAATTATGGAGAGGAAAAAAAACACAAATAAACTTACATTTTAAGGTAGAAAATATTTCGGTGGCTGTGCCACCTTCTTCAGTTCATAGCAGAATCATATATAGATATAAATGAATTTGAACGGACATCAAATTCGTGTTCTAGGGACTCGGAAACGTGTAAAAAATACATCACATCATAAATTTTCGATTGTCAGGGCAAGACCAATAGTGCATTTTTTCGAATGAAATGCACTAAATATACATGTATTTACTATACCCTATTCACGATCACTTGAGACGAAATAAATAAACTTTTTGCATGTTACAGGTAGCTATTTTTGTTTGAGACTGAGGAAAAGCGAAGAACTGTGATTGACTACAGCTGTTCGACTGCGGCCGACCGTCGTATGAAGTAATACCTCCCTTTACCCGCACACACGCGCAAAAATTTGTTCATTTCGTCTCAAGTGATCGTGAATAGGGTATAGTGTTATATAATGTTCAATTGATGAAGACCAATACAAGAAACATTGATTACTATCATGGTCGAGCTTTAATGTTGATTTGAGCTTTAATGTAGTTTGGCAAATTGCAATGATACATAATCGCCAATTAAGGATTTAGATTTCATCATACAATACAAATGTATCAATACACCATTATGAATCCAGCTTTATATTTATTTATTGCATAGGAATATAGAGGGAAATGAGTTCCTTTCCCATTAAAAAATGTATATTGTAGATGGCAACTTTCTTAACAGGTACCTAATCCATCTGCAACTTATAATGATTACTCGTAATTCATTAGAAAGAAAATCCAAATCAACTTGACTAATTAAGTAAAAACGTCCAAATAAGTACCAAAAAACCATGATCTGTAAAATTTTCAACGAAATACTTCCAATGCGTTTTCAACCGGAAAAATCATGTCAACTAATGAAGTTTAAAGCTCTACAAAAACCTTCTCATTGAAATCAGTACTGAAGAAGTTTCATGCTTAACGAGTCATGACTTTTCAATTTGCAATTTTCTCTTACTTTTTTTCCACGACTCTTTTCATTCTAATCTTGTTAGGATAACATCACAGCTTATCTAGCAACGACATCTCCCACTATTTAGATCACGAATCAAAAGGGGGGAAGTCTGTCCAAGCAAAGAAGACATTCTGGCAAGGGAGGAAAATAACTCCAGCTTGTTAAATATTGGTTCAAAAATTATGAATTTGGTCCCAAATTGTAGATCAGAATTTTTCTACGATTCGAGACCAAATTTATAATTTTTGAACAAATATTGACCAGGCTGGAGGCATTACCGCATCTTGCCAGAATGTCTTCTTTGCTTGGAAAAACTATAGAAAGAAATGTGGAAGAAAAGGGGGGAATGTCAGTTTCCTGAATACTTTTCTGTTTGAGAGATCCCGCTGAATAGGGCGAGACAGTTGAAGAAATCCGTGGCGAATCTTTGTGAATTAATGACAACTCTCTTGGGGTGAGTTGACACATTTTCACAGATTCTTTTCAGTGTTCCTTCCTCTCACTAACACACTCTCTCTCTCTCTTCCTCTCTCATTTTTTCTCCACCTATCTCTCGAAATAATCAACCCTCCTATTCAAGACTTGTCTAACTAATCGACTCCTTTTCATAATAATTCTTCAACTTTTCTTTATTTCCTCTCTGTTACTTCCTTCCACTCTCTCTCTCTCTCTCTCTCTCTCACACACTCGCTCTTCATCTTTTACTTTCTCCCTCACCCTCTCTCTCTCCTATTTCAATCTATCTCCTTCTTTGCTCTGTCTCCTTTTTCTTCACTTATATCTCTTGATATTTCACTCTCCTATTTGTAACTTGTCTTCTCAATCGACTCCTTTTTGTAATTATTTCTTTCACACCCTTTCTATCACCTCCTTTCACTCTCTCACTCTTCTTTCCTCTCTCAGCTTGTTTCTTCACTCATCTCTCTTGATATCTCACCCTCCTTTTGGAAACTTTACTTCTCAATTGACTCCTTTTAGTAATTTTCTTCCACTTTTTTGTACTGCACTCCCTCATTGTAACTCTTTCTACGTTCCCATTCAATTCCTCTCCCTTTCTCTCTCTCTCACACACACTCTTTCTCTCTCAAGTAGGGTTAAGTGTGAGAGAGGGCCGGCTGCGCCCTAACTTCGCCCTCCCAGGCTAACAAAGCTATTCTATTCTTTTCTTTTCTCTGTGTTTTATAAATTCTTGCGATCAATATTTCTTCCATTCTCACTCTCTCACTTCTTATTTCATCCGCATAACCTTTGCAATCTTTTATAATTTTTTCGCTTTCAGTTTCTTCTCTCCACGTTACTCGTCCGCTTTCAGCTTACCTTCCCTCTTCTTAATTTGTCCGCTTTCAACTTCCTCTCCTTTTCTTCATTCATCCCTCTATCGTTCAATCTCTTCTCTTCAGTTTTCTCTCTTTACTCTACTTCTCTCCTCTCTCTATCTTCTTCTTCATTCATTGACTTTTAGTGATTGTTCTCCTCTCTTCATTCATCCGACCAGCATTCCCTCTCCCTTCTTCATCCTTTCTACTTTCTTCTCTCAACATCCTTCCCCAAGAATGAACATCATTCAGTCCAAACTTTGCTTTTCCATATAAATAATCCAATCATGATGAAAATATTTTCATTTACAAATCACGAATTTTAATTATTAGTTGGAATTCCTATAGTATTGTGTACTTCTTCTGTTGGAAAGGCTATCTATTGATTGTGAACTATTTAAAGAATAATTCAATTATTATTGTATATTTATTTCTGTACAGAGTTATACTTACAATAATAGATTAATAAATACCAATCTAGAAACCAAGGTAGAATGTTTTGTTGTATATCTATCTCTATATATAAAAGCGAAATGGAATTGATTCATTCATTCATCACCAGAACTGAAAATCCACTGAACCGAATGCGTCAAATTTAGCAGGCATGTTCAGTTGGACGTTTTGACGCGCGTTAAGAAAGGATTTTTGAAACTTCATAAGGATAAGCCAAAAATTTGAGTTTTTCTATAGTTTTTCAGCGTTTTCTTATTTTTTTCGAGAACCAATCGGTAGAAAATGTTGATATTTGGTGGGCAGGTTCAAATATGGTCTTTAAATGTTGTGTTGAAATGTTTTTGAAATCCGTTCTAATCAATGTTTTTGAATCAAGTTTCAAACTATGTTTCTTACCAAAGCTACGCTCGATATTAGCGTTTTACTATTTTTTGTAATTTTCGGAGTTTTTTTTTAGATTTTTCGAGAAAAAATTGGCAGAAAATGTTGAAATTTGGTAAACAGCTCCAGATTAGGTCTAGAAATGCTGTGTTTGATAAGTTTCGAATTCCCTCTGAATTTGCAGATTCCCTCTGTTTGACTCACTCACACTCACTTACACTGCTGATACTGCGGGGGGTCCAGGGGGCGGAGCCCCCTGGCTAGGCGGAGAAGACGAGCGAAGCGAGCCTGACGGCTAGTCATAGCCTACATAAATTGAGAAACTCAAAGTAATCTAGTCACTCACTCTCTCTCTCTCTCACTCTCTTTCTCACGCCCTCTCTCACTTCCTCTCTCTCTCTTACACACACACACTCTCTCTCTCTCACTCTCTCTCTCTAAAACCCGTAAAAATTGTAGTGTAAATTATCGAAATTGGTGTGTATCTTGTAAAAGTAATAGAATAATTAGAATTAATAATAATCTTGTAATCTAGAAACCAAGCATAAATATTTTGTTGCTATCTAAATGAATAAAGAAATCTAATCTAATCTAATCTAATATATCTCTCTCTATCCCTTTCATTCCCTCATTCTCTCTCACTCATCCTCCCACTTCTTCTCTCGCACCCCTCTCCCATCCCTCTCTTCCTTCATCCTTCTTTCTTTCATCACCGTAAATTTATTCATCGAATGCCTAATGACATCAGTGAGCATTGGATGACGGCTCTTCAATTTCCTATTCATCCGAAAGGCTTCATCGCTCACTCAAAGTTTTTGAAATTCATGACGATTATTTACTGCAATCCATTCCCCCCCTTTTTTCCACACAGCCTCATCGCTTAATGGGATTTGTTCCAGTAACGAGGTGATTTCCACTGTTGATAGTCCGTCCATGCCAAGAAGACATTCTGGCAAGATGGGGAAGTAACTCCACCTCGTTCAATATTCGTTCAAAAATTATAAATTTTGTCTTCAATTATAGAACAAAAATTTTTCTACAATTAGAGACTAAATCAGTTACTTTTGAACCAATATTGACTGAGTTGGAGTCATTTTCTCATCTTGCCAGAATGTCTTCTCCGCTCGTACAGACAAATCATCACTGAAGCTTCACAGAATGATTTATATGTTTGACCTTTTCAGCACACTTTCAAGCATATTGTGTCACCATTCGTTTGCGACTTTTTTCAAATATTTACTGTTAATGGTATTTTTTAGTTTGAAGTTTCGTTTTCAACGTGAATTTTCTCATTGAAATACTCCAAAGCAGAAAGTTGGGGCTTAAATACTGTCACACAGACATACTGTCGGTATTCAATTAAATTACTACAATGTGAGTGAAACAAATTTCTACTTGGAAAGTATTTTTCATACGAGTTCAATAATCAAATTCTTCGGAACTGATTAATTAAAAAAAATTCTCTCCGGCAGCTGGCGGTCGGAAAGAGTGCATTTCAAATGCAATTCTATGATAGCTCAAATCATATGACTTATAATGAGCTATTCAGGGTGTGAATTCAAAAGTGCCGTTTTCGAAAAACCCATGAAAACACCATTTTTGGCATATTATTCGCCATTTTCTCCGCCATTTTTGATTGGATATTGTCCGTTGATCGCTCAAATTGTAGGGCATAATAAGGGTATTATACACACCAATTTTCAAAACGATCAAGTTATTGGTCGATTTGTAGTGGTTTTTTAAAATTTTCATCCCCTAGTTTCACCCCCTTCCCTTGGACCAATTTGGCTGGTTAAGGAATTTGACCGAGATATTAACACTAATGATTTTTGTGCAAAATTTGGTCGCTCTCCGAGAAGCCCTTCGGGAGTTATCGTGTTAACAAGAATCTGTACACATATATATATATATATATATATATATATATATATTATAGAGATATATGCATTTGAACGGACATCAGATTCGTGTTCTAGGGGCTCGGAAACGTGTAAAAAATATATCACATCATAAATTTTCGATTGTCAGGGCAAGACCAATAGTGCATTTTTTCGAACGAAATGCACTAAAAGGAGTTTTGGAGTAATTTTTTACAGCGGTTGAATCGAATCAAATTCACTTGCCATGATAGTAGATGAAATAATTAATCAAAATTTGATACAAAGACGTTTTGGACAATAGTCTGTGTTTTCAAACAATAAGTTAACTAGTTCCTGTAAAATGTATAAATAAATGAATAGAATACAAGAAATAATAGCCTAATTCAGAACACAGAGTGAAGCAAGAAAACTTACAACTTACAAGTAAAGCAGAGTAAAGAATTAAACTTATTCGCCTAAATTTGGGAAGAGGACGTTTTGGACTGTATTGTCTGTGTTTTTATCCTCAAGTTTTTGCAATCTCTCGAATAAATGGATAAAAATCAATAATTTTTCACAAATTAACGTTGTATGCCTATGGGACAGCTCTCATTCACCTCTATTGCTGTTTCAAGTGGAAAATTTCCACTAAAATATCCCTGGCCTTCTATAGAATAGAAACTGATTTCGATAACTCACCCGGTCTTGGCGAAGTTAGCCCAGTACCGCATCATTCGTCGGCTGAGCTCGATCTCGCTCGGCTGGAAGTTCTTGCTCGGGTCGAGCGGCTCGCCGAACACGTAGCTGATCTCGTCGCCGTGCATCACACCCGTCCACGAGGGCCACGGGTTGCTCAGCGAGCGATGCTTGAACAGGTACATGTACACGTTGTTGCCCGTGTCTGCGTACCTGCATTTAAAAACACACGTTTTAAAACTAGTGGGCGACAGAAAAGTTGCTTCCATAGGAATATAGGAACATTTAGGAGTTATAGCACCGTTATTTACATGAATGAACGGATGATATTCATGTACTATATGCCATTGGAAAGATAATTTAGTTCTCCAGGCTATCCGCTTCCACTTTCTTATTATAGCATTATTTGAGTAATTAAGATTTGATCTATTATTTTAAATAATACTTCTATATATTTTGAATAATGATGAGATGAAAAGTAAGAATTGGAGCGTCTGGAGAATTGAATTCTCTTTCCAATGGCATAATTTTATTTATTCTCATTAAATTAATTAATTAAATAATTATAGTTCATGAGTATCTGTGCATAAACCACCACACTATTTGCTTCAAGAGATTGATAAGAATAATGCCACGTTTACACCGGAATGTTAATAAATTTTGTGAATAACGTATTATTATGAAGACTTATATATTATATAACTCATTGTATAGAAGTTATTAACAAATTTTATCAACATTCCGTTGTGAACTTGGTTTTACATTCTAATGAGACGTGACTCAGCTGTTCGGCAAATTGATTAAGGTGTTAATGGAAGAGGTTTCCATTCATCAGTAAAGTCTTATTCTAGGACAAGGCTGAATTACTAACTCCAAAAAAGGACAATTTAGACCTTGTAATTTTTCAGGAGAAAAATAAAACGTGGTAAGTTACATATAGCTTAATATTAATCATAAAACGATATTAATCAGTTTAGGTTGATGACCAATATAGTAGTACAACCCTAGAAAAAAGTGTACCATCTTACCCGGAATTGACTTATAATCTCACCTATGCGCCAGCTCATTGACGTTACAGGTGAACTGATAGTCTCCGACCATTTTGTCGAGTGCGTCCCGGTTGCGGATCGGGTCGTCCGGGTTCAGCCAGTCGGTGTACTCGAACACGATCGCCTGCCGGGCCACGTTGTTCACGTAGGGGTTCAGCTCTCGAACCGCCTGCAGGAACTCATCACGGTTCACGTACACGTTCTCCTCGTTCCTAAACAGAGAAAAAGATTTCAAATTCGATAACTTGATAATATCGAAAAAATATCTATATCGTAAAGGATCGGTATTGTGAAAATATCGATGTTAAGGAAATATTGATACTGTGAAAGTATAATTGATATTGTTGAATATCTAAATCAGTGCATATTGATATTGACATATAATATAGGCTACTGTATAAAAATTTCCGTTTTCTATTGAATTGGGTCATGGAATCGCATAAATGGAAAATTGAAATAAAAATGGCAATGAAAAGTTGGAAAAAGACTTCATTTTTTCCATTATGAGATATCTTGAATACTATCGATGGAAAACTAATAAATATCTGAAATTGAAACAAATTTTATTATTTTTCATAAAATACTGAACACAGAATAGAATAGAATAGAATAGAATAGAGACTTTATTTGCCATAAAAACAAAAACAGACATGCTGTTGAAAACACAATATTGATTGTAAATAAAACAATAGTATAATAAAAGTTTTAAACTGAAACATAATAATTATGGCAAATTTACTGAGTTTTTGCAAAAACACAGTTTTTGATAAAATTGATAATGATTAAGATATTTCGAGAAAACCGAAATATGTGCCAAGAATTTACAATAAGGTGGCAAAAAAAATGTTCCTACTCTAGTTGAGAGTAGGATATTTTACACGTTCTAGAAATGTGTGAGGGTCAGCAACCAATTTTACAAGAAAACATCTCTGTTGCAATTAATTCCAGGTTGACCCTTTTTCTAGCTAGTGTGACGATTACGTGAATTATAAGTATCAGTTTGAGTAAGAACTAACTAAGTTTCAACTATGTTCAACTCAATTGACAACTAATAACTAAAATTGATTCACTATTGTATAGATACTAACTTAATTCAAACATAATATTATCATTTCTTCAACTGTTACTCGATTATAGATTAACTTCAAGCTTGAAATCCTCCATTTATCATCTAATCCTCTCAAATAACTGTGAAATATAGTTGCATCCCTACCTGAACAGCTCAGTGAGGTGATAAAATATGAAGAAGTAGCCCTCCTCTGTGTTGCTACCCATTAGGATGTTGGTTTTCTTGAAATTTTTCGTGGCTAGCGACCTGCAACACAAGAAAATGGTGAAGTTATTGTGCTATATCATAGTTGACACATTCTTCAGGTATTTTTCATACATGTATTATTCCATGTACCCTCTAGGAAGGAATGTAGATCAAAGATACGACGTTTCAAAATATTTAGTAAGAGAAATATCATTTTTATTCCAATTTTTTGTTAAAGAGGAGTGAGTGTTTAATAAGTTTCAGTTTTTTGGCAGTCAGTTCGTTCAAAAGCATCAGATTTGTTCAATGAACAACCGCGGTTATCGTTTTTGGATTCAAGGAATCTGCCAATTTTTCAACAGATTGATTCATTTTTTTAATAAACTTGTTTTGGCTAGGTCATAGTAATTATTGTTAATCTGTACTGTCTGTAAGCCAGTACTCCAACTATTTTTGAATATATCAGCTCCAAATTAATTTTGAATAAGACAAGAGAAAATAGTGTAATAGTAAAAATAGGACAAATTAATGAACATGACATTATTGGTCTGCTTTTACTTCTCTAAAACCATTCTCGTTTGAAGTGAACGAAAAGAGTCATTTTGGCTAGCTTCCACTCAGTAGCTCAATTCTTTGTACGCTTGCGCCTGTGCGTAATTTTTTAAATAAAAAGGAAATATTTATGATTTTCATCATTTTCTTCCATAATCTCAATCTTGGCGTACCTTCGGATAGGACGCCTTTAATGAATACGAATAATAATACAAGAAAGAGAAGAATGATTGATTTTGACATGAATGTCTTCATAAATAGATATTGTTAATATTTATATTGTTAGTATAGTATTTATTGTTATAGAGAAACCGACCTGTGCGGATGATCGTCTAGAAATGTGCCGTCGACAATTGGCACAAAGGGGAACTCGCAGATGCCCAGGGTGCCCCACTCATTCTCGACCAGGTCGGAGGCATTCATCCGTCTTAGACACTCGGTCGCCTCCGCTATCTCGCTGCGATTGTGCGGACAGCCCATGGCTTCCGCCAACCTCAGACCTCTGTGGAAGAAAGAAAACCCATTAGAAAACAAACAGATAAGTAACAGTTACACCATAGCAAACAGGAAGGAACAAGCAGAGACAAATCGAGCTTTGTAATAATTTCAAGTGATTGCATTCACATTTTTTACTGATCGTTTGCTCCTTATTCGATCTGGAGTAATAATTGAGGACTCATGATGGAAATCATTATCAATTAAAGGTGTAAATAAGTTGATCCTAGTACACTTCAAATATTTTTTGAGTGGTTGTGAAGGTGATATTGTGATAGTTATCCATATTTAATAGAAAGATGTTGTCAAACCACTAATTTATTGGAAATTCGAGATACCGGTTTCGGTTGTCTGTCAATCTCTGGTAAACTAAAACTAAAAGTACAGAGCAGCAGTATTCATACTCATTCATCCTTTGCTTAAAATACTTGGAAACCAAGTCGCAATTGTAAAGAAAGAATAAAGAAAAAGAATAACACTTCAAATTTGTATATAAACATATATGTATGTTTTAAAATAATATAAACAATCAAAACCACCAACCTTAGTATGCTCTCATCCCTCGATATGATTGCCCATGGCGCTGTCGGACTCCCCGACTGCATAATTGCCTGACTGAACAGGTTGCGACTGATTGGACTGAGCAGATGCAAACTGACCGACACCGCTCCGGCCGACTCGCCAAAAAGTGTCACGTTGCGCGGGTTGCCGCCGAACGCGGCTATATTGTCGTGGACCCACTGCAGCGCCATCATCTGATCGAACAGGCCGGCGTTGCCCGGCACGTCAGAGGTGTCGAAGTAGAGAAAACCTGCGCCAAACGAAATCCGATCTCTTATCACAAATGTTATACAAGGATGTTTATCTATTTATTTATTTATTTATTTATTTATTTATTTATTTATTTATCTATTTATTTATTTATTTATTTATTTATTCATTTATTTATTTATTTATTTATTCATTCATTTATTTATTTATTTATTTATCTATCTATTTATTTATTTATTTATTTATTTATTTATTTATTTATTTATTCATTTATTTATTTATTTATTTATTTATTTTTATTTATTTATACATTTATTTATTTATTTAAGAAATCGTTTGTACAGTTATGGTGGTACCCCATTTACATAAAACACGTCATTGAACAAGTTATAAGAGCAAAATGGAGAACATGAATTGACTAAAAATAATCGATTATAAGAAATTACTCCACCACAGTGAATCACATAATGTGATGGAAATAGTAGACGTAATAGTAAATTAATAATTAAGTATGAGGATTCCAAGTACCAACCTTTTCAAAGAACTCAATAATGGAGTATGGTGCAATGTTGATGAGATTGACCTGCAGGTGCCTCATAAATTCACCCCTATCTTTTATTTCTCTTAAACATGAAGGGAGGCTGTTGTAAAGCTTTATCGCCATATACGTTTCTGCGTATAGAAATCTCAAATCTATTATAAGATACCGTACAGACTTCCAGTTCTGCACGTGGATTTAGATTTTTCATTAAAAAATGACATACACACATTATAGAGGAAAGAGAAAAAAGCTTAAGCCCCAAATATCCCTTTTCCAATTCTGATGAGAAAACCATCGCGTGAAGAAAGCTTTAGCCTACAGATATTTCGATCGACTTCAATCTTTAAAGCGGATAGATGCGGATAGATGAGTAAGGCTGAGAAACTATGAGGAGTTCCTGAAAAATATTGATTATCTGAGCTTTTATAGATGGTGAAGATTGATATGGCATGCAACATTATTAGTAGAAGTGAAGATGCTAAATTTGAATGCCTTCAATAATTTTCCTAGTCAGAGCTATTCTAAACAGAGTAAATGGGACTGAGTACTATAGGAGTTAATGCGTGGTGACTAAAGATCACCGAACTATCGTTTTGTTTTTATTGAAGCTTCAAATTTTCAAGTTCCTTTCACATATTGAAAGAAATTGTGTGATAATAGCTTGGTACATTGATTCATCCAATACAAACCAATTACAGAAACAATTCATCCCCATCAATTATCACATAGATAGTAATCCAATCTAATTGACAAATAATTAGTTATTGTAACTTTCTTCATGAAATGTTGGATAAAATCTTAGGCAATCCAATTTCAAATCTATGGAATTGATATGATAGAATAGTTTGAGGTTTAAGGTGATACCCAAACCTTAGTTTAGGAGTAGTATTAATTTAGTGATCTAGAATCTCAGCATAAATTATAATTATATACATGATTGATGTGATCTGACTAATGTATTTAACTAGAATAATCAGTAATATTATCTGATAGAAATCTTTGAAATAATGATTCAATTAGTTCATGCAAATAATCTGTTCTGGTGAATAATTTTATCCTCAATAGAATCTTGCAAAAAATCTCACCTAGCGACGCCACCCGGTACTGCATCGACACCAGAATGATGTTCTCCTCGGACACGAGGGTCCTATGGTCGTACACGTCCAGAGTAGACGTGCCAGAATAGAATCCGCCCCCGAAAATCCACACCATCACTGCCGCGTTCTTGGGACGCGGACGCGGCACCACCACATTGATGTAGAGACAGTCCTGAAACCCCAAAAATATGTCAGTCGAACTCAATGAGATTCAAACCCCAAAAAATATGTCATTCAATGAGATTCAATCCCATGATTGAATAGCAGAACTGCCTTTCCGCGCTGTATGTCGAGAACCTTCAAATTTAAGAAACAAATGGGCATGCAACAAGTTTTGACAGAATTCTATTTTGCACAACTAATATTAACATTTAAGAACGTGGCATGCAAAGGAAACAATTTATTCCCAAAAAACAGGTTTTTGTACCCTTGACCGTGAAAAATATGACAAACATTACGCAGTAGTTTTGAATTTTTTAACAGTTACTCGGAATGCCATTATTATTATGATATTGAGCCAATTTTAAGATAAGTGTTTTTCATTGAAATGTTGATTCCTGAAATGGGTGGCTCGTTGGAGGAGTGATAAAGCGCCGGTCTGATAACCAGGTGGACCCTGGTTCAAATCACAAGCGGATAACAATTTTTGACCACAGCACAATCACATAGATACGGCCACCCCGTCTTTCGGAGGAGACGATAATCCGTCGGTCCCGACTACCTAAAAAGTAGTCGTCATCTATCATCCATTTCATTACCCACGCACAAGCCTATGAGCTCATGTGGGCTTCACCCTCATAAATAAATAAACAAACAAACAAAATGCCTAGACTAGATCTTCACATACTAGAATATTTACATATTATAGAAGCATCAAAAATATAGTTTTGGTATAGTTGAAGAGATTTTTCTCTAAAACGGATTATTGCATTGGAATGTAAATAATCCAATATCTCTGTAACTAATTCAGGCCTTTCATCATGGTATTAATTTTTTGAAAAACAATAAATCTGGATCATTTATTTATTCATCTATTCTATTCAATTCCATAGTGATCAAGACTCAAACTGAACCAACCTCTGACACCGGTGTGTTCGGATTCCACATAGTGGATCCGGGGAAGTCTCCGAACAGAGTGTCAATGATCTGCACACATGAGTTAGGCAGTTGGGTGGTGTTCAGAATGTCCGAGTCAAGACCATGGTCCCACCTGTCCATAGGGCGGGGGTGGCGGAACCGAAGGGGACCTGCGGAAAAATTAATAATTGATTTTTATTCCCATCAGAAAAAACAAAATAACATATTTTCGATTTGATAAAATAGGAAATCAACTGGCCACTACATCCAGTGAATGTGGCCAGTGTTTAGAGAAAATTATCAGAAATAGAGAAACAAACTGTGAAACTATTCTATAACCGAGATACTATTCATATTACAATATATTGAAATATTTCATTTATCTCAGGGCTACGTTTATTGCTGTTTTTCATTTCAAATGATAATCACAGAACCCTTTCAGTTATTTTTTCATTTTTAATGCATTGAAAAATAATAATCTGAAGGGTAGGCTACTGTGATTATTATTTAAAATATAAAAAAACAGTGGAATATTTGTATATTATGCAACAATAAATTTATTAGTATGGGTATGCGTGTGTGAAAGTGTGCATGAATGAAAGTTTCAATAAACTTGTATTAGAAATAATTAATTGAAGTGTTCCCACTCAGGATATCCTATAGGGAAACACATATTTGATAAGAATAAAATGATTTGTATTTGTAATTGATTTCTTTTGTTGTTTAATAAATTTGAATTTGAATTTTGAACAGGAAATATATTATACTATAGGAGTATCTATAGCAAACTATTACAAAAATCATGTACTTTGTGGAAAGGCGACAAACTTCGCTCTATAGTGGCTACCATCAGAGTAGACCGCATGGAAAAAGTTCACTGGAAATTGGAACAGCAGAGTCCCCCTCTTTAACCCGCACCCATCAACGTTGTCATTTCGTCAGATGTAATGTGAAAACTCAAATTTATTTTCTTTATAAATAGCTAAATTGGCAACATTGAATCAATTATCACTGTATGTAGGCTATGTATGTATTCTTATGCCGTATTCGGTGGGGAGTTAAATCAAATCAATTCTCACTGTAACATTTCTGTGTGTCCTACTACACAAGTACAATGGAAACAGTTCATAAAGACTTCATGCAACGTTGCGAAACAAGCTGATTATAAATAAAGCTGATTCATTTGGAATAATTTATTGCTCTAAATTCAAAATTTTTATAATTTGGTATTTCTCCTGGACTATGAATTTATTCTTAATTGAAGTGCTACGAAAATCTAACCTAGTTTCGAACTTCATTATTCATCAAAATTTGGTATGAAGACGTTTTGGACATTAGTCTGTGTTTTCAATCAATAAGTTATTGTTTCTGTAAAATAAATAAATAAATAAATAAATAATATTAATTTTTATTTTCGTAATTCACCTGACGAATTTTCAATGTCAATGGTTGTGGAAGCTGGGGATGAGGGGGACTCTGCTGTTCCGGTTCTCATTAGACTTTTTCCATGCGTTTAACCCTAATAATAACGATTATCATGATAAAAATCATAATTTCATCAACTCACCTAACGGTTTCTGCGCATACGGTATCCCCAGCCAGGCATCCACCTGCTTCCCAGTAGACGCTGTCAGAGTGACCCCCCTCACCCTCCCCTTAGTGGTGTGTATCACCATGGGCGCATCCCTCCTCCCTCTTCCCGGCCCACTGCTCTGCTCCTCCTCCTCCTCCTCGTCCTCCTCGTCCTCAATGTCCATGTTCAGGTCGACCCTCTCCACGCCCACACCGTCGCTGAGGTCTAGGCCGAACCTGGAATCGGAGATAAAACTTGTTATATAGTCAATATTGAAATTTGGAAGATAATTAAATAGTCAGAGACTCAATTGGATTTTCTAATTTTAAACGAAATTTCTTATCACATGATCAAATCAAACATGACATTATGATATGGTCTGTGATTCCTTTCATTAGAGACTTTGGAAACCACGTTGAAGACTATGGTTGTGTGCCCCCACACCAATATTTTATTCTATTCTTTGGTTGAGAATAGAACTTTATGGTATACCTTCGATATAAAAACACCTACACCATCTATGACCATCGATGGGGAAATGTTGAAACGTGTGGAAAATAATACTTTTTTTATATTTCCTTCTTCTCAGGGCTCTCATCAATTGAATCACTAAGAACTTATCAATGTTCAGAATATAAGTCTCAGTACTCGAGAGTTGCATTTGAGAATGACTCTCATGAGCCGAAACATGTCATAATAAGATAGATGTAATTTAAAAAGGATACTGAGATTTATAATTCTTATCAGAATACGATTCTGATGTATTTCGTATGTTGAAAGGGACTGAAATTGAAATTGTAATATTTAATTTCTGTGAAGACTAAAAGACTAGAAAGACTGAAACTCGATCATTTCTGATTATTTCTAAGCACGAGTACAATTCATTAATGTCTGTGTATTACTTACTATTCAAAATAGATACAGTCTTTCAAATCCATCAAGTTTTTCACAATAAATCTGTGATACATATTATTTTATGAAACGAATATGAACCTGATTAGATTGAGAGAAGAGGGAAGATATGAGAAGAATGAAATAGAGTGAGCCGCAAGAGAAGAAGAGAGATGGAAAGGGAAAATACAGCAGAAAAGAAAGAAAACTAGCGAAATGGGAAGAAAGAGAGTGAGATAGAGAGAGTGATTGCGACATTGACCGGTGACACAGGAAATCACTTGGTGCAAGAAGAAGGGAATATGAATCAATAATTTCCCAGGGGAGATGACCGTTGTAGCAATGGCAATTTTTGAATCTGATTTGTTGGTCCACTTTGGATGGACCCTCAACCCCACTCACTCACTCACTCTTTCTTCCTATCTTTATTTTTTCTCACTCTCTCTCTCTCACACACTCTCTTTATATGGGGGATGAATTCTTACATCCTCTTCTAAAAAATCCCCCTCAGATCCCCTTGTTATGGTCTGGTCGAGCAAAGAAGACGCTCTGGCAAGATGGGGAAATAACTGCAGCTCGATCAATATTGGTTCAGAAATCATGAATTAGATCTCAAATTGTAGAGAAGAATGTTTTCTTCAATTTGAAACCAAATTTTTAATTTTCGACCCAATATTGACCAAGCTGGAGTCATTCTCCCATCTTGCCAGGGTGTCTTCTTTGCTCAACCATACTACACAAGCAGTGGACACTAGCCAATAAAAATAGAGAAGTTTCTACCGACCAATCTCGAAGTTTTGTTTGCTGTAACATCAGGAGATGATTGACTGAATAAATAGATGAACCCGTTTGCTTCTGAAATTGGTACATGGAAGTATTTCACCTTATAAATCAGTATTTATTTCAAAGATTCCCCCTAAGACCCCTTTGGTATAGTCTTGGTATAGTCTTGATATAGTCTGGTATAGTCTTGGTTTAGTCTTGTTTTAGTCTTGGTATACACCAATTCACATGGAAACGTTTTAGGCTAGATGAAAAAGTTAGTTCATGTTCCATCTCATTTATTCATTCAAACGTATACAAAACTCAACTGGAATAGCCTTGATTTTTATGATCTGGGAGATGAAACTAGAAGCTTTGTCCTTAAGGTAACATTCCCAAGCGGCAGCTCGAGCCGCGCGGCTCCACATGCGCTGCTAGAGCTGCCCAGCTCTAGCTGCGCTGTTCCAGTCATCACAACTCTATTTACATAATAATATTATAGATGTTTACACTGTTATTGAGACTAATAATTTATAGGCCTACTAAATCAATAAATAGTGAAATTTATCGAAAATGACTTTAGGGTAAACTTCACTATTTTTCTTATTTAGTATACATTAGTAGCCTTATAACAGAATAAGAATCTGAAATTCAGTTGATTATAGATTGAACTAAAGTGAATATAGTTGTAATGGCTAAAGCAGCGCAGCTAGAGCTCTGCAGCTCTAGTAGCGAATTTAGAGCCGGGTATATTTAGTATACATTAGTAGCCTTAATAACAGAGTAACAATCTATAACTTGGTTGTTTATAGATTAATAGAGTGAATAGAGTTGTAATGTATGAAGCAGCGCAGCTAGAGCTCGGCAGCTCTAGCACCGGATTTAGAGCCGGGCAGCTAGCGCCGCGCGGCTTTACATGTGCTGCTCGAGATGCCCGGCACTAGCTGCGCTGCTCTAGCCATCACAACTCTAATCGTTATTAGGGCTATCAATGTATTCTTCTCCTTCTTCTTCAGCTTATTCCCGTTTCTATACGGGGTCGCTGTTTCTGGTCAGTCGCCTCCAAGTGTCTCTGTCCTCATATTCACCGCCATCCAGCTCCATTCCCCTGCTTCTCAAATCCCTCTCCACACAATCCCTCCAGCGTCTCTTCGGCTTCCATCTCCCTCTTCTACTCTCTACTATCATATCAAATACAGTTTTCTATTTCCTAGATATTGCTGATCTCTTCTTTTAACATGGCCATACCAATGTATAATGAATCAATAAATTGTAAACTTCACCCTTTTCAAGTCATTTTCAAGTGATAGGCTACATCATAATAATATGATACATAGTTGAACGAGAAGGCCGCACTGATAGTGGGTGGAGGGGAGGGTAGATAACACGTATGATATTGATATCCTTTACATCAAAACTTGACCTTGAAAGAAAGAGTATGAGGTAAATAGGCTACTGAAATCATTGCTCAAGTGAATAAGAGCGACTAGTAGAAGAAAATAATTCTGTACTAGAGTATGAGTTTAAGAGAATTATATTAGGGTGAGAGAAATTAGGTCAAAAAGAGTTTGATTAGACAGTCTATGCGAGAATAGAATAAGAGAGAGACAGAGAGAAGAGTGAGCTAAGAGAGATTTTAAGATAGAGTGAGGGTGAGGACTGGATAGAGCATGAGATAATGATAATATGATGGTGAGAGAAAGTAGGTATGAGAGTAAGTGAGTAGGTATCAGAGAGTTGAGTGAGAGTGTAAACACGAGAATGGGATGAGAGATAGAGGGAGAGTGAGAGAGAAGAGCGAATTGAGAGAGAGTGTGAGTTTGGAAAAATGTTATCAGGGTTAGAGAAAGTAGGTCTGAGAGTAACTGGGTCCGAGAGAGTAGATGCGAGAATATTATGAGAGTGAGAGAAGAGTGCGAGGTAAGAAAGTGTGGGAGAGTGAGTTAAGAGAGAAGAGTAAATTGAGAGAGTATGTGTTGAAAAGAGAGTAAGAGAAGAGGGAGTGAGCAACCTTAGTTGAGCAACCACACAATAGCTGGTCTAATTGGGTGTCCCGGTCTGGGCCATACAATACTCGACAATAACTTGAACAAATGTCCTTCAACCTGTACAATGCATGTCGCCATATTTTCCCCACTGATTCCACTCCTATTGAGAGCGTCATATTGTTGTCGGTGAAGAGTCCTATTGACAATTTTCTTTTTCCACTGCCAATTATATCTTTTGTATGACGCGTTATGTGAGTCTTCTTCCATCCACTGTGGTTGGAGATTTCCCAGATAAGTTTTCCTAGTCTCTGGTTTTTCTGAAGGTTCTCCACATGAGCTCGATCAAGATTTCTTTGATAATTTTCTTATTTACAGATTTTTCTGGATTGTCTTATATCCTGTCCAAGCAAAGAAGACTCTCTGGCAAAGTAAGAATATGACTCCAGCTTTGTCAATATTTGTTCAAGAATTATTAATGTGGTCTTAATAGTAGATCAAATTGTTTCCCACAAGCTTGAGTCATTCTCCCATCTTGCCAGAGGGTCTTCTTTGCTTGGACAGACTATACTAGCTCCATCAATGGAGGTTGAATATTACCACAATAATTCAACTCATCCATAATTTTTTTTAGAATAATATCCACATCGATGTAGTTTGAAGATTCCCTTCATAGAAATCATGTTTCTCATAGATCGATTATTTCAGAGTAATGCCCAAATGGACTCAACAACTGATAATGGTTGAAAATTTCCTTCATAATTCATCACCTCATTCCTTATACCTTATTTATCAATTTCTTAGGAGAATACCCACATGAGCTCAATTGATGAAAATTGAAGATTCTCTTGATAATTTTCCTTATTCAAGTATTTTGTTGAAGAATGATGCCCACGCAGCTCGACCGATTAGGGTTGGAGATTTCCTTGATAACCCTTCTTATTTTTAGGTTTCTAGAATATTACCTACATGATTACCTACATGAATATTACCTAATCGATGAGGGTTGAAGTTTTCCTTGATTATAATTTAGGTAAGGAAAGTATTGTTTTCTTATTGGGGAGTCCGATCCCACTAGACGTCAAAACTGCAATCCTACCAGAGTAGAAACCAAGCAAAGAGCTACTAATCGTTTCTCAGAGTGATACCCACATAATCTCTAAGTTTATGCTCAATTCGTGATTATAATATTATTTTATCACATTGCAGTATATCCACTGTTATAAATGTAGACTGTAGAGGCATCCCCGCTATATAATCATCCCTGAAGAGTACTATCTCAACTTAACAAAGTTATAAAGTTGTAGACAGCTGATGTATCAACTTTCATGAAAGTCTATCTATTTTAGGTTTCAAAATTTGAAGTGAAAATTAATATTTTAAATGATATCATCCGTGTTTTGGTTATTTTTATTTATTCAACAACCTTCCAAATTCTAAATCTCGGTTTCATAGTTTTTTTACCTTCAGAAGTTGAAATTTGTGTATAATTGAACTTTCAAGTGTTGACATAACCTCTATTTTAAATATTTCAACCAAAATTGGGAAGAAGAGACGTTTTGGACTTAGTCTGTATTTCAATCTTGTTAATAAATAAATAAATTATTGGTGGAAAAGTATGAATTCTGGGAGGCAAATGATCACAGGAACAATTCTTGGGCAATTTTAATTTCGAACTAGCTGACACACTTGAAAATGGCTCTAAAGAGCAGAAACATGTTTTGTTATAAAATTAGAGAAAAAGTCTGAAGGGTATTGTGATTGCAGTTTCTACTCAATGATGAACATTGATAAGTGAGAAATGGGGATGAAAGTATTTATTTATTGATTTTGTAATCCTTGATATTTATTTTTTTTGTGTCTCAATAAATTCAAATATTGGAAAAAGATTGTTAGGAATTTTAGAATACAGGGTACATACCAAGGTGTATAGAAGAGTAGAGGTGGGGCGGAGTGAAGCAGCTGGCTGTGAAAGTTATAATTTTGACGTCACGGAGTTCCTCTGGTCAAAAATTTAGCATTGATTTCCCTATCCTAGCCAAAAAATTGCGCACTTCTTCTCAATTTACGAATTATAGAATTGTTTAATAGGTGAATTTCTTATATGAGCTTGTAGAGAATTTCAAGACCTACATTTTGAGTAGTTTAAATCTATATTTTACTCAAATTTAACATGAGAAAATGTCCGTTAACGTGTCTTGGGAATCCTCTGCAGCTGGGCTGATGCAATTAAGAGTAGCATGCTATCATAAGATACATTTATAATAACATTGCATTCGATAGCATTTCTATTCATAACTTGCTTTAGCCCAGCTGCAGGGTATTTCCGAGACATGTTAACGGACTTTTTATCATGTTAAATTTGAGTAAATTATAGATTTAAATCACTCAAAATGTAGGTCTTGAAATTCTCTACAAGCTCATATAAGAAATTCACCTATTAAACAATTCTATAATTCGTAAATTGAGAAGAAGTTCGCAATTTTTTGTCTAGGATAGGGAAATCAATGCTAAATTTTTGACTAGAGGAACTCTGTGACGTCAAAATTTTTAACTTTCACAGCCAGCTGCTTCACTCCGCCTCATCTCTACTATTCTATACTCCTTGGGTACATACATGTATCAAATGCGCTTGATTTTACATGATTTTTGTCAATTTTTGTTGTCTTTATGTGTGTTTGAATGGATTGAAATTGAAATATTGAAAAAAACAAATTGTTGAAATTTCTGAATACAAGGCACATCCAAAAAGTATCAGACCTACCGTCGGGCATCAAGCGGATCCATGCGCTCGGGATCGGGCGGCCGAAATATGCGATCAGTGGCCTTGCCGGGCGACTGGGCTGCGGCGGCGGCCGCGTTCACTAACGCCTCGGGTGGCGTGGGCAGGCCGCCGCCGACAGTGGCCTGTGGTGGCAGCTGGTGGCGCGCGTGGCGCAGCGACGTGGCCAGACCACAGCAACAGGTGGCGCCACACGCCAGCACCAGCCATAGCCATCTGCCGCTCCCCCCTCCCCACCCGCCTCCACCCCCCACCATCACAGCCACAGCCTCCTCACTGCCACTACCTGCAACAGAAAGCAAAGCAAGAATATCAATATATTTCAATCAATTTATATTCTCCAAAAACAGCACACAATAACAACAATTAAATTTTTTCTATTGTTACAATTACGACTTGATAGCAAGTAATTTAATTGAAGGTCGGCAAGGTCCTATGCTGTGGCCTCCAAATAGTCCAGACCTGACACCTTGTGATTTTTTTATAGTGAGGTTTCATCAAAAATATTGTTTTTCTATTTTAAATAATAATCACAGTACCCTTTTCAATTATTTTTTATAAACGCATTACATGTTTTGACTATATTTATAGTCATTTTCGAATGCGAACAGTGATGAAAGTAGCCCTAAGATAAAGGAAACATCAAAAACATTGTTTATTCACAAGAAATTCGCACCTGAACCACTTAGAAAACAGGATTAATGAAGCAATGGCAACCATAACCAAAGAAATGTTAGCAAATGTTTGCAGAAAATTAATTATTATTGTTTGGACATTATTGACAATGGACTAAAGGCGCTCATATTGAAACTTACTAATTATGTAAAAAAAACTGTTTGCTATGACAAACTAGACGAATGAACAAAATTAACTAAAGCCGCGTATCAACAGTCCGAGGCAAGTGCCGCAAATGCCTCAAGGTACAGTCTGTTCACGAAAAGAAGAGTCTTGCTACTACTACTAGTCTACTACCTACTCCAGTCTCCAGCTCGGTCGATATTGGTTCAAACATTATTGATCTGGTCTCAATTAACATTTCGATCTTCAATTCAAGACCAAATCAATAATATTTGAACCAATATTGACCGAGCTGGAGACTGGAGTAAAGCCGCGTATCGACAGTCCAAGGCATGTGCTACACATGCCTCGGACTGTCGATACCGGGTTTGCTAGCAGCCAGGAAAACGCGGCACACAATTCGCAGCGAGCAGTGCCCGTTGCCTCGCAACGCAAATCGAACAATTCTACAAACTAACCTCAAAATTGTACTCCATTCGTATGCATTTTTGTGATTGAAAATTCTATTTGGGTGCAGAAGGTTGTAATAGGCAATAACAAACATTGCCTGAAATTTTTATCTAACAATTGAGCACAAACTAACCTCCAAAGTCCAAATTATCAATTGTCAGAGCTTAGTTGCTTTGTCGCCCACTTGATGGCGCTAGTCAATTTGTTTGCGTGCTAGTATGTTTGGTTAGGCCGGTATTACACGATAATAGTTCTATGATATGATCATACCTGATCATATGGAAAAAGATGAAAATATGATTTGGTATTTTCATTTCTTTCCATATGATCAGATATGCTCATAGAACTATTATCGTGTAATAACGGCCTTACAAAAATTGCAGATCACACATATGCCTCAGCCTCATAAGTTCATACTTTTTTTGCGTCAACAGACTGTACCGCGAGGCATCCGTGGCACATGCCTCGGACTGTCGCGACTTAAGAGTAATTTGGTTTTTCTTGAAACTGCAATTTTTTATGATAATGCTGTATTTCTCTCGAGGAGGTAACCTCCTTGACTTATTGAAACCATTTTTATTTTATGATAACTCTGTATTTCTCTCAAGGAGGTAACCTACTTGATTTCTCTAGATTCACATTTCAATCCTTCCAGCTTCTATAGAATTTCTATTACAGCTCCAAATATAGTTTGAAAGGAGTGAGAAACACAATCACCCTACTGTAATATACTCCCTGACTAGCATAATATCTCGCATGATTTATTCGTATAGTCTGTCTAAACAAAGAAGACACTCTAGCAAGATGGAACAATGACTACAGCTCGGTCAATATCAATTCGAAAATAATAAATATTGTCTCAAATTGTAGAATACATTTTGCTCTACAATTTTAGGTTAAATGTATAATTTTTAAACCAATATTGATCGAGCTGCAGTCAGACTGTTCTCAGCTTGGACTGACTATCAACCTGTGTGTGACCGGACACATTTTGAGGTTAGGGTCGCCTCGAAAACTGTAACCGGAAATGAAACCTGAACCGGAAGTTGTGCCACGACATCCATGCTAATCTTGCTCTCAATATGGATCTCTCACTCTCTCAAGTTAGAAGTGGCTCTTTCAACTTCATATATTATAACTTATCCTCCATTTATTTACTTGACACAGCATTTCTAGACTCCCTCTTATATGATTCTCACTTTAAAATAACTCACATCATTTTCATATCTTACTTATATCTTCCTGCATCTACTCATCATCTTCGTCTATCTCATTTATTCCTCACATATTCTATTCATTCTTATCCTTTAATGATTCTTATTCTACTTTTCAAATGATTCACATGTATTCTCATTCTTCACTTTGAGATTCTGTGTATATCTCCATCTATTTTTCCATCTTTTATTGCATTTCCTCCATATATTATTCACACTTATCTGATATCCTCTATTGATCATTATTCTTCTTTTTCAAATGATTCACATGTATTCTACATTTTCAAATGAGATTTCGTGAATATCTCTCATCTCTTTATCAATTATTCATTATTATTCAATATCTCAATATTCACTATTATTCAATTATCTATATATTATCAATATTCTATTACAACATAGTACTTTTTAAGAATAGATTTCAAAATAATTACATAAATAACGTTCATAGATAATTGTTAGGCATGTTCAGTTGGACGTTTAGCTTCAATAATTATATTTTACTATAATAATCTCATTTAATCAATATTCTAGTCTTAAATAAACTATAGTTTCCTATCGGCGTTTTCATTCATTTTTCATCAACTACTGTAGTATCCATAAGTGAAAATTTGGTAGGTAGGTTCAGATAAGGTCCAGAAGTGTTATGTTGAGATATTTTGAATTCCGTCGAAACTATTTATCAGTAAAACATTTGTTACGGTTGATGTTAATGCGGGATATCTTGCATATCCTCTCGCCTATGACCAATCCTGACTGTCCAAATTCAATGGTTCATGTAGATTATAGATCACAATCATATTATAAAGAATATTGAATCAAGATTCAAACTATGTTCGATATAGTTCCCAAGGTTGCGCTCAATATTAGCGTTTCACTATTTTTCGAGTTTTTCAAGAATAAATTGGTAGAATATGTCGAATTTTGGTGAACAGGTCCAGATTAGGTCTAGAAATGCTGTGTTCAATAAGTTTTAAGTCCCTTCTAAACGGAATTTGCAGGCGAGCGAAGCGAGCCTGTTTAACTCACTGAAACTGCTGATACTGTCGGGGGTCCAATCTAATCGGAGACGGCGAGCAAAGCGAGCCTGCCGGCTAGTAACTTATATTATTCACTCATATTTGATACCCTTCAATGATTCTCATTTTTATTTTCTAATAATTCACTACATGTATTCTCATTCTTACTTCAAGATTCCTTGCGTATCTCTATCTATTTTTCCTACCTCTTCGTCTAATTTTCCCCTTGAATATTTCATTCACTATTATCCTTATTTTTAAATGATTCACATGTATTCTCATTCTCATTCACTCATTCAGTATTTTGAGATTCGCTGCATATCTTCATCCATTTTTCCTATCGTCTTTTTCATTAAATTTTCTCCCTTCATATTGCATAGACTTTTATTCTAATGAATTTCATCTGATATCCTTCAATCAAACCTTCTCCATGTCTCAACCAATAAAAACATACCTGAAATTCAATACCCGAATACGTCAATACTTCAATAGGCCTATAGAATGTCATTGTCCTCATTCACCATTATTATTTTCAATTAAAATGAGACCAGGCTCCAACCTCAACACAAAACTACTCAAAATCCATTGTCATTTTATTATTCCAAATACAATAACGTGACAAGGCTATTGTATATTAGGATATCGATTGGAAACATCATGTAATAATAAGTATAACCTGACAATCAGGTTAGGCTCAATATTGAGTCTTGTGTATAAGTTTATGTATGTTATATGCCTTATATATATATATATTTTTTTTGGCTCAATGCACGTACGCTGTCCGTTTTATATTTATTTTTATTCAACAATATTATGACAATGCTCCGTTGGTGACATTTTCATGTCTGAAATATCATGTTTCTAAACTTGTATCAAGTTTATAGCTGTCAGTCTCTGTGAAAACATGCTTCTATTCATTGATATAGTCTGTTCAAGCAAAGAAGACATTCTGCGTCTGCGAATGGAAAAATGACACCAGCCCAGTCAATATCGGTTCAAAAATTATAAATCTGGTCTAAAATTGTAGAAAATATTATGTTCTACAATTCAAAATTAAATTAATAAATTTTTAATTGATATCAACTGAGCTGGAGTCATTTTCCCATCTTGCCAGAATGTCTTCTTTGCTTGGACGGATTACTGGACTATGACGTGTGTACCGTGACACCTGACAAGTTGACATTGTGAAATACCCATTATACTGGTATTCTAATTATTTGAATTTTGGGAAGGAATCAATAGGCTTCCATCAACTTTCTCAGCGTTGAATGAATTATTGAATGGGTTTCGAGTTTATTTTTCTCAAAGAAAATATTTTCACATGTCCCTGACTTGAGGTTCCATTTTTATATAGCTAACGCCAGAACGTAAAAAGTAATTGTACAAGTGACTTGTAAAAAGCGACTTGTCTCATCTAAGACCCCCTTTAGGCAGTTTCGTTTGCTTCTTGTGCGCTCCAAAAGCTGATCTAATAATATCAATAAGATATCTCATTTGTGCAGGCCTAGGTGATGTTTTTGAGATCACAAGAGACAATAGATGCATTATATCAGCTGTTATTACGTTTACAAGAGGTAAAAATGTACAAAAAGTAGGCGGCTCCGTCTCTGTTGTACGTGATTTATTTAGCGTATGGATTTTCATAGTGGGGAGACCCAAGGGTTGTTCCACTTCGCCAGATAACCTCATTTTCCACAAACGGAGATATGAGTTATAGTTATTTTGAAAGTTCATTTGAAAACATAATTTTTGATTCCAAAAACTTGTTTACTACTAAAACTGAAGCCCTTCACAAAATCACTACACCATAGCCGAAAATATTGAATTTTTACTATAAATTTAGAGCACGAAAATTAAACACACTTAAATTTTGTCATGGCAACCATGTTAAAATTTTGTACGTGATGTAACCTTCCAACAGATAAAGTATCTAACAGAGTTGATGTAATATAAAGCATCTATTGTCTCTTTCTGATTTCAAAAACATAATCTTGGAATAACTCCATCTTGTAAGTTAAGTGGAAGAGGGGGCTTGCATGCCTCAACTTCGCCCACTAAACTTTTGTAAAGTATTTAAAATATGTAAATAAAGGCATTTATCTATCTATCTATCTATCTATCTATCTATCTATCCATCTATCTATCTATCTATCTATCTATCTATCTATCTATCTATCTATCTATCTATCTATCTATCTCAACTCTATATTGGCAACATCAGCTATTGGAGAGCTATACCAAAGAATATGGAGAGACTTTATATTCTCTGAATATATGAATAATGAATAATGAATTTTTATTTCAATCGTAAAAAATTACAGATTTCCGATTTCAAAAACTACGAAATTAACTGGCCACTATATGCAGTAAGTGTGGCCAGTGTTAAACAAAAGTTTAAAAAAAAATAATAAGAATACAAATTGTGTGTCTACGTCTAGTCTAGTCTAATACAATTTACAAAGTTGGAAAACTGCCTGCAGCGCATCGTAATAAAATTATACAAAAAAAAACAAATTCTCAATCACTTTTGATAATAGCCGTGACTCTAGCTCCTGCAAGTTTAATTATATAATTGGTTGAATATAATATTCATATTCACTGGCTATACCCATCACTCATATTATTATTAAGGACCAAAAACCAATCCCTAGCTTACACAATGAGCATACGAAAACTTTTTTCCGACACCTATTGCATTTGAAGAGTGGTCAAATGAAAGAAGATATGAGTGGAGCTTAGAAGACGATCCCATAAAATCAAAAGGCAAGATATTGTCGAATCACTGATTTACGTTTTCAATCGAGATACCGGTATCTGATGCTACACCATCAGCACTATCTGGTAAACTGCTACAAAAACTCAACAAGAGGGAGAGGATTATAATCCGTTGATTCAATCACTTTATTCATGTAGATTGCATAATACACTAGATCGTAGTGTTTCCTTAATCTCAGAGCTACATTTATCACTGTTTTTCATTTCAAGAAATCATCAAAGTACCCTTTTTTAATTATTTTTCAATAAAATTAGTTGACTATAATTAGCTGAAACATGTCATGCATTGAAAAATAATATTCAAAAAGGGTATTTTGATAATTATTCAAAATAAAAAAACAATACACTCAATCAGTTTAAATCCTATGCTCTAGTAAACTAAAGTACACTCTAGTATACTAGTTTAAATCCTATGAAAAAGTATACTAAATACATTACGATTCGCATGAGTTGGTTGATTTTAGACTGCGAAAACTTGTAAAATTACTGGGAGAGAGAGAGAGAGAAAACTTAAAAGAGAGAGAGAAATTACTGGGAGAAAACTTAAAAGAGAGAGAGATGGAGAAGAAAGAGAGAGAGAGAGAGAAAAAAAGAGAAAGAGAAGATTAGATTAGATTTCTTTATTCATTTAGATAGAAACAAAATATTTATTTATTCATATATTTCATCAAATTGATACAGTGGAAGGAGAGAAAAAACAGGCGTTCGCCCAAAACTTCTTCTACTCCAATTTTGATAAAAATGTCCAAATTCATGTTATGTTCCATTTCACACTTTCCACTTCACACAATTTCCACTCAGAAAAAACATAATAGAGAATTTTGAATTAAGAAGGTTTACAGAAGAAATTAATATAGAAAATCCATAAAAATAATTATTCTTAAATTTGAAAAATGATTAAAAACATTAAAAATTTGGAGCCACAATGAAATCACCAACTTACATGATGTAAGAGCCGATTCGTTATTCAATAAATTAACTTGATTAGTTTCTAGATTACAAAAATTATTATTAAATCTAATTATTCCATCATTTTTACAAGTTACACATTAATTTCTATTTTTGACACTACAATCTTCACAGGACAGTTCTATAATCTATCCAATGAGAGAGGTTACAGTCATATGGATGCTAGAATCCTAGAACAATATTACCTTGCTTACAATCTTACGTGTGTATTGAAATATCTAAATGAAAAGGTGAAGTTTGGACATAAAAACGTCCATTCTTGGGAAAGGATGGGAAGAAAGGGAGAGAGAGGGGAGAGAGAGAGAAAGGATTTGAGAGAGTGGCGGTGGAAAAATAGAAAAACTTTCATGACTTGTGTTTAAACCACGTGACTTTTGACCGTGTGGCTGCTCTGGTCCATGCTATTGCTTGCGAAACCAGATTACGCAACTGAATTTATGAGTTCGCCAGCAGAATATAATAGTTTACTGTGAATTGCTTCGCTACCCCTGACCAGAGGCAATATTCATCTTAATCTCGAGAGTGGATTGCCATTGCCGGTGGATATTGTTGCCAACTCACAGATCATAAAACTCAGGAATTGAAATACGGATTTTGAGTAGTATAAACCAGAGCAATTTACAATTTACTGTATCATGATAATCTTGGGTAATTAGTCGGAGATTACTGTAGGGTGAAGGGTGAAGATCACTGGCGGCTCGTACCCACGAAACAAGTGAGGTGCCCGTATATTTTACTGTACAGCACTTCACCTGTTTCGTGGACACGAGCCGCCAGTGGTGAAGATTACTGTGGGACAAAAAGATTGGCGGTTGGAAAACACTTCTATATTTTTCTCTCACCTTCTTTCTTCTATCCAAATTTAATTGTTCCTTCCCCCTCCTTCTCTCTCTCTTTCTCTCTCTCTCTCTCTTTCTCTCTTATAATTTAATAATTAATTAATAGATGAATTCAATTCAATTCAAATTCAATTTATTCTTATTCTTATAGCATAGGATTCGAATAATTGTATTATGTAATCTTCATGAATAAAGTGATTGAATCTGAATCTCTCTCTCTTTCTCTTACCTTCTCCTTTTTCTTTCCTTATCCCCTCTTCTTCTCTTACCTCCTCCACTGTTTCATATCCCTTTTCCTCTACTTTCTCTCCTCTTCTACTCTTCTTCTCTTCTTTCCGTCCCATTTCTCTCCCTTTCCATTTTTTATCCAACCTTTGTTTTCTTCCACTCATCCTTTATTTCTGACTCTTTTTCCTCTTCTTAATCCCTTCTCCTTTTTTCCCTCCCCATTACCTCTTTTTCTCTTATCATCTCATTTCCTCCTCTTTTCCACTAATTTTTCATTATTCTCTCTCCTCGCGTTACTCTCACCTCTCCGCTTCTCCTCATTTTCCTTTCCCTTCTCCTCTCATTTCTCTCATTCTCTTTTTCCTCCTTCTTCATCTCATTTTCACTCCGGCTTTTTTTTTCTCTGCTCTTCTTCTGTCCCCAATTCTGTTTTCTCTCCTCCACCTTCTCCTCCTTCAACTACTGCTTTTCCTTTTTCTCCTCCTCCTTCTTCTTTTTCTCCTTCCCCTCCCACTTTTCCTCCAATCTCTTCTTTTCCCTAATCTTCCTTTCCTTCCTCACATTCCCTTTTCTCTCTACCATTCTCCTCTTCCTCTCTTTCATCTATCCCCTTCTACACTTTTATCCTTTACTCTTCTCTCCCACCCCTCCTCCTCCTCTTCCTCCTCCTCTTCCTCCTCCTCCTCCTTCTCCTCCTCCTATTTCTTCTTCTCCCTCCTCCTCCTCCTCCTCCTCCATTTCCTCCCTCATTCTCCCCATTTCCTTGTTCGCCATCATGCAGTACTTTGCAGCCATACACCGAGCAAACATACGTGACGGGTATACAAAGTGCTCCTTACTTCAACACTGTTTCTTGGTCCAAAACGTGTTTCAACATTCTTGCTATATCCAAGCTGACCATGCCAGTAAATCGCATTATGACTATAGCGTGTCCAAGCAAAGAAGACCATCTGGCAAGATGTGAAAATTACCCCAGCTCGGTTAATATTGGTTCAAAAATTATTCATTTGGTTTCAATCGTAGAAACCTTTTTAATCTACAATTTGAGACCAAATTAATTGTTTTTGAACCAATATCGACCGAGCTAGGATCAATTTCTCATCTTGCCAGAGGGTCTTCTTTGCTTGGACAGACTATACCAGTCCCCCAGTTCCTCTTCTGGTGGATTTACTCTCGCTGCACAGCCTGCTGCGTATTAGAAATTATTTACACATGATCTAACCTGAAATTAAACATGAGATCACTTCCATGAACTCTTTTTTCAATAGGCCTACCTAAATTTGGGAAAATTAAGGTGCAGTACCGTATCTTATTACTTTGCTGCACAGTATGCTGCTTATCACCAGGTTTTGTTCGCATATTATGCAGCACACAAATCGACCTGTGTATACAAAGTGACTTGCAACTGACTTTGCAAACTGCTCCAAGCTTTGTAGACAGAGTGAAAGCTACGGTATAGTCTGGTCGAGCAAAGAAGACATTCCGTCAAGATTGGAAAATGACTTCAGCAAGATTGATACATGATGAGAAATAATTATGAATTCGAATTTAAATTGTAGAGCAGGATGTTCTCTACAATTCAAGACCAAATCCAATTAATAGTCTTGGTGGCGTACGTGAGTGGGTTAAGTGCTGGCGTTGCACCCCAAATGTCCCGGGATCAAACCCAGGTCAGACCAGAATTTTTTCTCATGCCACTTCCCGTGTTTCGGATGGTCACGTTAAGCCTAAACGCAGTCGTTAAGTCATGTCAGAGGCCCTGAAATTGATCAGGAGCGACCTGAAAACTCTGACACCAGACCTGAGCCAGCCAGTTACACGAATATTATTATAGTCTTGAACCAATATTGGTTGAGCTGGAGTCATTTTCCCATCTTATCAGAATGTCTTTTTCGCCACACTGGTATGAAATGGACTGTTTTACATGCTTTATACGGAGGCCGAAAACGCTCGTTAAAATGCGTTTTAGGGCGGTAAAATAACCTTGAATGTCAGCTGACTGAAGGTCGTTGTCGATTTAAGGGTTAGTCGATCAATAGGTAGCATCCCGGTTTGATTGTATTAAATGTCAGCTGTTTTGGGAGTCAATGTCGACTTATTGGTATTTCGATGTAAAGGTAGTCTCTCATCTGTTATTTTGATTGGTAAGATCCCTTGTCAAGAGAACTGAACGTTGAAAGTTTTCACATTAATCATTAGTTGAATTATAAAGGAAAACTGCTTCAATAACTAATACTACTAATACTTCAACTTTGATAAGATTAAAAATTTTTGTATTGATTAACTTTTGAATAATGATGAACGTGAAATCCATGTTTGAACAATATTATTGTTGTCATACTCTGTGTTACTGCGTCTAGCAGGTTAGCCAGCGCCATCTAGCAGGTGATAATGCAACTAGACTGAGCTTCTCTGTTAGCCAGTATCTGTCGAAAATCAACAACTTTGAATTGATATTGTACAATTTAGGATGATTGTACAAAAATTAACTTGGGCTTAAACGTATCTGAACTAAGAAAATCGAATACACTGATAGTTATAAAGTAATATTCAGTCACTAAATCAATAAACTTTTGACGCGAAGTTCCAATAGCAAGCAAATGGCACCTACTCCAAATTCAGCATAGGCGAAGATAGCATAATAAGGTTATTGGTCCAGCTGTTCTTGTAACTAATCAACTGAAAATTTATTTTGTTTTCATTGATGTTGTGTGCCGAAAAATAAAGTTCGACACCACGGGTCGAAAATGTAATATTCCGTCTCTCAATCTTTTCTAGTCCTCGGCGTACGGCCTCGGACTTGAAAACCGATTTCGGGCCGGTAAACGCACATTTACGGCCCTTGGTACGAAATATACTATTTTGTTTGCTTGACCAGTCTATAGTGAAATGTGATAAGTTATGTTATGAACATTACAAGGATTACTTTTGGAAAATATCCAATTTTTGATGCAGGTAAAATATCTATTCAGTATGCAATCATATTTACCTCTTAGCATTTATTACAAAGTACCGGATCAAATTAAATGTAGTCTATATTTAAATATGAGAAGAAGAAATGAGTTAAAAGAGATTTGGTGGGAAAAAGGAGGAGATAGAGAATAAGGAGAAAAAGGAAAAAGAGGAGAATGTTAGAATAAGGAAGATGAGAGTTATTTTACATTCTATTATGCATTTGTATGTATCATTCATATTTTGTAACTATGTAATTTTGGCGAAATAAGAATATAATTTTGTCATGTCACTCAATCACAAATGACGTAATCCAATAATGCCAATGCGAATCTTAACTGAGATTGAACATGAAGCTGATAACTTTTTTCAATTCTCGAATTACAGAAAATACAGCTGCAGTACTGTATCTCATATTCTGCAGTTCAAAAGCTAGATAACTGATAAATAAAAATATTACGTCAAACTTTCTGCAATTGTCAGCTCCGATAAACTCTATTTATGAAAAAAAGGAAAAGGTCTGTAGTTGAAGTATAATCAGAACCAGGAAAAACTGCAGTTCACTGATAATGGTCTGTCAAAACAAGGAAGACATTGTGGCAAGATGGGAAAATGACTTCAGCTCGGTCAATATTGTTTCAAAAATTTTTAATTCGGTCTTAAATTGTGGGAAACATTCCGTTCTACAATTTGAGACAAAATTTGACATTTTTTAACCAATATTGATCGATCTGGAGTAATTTTACCAACTCGCCAGAATGTCTTCTTTGCTTGGACAGACTGTAACAAGATCTCGATTGCGTTATGGTTTTTGTTGCAATGATCGCTTTTTGGAGTGGAATTGACATTTGAACCAATCTAGTTTCTTCCCTTCCTTTCAAATGAGAGATTGTATTCAGGATTATATAATATCAATATAGTTCATGTCATCAACACAGAAACTAAGGACGTCCCAGATACAAGGTATTGTATTCAATGTTATATAAGATTAATAGAAAAATAGATGTCACCAATATGAGAGCAGAAATATTCTAGGATGAGAAAAAGTACAGTACCATTATTGTATTTTATCTACCTGATACAATAACCTTCATCGTAGTTTATTGGAATTGAGGTAAAAATAATTGAAAATTCTATTCAAGATTATACAAGTTCACAATAGATCTGATGTCATCAACAAACAAACTAATGGCTCCTCAGATAACTTTCATTGTATTCCATTAACAATAGAATAAAATTTTTGTTGTCATTAACATGAAAGCTTCAAGGTCTTCTAGGGGTGTAGAAAATACAATAGCAGGGGCGTATCGTCCGGGCTAGCAAACTTGAGAAAAATCTGCTCTAAGAATAAGAGTGAAACTTCGGTTTCAAATTTCAAACTTCTACAATTCAAGTTTTGCCATTCACTCAATATTGCGGAGAAAAATTTGGATCTGTTGGAACTGGAATACGTTTTGTGAAGAAGAGTATAAGAAAGTAAAGTGTCTGCTGTGAAAGAAGAATGAGGAATGAGAGAAGAACAAGATGGAGAGAAAAGGGGAGATAGAAGGAAATGAGAAAAAGGTGAGGAAGAAGGATTAGTTGAAGTAACTTCAAGCTTCTTCCAAGTGCAAGAGAAGCTGTGAACTTCAAAACAGCAGATATAGTCCGTCCAAGCAAAGAAGGCTCACTGGCAAGAGGAGAAAATGACTCCAGCTCGGTCAATATTGGTTCAAAAAATATTGATTCCACCTCAAATTGTAGATCAGAATTTTACCCACGATTGAGACCAGATTAATAATTTTTGAAGTGATATTGACGGAGCTGGAGCCATTTTCTCACCTTGCCAGAGGGTCTTCTTTGCGTGGACAGACTATAGTTAGCATGTATCTGAATATGATCCATTATTTCTCCTTTCTACCCTTTTCTCATGCATTCATTTCTAGTGACGTTGTTGTGCGATCTAAAGGAATTAGGATTTCTCATTATTTTTCATGAGTTTCCTATCGATAGATCTCACTTATCTTTCACTGATTTCATTAATTTTGATTATCACTTTTAGCAAAGCTTCAAAATGTGTGACAAAATTAATGAACTTTGGCTTGTGAAATTATTATGAGAATCGAAGTGCAAATTTTAAAAATACAAGTTTTGCATTGAAAAAATATCGGAAGATCCATGTCTACGAAGGATTGTCATAGGCAACGTGAAATACCTGAAATAGGCAACGTGAATTGTATAGGCTAAATAATCAAATAGGCTAAATAGGCAAATAGGCTATATAATCGTATTTAATACGATTATAAAAGCAACGTGGGAATAATACCTAAAGCAGTGAACATCGATGGGAGAAACATCGATATTCGGTGTTGAAATTCAATGGTTCAATAATGGTTCAACCAATTATTGGTTTTAATGAACGGATCAATCGAAACATCAATGTATCGAAAACATCGATGTATCGGAAAATTTCGATGTATCGACACCCTTCCCTAACAAAAAATGTAATTTGTAAATAAAGATTATATTATCTTACTCTTTCATCCTCATCATCATCGGGATCTACCTCTTTCTCCATCTCACTCCTCTTCCTCTCCCCCATCAATTCTCCTCCTCATTCCCTTTAACTCTTCTCCACCTTCTCCTATTCTCTCTCTTCTCCTTCCTCTTTCTCCATCTCCTATTCTTGTTCAACAATTGAGCACCAAACCTTGTCGCGAAAGTCACCGCTGATCCCCTAATCCAACGACAACCGTCTTGGCTCAACTATTTCAGCCGTTGGTCAAAACTTTTTCGATTACTGGCGAATTCTTTTCTTTAGCTACCCCTCCACCTACTCCCCCCACCAGCAGACAATCGCGATGATTCACAACAAATGTGATGAACACCTTCACAAGATGAAAATATCACTGCAGTCTTGATTCATTTTATTTGTTGAAAAAAATTTTCTCCCTTATTTCTATTGGAACTTGAGTTTAATCATCTTCTGATTCACGAAATTGGAGTTGAATCACAGTAAAGGTAATGGTTTGATTGATTTCCATAGAATAGGAGTAGTCTAATAATAATTCTCCAATCGAATGAAATATTCAAATTGAAAGGTTTTATTCTAAGATTATTATCAATTTATTCATTTCAGTTTGTATGAAAAAAGATATTTCATAAAAAAGGAAGAAAACAGGCAAATTTTCAACACTTCCTGAATTCCAGATAATTATACATGCTTTGTTGTGAATATACAGTGAACTCCATACAACCATTCTTCCTATAACGATTGATTTGCAAAAGTTTGTTCAGTCTAACATGATTTTATAAATAAAGCTTCCATCCAAACAACCTCTATTAATAGTAATTGAATTGTCTAATATGCCTATTCCGTTCAGTAACTTCATAAGAAGTATCCAGTTATCAACCTAAATTTATCATACAGTGATGAATTTGTGACATGGTAACATTTTTGTAGCACCATATTTTTACTATATTGTAGTGACAAATGAATATATCAATTATAAAGTACAAGCCTATAAGTTCATGTTGGCTTCGCCCTCAGAAAAAAATTCAGTAACAAATTTTCAATACCAATTTGAATTTTTAGTACCAATTTTTAGAAAACATTTTATTCCATGAGACTTTTTCTTTGGTTCATTTTATCATCAATTTTCATTTTCAGAGTCATCAACCAAACAGGGTACACTACGTTATCACAAATTCTCTTCTCAAATCGTTATTTCGGATCCTCACTCCAAACCCATTCTATTGAATTTTGAATTATCTCAAATCCAAACAATTGTAAAATACAAAGGAATGATCATCAGATTTCTGTTCCCTATAAATTCTTGGACTGACTCGAATCTTGAATACTATAACGTTGATTCCTCTTAAAGAACAAAGGAATGTGAATATCATTGTTAGAGAAAATGCCTTTCCATTGAAATCGAACTTAATAACTTATAAATTGAAAACTGCTTTTGTCAGCTGTAATCTATCAAGGAAAACTTAATACCAAGAATCTTATTGAAATTCGATTGCAAATGAACTCCATAGAATCCCAGTTCAATTTTACTTCCAGGAACAATTAATCATTTGTCAAAAGTTTTTTATTCTCTTCGGTTCAAGCTCTGTTTCTGATTTTTATCAAAATGTTTTGAAAAAATGGACTGCAGACTTTCAATGCGTAACCCAATGAGCTTCAATGCTTTTCCGGGAGTTTTTTTCCTGTTGAATGATAAATAACTGCGGACTTTGTCAGAATGAAAGAGAAGACTGAATTTCATGAATGAGGAAAGGGAGGGGAAGGTAAAGGATGACGAATACTAGAGAAAAGAGAGAATAGATTCCAACAACTGGTTTTATTTCTGAGGATTTTTTCTATAAAAATCATGGAAAGGATAGAAGGAGTAGGGGAAAAATGATTTAAAAGAGGGATGTTCAATTGTTCAAAGACATATATCTTCTATTAACACCAATCAACTATGATTGAATATTTTTAAAATCTATTTGACTACTGAGAATTATTGAATTGAAAATTTTATACTATGAGATTATGTAAAATTAATTATTTTATTGTGATGATTTGGATGTTCTTGAGAATAAAGTCAGAGTCAGCTAACCAGAAAGTCGACATTAGGTTATGAAGAAAAATAGTAGTTTTTGTAGAAGAGAAGAGATAAAAATGTAAGGACGTTTAAAAGAGAGAGAAAAAAGAGGAAAGAGAGAAGAGATAAGAGTATGAGGGCGTTGAAAAGAGAAAACCCAGTGTGAGAAAGTTAGAGTTAACACGGGCTCCAATTAAATCCTTTCACAGTCAACAATCTAGCTTTGATCTGCGCTTGGCTTTCCTTCGTAATTCACTCTGTTTTTTCTTCTCTGTGAAAAAAAACACTTTTCCAACTCGTATCGAAATCTGAAACAAATCTCTCATTCTCATTCATTCTTTCTCTTAACGTTCCTTTTTTTCAACTTTCGATTTGATTTATGACCGATTAGCGAGCGAATCGGCGATTTTTTTCTGCTGACTTGATTTATTCAGTTTTTTGCAAGTTGAGCTTCCTCCTGGCATTGAGAAATTTTGCAACATCCCTAGACATTTTGAATATATATTTTTTGGTACACTTGATAGGAAGTAGCCAGTTTCGATCTACTTGACAGGCTTCGAAAGCCTTCATTTTCCGCTGTCAACAAAACTTTCCTTAGACTTAGCAGTGCATTCCATGCAAATTGGTCGACTGAACAGGTAGGTCGACTATTTCGAATATTTTCCAATTGATTGCGAACCAGACGATTTAGCATATGATTTTCTTCAAACAAAAATCTTTGTTACGTATAATTTCACACCCAACCTTTTGTTTTGATTAAGAATTGATTTTAGCAACTGATAACCTTTGTTGAAATTAGAATCCTTAATCTATTTTCAAATAAATAGAACGGAAATTACCAATATGGAATTCAGCAAGTTGGATTCGTATGTCGTATTTATAAATACGTTTTCATCTTATCCTAATAAGCCTTTCTATAAAGTGTACCAAAAACACAAATACACAACACGTTTTGAAAACATTCGCGACGTTGCAAATACACACCTTTCCAGCCTCAGGTGATCGCTTTGGCTGTAAAGCTCCGTATTCTTGACGTCGCAAAACGACGTTTTCAAAACTATTGGTGTAATATACTATTTACAGAGAATCAAAGAACAGCTGTTCTGAATGCGGGAATAATCATTTTGATGATTATTACAGCACTAATCATCATCATGATGATAATTACAGCACTGAAAATCTAGTCCAGCTGTTTTTTCCAAATTCCAACGTATGAATTAACATGACAGTTTGCTGTGTGCTTATGTGTAGCTGATGTGTTGAGGTTATGTTTCCTTCAGTTGATGTATTCAGTTGTTTGAGGTTTTAATAAATCCTTTTCAGAATAGTATGACGAAAAAATGTACATAATTCGTGTGGGAAGGTTTACATACTCATAATTATTTTCCAAACTCGCCTAATGGCTTGTTTGTAAACATGAATTATTTGTATGTAAAAACGTCTTTCCCACACTCATTATGTAATATACTACTACAACATTCAAGCATTCTTATCCAGGGAATCATGCTCAGAATAAAACAGCTTTGATTTTATTTTACATTTACATCATGAATGTACATCTTCCAAATCAGAAAAGCTCTCAAATTTCACTTGAACAACAGTACACACGGTTTCGTTGTTTGTTTGATGCGTTTCGGGGGACTGAGCCACATTTTCAGTGTACAATGAGTACCTATAAATATAATCCAGACAGTTCCTTAATACTCCGTACGCTGAAGATGCGGCTCAGTGCCTCGAAATGCGTCCGACAAGCAATGAAATCGATGGTACTGTTGTTCAAGTGAAATGTGATGACGTGAATTATTATAAGAATTATCATCATTCGAAGAAGAATGGAGACAAAAGAAGAAATTAAATCCAAGAACTCCTCCATCTATAACTTTGATCAAACTCTTTGCTTTCTTCCCACACGTTTTATTGATAACAATGGGAGGAGAAAATTGTTTGAAAATAATATGAGAAGTTATGATGCGATTGAATAAATGAGAGAAAGAAGAAGAATGAAGAGAAGAAGGAGATAAGTAAAGGGAAGGAGGAGAAGAGAAAGGAGGAGGAGGAGGAGAAGAAGAATGAGGAGAAGAAGAAGAAGGAGAAGAAGAGGAGGAAGAACACGAACAAGAACAAGAACAAGAATAAGAACAAGAACAAGAACAAGAACAAGAACAAGAACAAGAACAAGAACAAGAACAAGAACAAGAACAAGAACAAGAACAAGAACAAGAACAAGAACAAGAACAAGAACAAGAACAAGAACAAGAACAAGAACAAGAACAAGAACAAGAACAAGAACAAGAACAAGAACAAGAACAAGAACAAGAACAAGAACAAGAACAAGAACAAGAACAAGAACAAGAACAAGAACAAGAACAAGAACAAGAACAAGAACAAGAACAAGAACAAGAACAAGAACAAGAACAAGAACAAGAAGAACAAGAACAAGAACAAGAACAAGAACAAGAACAAGAACAAGAACAAGAACAAGAACAAGAACAAGAACAAGAACAAGAACAAGAACAAGAACAAGAACAAGAACAAGAACAAGAACAAGAACAAGAACAAGAACAAGAACAAGAACAAGAACAAGAACAAGAACAAGAACAAGAACAAGAACAAGAACAAGAACAAGAACAAGAAGAACAAGATGAACAAGAAGAACAAGAAGAACAAGAACAAGAAGGTGAAGACAATGAAGAAGAAGGGAATGATGATGAAGAGCAGAGAAATGAGAAATGTTTGAAAGATAAGAACGAGAGTATAATGACGACAGGCGCTGTGATAAGTGATGGGAAGGGGGTATATGATGGTCGGGAGGGGGGGTTGTTGAGAGAAACCATGAGAAATATCGGCAAAATGTCCATTAATCTTTCTCTTAACTCAAGAGCTGCTATAACAACTTCTTTTCTTTGAATATCAAAATGCCTCTTACCACTTTCCCTTACTCGAACATTTCTCACCAATTCTTCCCCATAATAATATCTCTCTCTCACTCTTCCTTCCACTCTCACTCTCCCTCTCACTTTCTCCACCTCGCTCCACATTAATTTCGTATTATCTTTTCTCTTACTCTACTTCTAACTTTCAATTTCCTTAACCAACTTTATTCCCATTCATTAATTTCACATTTATCTTAGCAAAACTATATTTGTATGCAAAGTTTCTCGAAAATTCTTTCTCATACTTTTGTTCCTAGGTTTCCTTTAACTTTTCCTCTCAACTAATTCTTCTTCCCCAACTTCTCTATCGCTCTAAACCAGATAAAAGGTGAATCCTTCTCTCTAGATTTACCTTAGCGGTGCTTCAACGTTTAGCCTACTTTTTTCTCACTGATAGTCAAGGAACAAATAGAAAGCCCAGAATCTCATCGATAGTCGAGAATATCATCGATAGTAGAGAATATCATCGATAGTCAAGTATATTTGAAAACCTCTTTGATAGTCAAGAAACACATACAAACCCCAGAACACCATCGATTGTCAAAAGCCACTTTAATAGCCAAAAAGACCATCGATAGACGAAAACCCATCCATCGATAGTCGAGAACTATCGATAGTCGAGAACCAATCGATAGTCAACTTTCGAATCGACTCGTAATCACAGCGATCGGTCACAATTAAGCAGGGGGATTCTAAAAAGCGTCCATGACACGTCATGAAAATTGATGCGGGGCTTCCCTGGGATATTGGTCCCCATCAATATGGAGTTAAAGGGCGATTTTTCAGGGTGAAAAGCCCCAGAAGGGGTGTTGAGGGGGGTGAAGGGGGCTTGATCTCGATATTCGGAAGCCTCTCTCGATATTATCGTAGTCGAAAACTGTAAAAAACCCAGCTTCCCCCATCGCATGAGAGATTGTCAATGGGATAAAACCGTTGTCAGATTTGATCAGCACGGTTTTACCCCTGCTTTATCAAAAAACCGTCTTGGAACCCTTCAGATTTTCATTTTATGATTTTATCGATCTTGATGATACCAACACCTACTAATACATGTATTAGTAGGTATTGATAATACTGACATGACTTTTTTAAATTGTTTATTGTAGCTATTTTTACTGATTGTCAAGCCCATGATCACAGAGAATGTTAATCTCAGGGGATGATTACAAATAATATTATTTACATTCTGTGTGCTATTATATAGCTGCTCAATTCCACTTACTGTTTGTAAGTAACTTACGTTCTGTAAGTAACTAACGTTCTGTAAGTAACTAATGTTCTGTAAGTAAGTAACTTTTTGTTAGTAACTAACGTTCTATAAAACAGTAACTAAAGTTCTATACGTAACTAACGTTCTGTATGTATAGTCCGACCAGGCAAAGAAGAGCCTCTGGCAAGATGGAAAAATGACTCCAGCTTGGTCAATATTTTTTGAAGAATTATAAATGTGGTCTTAATAGTAGATCAAATCGTTCCCTACAATTTGAGATCGAATTGATATTTTTTAAATCAATATTGACCAAGCTGGAGTCATTTTCACATCATACAAGAGGCTCTTCATTGCTTGGTCAGACTATAACTAACGTTCTGTGAGTGAATAACGTTCTATAAGTAACTTACATTCTGTTGAGTGAGATAAAATTGCTTGTTAAACCAGCATTAATGTAAAGCTGAGAGGTCATAAGCAAGATTTTAGGTGGTTTCGTCTATTTCTTCTACGTGATGGAACCCACTAACATCCGATGTTGAATATCTTTGTCTATAGTAGTGTGCAACTTATGTAATGTCATGTGCAACTAATTTGATGTTATTTGCAACCAATGCAAATAATACTCTGCCAATGTGAGGGCATCTAATATCAATTTTGATCCCAAAAACATCATTTAGGCCTAGCTAACAACTGTAATCGACTACATCAGCTGTTGGAGCGTACAATGAGCAGAGCAAACCATCAAACTTTTTGGCGTCAAGTATAGCTGTTGACTTCCTCTAACATACTGTTTAATAATGTACAAATAAGAATGTTGGACGAATTAATAAACTTATATGAATCGATTATGAATTAAAATAATATTTACAAGAAGTTCAGATTAAGTACACATTCAGATAGATACATCACGATAAAAAAGAATGTTTAAAACAATTAGGGCCAGTTGTTTGTAACTTTGTTAAGTTTTAACGCCGTGATTATCCTGGATAACGACATCTTGTAGTAACGGCAAACTAACTTGATTCAAATAGAGAATAGAAACATGTAAATTATTAAAAAGCCTTGAATTTCAATAGTTTCATTTACAAAACTCGATGACACATCATTTACATTGAATTTTATTGCCTAAAAATATTACTAATCTTTTAATTCAGGGATAAAGTTTAGATTTATTATCATTGAGTCAATGATATCAATGAGGTGATGGAAAATATAAATGGCGGTTTTTTCAAATTTAACCGGTCAGCAGCTGTTTAAATAGAATTGAATACTAATTTCACAGTACTAAACTAATCGGCCAGAATTTGAGGCTTTAAAAATTTTAACATAACCATCAGCTGATGATTAAATTTCCAATATCTGAAAACAATAGCAGCTGAAGGTTTCAGATTTTTGTGTTACTACCAACCTGACAACAATCAAGTTGTATCAGCATGCAATTTCCAGATCATGTTTTTTGTTTTAATAAATGAGTAATTTTTACAACAATGAGATAATTATTGATTCTAATATCTATTTTGAATAAGTACATTAAAAAAAATTCAAAATAATTTCAATAAATAAATTACATGTTCTTTACGAGTTCTGAATTTACTTTGAAAAACATGACCTATTAGTGATTCTATTAGACCTATTAGAACTTATTTGCCTATTATTTTAGTGCAATACAAAATCGGTTTGATTTCTGAACACACTAATAGTACGGTGCAATTACACTCCAACCTCAACATCCAAAGAGAAAGGACGATTCCTTTGCTAACTTGTTCTATACAGCCCCTTTTGTATGTTAAAATGTAATTTTAGGGGTTTTTGGGGTTGTGAGGTTTTTTTTTTTAATCGCTGTAGCACATGAACCACTGAACATTGAAGTGTGAATTTGGTCTCAAGTATAGAACTACTTAGTATTCTATTGAAACTTCCTTTGGTATAATAACCTCATGATCTTATTAGTGGGAACTATTAGAATAGGAAAGTGAGTCCATATCAAAGCATTGGAATCATTTTTCTTTCGGTTGTTTTTATTGATGCGTTTCTTGTGTACGATCTCACATTTGATTTGCTACAAATCATAGCTATATTGAAACAAAATTGCATATTTTAAATCTTTTCTGATAATCTCTATCACAACCCAGTACTGAAAACACAAAAGGAGCTCTATACGAAACGTTTCTTGAATCTATTTCATGAAAACTGTGCTCTAAAGACAGGAAAACAAATCTAATATGCATTATTTGTAGCTGTACCTACTCGATGTTTTAATATGGGTGAAATAAATTAAAGTTAATTTTATATGAAATATTTTCAAAATTTTGGGTTTAAACTAGGATTAGATACCCTGAACACTTCGTAAGACTATCAGTTAAGTACACCTACGATACAACTTTTATTAGGGTAGAGTCTTCTACTTGAAAAAGTTATGATTCTATTTTTCCTAAATGAATTTAATTTGGAGGCATCCAATCAACATAATCTTGACTGATTCCATAAAACCCTCCATACACCAATCCGATTCAGTAGCAATACTCTACAGTATAATAATGGTTTAAGGCATCAACCAGTCATTAGATTGGTCTTGAATGGGTTTCTACTTGTCCAATGACAGGATCGAGAGGGATTTCGTCAAGCCTCAGAGCTTCAGAGCTACTCAGCTCACTGTGAGGCTGAATGCTAGCTACCACGGCAAGCTAATTAATCAAAACGCTCATTAATCAGTTGCACAGTCTGGGCTAGAATGGATCTTAGTCTCAAGAGCTAAGCTGCATGTAAGATCCTGGATATAACCAGATCCTATATGAAAGGATAAGTGTCCTAATTCGCTCTTCAAGTAATATGGTATCTGTTCAAGCAAAGAAGACATTCTGGCAAGATGGGAAAATGACTCAAGCTCGGTCAATAACGGTTCAAAAAATATTGATTTGGTCTCAAATTGTAGATCACAATGTTTCCTACGATTGAGATCACATAAACTTTCTTGAATCAATAATGACCAAGTTGGAGTCATTTTCTCATCTTGCCAGAGGGTCTTCTTTATTCGGACAGACTAGGCTATAACATGGTAAAGTCTTTCAAATGGAAGAAGACATTCTGGCAACATGGGAAAATGACTCAAGCTCGGTCGATTTTGGTTCAAAAGTTATAAATTCAGTTTCAAATTGTAGTAAACATTCTGATCTACAATTTGAGACCAAATTTTGATTTTGGAACCAATATTGACAGAGCTGGAGTAATGTTCCCATCTTGAATCTTGTTTCTTACTCTGTAATTCTGTTAGGTTTCGTACAGTTTGGAACATATTTCCTTTATCTTAGCGCTACTTTATCATTTTTCATCTTAAATAAGAATCGCAGTACCAATTTTATATTTGAAAATGACTCTGACCAGTGAATATAAAGTATACATGTGTCTACATATAGTGTCTACATATTCTTTGCTCTGAGTGATAGTGTCTACATATTCTTTGCTCTGAGTTATCGAAACATGATATGCGTAAGTAAAAATAATTGAAAAGTGTACTGCGACTTTTATTTGAAATAAAACAAGTTCAAAGATGTTCCGCTTAAATAAAGACTTTTGATTATTCATTTAATGTGATCTGATAGTCACTTCAGATTCTAATTATAATGTCAACATAATGGATGTACTGTATCTAATCACCGTCCTCCCTGACAAGTACAAATCATCAAGATAGTGATCATCCTCAAAATGTTCAAACAACACGAACAGTAGAAGTGATTGATAGTGATGAATTGCGATGAGGTTTTTACATTGTGGAATACAAGAACGAAACAACGAACAATGAGGTAATGTGAACTGCGTTGAGTTGTTTGTAAATAGAGAAGATAGTTGAATAGAGATGATTCAAAAATATATGCAAAACCAAGATACAAAGTCCAACAAATGAAATAAATATTCAATAGAGAGCCTTAATAAAATTCCATGAGATGATATGCGAAACCAAGATACACAAGTCCGAGAATTGATACAATATTATTCTAAATACAACCTCAAAGAAAGTCTATGAGTTGTTTAGTAGAGTGGTATGAGTTCAATAGACATGATCCTCTCTTGAATTCTTCCAATTCAATTCACCCCATTGGCCCATTCAATGACATCCACGAACTTTTTCTCCTCTTTCTCTATCTCTGACTATGAAAAATGGCCAATTACTTTATCATGCGCTCTTGAGTTTTCTGTCCAGAAATTGATACAAAAATGATACCAAAAGTCAAACTATGTAATGAATTATGAAAATAACAAACTTGAAAAAGAGATCCATCAGGTCTCTGAAAAGTGGACTAATGGTGTTTATTATAATTTCCCATTTCATAAACTCTCATTGGAGCAGGAGAAGAAGATGTAGAAGAAGATTGTAGAAGATGGAAGAAGAATATTGCACAGAAAATTAAGAAGTAGTGAACAATGAAGAAGAAAACCGATAAAGAAGGAAGATAAAGCGAATGAAGACAATTCAAAGCAGAAAGCCGAAACAAGATTTCTAAGAAAGTTGTAAAGAGATTGGTGGGGATGTACTAAGTGAAATAAATCTGGTCGTTCAAGCTGAATAATTATCTTTTTTTACTCTTGGAACAGAAGATAATATTGTCACTCTAGTTTGGTTTTGTTACTCTTACAGAAGTAACAAAAGATAGTTACAGAGTAACAGAAGATAATTATTCTAGTTATTCAAAAATGTTCAGAAGTCTACTTCTATTATTAAAGTGTAGGAACATTCTCCTCGGTCTTGAACTTATGATCATTTGCTATCAAATTTACAGAAAAGTTAGAATCCCCATTGCATTAATTTTAACATTATTGATAATAATGTTTTTCACCCTTATTTTAAAACTTCTACCTGTCTGACCAACATTGATTGCATCACTACAATCACCACCTCCAAGTTTATAAGTGTATCGTACTCCTGCCCTATACATCAATTTATCAATAAATCAATCCAACTATATCTATCTAAATGTAATATATCTATTTATTTAGCGTATGGCTTTCAATACTAATAGTGGGGAGACCCAAGGGTTGTTCCACTCCGCCATACAACCTCATTACCCACAAATGGGAGCATGGAAAACCATGTTGGTCATAGTTCTTTTAAAACAGTAATTTCAAAAGAGAATTTTTTATTTCAAAGTATCATTCAAAAATATAATATATTATCAATTTTGTCCTCACTGAAGATAATTAATAGACTGTTGAAAATCGATTTACTCCTGAAAGTAGCACGCATTTTTGGTAACTTACTGTCCTAAATAGTTAGACGAGACACGAAAAATCAGACTAGAAATACCTTCTGGAACGAAAAATAAGGCTGAGGAAATAGAAGAGGAGGAAGGGAAGACGAATGATGACAAAGAACGTGGCGCGATTGTTATCAGTTGAGGATTTGTTTGTGGATTGATAAGACTGATCTGTCTGCAAATGGCCGCTCGTTCCGTCACTGTCCAAGACTGATCATGGATTGATAAGGCCTGAATCGCAAACACGCACTATAAGTCATGCCATAATGTAGCCTAGTAATGCTGTTACATTATAGTCTGTCCAAGTAAAGAAGACATTCTGGTAAGATGGGAAAATGGCTCCAGCTCGATCACTATTGGTTTTAGAATGATAAATCTGGTGTCAAATTGTAGGAAAAATTCTAATCTACAATTTGAGACCAAATTCATACTTTTTGAACCAATATTGATCGAACTGAAGTCATTCTCCCATCTTGCCAGAATGTCTTCTTTAGTTGTACAGACTATACCTAGCCCATAGAAATCACCATGTAGACTAATGGTGGAGGTGATCTTATAGTTTGGTCGAACAAAGAAAACATTCTGGCAAGATTGGAAAATGACTCCAGCTTGGTCAATTTTGGTTTGAAAATTATAAATTTTGGTTTCAGTTGTAGAGCAGCAAGTTTTCTACAATTTGAGACAAATTTTATATATTTTGAACCAATATTGATCGAGCTGGATTAATTTTCTCATCTTTCCAGGTTGTCTTCTTTAGTTGCACAGACCAGCTCATTGTAATGGTCATTTAGAATCTACCTTGTAGTCTAATGGTGAGGGTGATCTTACACAAATGAGCTTCGTGAAAAGTAATCACTGGTGGTGGAAAAGACATGTCTCATTGCACGAGAGGAGGTTGATGGAAAAAATGTACAAAAAAGAAAGTCGAGAAAGTTGGTGAGGGTGCTCTTGTAATAATAAGCTTCGTGACATATTGAGAAGTAAAATCGAATTTGGTCACTGAAGGGTGATTAACTTGATGATGTGTTAGGGTAAGGGTGATGTGTATAATTATACCTTACACAAATCTTGAATAAAGTTGAGAGTTTTTTGTAAAATTATCTTACCAATCAGTGTTTGCAGCACTTGCGAAAATGTGACGATTGAATCAAGTATTAAGAACACAACTGTTCTTATTTATGGTGTTGTGTATCCATTCTTTTTTCCACTTTAAAATTTAAAACTTCAAAAAATCACTTAAAAATGGAAATAAACTTACTTAATAGTAGTTACTATAGTTTCGACCTGTTGTGTGGCCATCTTCAGACTGAACAGTAAACTCTGTTCAAGGTTATGTTGTGGAAGGTGGTTGGAGGAAAAGGGTGGGGATAGTGGTGTGGGGGTGTAGTTGTTATAAGGGCGGAAATTTTGAATTTTGGTGAATTTTGTCAAAAAGGGTGTGGGATGAGAACATCAATTGATCATTCAGGATATTGTTGGGAAACTGTTTTGTGTGATTGTAGATTTCAAATTGTTCCAATATGTTTAATTTTCTGCTTTTTTGTTGTATGTGGAGAATTTCAAGGTTGGTGTTTATGTCAGTATATGTGTGGTTGGATGTTATGAGGTGGTCAGCAAAATTTGAATGGGATGTTGGATGATTTATTGCCCTGATGTGTTCTCTGAATCTCAAATTGAAATTTCTGCCTGTCTGCCCAATATATTGTTTATTACATTCATTGCACTTTAACTTGTAAATTCCTGGTTGGTCAAATACTTGGTTGTTTTTTGGCTGTTGGTGGAAATGTTTTCTTAGTGAATTTGTTGTTTTGAAAGCAATTTTATAATGTAGTTTTTTGAAGGATGATGCTATTTTTTGTGATTTTTTGTTGTGGTAGGTGAGTGTGATGAATTTCTTGTCATTATCTGTACTTTTTTTGTTTCTATGTTGTTTGGATTGTATGTTGTGGTGCAGGTTTTCTATTAGGGTGGGCAGATTTTCTATTTGTTCTTATTTGTCTGTTCCAAATACTATAACACAAGAAATCCACCGTCATATCTGGAATCTCTTCTTATTAGAGCACTATAAATACTCTATAAGTCATTAGAGTTCCTTATCTCTTACAAACCCGAAGGAAGCAATTTTTTAATGAAAAAATAGTATTCTATTAGAAAAAAAATCATAATTTCCTTTTTTTGTTGAAGGAAGCTATGAAAAAATACATTAAGCTGTTAATCTATGACATCGGGATATCTGAGACCCCGTAGCGGATTCCGGATATATGTTATTTTGAATACATATAACCAATGTTATAAAAATTATTTTTTCAAAATTCTATTAGGAATATTAATATATATTTATGGAAAATAGATATATTATCCATGTATCATATTAATAAAATTAAAGTATTTATCGAATGACAAATCGTTGTTTTCCACTCAAAATAAATCCAAAAATTACTCACCCGTTGTCAACACATTTCTTGGATATCCCGGGTTAGTGGTGGTCTTTTTCTGGCTTCATCTGAAAACAAAATTTCATTTTATATTACTATAAACAGGAAATAATATCACAAGATCAACTTTCTAGTTTCAACCACAAATTCAACCAGTGATGATCTTAAGCGGGTTCAGTTTTGGAAACCAATTAACATTAGTTCAAGAATTATGAATTTTGTCTCAAATTGTGGAAAATGGTCTGTTATAAGATTTGAGACTGATTTCATAACTGTCTTGTAAAACAATATTAATCGAGCTAGAGTGATTTTCCCATCTTACAAGAATGTCACGTCGAGCTTGACAGGATTATAACAATATGACTGTATTACTTCTGATCTATCCAAGCAAAGATGACATTATGGCAAGATGGAGTAATGACTCTAGCTTCGTCATTATCGGTTCAAGAATAATTTATTAGGTCTTAAATTATAGAAAAACCCTAACATTCGAATCCAAAATGGCCGCGATGGTTCGAGTGGAATAGGAAATCCTATGTATTCTTTATTCTTTCTTTACAATTGCGACTTGGTTTCCAAGTATTTTAAGCAAATGATGAATGAGTGATGATGAATGATGAAGGTTATATGTCTATATTAATTGGTTCAGACGAAAAATTCACGATATCGTTGTTCAAACTCGGATCATTGCGGCCATTTTAGAATACAAGGCTAGGGTCTTCTGACTTGGTTTGTTTACGATTTTCTTTGTAGGTTATGATAATATTTTAGCGACAAAAATTATTCCTTTTCAAATCTCACTATAAAAATAATGATTGATATTTATTATATATTCATAATAATAAATCAATTTATATATCAAAATCATTAAATTATGAGCAAAGTTTTGGTTTTGAAGGAACAGCATTGGACTATTCCGATATTCTATTTACTTGAGGTAAATTCGTTTCATGTAATTTTTTTAATCAGCTGAAACTGTAGAATTTGCTTTTTATTGAAAACGTCTATGAGACAGAAACGCCCATGAAATCCACGAATTATGAGTAATGTGGATTGTAAAATGTTTATAAGCCAGGGCCCTGTTCTACAATTTGAGATCAAATCTATTATTTTTGAACCAATATTAATCGAGCTGGAGTGATTCACCCATCTTACGAGAATGTTTTCTCTGCTAGAACAGACTATAACTACCAACCTGTACTACATCTGGTCTCCTTGTGACTGCTTCTTGAAATAATAACAAGCGGATAGAATGAATAACTGATCCAATCCCCAATTTTTCTGATTCAACAGTGATACAATCACTTTGAAGAATAAGTATCAAACTCATAATTATTAGAGATAGAAACACATCATTATTCCTCCTGTGATAGCTACAATCACTTTCAGAAAAGTTTCCAAACCCATTATTAGGGGTAAAAATACATAATTATTCCTCTTTTACTAGTACCCTATCTTTATCAACGGATTACCGTTGAATGACAAGTATTTTGGGTGTAATTTGCAAAAAGCACTGTTTAGAAACATAATTGTTACAGAACTTGAATTGATGAGCCTCATTTACATCTATAATGCGTTTCAGGATTTTGTTTATAAGCTCGCTCAAATCATTAAAACTTCAGATGTCAATGGATATTCTTATTAGATTGTTTCCTCTTGTTATCACTTTAGAAAAAGAGTTTTAAAGGACAACTCGTTATAAGACACATAGAGGAGAAAAAAATAACATCAAATCATGGAGGTATGTGAATTCTACAAAAATGTAATTATCAAATGTTCTAGATTCATGTATGAGTGTACTATTTTTGAACTGTATCCCGTAAAAATTATCATTCCGTACCTGTACTACTGATGAATAAAATGAAAAATCGAATACCCTTTTTTTAAAACTTTTAAAGTATTAATATCCATTTTAAAAGAAGGGTATTTGATTTTTAATTTCATTTGTCAATTATTTTAAATAGCCCTAAGTTCAAAGTTCAATTTTATGTATTACTGAATTCTCCCTCATGGGTAGCTCGCTACCAAAAAGACCTTATGGCTATTTTATCATTTTTCAGGTCACAGAAGCTTCGAGACTGCTAACCACCAAACATTTGAAAAAAATCCTTTGGTCGATTGAACGTTTATTCCCACCTATAAGAATCGGGATTATTGAGCGATTCTTATACACAGCTATGACCTACATTGCTCTTCAAACAATACTACTAATGCAAGCCAACTGGACTGTATGGGATTTCGGCAAGAAGGTCACATCCGTCGAAAACTTGAACTTAACTCTACTTATTTTACTACACTTGACTGAAATGTACTTAATGCAGGACATAGTGCTAATTTCTTTGCAACTTATCGATTCAAATTATTTCATTGAAGATCAAGAGAATGATACAGGAAAATTCACAGAAATTATTTTGATTGCTGAGGGAAAAGTGATTGATATTATCAAAGCTTCTAGAATCATATTTTTGTTCTTCTATTTCGGTTATGGATATATTTCAGTTTTCGGGTTGATCACTTATACGTTAAATTACAAAAGCATTGAAGAGTTGGCATTACCTTTTCAAGTTTATCTCCCAATCCCTGTGTCACAAAGTATATATTTATATATTTCAGTAGCATTTTGCCAATGGTTGTACCTGTTTTTTTGTTTCAATATGAGTATGATTGTCTTCTCCAATACAATAGTCTCTCTAGAGCATGTTAGGGTGGAAATGGAGATATTGAAAGTAAGATTGGAGAATTTTAAAGTATTCGACCAGACAATCAAAGCGAGATTGAAAAGCTCTGGAGTGACAGACCTGCCAGAATTGAAAAAGTTTGAGATTTTATCCAGGTTATTGTTCAGGCATCATCAAACAGTTTTCAGGTTAGTAAATGAAATTAATCGTTATCATTTATTCAATATCAATTCACAATTAAGATTACAACAGTATATCTCCTAAAATTATTGTTCTTCCGATTCATACCGTTCAAACTGTACAGGAGTGGGTTATTAGTTCAGAATGATTAATTCTAGATTCAAGATTGAATTTTACATTCAAGATTCATGAAAGCTGATTCAAAACTTGAGATTTCTATGATTCAGTGGAATCACACTACATTCAGGAATTATTTCAGAATTACACAACAGGTGTAATCTGTCCAAGCAAAGAAGACATTCTGGCAAGATGGGAAAATGACTCCAGCTCGATCAACATTCTTTTTGAATGAGAAGACAAGATGTTGTCAAAACCAATGATTTATATAAAGAAATCGAGATATCGGTTCCGGTTGTTACACCATTATCAATCTCTGGTAAACTAAAACTCAAAGTACATAGCAGCAGTATTGATACTAACAGTAAAGCACCGCTATTGGTAGACGCTTGAGTCAATTCACAACTACTCAAAAAACTATCAATATTCGTTCAAAATTGAAAATTTGGTCTCAAATTATGAATTAGATAATTATCTACGATTTGTGACCAAATTTATCATTCTTGAATCTCTATTGACCGAGCTAGAGTCATTTTCCCATCTTGCTAAAATGTCTTAAATGCTTGGACAGACTATAGTTTAAATTCTATATATTCTTAATTTATTTTTATAATACAATATTCACTTTTTATTAAATCAATCCTTTTGGAAAACTGTCTGCAGCCTGTTATTGAAAATAGGTTATAAAGAACTTTAAAGCGCTCTTGTTATCAAGTAGACATAAGTAACAAATAGCTGACACCAAAAAGTTAGGCGGTGTCGTCTGTCTCTTGTAGCCTACGTAATGTAGCCTACTAACAGATGATGTGATGCATCTACCACCTCTTTTCATTCCGAAAACATTATCTAGGCATAGCTAGATGACAACTCTGATGTACCACATTAGAGAAATGAAATGAAAATATTATTTATTAGACGGAGTTAGGACTAGGAAGTCCTTTCTACCACTCAACCTTAGAATAAACCTTAAAGAGGGCACAACATCAGCTGTTGGAGAACATAAAGAGCACACAAAACCGCCTAAGCTTTCTGCGTCAGCTTCACATTTCAAGAAATTCTAGTGAGAGATTTATTTATCTCATTTATTTATTTACACAAATGCATAGGAACAACAGGCTTTGATAGCCCAAAACTGTTTCCGATTCAGTATTACGAGTTTCATTTATTATAAATTCCAGTTCAAGTTATTATTCGAGCGCAGAACGATTGCATTATTCCAATTATTGAACTTAGGCCTACAACTTTATTGTTCATGCAAATTCAAATTCCAATTTCAGTCGATACTCGAATTATTAAAGCTAAAGACTGATAAAAACATAATATTGAAAGTGGATCATGATAGTCGGAGAGTTGATGAGAGATTTGCATGAGATTATTGTAACCTATGAAAACTATTTTCAGTGTACAGGGACGTTTCGTCCACCCTTTTGTATAAAACCAGTGATAGCCTTTACAATTATAAATTTAGTTCTATTCTCTCTGCTCAAAGTGAAATATCATGAGCAATGTCGATTATACTGAATTGAAATGAAATGCATTTGAATTTCACAAATAATTTCAAAGCATCGGAATGGAATAATGATCACTCTAGTCCAAACTCAAATAGAGTCTTGCAAACCCATGTAACACAAAATTGAATTTAATTGTAACCTTATTTCATGTAATCATGCCGATAGATTCCTGAGTTTTTTGTCTCTGAGTGACTAATTTACTAGATTAGGCTATCAAGCTTTTATTAATCTAGTCCCTTTGAGTGAGTGACAAATTTTTATTGCATTCGAAAGTCTCTGATGTTGATTGAAAATTTTGTTTCAGCAAAGTACAGCAGTTGATCAAAGCCTTGAAATTTAGAGTATTCTACGTGAATTTTTTCATCTGCGCCCAAATCTGTTTCACTATCTTCTGTGTAGAGGTAAATATTTTAATAATTATTCTATTACGTGTCGTTCTGAGCTATCATGTGTGAAGAATAATTGCAAAACACGTATTCAGTATGTAAATTTCCCAGCATATTCAATGCATATGAGCTAGTTAATATTCGTGAAATGACTATCCCAATATAATATAATTATAGTGGAGGTACTTTCTATCAAACGTTTTAACGAACATGAGTTTTACGGATGTTTTATTTAAATCCCAATTCATAGACAAAAACAGAACTTTTATTCACAAACAACACAATTTTGAGCCTATTCATAATGTATATTTGAGATTTGATTATCACATGTGAGAATTCATTTAAAATTAAGATAAAATTCTCACATGTGAAGTATCTGAAATTATTATAATTGTACAGTTTTTCAGGAGCTATTTCTATTTTCAGAGTTTAGATGGAGAATGATATTCTTTTATGATGAGGATGATTTAAAAATTGGACCTTTTGCTAGTCCTGTATTTCCAAGCAATTGACAATGATGATTGGTTCGCAATTATTACCATCATTATAATCATAATTATTGTTATTGAAATATTTCAGGCTGGTGATACAATTTACAAAATAAAATACGGCTTCATTACAGTATCTCTCCTTCTAGCTGAGGGAATTTTCTCTGAGACTGGACAAAGGATACAAGATGCGGTAATATAATATCAAATTGCTTATTTGCACTTATTTACAAAAATATTTTACTAGAAGCTGTTTTGATCATGGCCTAACTACAGAGTGATTCATATTGAACTTTCCGGTTTTAGAAGGATGTAGCACGAAGAAGAGAAGGAGCAGAAGGGTGGGGATGGTGTCATTAGACGCACCATGACATTCAGTTTTAGTGTGAGCAATGGCTTGGTCGGGACAACATCGTGTCTTAGTAGGTGAAGAGTTTATTAAAAATGGAGGCTCCGTGATCTCAACACAGCGTGCGTTCCGTTTACATTTTTCTATTGGTCGATATGATCCCATTCCCACTGGACTAACAACCAGAAATTGACTATCAAATTTTAAAGCAACATCATCAGCATTAAAAACAAGACCACATGGCCGAATTAGGATGCCAACGTCAGTGGAAAACGTGGATAGAGTGCGGACACTACTGAAGTGGCAAGTTTCCAAACAGAACGCCGAGGGGATTGTTGAATTGAAGCCCGCACCCTCTCCACGTTTTCCACTAACATTGACGTCCTAATTCGGCCTTCTGGTCTTGTTTTTAATGCTGAGGATTTTGCTTTAAAATTTGATAGTCAATTTCTGGTTGTTAGTCCTGTGGGAATGGGATCATATCGACCAATAGAAAAATTTAAACGGAACGCACGCTGTGTTGAGATCACGGAGCCGCCATTTTTAATAAACTCTTAACCCACCAAGACACGATGTTGTACCTAAAACTTCATGTCATGATGCGTCTAATGACATCATCCCCTCCCTTCTGCTCCTTCCCTTCTTCTTGCTATACCCATCCAAAACCGGAAAGTTCAATATGAATCACCCTGTATTTTCAATATCTTTTATATTTTTAATTTTTATATATTTTTTTAAATATAATTATTTAATTATTTTTATTATTTAATAATTTTTAATATTTTTAATGTATTTTTAATATTTTTAATCACCCTGTATATTCAATATGAATACATAGCTTCAGAAAACACTTCTTCTCATAGGCCAATTCTTATTAATCTGAATAGAAACCCCCAATGGAAGACCATCATCTTAGTAGGGAGAAGTCGAAGTCGAAGTCGAAGAAGTCGAAGTCGGACTGGTTGATCTGCTGTAGATGTTTTCAGGTCCCGTCTTTGCCACCGACTGCCTGGAGCCTCTCATTCTTCCCATAATAATTCTACTTGTCATGAATTTTCACCCTGTAGACAATTTTATTTATCTCTGATAGGAGAAATATTAAACATTGCCGTATACCAACTGCTGGATAATTATAATAACAATTCGAACCTCCATTTATTGCTATATAAATAGACAAATGACTTCTGCAACTGCAAATATTGACCAATGTACTAAATAGCAGTCGAGATCCATTGAATGAAATGGTTGCCGGCCCGAGTGGCTAAAGCCACGTATCGGCAGTCCGAGGCATGTGCCACGAATGCCTCGCGGTACAGTCTGTTGGCTAAGTCTATAGGCTTACTCCACTGTAAAAATTCATAAACAAATTTGCCATATCAACTTTTTAAATTCAATTTTCAGGCAGAGGATATCAGACAACTGTTATTTGAACTTTTTTCGTCAGATCACCCTCAATGGTTCCATAGAAACTTATTAATAATGATGATTCAGAGCACCAATATGCCAGCTCTGGGATTTCTGAATGTATTCACTTTGAACAGAAGCAACATAGCGGCTGTAAGTATGATAAAATTAAATATATTCAATAAATTATAACAATTGGAAAACATCTATTTGCAGTTTTGACAAAAAGTGAGGCATTCTAATCAGAGACAGTTCACAAAATGCTTGTGATAATTCAATGACATGATGGCAAATCATGAAGCTATACATATATGTTTTTTCATTTTTTCCCATAATATTGTCATGAAATTATTACCATGTGATGCAGGCCTTCCTTTAATTCCTATTATTGATCGTTAGTATATTGATAGTTAGACATTCTGGCAAAATAGGAAAATGCCTCCAGCTCGGTCAATATTGGTTGAAAGATGATAAATTTGGTGTCAAATTGTAGGAATACGAATATTGTAAGAGTATTTTGAGACCAAATTGATACTTTATGAATCAATATTGACCGAGTTGCAGTAATTTCTCCATATTGCCAGAATGTCTTCTTCGCTTAGACAGACAATACCTGATTATGGGCTTTTATCATCATTTCAGGTTGTTCAAGCTGCATATTCATACTTCAATTTACTCAATCAAAGGAAAAGATATCATTGACTGTTTTGAGTCAATTCTCATTTAGATGATATGGCTATCATGTAAGAAATTAATTTTTGAAATAATAAAATAAGCAATATTGGGTGATAAGATTGCAATTATTCTTTATATCAGCCTACTCGAAAATTAATATTCTGTTATAAGAAAAAACCTCACGTCTTTGTATTGGAATGGGCCTGAGTTTATAGTAGTCTGTCTAAGCAGAGGAGAGATTCTTGCAAGATGGGAAAATGACTGCGGTTCGCTAAATATTGATTCAAATATCATAAATTTGGTAGCAATATGTAAAGAATCCTTGAAAAGGAAATGATAATGATGATTATGGATGTAGAGAATGTTCTAATCTACAATTTAGACCAATTGTATAACTCTTGAACCAATATTGACCGAGCTGGAGTCATTTTCCCGTCTCGCCAGCATGCCTCCTTTGCTTAGAAAGACTGTAGCTCTGTATCTCCAATTCTCCAGTGCACAGTGCAGTATCTCCAGTGCAGTACCTATTATATAGTATTCGGTGATAAATTATGTATACACCATGGATACTAGAACTTAGTTACTAGAACTTAGTTACTAGAACTTAGTTACTTGGATACTAGTTTTAGCCAAAAACCTGTTATGACGAAAAAACCTGTAAACCGAGTTATGACGTTTTTAGGACCCAAAAAAAACGTTGTAGAAAATTGAATTACATAAAGAGTCAGCTGATTGGGAACTATTTTTTGTGTGTCCCAGAAACGTCATAATCCTATCAATCTACTGCGTATCAGGCTTATGATACCCACCTAACCGTGTAGTCTGACCAAGCAATGGAGAGCCTCTGACAAGATGGGAAAATGATTCCAGCTTAATCAATGTTTGTTCAAGAATTATAAATGTGGTTTCAGTAGTAGATCAAATTGTTTCCTGCAATTTGGGATCGAGTTTATAATTTTTGAACCAATATTGACCGAGCTTGAGACATTCTCCTATCTTGCCAGAGGCTCTTCTTTGCTTGGACAAACTATACCCACCGTGTATTCTAGTATTCATGATATGAAGCATCCTGTTCAGCAAATACTAGTCGTCCAATTGGGATGTACCGTACTGAATTCGAGAGATCTCTCTAGGCATTATCCCATGATACTAAGCTCATTCGGTTTACCCCGTGAATCGATGTACACGCTAAGCCAAAGTATACTCTGTCCAAGCAGAGAAGACTTTCTGGCAAGGTGGGAAAATGACTCCAGCTCGGTCAATATTGGTTCAAGAATTATGAATCTGGTCTCAAATTGTAGATTAGAAAGTTTACTACAGTTTAAGAACAAAATTATACTTCTTGAACCAATATTCACCGAGCTGGAGTCATTTTTCCACCTTGCCAGAATGTCTTCTTTGCTGGGACAGACTATACCGGAAACAGGAACCTTGAATAGTGTAATAGGATTTGCTTGAATCTGACCATCCCTATTGCTAGTAGGCTATAGCTACTAGCCAATAGATACCAAAAAGTTGGGCTGTTCTGTCTGCTTCTTGCGCGCTCCAACAGCTGATGGTGTCTGTGGGATAGAGTTGTCATTCAGCTATGTCTAGATAATGTTTTTCAAAACAAAAGAGACAAAATTATATGACTGTTAGGTTTTTAAATTTTTTATATCAACCATTTTACAAGATTCCATAGTCTTTAATTAGTCAATCCATACTAACCATAACTAAATGATTGTAAGAAGTGTAAATTTTTTCATTTTTTCAGCATAGGATTCAACCTATGATTCACTGTACAGAAGCCTATCATGTAATCTACATGAATGAAGTGATTGAATCTGAATCTGAATTTCTCTCTCCTTCCTACGCTTTCTCATTTCCCATCACTAGCGGCTCGTGCCCACGAAACAGGTGAAGTGCCCGTACCTTCTACTGTACATCACTTCACCTCTTTCGTGGGCACGAGCCGCCAGTGATGGGAAGTGAGAAAACGTAGGAAGTAGAAAAAGTAGAAATTCCCATTTCCCTGAATCATCCCTATTCTTCCTCTTCCTCCTCACCATTTCTCTCTCTTTCCCACTCCGCTCCCTCTCACTTGCAAGCTGAGAAGACACGCCGTTACTGTGTAAACTGTTTGTAACGGCGTACCATCTGAGCCTACACAAGCCATCATCTCCCTCCTTCTCTTCCCTCCACAATCCAATACCAGGTCACTCTAGTAAGCTTGCATACAGGTAAGCTGCTTTGAATAGATAATTTGATATTTTCAGCAACGGAAAGTTATTTTGTAAAGTGTTTCGGTTTTATTTAGTTGATATAAAGTTTTGAATTGTGGATAGACATAAAACCTACATCTTAAACCTTCATCATCATCATCATTCATCATCACTCATTCATCCTTTGCTTAAAATACTTGGAAACCAAGTCGCAATTGTAAAGAAAGAATAAAGAATAAAGAATCTGTACTGAATAGTGTATAGTCTGTCCAAGCAAAGAAGACCCTCTGGCAAGATGGGAAAATTACTCAAGCTTGGTCAATATTGGTTCAAAAACTACCAATTTGATCTCAAATTATTGGTAACAATTTGATCTACTATTAAGACCAAATTTATTATTCTTGAACAAATATTGACCAATCTGGAATCATTTTCTCATCTTGCCAGAGGGTCTCCTTTGCTTGAACAGATTATACACAACTCGATAGGAGAGCTCTCCAATGTAGGAAACTCATCCAAATGGAATTAGTGCCGATATTAAGAAGAACTTTCATCGATCTGTGCAATGCATATACTCGTAAGTGATGAAATGTTGGTCTTATATTGATCTCTATTTCTATATGTATAGTCAGTATGCTAGCACTGTATAATTTAAAGTAGCCTTTAGCAGAAAATATGTCCGTACATACTATAAATGATAGTATATACAGGGTGTTTCAGGCGCAATGTGCAATACTTCTCAGGCTGATTTCTTACACCAAGTAGACAAAAAAGTTCTATGGGACCAACCCCCAAAAACGCTTTGTTACCGAGATAACAATGGCGGAAAATTGAGATTTTTTGAAAATATATTAATTTTTCTAATTTTTTAGAGGCTTTAGTAAGGTTCTAAAATTATCAATTTGTATGTAAAATTAGCTGAGGAATTCAATGAAACCAGTTCCAAGTTTGTAACTTCAACAGTTATTGAGATAATTTGAATAATATGCTGAAAAACTGAATTTTTCAACAATAAGGGCTATAACTAGATAAGGAATCATAAATTTGTATTTTTTATAAATGGAGGTTGATGAGAGTCGGATTCTGAACAAAAAGTTGAATAGCGGCGATTGTGTAAATCTTACCCAAATCTCAGAAATAGCGATCAAAAATCGAAAAATTGACAAAACTTGGCACAAGTGATAAATTTGTGTTTAGCAGTGATTTTGCGATTTTTGATCGGCATTTCTGAGATTTGGGTAAGATTCTCACAATCGCTGCCATTCAAGGTTTTCTTTAGAATCCGTTGAATCCTTTAGACTCTCTTCAACTTCCATTTATAAAAAATACAATTCCATGATTCCTTATCCAGTTATAACCCATATTGTTGGAAAATGGCGTTTTCTAGCATATTTTTCCCAATTATCTCAATAATCGTTAAAGTTACATACTTGGAACTGGTTTCATTGAATTCCTCAGCTAATTTTACATAGGAATTGATTATTTAAGAACCTCACTAAAGCATCTAAAAATAACAAAAATATTAATATATTTTTAAAAATTTCAATTTTCCGCCATTGTTATCTCAGTAACAAAGCGTTTTTGGGGGTTGGTCCCATGTAACTTTTTCGTCTACTTGGTGTGAGGAATCAGCCTGAGAAGTATTGCACATTCCTCCTGAAACACCCTGTATACACCATGTTTATTATACAGGTAAGAATCTATACCATGTAGCCTATATTAAACAGGTTAAAATTTATACCTTATGCACTATACATGAATCAAGTCTATATCATAGCCCTCATCATAATAAGTGTATGATCCAGTATAAAACGGTTGAGTACCTTGGTTCTAGAAAGATGAGAAAATGACTTCAACTCGGTCAATATTGGTTAATAATAATTGATTTTGTTTCAAATAAAGAGGATAATCCAAAATTCGAGAATTGATATTTTGAACCATTTTGACCGAGCTGGGGTCATTTGTGCTTGCCAGAATGTCTTCTTTGCTCGATTATTCTATACCAACTGTTTCCGTACTTAGTGAATTCATAATGATGTATTACTACTGTATTATAGCGTACTCTACCAACACCACGCAAAGTCCTTGGAATCTACATTTTATCAGGTTACTAGCCGATAAAATGTGACATAAAAAGGATAATCGGCTAGTAACTGCCGGCTAGTAACCTGATAAAATGTAGATTCCAAGGACTTTGCGGGGTGTTGGTAGAGTACGCTATAATACAGTAGTAATACATCATTATGAATTCACTACGTACGGAAACAGTTGGTATAGGATAATCGAGCAAAGAAGACATTCTGGCAAGCACAAATGACCCCAGCTCGGTCAAAATGGTTCAAAATATCAATTCTCGAATTTTGGATTATCCTCTAAGGACATTAATTTAAGCCGATAAAATAACATCCCGCCTAGCCAGGGGGCTCCGCCCCCTGGACCCCCGACAGTATCAGCAGTGTGGGTCAAACAGGCTCGCTTCGCTCGCCTGCAAATTTCATTTGAAAGGATTTTCTTTGATCATCATCACTTGTTAGGGTTACTTTAAGAAATTGTTCTGAATCAGTTGTTCTATCTCATATATGATTTGAACGTATTTAGTTCAATAGTTTCCGTGAAATAAACAGAAGAGCAGATTCAAAACATTGAAAACCCTTATAACAGGCGTAAACTCAAAAAGAATTCGAAATTTATTGAACACAGCATTTCTAGACCTAATCTAGACCTGTTTACCAAATTTCAACATTTTCTGCCAATCGGTTCTCGAAAAATCCAAGAAAAACTCCGAAAAATAGTAAAAATCCAATATCGAGCATAACCTTGGGAAGTATATTGGACATAGCTTGAAAATTGATTCGATATCTCTCAAATTAGTTCATCTATAATCTTACTGAATCATTGAATTCACAGTAAAGGTTTGTCGTATGAAGGCTGAAGATATGCAACCCGCAATACGTCTACAATTTTGAAAAACCTGATTACTGGCGTAATCTTGAACGGATTTCAAGAATATTTTAACACAACATTTCTAGACCTTAGACGAACCTCTCTACAAAATTTCAACATTTTCTGCCGATTGGTTCTTGAAAATTTTGAGAAAACCGTTCTTAGCGCGAGTCTAAACGTCCAACTGAACATGCCTGCCTAATTTGAACGCATTTGGTTCAGTGGATTTTTAGTTCTAGTGATGAATCAGTCAGTCAGTCAGTCAGTCAGTCAGTGCCATTTCGCTTTTATAGATATAGATTTTATATCAAATCATCAACCATAACTCATCATGGTTACATTCCATTCTTACGATTTCAGAAATAGTCAATCATCATAATACTTTTTAGGAAAAGGATGATTAAAGTAGTTTATTATTCTAGGTTGATTTTGTGTTTTCCACTCCCGATATTGCAGAAAAGTCCAATAAACTGTGTTGATGAGAGTTGATGACTGCTGAGTCGAGCTTTGCTACGATATAGGACAGTAAATCATGTGGCTATGTTATTGCTATCCGCTTGATAGTCTGTGCAAGCAAAGAAGACATTCTGGCAAGATGAGAAAATTACTCCAGCTCGTTCAATATTGGTTCAAAAATTATAAAAATTGTGGATCTGAATGCTTTCTACAATTTGAAATCAAATTTATAAGTTTTGAACCAATATTGAGCGAGCTGGAGTCATTTTTCCATCTTGCCAGAATGTCTTCTTTGGTTGTACAGACTATATATTATTGCAATCCGCTTGATAATTATGGGCCACGTTATTGCGGCATAGGACACGAATCATGAGAGACAGATAGAGGGAGAAGAAGAAGGAGAAGAAGGAGAGGAAAAGAGAGGAGAGAGAGGAAGTGAGAGGTAGAGATAGGAAGAGAGAGAGAGAGAGAGTGTGTTAGGGTGACGAAAAGGGGTAGTTAGAGCGAGAGAATGTGTTGGATTGAGTGAGATTGTGTGAGAGAGATAGAGTGATGGGAGTGGGAGAAAGTGACAAGTCAAGTGAGAAAGTGAGTGAGAGTGAGAGAGTGAAGAGAATCAGTAAGAGAGAGAGAGTGTGTGAGGGTGTGAGAGAAAATGGTGGCAATATTGAAGCTGCTGCGTTTACATTCATCACGTCTATGTGAACAACGCGTGAGCGGGATTAGGGTTGCCTGCTGTTATAGCTAATGCCAAAAAATTAGGCGGTTTCGTCTGCTCATCCTTGTGTGCTCCAACAGCTGAGAATACGCAAATAGGCTACTCCTTTTTTCCAATGTTCACCTTAGTACAACTGTACTCTTTTGTAGATTCCACAGAGATTTAACCAAATCCATCCAAACCAAATATAACAACCAGGTTGGGCTGAGGTAATAGGAAAACTGATTCAAGGGTTCTCCAATCATTCAAAAATTAACAAAAAAGACCCTATTGAGTGATATAATTAACGAAGCGAAGCTGTTTGAAGGGACTTTGCAGACGAGCGAAGTAAGCATGTTCGTCTTATTAAATAAGTTTTACATTAGTCAAATTAATTAATTTTACATTAGTTCCTTATTAATTTAAGTTTGTGAATCCTACGCTTACTCTGCCAGAAGTTCAGGTTGGCAGACGGATAAGGCGAGCGAAACGAGCCTGCCGGCTAGTAGATGATATTTTTAAATCAAAAGAGAAAAAAATGCTCTTCATCAGCTAGTAATCACTTTACTTTGTGGCGATATAATAGTGAAAAATCACAAATAGATAATATTATTATGAACTTGAAAGCTTAACTATAGCTACATTTCTTTAAAACAGTAGATGCTATGAAATGCGTTTCTTCGGATCTTGATAGAAGCCCTAGTTTAGCTAGGAAGCCACTTTTCTTTGAGGTGATATAATAGTGTGAAATCACAAATAGATAATATTATTATCAACTTAAAATCTTAACTAGCTACATTTTTTAGAAAACTGTAGATGCTCTGATATGCGTTTTTTGGATCTTGATAGAAACCCTAGTTTACTTTGGTGTCATTAAGGAGCAAGTTTTACCACGAAGAAAAAGGAGAAGACGAATAAGAAGGAAATGAAGGAGAACAACATAAACAAAAACGAAGAGAAGACAAGAAAGACGAAGTGGAAAACGAAGAAGAGAAGTTAGGGAAGGATGTTGATGCTTTTTCCATCACTAAGAAACTTCAAAGCTGGGTTAACCATTTCGCCCGCCATTTACAGTTCTCTCTTGAATTTCAGTACAGTAATTGGAATTAGTAAGTTTGTGAAGAGGAGGAAAAAGAAGGATACCAAGCCAGCAGTTGTGAGTTATGACTAATTTGTCGCTAATGGATGAGAATAATTGGAATAAGTTGATTTATGGTTGACAGTCGGAGTGAAATAATATTATGGTTCCATTCTAAATGCATTTCACTTAACAATTTCTTAGGATATGAATATGGTAGGTAAGGCTACTAGTGAAAGTTTACAACTTCATTAATTATTGCAAAAGATGTAATTCTCAGAAAATTGAATGATTACAATATTTTTCACGTATGGAAACTTGTTGAATGAGTTCCTTGCTGAGAATTTTTCAGCATGTAAAATTATGTTTATAGGAGAGAACAGTAATACTTATCATTTATTTATTGTATACAAAGGCTCACACAAATTCCATAAAAAGCCTTTAGGCCCGTATCGACATTGCGAGGCATGTGCCGCGAATGCCTCAAGGTATAGTCTAGTCTGTTCAAGCAAAGAAGAGTCTTACTCCAGTCTCCAGCTCGGTCGATATTGGTTCAAAAATTATTGATTTGGTCTTAAATTGGAGATCAAAATGTTTCATATAATTGAGACCAGATCAATAATTGACCGAGCTGGAGACTGGAGTAAGACTCTTATTCGTTTGAACAGACTATACCTTGAGGCATTCGCGGCGCATGCCTCGCACTGTCGATACGGGCCTTTATTCACAATTCCTATGGTCGGTAACTTAAATAAACTTATTGCTATTCTAAGAGAAGAGAACTCAAAAAATATCACATAATAGAAATAATCAGATTTATTACATACTAATATAATTATGGAGATAATTATTGAATTAATAAATAAAATAAATTGATTCAAAAAATAAAGGTCATACTTCATTTTTTGTGCATAAATGCGTGGACTTTGCACGCATAAATGATAAAGCTTAAAGAAGGATAGCGCACAAATATAACCTTCAAATTAATTTTCAACCATGAGAGAAAAAAGAGAGTTAGAGAGGGAAGGGAAAAGACAGTAATAAAGAGAAAAGGTGAGAGAAGATTGGGAAGAATGCATTATTGGAGAGAGAAAGAGTAACTATGAGATAGTAGGGATTGGATTAGATTAGATAAGATTACTTTATTCAAATAGATAACAAAATTTGGCTTAGATTCTACATTGTAATATAAATGAGTAAAACCAAATTATATTATAAATTCCACAAAATAAGAACTTCTAGTGAAAATACGAAAAAAACGGTGACGTAATGAATGAAAAATTTATACAAAATTGAATACAAGGTTCTGCAAAATGAATAAAGAGTAAGTTATCTAGGTGAAAACGCGAAGTTTAACATATATATGTCCATTCTTGGGAAAGGATAATAAGGATATCCTTTCCATTAACACTTGACCTTAGAGAAAGAGAGAGAGAGAGAGAGAGACCGACTGAGGAATGTGAGAGATTCGAACACGGTAACCGTGATTAAAACAAGGAGTCAGATGACAATTGCAAACAGCTCCTGTGGTTGCACTCAAGGCAAGGTGAGCCTAGACAATGCGAGACCTTTATAGTCTGTCCAAGCAAAGAAGACATTCTATCAAGATAGGGAAATAACTCCATGTCGATCAATATTGGTTGAAAAATTATCAACTTCATCTCAAATTTTAGGATAAATTCTGAACTACAATATAAGAAATAATTCATAGTTCTTGGACCAATATTGACCGAGCTGGAGTCATTTTCCTATCTTTCCAGAATGTCTTCTGTGGTTGGACAAACTACTCAACTTGTAAATTTGAGATAATATGCTTCTCTGTCACTCCCTACCTCTTAATGTGTTTCCTCTCCAAATCAGGGATAAATTAACGTACATTCCCTCCTATGTTAGGAGTTCTTGTCTCTTGATCTCTGTAACCCTTGCTTTGTAGCTTTGTATCTTAAGCAAGTAGGCCTATAGACTGTCCAAGCAAAGAAGACAATCTGGCAAGATGGGAAAATGACTCCAGCCGGATCAATATTGTTCAAAAATTATTAATTTGGTCTCAAATTATGGAGCAGAGAGGTTTCTACAATTTGATATCAAATTGATATTTTTTGAGCTGGAGTAATTCCCCATTTTGCAAGAATGTCTTCTCTGCTTGGACAAACTATATTACTCTGTTACGTACGATTGTGATGTTTGAGTATTTGTTCTATTTAGTTCCTCTCCGTCTTCTTTCTTGTGTTTCCTTCTCTTATTTTTCACATCTCACTCTTCTTATCCACCACAAAATCCCACTTTTGAACTTCTCAACTTTTTTATTTTATTCCTTTTCAACTTTTTCTGTTTCCTAAACTATCTCCTTTCCCTCCTCTTCTTCTTCTTCTTTTATTTGTCCTTTTTCTATCACTTCTCACTCTCGTCCTCCATCCCCTTCTTCTCGCTTCGTACTTCCTCTTGTTTATCCTTCTCTTTTCCTGCTGCTCTGTCTCCTTTTAGTCCTCCTTTTTCTTCTCATCCTTCTTCTCCTCCTATCCTCTTTCACATTCCAATCCTTCCCATTCTTTCTTTCTCATATCTCCATTTTCAACCTAATTTTCCTCCTCTTTCAAACTTCTCTTCTCTTTCCTCTCATCCTTTATGTCTAAATCTTTTCCTCATCTTCATCGTTCTCCTCCCCTCCCCTATGATCTCCCTCCTTCTTCCGCCTCCTCCTTATTCTTCCCTCTCACTCCTCTTCCTCATATTCTCCTCAACATCAAATAATTCAAGCGCACATATTCGCGGTTAGCTAGTATTGTTGTCACATCACAACATTGCTATGCATTACGATCCTTTGCTACAACACAACACAGAAATGGATTAATTATCTCCAATTCCACTGTCCTATCCTAAGTTCAATAGAGTTCTCTCTCTTACAATCTTGGTTCAATTCTCCTTCCTCCCATAGTCTGTTCAAGCAAAGAAGACATTCTAGCAATTTGGGAAAACTATCACAGTTTAGTCAATACTAGTTTAAAAATTATAAATTTGTTCTCAAAGTGTAGGAAACATTCTGATCTAAACCTGATTCTGATTTTTGAACCAATATTAAGTGAACTTGAGTCATTTTCCCATATTGCCAGAATGTCTTCTTTGCTTGAACAGACTATACTCTCCTGTCCTATTTATTCTCATCTGTTCTGCCTCTTACACATAGGCCTATGTGACACTATAAGAACAAATCTCTTCTCTTCCTAACCCTATCTTTATTCTCCTTTTCTATTCTTCATCCCCTTCTTCCTCTTTCACGCCTAATACACTAACAATTATAAGAAACCTCTTCTCTTCCTCTCCCTCCAACCCCTTTTCTTCTTTGTCTACTTGTCCTTTCTTCTCCTCCTCACCCTCCTACTCATCCTCTTCAATTCTCTTGCACACGAGTTACACTATACTAGAACGTGTAACACAAAACTCGTAACACGAGTAACACTGCTACAACTCGTGTGACACATGACACTGCTTTGCATTGCCTTGTGTGTCAATCGTGTCCAAAATTAGAGTCAAACCTCAAAGCATTAATAGGATAGATTGAATATTAGGTTGCTGGGTACATACTTCATTACAGTGAACGAGAAAAGCCTAGTATGTGAACCTCAATTCTATGATGAAGTCATTAATTTCCAGAAATCACAAATTTACTTTGGAAAACTTAAGTACGATCGACTACACACTTGCTGGAAATGTGAATTTCATATTCACTATGGAAAATGTACAATTTTCACCTCACTCCACTCAACTTCAAAATCAACTTATCAAGTACAATGAGTCTTTTCATGGCACAGTTCACAGTGCTCATGTAGGGTCATTTTTTTCTCATATGATAAAATTAAGTTAGTCCTGTATTATACAAGATTGTATAATTAGTAAATAACATAGGCCTACTCCTCTCTCATGTACTAGTTATATTGATTGTTGAAAAAACAAGATCTCGATTTTTTGGGTCTTCAACGATCAGTAACATTTATCAATGAATAACCCTTGAAATCGATTGAGCAGCTCTAATTCAATAATAAAACCTTAATCTAAAATCAGTATCCAACACACAATAACGCACTGGCGGCTCGTGCCCACGAAACAACTGAAGTGCTGTACAGTAAAAGATACGGACACTTCATCTGTCTCGTGGGCACGAGCCGCCAGTGACAATGTAGTAGTTATCCAGTAAGAAATCATTAATTCAATTTGTCACCATAATCATTCAAGTTTTTGAGGTGCGATAGAAGAAAGTACTGTATAAGAATTATATAGGCTAATCAGTCTTCATAGAAACCAGTATCTCAAATTTTTCAATGAATTTGTGGTTCGACAACACCTTGTCTTCTCATTTGACATGGACAACTCTCCCTAAAAAAGTCTGGAAAGTCTCCATGATCCTTAGCGTACTATGCCCAAAAAATACTTTTCGCCATACTCGTATGTAATACACAACTTTCCAAGCTAGATTTGCGTTTGGAAAATTGCCGTTTACAGGAGAATCAAAGATCAGCTGTTCTTAATGCGGGAATAATCATTTTGATGATTATTACAGCACTAGTCATCGTCACGATGATTATTAAAGCACTGAAAATCCATCCCAGCTGTTTTTTCGGAACTCTGACGTATGAATAAACGAGTCGAACGAGCCGCCATGACAGTTCACTGTGTGCGTTTGTTCACTAGTGTTGTGTTGAGGCTATATTGACTTCAGTTGATGTTTTCAGTTGTTTGAGGTTTTAATATATCCTTCTCAGTCTAGTATGACGAAAAAATGTACATAATTTGTGTGGTAAAGTTTACAAACTCATAATTATTTTCCAAACTCGCGTACCGCTCGTTTGGAGAACATAATTATTCGTTTGTAAAACCGCCTTTTCCAAACTCATTATGTAATATACTATTTCAAACACATTTCAAACCTCAATCTTTATTCAACAATCAATGGAAATGAGATATGAATGAGAATGATAATTCACCATGAATGGCAGATGACACAGAGGTGTCAAAACAAGCAACTTCCAGAATGACGTACTGTACATAGGCTATATAGTCAATCCAAGGAAAGAAGACATTCTGGCAAGATGGCTGAAAGGACTCCAGCTTGGTCAATATTGGATCAAAAGTTCTCAATTTGGTCGCAAATTGTAGATAAGAATATTTCCTACAATTTGTAACAGAAATTTATCATTTTTTAACCAACTTTGGCCGAGCTGGAGTCATTTTCTCATCTTGCCAGAATGTCTTCTTTGGTTGAACAGACTATACATGCATGAATGGCGCTTTTGAACAGGTGGCCAGCCATGTTTTAGGCGCATGTATTAGCATGTGTGAATAATTCATCGAGGCTGATGAAGGGCATAAAGTGAAGGAGCCCTTGTCCCTTCAGTCCTTCACGTTCCGCTCATGTGAACATGTCTGCGCCACTCTGCGTGTCCACACGCTGCAACATGCTGCACACTCTGTACACACAGTGCAACATGTGTCACAAATTGCTCAGAGATGTGACACTGGTCAGGTATCAATCCCCTGTGGTTATTGTGGGGACATTCTTGAATAATAATTTTTGGTACATTGTCATGAATGAGGTAGGTTATAGCTGATTCCATAAATTTGTGCAAGTTCTTCTGTATCTAGTAAGTGATATGACCAACTAGGACAAAATTCACAAAAATAACTAAGTGAGAATTATTGTTATTATTATTTATTTATCAATCTATTGGCAAACACTTTGGCAAGACAGAACAGGCCCTGGGAATCTCCAACACAATTCTCTTTTAAATATAGAAACTGATGCAAACCATCTAATTATAAAAAAGTTATTTATATTTCCATAATACACCTGATTAGCCTCCTTGGGGAGATTGGTTGTTAGTAAAGATAGTCAGTCGTTTCCTGTCTCTGGAGGAATATTAATTGTTGCATTACACTCTAACTGATTAACTGCATGCTATATTCAGAGGTGTTCTGCATCTTCACTTGGTTGTGAAGACTGGCTTATGGTTGAGAGGATCAACGTGCTAACCACACTTTACCTCTATCCTGGTTGATGATTATTCGCTTGCTGTATGGTCTGTCCTGATGGTGAGTGCATTCTAATGGTGTGGGGGGCGCTTCGGCTTGATCGGTGTTGCTTTGGGGTCTGTGGGTTCTGATTGAGAATTTTTGGTATTGGTCAGACTGGTCTCGTTTTTCCGTCTTGCCAGGGTGTCTTCTTTGCTTGGACGGACTGTATAGTTTAGTGAATATGAAACTGGCAACCAGCTGGTAGGCCTAGTTCCTTCATAGGGCTAAAAAAACCTGATGAATTTGTAACGTCATATGTTTTGGTGAGGTGAAGAGTGACTCTGCTATTGCATTTTCCATTGGACCACTCTCATGCATTCCACTCTAACAGCTGATTGTAAAGCATGTATTGTTTCTTCTGACTTCGAAACCATCATTCAGGAACAGCTAAATGACATAATTATCTCAATTGACAACATCAGCTGTTGGAGCAGCTAAGGAGCAGACAAAGCCTCCTAGACTTTTTACGTCAGCTATTGTGATCAACAAGAAAACTGGTGAATGAATCAGCTGACAAGGTTAATACGTTCATGTTCCCCATCTTTATTTTTTCAAACACTATTACTTCAGTTTCTAGCTTTGATCAGATCCTCATCAGCTCCTTATTGGAAGGGAAAAATAAATAAACAGAGAAAACGGATATTTTGGATCAACAAATTCCTATCACTCCTCTCCCCACTTGAACAAAACAATCACTAATTAAACTATTGAAACTTTTCCAAATTCCATTCATTCGAATGAAATAAAGCATGATATCCCAATCTCAACACCGTTACACGATCAATAGAGGTTATTATACCGGTAATTTACAGGGCAGCTCAACCTGAAACGCGCCACTCTGAATAACGATGGTGGCGCCACTTTTGCTGAAGCGCCACATTCATTATGCTAGCGTCGCAATAAAGCAAACACACATTTGTCACTCACTCCTCTCTCTTACTCACTTCCTCTTTCTCTCACTCCCACTCTTTCTCACTCCTCAACTTTCCTCCTCCAAACATTCACACATTGTTGTTCGTCGTTCAATATTCTCCTCTCAAGACTCCTTTGTCATACTTTTGGTATTCACTCTTCTCCTCACTACTTCACTTCTCAAACATCTTTTTTCTTAAATTCTCTTCCATACATCCTTTACATTATTCACCTTACTTCTTCGTTCTCTCTTCGTTTTTGTCAAACATTTCTCACTCATTCTTCACCTCTTAACTTTCCTTCTCCATCCATACATCCTTCTCCTTTGTCAAATTCTCTCTTCCGTACATCCTTTCCTTTCTTCTCCATTTCTTTGTTCTCTTTTTCTTTTTTCCTCTTTATTTGTATCTCCTCATCATCCATCCATTTCAACATCCATAATTAGATCACAGAAGAGGATTTATCTCCTTTCTAAACTTACTTTTGTTCTCCTTCTCCTTATTGAACTTCCTTTCTCTCAACTTCTTCTCTATCTGTTCCTGATTGATATCACCAAACAAAAAATTCAATTATTCTTCATAAAGAAGTTATATTTTCCACTTCCATCCTGTTGGATATGATTTGATAATTCTCAACTTATCTCACTTCTTCTTCTTCTTCTTCTTCTTCTTCTTCTTCTTCTTCTTCTTCTTCTTCTTCTTCTTCTTCTTCTTCTTCTTACGCGCCTATGAGGCAATCACCTTGAGAAAAAAGAAAGGTCATAAATTTATGTGATTTATTCTGAATGTAATTATCATGGAAGATGATCCATGTTCTGAGAAATATTGAATATTCTCTATTCTATGAAAATTTTTACTATTTTATTCGAATAAATACACAGTACAAGTTGAAAATAGAATAACATGGGAAGGAATAATTCATGTAACATGTGGAAGATAATCAATTTATCAAACACTAGCTTCGCCTTCTCCGCCTAGCAAGTGGGCTCCGCCCCTGGACCCCCGCCAGTATCGGCAGTTTAAGTGAGTCAAACAGGCTCGCTTCGCTCGCCTGCAAAACCTCTGCCACTTTCAGCTGAGACAAACAGGCTCGCTTCGCTCGCCTGCAAATTCCGCTCAGAAGGGGTTCGAAATTTATTGAACACAGCATTTATTGACCTAATCTAGACCTGTTCACCAAATTTCAACATTTTCTGCCAATTTATTCTAGAAAAATCTAAGAAAAACTCCGAAAACTCAAATAGTAAAACGCTAATATTAAGCGTAACCTTGGGAAGTATATCGGACATAGTTTGAAACTTGATTCAATATCTTCCAAATTAGTTCATCTATAATCTCGCTGAACCATTGAATTTACACTAAGGATTGGTCGTATCAAGGCGGAAGATATGCAACCCGCAATACATCTACAATTTTGAAAAACCTGATTACTGGCGTAATATTGAACCTTCTTAGCGCGTCTAAACGTCCAACTGAACATGCCTGCCAAATTTGAACGCATTCGGTTCAGTGGATTTTTAGTTCTGGTGATGAATGAATGAATGAATGAATGAGTCAGTCAGTGCCATTTCGCATATATAGATATAGATTATACTGTCTTTGTATCCAATAGTTCAAGGAGATTCTCCTATTTTTATTAAATATATTATTTTCAATGCAAAACCACTTAGCTCTGAATATTGATCTCGTAATTTATACTAACTACGAATAATGCGAGCCTTCATAACTTTCTCAGCCTAATCCCCGAATTTTGTGACCTTTACAAATGATATCTGCCGAAAAATTAGGGAAATAAAAGTTGACCTTTAGTGAAAGCAGTGTGCCCTTTCAATAACATGCCCAAGTTTATCTGTCCAATTCTTCTTGAACTTTCGCTCTTATTTCCACTACGCAATATTTTCTAGACATTTTATTTCACTGGTTTGATAGCAATATAATTTTATGCGCTAGAGCACTGGCGGCTCGTACCCACGAAACAGGTGAAGAACCAGTATCTTTTACTGTACAACACTTCACATGTTCCGTGGGCACGAGCCGCTAGTGGAAAATGGATATAAGAAGGTCGCAGTAATCTGATGTGCAGTAATAGAATGTTTTATAACTTACAAAAGACAGACGAAACCGCTTAACTTTTTGGCGTCAACTATATTTGGTAATTACAATTAAGTGTGCTATATGACCTTCGTTGTTGTACTATGGTATGTCGATTATTGTGTTAGACCTTTTAATGGAGAATTTATTTTTATTTATTCATTTATTTATATATTTATTTTCTTTGATTTCCTTGAAAAAATTCGAGGGAAAGATGTTTTGGGTATAATCCTTCGACCCAGACTTATAGAATTTTTATGTTAGGTTTTTCGAATCTATGTAACTTACATGATTTGAAGCCAGTTTTTTGAGATCAATGAAATGATGGATCAATTACAAAATTGGCACAAAATGTTATCAGTTGTTACCAACACTAAAATATTTTCACCGCCAGGAGAAAAAGTATCTCTTCCGTCCTAATAATCATATTTTTTACTCATGATGTAAGTAAATAATTGGATTAAGTAGATAATTGACAAAACACGAGCACAAGATGCAATAGAAACTCATTGGAGCACTAGTCAGATATTTTTTCTGATTTGCGTTGCTCCTTACAACTACTTGTAACGTTTTTCTATTGTTTGTGCCCAACATCTGCAATAGACATTTGCATCCCAACTTGTGCCCGAGCTCTGTTGAAATGGGAACCCACCTCAATGATCTCTAAGAAACTTAGTAACATCATTTCAAACCTACTTAATCAGTCATTGACATAAATAATCGAGTCTTATTGAGCTGAAAATAAATTATCCACGTGCAATACCATAAGTATTGGAACACGCATTGTTTCTGGCGAATCCACTAAAATTGCTCCACCAAAACGTGAACTTTCCGCCCCAAAAACAGCAAATTCCGCCGGCGTGGTTAGGGGTGAAGCGAGCCATAATTTATAGTTTCGAGCGAGGCAGTTTATCATCAAGTTGATGTGTCTGAACTGCAGTGTCATGACTTGACAATACTTACACTGCAGTCAGCTTGCTGGCGTACGGTAGCTACATGATGCTTAGAACGGGATAAGCTAGTAAGGCATGTTGTAAACGAGGGTGGGAGAAAGGGTGTGGGAGTGAGAGAGAAGAGAACAGAGAGGAAGAAGAAGATTGAGTAAAGAGAAAACAGAGAGGGATAAGTATTAAGCAGATGAAGAACAGAGAAAGTAATTGAGAGACAGAAAGAGAACAGAGAGAGAAGACAGAAAAAGAAGAGAACAGAACTGAGAAAGATAGAGAGAACAGAGAAGAAAGAGAACAGAACAGAGAGAAAGAGTGATAGAAAGTAAACAGAGAGAGATGGAGAAACGAAAAAGGATAGTTGAGATAAGGAAAAAGGCTTAAAATATTTGAGAATCCCATGGAAGGAAGAAAGAGGTATAAGCGAGAAGCAAGAAAAAGGAGAAATGGCTCAAAGTAAAAGAAGAGGATATGTGATGATACAGTGAAGAAGAAACAGGGATTAATAATTTTATAGAATAATTATTGTAAATGATAATGTGATGTGATGGAAAATAGAAAGACAAAGATGAGAGGATGAGTAAAAAAGTGCAATGAAACTCAAATCAAAGTGGATTTGAATATATAGTATTCTATTATATTATTCAATTTTTGAAATGTTTTGATATTATAATGGAATGTCCACTTAAAAAATGTTTGATTGAAGGGAGGAAAAAGGAAATAACCAAGAGAGAATGGTGTAAGAAGGATAAAAGGAGGAGAAAGAAAATTTCTAAAGATTCTAAGATCCAGTGAAAGAGTAGGTGACCGGAAGATGGAGAAACTGAGTGGGAAGGAGAAACAGAAACAGAAGGAGAAACGGAAGAAGAGGTTAAATCGAAAGAAGAAGAGAAACAGAAAGAGAAGAAGAAACAGGAAGAAGAAATGAGAACCAGGAAGAGAATGAAATACAGGAAGAAAAATAGAAACAGAAGGAGAAGAAGAAAGTAAGATTATCCAAATAGTAGAAGAGAGAACAAAGGTGAGCAAAATGAAATTACATGAAGACAGAAGATTTAATGATCCCTATGATATAGTCTGGTCGAGCAAAGAAGACATTCTGGCAAGATCGGAAAATGACTCGTTTAATATTGGTTGGAAATTGAAAAATTTGGTTTCAGATTCTATAAAATATTCTGCTCTACTCCAGTACAATACATGGAAGAGAACATGAGTGAGTCAAAGAGAAGAACAAAAGAGAAAGGGTTGGAGAATAAGAGTAAGAGAAAAAGAGAGAAAAGGGGTAAGAGAAAGAGAAAAACAATGGAAGGAGGGTTGGGAAAGAAGAGTTAGAGAAGAAAAAAAGAAGTGAGCAAATGAGAAGAACAAAATACATCATTTGATGATTACTATGGTGGGAGAGGATATTCTAATATAGAAAAAAAAAAGAAGAGAGGATGGTGGGTTGGAGAAGAAGAGAAAGGAGAATTAAACAATAGATAAAAACATATCAAGAAGGGTTAGAAATGAATATAGAATAGGAGTAAGCAGAAGAGAAGAACAAAAGGACAGCAGATAGGATGATCCTGATTGTAAGAGAGAATAGGAGTACGCAGGACAAGGAGAAAGGTGTTAAAGAAGGGTTCCAGAAGAAGGTTCAGGGAAAAAGGATTGGAGAAATACAGTTGAAGAAGTAGAGAGAATATGAGTAAGTGAAAGGTGAGAACGGAGGAATAAGTGTTCAACGGAGAAGGGTTAAAGGAAACGTTAGAGAAGAAGAATTTGAGAAGAAAGAAAAGGGGTAAGGAAAAGAGAAGAACAATGGACGAAGGGTTAGAGAAGAATGGTAAGAGAAGAAAGAGGATAGGGTTGGGGTACCAAAGGCTGTAGTAGTATTGGTGTGATAAATTTCGAAGCCTTGTCACCCAGTGCATGGCTAAAGCCCGACTATCCATCAAGCATAGGACAGGTGCCATCTGACACGAATTACCACACTCTGACACAATACTACCCCCTCCTTAAAACCCACCCCCCTCAAATTCTACCCTCTCCTTAGCCACCCCCCCCCAAATACTGCTGCACCCTCCAGAAATACTAACCTCTTCCGCAAACCACGTCAGCATCCCCAAAAACCTTCCCCTCGTTCTCCAAAACCCATCCCTATCCTCCAAATACTCTCACCTAACCCTAACCCTAACCCTAACTCTAACCCTCTACCCTAACCCAAATACTATTCTTAGAAAGGTGGACCTTCGTAGATATCACGTGATCGTCATCAAAATGTTGTGTCCAACACTGTGACCCAATACTATTGACTCAAGTACATTTTTCATTGTTTGAACATTTCGAGAGAATTTAAACTTTTATACCCTTATCACAAATAAACTTGATATTCACGATCACTTGATTCGTAATAAACAAACTATTATGCAAGTGTGTGCGTATAAAGGTAGGTTTTCATTTATGCGAAAAGGTCCGATGGTCAGCCGCTTTCGAACAGCTAGTAGCCAATCATAGCTCTTGATTTGAAACAACAAGAGCTGTGATTGGCTACAGCTGTTCCACTGCATCCAAAGGAAAACTTACCTTTACACGCACACACACGCAAAAAAATTGTTTATTTCGTCTCAAGCTATCATGAATAGAGTTAGTGAATATAGAGGGATACATTATATTCTTTATATTCACTGATAGGGTTTAGTAGTGCTAGCATGCCATATCATGGCGAGATCAATGTATTTCTATATTCAAAATGAGCTTTGCAAATTGTATACAGCGGCTTTTCTGCACATACATGACTGTATTTCAATATTCCACCTTACATGTTACTTCAAAATGAGCTTTGTAACAAACGTTCTCTCTGAAACTCCCATTTACTGTATCTCTGAACGCATACCAGTCACAGAATAGGAAGTGCATCCCACTCCTCATTTCTTACTTCCTGTTCTGTGTCTCAGTTCCTCTTGACCTTGAACTCCCATTGATTCCTCCACAACTAAAGCAGGTCCAAGCAAAGAAGACATTCTGGCAAGATGGGAAAATGGCTTCAGTTTGGTCAATATTAGTTCAAAAATCATGAATTTGGTTCCAAATTGTAGATCACAATGTATTCTACAATGCGAGACCAAATTCATAATTTTTTAACTAATATTGACCGAGCTGGAGTCATTTTCCCATCTTGTCAGAGTGTCTTCTTTGCTGCGACCGACTATACCAGAGCTCAACCCTTATTCGTATTCGAATTGCAGCTCTAAATAGTTATAATCTGTCCAAGCAAAGAAAACATTCTGGTAAGATGAAAATGACTCCAGCTTGGTCAATGTTTGTCCGAAAATCATACATTTGGTCTCACATTGTAGGGAAAATTTTAATCTACAATTTGAGACTAAATTTATAATTTTTGAACCAATATTGATCGAGCTGGAGTCATTTTCCCATCTTGCCAGAATGTCTTCTTTGCTTGGAGAGACTGTACCAGAGCTTAACCCTCACTCGTATTTGAATAGCAGCCAAATAGCTATAGTATTCCATAACGATGTAATTCCTCTCCTTTACAAGTTTATCGTAGCGTACTGAACACGTACTAAATACTGAACACTGAATACGGAATATAGTACATAGCACACTCTTGTATAATACAGCGTTGTATACGCATGTATGTAATAGTATGTTATTAATAGTATAGTATATGAACATTAAATGAGCATATACATGAATAGGAGAGTCGCAGAGCTTGGATTATAGCACATATTTATATGATATAGTGTTGTATAATAATGATAGTAATTGCTATTTGAACATTGTATGAACATATACTTGTATACTGTACATTGTATACTGTATATTAATAGTTGTGTTCTGTAGTTGAGATAGACGGAAATTATAACAGAAGTGAAGCGAATCATTTGGGAGATAATAATTATAGTTATAGCTTTGTAGACATAACTATTGCATTCATGCTCATTTTAATTGGGACACATGCAATTTGAACACTATTGCACATTATAATTGCACATGAGAGTTATCTGTGCATATCAAAGAAAAGACAAAATGTTGTCAAACCACTGATTTATTAAAAAAATCGATATATCGGTCTCGGTTGTCACACCATTATCAATAACTAGTGAACAATGTAACAGTAACTCTGATAATGGTGTAGCTCAACAACCCAAACCGGTATCTCGATTTTTTAAAACATCAGTGGTTTGACAACATTTTAACTTGATATCTAATATGGATAACTACCACAATATCACCTTCACAACTACTCAAAAAGTTATTTGTGCATATAGTGCATAATTGTTGTGTAATAATATTAATATGTACAATATTCCACATTTTGATAACACAATATTGTATTATTTGTTCAACTTTTTACATTATTCACTCATACTTCGACAATAATCAAGAAAATGATACATTATTTAATGGAGTAAATTGGAAATTGAAAAATCTTCTTTGTAATATTTTACCTGGTGATGAATTGAAAGTGAGAATGTGAGACACGAGTTTGATGATTAATCACCTGGAACAAAACAGAATTTAAAGCGTTAATACTTGGGAAACTTCAGGAAAAATCTGTATATTTAAACGTGAATTGTAAATTTGAATACCTCTTGAAACAATTGAAGAATGATTGGAACCAATGTTTTCATTTTTGAAGGAATCTTTGAGGTAATTCACTATTTCTTTCTCACTTGATGAAAATTAACTTGGATCACTGTTTCTTATTTTCTTTGCTTCTCCCCTCTTTGTATAGATAGATGAATGAATAAAAAACACCGCAAATTATAATAGATTTCATCCTTGCATCCTTCTCCTTTTCCAACTCCTTCCTCTCTCTTCTTTCCTTCATTACCACCTTCCCTTCTCAACCCTTGTTTTATTGTTTTTTAGTAAAAACGAAAATATGATCTCCTTTATTCTATTCTTTAACCATCTTCTTTCCATCTCCCGTCTCCTTTCGTCATCCTTCTCTTTACCTCATCTCCATCCTTTACTATCCTCCTTCTTTCCTCATCCTCCTCCTACCCCTATCATCCACCTCCCACCATCCTCCTCCTTCAACCATCCTTCTCTTTCCATTATCCCATTTCCTCCACCCCTCTTTTTCCTCCTCCTCCTCCTCCTCCTCCTCCTCCTCCTTCTCCTCCTCCTCCTCCTCCTTCTCCTCCTCCTCCTCCTCCTCCTCCTTCTCCTCCTCCTCCTCCTCCTCCTCCTCCTCCTCCTCCTCCTCCTCCTCCTCCACCTCCTCCTCCTCCTCCTCCTCCTCCTCCTCCTCCTCAATCATTAAAAACTTATTTTCTCTTTCTCCTTCTACCTTTTACCTTTTGTCTCTCGAACCCTCTAAAGCCACGTATCGACAGTGCGAGGCATGTGCCGTGAATGCCTCGCGGTGCGTTGATATTTGTGCGACTGGAACGCAGTCGATCAGCTGTGGCCAATCATATCTATTGCTAGATTTTTGAAGGACAAAATAAGAGACTTGATTGGCCACAGCTGATCGACTGCGTTCCAGTCGCACAAATATCAACGCACCGCGAGGCATTCACGGCACATGCCTCGCACTGTCGATACACGGCTTTAGTCTTCCTTTCTCCCTCTCTCTCTCTCTCTCTCTCTCTCTCTCTCTCTCTATCTCTCTCTCTTTACTCTCTTCAGTCCACTCAAATTTTATTTCAACTTTACTTCTTTTTACTCTACTCTCTTTACTCTTTTCACTTTACTCCCTTACTTTACTCTACTTAAATCTACTTCTAAAATCTTCTTAATCTACTCTTCCAAAATCTACTTAATTTTACTCTCGTTACTTTACTCCATTCTCTCTACTCTACTTTCTTTAGCATGGCTTTCCCTCCTCGTAAAGCAATACACCCGTCTACTGTATTGGACACCAAACAAATGAATTCTCAAAGTCACTTACGGGCGTCACACACTTAATCCGTGATTTCGTTGAGCTCGCAAGCTTCGCCCGCAGGCGTGCTCACTAGCACGAAAAACCTCTCTCTTCTTTCTACTCTTTTTGCTCTTTTTTCTCTGTTTTCTCCTTTTTCCTTGTCTACCAGCTGATTGATAGCTTCAGGCCCTGGTGACGTCGCATTTAATTTACTATATCACGCTTCCGCAAATTCTACTCAATTTCTTTTTTCGAAACTGCCTGTCTTGCAGGGATATCCGTAGGCTATTATAATCCAATTAACTATGCAAAGAAGTCTGTATTATAATCTTATTAATTATGCAAGGGAGTAATAATTATAATCGAATAATTGATTATGCAAGGAAATCCGTATTATAGTCCAACTAAGGGTTCACATCCACTGTCAGCTGGAACTGGAAGTTCGATTATCCACAGCTGATCATCCAAAGATCGGACTGCCGGTGAAATCGAAATATCTGTTATTATCTGTTAATTTGTTACTTGTGGGACCTCCAGGAGATATGTATGTGGTGACATCATTTTTAATAGAAGATTTTAATAGCATATTTAAACACATCGAAATATCTGTATTCCGTTATATTTGTATTCCCTACGGCTGACGTCATAGTTAAAAGTTATTCTTTAACTTCAAAGTTATTTTGAACTGTCAGTTTTCCCATCCACTTACAGTTTCTGACTGTCACAGTCCGAAGTGAGAGTGGATGCGGATGGGATTTCGAGTATGCGAGGAAGGAATGAAATCTTTATTGTAATCTAGTCAGCTATAGTCTGTCCAAGCAAAGAAGGCCCTCTGGCAAGATAAGAAAATGACTCCAGCTCGGTCAATATAGGTTCAAAAATTATTAATTTGGTCTCAAATTGTAGATCCGAATGTTTCCTACGGTTGAGACCAAATTAATCATTTTTGAACCAATACTGACCGAGCTGGAGTCATTTTCTCATCTTGCCAGAGGCTATTCTTTGCTTGGACAGACTATATATGGAACGACAGTACCATTTCGCAATAATAAATCCGTGTTAACAGTGTCATATTGCGACTGAATGATGTAAGGTGTAGGTGATTTATTTAATAATAGCCTCAACACAAACCATGTAAATATTTTCATCAATCTTTCAGATTAATTATATTGTCTGTTGTCCTAGTCTATTGTTAAAGGCCTCATAATACGGTGGATTTTTGATACGCAGTAATGATACAGAAGCCAAAAAATTTATACGCAATCGTACAGGAAGGAAGCTCATTGACACAAAATATTCGCAAAGTCAGGTTATTTCATTTGACAATGCCGAGGATCGAGGGAAAATAACTATTGGCTTTCTATATTCTCATAATTTATAAGAGTAATATTTAGAAACTTACAATTATCAGAGAAATCAATTATTATCAGGTAAGGTCCAGTTAAAGTGAATGTCAGGTATTCGGGAAGATTGGAGAGAAACACACTGGCAACAACTGAATAATTGTTAAACAAGTGGTGAGACCTCCCCAATGGTTGGGATAGTCTGTCCAAGCAAAGAAGACATTCTGGCGAAATGGGAAATGACTCCAACTCAGTCTATATTGGTTCAAAAATAACAAACTTCGTCTTAAATTGTAGATCGGAATGTTTTCTACAATTTAAAACTAAATTAATAATTTTTGAAACTATATTGCCGGAGCTGTAGTCATTTTCCCATTTTTCCAAAATGTCTCCTTTGCTTGGACAGACTATAGCAACCTACGAAACAATCTAATTCGAATCAGAGGCGTTTGTGTTTGGGGGGGCTGGAAAGGGGGATTTTGGGGGGTGTGGTTTCGCCTTAAGGGCTGATGACGCCTAATCCAATTAACTATCGATTTCCCCCCTAAAGTTTGTGGGGGTCCCCCCCCCCACAGGAAACCCTCCAATCAAACCCTCTTCATCCCAGAATTGTTTCCGATTTTCTTCGACAACGGTCAACAGGTTGCGGACTGAATTCAGTGTGTATCGGTCCGTAAGGCGTAATGCAAAACAAAACTCGATCTACTGCGTTTCCAATGGGTATTGGGTTGTAAGGCGTAATGCGAAACAAAATCTCTTCCACATTCATGAATGTCTATTAATGTATTCTTGGTTTCAACAGACGTCTTTGTGTTGAGTGTAGGCTATATTAATAAATGACTGTTTTATTTGTCAGGTTTTGACGATATGTTGAAGCTTATATAATATCGTAGACATATAGTATTTACTTGATGTATACTTAGTCTATGCTAATATTATATAGTCTGTCCAAGCAAAGAACACACTCTGGAAAGATGTGAAAATGACTCCAGCTCTGACAATATTAGTTCAAAAAATATTGATTGGGTCTCAAATTGCAGATCAGAATGTTTCCTACGATTGAAGCCAAACCAGTTATTTCTGAACCAATACTGACCGAGCTGGAGACATTTTCTCATCTCTCCAGAGGATCTTCTTTGCTTAGACAGACTATAGGGACTGTTAGGTGTGACACCACACCTAAATACTTCTGTTGAGATATAGGAACACATTACATCAGCATCTATGACCATCGATGGGGAATTGTTGAAACGGATTCTGTTGTATAAACGAATTATCTCAGAATAGTTGAATAACCTATAATACTTGAATCATCTACAGAATTATAATAGTCGATTATAGATAAGTTGACGAATGATGAAATGACTGTTATAAATGCTCAGCTCTGTCAGGACAGTTGGCGAGTATATCTGTACATCGACTAGTCTAGATCTTAACTCTCTTAGATATATTCCTCCTCTCTTTCTCAAGGTGTATTAAAAAACAAATAATGTATTATTAACGAAAAATTATGGATGACTAGCCGGCAGGCTTGCTTCGCTCGCCTTATCCGCCTAGTCAGGGGGCTCCGCCCCCTGGACCCCCGCCAGTATTGGCAGTGTAAGTGAGTCAAACAGGCTCGCTTCGCTCGCCTGCAAAACCTCTGCCAGTGTCAGCTGAGTCAAACAGGCTCGCTTCGCTCGTCTGCAAATTCCGTTCAGAAGGGGTTCGAAATTTATTGAACACAGCATTTATTGACCTAATCTAGACCTGTTTACCAAATTTCAACATTTTCTGCCAATTTGTTCTCGGAAAATACAAGAAGAATTCCAAAAAATAGTAAACCGCTAATATTGAGCGTAGCCTTGGGAAGTATATCAGACATTGCTTGAAACTTGATTCAATGTTTTCTTAATTACTCCATCTATAATCTCGCTGAACCATTGAATTTACACTAAGGATTGGTCGTATCAAGGCGGAAGATATGCAACCCGCAATACATCCACAATTTTGAAAACCTGATTACTGGCGTAATCTTGAACGGATTTCAAAAATATTTCAACACAACATTTCTAGACCTTATCTGAATCTGCCCACCAAATATCAACATTTTCTACCGATTGGTTCTCGAAAAAAATGAGAAAACGCCGAAAAACTATAGAAAAACTCAAATATTTAGCGTATCCCTGAAAAGATTTCAAAATCCGTTCTTAGCGCGCGTCTAAATGTCCAACTGAACATGCCTGCCAAATTTGAACGCATTCGGTTCAGTGGATTTTTAGTTCTGGTGATGAATGAATGAATGAATCAGTCAGTGCCATTTCGCTTATATAGATATAGATTGTTTAGGCTGTATACTATTCTAGTTATTATTCATACCAGATTCCTCCTGAATCAATCTCCAAGATATTCCAAAATTCACTTCTATCAGCAATATTGATTCCCCTTAATATCAGACCCCGAAGTTACTCCCCCTTTAATGGTTCAAGGAACTTCAGAAATGATTTTGAAATGCGTGCGAGCGTCTCAAACTTGACAGTGCAGAACAAATATCCAAGAATACCACATAAACTCCAAATAATATACATATATGTAGTATACACCAATCGACATATATACAAGAAATAAATACACATCAGATCTGTAGTTTGCAGCTTATGTATGTGCTAAATATGTTCCACATAATTATATAGGATGCATTTGACTTATATGATATTGTATTTTATCCACATAGTGAGTCTATATCTGTAGTTTGAGGCGTCTATATGTATATGAATATGACATCAATGTATTTTATACACAGTCTATATCTGTAGTTTTAATATGTATATGACATATTCCATTTACAAAATAAGCATACATGAACGTAGTTTGCTGCAGTGTCAAATACCCGTTCCTCATATGTGTACATGAATTTATAATACATAAGTATGTTCAAACACGTATAAGTTTGACGTATGTGCGTAAAGGCGTATATGTCTTGCGAAGATTTCAAGAAACTTATGTTTGCAAGATTTCAAGCGAGAGATTTAATGTGACAATGGTGGTACAGTAATGGGAGAAGGGAGATGAGGAGAATAAGTGAGAAAGAGAGATTGAGAGAGGGAGATAAAGAGAGACAGAGTGAAAGAGAGCTTGATAGAATTGAATTGAATTGAATAATTGCTTTTGTTAGGGCGGAGTTAGGGCTCTAGGTCCTCTCTACCACATAACCCTAAACTTAGAACGAGAAAAAGAGAAAGAGATAGTGAGTGAGTGATGCTCAAAGAGAAGAAAGGTCAAAGCTATACAACAGAAAATTCGTATCCATACCAACAGAACTACAGCTACATAATCCTCTTTACAAGGTGGATTTTTTATTCGCAGTTGTGATACAATAGTCCAAAATTGATACGCAATCGTACAGGAAGGAAGCTCATTGACACAAAATATTTCCAACGTGAGGTTGCATAGTAAGGTTAGCTTATTTGACGACAAAGCTGAAAATCGAGGGAGAATAACTAATGATCCTCTGAAATATAGTTTTATTATTCCTATTTTTATATTCTTATTTATTAGTTCAACTGAAAATTACTAAAATACTACAATTAACTCTAATTTATTTCAAAATGTTCAATAAATAAGAAATAGAATCAACTTATTCTCAATATGGCCGCGTTCTATGAGTATTACAAATGTTTCGTATCAAAGAGTATCCTCCCTGTATCAATTTTGGACTATTGTATCATCAATACGTATCAGAAAACCACCGTGTAAACAGATCTTTGGAGAGAATCCCCTGTTCCCAGGCAATTGTAATCAAGAAATAATTTTTATAAGATTTATCATTTTATTCTTCTAAAAATTGCGTTCTCCTTAATTAAAAAATTCAGTTTTTAGGGAGATAAAAATGAAATCAACATGTTTACCCTATTAAAAATGATCGTATCATCGACAATCAACTCTGATTCAAACCAGAGATTCGAGTTGGATAATAGCTGGAATCAAGCTTTGTCCAACAATTTGAATGGGAAAATAATGACTGGCTCCAGTAAACGCTACAACAAGAACGACCAATTAGGTCGGAAAGAATATTAGCCAATGCTGAAGCTGTAAACGGTATAAATAATGGAATCAAACAAAGCCGAATGTAACAATATTTGCAGACAATACATGAATGGTACACTCTGTCCAAGCGAAGAAGACATTCTGGTAAAATAGAAAAATAACTCCAGCTCGGTTAGTATTGGTTCAAAAATTATAAATTTGGTATTAAATTGTAAGAAACATTCTGATCTTCAATTTGAGACGAAATTTATAATTTTTAAATTAATATTGACCGAGGTGGGGTTATTCTCCCATCTTGCCAGAATGTCTTCTTTGCTTGGACAGACTATCTGTTGTATCATATTCATTGTTGTTTTCAGAAAGTTATGCGCCGTTGTGTTAGAAATCCATTGAAATCATAGGATAATAACCTTGGTGAATGGTGTAGTATGTCCAAGCGAGGAAGACATTTTGGCAAGATGGAAAATTGGCTTAATCTCGGTCAATATTGATTTAAAAATCATGAATCTGGTTTCAAATTGTAGAACTGAATGTTTTCTACAATTTAGGACTCAATTTTATAATTTTAAAACCAATATTTTCCAAGATGAAGACGATTTCTCATCTTGCCAGAGTGTCTTCTTGGAAAGACTATACAACATACGGTACGGATAAACAAGGAGACTCATCGACTTCATGCTGTTCAGTGTTCATTCATTTCAATGGGAACAGAATCTATGAAAAATGATCCACCGTGAATGAAATTAAAAAAAGAGTCATCATGGGAAAATGGTAAATTGAGCGCATTTAAAGCCTTATTACTGGATGGGAACTTTAGTTCAGAATGATTGAAGATAGGTTTTTCATGAATATTTGCTTGCTTTTTGAATACCGTACTGAGTTATTAGCGTATATGGTTTTGGGGAGACCACCTCCAATGGTTTTGATAAGGTAGTTCCACTTCAACAATATGTTTGTTAGAATTTAAGAGGAAAAGTTTCATGCTTTGAAACATACTCTTTGATGTGAACTACTGATGCAAAACGATAAATAGAGATAGACATAATAACCAATTTTTAATGTATTTTGGTATAATAGTATATGTAATATTATTATGTTTTTAATGTATTGGATAAATATTCGTATTATTCCCATGGTAGAACAGCCAATTTCGTTCATTACATGTAATTTATAATAATTTCAGTTAATTCACTTGATAAATGACTGAAAAAGATAAATAATATGATGATCAATTTCTCTCTGATGCGAGATATTGTGGAAGTATAATCTTCTTGTCAAATAAAATCGGATCATTCCTCATCACCGCAAAACATTATGTCAAATTTCGATCAATTATTCAACAATCATCATCAACAAACAAAGTTATTCAACATTGTGAGACAATTTTAGATCTAATATTCAACAACTATTATCAAGAAACGAAGTTACCCAACAATCTCGATCAAGCATCATTAACAACCAAGTTATCCAACTCGTTTTCATCCAAGGTGAAAAGAATATTATCCACAATCATTCATACCCCAAATATCCCGATACAAAATTACAGGATACATCAGAACTAATCAAACATCATCAGAAAACACCCCGATCCAAACATTCAGATTACAAGAAAATTACACCCTTTCATCACCTGACATATTACCCTGCAAAAATATCCCGACAAAAACCATCGTCGATAAGATCAAAAACCTAGGGGGGGGGGGGAATTACAACATCACGCCAATAAGCTTATTACAGGATCGATGTGTCATAAATTATAAATGACGACATTGCTACCCTGTAAATTATTCAGAGAAATCGAAAACAGCAATTTGGATATCTGAGATTGAGTAATCAAGCTATTGGGTTTTGTCATTGATGGTATCTCATTTCATATTTCTTTATTCATAAATTGTACAATACATACAATGCATAGTGTCACTTTTATTCCTACAAGTGTATCGTGTAAGAATAAAGAGAAGGTTAATATCAATGTTCATGTTACGTTCATTTTTGTGCAAATTTTCGAAACATTTCTGTATTTTCCCTTCTTTACACTGGCGGCTCGTGCCCACGAAACAGGTGAAGTGCTGTACAGTAAAATATACGGACATTTCACCTGTTTCATGGGCACGAGCCCAGTGCCTAAGATGATCTTTATTCAGTATTCTGAGAAGAAATGACACTCTTGTATCATTTTTTGCTCTGAGTGTCTGCTCTGGCAGTGGCCTCCATATGTATTTCATCAAAAAGGGCCTAAGGCTGAGGCCGCACTGCCGGTGGGTAGAGCCTGGAGGGTGGAGGGTAGTTGGTAAATCTATAGAACATACACACCATCCACAGTAACACATCGTATGAATGGTATGACGTCATACTGTTTTTTGAGGTTATGTTGTCCTTACTTAAGAATTTCAAGATGGCGGCTGAACACATACCATTCATACGATGTATTACTGTGGATCGTGTGTATGTTCTATAGATTTACCAACTACCCTTCACCCACCAGGCTCTACCCACCAGCAGTGCGGCCTCAGCCTAAGTTCTTCCTATTTGCCTTTGGTCAAATTTTAATTTTGATTTTTGGACTGAAGCTCTTTTTGGATGAAGAGATTCAATTTACTTATTTATTCACAGCGTTTGGCTATAATTGATGGTGAGGAGTGATTTCAGCAAATTTTGCTCATTATATCAGTGGTTATCAAAGTTGAAAACTTCTTAACGGTCCCATTGGATTTCACAGTCAATCCAACATAATAATTGATTAATCATGATTAATGCAAGTACTTGCAAGTACCCTCATGTAGCCGCCATACATTTATCAAACTGGAAATTTAAACAGAAATGAGAAATCTTTCGCCATAATTATTCCCGTAACAAAGCAATTTCGGGTCCATGTTCACTTGAACTGTTCTCTTTATTCTGATGTGAAGCGCCCTGTACACAGGGATTGTAGAGTCGGTCATTTGTATATCTGTAGCCAATCACAGCTGTTGTTGTTTGACGTTTGACTCAATGACAATACAATAAAGGCTGTGATTGGCGACAGATATTCAAATGACCGACACTACAATCCCTGTAGGTATACAGGGCGCTTTAGGAAAGACCTCACGAAGTTTGTTGTTCAGTTTCAGAAACACCTTATATAGGTACCGTAATAGTTCCTTAAAACTTTGTTCAGAACAGTGTTATTTTTGAAAACTTTACAAAGAATTGTTTAGATAGGTTGAAGATTGAGAAAAAAGTATAAATTTGTGAGTATGAAAATACAAACAACTGAAACAACATAAAGGTGTATGGAATGTAGCGATAAATTTTATACAGATATATTGAAAGTTCCCCAAAATGTTGATGGATTATAGATGAGTGGACTCGTGAGGGGGCCAGTTTAGCCCATGTCCACTCGTCTATATCGTCGAAATAACATGACAGCGGCAATATTACTTTGAGGAGTAGAGCGGTAGGAGCGTTGGTGGGGGGTTGAGTGTTGAGGTTTTTGAGTGGTTGTCTTGCATGCAACTAATGACACATTGGTGGGGGGGGGGTTTGTTTTGTCTGACCCTGATCGGTGTTTTGATTGACGACAGCTCCCCCCCCAACTCTTTGTTCACTTGATGACAGTTAAGTTTAATCGAGGTGTACACGAAGCGAATATCTTTGTTAGAATCGAGGTAATTCATGGGTGAGCTTTATTGACTGTAGTTACTTTATTGTTGATACTGTACTTACATTATAGTTGATATTGCACTTAATTCATTGTTGAAACTGTACTTACTCTTTTGCTGATACTGCTTTTGCTTCATATTTGATACTGTTTCTACTTTATTGTTGATACTGTAGCCTTCTTACTTTATTGTTGATAGTGTTTTTTATTTATTGTTGATACTGTACCTATACGCTTTATTTTTGATACTGGACCTATATGCCTTATTGTTGATACTGTACTTACTCTTTTGTTAATACTGTAGCATACTTACTTCATTTTTGATATAGTGTATTTTATCTATTGTTGATACTGTGATCAATTTATTACTGATACTGTACTTGCTTTATTGTTCTTTATTATTTATTCTTCTTTATTCTTTTTTTACAATTGCGACTTGATTTCCAAGTATTTTAAGCAAAGGATGAATTATGATGAAGGTTTAAGATGTAGGTTATTATGTCTATCCACAATGTCCACTTTCACTTAATAATTTCTCACTTCCAAAAAAAATTATATTATTTTATATTATTTCATAGTGGAAGTTACTTGAAAAAATTGAATAAAATGACAGAGTGTTATTTTGAGTCATTTAGTTTTCTTATTTGCACCCCTAATGAATCCTAACACAAGTTTTCCATACAAGTTTTTGTTACAGTACCTACTCTTTTGTTGATTCTGTACTCACTTTATTGTTGATAATTGTTCTTATTCAATCTATTGTTAATTATGTTTTTCAATCAATTATTGATAATGTTTTTAACTATTTTTCCTGTAGCCTACATACTCGTTTTAAAATACTGTAATTAATTTATTTTTATACTAAATTATAGCTGATGCAAAAAAGTTGATCAGTCTTGTTAGCTCTTTTTGTGCTCCAACAGCTGATCTTGTCATTAATTTAGTCATGCCCAGATGATATTTTTGAAAGCCAAAAGAGGTAATTAGTCTGATACTCTTCATCAGCTATCATAGTCTGTCCAAGCAAAGAAGACCCTCTGGCAAGATGGGAGAATTACTCAAGATCGGTCAATATTGGTTCAAAAATTATCAATTTGATCTGAGATTGTAGGAAACAATTTGATCTACTATTAAGACCATATTTATAATTCTTAAACAAATATTGACCAAACTGGAGTCATTTTCCCATCTTGCCAGAGGCTCTTCTTTGCTTGGAACGATTATAGTAGGTTATATCATATGAAAGAGACATATTTAATTGCTCAACTTTCTATCTTCAACTATGATACTGCCCTTACTTTTTGTCAATACGTAACTTACTCCAATACTGATATATACTAGATAGATAGATAATAGATACTGATGATAATAGATAATAATACTGATAGATAATAGATACTGTACTTATTCTATTGCTGATACACTATGGCCTTCATTGAATATAGACAACTTAATCTATTTACTCACCCTATTGTGGGCTATATACTGTATCTATATTATATACTACTTACTACATAATATACTGTACTAACTTCATCAATGGTAATTCACTCTTTTGTTGACGACTCAAAGTTGAATTTTAATTCTTGAACATTTTATATTTATTTGAATCTTCGTTTGAAAAGCAATTCAAACAAATTTACGGATGTTTGGCGGATAAAATACGAGTAGATTTGATTGATTGTGGCTTGGCTAATTCAATCTGAATATTCTACATTATTTAACTACTTGATTCATATTCTCTGAACTATATTTTGCATTCTTTTAAATCAATAATTTTTTTCATCATACCAGGGCAGACAGGAAACACAGAATAGGAGGATTGTGCGATAGCCAGCTGAGGGTATCACACATTATCACGTATGTGGAGCATGTAGCCAAGAAAAGATTGGAAATTCACGATTGGTTAGAAATGGTAGCCTCAAAGTATAGTCTGTCCAAGCAGAGAAGACATTCTGTTGAGAGGGGAAAATGACTTCAGCTCAGTCAATATTAATTAAAAAATTTTCAATTCAAACTTAAATTGTAGTGCATAATGTTTCCTACAATTTGAGACTAGATTTATAGTTTTAAACCAATATTGACCGAGCTGGAGTCATTTTCCCATCTTGCCAAAATGTTTTCATTGCTTGGACAGACTATAGTGGCATTGCACTGGTCGTGGGAGTGAAGTGTTTGCGATAAGAGGAGCTCGCTGGATGAAAAAAGTGTGTTATGAATGGAGAAGAAAAGAAGAGGGAGAAGAAGGAGGAGATGAAAAAAAGGAGAGAAAGGATGAGGAGGAGTAGAAGGAGGAGAAAATGAGGAGGAGAATAAGGAGGAGGTGAAGAAGAAGAAGAAGAAGAAGAAGAAGAAGGAGAAGAAGAAGAGTGAAGAAGATTGGTGAAGTAGAAATCGGAAGGAAATTGGAAGAGAGAGTAAGAGGGAGGAGAAGATGAAGAAGCGATGTAGAAAGAGGAGGGAATGTGACGGGAATCGTGGAGTTGAAATGAGAGAAAATTGAAAAGATGAAGAGAAAGAAGGAGGAGGAAGAGAAGAAGATGTGAAGAGTAAGATGGAATAAGGAAATGAGAGAAAATTATGAAGAGAAGAGGAGAAAATTCTATGGATAGAGAAGAGGAGGAGAATAAGATGGAGGGGAAAAGGAAAATAGAAGGAGAAAGAAAAATGGAGGAAGGGAAGAGAGGAAATTAGGTTGAGGAGGAAAGGAATAGAAGAAAAAGAAATGTACAGGAGATAGAAGTAGGAATGTATAGAGGGGAAAGTAGGTTGAGATGATGATAAAGACGAAAAGGGAATGTAAGAAGTAGAAGTAGGAATAGGAAGAAAAGGAGAAGAATAAGGAGGAGGATAAAGGAGGGAGGAGGAGAGTAGAGTAGGAGGAGGAGAAGGAAGATCAAGGAGAGGAGGAGGAGGAGGAGAAGGAGGAGAGTAGGAGGAGGAGGAGAAAGGGAGAGGAGGGGAGGAGGAAGAAAAGGAGAAGAAGAGGAGGAGGAGGAGTAGGAGAGGAGTAGGAGAAAGGAGAGAGTAGGAGGAGGAGTGGAGGAGGAGGTGGAGGAGGAGGAGGAGTAGAGGAGGAGGGAGGGTAGAGGAAAAGGAGTAGGAGGAGAGGAGTAGGAGGAGGAGGAGGAGGAGGAGGAGGAGGATGAGGAGTAGAAGATCAATGAGGGGGGGAAGAGGAGAAAGAAGGTGAGGAAGAAGAGTCCAAATAAAAAGAAGAGGAACGGGTAGGCTACTACTGTATTTAGAAAAGAGAAGGCGCAAACAAGCAGCCACAGCGTTACACTGTGTTTGGTTAGAAATTCCTTGTTTGCTCGCCGGGAACTGCCAAGGAGGTTTACTTTTCACCATTCCCTTTTCTCTCTCTCTTTTCCAATCTTTTCCTTCCACTCTACCACTTGTATTCTCCCTCTCTCTTCCTCCAGTTTCGGCTCAAAGAGGAAATCGAGCAATTACTATTCCCAGCTCGAAACTACTCAAGTGTTTGCGAGATTCAATGACCCACCAACTCACAACATTCTACTTATTTCGCTTTTTTCTTCCCTTTTCGTTATTCTTATTCTTCTTCCGTGTTTTCATCCACTCTTATCAGCGCTTTCTATCTTCAATTATTCTTTTCTTAGCTCCTTTTCTCACGTTCTTCTTTTCTCCATCATTCCTTATAATAACCTCTTTTTCTGATTTTTTCCATGAATTACCGGTACGCAATTACTGTATCTATTCCACTTGAATTCAATTTTTTTCTAGATTTATTTTTCAATATAATTATTTAAGCGACTTAAACTCATTTTTGTTTTCCTGTCCACTCTTGAACTTCTCCTGGTCCTTGTATGAAAGACAGTCTACTCAGTCTTATATTATTCTGTCTACATTGTCTTTGCTTGTGCATTCTAGTAACTGGCTCATAGTAACTCGCCAGTAATTGGACCATCTGACTATAATACTAGAGTATTATTCATTTATTCAAGTATTTTTCTAATTCTATTCTCTGGGTAGCAGCTGGTCCGGTACAGATTGTCTGTGTGTCTATGGCGCAACAGCCCTATAAAGGGCCTAGGCCTAGCAGGCTAGCAGCTGGTTGCCAGTTTCATATTATCTACTCCACTATACAGTCCGTCCAAGCAAAGAAGAATGGAAAACGACTGCAGCCCAGCCAATACCGGCCCAAAAGCCATAAATTTTAAACAGAACCCACAGCTCCCGAACCAACACCGACCGAGCTGAAGCCACCCCCCACCCCACCAGTATGCTCTCCCAGCCCGGACAGACCATACAGCACACAACCAAGTGATGATGCAGAACACCTCTAAATAATATGCAGTTCATCAGTTATAGTGTAATGCAACAATTAATATTCCTCCAGAAACGGGAAACGACTAACTGTCTTTACTAACGACAGTCATCTCCCAAAGGAGGTCTGGTACAGGTTACACAGATCATTTGTAGACAACATAAATTGAAAGTGCAGTTGCAGACAAAAGGGCAAAAATTTCTAACATCAGCGATTGAATGTTTGATGATGTAGGCTGCCCCCTGATCAATGAATAATTAATAATAAAAATAGGGATTGAGAATAATCGAGGAGACAGACAATCAAAGGGCAGCAGATTTGGAGCACCACAGAGAGAATTGAGAAATAGGCAACACACTCTATTCCAAAAAGATACTTTATACAATGCTATTAATTCAATAGGTTAAATATAATGTATTTTTCTCTTGTTGAGTCGAGGTTTCACTCCAAACTGAATAATATTTTGGAATAGAAAATCGATACCATATTTCTGGCATAAGATTGGTAAATTATTAGGTTGTAAAAATATATATTTGCATTAATTATTGATTCAATAGCAGTACATAATCAAGCTCCAAAGTGGATCCGATAGTTTCTTCTTCACCGCTTGGCGCGCTCGAGTAACAAATCAAGTTCTCGCTGTCTAGTGTGCACTGTCCGTCGTCCGTTCTTGTTTGTTTACAAAAACCATTCGCCCGTTATTTTTGCAGTCATCTGAGATCTGTACTGAGTTATTTATATTGAGATTTGAATTTTAAAATGTCTGGATTATCAATAGAGATGCCTCCAGGATCCTCTCAAGAGATGAAATCTACTAATCAAAATGAAATTCTGCCGGTAAGTTTTTAAATTGAACTTTCTGTAAGTTAGATTATTCTTGTATCATCATTATCACTTTTAGGTTAGACCTAAATTACATGCTACTTGTCTGCCAAAATAAACATAAATTTTATCTAGTATTCTTGTTCAAAATAAATTTAATTCCCATTTACTATATTAATATTTTCAAATCTTCTTCTCATAATAAATAATTAGCCTATCTCTTGGAAGAAGGAGATCAGTTTCCATAACAATTAAAAACTTCGTGGTTCAACGTGGGTAATTGAGTTTGAGACGTAGTTTTGTCTTGACCAAAATTGAAACTGAATCATAAGACTGAACTGTTTTACTCGCCACGAAGAAATAATATTGCAACAAACCTAACCAAATATTAACATACCGGTAACGGGCGGTAACTGGAATTGATCATTAGGCTAACTTACGGCACTCAAGTCTCTATAATACGAAGTTAGAGGTAACTGAATTTTTATCAATTTTAAATAATAATTGATCAGTTACTTTTGATAGTTGATCAGTTACTTCTAACTCAAGTTCCTCACTTGATTACTTTGGCTCTCATTTAAATGAGAGGTACTTTTTAGACGCTTATCAATAGGCATTGCATTCTCCCAATTTTTTCTCGTTAATTAATCAAAATTAAAAGTAAATAAAGTAAAAAGCTTTCGTGAATAAACTTATCATCTATAGGTTATTATACATTCGCTATGCTTCGAAAACCAAAGATAGGTAGCTATTTTGTAGCCAACCTTTCCGCCGTTCTCAATCTATGAGATATATACATTTTTTATACAAAGCCTAAGTTACTCACATTGTTATAAGCTTCTAATATTGTACGTTTGAGGGGATTCACCTTTGTGTGAGAAATTCTCAGTTCTCTGGTTATGTTGATTTTGAACATTAATTATTTATTTCTAGCTTTAAGTAACATCCAAACTATTGGGCAGGAGATTCATATGTTCAAGTAGCCTATAGTAAACATCTTCAACTATCTTATTATTTATTAGAGATCTACCTGTTCTAATTATTCTACATATTATTGTTATAATTATTGTTCACTACCTATTCTCAATTATTTATTTTTAATTATTTACCAGATCATGCATCGATCCTCTATTTGTTAAAACTTCAATAATTAAGTTATAATTATTTTAAGCCTAATTGATTTAAAATACTTAGATTTTCAAAATAAAATTATAACAAAAAATTGAAAAGTAAAGCCTGGATAATTCGATTACCTTCTCAATTACACATGGGAAGTGAATTTGTCCATGAATAACGGTGATATATGCTCCTAAAAATTGATAAAAGTACAATAACATTGTTCGAATAACGTAAAAGACATGATTTTGCTGTTCGGCAAATGGCCGACTATAGTCTGTCCAAGCAAAGAAGACATTCTGGAAAAATGGGAAAATGACTCTAGCTCGGTCAATATTACTCCAAGAATGATGAATCTGGTCTCAAATTGTAGAAAACATTCTGATCTACAATTTAAGACCAAATAATATATGATTTTCGAACCAATATTGGCCGATCTGGAGTTATTTCTTAAATAATTGTATAATAATTACAAATAAATAATTATATTTCTTATATAATTGATATTATTATAACTTGATAAATCTTTTTAATATCTTGTTTTTACTGAAAGTTATAGTAGTTTAGAGATAGACTCACGATTTGACTGTATTAGTGCATTTCATTTGAAAAATGCACTATTGGTCTTGACCGGATAATCGCAAATATATGATGCGATATACTTTTTACACGTTTCCGAGCCCCCAGAACACGAATCTGTTGTCCGTTCAAATTCATATATCTCTATATATATATTTATATATATATATTTATATATATATATATTTATATATGTACAGATTCTTGTTAACACGATAACTCCGGAAGGGCTTGTCGGAGAGCGACCAAATTTTGCACAAAAATCATTAGTGTTAATATCTCGGTCAAGTTCGTTAACCAGCCAAATTGGTCCAAGGGAAGGGGGTGAAATTAGAAAATGAAAATTTTGAAAAATCACTACAAATTGACCAATTGTAACATGAATAAACTAAACTCATAATTAGTCTCTTTATTTTAATAATTTTCATCGAACCACATTTATCTTACTGGATGTATTGGCCAGTTAATTTCCTAGCCCACTTTAAATCTAAAATATGTTTTTCTGATGGAAATAAAAATTCATTATTTATTCATATCTCCATTTTGCCAGAATGTCTTCTCTTCTTGGACTGCCCATTCTTATTATTTTAGCCATTGATAAATTTGTTTTTTCTCAATTTAATTTAATTTTCTTTGTTTTTCAGCAGGCAATGGATGATGATTCACAGGCAATGGTCAGTTCACAGGAGTCAACTTCATCAACGCCAACGAAAAGAGATATGAAACAAAAGGACATCGCCAGAATTCTAAAACAAATTCAGAAAATCAAGGAAAAAGACATAAGTTTACAAACTCCCGTAGCAAAACTGTCATCCAGCTTTGAAGCCGCAAACCAGAAATTAATGAAAGTTTGCTCGGATTTGGAGCAATTCAGTAAGAAGAATTTGGAGTTTCTAGCAACTGCTGAGAAAAGTGAGTAAATACTTGAAACATAAGTTAGGTTTTTTCAATTTAGGTTAATAAATAGTGGAAGTACTCATTTTCTAAGAAGTAGACTACTCTATTTTGTTCTTACAATTTTAAAATAATTTTCACATATTAGATAATTTTCAATGTATAAGTTAGTTGTAAATTTCCTATCAGAAGAAAGTAGAAACCAAGCAAAGTGCTATGTCCTACTTTAAGAGATTGGCTGTCGTTAGTAAAGATAGTCAGTCGTTTCCCGTCTCTAGTAATTAATTATTGCATTACACTCTAGCTTATTAACTGGATGATATTCAGAGGTGTTCTGCGTCGCCAATTGGTTACAATAACTGGCTTATGGTTTTTTTTATTGTGGATGATGCTCACATAAGCATTTTAGCTTGTGCGTGGGTAATGGATAATGAGTGCCAAGGTGATTGATGAGGTGAAAAACAGCCATGCCTAATGGGTCTCAAACCCTGACCTGGCAGCGCTAGCGGACTGAAGGTTGTGACGCCCCAGCCCACTGCGCCAACCGGGCCGGTAAGTGATCAACGGTTGATAGGATCAACGTGCTAACCACACGTTATCTCTATCCTGGTTGATGATTATTTGTTCGCTGTACAGTCTGTCTGGCCGGGGGGGAATTCTGACGTTTCTAGTCTTTGTAGGAGTAGTAATATTTTTGCATTACGCTCTAATTAGCTGGAAGTTATTCAGAGTTGTTCTGTACTGTCTCTTGGTTACGGAAAATAGCTTATGGTTGAGAATATTTAATAGCTGTCTCAACCATAGAAAATTTTGAGTACGATGTGTGAATGAGTTATTGATAACTTAATTATGAATCATATTGATAGTCGAGTGGAAATATAATTTATCATCATAATTCAAACCACTGTATTTCAATTCTAACACTTTGAAGACTTGTTGGAGTAAGTAATGACGCACCGGTCTGATTACAGAGAGGACCTTGGTTGAATTCTTGACCGGGACAAAATTCTTTCACCACAGCACAATCACATTGATACTCCCACCCCACATTCAAATAGATACGTCTCTTCGGGGAGACGATACGTGGTTGGCCCCAGCTACCTAAAAAGTAGTCGTCATCTCTCATTACCCACGCAAATTCAAATCACAGTGTATCATATCAATAAATACGACGATTTCCCATTGACGGAAATTAAGGTTATGGTACCGGTGGAACTTCCTTTTGGAGCTCCCCACCGAATACGACATACAAATACATATACAGGGTGTTTCAGGAGGAATGTGCAATACATCTCAGGCTGATTCCTCACACCAAGTAGACAAAAAAGTTCCATGGGACCATCCCCCAAAAACGCTTTGTTACCGAGATGAAAATGGCGGAAATTGAGATTTTTTAAAATATATTAATTTTTCTAATTTTTTAGAGGCTTTAGTGAGGTTCTAAAATAATAAAATCCTGTGTAAAATTAGCTGAGGAATTCAATGAAACCAGTTCCAAGTTTGTAACTTCAATGGTTATTGAGATAATTGGGGAAAATATGCTGGAAACGCCTTTTTTCAACAATAAGAGTTATAACTGGATAAGGAATCATAAAATTGTATTTCTTATCAATGGAAGTTGAAGAGAGTCGGATTCTAAAGAAAAAGTCGAGTGGCGGCGATTGTGTAAATGTTACCCAAATCTCAGAAATAGCGATCAAAAATTGCAAAATCGCTACTAAACACAAATTTATCACTTGTGCTATGTTTTGTCAATTTTGCGATTTTTGGTTGCCATTTCTGAGATTTGGGTCCGACTCTCTTCAACTTCCATTAATAAAACATACAATTTTATGATTCCTTATCCAGTTACAACCCTAATTGTTGAAAAAAGGCGTTTTCTAGCATATTTTTTCCAATTATCTCAATAACCGTTGAAAATACAAACTCGGAACTGGTTTCATTGAATTCCTCAACTAAATTTACATTTATGGGAAGCGGTTTGTCCCAGTGGTAGAGAGCGTCTAATCGGTGAGATTAGATAAGCGACGTGCCTCTACCACCACTGTTGTAACGGTGACCGGCTCCTCTGAATTCAATTCATGAGCCTCAAAAATCGCTTCCCGGTGGTTCGGAACCCACCTAAAGCAGTAGGTCCATTCATCTCTCATCATCATCCTTCCCATTACCCACGCACAGGCCCAAGAGCCCATGTGGGCATCACCCTCAAAAAAAAAAAAAAAAAAATAGGAATTGATTATTTTAGAACCTCACTAAAGCTTGTCAAAATTAGAAAAATTAATATATTTTAAAAAATCTCAATTTTCCACCATTGTTATCTCGGTAACAAAGCGTTTTTGGGGGATGGTCCCATGGAACTTTTTTGTCTACTTGGTGTGAGGAATCAACCTGAGAAGAATTGCACATTCCTCCTGAAACACCCTGTATACATTACCCACGTTCAAGCCTAAGAGCTCATGTGGACATTGTTCTCAGAAAAACTTATTGCATTCTTAGTTTCTATTCCTATCAATTCTTAAATTCCCAGTGATGCTCATCAATTCAATACTCCATAAACAACAATACTCATTTTCCCTTAGGGCTTCTGTAATTTACTAAAACTTTAAAATAATTCAAATCGAAGTACTTTTTTAAATATTTTACTAAAAAAATATATAAAAAGGGTAGCCTACTTTGATTTGATTTATCATAAAGTTCCATAATTAACTTAAAGCTTATTAATCTTGTATTTATACTGCTGTGTATAGAACGCTCCATAATTTCAGTACAATTATTTCGTGTTGAATGTCTTAGTTATTGCTGTATTCTTAAGTATTAGTGTAGGCTACATACACTGAAATACAATATTATTATCTGACACCAAGAATTTTGGCGGTTTTGCCTGTCTCTTGTACATTATGTAAGTATGTAACCTACTAATATCACGTAAAACCTATTTTGATTTCAAATACATCAGCAAGGCATAGGTTAATGATAGCTTCAATCGACAACATCGGCTGTTGGAGCGCACAAGGAGCAGACAAGACCGGCCAACTTATTGGCGTCAGATATAGTTAAAAGATTATATCTTTAAAAAAAAATTTTTAGAACATACATAAGTCTATGAACTTCATAAACTAATTTTACAGGAAGAAAGCTTTTTTATAACATACTCTCCCAAGGCCAACATCAGATGGCTATAGTTCTATGACAAGGAAAGGGACAAAAATAAAATTTTGTATTTCTACTACATTCCATTTTTTTAATTCAATTTATTAATTCACACAAACAAGATACATCAATATTAAATAACAATTGATTACATCAATAATAAAACATTACAATATGAAATAAAAGAACACATTATATAGAGGACATAGAACTATTACGGTCTAATTTTGGCCTATCTGACTGCATCCAATATCTGGCCTATTCAGTTCTAAGACAAATTTACTTTTTCTTATAATGGTTTCATTAATTTATTTGTATTAGTGTAAACACACCGTTCTAGTTGTAACACTTTATAATGTTAGTTGGAGACAAAAATTAGCTGACTAAACCGACACACTCTTGTTTAATATATTTTCTTTTCAGAATACTATCACACTGCTCTTTTGTCATAGCTTCTGGATTTTTTCTATCAATCATCATTATTGCCAACCACCAGTCTTGTTGTCATAATCTATGCTTCCTCATTGCTGACAATTTTCATTGATCAAATATTGTATACTATTTTCTATTCAATCAACATATATTTATTATTGTACTTCATAGTTTTTCTAAATCGTTTCTAAATAAGTTTTTATTTTTCAGCTCCAAAACAGAGGCTTAGCAGAATTCGAAGTTGCAAAGTTATCACGGCCATCGCTCGCAAGCAGCTTGCTGAATCGCCCAAAAAAGGTTCTGAGATTATCACGGACTCGCCCAGGAAGACTCCTCAGAAGAATCATGACTCGCCAAGAAAGACTCCTCAGAAAATGTTTGACTCACCCAAGAAGACCCCTCAGAAAGCGTTTGATTCTCCCAGGAAGACTCCTCAGAAAGCATTTAATTCTCTCAAGAAGACTCCTCATAAAGCGTTTGATTCTCCCAGAAAGACTCCTCAGAAAAAGAATGACTCGCCCAAAAAAACTCCTCTGATAACCAATGACTTGTTTAAGATATCTCTTCAGAAAAAGAATGACATGCCCAAAAAAACTCCTCAGAAAAAGAGTGACTTGCCCATGAAAACCCACAAGAACATCAATGACTCGTCAAATAATACTTGTAAAAAGATCACAGACTCATTCAAAATTACTCGCCAGAAAATCACCGACTCGTCCAAAATTACCCGTCAAAAAGTAACTGACTTGTCCAAAATCACTCGCCAAACAATCGCCGACTCGTCCAAAAATGCTCGCCAAAAAGTATTCGACTCACCCAGAAATACTCGTCAGAAAACCCGCCAAAAACTTTCTGACTTGTCCACACCAAATCTCCCAGGAATCTCGGACTCAAATGAATCGACTGATCAGGAATCTACTGAGTCTGCTCAAAAAATTCAAAATGAAATCACTGAATTGCCTCAGCCAATTTGCCAAGATGGAAATAGTGAATCAATTGAGTTGGGCAACCAAGAGCAAGTCACTGACTCACATCAACAAGTTGAAACTGTTGAGCCAACTTCCATGGAAGTTGGTGACTCCAATGAGTCCCAGGAAAAGAAGTCATTGACTCAGACGAACCAACTTGCAAGGAAATCAACGAATCAACTGAAGAGACTCGCAAGGATACTACTGATTCAACTGAAGCAACCTACCAGGAAGCTACTGATTTGAATGAAGAAACTTTCCAGAAAAATACTGACTCTACTGAAGCAACTAATCAGGTATTTACTGTCTCAACTGAATCAAACTGCCATAAAATTACTGACTCAACTGAAGCAACTTTCCAGAAAATTACTGACTTGACTGATCTAACTACCCAGGGAATCACTGACTCAAATGAACCTACTAGTCAATAACTGAAAAACCTGCTCAAGCTGCTTTCCATGAATTCACTGACTCTTGTGTATCAAATCCCATGCAACAAATTGACTCCTGTGTCAACTCCAATGCAACGAACTGACTCTCCTGTGTCAACTCCCATGCAACGAACTGACTCCCTTGAGTCAACTCGCCAGAGAATCCGTAACTGACATGTAGTTAACCTCCATTATTGTGATTCACAGATTTTCCAATCTGCTTCATAAATTTGACTCACCAAGATTGAATTCACCCACCAAAATTGAATTCACATACCAACACTGAATTCTCCTACCAATATTTAATTCACCTATTATGATTGAATTCACCCTCGAAAACTGAATTCACCAACCACAAATGAATTCACATACCAACACTGAATTCTCCTACCAATATCTAATTCACCTATTATGATTCAATTCACCCTCGAAAACTGAATTCACCAACCACAATTGAATTCACATACTAAGATTGAATTCTTCCACCCTGATTCACTATCAGTGACACGCGGCTGCTGAAACACTGTTATTTATACTGAACTCTATAATTTTAGTCTAAGCACGATCTTCGATAGTGTACTGGTCAAGCTAGTAACACTCAATTTTATAGTTGATAATTTAATAGACTCTAGGATAGTTATTTTATATGTAGCTTATAATTAAATGTATAGAATTGGGTACTTAGGTGTACCTCAATTTTTGGAAGTATTAATGTACCACAATTCCATGATTGACATATGAAAACTAAGAAAAATTTGTAAAAATACTTTACTTTAGAAAAATACAAGAAAATGTCTAAAAAATAGGATGCAGCCCAAAGTCAAATTTTATCAATGCATTTTGATATAGTTATTCTTCTCAATGTATTCCAATGTATCATTGTGAAACTGTGTTCTGAAGATGGTTAAATTGTTATTATAGATTAATATTATTGATGATTGACAATATTAATAATTATCATCATACTTGACTGATCAACTCTATTAAAAAAAAGTCTATTATGAAAATTGACACTCAGGTGTATTTTTTGGTGCTAAAATAAGCCAATTATTGATGTGAAATTTATAGTTTCATACATGGATACTAACATACATGTATTCGTGGTTTCATGAAGATTCATTTAGAAGTTTAGAAGAAGCATTAAGAAGAATCTAATTTATAATATTAGAAGCCTAATCTTCACTGTTTTATCAAGTGTTCACTTTTTTAATTATCTACCATTTTTTTCATTGCAATGAAGGATAATTTACGGTGTATATAAAGGTTTTGTAAGATAAATTATTTGATAAGATTTGAATTGTGTTCAAATTTGTTTTTTAATCATGCTAAAATATTAAATACCTTTTGTATGTTCAATTTTGAATTGATTAATTATAATTTATTGTTACTTTTATACTGTTCTCCAAACCATGTTTAGATTTTTTAGTGCTAGTATCATAGTGTATAAATTTGAAAGTAACCTTAAGGCTGAGGCCGCACTGCCGGTGGGTAGAGCCTGGAGGGTGGAGGGTAGTTGGTAAATCTATAGAACATACACACCATCCACAGTAATACATTGTATGAATGGTATGTGTTCAGCCGCCATCTTGAAATCTTAAATATGGACAACATAACCTCAAAAAAAAACAGTATGCCGTCATACCATTCATACAATGTATTACTGTGAATGGTGTGTATGTTCTATAGATTTACCAACTACCCTCCAGGCTATACCCACCGGCAGTGCGGCCTCAGCCTTATAGATAGAATCATTGAATACCTATCAGGAAGATCTCAGAGTTGAAGATGATTTGTTGTTTTATGATAATATAAAATGAATGTTTTATGATATCAATGAATTTTGATAAAGCTCTTCAATTTAGAAAAAAAATCACGTACTCAGTATCGCATAAAATACTAGAAGAAAATACAATCAATGGAATTATAATTATCATGATTAATGTTATTGAGAAATGAAATTTTCAAATTTATTGGACATTTCAGATGTATTTACTGTTCTTTTCAATTGTGAGAAGGCATATTTGAATCTTCAGTTGTTATTAGAGAAAAAGTTCATAAATTACGGTTTAGATCACGGTTACCCTTCATTATTATGATTTATTTTGTAATTTTCAAGCGTATTTCAGGATAAAAATAGGAATTCACAATATAGATTTCAAGTTGAGTGAATAAATCGTATTATTCCAGGGAAAAACAGAAAGTTTATATGATAATTATTGAAAATATATTTCACCCATTTCAAATTATTATCTTACATCAAATAATTCACTTCTCTAATTATGGAGATTGGAATAGGTACTGTACTACATTTTGAGAATGCTTTGTTCAGTATTGTTTTGAATTTGTTCCAACTTTATACTCGTAAATTTCTTGTATAGTATCTGCGTCTTGTTTGTTGTGGTCAGAAACTCCCTTTATATTAATTTGAAAAAAAACTCCGATTTTTGGGATAAAAAGTGATAAAAATGTATAAAATTCAGAATTTTTCTTGTGTAATCCAAGATCGATTGTTAAGAAGTGGTGTTACAGTATGCAGTGTTTCAAAATTTATGAGATAACTATAAGGTTTAAAGTTTAGGATGATTAATAATTAATTAATTGGTACTGCAACGCATGTTCTATTTTTCATAAAATTTCTATCAAATGTTGAATGAATCAAATGTCAAGTGTAGTAAATGTAGAGTGTTTATTGTTTTACTTTCTATATATTGCTGCTAATCTGATCAAGACACAATTTTGCTATTGAATTTAGTCTTTAAACTTCCCTGACTATAATAATTATAGTAAGTTACCTACAGTTTTGAACGAATTTGATTAAAATAGTTTTCTTAAATGTGCGAAACAGTTGATTTAAAAAAAAATCATATTTAGAATTTAAATGTGAAGAATATTCCTTTGTAACTGAGGTTTCTAAGAACTGATTTGTTTTCGTTATTTCAATATGTTAAGATTTCAATATTTACCTAAATTCTAGGCATAACTTATAATCAATGAATCACCTGAATTTGAATAAAAGTGCCTTTTAATCACAAAAATGTTCTTACCAATATTCACTTCCCATTTCTATCTCTCCATAATATTAGTAAAACACTTAAATTAGATAAACTTGAAATTAAACACGTTTATTATTAATAATTACACTGACGATTGATGAAAACCCATTCAAAGTACTGAGACAGTCCACGTTCCCAGTCTATAAAGGTTGTCTACACCATTTCGGAAAGAAATGGCCCTCTGTGATATGTTGGCATAATTTGGTGTTTTGCTACTTTGAAAAGTTTTTTTATTCATCCGTGTAAAATATAAATGTTGAAATAATGAATCTACGACACAACTTGCGTTGTATTTATTAGTATTATTACAGAAACTCACTTAAAATATTTTATTATTTGTAGACTATGTATGACCTACTTGCATGTCAAATTGTTTAACCACAAATATTTTCGTACATACTACAACTACTCTACTACTACTACTACTACTACTACTACTACTACTACTACTACTACTACTACTCAAATGCACCTTGCATTTAATAAAATGAAATGTTATTGGCAAAAGTCCATTCAATTGTGGACAAACTAAATTTTTTGTCATTTGTGATATTCCGCATTGATTACACGCTCAAGCATGTGCTCTTACCTGCATTTAAATGCAATAAATTAACTCAAAAACTTGATACAACCATATATTATCTAATCTCACCGATTAGACGCTCTCTACCACTGGGACAAACGGCTTCCAGTTTGTTTATGGATTGGCAGTTGACAATTAAGACTGCTTTATGGACAGAATTTCACGTTCTTGGGGCGTGACTTTTTACTTTTTCGAGTTTTAGTTTATTTCAATAATTAGAGTTCAATACTTTTGTAGTTGATTAACAATAATTATAGCTTGTAGCTGGAGTAAAGTAAGAGAGAGTGGGGAACAGTGAGACAAGATAAAAAATGTAGACACCATACAGTGGCGCTGTTCAGTGGCAATAGCTTCTACTAGAGTACCAGATGTATCACCCTTGTTTGATGGCTTCACGACGACGATCTGTTTCAATGTAATTCTGACTTCATTTGAAGGTACAAAATATTTTGTTTCTTCTATGAAAATGTGTTTTCAAAATATAGCAAGAACCAAGGATGTTCTCAGAAACAGTTAGTCATGCTGATTGAAGCAGCATGTAATTCACTTGATAATATTTTGAGGTTATATATTTTTTAATTAAAAAGCCATGGAACACAGAATGGGGAACAGTGATTATGTGACTTTTTAAATTTTAAATTTTGATAGAAATGTTATTAAAATATTTTCAAAAGTGTGCTTTTTAATTGTTGTATGGGAATAGCTGAGTCTTGAATGATGAATTGTTATTATTATTATTTTAATATTCTATTATGAAATGCCATGGTGAAGTCTCAAAAACTATTAAAATATTGATTTGATAGAAAATAAACGATTTCCTGTCATTGTTATAAGTCAAAGTATAGGCTATAGTCTGTCCAAGCAAAGAAGAGCCGCTCTGGCAAGATGGGAAAATGACACCAGTTTGGTCAATATTTTTTTAAAAATTATAAAATGTGGTCTTAATAGAAGATCAAATTGTTTCCTACAAGTTGAGACCAAATTGATAATTTTTGAACCAATATTTACCGAGCTTGAGTCATTCTCCCATCTGCAAGATGCTCTTCTTTGCTTGTACAGACTATTCAATTTAGTCTGTACTTGTAGTACTGTTCAATTAACGCGATAATGCATTTCTGGGGACGGTTTACTAGAACAACATACATCTTTCATCCACTACAATACTATTTTATACATCTTTTATACAGTACCTAATAAGTGTAATAAAAATCACAGTATCCTCAGATATTTTTGATTTCATCATTTCAACTCTTGCTGAAATATAGAAAATAGTCTATTTCACTGGTAGGCTACTCAATATAATATACTCAAAAAAATATTTTAATACAAATACGTTTTTAAATGAATAATATTCAATGTAATAATCTAATAAATCACAGTACCCTAGAAAATATTTTGATTTCATAATTTCAACTTTCGTGCTGGGATAGAAAGATTTTTGAAGGTAGGCTACTCAATAATAATGTACTTAATAAAATATTTTAATTCAAATAGGTGTCGAAATATACAGATTTCAAGATTGGGCTACTGTGAATTATTGTTATTCATTTAACAAGATTGAAATACAATAGGATTGAAACACAGGCAAAGCCCAAAACGTCTCTTCTTCCCAATTTTGGTTAAAATATTCAAAATAGTGGTTATGTCCATACTTAAAACTTAAATTTTACACAAATTTCAATTTCTGAAGGTAAAAAAACTATGAAACCGTAATTTAGAATTTGGAAGGTTGTTACATACATAAAAATTAGTAGCCCTAATATCAAATTGAACAGTCTTAGCTCTATTTTTCAAAGCTTGACCAATTTTTCCTCTTTTTTGGCACCTATAGATAGGAGGATCACAACCTATTTACCTTGGTTTGACTGTTGTGGGCTTAGAAACACTCTGTAGGCTACATAGCAGAATAACGTGAATTCTATACCTGTATAGCCTAGCGGAAGCGTTGCTCTTTCGGTGGTGATGAATAATGAATGCAGGGTCACTCGTACTTCATTTAGCTAAGAAGTGTTATGAATATGTATATATGCATATAACCAGACTATTATTGGCATCAAACCCAGCGGCAACCAAGAATAAGGTCACAGAAATCTATGTAGATTATCTAACGCTGGTACAGTATTTCCTTTCAAGAAGATTCATAAGATGATACATGTATCAAATTGATACATAGTATCCATCACATCATGTGTCAACTTTGATTGACTCTTGTATCTTCTTTAAAAATTGAAACTTCACGAAAGTTTGCTTCTTTCTCAAGAAAATCAGCCTACCTGTTTATAATTATTATTTCTTCTTAGATCTGCATTTCCATCTTCTACCATATTCAAATATGACATAATCATGCTGCCCCACATCTCAGGGTACATCATTATTTTTCTTGAGGTATCATACATGATTACAGAAACATTAATTCGACAATTAAGTCTTACAGATATCATATATAATTTTACATACGGTAACTTACAGAGATCGATCAATTTCTGTAAGTTATGCTTTCATAATGATTATTTACAATCTCCATATTGTGTATTGCGTTCAAGGGAATTTGTAAACGTTATTGGGCCGTTGATGAAAAGTTAATTTTGACTACCAATTCGAGATAAAATAATTATTTTACAGATTTAAATCATCATTATTCATCAATTTATTCAAAATATGAACACATAATATGAGAGAGAAAAAACAGCCTCAAGTCCAAACTATGCATTTCCCAATATTTGGATTAAGATTTAAAAATGATAGGTAATTATTGGGCCGTTGATGAAAAGTTAATTTTGACTACCAGTTCGAGATAAAATAATTATTTTACAGATTGAAATCATCATTATTCATCAATTTATTCACAATATGAACACATAATAATATAGGAGAGAAAAAACAGCCTCAAGTCCAAACTAAGCATTTCCCAATATTTGGATTAAGATTAAAAAATGATAGGTAATTATTGGGCCGTTGATAAAAAGTTAATTTTGACTACCAATTCCAGATAAAATAATTATTTTACTGATTGGAATCATCATTATTCATCAATTTATTCACAATATGAACACATAATATAGGAGAGAAAAAACAGCCTCAATTCCAAACTATGCATTTCCCAATATTCGGATTAAGATTTCAAAATAATAGGTAATTATGAATATTCTATCATTATCCGCTCAATCTTATTATATTTGGATTCAAAATTATTCATTCAGATTTTATTTATACTTTGATAATATTCATTCAACTATTTATTGAAGTTATTATTCAAACTCAAATCATTTATTTAAACTTATATCGATTTGGAAAAAGTATTTCACCGCTAAGAGAAACGCAAAACTAACTTTGTTATAGTATGTTCAAGCAAAGAAGACATTTTGGCAAGATGAAAAATTACTCCAGCTCGGTCAATACTGATTTAAAAATTATTATATGTTTTGTCTCAAATTGTAGAGCAGAATGTTTTCTACAACTTGAGACCAAATTTATAATTTTTGAACCAATAATGACCGAGCTGTAGTCATTTTTCCATCTTGCCAGATGTCTTCTTTGCTTGAACCTCTCATTCTAATCTCATCAGAATCCTTCTGACTTCCACAATGTTTGCATCATCAATATTGGGGTTGTTAGACGTGAGAGCTTCCTCTTTTTAGCTAGTTAAGGTTAGAAGGACGAGTATCCTGTCTGCAGCGGAAATATCTTAGCCCAAGCCTATCTGCCACAACTACACTGCAAGATAGCTATCGTAATTCAGGAAACTCCGAGCATTTGTTAATGCATTAGCGGTAGACCTCCCCAAGACCGCATTCTACAACTCCTACCCCCCCCCCCCCTTCACCATCATCCTCCTCTACCCCCTCTTACCTCTTTTTCATCCCATTTTGTTTGTTCCTTCCCATCCATCTTCTTCTCATTATTCCTAATCTTTCAAAGTAGGATAATGTCTTCTACCTTGTTTGGTTGTTAGTAAACTTATTTTAGGTTTTGTTTTTCATCAATAATTCATCCATTATATGAATATGTTCTTTGTTTTGAATATTTACTCAACAATCGCTCTTTGGAGGCAACAGGTCGAAACCCACAACTGCCTCCTTAACATAGTTTAGTAGATCAGAATACATTTATATAAAAACTTTAAATAATTACAATTGAAGTACCCTTTTTCAAATATTTTTATTTTACACAACATGATAACACTTGAAAATGGCTTTATCGCCGAAACGTGTAAAATAAAAATGTTTCTAAAAAAACTTCGCTCCGGCAGCTGGCGGTCGGAAAGAGTGCATTTCAAATGCAATTCTATGATGGCTCAAATCATATGACTTATAATGAGCTATTCAGGGTATGAATTCAAAGGTGCCGTTTTCGAAAAACACAATTTTCGGCATATTATTCTCCGCCATTTTCGAATGGATTTTTTCCGTTGATGGCTCAAATTGTAGGGCATAATAGGGTATTATACACACCAATTTTCAAAACGATCAAGTTATTGGTCGATTTGTAGTGATTTTTTTAAATTTTCATCCCCTAATTTCACCCCCTTTCCTTGAACTAATTTGGCTGGTTAACGAACTTGACCAAGATATTAACACTAATGATTTTTGTGCAAAATTTGGTCGCTCTACGACAAGCCCTTCTGGAGTTATCGTGTTAACAAGATTCTGTACATATATAAATATATATATATATATTATATATAGATATATATGAAATTGAACGGACATCAGATTCGTGTTCTAGGGGCTCGGAAAAGTGTAAAAAATATATCACATCATGAATTTTCGATTGTCAGGGCAAGACCAATAGTGCATTTTTTCGAATGAAATGCACTAAAAGGGTACTGATTGTAATTATTTACAGTTTCAACGAATACAGTAGCCGGCTACTGTAATACTAAGGGTATTGATAGGGCCCTAACAGAAAATAAGTATCACATTAATTTTTTTAATATACATAATCAAGACTAATCATTATTTTTCAAAATTGACTGTAATATAATAAATATTAATAATAATAAGTGATTAGATTATAAACTCAATTTCAAAAGATAGATGAAAAAAGCAATACCCAAATAAAATGTATCAGTATTAACCGATACAATAAAGTATATTACCTTTCAATGTAAAAACCATTAGTTTCTCATTTCTTATTATTCAAAATTTTGATTTATGGCTTCGAAATCCTTTTACATGAGAGATTATGGAAACAAATTTCGGTTAATGGTTTCCATTTTTTCCCATGAGAAATTATGAAACATAATGCCATTGCTCAACAAACTTTGGTTTAATGAAGAATACTATGGCTTTAAATATTTTTTCCAGTCTTTATGAAAAATTATGACATGTCTCAACAAACTTTGTTTAAAAAAAATATGGCTTTAAATCTTTTTTCCATGTTTTATGAGAAATTAGGAATAGGGTAGCGTCTCACAGAATAGTTTTATAGTTTTATTAAATAAGCAATTTTAAACTAAGCCTTCCACCAGCAATAAAAGTGTTGAGTTTTGAGTTGAGGGCCAATGTCAAAATAGTATAAAGATTACGCTTGGTTGTAAAGCAATAGTAATAGCAAATAAGCAATAGTAAATATTATGGTTGAAACTAAATTCTCATCTAAATTTTCATCTCTTTTTAAATCCAAATCTCAATACTCTAAATCAATTGGCTTCTCACTTGACCTCAGATATTTTTTCCTAAATCTCGAAATATAGAATTAGGCGAACTTTTACAAATTTTTTCCAACCGATTTGGCGTTACAGTCGAAATATGTGTTATCTATTAACTGATTAGTAATACGATAAACAATTAACTCGTAGATAATTAACAATTAAGTAGGTTTGATAATACTTATATAGTGTTTTTTTATCTCAGGGCTACTTTTATGACAGTTTTTTTATTTTAAATAATAATCACAGTCTTTTTCAAATTGCATTTGAAAATGACTATAAATAGTCGAAACATATAATGCGCTAAAAAATTATTGAAAAAGGGTACTGTGATAATTATTTAAAATAAAAAAATATCAAGTTGATCAAGTTATAATTATATTTATGTGATCTACATACACATGATAATCTTATAACGTATATAATCATACTGAATCATATATTTGTCTTCTCATCCTTATCTTCAACATTTCCATCTTCCATTTTCTTCTCACCTCTCCTTCTCACAATCCACCTTGTTCTGATCCTTCATTATCATTTTCTTCCTTCTTCTCATCTTCTTCCTCCTCCTCCTCCTTCTCCTCCTCCTCCTCCTCCTCCTGCTCCTCCTCCTCCTCCTCCTCCTCCTCCTCCTCTTCTTCTTCTTCTTCCTCGTTCTCCTGTTCTTCTCATCCTTATCTTCAATATTTCCATCTTCCATTTTCTTCTCACCTCTCCTTCTCACAATCCACCTTGTTCTGATCCTTCATTATCACTTTCTTTCTTCTTCTTGTCTTCTTCCTCCTCCTCCTCATCCTCTCCATTCATTCTAACTATACCACCATCAGCAAGATCTCAGCATGCTTTTGTTTCTTGAAAGCTCTTCGTTCGTTTGCAGAGCTAACGACCGTTATTTGTCCAAGTTAAGCTTAAGCAGAAAGCTGTAGCGTGATAGCCTCCCCATACAATCTTTCTCTCTCTCTTCTTCTCTCTCTCTTTTTTTCTCTATCTCTCTTTCTATTTCAGTTCTCTTCTCTCTATGCAAAATGATCTTTCATTGCTTTAATAGATTCATCTTTCGTAGACCATACCAAATGTTACAATGAACGTCAACTACGTGATAATCATACATTGAATATTCAATGTTTCCTATTTAAAATTTAAAATTACAGTATTTAAATTTATAAACCTATTTTAAATTTAAAATAAGAATTACAGTACCCTCTTGGAATTATTTTTCAGCATGCTATTTTTTTTCTAATGCTAGAGCCGGGCAGCTCGAGCAGCGCAGGTATAGCCACGGCAGCTCGAGCCGCGCGGCTTGGGAATGCTACCTTAAGATTCGATTCTGATAAGGAATTAAATAAGCTGAAGGTTATACAGGCTGTTTCAGGAGGAATGTGCAATACTTCTCAGGCTGATTTCTTACACCAAGTAGACAAAAAAGTTCCATGGGATCAACCCCCAAAAACGCTTTGTTAGCGAGATAATGGCGGAAAATTGAGATTTTTCAAAATATATTAATTTTTCTAATTTTTTAGAGGCTTTAGTAAGGTTCTAAAATAATTAATTCCTGTGTAAAATCAGCTGAGAAATTCAATGAAACCAGTTTCAAGTTTGTAACTTCAACGGTTATTGAGATAATTTAAAAAAAGTATGCTAAAAAACGCCTTTTTTCAACAATAATGGTTACTACTAAATAAGGAATCATAAATTTGTATTTTTCATCAATGGAAGTTGAAGGGAGTCGGATTCTAAAGAAAAAGTTGAATGACGGCGATTGTGTATATCTCACCCAAATCTTAGAAATAGCGATCAAGAACTTGGAACTGGATTCATTGAATTCCTCAGCTAATTCTACATAGGAATTGATTATATTAGAACCTCACTAAAGCCTCTAAAAAATTAGAAAAATTAATATATTTTGAAAAATCTCAATTTTCCGCCATTGTTATCTCGGTAACAAAGCGTTTTTGGGGGTTGGTCCCATGGAACTTTTTTGTCTACTTGGTGTAAGGAATCAACCTGAGAAGTATTGCACATTTCTCCTGATACACCCTGATATTTAATAAATAAATTAGCCTTGAATTTGGAATGAATGGCAGAGTATGAACACATAAATATCCATTCTTGGAGAGGGATGTTCAAAGATATCTCTCCTATTCACAGTCATGGGCGAATATTCTACTGATCTATTTGACTTGAAATAATCATTGAATGTCTAGCCATCACATCATTCTCTTTTCATATAACTATATCATAGAATAATGTTCACTTTGTTATTGGGGGGGCTACTAATGTATAAAAAATTAATAAATAGTGAAATGCACACTTTTCAAGTAAATTTCACTATTTATTGATTAATTATACATTGGTAGCCCTAAAAACGAAGTGAAAATTCATAATATAGTTATGTGAATAGCGTTGTGATGGCTAGACAGCGCAGCTAGAGCCGGGTAGCTCGAGCAGCGCAGATATAGCCGCGGAATGCTACTATATAAGTTTCCATCGATTATAAATAGCCAACTTGAGTGAACTTGAGCAAACTGTGTCATTCTTTTATTCTTCATGCATAGTACTTGAACAAATTTACTGTTACATTTTTGTAATCTACTTGAATAAAGTGATTGAATCTGAATCTGAATCTCTCTCTTTTACTCTTTCTCTATATCTCCCTATATCTCTCTTCCTCTTTCTTTCTTCTCTCTCTCTTTCTCTTTCTCTCTTATTGCCGCCTTGATCACAGAATGGCGTGAGTGCCGGGTCTTACTCTTTGATGATAGCATCCGGGGCTCTGCTCCACTCTACTAGAGAACAGCAAGCATACTTAGCTACATCCTCAACCATCACTTATCCTGAAGAGTGCGGTGAGGTATGTATTATCAGTGAATATGAAGAGTAAGAGCTCTCTTTATATTCACTGGTTTGATGTCTCTGAGATGTCTTGGAAAATTATGATGTGAGAGAGAAATCTGTCGAGATGAAAGAGCGAAAAAGTAGTAGTTAAAAGAGGAGTAGGAGGAGGAGGAGGAGGAGGAGGAGGAGGAGTAGGAGGAGGAGGAGGAGTAGGTTCAGAATAGATTTATTTGATCGATGTGCATTTTAAAATGTTTGGATTAAGTATGAGTATCGAAAGACAAAACATCGATGTTTATCCCATCAATCATTTTAATCGATTTTAATGGGTCATACCTGTCCTATTTGGTATGTTATTCTGCAAGATATAAATATGGTAAGTTGGAAACTTCTGCATCATCCATGCTAATTTTGTTATAATAATTTTTTCAAGTAGAAAAATCGAAGCGATCAATGATGGAATAAAGAGTTCAATAGGCAAATGTATTTATGAGGTGATATATGATTAATATGATTCATGGTTGAGGCGGGTTTATAGGATGCCAATAAATATTGTCTTCTGAAATGTACAGGGGATTTAACGTTTTTGCATTTTAAATAATGATCACATTACCCTTTTCAATAATTTATAATGCATAAAAAATCATTGAAAAGGGTACTGTGATTATTATTTGAAATAAAAAAAAAACAGTGATAAAAGTAGCCCTGAAATAAAAGAAACACCAATGCCTACTTTGTACGATGCCAATTGGCCAATTGACAACATCAGCGGTCGGTTTCAGAAGACAGTTGGCAAAATACAATTGTCTCATCAGTTGGCATCGTATAAATCTGGCATTATGGTGAGAATAGTTATTGGATGAAAGAAGCACTGAAGAAAATGTTATTGAAATAGATTAACTCATTGAGTAGTTGTAAGGTTGCTTGTATTCAAAGACTAGGATAACCTACATTTAAATAGACTATTTCTTGATTTTCTTTATCTGGACTATTACATTTTCAGACTTTGAATATTTTATGATACCGTATTGAAGCATTTTTCAAATGACATAACTTATACTCTCAAATAATTGTATAGTGCATGGCATTTATTTTATTTTGTGACAAAGGTAATGCTTCTGAAGACCTCAGAAGCGGATCCAATAAAACCTATTCTATTCTATTCTATTCTATTCTATTCTATTCTATTCTATTCTATTCTATTCTATTCTATTCTATTCTATTCTATTCTATTCTATTCTATTCTATTCTATTCTATTCTATTCTATTCTATTCTATTCTATTCTATTCTATTCTATTCTATTCTATTCTATTCTATTCTATTCTATTCTATTCTATTCTATTCTATTCTATTCTATTCTATTCTATTCTATTCTATTCTATTCTATTCTATTCTATTCTATTCTATTCTATTCTATTCTATTCTATTCTATTCTATTCTATTCTATTCTATTCTATTCTATTCTATTCTATTCTATTCTATTCTATTCTATTCTATTCTATTCTATTCTATTCTATTCTATTCTATTCTATTCTATTCTATTCTATTCTATTCTATTCTATTCTATTCTATTCTATTCTATTCTATTCTATTCTATTCTATTCTATTCTATTCTATTCTATTCTATTCTATTCTATTCTATTCTATTCTATTCTATTCTATTCTATTCTATTCTATTCTATTCTATTCTATTCTATTCTATTCTATTCTATTCTATTCTATTCTATTCTATTCTATTCTATTCTATTCTATTCTATTCTATTCTATTCTATTCTATTCTATTCTATTCTATTCTATTCTATTCTATTCTATTCTATTCTATTCTATTCTATTCTATTCTATTCTATTCTATTCTATTCTATTCTATTCTATTCTATTCTATTCTATTCTATTCTATTCTATTCTATTCTATTCTATTCTATTCTATTCTATTCTATTCTATTCTATTCTATTCTATTCTATTCTATTCTATTCTATTCTATTCTATTCTATTCTATTCTATTCTATTCTATTCTATTCTATTCTATTCTATTCTATTCTATTCTATTCTATTCTATTCTATTCTATTCTATTCTATTCTATTCTATTCTATTCTATTCTATTCTATTCTATTCTATTCTATTCTATTCTATTCTATTCTATTCTATTCTATTCTATTCTATTCTATTCTATTCTATTTCTATTGTATTCTATGATATTGCGGTAATTAGCCGCATTGAATTTAATAAATCAAGACAACGTCACTCAACTATTTCAACTCACTCCGTTTGAAATAGATCGAAATATAGATGAGTATATTATTGAGGAGTACAGGAAAAATTGAGTGAAGATAGAAGACATTCTCAAAATGGAAACACACAAGGAAATCATATCATGAATGAAGGAGAACAATAGCAAGCTACTCCCAAAATTCGCTTCCCTATCAGTTCTAATGAATGCCGCCTCTTAGCTATGTCACCGTATTCAATAGCTCTGACAAACTTCTGATACAGTCTGTCCAAGCAAAGAAGACATTTTGACAAGATGGGAAAATGACTCCTGCTCGATCAATATTGGTTTAAAAATCATGAATCTGGTTTCAAATTGTAGGAACACTCTAGCCTACAATTTGAAACCAAATTCATAATTTTTCAATCACTATTGATCGATCTGTAGTCAATTTCCCATCTTGCCAGAATGTCTTCTTTGCTTCGACAGCCTATAAGACAGTGACAACGGCGTTACCAAACCCCTCTGAATAGGGAGTAAGCTGAGTTTACACTTGTCATGTCACTCATCCTCCATCAACAAAGATGGAGATATCCGAAGCTGTATTGTGTTGATAAAGGGAGAAAATGACTTAAATTGTGCTGATTTCACTCTATTTGAAAGATTGATTATGTTGGTTGGATATCGTATTTAGTGGAAATACGCGTACATACCGTAGCTGAGTTGGTTGCTGTGCTATGTGGGGTACTCAAGGCCTTTTTACATTCTGAATTTCTGATCTAAATTTAATCAACAAGCGGTCCTCAATCAAAATATTACGGTATATATTGATATCACTATACATTGAAATTTAAACATTAAAAAATTAGTTGAGTAGCATATTATAATACAGGTTGAGTATTAAAAAACAAGTTTCAGACCAATCAGAATCCAGTATTGTTATCCAGTTCATATTATTGGAATTTATAAGTATTGAACTAAATTGTTATCAATCAGGAGAATGAGAGAGCTATTAATGATGATCAAGAGTTTCAAACAAACAAATTCAACGTAGTTCACATAATATATAGTCTGTCCAAGCAAAGAAGACCCTCTGGAAAGATGGAAGAATGATTTAATATTGGTTCAAAAATTATCAAATTGTAGAAAACAATATGATCCACTATAATGAATAGTCGGTATCGGTCATTATATTCATTGTATAAAAAATAGAATTAATGAGTATAAGATGGGACATATTTTCATTTTATTTCATACAGCATAAAACTATTGAAGTCTAGTACTGGTTCAAGTTACACGAAGTAAAACTGAGTCTGAATTCTATAGATAAATTCTTCGAAAACTAACTTGAAAGAATCTTATCAGTCTGAATACGTAAATGAATAATAAATAAGCACAAGATCGTCAATAATGAATCAGCGTAGTTTTTGTGTAAGATACACCATCCATATTTTTTGTTAGCAGCCATTTTCTAAGACAGAACTCACGAAATACTGTCAACCAATAAGAAAAGAGCAGGCGGGGCAGGAAGGCGTGTCCAAGTCAAATCTGAAACATCAAGCGTCAACTGCTGCCATCTACTCGCTACTGGTTGAATTTGGAAACTTTTCTAACCGATGTTTTCTCATTTTTGGCCATTTCGATTGTAGGCGGAGCTTGGAGGCTTGTCCAATGGATTCGAAGCAAGTCACTCTATTGCTGCTGCCACCTGCTGGCTGAATTCAAAACTATTTCGAATGTTATTCAAGAAAGTTGGGTAGAGCAGTGAAAAATAATCGCTGGAATGTCCAATTTGCTTGTTATTGGGTTTCCGATTTTTTTGTTAAAATATATTTATTTCGAGGAAAATGATATATTAACGATGATACCCAATATTTTTCTGTGGAAAATTTATTATTCCTTACCTTATTGCTTTCAAGCAAACTGATAAAATAAATCAATCAATAATTGAAAATTTGATATTTTAATGATAAAGTAAGATACGTTGTGACAGTTTCGCTCAATTTAGATAGCTTTTGGTTTATTTTCAATTAATCCTGTAGTCTTTTGCTTATCACGTATCCAATACAAAAAAATACGAAACAATACGTTGGGATACGTTAGAATAAGCAAGTCCTTATAATCCTTTTTGCCACACCACATGCAACGTTGCGATTGCTTATGAGAAAACTGTAAACTTGCAAGGCAGCTTGAAGCATGTTTGGCTTCGAATATATTAAAATATGTTGGATTGCATTCGTCTGGTAATGAGCGTTGGTGGGGCGCCTGTCAAAATCTCACACAGGGCGCCAAAAGACCACACGAAGGCCCTGAATGACAATATTCACAAGATAACCTCGTTCAAATCATGTACATTCGTAATCAGTTTGTTGGATTAATCCTATAATAGATATGGTCGTTCAGTAGCACGCTAGGTCTATAAATCTTTAAAAAATCTGTATTCTCTTCTTATACAATAAGTTTATCATGTTTTCTCAACATGAAAATCATTTAATTCAAATAGATTCAAACATCCAGTAATTGCTTACATTCAACTAATGCACCTCTCCAGTAATAAAGTGACAAAAACAATACTCCAAGAAGGCAATATGACATCGCCAACAAACAAATACAAGAACAAGAACAATAAACAAGAACAGCTGACAAGTTAGTGGGATTCCAGACAACTTTTTTACAAGATTGACGGTGACTTATCCATTTCAACGCCAAAAGTGAAGAAGAAAACTTTGACTGTCTCGACAGCTACTACGGTCTTCTTTACTGTATTTCTTTTTCGACCTCTCAAGTGAGCTTTCTTTCTCTCCGGAATAGATATTTCTCTTCCTCAATTCCTCTTTATTTTCATGTTTTTAACGATATTTCTTCTCCAAATCATTCCTTCTGTGCTTCACCCCTCTTGTAGTCATTTGCCTCCAGCAATTTATTCTGCTTGATAAAGCAATAAATTAATTTATCACTGAAATAATAAATTGGAACAAGTTTTGCCCTAAATGTCTCATATTCTCCCTCTTGAACGATTTTCTCTCCTAAATCCTAATAATTCTCATTCTGTTCTTCTTCCCTTCTCTTCTATTCTCTCTTCACAAATTTTCATACGCATTTTTACAAAATTTTCACTCTTTATGACTACACACAACGATTATGTCAGTTAACACAATTTTTCTCACCTTTTCCATTCTTCAATTTTCTTACAAATTTTTGAATTATTTGTTAAAAGATAACACTCTTAATAGATATACAAATATCTTGTTATTATCACCTGTTATTATTGTCACCTTTTCCATTCTTCAATTTTCTTACAAATTTTTAAATTAATTTTATAAAATCTCACTCTTAATAAATACACAAAGATCTTGTTATTATATCCAAGTGCCAATTTCTCTCCACCTAATTTTTGGTTAGCTCAAAAGCCTCTATTTGAAGACATTGGAAATCACTGGCGGCTCGTGCTTACGAAACAGATGAAGTGCGATACAGTAAAGTATACGGGAAATCCACCTGTTTCGTGAGTACGAGCCGCCAATGGAATTATAGTTGGAAAAGATAGGATGTTTTTTCAAGAATATAGAATTTCTGTTACGAACTATCACACACTTTCTTTTAAAAACACAATCATTCTTAAATTTTTTTGAGTCAACTTCAGTATCTTTTCACTCCTTTTGCAAGCTTCTTTCACTAATAGTTCATTTCTGAATTCCACCACTGGCGGCTCGTACCCACGAAACAGGTGAAGTGCCAGTATCTTTCACTGTACAGCACTTCACTTGTTTGTTTCATGGACACGAGCCGCCAGTGATTCCCACATAATTTTAAACTACTTTTCTTCCTACCAGTTGAAAGGGAAACACAAGTCGCTAGGCTCTTACGTCTTACCGCTCCTTTTCTCTATCTTTTACTCCCTTACTCACTCTGACTGTTGGTATTACTCACTTACTCACTCTCTCTCTCACTCTCTTCCTCTCACTGTTTCTCCCTTTCTCTTACCACATCAATACAACTTTGTTTCCATCGATCGCTCTCACTCAAACTCTCTCTTTCACTTTCTCTCTCACTCACTCTCTCTCTCTTTCTCTCTCTCTTTTCCTTTTTCTCTCTCCCAATCCTTCCGCAGTCGTCACTCAACCTTGTTTGCAGCCCTTAAACAACACTTGAGCCCTTTTCTTTCCGCCGAAAAGAGCTGTAAGATAGGTTCTAATTGCCTGTTTGTTTTTTTCTTTCTTCTTCTTTTTCTTCCCGTTCTTCACTTCGTCTCTTCTCATTCTTATTATTTTGTTCTCTCTCCATCATCTTATAGAATATGATTTATAGAATAATTCTCCCTGATAGATAAAGAACGTTACAATTATTGCAATCTAGAAACTCACTTTTTTTAGGGTGATGCCCACATGGGCTTTTGGGCTTGTGCGTTGGTAATAGAGAGGATGATGATGATGAGAGATGAATAGACCTACTGCTTTAGGTGGGTTCCGAACCACCGGGAAGCGATTTTTGAGGCTCATAAATTGAATTAAGAGGAACCGGTCACCAGTACAACAGTGGTGGCAGAGGCACTACTTAGAATGAATATATAGAAATATGGAATAAAACACACTGATAATGTCAATTCTACCGTTTTTTTAGTACAGGATCATAGTTCCGTGGCCAAACAGGTCACATTCTGAAGCTGACTTTTATGAAACGATTCTACAACATCGACAACTCCTCAATTTTCATGATTATATGCATGAATTAATAAGGAAATCAATCTAATCTGAAAAATCATATTACTGCTGGGTGCTCGTCGAAGTCTCCTTGAATCAAAAGGGAGTCTACGTCTGTCCTCAACATATCTAACAAATCTACTATCTAACAATCTTATAGCTGAAGCCATTGAGTTAGGCGGTTTCGTCTGCTCATTGTGCCTTGCAAAAACTGATATCGTCTATCAATATTGTAATTAAGTTATGTCTAGATGTTTTTTTTTGTGATCAAAAGAGAGAGAGTTGGTTTTTTACATTGGCTGCAAGTAGGTTACATCAATTGGATTTCTTGCATTCGAAAATGAATATAAGTAGTTGAAACATGTCATGCATTGAAAAATAATTCAAAAAGGGTACTTGATAATTATTTTGAAAAAACAAGTTACACCACGTACAAGAGGCAGGTGAAATCGCCTGACTTTCAGCATCAACTTTTACACAAGATATGCTGTTTACACATATATACAACATGTGAATAAATAGTTACTGAGCTCTGCTGAACAATTTTTTAAGAATGTTCAAAATTCAATCAATAAGAATCCCTTCATTTAATACGTAACTTATAATCAATCCACGTGGAATCTCATCTCGCTTGATGGAATAATTAACAGCGAAGCAGGAGGAAGAATAAGATGAAGAAGAAACGAAGCATTGAAAAAATAACCAAAAAGTAATGAAACCTGGCGTGCTGGCTTAGAATAAATCGAATCAGGCTGACGTGTGTGATAGATAAGATAAATAGAATAACGGATTGTCTGAATCTATCATTGTCGAAAGTCTGACCACACAAAGACTCTAGCATTCCATTCAGAATATATAGTTTTTCTAAGCAAAGAAGACATTCTGGTAAGATAGGAAAATGACTCCAGCTTGGTCTATATTTGTTTAAAAAAATTTAAATTTGCTTTTAAATTGTAGATTAGAATATTCCCTACAATGCGAGATCGAATTGATAATGTTTGAAAAGATATTGTCCGATGTGAAGTCATTTCTCCATCTTGCCATAATGTCTTCTTTGCTTGAACAGACTAGAAACTTCCTAGCGGACACACCCACATGTTAAACAAAGTAACTTTTATTGAATACCGACAGGTAATTGCTTGGCTTTATACGAAATCTGAAGGAATTTTCAATAAAATTCCTTTCAAATGGTTATAAGAATATTCTACAGTATCTTCCATACCGAACGATGAACAAATAAAACGAAAGCAAGGTTTGATACAAATTTCATTAAAAGTATTATAGTCCGTCCAAGCAAAGAAGACATTCTGTCAAGATGGGAAGATGACTCCAGCTCTGTCAATATCGATTCGAAAGTTATAAATGAAACCTAAAATTGTAAAAAAAAATCTGATCTACAATTTGAGACCCAACTTATTATTTTTTATTCTATATTGATCGAGCTGGAGTCATTTCCCCATCATGCCAAAATGTCTTCTTTGCTTGGACTATTAGAGCTTGAAGCTCGGCTACGCAATCTAGAGGAATTTTCCAATAATTTTTTTCAAATATTTTCTGGAATCTTTTACAATATCTTCCTCGCCAAACGATGGAAGGATAACACGAAAGCAATGTTTGATCTAAATTTTATTTCGCTACACTTCACGGAAATAAGCTGCTTACCAGTCCCTTTGTAGACTAGGAAGTCGTCATTTACATACATAATCAATCAGCTGTTGTCCTCGAGCGGAAAGAAGTCCTTTCCATACAAGGACCATCTCTTTCCAAGCGTGGACAGCTGACGCCATCTAGCGAGAGAAAATGCAACTACAATGGACCATCACTTTCTTTGATACTGCCAGAAACTTGTCAAAAACAAGAAACTTTGTATTGCTATTGTACAATTTAGGATGATCGTACAAAAACTATCATGAGCTTAAACATTTCTGGACTAAGAAAATCGAGTATTCTGATAGTTATTAAGTACTCGTAATATCCATTTGATTAAATAAAAAAAATTGTGATGCAAACTTTCAATACTTAGCAGTTCAGCTTACTTCAGATTCAGCTCAGCCAAAGCTAGTATAGTAAGTTATCTGGTCTTAGCTGTTCTTAGATTTCATTAATCCTATTTGTTTTGTTCATTCATGAAATTGGATTGATAATATTTATTTGAAGTGTAGCGAAAAAAATTATACACAACTCGCCCAGGAAGTTTTTTACGGTATTCAGAATTATTCCCAGGCTCGGCAAGCCTCGCCCGAGAAACTATCCTCATACCGTAAACTTTTCCTTCCCAGGCTTGTGGCGTAATGTACTATTAAGAGTATTACTTGTTGGATTGGATGAAAAGATGAGATATTGTCAAACCACTGATTTATAAAAACCGAGACATCGGTTTTGATTGATACACCATTATCAATGTCTGGTTAACTCTCTGGTAATCACAGTTCGCCTAAATATTTATAATTGTGTAGCAACCAAAACCAGTATCTCATTTTTTAGTAAATCAGTGATTTGACAATATCTTGTCTTCCCATCAAATAGGGATAACTATAGTCTTTCCAAGCGTAGAAGACATTCTGGTGAAAAGGAGAATGACTCCAGATCGGTCAATACTGGTCAAAAATGATCAATTTGTTCGCAAATTGTGGATCAGAATGTTTTCAACAATTTGAGATAAAATATCATTCTTAAACCAATAATGTTTCGAGCTTGAGTCATTCTCCCATCTTGCCAGAATGTCTTCTTTGCTTGGGAGGACTTCCACATTATGACCTTCACAGCTACTCAACACTACAGTGACTATAAGTAGTTTCATTATTATGTATTATTTTGAAAGTGTCTTGTATAGTCACTGTGCTCAACACCAATGCCGGGGTTTTCCAAGCATACTTAAACTTGAGGGTCCCTCGACCGCTAACATTTGTTATAATAATTAAAGGAAATGTAAACTTGAGGGTCTCTGAAATTTGAGTGTGCTTGGATAAACCGAGATTTAGATTGTTGAAACGGGAAGAAGAATGGAACTGATCTTAAAAAAATGACGAAAATTAATCTTTGAATGTGAGGTAATGATCATGATAATAGTTTGATGTAACTAGATCTCCAGTATTTCCTACAAAAATACAAACATTATACAGTAGAACCGTGCTTGTATACAGGGTGTTTCAGAAGGAATGTGCAATTCTTCTCAGGCTGATTTCTTACACCAAGTAGACAAAAAAGTTCCATGGGACCAACCCCCAAAAACGTTTTGTTACTGAGATAGCAATGGCGGAAAATTGAGATTTTTCAAAAAATATTAATTTTTCTAATTTTTTAGAGGCTTTAGTGAGGTTTTAAAATGATGAATTCCTATGTAAAATTAGCTGAGACATTCAATGGAACAAGTTTCAATTTTGTAACTTCAACGGTTATTGAGATAATTTAAAAAAAGTATGCTAAACACGCCCTTTTTCAACAATAATGGTTATAACTTATGAAGTAATCATAAAATCATATTTTTATCAATGGAAGTTGAAGAGAGTCGGATTTTAAAGAAAGAGTTAGATGGCGGCGATTGTGTAAATCTTACCCAAATCTCAGAAATAGCGATCAAAAATCGCAAAATCGCTACTAAACACAAGTTCATCACTTGTGCTATGTTTTGTCAATTTTGCGATTTTTTATCGCCATTTCTGAGATTTGGGTAAGATTTACACAATCGCCGCCATTTAACTTTTTCTTCAGAATCCGACTCTCTTCAACTTCCATTAATAAAAAATATGATTTTATGATTCCTTATCCAGTTATAACCCTTATTATTGAAAAATGGCGTTTTTTACCATATTATTGCGATTTTCTCAATAACCGTTGAAGTTTCAAACTTGGAACTGGTTTCATTGAATTTCTCTGCTGAGTTTACATAGGAATTGATTATTTTAGAAACTCACTGAAGCCTCTTAAAAATTAATATCTTTCGAAAAATTTCAATTTTCCGCCATTGTTATCTTGGTAACTAAGCGTTTTTGGGGTGGGTCCTATGGAACTTTTTTGTCTACTTGGTGTAAGGAATCAGCCTGAGAAGAATTGCACATTCCTCCTGAAACACCCTGTATAATAATGAATAGGTGTGTTTTTCAATTCCCTAGAAATTCATGATGATGCTCATGGCAATAGTTTACATTTAAGATGATGATTATAATAATAATGTCCACTATTTTCAACACTACTTTCTAATATTTTCCGAAGTTTTTTCATCTTTTTACTAAACTGAGATAGTCTTAGATGAGAACTCCCTGTCTCATCATGAAGTTAGCCGTCAAAATGAAAGTGTTGTCTTTCCTTTTCATAGTTTTCCTTTTCTCAGACTTTCACTGACTGCAAATGAAAAATTTAGTCGCTTCCAGCTCCGAGCAATAGAGTAGCAGACGTGATGCGGTCACCACCGGATTATCTTGCTTCCTCACAGTCTTATCCCGTATTCTTCTTTTTCTTCTTCTTCTTCTTCTTCTTCTTCCTCCTCCTCCTCGTCCTCCTCCATCTCCTCCTCCTTCTCCTTCTCCTCATCCTTCTCCTCCTCCTCCTCCTCCTCCTCCTCCTCCTCCTCCTCTTCCTCCTCCTCCTCCTCCTCCTCCTCCTCCTCCTCCTCCTCCCTCCTCCTCCTCCTCTCCTTCTTCTAATTTTTCTTCCTGACTCCCTTGTTTTCACTTCACCTGCTCCTTCTTCTCTTGTTTCTCCTTCTTGACCTCCTCTTCTGTTCATACTTCTTCTCCTCCTCCCTCTTTTCCTACTCCTACTCATTCTTCTCTGTTCTCCTCCTCCTCCTCCTCTTCCCTCTTCTTCCACTCCTACTCATACTTCTCTGTTTTTCCCCTCCTCCTTCTTCTCTCTATTTTTTATACTGTTTTGACTCTTCTACTTTTTACTTTTTCCCCTTCTTGTTTGTATTTTTCCACGTTCTTTTCCGTTTTATTCCAATCTCCTTCTCTAATCTCTCTCTTCTCTTCTCTTTTAACTCTCCATCTCCACATTCTCTCGTTCCTCTCGATGTTGTTGTTCTTCTTTTTCTCCTTCATCTATTTCTTCTCCTCCTCTTTCTTTTTCGCCCACTACTTCACACTTCTTCCAATCAATCATTCGCCTCTCAACTTTTGTTCTATTTTTGCTCCTCCTTTTCATTTTTCAAATGAATTACTCTTTTCTTGTTCTTTCTTTTCAACCTCCTCTTCTGTTCATACTCATTCTCCTCCTCCCTCTTCTTCTTCTCCAACTCATACTTCTCTGTTCTTCTCCTCCACCTCCTCCTTCTCCTTCCTACTATGATCAATCTCCTACTCTTCTCTTTTCTACTTCTTGTTTATCTTTTTACTCGTTTTTTCCGTTCCATCACAATCTCTAATCTTTCCTCCTCCTCCTCCTCTTCCTTTCTTGCCCACTACTTCACCCTCCTTCCAATCAATCATTCGCCTCTGTTCTTCTGTTTTTCTTTTTGCTCCTACTTCTTCTTTTTCAAATTATTTTCTCTCCTCTTTCTTCTTCTTCCTTTTCTTATTCTTCGTCTTCCCTTTTTCCTTCTTTTCCTTCTCTTTCTTTTCTCCTCCTCTTCCCCAATTTCCCCTTCACTCCTTCTCTTTCTTAATCCTTGATCCCTCCTAGTTACTATTATTCTCAATTATTTTTTTTATTCCTATTCTTCCACTCCTTCTTCTTCTTCTTCTTCTTCTTCTTCTTCTTCTTCTTCTTCTTCTTCTTCTTCTTCTTCTTCTTCTTCTTCTTCTTCTTCTTCTTCTTCTTCTTCTTCTTCTTCTTCTTCTTCTTCTCCTCCATCCTCCATCACTTCTCTTCAACTCTCTACTTCTCATCCTCTTTTTTCTGATACTATTTCATCATCATCCACTTTTCTTCACCACCTTCTCCTTCTTCTACTAATACACATTCTCCTGCTATTTCAAAATATCTTTCTTCTTTACCTTCTCCTCCTATTCCATGATGTCTTCCTTCTCCACCTCCTCCTCTTATTCCATAATCTTTTCCTTCTTCACCTTCTCCTCCCACTTCACATTCTCCTCCTTTTCCATCATCTGCACTCCTTCCTCTCTCTCCACCACATCATTTTCCTCCTCCTCCTCCTCCTCCTCCTCCTCCTCCTCCTCCTCCTCCTCCTCCTCCTCCTCCTCCTCCTCCTCCTCCTCCTCCTCCGCCTCCTCCTCCTTCTCCTCCTCTTCTACATATTACTCTTCAATCTCCTCCCTATATTCTCATCACTCCGTAATCTTTTCACTATGAAACTGATCACTATTCAGCCAGCATCTCTATACTCCCACTGGCCAACACCAATAACAGTTCAGCCATAGTCTGTCCAAGCAAAGAAGACCCTCTGGCAAGATGAGAAAATGACTCCAGCTCATTCAATATTGGCTCAAAAATCATAAATTTGGTCTTACATTCTTGATCGGAATGTTTTTTTACAATTTGAGACAACTTTGTAATTTTTGAATCAATATTGACTTAACTGGAGTCACTTTCCTATCTTGCCAGAATGTCTTCTTTGCTTGGACAGACTTTACAAAAATCGCTTCTCTCCTCTATTGTTTACTATATTCTTGTATTATATACTCCTCAAAAGTCACTGATTACAAAATCCCAACGTATATAACACGCAATTGTCTATGCTAATAATAATAATAATATTCGTTTAACCTGGCTGGCTCAGGTCTGGTGTCAGAGTTTTCAGGTCGCTCCTGATCAATTTCAGGGCCTCTGACATGACTTAACGACTGTTTTTAGACAGCCGGGACCGACGGCTTAACGTGTCCATCCGAAACACGGGAAAGTTGCCTGAGAAATATTCCTGGTCTGACCTGGGTTTAAACCCGGGACCTTTGGGTTGCAACGCCAGCGCTTAACCCACTCAGCTACGCCACCCTCTATGCTAATGTCCATGCTAATTCACTATACTGTACAAAGTAATGCACAATTGTAATTCAAAAAAATATCACTATACTAGGAGTATCAACAATACACTGGCGGCTCGTGCCCACGAAAGAGGTGAAAGGCTGTACAGTTAAAGATATAGTCACTTCACCTGTTTCGTGAGCACGAGCCGCCAATGCAACAATCCTGTTAAACTATTATGGCGGTGATGGTGTACACCCAACCCAAAAAGGCAAAATAGTCAAAACATAGCGCAAGTGAAAATCATTGTTTAGCGATTTTAATATAATGTTAATGTTACAAGACAATTGATAATCTTAGAACCTGAATGAAGCGTTTTAAAATAAGGATAGCCTAATAAATATTTTCTAGAATATTCAATTTTACGCTATTTTTATTTCACTTCTCCCTTAGGCCAGGCGTATGCTGGGACGCATTCATGCACACGCACGCAAGCCAGCCAATCACAGCTCTTGTTGAGGACAAAACAAGAGCTGTGATTGGCTGGCTTGCGTGCGTGTGCACACGTGTGTCCCTGCATACGCCTGGCCTTAGCATTGTTGACACATCATGTTTACTATAAGACGTTTTTCTTTATTCTAATGTAATAAACATATGAGGAACATATTTCAAAATTTGTCGGCCTGTTTCAGAAACACCTTGTATGCCGTGTATCACATTCAATCACTACATCTGTAATTCAATAGCAACACTGAAATCGGATGACCTGAATAGTTCAGTCGTGTCACCTAGACTGTGCTAACTGTTTCACATAGTCTGTGCAAGCGAAGAAGACATCCTGGCAAGATGGGAAAATTACTCCAGATAAGTCAATATTGGTTTAAAAATCATAAATTCATTCTCAAGTTGTAGAAAACAGTTTGTTCTACAATTTGAACTCAAATTGACAATTTTTCAACCAATATTGATCGAGCTGGAGTCATTTCCGCATCTCGCCAGAATGTCTTCTTGGTTTGGACAGACTATACCAGCAATTCCCGCTAGACTGCGCTACTGATTCATAGTTGAAACGGCTTTCCGAGGGAATTTGCCGGTTGGAATACCGTGATCTCCGGTATTCCGAGTCCGGATTGTTTGATTGCAATCCGTAGCGACTATTCCGGATGCGATTTACGATCGGATACTTGAGTGTCTCTCTGAAATAGCTACGGATATATCTACGGGGTATAATAGCTACGGTATCTGCTTATTGTATAAATACTATAGAAACCAACTATAGGTATAGTCTGTACAAGCAATGGAAGAGGGCCTCTGGCAAGATGAGAAAATGACTTCAGCTCGGTGAATACTGGTTCAAAAATTATTTATTAGGTCTCAATTGTAGGAAAAATTCTTATCTACAATTATTTAAGATCAATATTGACCGAGCTTGAGTCATTTTCTCATCTTCTTTGCTTGGAGAAACTATAGCAACCAAATCAATGAACAGCTTACTATATTCATCGACTCAATACCTGTAGCTTAGGTTCTATGAAGCTATAACTATTATATCTATATTTGTTACATTCTCTTTATAGATGAAGCTGAATTGAGGTTTTATCTGCTCCTTTCGAGAATAAGAATTGACTTTATGAAGCATGAATAATAAGACAATTAAGATTTATAATTTTAGGTTCAGATTTTTTAGCTTTTATTCATTTATTAATTATTAATTAATAAATAAAAGCTAAAAAATCTGAATTATTAATAAATGAATAAAAGCTAAAAAATCTGAACCTAAAATTATAAATCTTAATTGTCTTATTGCTGATGTTCCAAAATCGAGTTACAAATCTAGTTCGTTCATCTCACTGATAATATATTAGGGAAAATTGGAGGGTTATAACGTTTATAACGGGCTATAACGTATACACATAGGTATAACGTCACACATTTAAACTTTAAAAGGATTGAAAAGGGTTGTTCAAGACCGAGGAGAATGTTTTGTCTCTGCATTATCTGCAATAAGAGCAATATTCTCAGCATTCTGAAAGTCTTAGAAATAACTAGAGTAGCAAAAAATCATTCACAGTTAAGTTTGAACGACCAGATCCATTTTACCCAATACAACAACACAAATCTCATTTTATCTTAATTTGTTAGTCAGATATTACGGTATCAACTTATTCCGTTGTTTTCTTATCCTTCCGTAACCTTTTTACTTTTATTTCTATTACTTTTATTGTGACTATTTATTGATCTTCAATCTGATTTACTATTTAAACCGCCATTTTGTAACGTTCAAATGAACCGCTAATCGAGGAGGAGCTTGTCTAGGCCAATGGCAGACGTTCACTGTCATTGGCTCAACCGTCTACCAATAGCGGCGCTTTATCGTTAGTATAAATACTGCTGCTCTGCAGTACTTTTAGTTTTAGTTTACCGGAGATTGATAATGGTGTAACAACCGAAACCGGTAACTCGATTTTTTTAATAAATTAGTGGTTTGACAACATTTTGTATTTCCATTTAATGTGAATAACTACCACATATCACCTTCACAGCTACTCAAAAAGTGATTGAAAAAGGAACTGAAATGAACTTAATATACAATCTATTTCAGTTACAATTTCTATTGTGAATTTTCTTTTTAAATTTATTAATGGTTCAGACTTCAACGAATAAATTTCTGTTATAGGTCAATTTTATTGAAGGACTGAATTTATATTGAGTGATTTGTTTCTCAAAGTAGAAATGAGCCATGCATACATATGACATAAGCCATGGAAACAATAAAATTCTGTAAACCATTCCTAGATATAATCATAGATAGATATCAAAATATGCACAGACTCTAATAACAACAAGGCTGTAGGCTATATCTATGTATAATAAGCACCATCCTGCCCTATAATAATGGCAGTATCCAGCTTCGTGTCAAAATAACGACTGTGGTAAAGTCTGTACAAGCACAGAAGACATTCTGGAAAGAACAGAAGATTACTCCAGCTCAGTCAAAATGGGTTTCAAAAATGATTCTTTTTTTTTAATTGTAGAAAACATTCTGATTTACGATTTGAGACTAAATTAATATTTTTTGAACAAATATTCGCCGAACTGGAGTAATTTTCCCATCTTGCCAGAATGTCATCTTTGCTTGAACAGAATGTAACACCTGATTTGTAACCTGGGTGTTATAATTACTGGGATATTATTGGCACTACGGTAGCGTGACTTTGGTCACATCCTTTATCAATTATTCATTTGCGGTCAGGTATGTTAATGGCTTGGCTAGATGAGTATTGGGCATGAATATTTGGGACAATCGTGGCTTGATGGGGGAGTGAATGGGGAAGAAGAGTGAATTGGATTAGATGAGAATAGATCAGATTTATGTTAATGGGTAGAACGAAAATCACAGTACTAATAAGTATCTTTGTGTATTTCAAAAATAAAAAAGGACTTAAATTATTCTGTGATTATGTTAGGTTCTAGAGATAATAAATTGGATATTGTCATTCATTCAGATAAAAATAAAACATTCCAGTTTAGTTTCTATATTTCAATTAAGAAAGAATAGATAGATGTGGATATAAGTATAAAATAGTAAGAATAATTATTATTCTATAAATTTCACGAGCTAAAAACTCAATAATAATAACTATTCAACAGAAAAGAAATATGCCTATACACACAAACGCGAGAAACATAGAATTTCTAACAATTTGTAAGTTGTAACCTTTTGCAATTGGCAATCTATGTTTTTGGCAATATAATGCAATTGGCAATTGGTAATCTATTGCAATTGGCAAAGTAAAGGCAAAGAACGAAAAGGCAAAGTTTAATCTAATTCCTATCTGATACTAGAATGCTGATATCACTAATAAATTGTTTTCACATGTGATAGAATACAGCAAATTAAGTTAATTATTGCTAGTTTGTTTGAATAACTTCCTGTCTGAGCTTATTCCAGGAGGCTTTCAATGATGAGAAATCATAATATCATTAAGATATTCAGTCAACTATTTTAGCGATGAATTCAATGAAAGACTCACCTTTCAACCATAAATTATTGAAAATGTTCTTCAGCAAGCATGATACGCCACTGGCACTCACCTGTGGAAAAAATAACAATAATAATGTTAATAACTCGGTGTTTTATAATATTCAATTAAAACTAATTCCACAAGAGCTACAAAAGATTCACGAAAAACATTGTACAAATAACTCTTTGGGAAGCGGTTTGTCCCAGTGGTACAGAGCGTCTAATCGGTGAGATTGGATAAGCGACGTGCCTCTGCCAGCACCATTATACTGGTGACCGGTTCCTCTGAATTCAATTTATGAGCCTCAAAAATCGCTTCCCGGTGGTTCGGAACCCACCTCAAGCAGTAGGTCCATTCATATCTCATCATCATCCTTCCCATTACCCACGCACAGGCCCAAGAGCCCATGTGGGCATCACCCTCAAAAAAAAAAAAAAAAAAAAAAAAAATCTGAAATGTAGAAAGTAATCGTGAATAGAGAAAAGATTGAGGAATAGATCAGGATTGATAATTTTTATATGTTTCGTTCTTTAAATAATGTTATTATGTTATGTTATATATTTGAAGACATTTGTCACAACAGAAATAACCTAATTCAAATTCAAATTAATTTATTGCATGAATAAAAAACAAACAATAGAATATACATCACACATTTGTAAAGATTTCAACATAAATTTCACTGACAACTGAATAGATATTACATAGACAATATGAACAAATCAAAATACAGACTTTTAACAAAAAAAAAAAAAAAATTACCACTTATTCAATAAAACTAAACGCTTAGTTGGGTGAATGCGATTTCAAAATATTAATCGAATACTCATTTCATCCAGGCTTCATTCTCTGATTTGTGAAAGTTCTGAAGAAAAATCTCACTCATCTAGGCCTAATGAGTGAACAGCCTCTATAAGTAAAGGCTGTAAGCACTCATCCCTCTATTATTATGAGTACTTCTTATCTTCTTAACTGGTTGATATCCATTTGAAAGATGGTTTGAAAACAGTATTTTTATTTTATGCATTCCGATGAGACATATAGAAATTTGATTACTGGAGCAAATGATTTCATTCAAAAATCTGAATGGACTACTATTTTCTGCTGCCATTAGTGAAATTATGATACCCTAGTGGAAAATATTAATTTATATCGATTCACATATTATAATTCATATCTAGTCAATTTCACAGTAGAAGAGGAGTAATACTGTGAGATATTATCAATTTATAGGAATCAGTCATATTTTATAATATATTATAAAGAGCTTCTATTATTATAGAGAGCTCAATGAGAATTATCAATTCTATGAATTTATAAAACATTAACATTGCTCGTCCTATGGATTCCCACAATGGAATATCAACCGAATTTAACAATGACCTACCCACACAGGAAAAGGAATTTGCAACCGTATCACATTGTTGGATAAAATTTAGTTGATATGTGATATCAGAAAGGATATTGAGTTTTGAATACTGTACCTTAAACGAATACGGATGATTAAGAAAGATGACTGAGATATTTCTCTCTCCAATAATAGATTTCTGAAGAGCTCCATATTGAACTAATTTATTTGTGGATACTTGGAACACAATTATTTGATGCTTAATGTAACAATGCACTGAATAAAATGGACATTCACAATAATTTGAAATAGGCCTACTTCTATCTAAAGGTATAAAGTGAGAATTTCTTTTCTAAAACACTTATTTTGAAGAAGTGTCATTCTTGGAAACCTCATGTATTAATTTTATTTATTGTATTTCATCATAATCAAGCAAAGTTAGAACTCGCAGGTCCTCTATTCATCCTACTGTGAATTCCAGGTTGAAAACGTTCGAAATTTAAATTGAAATGTTTTTATTCCTTGTACAGTTTGCATTGTTCAGAAATACGGTACAGTATTCACATTTTTCTCAATAGATGAGTTCCATATCTCAAATAAACAGTACAAAAAACTCACAAGACTTACGTCCGATCGTAAGAGTTGGATGAAACAATTCCATGAAATAATGCAGATTCGTGAAAAATTTACTCAATTGAATCGAAAGGGTAGTGATACAAAATGAGAGAAATAACTATATTCTCAATATTTTGAATAGAAGAGGTTCATGAATAACTTGATTCATTCCCAAATTTTTACTAATGTATACAGAAAAGGAATGAAAAAAGAATCCCATAAGAAACCATAATATAACTGCGATGAAAGAAATTAAGATGAGGAAAAACTTGTCGAACTGGTTTCAACAAAACTGACGCTTGAAAAATGACTATTACTGATACTCAGCTCTGTCAGGACAGTCTAACAGCGATCTGTGAGAGCGAAACGTCTCACTAAGTTCGCTCTCTACTCAATAAGTCCCTCACAGACCGCTCATCGACTGACCTGAGAGAGTTGAGGATTGAAAACAATTATTAAAATCCGCCAGTTCTTTGGCACCTGAAAGAATTTGACGTAACAAGGAAGAAAATGACAATCTAGAGACGTTAGGATGATATAGTCTGTCCAAGCAAAGAAGACATCCTGGTAAGATGGGGAAATGACTCCAAATCGGTAAATAGTGGTTCAAAAATTATAAATTTTCTCTCAAATTGTAGAAAGCATTCAATTACAATTTGTGACCAAATCAATATTATTTTGTTGAACAAATATTGACTTAGCTGGAATCATTTTCACATCTTGTCAGAAGGTCTTCTTTGCTTGGACAGACTTGGTGGATTCGCCAGGAAATGCGTGTAGTCTGTCCAAGCAAAGAAGACATTCTGGCAAGATGGGAAAATGACTCCAGCTCGTTGAATAGTGGTTCAACAATGATAAATTTGGTCTCAAATTCTAGAGAACAATCTAACCTACAATTTGAGACCGAATTTATAATTTTCAAACCACTATTGACCGAATTGGAGTCATTCCCTCATCTTTCCAGAATGTCTTCTTTGCTTGGACAGACTATAGTCGCAGGGTAGGAGAAATTGAGTAAGGGAAGGCATGAGCGTAATTGTGTCATAAAGAAAGTTCTATTACTTGGCTCGAGGCTTTTACGGGCTTTGAACGCAGCTGAAATTCATTTTTGAAAGGCTGCACTCCCATAGCTCTGCATAACCCTACATTCGGCTATAAACGTTGGTATAGTCTGTTCAAGCAAAGAAGACCCTCCGGCAAGATGAGAAAATGACTCCAGCTAAGTCAATATTGGTTCAAAAATTATTGATTTGATCTCAATCGTAGGAAACATCCTGATCTACAATTTGAGACCAAATCAATCATTTTTGAGCTGATATTGACCAATGACCACGCTGTTCCAATCTTGCCAGAGGGTCTTCTTTGCTTGAACAGACTATACAACCGTTGATATAAGCCTTTTTCGCTAGTCCAATAGTTTCAGGCTTCTCCTGTCGGTTCTGAAGTGGGTTATAAAGAGTTTTTTATTTGTTGAAATAACAGTGTTTGGCTTACTTTATTATGTCTGCGAGTTTGGATATAGTATTATATTGGGGCATAACATAACCTTGATCAAACAACGAGTATTTTGACTATCCATGTATTTTTCGAGAGAACATCATATGGAGTATCATGGATATTGGAAAAATAGCATCTAGTATAACCATGTCCCCTCCTTTGGGAGATTGACTTTTGTTAGTAGAGAAAGTCAGTCGTTTCCTATCTCTGGCGGAATATCTCGCGAAAATATTACTTTTTTGGTATATCACTTCTCTCACAATCATGGGTTGTAGTAAAAATAAAGTTTCTTATATCAAAATGACAAGGAGAATTCGAGCTTTCTAATGGTTTCTGAATTTTCTATATCCGATCAATAATTATGTTTCAATTAATGAATATGTTTGTCAATGGCGAGTCAACTCCATCAGAAAACATGAAATTTTCGATGATCTAGAAACTTTTTTGTTTGAGAAGATAAGTGGGTGGTGAAAGCGAGAAAGTTGTTCAAAAACAATTGAAATTATTTTTTCAAATTTCAAAAATAGTCGGAAAATCGTAATTTGGCCTCTCAAGAGTTTCAAAGTAAAGAGAGTATGCATGAATCATTGTATGTTGAAGATTGGAGTAATTGAAGCTAATCGACTTTGATATTTGTGCTGCGAACAGCTGGTTTATCATAAAAATAGTGAGTTCTACAACACCGCGTGATTTTTCCGAAGCTACGCTGTCACTTTTAACATTCAGTTGAATGTGTTTGCGTTAGGAGAAGTTTCAATTTCACGCAAAATGACAACGTAGCTATTTCTCGGGTGGAGGGGGTTTTCGTCAACTTAGATTGCGCCGACTATAACACTAAAGCGTGCTGTACACGGGGACAGTAGTGTCGGCCAGGTGATATCTGTAGCCAATCACAGCTGTTGTTGTTTGACTCAATGACAAGACAAAGGCTGTAATTGGCTACAGATATTCAACTGGCCGACACTACTGTCCCCGTCTACAGCCCACTTGACTGATTAACTGGATTTTATTCAGATGTGTTCTGTGCTGTCACTTGGTTAGGGAGGCTAGCTTGTAAATAATATGAATAATATATTTCTTTTGTTGTGGGAAGCTACGGGTGGGTTCCAATCGCCTTGGTCACAATCTGGTCACTCATCCGAAAGCAGTACATAGTTAGCTTATAGTTCAGAGGCACTGGCGGGTCGTGCTCACGAAACAGGTGAAGTGCTTTACAGTGAAAGATACGGGCACTTCACATGTTCCGTGAGTACGATCCGCCAGTGTGAGAGGATCAACGTGCCTACCACACGTTACATCTGTCATGGTAGATGATTATCCACCTCTGCAGTATAGAGTCCTATAAATTTTACAAAATAGAAACTTCTAGTAAAAATACGATAAAACGGTGAAGTAATGAATGCGAAATTTATATGCAATTAAAAGACTAGATAATATACAGTACAGTGGAGTGAGTATGAGACTAGCAACCAGCTGATAGGCCTAGGTCTTCATGGGCTGTTAAGTCATTGACATGAATTACATACAGTATGTTTTGAGAATGAATTGCTCTTTAGAGTGATATAATAATTATGAAACTGATTTACAGTCATTGAAGAGGGGTGAATGTATAAACTATCAAACAAGTTATGTTTTGTGAGATAAAAGATAGGTAGGTAGGAAAAGTAGGTTTCTCACGGAAAATTCTGGGCGTTTCGACTGGATCTCAATCACACTTCCATTTTTTCAAGAGGAGTATATTATAACAACAAAAACCTGTCTTGTTTTCCTTAACACGTTTGTGTCAACTCAAACTTCAATTTATTATTGATTCTCCCAAAATATCTTGCAGGGAGTGTTGAATACATGAAAAGCTTGCTGTCAGTGATAGTCTGTCCAAGCAAAGAAGACATTCTGGCAAGAGGGAATAATGAGTCCAGCTAGGCCAATATTGGTTCAAAAATTATAAATTTGATATCAAAATGTATATCAGAATGTCTCCTACAATTCAAAATGAAATTTATAATTTCAAGTCAATATTGATTGAGCTGGAGTAATTTTTCCATCTTGCCAGAATGTCTTCTCTGCTTGTACAGACTATAAAGCTAGAGTTCGAGAGGAAAATGCGAAAAAAATGCAAAGACTACAACAACAGGCCTTTTTGTTTGAGGTGCGGTAAAGAACCCGAATCTGATTGGTGGAATACAAAAAAGGGTGAACCCTTTTTGAGAAAAAAATTGTGAAAAGCGTGAGCCACGAGGTGGTAAAACGAATCAAGAAGTTTCTCCGAGATAAATAAGGATGGTAAAACGGATACGAATGAGGACAAAGAGGAACAGAAAAGGAAAGTAAAGAGGGAACAAAAGTACGTGCAAGGAAGCCAGGCTGAATAATTTAGCGATAGACTTTTCCGAATATAAGTCGGGTTGTTCTTAAGGAGCCTTGCCTCTCGTATTTCTTAGCCTTGTAGGGAAACGCTGCATTCAAATATTCGAGAAGACACTCCACTTCAATGTAATCTGCATTGAAACAGCGTGTCTTCTCAGCTTGCGTAAACTAAAGCTAAATCTTGGTAATGAATTCGAAGGTTGGTAGTGTTGGTTACTTCCTTATCAATTCAGAGGTTGGTAGCAGTGCAGTTTCCGGTGCTTAATTAATTCTAATGTTGGCCAGCCTGCAGATTTCGCGCGAATGGCCTCACTACACGAAAGTGGAGATTTTTCCTGATTGTGATTAAAATCTTTGAACTGTGTTCATCAACACTTTTTAAACAGAGACTGTTGTAATCATAGTGTGGTTATCAAGTGTCACACTTTTGATTGGATTGATACTTCTAACAACTTCCATAAGAACTCCTATAGATTATCATTTTGGACTGTGACAGTCAAAACCTGTGAGTGGATGGAGAAACTGGCAGTCCAAAAAAGCTGTTGGTCGGCAAGCCAATTGTTGGAGTGTGGAAAGTGAAGGATTCAACTGTCAGTGAATGAGGAATCCCCAAATCTCTTCTTCCTTTATTGGTGACCTTGATCTTCGAGCTTCACCTTGAGGTGCTCCAGAACATAACTTTTCATATAACTGCTAACAAGTATACATCCAATACTTATTTTTCTCAGGGCTACTGTATTTGTCAAAATGTTCAAATAATGAGAATCAGAGTACTTTTTTTAAATATTTCTTTTTTTCTAGGGCTACTGTCTTTTTTGAAACTTTAAAAAATGATTACAATCAGAGTACCCTTTTAAAAATATTTTTTATCACACAACATGTTTCGGCTTATTTGCCATTTTCAAGTGTCACTTGTAATCAAATTGTAATCATTTTTTACTCTTTTTAATATTTTCATTTGTATTTGAAGAAAGTATACCACTCAAGAACCCCGAAAAAAGTATAAAAATATTAAAAAAAAACTACTTCTATTTTCATTATTTGAACATTTTAACAATTATACACCATACGAAATGTATGTTGACATACTGTTTTTTGAGGTTATGTTTATGTTCCATTGAGAATGGGCTTAGCTCCCGAAACATGTATGTGTTTTTTATAATTTTAAAGTTTTCAAAAAAAAGGTGTTTGATTTTTATTTATTTTTCAATTTATGTTCCATATTTGAAGATTCCAAGATGGTGTCTGAACGCTTTTTAGACCATTCACTCCCATGATATCAATCCACAACGTTTCTCATGATTTGAAACCATATTCAAAGCCAAATTGATATAAAAAAGACTATAATTGAGAATGACAACAAACTTATTTCCCATTCAACTTCTATGTAAATAGAATAAGTTGGAAAAATTAATAAATCAACCAATCAATAATCTGAAATCGAATAATAGTGAATAATACAGAGAATTTTGTCTATTGAGAGATTGAGTGATAGATTGGGAAAGAGAAGGAGTGAGTGCAGTGGAGAGAGTAAGGGAGTAAAAAATTTGAAAAAAATTGGGTGAATGAATGATTTAGAAATAAAGAATGCGAAGAAAGGAAGAAGAACAGGACAGAGAGAAGTGAGTGAATGTGTGGGAAGAAGAGAGAGAGAAAGAGAGAGATTAGATTAGATTAGATGAGATTACTTTATTCAAATAGATAACATAATACAGCTTAGATTCTACACTGCGATATAAACGATGAAAACAAATTCAACAATAAATTTCACAAAATAGAAACTTTTAGTAAAAATTCAATAAAAAACGGTGATGTAATGAATGCGAAATTTATGCAATTGTCGATTTGAGGTATGCGAAAAGGATTAGGAGTGTAGGTTATCTAAGTGAAAAGGCGAAGTTTGGACATGATTTTTGTCCATTCTTGGGAAGGTTTTCAAGGATATCCTCTCCATTATCACTTGGCCTTGTGAGAGAGAGAGAAAAAAAAGAGGGAGAAAGAGAAGTTTATTGAGCGACAGAGGGAAAAGTACATAGAACGGATTGAGTGAGGAAGTGATAAAGATATAAAAAAGTGAGAGATGAAGAAGAAATAACGAAAAAAGAAAGGAGCGAGTACATGTGTAGGGGAATAGAGAGAGATGAAGAGTGAGTGCATGTGGCAGAGAAAGAGAAATAGAAAGAGAAAGAGAAAATAAGAGAGAGAGAGTAAGAGCGTCAAGATCAGTGACACAAATTGCAGCGTTCGTCCACGTCATGTTGACGTTCACTTTCCAAATTGAATTATCCAGCTGCTGAGTTGAGGGACATCCACATCCAGCATCACGAATCCTGAGCTCTAAATTTGCCGTATCGAAATTCACGATCCTCTCTAAGCTCCCGAGCTCTAATGCCAATTTGCCCGCATTCATCTCGGAATACCCGTTCAAATTCAATCTCACTGCGTCCAATTCTATTAATTTGTTCTGTATAGGTACTGTGATACTGTCCAAGAGGTTTCTATGAGGAACAGGAAGTATTTTTCACCTCTTAACTCTAATATCATGTTCTGTATAGGTATAGTCTTTCCAAGCAAAAAAGAAACTCTGGAGCGATTAGAATGTCTCTCACGGTTGAGACCAAATAAATAATTTTTGAAGCAATATTGACCGGGCTGGAGACATTTTCCTATCTTTCCAGAATGTCTTCTTTGCTTGGACAAACTTTACTGGAATACTACTCGAGAAGTTTCTATGAGGAGAAAAAGAAGTAAAGTCTGTCCAAGCAAAGAAGACATTCTGCAAAAATTGAAAAATGACTCAAGCTCCCTCAATACTTGTTCAAAAATTATAAAATAGCTCTCAAATTTTGAAGCAGAATGTTTTCTACAATTTTAGATGGAGTTTATAATTTTGAACCAATATTGCCGGAGCTGGAGTCATTTTTCCATCTTTTCATAATCTATTCTTCGCTTGTACAGACTATACTGTTGAAGAGTTTTCTATAATGAAGAGGAAGTAAGTACTTTTTACCTCGTAAATGCCTTTATCTTGTACTTTAGATAAAGTGTAATACTGTTCAAGTGTTTTATGAGGGGAAAAGGCACTGGCGGCTCGTGCCCATGGAACAGGTGAAGTGCTGTACAGTAAAAGATACAAGCACTTCACCTGTTTCGTGGGCACGAGCCGCCAGTGGGAAAAGGCAGTATACATACAGTCTTTTCAAACAAATAATAAATTATGGAAAGATGGAAAAATGACTCCAGCTCCGGAAATATAGTTGAAAAAATTATAAATTTGATTTCAAATTGTAGAAATTATTCGGTTCTACAATTTGAGACCCGTGGTTATAGATGACTAAAATTTGGGCAGTTTCGTCCGCTTCATTTTCACTTCAACAGCTGATGTTGTAATTGAGCTATGCCTAGATGATGTATTCTAAATGAAAAGAGACAATAGATGCTTCATTTCAGCTGTTGGGAGGTTATCACGTGCAAAACACAGACAAAACCGCCCAAATTTTTGGCGTCAAATCAATGAGACTACAATTGATAACTATATTAATAGATACGGCATGAATGGTTAAAGAATAGTTAAAAGGATAGTTATAACTATACCCTATTCACGATCACTTGAGACAAAATAAAGAAACTTTTGCATGTACAGGTACTTATTTTTGTTTGAGCTTGAGGAAAAGCCAAGAACTTTGATTGACTACAGCTTTTCGACTGCGGCCAACCGTCGTATGAAGTAATACCTTCCTTTATCTGCACACGCGCGCAAAAAATTTGTTCATTTTGTCTCAAGTGATCGTGAATAGGGTATAGAATATACTGACATGTCACCTGTCATTCCAGTAAAACTCAAATTTCGATGTTATATGTGACAATTATGAATAAATAAATACGGCATGTTAATTTTTGGACATGCGCTGAAAATTTTAATCTCTTTGCTCTCTTATTATTTCAGTCTAAATCAAAAGGTTCCTCTTATTCAATTTTATCTTGTGAAAATATCCTAAGTTTCTGATAACGTTTGGGTGATGACTTGAGAAAAGAGTTAAATAAGTGTTAAACTTGAAGATTCCGCCAAAATTGGGCTCGAAATGACCGTTCAATCTCAAATCATGGTTCCGCTTCATTAATTTGGGACCAACTTTCGCTCCTTCATGGTATTCACGCTTTCTTACAACTCTCTCTCTCTTCCTCTCTCTCTCTGACACTTCTCTTCTCTTTGCATCACTATAATGTGATCTCTCTCTTACTTTCTCTTGTAGTGTAATTTTGAATTTTAATACCTGGAGGAATGACGCCTTGGGCCCAATGCTGCAATGCATTCTTGTTAATCCTTTTACCTTCCATACTCTCTCGAAAAATTTACTTTCACTCCTACTAATACTTTTCTTTCCTCTCTTCTTTTTTTATTCCTTCTATTTCTTCTATGCCCCCTTCTTGTAGATCTTTCTCTTTCTTTTTCTTCTTCTTCTCTCTCTCCTTCTATTCTTTCTACCTTTTCTCACACCTTTCCCTTTCTTTCTTATCTAACCTCCTATTCACTTTTTTCTCTAACCTTCTATTCTCTCTCTATTCTTTGTCTCTCCTCTAAACCTCTCTTTTCTCCCTTTTCCTTCTCTCTCATTATTTTCCTTTTTCATTCCTTTCTTTCTCACTTTCATTTGTTTCTTTTATCTCTTATTTTTACTCTCTTCTTTTTCTCTCATTATTCACTTTTTTTCTGTATCTTTCTCTGTACCTCCTAACTTTTTCTTTCTTATCTCATTTTTTGTTTCTCCATTTCTTCCCTCTTCATCTCTTTCCTCTTCATCTCTCCTCTCTTCCCTTTCTTCTATTTCCTTTCTCCCTCTTTCTTTTGTCACATGTCACATTCAACTTTGAGTGTGCTTGGAAAAACCCAGCAAAATAGTCCTTGTCCAAATAGCCTAGTAATTACAATTATTATTTCAAACATTTTTCAAATCTGAAATATTTGTAAACTTAAAAATTAATGTTATAATAAGCAGCAGCCTTGTAGAAATTGTGAATAAAATAGCTATCGATTTTTGTTGTGTTATTTATAATCATTACAAACGTAACTTTATTCATTCATTTCATCTATTTATTTAATAATATATCGATATTAGTTCATTATTAATGTATTTTTTGAGGAAATGATTCTTATTATAATATTCATGAGTCCTTAATCCACCCTTGAGGCTGAGAATTTATCTACTTATCAATCTATATATATTTATTTCTTTCTTTTTCTCTCTCTCTCTATCTTTTGTTTCTCCGCAACTCTTTCTAAGTCTCTCTCCCACTAACTCTCTCTCTCTCTCTCACTACCTCTCTCTCACAACCTCTCTGTCAGTAACCTATTATCGTTGTAGCCTACCGTTGTTGCATTTTAAAATGCGCAAAGCATTGCCTACAACGCTTATCTCTAAGCCCCCGGAATTCCTCTACGATGTTTTAGGAAAACTGGGGAATCTTGTTTACACCATTCCCCCACCCGCCTTCCACCTTTTTCGCACCCCTCCTCCTCCCATCATTCTCCCTCCCTTCTTCGTTGGAGGTAATTTCGCTTTTTAATTAGTTCTCCCCAATTTCGCAGCTTAGAATCACGAGATTTTCTCTCTCAATAAATCAAGCCTGTTCACACTCTTAGTTCCTCTTTCTTTACGGTTCTCTTTCTCGACTTTTCTCTTTCTTCTCTCACTTCTTCCTCTTCACCTCTCCTTTTTCATCTTTCCTCTTTAGATATTCCTCTATTTAGTTCATTTCGTTCTCCTTCCATCTATGAATCAAGGTTTAAAGTGATACAATTTCTTATCATTATTTCTATCCACTCCCAGAAAATTGTTCGAAAATATACCTGCATGCAAAACCGCATTTTTTTATTACTTTTGGTATGGTCTAAAAATCTCCCAAAATGAAAGAACTCAAACCTCAATGTATAAATTTCTCTTTGAAATGTATTTACTGAATGAATTATGTAAGGTTAGTGGGGAAAGAGTGATATTCAATTGATGGAAATCTTCGTTATAAATTCGAAAACCCTCTTTGAACATAATAGGCCTATCATAAGATTCACTTCAATTAAATAAAAATCAAATTCATAGTAGTAGTAGTTCATATAGTTTAGCAAGAAAATATCAGATAGAGGAAAAGGTTTGGAAAATCTGATAAATTTCTGGGGGGATGCATCCCGATACCCCTCAGGCCTGACACATCATGTCAAAGTCTGTCCAAGCAAAGATCCTCAAGCAAAGAAAGACGAGATAATGACTCCAGCTTGGTCAATATTCGTTGAAAAATTATTGATTCGGTCCCAATCGAAGGAAACATTCTCATCCATAATTTGAGACCAAATGAATATTTTTTGAACCAATATTGATCGAGGTGGAGTCATTTCCTCATCTTGCATGAGGATCTTCTTTGCTTGGAAAGGCTATATAGAATATAATATTAGAATCCACCATTTCTTACAGTATGTATCGGCTATCTTTTTATATCTATCATTTGTGTATATTATTGTGAGAGCCTTGAATCCGTGACACACATTTCAATAGAATAAAATCCATACGTCACTCAAGTCTCCCGCTTTAAGATTTCAAGAGAGTCTTACCGCTTCTCAAATAACTCCGACACATTCAAAACAGATGTAATAAACGGGAGACACTATCCGAGAGGCATACGAGATATATAACAAACTCAAACATAGCTGACAGATGGCGAATGCCTGTTATTGATGCTCAGCTCTATCAAGACAGTCGGTGAGCGGTCTTCCAGAGGTTATCAAATCGGAAACAACCTTAGGTAAACTGTTCCGCTTTTGTAGATCGCTTCCAGACTGTTCCTACAGATGCAAGAGTTGATAACAGACAATCTTCAAACGACAATTTTGTTGGTACCTGCTTTATAATGTACGCAAAACTTCCATCTTTTGTTCACAAAATATCATGTGGAGCAGTTAGATACTATGGTAGAAGCCAAAAAGGCTGGCGGTCGAGGAATGATTGTTATTCAAGCTCAACTCTGTTAGGACAGTCTGAGAACGATCCACAAAAACGAAACGGTTTAGCTGAGGTTGTTATTAACTCGATGCCCTCACGCAGACAGCTCACCGACTGTCCTGACAGAGTTGAGTAGTATTGAAACACATTTCCCAAACGCCACATTTGTTGGCGTCTGCTCCAGTTCAAGACACCAAACAAGAATTCAGTGCTGAATAATTTAGAGCATCCCGAGCAGTTTTCTCGAGAAAAGGTGCTCCCTGAACGCGAGCAGTGCTCTAATAATTTCATGCAGTCGCCTGTATTTCGGGCACCCAGGGGCCTCTTTCAATTCAGTATAGTGTCTGCTTGGGATTGATGACAGAGGGGTATTCGAAGCAAGATGTCCAGTAATGTTACACTGCAGTATGATACAATATGAAAATTTCATTAGAAAAATGATATTCCCAAAAATGTATATGAGCTGAGCTGAGCAAGTCTCCATAAATTCTTTTAAGTCCTTGAACGGTGGATTTCTTATAAAGTTTTGTCAAGCAAAGAAGACATTCCTTGAAAATGGCAGCTGTTCAATGCTACCAGCAGTCAAACGGAGAACTCTTATCATCTGTCTCTTAGCGGTAAGTTGTCAGAAGTGATTTAACCCTGAAATTTTTAGATCTGCGCATGCGTAGTTACTAGTTACACTCTCGCTTTGATTGGCCGTTTTGGAGGAATGTCTTCTTTGCTTGACAAGATTATATATGCAGTAGTGATAGTAAAGTGATAAATTGTCTTCAATCTTAAAGGAAGAAAGCTCATTTGCATGAAGTATTTGCAAATATATTTTCAATATAATGTGGGGTTCAAAGTGAGGTTAGCTTATTCGAAAATGTCTAAATCAGGGAACAATAATTATTATTATCAGCTCTCTAGAACTCAGTGTTTTACAATTATTTGAAGTAATACAATAGATTCAAAAAAGCTCAAATGCTTTAAAAATGAATAAAGAACTTTAAAACTTAGGGCTGTTTAAAATAATTGAAAAATAAATAAAAATCAAACACCCTTTTTTTGAAAACTTTAAAATTATAATTTAAATTTGTGTTTTTTATAATTTTAAAGTTTTCAAAAAAAGGGTGTTTGATTTTTATTTATTTTTCAATTTAAAAATGATTATGAGATTATGATAAAAATGATAAAATTTATTATAATGATTGAGGAACAGAACTAGCTTATTTCCAAAGGCGATAAATGAGGATTACAAATATCTCGTATCAGCGATCTTCCCAACTGTATCCTCAATGCGCATAACTACTACGTATAACTATCACGTATTACCACTGCGTATCACTACTGCGTATCATCACTGCGTATCACTACCACGTATCATTACTGCGTATTACCTCTAGGTATCACTACTACATATCACTACTGCCACCAAGCTCTGTAAAGAGACCTTGAAAATAATCATCCAATCAAGACAAAATGAAATTCCTTCTACCCTCAACATACTACAGTTGTTGCCATATTAAATTTTAACAAGGCGTAAACATCCTAATTTTATCACACACAATTTTATTACACTTTATCACACGCAATTCCAACTGTACACTGCTAGTAAGAATTTGTAGCAAAGCCCATTGAATAGTGCAGGAATTTGTACAATAAAGGTAGCTCTGGAGTCTTGGTATAGTCTGTCCAAGCTAAGAAGACATTCTGGCAAGATGAGAAAAATACTCAAATTCATGAAGATGAGGTTCAAAATTCATGAATTTGGTCTCAAATTGTAGATCAAAATGTTTCCTACGATTTGAGACCAAAATTGTATTTTTTGAATCAGTATTGATCGATCTGCAGTCATTCTCTCATCTTGCCAGGATGTCTTCTTTGCTTGGATAGACTATAACAGAGAGGGTGGTTAGCATGTAAATTCTAATGACTGGAGGTGGATTCTATTAAACAGGACGAAATTCGAATACCTGGTCACAAAATAGCTGCGGGCCAACTGTTGTAGCTTACAACTCTCTGCAGTACTCTCACAAACTCTCTCTTTCTCTTTGGTTTCTCTTTTAGTCTTTCTCTCATTCTCTTCCTCAATTCTCTCTCAAACACTTTCTCCATCCATCAAATTCTCTCTTTTCTTCTATTTCCCAATCATCGTACACCCTCTAACTCTCTGACTTCTCTCTTTGGTTTCTCTTTACTCTTTCTCTTTCTGAAAGGTTGTGTGGTGGCCCGAATAAAAGGAATTGTTCAATTCGACTCTATCTCTCATCAGTCCCTCACATTTCCTACAACTGAATTTCGAATTAGTTTCTCTCTATTTTATTTTTCCATCCAATTCTCTCCTTTATTCTCATCACTCTTTATTTTATTATTTGTACTTTATCTATTTTCTCTCTCTATCAAATTTTCTATCATTTATTCCTTTTTTTCTAAATTTTATAACACGTCGCTCAGTCTACTTATAGACTTCTTGAGTAGTGTTTTATCTCATAATTTTTTGGACATGTTTTTTTCTCTTTACAGGCGTTAATCTCATCAAACAGAATTGCGATGTATTTTAATGAATTGGAATATATTATAAGAAATTACCTCTATTCTATGTTCTCATCCTTCAAAGATTTTAAAATGACATAATTATATGAGTAAACAAAAAATCGTGAATAAATGAATACTTAATTCACATTTACATGTTATAGATTGACCAGGGTACTGTTTCTCAATGAATTACAAGCTACAATTATCAATAAAACCCGAAAATCGCAATAGTAGGCTTTATTTCAGTAACGGTTATCATCAAGCTCTTGAAAACTGATAAAACATTTCTGAGACAAATCGTGAGGGGACAAATTTATATTCATCATAATATAGGCTACTACATTTTCAGCCAAATACTCATGATTTTAGAATATTTATTCATGAAAATTCATTGAATTCAAATATCAGATGAACTGTAAATTTGAATAACTTCATTGGGATACATGGATTAATCCTATTGCGACTAATTATCATGATACATCTTCCCATTCTTCTATATTTATCCATCCAATAACAATAACATCTTCTCTCATAATCTCTTGCTCTCTTTTTTCACTCTCCCTTTACTCTCTTTTTCTCACTCTTTCACACTCTCATACTCCACATACATGAATAAGTTGTTTTATTCCTACCAGTTATCACATTATAAGAATGTATCCAATGACAATGAAATAATTTATCTCTCTCTCTTTCTCATTCTGTCTCACTCCATTATTTGTTTATTTATTTATTTATAATTTTGTAATTCTTAATTATAAGAAGCTTAATTTTGGTAATTATAGTAACATAGAGTTGAAATATTGATTTTACAATTTTATTTACAAGTATATTCTATTATTTATTTCTTGTTATTATTTTTGCTATTTTACTGTTTGAAATAGATGTATGAACTCTATTATTGTAAAGGGTTGTGTGGTAGAGAGGACCTAGAGTCCTAACTCCGCCCTAATAAAGACAATTATTCAATTCAATTCAATTCCATTACTCTGTCTTTCTCGCCACTCTCTCTCTATCACTCACTCCCTCTCTCTCTTTCTCTGATACACTCTCTTCCTTCAACCAAAGCCGTCTTAAGCGCTTTATGGCACAGGCATATTCGGTTGCAATTGGGCTCAAATTCACAGCTAGACTATTCGGTTTCATAGAGGAGACCCACGCTTGAATTCATTAGACCACCGCTGCCTCTGATATATAATCAGTCCAAGCTAAGAAGACATTTCGCCAAGATAGGGAAATGATTACAGCTCGATCAATATTGGTTCAAAAACTATAAACTTGTTCTCAAATTGTGGGAAACATTTTCATCTACAATTTAAGACAAAATTTATAATTTTTCAACCAATATTGATCGAGCTGAAGTCATTTCCCCATCTTGCCAGAATGTCTTCTTTGCTTGGACAGACTACCTGATCTGCACTATTACGCAGCCTATATTACTCTCTGCATACTGTTTATGAAGCTCTTTGTGCCGGCGCCGACTCTAATTATTTCCATTTACAACTTCCAAATTGCCTCCATGGAATAACATACCATTCCATGGAATAACAACATGGAATTCGGTAGGTCTCTGAAAATAGAACACATAAAATTCAACGGTAGTATTAGTGCTCTGAAATATTTTTCCAATATCACAGTTCCAGAGTGGAACGCATGAAAATAGTCCAATTAAGACTGGACCAAAGTGTCTCCTCTCAACCTTCCAAACCAATTGACAATTGACACCGTCATTTTAACAGGTGTGTTATCAAAGTATAAATAAGTTTTCATTCATAATTAGCTAAATTATTTTCCATAATTAGCTGAATCGGCAACATTGGATCAAGTACACTGCACTGGCGGCTCGTGTTCACAAAACAGGTGGAGTTACCGTATCCTTTACTGTACAGCACTCCACCTATTTCGTGGGCACGAGTCGCCAGTGGTACACTGGACTATTTACATGCGCTTCACTCTAGTTCTACGGTTCGGTTACGATGTTAGAGTTGGATTCAGATTAGAAATAAAATTAGAGTTGGAATATTCATAATCATCAGGTAGATTGATTATCTATCCTTTCATATAATTTTCTAGAAAAAATAAATCGGTAGAAATAAGGAATTAAACCTCAGCTAAATCTACTCGAGCTATAATAATAATGTGTTTTATTCTAATTTTCAATTATGATTATTCGATTGAGGGGTTCTGCAACTGCAAAATATTGACCAAAATACTGCTGACTTCTGATAGTCACTGGTGGCTCGTGTCAACGAAACAGGTGAAGTGCTGTACAGGTGAAGTGCTGTACAGTAAAAGATACGATCACCTATTTCGTGGGCACGAGCCGCTAGTGCTGAGCGTACTAGTCCATAATTCCTCGAATGGAACTGTTGAAAAACTATTGTAAATGAAACTGTTTGATACTTCAGTCAATATTTGCTACAGTGAACGTTTTTAGTTCTATCCATCAATGCATTCCATACAAGATCAACAATAAAACTATTGAATAAAAAGACTGAAAATTTAATATATTAATAGAGGAAATCCTATTATTCCATCTATGTATTATGGATTAACTGCAACACCAAATAAACTGCGATACGATTCGTTGAGGTTAGAATAACAGGCTCAGCGCTTATACTATTACTATTATTACTACTATTACTATTCCATCTCTGATCACGTGATTCAGATTTAGGGAATATTATCTTACATCTTCACAGTCGATTTCTTACAATGAGTAACAAAATTTTTGCGGGGAAAAACGTCTTTTCCGACGTATATCAAATGTTGTAGGCTACAGTGAATCACGATTTCATCAGTCTGGTCAAGC